>JBAIAA010000165.1:0-1269795 GCA_037893245.1 Crossaster papposus
AATTTCCTGAACATTCACTGGTTGACAACTATGCATTTAGTGTCTATTCCTAGTCTCTCAGGTATTTGTCCTTAAAACGTGTCTTTAAGTGTGATTTAACTTAATTCTTTATATTGCATTTTGCACTTATTTTGCCTGTTATTTTCTCATAATTTAACCAAAAACTAAGAAGCCATGGTTTATTTTTATCAGTCAAGTTCATACATTTCTTAAAATTATTTACAGAAAATCAGAAATGCTGGGACCTAGGAAGATGGTTTTCACTGAATTTTCCAGATCACTGGATCCCACAAATTTCATCTTCTCACATGCCACACCCCTGAGTGTGCAAAAATGTGGCACACGGCATTGAGAGTTTGCACGCCCAAATCAATGAAGAAGAAAGGGTCTACTCCTCCGTTCGCAGTGACAAGGCTCGCATGAAATTAGTGTTCAGTCAACATAGTAAACGGATGTTGGCAAATCAAAACGATCTAAAGACCCTGCGAAGAAAGTGCATACTTGAAGGTTGCAAGGGTAGATATAAATTAGTTGGAGGAGTCCGAGTGTGCCAAGTATGCAATAGAGTAGATATTAAATAGAAGCCCACTTTGCCATAATTGTCTTACTACTGCAATATTTTAACTTGAATTACCTCGCGGTCATCATTTAGTGCATAAAATATTAAGTTTTTGAGAACCCGAAAATCGCGTTGTAATTGAATGAAAAGTAACCATCTTTTGTTGGTTAAAAACAAAACGATTTGCTAACCATGCTGTGATGCAACTTGGGGTTTATGCAATTTGTACAATACCCTGTCTTTTCCACATTATATGATAGCAAACATTTTAGACAAATATTTTAGAATATATTTGGTATTATAAAATATAGTTTTATCAATCAAAAGAATATATATTTGCATCTGCAAATATTTAAGAAGCCAAACTTTGCCGAGTGTATAATGTGCATCCTTTTATCTTGCCAGATATTTTGCACCATACTGTCATTTCATTCGTGGAGCAATAAATTGCCTTTTCTTTTTTGAACATCTGATTGAATTATCTGCATGTTACACTTGACCATATGAGTATTATATCAAAGAAATGGGAATGTCCCATTTTCTTCCGAGTTATGGGTGAACAGTTAGTTTGTAGTTTCATGTAACTGACAAGTAACTTTATTGATGTATCAATGCACAGTACTGACTTTTCTTTTATGAAAATTGAACATATTTTTCTTTCTCTTGGTACGTGCATCATACATATAGTCAAATACATGTGCTTGTTAAAAAACCCAAACATGCCATAAAGAAACAATGTTTAAAACCATTTACAGTATTGTATCATGGAATTATTTTGTTCACCGTTATCTTTATACATGTCTGTCTACATTGATGCTAAAAAGAGAGTAAGTCTTACATTTTGTTATATATGCAGTGTGTGTTGTACGATGTATTTGCGTGGTTATTCTGTATTTATTGATTTACTAAAGTTAGCACTTGAGCAGCTGACTAGTTCAGGCCAAAAAATGGACCAGCTCAAGCCACAGCTCCAGCCCAAGTTCGAGCCCAAGATCCAGCCTAATCAACATTAATCCAAACTGGCCACTTGAATACGACATTCCCTGGTCCAAATTCCCAAAGGAACTCTGCGATTCATTTGGGATAAACAAAGACCAAAGCCTTCCCTGCGCCGTGAAATGGTTCGGTTAATCTGCGATGACCTAATGAAAATATCAGAACCACCCAGCACTGCACTGTTGGGGTACGACTCGTTGCTAAAGCAGCTTTTATCAAGGGTAGAAAACCAAAATAGGAACATTGAAGGTGGGAGCTCCAAATGAGTTACAAAGAGGGTTGATGCGAATAGACCAAAGCGACAAGTAACCGACAGTTATGGCTGCATCAACTACAATCCTCGGGTGTATCCTGATGGTCATGATGAGGCTTCACTTACAGCTTTGAGAGATGCCATGCAAGAGGAGATCCAAAGTGGATCCAGTAGTGATCATGTACAGGATATGAAATTATCAAATATATTGCAAAGGCAAGATATCTTATCCGGAAGATTGCAGCTAACTCCTTAACTTTCTTAGTAAGTATTTGTTGTTTACAGTGTACAGTGTGTCTTAAGAAATAGGAAACCGAGATTTAAAAACTAATACTAAAAAACATATTTATTTGTTTGTTGAGAAACAGTCACCACCAAGTTGCGTCATCTTGTACTTTCATTTAACACATAGCAATCAAGGTTATTGTCACGGATGGCCGAACAATGGTTTGACAGGGTGGCGTTAAACGTAATTCTGCACCAGATTAGGACATGTCTTACATGGTGTTCATCATGTTTAAAAAAAGGAAGAAAAAAACCCATGAAATTGCTATCAATTCAAACCACTATAATGCTCCGTCATTGGGGACAATAAACTGGAAGGTGTCAAATAAGACTATGGGATGACGCAACTGATCATGGTAGTTGTATTATTCAAAGATCCTAATACTTTCTAAGTGATTTTTAGACATTGTGTGTGCATGTATACTGCGTATGCATATACTGCATCATTACGCCGCAACCAATTTACATGTTCTCATATAAATTATAAATAGTCTTATTATAGTCTTATTGGAGAACAAGCAGCTGAAAAAAACCGGCCATGGAATACCAGAATCTAAACAAAGAACTTCAGGTGTAACTGTTAAATACTCCGAGGGGCAAAAAGTAAGGTAATCTACCAAGATTAATACTCATACAATAGAAATTAAGCGTGTATTGGGTTAGGGTTAGGGTCAAAGACTTTATGGCCAAGACGGCAAGATCAAGGGACTTGTTCATCAGAGAGAACCCTGAGGATACCCTAGACTTGTAGACACACTAGGAATGGTAAAACTGAAATCACTTTTTTTTTGTTTTTATTATTATTTTCTCGGTTCACTTCAAAGGGTGCTGTGCTAACTAAGTTATATACATCGGAGTTGACATTGTCAGTCCACTTTAATTTTAAGTGGGGAGAGAGTGGGGGTATGGGTGTGTCGTCCTCATTTCTCGAAATATCTTGAGACTCACATATTGCTTGATGGCCAATAATTCACCGAGATGGAGAGTTTTTATCATGCTGATCAAATAAAATGCCAAAACAATTTTTTACAGTTATGTTAACAATGTTCACAGTCGAAAGTTTTACACCCTGGACAGCCAGCCTGGCTTTTTAATTTTTGTTTACTCACTTCGCTCGCAAATGCCTCCCTACCTATTACAGATCCTGCCTGAAATCTAGTTTTAATTCTAAATTGCATTGCCACTTTCTTACAGATCGAACAGGATGACTTTCAATCATCATGGCAGATGCAGCTGACACTTTATTTTTCAAGTGGGAGACCATCTTTGGCTCCATCTTGGAGTATGCGAATAAGCAAAGTAACTGGAAACAGTAGGGGAGATGGGGGTTAGTTGGAACGCGGGGTAAGTTGAAACATTGAGATTTTCTCCTGCAGCTTTCATTGAATTACCCCGACCAACAGCTACCTGCCATATTGCATGCAGCACTGAAGTCACATGGCTGTGGAAATTCCACATGATAGCGATTATTTTAATAGCTTTTTCTGGCACACATAAAAAGGGAATATTCACAGGTTAGTCAAATGCACTTTTGAATAATGAATACTAAATTATTCGGTGGACAGCTATACAAGTAATGTACATATGTACCTGCCTCTACCTAAAATTGCAGAAAGACAGAAGACGTGACCAGGATATGGCCAAGAAGAAGAGCTTGAAGGCGATCATGACATACAACTTAGTAATGAGGAAATCGACACCTCTGTTCCCTGCAGCCATGTTGGAGGACCAACCAACAAGTCAGAAATCAAGAAGTACATGTAGAGCCCGTAATGTGGATGTGGAAGTGGAGAACAAGCAGCTGAAAAAAACCGGCCATGGAATACCAGAATCTAAACAAAGAACTTCAGGTGGAACTGTTAAATACTCTGAGATGCAAAAAGCAAGGGACATGTAATCAAGCAAGATTAATACTCGTACAATAGAAATTAAGTGTGTATTGTATGTATTATTTGTATAGTCTACTCACGATGGATCTGTGCTATCACCTGAATGGGCAGAAATCAGTCAATCTGGTAGAAAATCCCCGACTTAAATTTGTATGGATCTGCGCTATCGGTCAATCCTAGTGCAAGTGCATTTCTGTGTGCTCGAGTGATAGCACAGATCTCCTGATCGCACCTCAACATATTCAATATTATTGTATACAAACATGGTCACAGAGTGCGTGTACATGCATGTAGTTCATTATCATCTGTTCATAAATGTTCTTATGTAGCAATGAAAGACGCAAATAGTACAAGCACTCCCAGAAAGCAAAATCATCCCCAAATCTGTACATGTCCATTATCGATGGCACTGAACAGAAATCCACACATCTCCCTAAATTCCTGGTAACTCCCAATTCCCTTTGCTCAATGTGGAAGCTCCCTTTACCCATAAAACTGATGTTATAGTCTATGGTAGAGGCCAGCATGCATTTATTGACCTAAAAGAGATTCCACATGATAGCAATAACACCACCAACGTCCACTTTCAAACACTAGTCAAATACCCCACCTTCCCCAAACACTGAACCTCCATTTAGATAACTGCGGTAGAGAGAACAAGAACATGTACAGTATGTGCTGGGATTGTGAGCACTCCTTGTTGAGATGCTGGAAATCTTTAACCAGTTCGCGCCGGGATTATTTTAACATCGCCGAGCCCACGGGCGGGATTATTTTTAACGAAACTCAATCCAAAGCGTGTTCAGGCTGATAGTGCCAGGAAGCACACCCACGCATTTCCGGCCTTGCGCGCTGCTGACATACATTTCCGAACTTGAACTTGACGTGTTTATGCGTCATCCGTTTTGAATCTGGGAAAATATTTGCGTTTATATACGTCATCCGGCGCGAACTGGTTAAGAAGGTAAGTGAGATTATTTAATGGTTTTGTACAACTCGTACGTATTCAGACAGTTTCGCTATCCTGATATTTAACACAAAAATTGTTGTTTCGGCCAAATTGCTTTTGCACAAACTGTTGTGTATGCACACAGGGTACTAACAAAAGCATGAATCGTTTGCCACTTGAACTTGAAATATAGACATTTTACATTGATTGTAAATGTTTCCTTAAGACAGTTGTGGAAAACAAAAGTCCGGTGTAAAAAGTTTTACACCCAAAACTACTTACTACGAACAGGTCGAGTCTACAACTCGCATTTGCCATGGAGTCGTAAGGAGTCGGCCACCTTCCTTGCTATAAAAACAGTTTGTGAAGCATATGGCCCTGATGCAAGCCCCCAAGCAGGATCGCCTAAAGAGTTCAACGATCATCTGGAACAGATAGGAGAGAAGAGTCGTTTGAAAGCTTATCGCGGAAATAGATATTCCATTCGAGAATGGGGCTGCGGTATATTATCATCACCACCATGGCCACGTCAAAGGAACACACCAATCTCTACCTATCCACCGATAAAACAATCAACTCTCTCGGTCAGTAATGCATGATCTGCAAGACCTCATCATTATTGGCGGTATCAGAGCCATGGGCATCATAAACACTGACATAACTCGACCAATCATGCAGATGCTGGACACGGAACACATTTCTGTGATACAAACAAGTGTCCACTACACAGATCTTCATACGTCAATAAGTTAATGGATGGTGGATCCGCAGCCACTGTTGAACAATAGTGCCGTCATGTTCGCAGATTTTGTCCCTGTAAGAGACGAGGTACATAAAGCGCTGTATGAGTCTGTAGAAGAGGAGATAGAATTTAATACAAGACAAGCTCTATCAATTATTCTACACAATGTGTATGTATGCATTGTAAGACAACTGAAAGATCATCTGCCAGGTAGAAAATTCCACCGACCTGGTTGCCTTGACTATTGACAATACTGATAATGTCCTCAAAAGTTGCGGTGCAATATGCAAGTGGGCAGAGGAGGTGGATGACTTAGCAAACAACACGAAGGTGATTCTTCTGTCAAGGAAGCTCTCCTCTCCCAGATCAAGTACTATAAATCGGTTAATCGCGGATTGGTTATTCGATAAACCGGTCATCGCGAATTGATAAACCGGTCATCAATGATTCAGACATGTCAGAAGGCAGTGCAGATGGGGACGAAGACAGAACAGAAGCGAGATGAACTACGACAGAGACTGTTGTCAAAGCTGAAAAGTGATACCCCTTCAAATTCACGAAAAAGAAAATTACCCTTCCCTAAAAAGGACTTTTTATAATACATGTTCAGACTCTATGCACATAAACCTTTAACAAAATAGAGTAAAATGACCCTAACTTATGCCGAGTTAATGAAGAAAATGGAGGATGTTTTTTTTCCCAGGAAAAAAAAATGGTAAGCTTAAACTGAATAACCTCCATCGCCAGCTTGGCAACTCGGTCGGGGAGTCCATATCATCCAAGTTGGTCATGCATGATGGTGCAATAACGGACTTCAATGTTGAAACCTATTCCGAATATTGTGCCACCCAACGGAAGCGAATCTACTTGCTTACAAAAGATTCTTCCTTATCGAACTCGGTAAGTACAAGCACACTTTTTTTTTCCCGGGTTTATATTTATTATACAGACTCAAACATGAAAGCACATATAACTTGTTTTCATTGATATTATTAGTGCTTAAGTACAATCTGCATGTGCTTGCATTGTGAGTATCAAACTTGCCTATTTTTTTGCTGTGTGTTTTTTGTTGACTTTTGTTATGTCCTTCACATCGTACTAAGCAGAAAGTTCTTGGAGTAAAAGGGCCCTCGTGGTTTTCATATCATATGCCGGACATTATTCACGGTACTGCAGTTGATTGGATGCACCAAATTTTATTAGGAATAGTGAGAAGATTGCTTTTTCTTTGGTTTGACTGTAGTCAATCTAGTGAACCATATATTCAATTTCAAACCTCATAGATGAATTTTATTACTAGAGTGCCCCGAAGCATCAAAGATCATTCCAAATATTGGAAAGCATCAGAGTGTAGAGCGTGGTTGTTGTATTTTTCACTGCCTGTATTGTCTGGTTTGTTGGCAGACAGTTATTTTCAACATTATTTACTTTTAGTGGAAGCTATCTACCTATTGAATGGCGACTCAATATCATTGGAATGTATTGATCACTGTGAAAATGTCCTGAAACACTACTGTATGATGCATGCTAGCCTTTATTCACAGAAGCAGATGACCTCAAATATACATCAATTATTGCATTTGTGCGATGTTGTTCGCGACCTGGGACCATTGTGGGTTTATTCTTGCTTTACTTTTGAATCATTGAATGGGGAATTACTGTCTCTTTTCCATGGAACACAAAAGATTGATTTGCAAATAGCAAATAACATATGCATATTATTGAAAGTACCTCTACTTCAATTAAAGCTCACACTTGGAACACCCATTTCAAATTTTTATCTTTCAATGAAGAACAGAGTTTCCCAAGGGAAAAAAGGCGAACAGATAAATGATGACACATACACATTAGGGTTGCTAAAAAAATATTGTTTAAGTCAAGAGGAGAAAGGTGCATGTTTTTCTTTCTTTGGATATCACATTGCAGGCACCATCCTCAACTGTGTTGAATTGTCTCGCATATTGAAAAAGAACATAGTTATTTGTTCAAAGTTGTTTAACTTGCCAGTACGTAGAAATTCGTATACTGTGTCATTTTTACATAATAACAGTGAGAGGTATGGTCAAATAACCAAATTTGTGAAGATTTTGTCTGACTGTACATGTGTGAAAAATTGCTTGTGTTCTATTTACCTAGCCTTAGTATAAATGTTTGAAATATCGTCTTACAAAATATCTACAGATGATATTACCTCTGCTTTTGTACAACATATTATCCCTTGTCAAAAAAATGTCAAAACAATTGTTGCAGTACCAGTTGAAGCAATATTAAATGTGTGTGTGTATATGGACTTTCAAGATTCTGATAAAGTATTTGTAGCTAAGAGTCCTAACACCATTGAAGGTGATTAGACACTATGGAGATTATTCAGACATGTACAGTAAACTACAGAGTGAGTCAAGAAAGCGAAACCCTAACTCGAAAAAGAATATTGCATACGTGTATTTTTGAAAATGTGTAGTGCTATCACGCGCTAATGTCTTTTACACACATTTTGTGCGCGCGACGTATTCACTTTTGGTACTCCATTGTCTTCCAAACCTCACCAGCAATAAAACCTCAATTTAAACGTTAAAAATTGTGCTATTCTTTGACAGGTTTGAGAAATTTCAGGTTTTCTTTCATCGAAAAGTAACTTATGAAATTGGCTTCAGACATTATTTTTGGTGCGCCATATCTTTCTTCAATTTTGGGGGTAAGGGTTCTGTATTTTTTTACTCAACCTGTACATTGTGAGTACAGTAGTCTTTTTTGTTGATGGGGTCGGCTTGGTGAGCAAGCTGGTAAAGAAGCCATCACTTGCACTCAAAAGCTGTGAGATACTATTAACCAGTTCGCGCCGGGATTATTTTAACAACGCCGAGCCGACGGGCGGGATTATTTTTAACGAAACTCGATCCGAAGCGTGTTTAGGCTGATAGTGCCGGGAAGCACACCCACGCATTTCCGGCCTTGCGCGCTGCTGACATACATTTCCGAACTTGAACTTGGCGTGCTTATGCATCATCCGTTTTGAATTTGGGGAAGTTTTTGCGTTTATATACGTCATCCGGCGCGAACTGGTTAATGTATCCATATCATAACAATGACATGTATGTACCATACTTATTCTACTTTCCAATGAGATTAGAAAGTTCGTGTACAGCTAGATTATTATACTGCGTGGCAAATACAGTGTGGTCATATTTAATAAATTAAAAACAAGAAATTTTGTATATGTATGCATGTACATGTATGTATGTAATTTTTTACAATAAATTATCAATCAGGTACTTATTTTGAACGTAAGTGTTGGTGTTGCATGTATTTGTTTTATTTGTCTTACTGAGCATATCTTTATTGAAAATCAAAATGCAATATTTCATTGCAGGAAGTTTGCAAAGTGATGCAAGATTACAAGAAACCCGACAAGCTCGCGGAAAGCTTGCAGAAAGCTTGCGACGAGCTTGCAGGAAGTGTGGCAAGCTTGCAAAGAGATATTCCAACTTTGCAAGCTTGCGGCGATCGTGCAAGGAATATGTTGCCGACTTTCTGCAAGCTTGCGCAAGCTTGCAGGAATTGTGGCAAGCTTGCGGCAAGCTTGCGGCAAGTTCGCGCAAGCTTGCGCAAGCTTGCAGGAATTGTGGCAAGCTTGCAAAGCAAGCTATTACAATATTGCAAGCTTGCGGTTAGCTTGCGGCGAGCTTGCAGCGAGTTAGTATTAAGCTTACAGAAAAGAGCGCAAGCCCATACAAGCTTGCAGCAAGCTCATTAAGTTTGCCGCACGCTTGTGGCAAGCTAGTCGCAAGCTTGCGGCAAGCTCAATTTTCTGTAAGGGAGTGCCCCCTTAACATTTTGTGCACACTGTAAAAGGGATATACACCATTTGCAAAAATCTAAAAACAAAAGTCTTAAGACTTGTGTGAAATCACAGTATCTTGTTTGTCCACAAACACATGTCTAGTTCTGTATGATTTTGTAACCATTGCCGGCCGGGAATCGTTGGAAATACCAAACTTTTATCAAACATTGTCCCCAATGTATTAAATGTTATTAGTCTTTTTTAGTCCTTTTTTCTTTCAATGCTGTAACGGAAAAAGGGTCTGGTGCATGAACTCTTGAACCAATAGGGCCACGGTGGCTGGGCAAGTTAATAGGTAGGGTCTGATGGCTATCGGATGTTTGGGAAACTCCTTATAGCCGAGTACAATGGAGCCTTGTGGAAAGGTTGAGTGTGCGGAAAGGTTTAAGGGCTCCTCACGGCGGCCACACATCGTACCGGACCGGTACGATGGGAAAGCGTCTTGGGATGAGTACCAGCAACACTTTGAGGCATGCTGCAAGATAAACGAGTGGACGGGTGAGCAAGCCCTCCGGTATCTTAAGGCAAGTCTACAAGGCAATGCGCTGAGGGTTCTCGGCAGTTGCCATGGTGAACCACACCAAGATTATAGGGAGTTGTTAGGTTTGTTGAGGCGCAATGGTTTTCCACCCTTGACCTGGTTTCTGGGTATTGGCAAATCGCTTTAGATGACGATGCCAAGAAAAAGTCGGCATTCGTCGTAAGGGAAGGGTTGTATAGCTGGAAGGTCATGCCTTTCGGGCTATGCAATGCTCCAGCGACCTTCGAGAGGTTGATGGAGCGAGTCCTGGCTGGACTGCAATGGGATACACTTCTAGTGTATCTGGATGATGTTATCGTCTACAGAAAAAATGTAGACGAGGAGTTGGTTAACTTGAAGGCTGTACTGGAGCGGTTCCAGGCAGCTGGTCTCAAGTTGAAACCACAGAAGTGCCACCTCTTTCAGGAGGAGGTGCGTTATCTTGGGCATGTTGTGTCCCAGGAGGGGGTCAGGACTGACCCGGATAAGGTGGAAACGGTCAGGGCGTGGCCTGCTCCATCTTGTGTAAAAGAAGTACGAAGGTTCCTGGGGCTGGCCTCGTATTACCGAAGGTTCATCCAAGGTTTTGCGGACATAGCCAAGCCGTTGCATAGGCTGACGGAAAAGTCATGTCAGTTTGTGTGGGATGGTGAATACGAAGCTGCTTTTGTGGAACTAAAAGCCAGACTTCAGGACTCACCAGTGTTGGCCTACCCAAGGCCAGGGGAAGAGTACATCCTGGATACTGATGCCATTGATGTTGGCATTGGAGGTGTGCTCTCCCAAGAGCAAGATGGAGTCGAGAGACCCATTGCGTACGCAAGTAGGGCTTTGAAAAAGCCTGAGCGCAATTATTGCGTGACAAGAAGGGAGTTGCTGGCAATGGTGGTATATCTGAAACACTTTCGACCATACATCTATGGTCAAAAGGTTACGATCAGAACCGACCATGCATCTCTTCGGTGGATCCTCAACCTAAAGGATCCGGAGGGCCAATTAGCTCGTTGGCTGGAGGTCATCGCAGGGTATGATTTCAATGTGGTCTATAGACCCGGATTGAAACATTCAAATGCAGATGGGTTATCTCGGAAGCCCTGTCGACAGTGTGGTCGATTAGAGGATGACGAGGGGGTGGCAGAAGCTACCCAGAGACCACTCTGGGGGGATGCTCCCACAGAGCATCCTAAGGTTAGAGTGGTGGCAGGTGAGCCCTGGGGTAAAAACGGATATGATCCGGGACGCGCAATCGAAAGACGAGACAATGGGGTGGTTGTTGTTAGCAAAGGGGGAGTCAGGTGCCCGGCCCAATTGGGACGAGGTGACTCCTGCGACATCAACGACAAAGACCTATTGGCTGTCCTGGGCGCGGATCGCTTTGCGCGATGAGGTGTTGTGCCGACGGTGGGAATCTGACTCTGGTGCTGAGACTAAGTGGCAAATACTCCTACCAAGTCGGCTGTGTGCAACTGTGCTTGACGAGTTGCATGGTGGGGCAACTGTCAAATGTTACCTTCCGGATCCAACGCCAACCTTGTAGCAAAGCTAAGGTTGTTTATTACGACCGGTTGAAATGCTATGAGGGGGACCCCATTGAAGGGTGGGAGTATACAATCCCATCAGGCAATGAGGGGCCAAATCTGGTACCTCTTCAGGAACCAGAGATTGAGTTGGTGAGCGGTCGGCCATCTGGGGCAGAGGCGAGCGAGGTTCCACTAAATGGTGATGTAACCTTGGGAGACATCCTAGTGGATGACGAATGTGACATGAGTGCCTTACAGGATCGTTACATTCGTATGAATGAAGTAGCTCAGCATGGTGGGGTTGATGCTGATCAAGTTCAGCCCGAGTACAGTGTCGGGCATGAAGACACCCTTCTAGGGGTGGACAATGCATCGCTCGGGGAGGAGCGAGCGGATGCTGAGATGGCCAGTCACGGCCGGCGCAATCCTTCCAGGATGCGAAGAAAACCTGTACAATACAGGGAGTAGACCTCAAAAAGGGGGCACTACGGGTGGGTAGCCAGCTCGATTGGTTACAAGTCCTTGTTCTTTGGTTATATAACAGGATGAAGGGTGTAACAAAGGCAGGAGGAACCGGGCTCAGGTGTTGGCACTGCAGCATAGTGTTGAGCAACTGAAGAAACCTGACCCGCCACCTGAAGGTAGCACACCGGCCGGATGGCCTTGCTTGGCACTGCCGGAGGTGTGTCTACCAGACGGCACGCAGAGATAACTTTCAGCGACACTACAGGAGCGAGCACGCCGAGTGGGAGGCCGACCTTCTTTGTATCATGAGGGAGCCTCGGGACCCTGGGGAGCGACAGAGGACTCAACGGTCTTTCTTCCTGATGGCGAAGGAGCTCCAGGAGAGGACGCTACAGGTACCTGTGGACATCGAGCAAGACGGCGGCAGACAAGAGGCCAGTGTAGAAATGACAGGCATCAAAGAGGTAGAGGAGTCCTCAGCCATCCCAGGGCCAATTACTCCAACATACGGGTTTAGCTAGTCTAGCTGTTAGTGCATAATTTTAATAACACAGGGATTTGAAATTTGAATCATTTGTCTGGCGAACAGTCATCATCATGGCAAGACCTCGGTTTAATTCCGATCTCAAACCATTTCAGCCTATTTCACAACATCCACAATTTTACACGGCATAACACATAACAGCACTGAAATTGTTTAACCAGTGTGCGCCGGGATTATCTTAACGTGACTGAGTCGACGCGCAGGATTATTTTCTAACAAAACTCGATCCGAGGCGTGTTCAGGCCGATAGTACCGGAAAACATAATCCACGCATTTCCGGCCTTGCTCGCTGCTGACAGACATTTCCGGCATTGCTTGTGGCATGTTTATGCGTCATCCGTTTTGAATCTGAGGAAAACTTTGCGTTTATATACGTCATCCCACGTGAACTGGTCACACTGTCCAAAAAGTTGTTGCGATCAATTAACCATTGTGCAGTAATGCATGACTTTCCAAAAAGAAGACAAATTAACATTACAAATGTATGCTGTTGTAGTTATTTCAAAAACAGTCAAAAGGACACTGGGATGTGGGATGTACTGTATACATGTAGTTGTGTTGACACACTGGGCAAAATGAGGAGTTATAATGTTAGTTTTGTTGACACACGTAGGGCAACATGAGGAGTTATATTATAGTTGTGTTGAAACATGAAACAAAATAAGTTACAAGTAAAATTGTATTCGTGTTCACTGAAATGTATTGAAACACATACAAGGAAGTTATTTTTGTATAGTGTTGACTCAGAAAACAAAATTGTGAGTTTCAGTTTTATAGGGTGAGTCGACACAAAATAATATGAATCAACAGAATCATGGTTTAATTTATTGTGTTCACTCAAACAACAAAATAAGGAGTAGCCAATTACATGAAATGGAGTATATTAAAACATGACAAAATAATTAATTCTACAATTCTAGGTAGTTTAGCCTGGTTCATGCGCTGCGTGTACATGCAAAACAAATTTGTTAAGGTAACGGAGAACATCACAATTAATTTTTGTTTAACATCACAATTAATATTTGTTTTGCATCTGCGGAAAGTACATACTGTATGAACTCAGCTATTAGTCCGGCGGATATGTGCAGTAAATACACCCAATTGTGGGTTTCGGGGTACAAGCATGAAATTTGGCACACTTCTAGACCTTGGCCCAAAGAATGTTTTCAGGATTGGAACCACCTGAAAAAAGGCCTGTGTCGGCATTGGCGGCCATTTAAAAACAAATGGCCTCCAAAACGCATAGTGACATAGGGAATGTGGTAATATAATGCAAACAAATTTTTAGAGGTAATCGAATACCGTAATTTCCTGCGGTAAAGCCGCGGCTTATCTGACTTTCTAGACCACAAAAACATCGCCGCGCCTTATCTTTCGGTGCGCCTTATATGATGTCGCTTGATTTCAAAGTGACGGTCTTTGTGTGAAGAATTCTTTGAACGCCGTAATCTTACTCAATAATGCGGTCAACCAATTAGCTCAACTCTTCGGACATTGTGACCGTGTTTCCATTCTAACAATGCCGTGATGTGTTGATCCCCTATGAATGTGCTTACCCTCCAACAATGCCACGATGTGTTGATTCCCCCCCCCCCCCCCCCCCCCCCCCACACGACCGTGCTTTTATTCCAACAATGCCGCAATGTGTCGACCCCCTTTTTCTTTCTGGCCGTTTTCTTTCATTCCGAAAATGCTGCAACAGAATTACTTAAACGTTTGGAATTCGCATTCACCCAACCTCTATTGTGTGAACGTTGAGGGTGTTTTATTATATCTTCATTTTAGATGTTTGTTTGAGAAAGTATTATAAGAATTTAACGTAATATTATCTTATTATTCAGGGTTACTGAGTGATGAGCCGACCAAGTTTCTTGAAAAGACCAACATCAAAGCCCTCAGCACCGCTCACTACTTCCCCAGTGACAAAATCGTTATCCAACCCTGAAGTCCAGTTAAAAGAATCTTCATTACCATTGGGTGTTGACGTTCTCTCAACACAAACTGCTTCTCAATAAATGTTGTCCCGGCCCGCTTATCTCCAACAAAGATACATTGTATTTACTTACACTAACCCTCGCCTGGCAGTTATTTAATTTATTTAAAAGGCGTTTGTCAATGTATTTCTCGAGCGAATTGATTTATTTAAATCCCCTCTAAAAATCCCTTCCATATATTAAGTCAACTCTATGTTGTCTGATTACGTTGTCTGGAAAGAAACTATAATCACTGACTGACTGAACTTACCGGTACTACCGGTACTGAATTAATTTATAATCCCACGGACCAAAACATTAAACGTGGTTTTGAAACCCGATATCTGTGGGAGAGGCACGTGTATCGGCTTCCATTGTATAAACTCTGCGGTCAGGAACATCTGGTGTTTGCGATTGTTGATACATTTCGTGTCGGCTCACTCAATGGTTTTAGTTCATTGAACCTTATTTCTTTTGGAAAAAGACGCACCATTGCAGAGTCAGAAACCGCAATCACGCACAGCTAGCTTTGGCTCGATGGATAATTAAAGGTACTTTGGATTTTTTCTTCATGGGACCAGCCCATGGGGTTACGGTTTAATTCATGCTTGGAATAGTGGGATCGTTCTAAGGCAACAAAATGACCCCAATCATGCACAGCGTTGGCTCGATGGATAAAGGTACTTTGGGTTTTTTCTTCATGGGACCAGCCCATGGGGTTACGGTTTAATTCATGCTTGGAATAGTGGGATCGTTCTAAGGCAACAAAATGACCCCAATCATGCACAGCGTTGGCTCGATGGATAAAGGTACTTTGGGTTTTTTCTTCATGGGACCAGCCCATGGGGTTACGGTTTAATTCATGCTTGGAATAATGGGATCGTTCTAAGGCAACAAAATGACCCCTTTCTGGCGATGTACCTACACCGGGTGGCGCCTGGTGTTCTTTTGGGTGCGTTCAAGCATGCGCCTTATTCGGCAGTGCGCCTTATCTGTTGGCGTTTGAATTTTTTTGGGGTGATTTTAGGGACCTGCGCCTTAACCGCCGTGCGGCTTTACCGCAGGAAATTACGGTAACTACTAGAATGTCAGAGTATTACTTAAAAAACAAACTGTCAACCCCCCCACCCCCTCCCCCTCCCCCTCCCCCACCCCCTTTTCAATGCAATAATTGCTGGCTCGGCAAAATATACGGTTGTATTTCATATTTCATTGTGTGCAGATGTATTACTAGGGTCCCCTTTTGCTTGCCCCTATTTTTTATTTCGATCATTCCCTTTCCTTTTCTTAAACTTTAGTAGAATTATCCAGCCCTTATGTTCAGTTTACATTAGTTGTATAGCCCCTTTCACCCCCTGCCTGAGAGTGTCCCCCGGCTATTACAGCACTGCTGCCTCTCTTTCCCGATGACTCCAAATCTGTTGCCATGATTTATACGGCATTTCGTGGATGTTATCTGTTGTAATACTTTGTGAGCACTACTTTGAATGCGCAAGCACATTAAGTGAATAGTTCTCCCGCGCACTCTCTGAGATAATCTAAATTGAATAAAGCTGCAGTGGCACAGAACCTGAGAATAATCTCCTCTGAGTTCTTAATTGATTCATCTCACTTCATGGTGGCAGTGGTGGTGAAAAAGGCCAGAGAACACTCATCACTCTCAACCAAGCAGAGTAACTGAAAGCTACCGGAAAACAGCAGAAATAGTCTTCGCGACAACAACGTTTCCGCTGTGATTTCCGCGAGTAGTGTGAACTGTACATATACCATATATGTGTACGAGTGCGAACAGCGCACCACATCACACACTCACCCACCGTCGCAAAGCCCACTGCACACTGCACACGCGCACCCAAACCGACACTCAGTCGTGTGCGTAGCATAGGCCGGAGTCATCGCCGGACTGAGCCAAGCCTAAGCCGTCAACGAGCCAACGCAGAGTGGACCGCTGTACCGTGGCCAGCACGGACAAGAGAAAACCCCTCGTCTTGAGTCGACCAGAGAACTTTTTCGACAGAAAACTTTTTCGTGGAGCCGAGTGAAAGCCGATTAAGCACCGATTTTGAGGACCAAGCTTACTCGTCAAGGATCAGCCCGTCGCACCATCGCGTGTCCAAGGCAAGTCACTACGGGAACTTTATAAAAACTCTGATCTCCGGGACCGGGAGTGATCATCAGCCCCCCCCCCAAAAAAAATCACGTTACAAGTACATTTTAGCGATTCACCTTCATGTCGTTAAACATTGTGTTTTTGTATGGCTAGGTTGAGCATATGCATGTACATGTATTGTGCGTTATTCTTGTAGCTGTACTGTGTGTATGATCAAATAGTTCCGTGAATGCACAAACACTGTGAACCACTCCACGCATCCATACGTCAAGTTTAACCTTTGACCTTATCACTCCGCATCATCGCCGGAACTATGCATCCAGACCGTACCGTCAGTGAGTTCTCACCGTATTCATCCGCCAGTGCCGGAACTGTGCATCATTAATATCTATGGAGGTCTGTACGGAACATCAAGTCAAGTTGGAAATCTGACAGTACATCGCTCATTTCTGTGGAAAAGCAGGACATACTGTGTTCTTGAAGAGAGGACTACTCACCACAAAAACTCTGGACATTTCATATGTGAACAATAGCATATGCATAGACAAATATATTGTTGTATAGTCACAATTATTATTGTATTAATTATATTGTTGTGATTTATTGTGATCACCAATCGTAGCCTTACCTTAAGCTACATTGCAGTTGTTATTGCTTACAATTTTAATTGTTGTAGCATACTGAATTGTACCCCAGAAATTTCTATTCCACAACACACCATGGCTAAATTCCCAGAAATAAAGTGGGGTGCCACAGACATCGCAGAAGAGTTTAAGCTTTTTAAGCAACAGATGGAGCTGACCTTCAGGGACCAGGACATCACCGATCCTGCCAAGCGTGCTGTAAAGATACAAATAGCTGTCGGAACTGAAGGCCTCAAGAAGATAAATGCTTCCAGCCTGTCAGCATAAGAGCAGCTGATCCCCAACCAGTTATGGGAGTTGTTCGAGAAGCAGCTACACATCAAGGTTAACTTCCGCATACATCGCCTGGAGCTTATGCGGTATCGCCAAAAATCGGACGAATCCCTGGAAAACTTCGTCAACAGATGCCGAGCAAAGGCACACGAATGTAACTTCGGACCAGAGGAAATAACAGAACGCATCATCGAATTAGTCATTGCGTCCACCACATCCGAATCTTTTCAGAAAGATCTTCTAGATAAACCCATTGGTTTTAGCATCGACGACATGCTACAAGAGGGACGAAAATACGAAGCCATTGTTGCTGGCAAAAAAATGCCTTGAGACGTTGGAGGCGTCACAGACAGCTGTCCACGCTTTCCGACCCACTGGCAGAACCTGTGGCAACTGTGGTCTATCCCACCGACCTAGACGGTGCCCTGCCTACCGGGACACATGTAAGTCATGTGGTTCCAAGGGCCACTGGGCCAAATTCTGTAGAAAGACCAGAAGCCAGGGTAAATACAAGGGCAAGTCTCCATCCAGACGTTGGCGCAGCCCATCGCGAGGAAAGACAACTCGCAGACCTAGATCCAAAAGTCAATCCCATGCAGGCAAGCAAAAGGCGAATGACACAGTCTACAAAGATGAGCAAACCATCCATTCCACAGAGGCTTCAGAGGAATACAAAATGCTATTCCACACAGTTACTGTTTCGAACCTCTGTATGAGCTCGATAGACAACAACAGGGAGGCATACACTACGCTTGACGTTATCTGCCCCGACCTCACCGGCACACACCGACTACTCACAAAAGTTGACACTGGAGCAGGAGGAAAAACGTTGCCGCTTCGGACGATCTGACAGATGTATGGAAGTCGATGGAAGTCATTCGTCCAGCCTGCCAATGGTACAGAGATTGTATGCCTGGGGTGCATTGAGCTATTATGCCGCTACAAGAACAGATTCTACGTCGTAGATGTCCCTGGGCCAGCCATAGCCGGTCTGCCCATGTGCTGCGAGCTTGAAGTGGTCACCATCCACTCCACTGAATCGTCACCCCAACCTCCTGCATCCCCCCAAACAACCAGGAATAGGTGAACCCCCACATGGCACCATCAAGTCAGTCCACGACCTCGTGAGGTTATACCCCAACCAATTTGACACAATTGGAAACTTCAAAGACAGAGCAACTCTTCATCTCAAGGAGGATGCTAAACCGAGCATTGACGCGCCCAGGAAGTGTAGCATACACCTGAAGCCGAAGCTCAAAATAGAGATCGACAAGATCTGCAGGGTGTAATTCGAAAGGTCACCCATCACACCGACTGGTGTAGTTCAATAACTACGAGCTTGAAACAAGATGGGAAACTTAGGGTCTGTCTGGATCCAAAGCGGCTGAACCAGAGCTTAAAGAGATGCCCGCACAAAATACCCACACTGGAGGAACTCAACCCAGCGTTTTCTCAGGCCAAATTCTTCTCGAAGCTTGATGCCAAAGCCGGGTATTGGGCCGTCCAGCTCGATGAAGAATCCCAAGAGCTGACCACCTTTCGAACACCATTTGGCCGGTACTGTTTCCAGCGCCTACCATTTGGTCTCTCCATAAACCAAGACATTTTCCAGCAGTGCATGGATGACATCATCATAGAACAGGTTATCAGAGTATCACCAGTATCAATCGTGTTGATTGACGTGCACCTTTGTGGTCTATTCGGCTCAATTTTGGAGGAACTTTTATCCCCTCAACCTGTTACCACTGCAACAAAACACAATTGCATGTCAAGATAATTCAACACAAGTTAGGTACAATTTCGTCGTACAAAATTCTGAATTCGAAATTCAGCTAATTGTTTGGAATGTACCAAATCATTCAATATTCTGCAAATCAATGAAAAATGTACAATAAATACTTGATATAGTAGTTTGAGTGTTACTTATCACTGGTGTATAAATAACTGGATTTCCTTTGTTAAAGTTGTATTGAGCTACCTTATTGATTTAATTTATGGTTTTATTTTTTATTAATACAGAGAGTATTCGATGACACGGTGATTACCGCTCAAACACTGACCAAGACATTCACAAATGTATTGGGAAGTGGTTTACTAATTCTCGTGATCGACATGGCGACAGAGCTGTACGTGTTCAGCAAAACCGAATCCAGCCTGTCCCAGAGCCAGAGCCTGTACTCCCAAATCGCCCTGCTTCCGGTGAATATATTTGGTAGTTCTCGGGTCACCACGAGTACATGTATTGAGTGGCTCAGCTAAGTGAATCAGGAGGAATATTTTCGCGAGGTAAAATCTGAACTTTTCAATTTCACGAGGTGAAGCCGAGTGAAATGGAAAAGATTTTACCTCGTAATAATATTCCTCCCATTTCACAATTTAAAGCCACTCAATATTTATTTTATATAACTGTCATACAGATCCGCAAACGTTGCCGCCATGATTGTGTGTGAGCAGCACAAATTGGGTCACAACCTTCTTCCCCAGGTTTCTGAGTGAAGATCGACTGTTCAGTATACTACATGTAGTTATATAATTCTTGTTACTATACCTCATACATATTCATGATAATTGGAGCCAAAATTTCACTGGTTCATTCAACATCACGTACCAGCCGCCATTTTTGCTTTTTGCCAAGCGTGCACTTAAGCATTCACAAACAGGGCAAATATGCATGCGCTAGCTCCCGATCGCAAGCTCCAAAAATTGTAATGAAAATGAATATGTACAAGGTATAGTACAGGCATGAGATTTGTCCGACTTGTCTGAATCTCAGGGAAAGACATTCTTTGTATAGAATGAAATGCATCTTTCAGACATTTCTCAATTCACAATCTCATCCCTGATAGTAAAACAAATTGTATCATGATTTTGTTTGGTAATAGGTAGTCAATAAGAACTATAGCTTCCCTCGTTATTTGAAGTTGACAAGCTAATATTGACTACTCGTCATCAAACCATGTTATATTTGTACATGTACAGATGTATAATGAAACCATGGTAATTTGTTCATCGTGAAGCTCATTCGTTTAAGTATTCATTATAACTTTATGCCGTATGTCTTGCCAGCCACTATACAGGGTGTATCTAAAAAAAGTATACCCTTTTTTTAAAATCATATTATTGCAAAACTACTAAGTATTTCAGAAAAAGACAAATGTCTGTGGAAAGGGTATACATGTAGTGTCCTCTGTCCAGTGGTACATGTATAAGGTATTTATATGTCATTGCCATGGATGACTGAACAAACAAGACAGTATATATGAAGGGTACAGAAATCAGCACTGTGACAAGTTGGGATAATAAGGCGGGCAGTAAAAGACATGAAACAAAGATGCCACAGCTATGCATTAACATAAATGGTGGCTATGTGGAGGGCACGTATGTTAAATTTGTCATGTAAGTGTACCACACAAAAAAATCAGAACAAAAGGATTCATCGACCCTATAGTGTCATCACTTTTCCAATGTGTTCAAACACAAAAGACTATTTTGTCCTTACAAATTATACTGCCTTAGCTTTGTCACTCCAGTAATTTACTTGTCACAGTGCTGATTTCAGTGCCTTTCATTAATGTCGTTTGTTCAGTCGTCCGTGACAAGGACATAATGTACATGTACAATGTATACCATTGGACAGAGAACATTCCACCCTTTCCAAAGACATTTGGGGTTTTTTTCTGAAATATTTAGTAGTTTTGCAATAATACACATTTTAAAATGGGTGTACTACTTCTTTCAGAGATCATGTATTGTTCTAATGGGGGTGTTGTGCACTCAGTGATTATTCGTGTTAGTATTAATTATAATTTTATGCAGTGTGTCTTGCCAGCCACTTAAAATTGTTTGAACAGGGTTCGTCTGTATAAGTATTACTTTATGCAGTGTCTCGATCTTGCCAGCCACTTTAAAAAAAATTCTAACGGGGGTTCTGTATAAGTATTCTTTACTTTATGCAGTGTGTCTTGCCAACCACTACATGTATATTCTTCCATAATTACAGTTTACCAGACCCCTATATCGTTAATTCTTCTTTCTCAGGTATGCAGGTTACCTCTACATGTAGATGTGGAAATGATTAATAGCCATGCACTTGGAGTTTCTGTTCAACACTTTTCCACACTTTAAAGACTTAATTAGGATAACAGCCAAGGTTTATATTTTACATTTTGTGCTCACTTTTGTACTATTAGCATTTTTCCCCATTATTGTTTGTCCTTTTTCGTTACATAATGCCCAATGATGTATTTTATTTGAGTTTTTTTAATTATTAATAAACAGAAATGGAAATACATCTGTACATGTACGAGCATAATTACATGAATAAATGTGTACATGTATTGTGCTTTGCCGGACCACAAAGGTCTCAAAGCGCTCCACGTGGTTCAGTAATAAAATGATAAACTTCAGTTATGATTATCTTTAAAAAAAATTCAACTTTAAACATTTTTCAAGATTTGCTTTAAGATCGAGTATACAAAATAATTATCGGATGCGGATAACTAGTTTGACGTGATATTTCAAATTGTTAATAATGAAGCTACTTATATTTTGTAATTGGGTATCATGACTTTGCAGGAATTGCATTTTTGGGGTATATGTCGCCGTGCGTACGTAGTTTGAATAAGGCCCAGATAGAACCCAGATTGCGCAAATGCTATTCCTAAAGTGGGCCCCAGATCGCACCCATATGGGTCCCAGACAGAAAAAACCCACATTGCCCACATGGGGCCCAAATGGTGCCCACGGTGCAAATGCTAAATGGGTCCTAACTGGGCAAAGTGGGCCCAATATCCAACCCACATAGCCCAGATCACACCCATATGGGTCCCAGATCTTTTGCTAGCTGGGGATGGGCCAACCAATCTTCCAGGGAACTGGCAGCGGTTTCTGCGGATCAATGCCAACAAAATGGAACTCTTCACATTCTTGGCAGAGCACCTCACTCACTCACAGAGAAGCAGGTGATCGCTACAGACGGAAAAGCTGTCAAGTGCAGCCTCCCACGATACACCTGTCACCCCTCGCCTTGTAATCATGAAGAGGCAGACACGCGCATGATACTGCACCTGGCAGATGCCGTCAATGAGGGCTACCAGAAAGTCCTCCTGTGGACAGTGGACACAGATGTAGTCGTCCTGGCCGTGGCAGCAGCAACCAACATGGACATCCAGGAGCTGTGGGTGGCGTTTGGGACTGAAAAACATTTTCGGTACATAGTTGCTCACGAGATCGCCACGCGTCACTGGGACCTAGCAAGTCTAAATCTCTGCCAATGTTACATGCATTCACCGGATGTGACACAGTGTCCTCTTTTGGAACGAAGGGAAAGAAGACGGCCTGGGAGACGTGGAAAGCAAACGAGGATGTCACGACAACTCTCCTGTTCCTGTCACGAGGAACAACACAACTCACTGATGAGGCTGTGGTTGTCCTTGAGCGGTTCACCATCCTCCTTTATGGTCGAACCAGCAGCATGGTGAACATTGGTAAGGCTAGGAAAGAAATGTTCTCAAAGAAAGGGCACACCATGGAAGCCATCCCACCAACTAAGGCTGCCTTGGTGCAGCACATCAGGAGGAATGTATACCAAGGAGGGCATTGCTGGGGACAGGCCACTGAAGATGCACCACAGTTGCCATCACCCGAGGACTGGGGATGGACTGACCCTATCAACTGGAGACCACTGTGGACAACCCTACCTGAAGCCAGCACATCATAAAGGGAACTTATTCGGAGTGGCTGCAAGAAAGGCTGCAGAGGAAGGTGCACCTGCAGGAAGGCTGCCCTAAGACGTACTGCCCTAATTGTGCCATTACATAACATAACTGTCATTGCATCTTCACAAAAAATGCTGACTCGGCAGTGTGCCATATAAGTTGGGGTATCAAAAATTCATTGTGTGCCTCAACAAGACTTTGAGATGAAGAATATTATTTAATCACTTTCATGTACATTCACACCTAGCAAGACCTTCATATGCAGAAGCATATAACTTGACAGTCTTAAAAATGTACGAAACCTTAAATATCGCCTAGTCAGCAGTTAGTCCGGTAGTGCATAAAAGTTATGTGTACTTCTGTAGCATTCTAAAGTTACATCGGAATCAGTTAAAGCATATAAGTCTATAATAACTACACGATTTCAATGTCGCTTTTGCGTTCACGCACTATTTCAGACCCAAAACCACATTTTTGTCATTAAATTGAGTCAAATTTTGCATATTGCTGACTCTGAACTTATTCTTGTAGTATGTAGCAATTGTTTTTGGAAGGAATATGCTACTGCAAGGTTAAACAGGAAGCAATAAGTGCATTTGAGTGCATTTTTACAACATCCCCTATGTTGCTTATGTGTTTTGGACGCCATTTTTTAAAATGGCCGCCAATCCTGACAAAGGCCTTTTTTTCAGGTGGGCCCAATCCTGAAATATTCTTTAAGGCCAATGTCTAGAAGTGTGCCAACTTTCATGCTTGTACCCCAAAACCATTTCACATATCCGCTGCACTATATAGTGTTATTTGTGTTGACACAAACAAAATGAGGAGTTTTAGTGTTAGTTGTGTTGACACACAGGACAAAATGAGAAATTATAGTGTTAAGCCGTGTTCCCGTTGGACTTTTTCTTCCGCGGCCACGCGGAAACTTACCGCGGCATTCCTTAGCGTGAATCTACCACGCGTTCCCACTTGGACTTATATTCCGCGACGGAACGGTTCATTCGCTGTTCGAGACTGGCAGAATGTCACACATTGCGGGCGCTGTGCACAGTCACCTTTGACCTATGTGGGATATGACGTGCCTGTGACGTATTTTTCGCGCGCTGGATTCGTCGGCCACGTCAACAACATACAACAACACTGACGCGACGCGACGCTAGCACACAAAGATCATTGTACTACAAACAACTCAACAAAATGGCCTCTTCTTCCATGTCTTCAAGCTCTTGTTCCTACACACGCTGCGTACGGTACGATGATATACCACACCGCCATCAATGCAAACGAGACAGGGAACCATACTACCATTTTCGCGCGAGTTCTGTGTATAGTTGTGACGTATACAGGAAGTGTTGTTGTTTGCATAGCGTTTTACAGCGTGGTCGCGGTAGGTTTACAGCGCGGAGCGTTCCCATTGGACTTTTTAGCGGCCCTGATAAGTTACCGTGGCTGCGCGGAAGTCTTCCGCGACCTCTTTCGGCCTGTTAGTTTTACATCACGGTCGCGGTAAATTGACAGGGAGGTCAGGTTACCGTGCATCCCTATTGGATTTAATTTTGTCATTCTAAAGAAAAGTCGCAGTACTATTACAAAATTATAAGTCCAATGGGAACATGGCTTTAGTTGTGTTGACACACAGGACAAAATGAGGAGTTATTGTGTAAGTTGTGTTGATACACAAGACAAAATGAGAAGTTATAGTGTTAGTTGTGTTGACACAGACAAAATGAGGAGTTATAATGTGTTTATAGTTGTGTTGACACAAACAACATGAGGAGTTATAGTGTTAGTTTTGTTGACACAACAAAATGAGGAGTTATAGTGTGTTTATAGTTGTGTTGACACACAGGACAAAATGAGGAGTTTTCTTGTGTTTATAGTTGTGTTGACACACAGGACAAAATGAGGAGTTACTAGTGTTTATAGTTGTGTTGACACACATGACAAAATGAGGAGTTATAGTGTTAGTTGTGTTGACACACAGGACAAAATGAGGAGTTATTGTGTTAGTTGTGTTGACACAAACAACATGAATAACATAAGAATAAATGCTCGACACCAGTTGAAAACAAACGCTGTTTTTTGTGCTTTTCTCGGCATCCATTATTGTAAAACTTCGGACAGGTCAGTTAAACGATATTTACTATAAAATACAACCCCCCAAATCTACCCATTCATGATAATTCAAGCAATTACCAATGGTGTATCCTACCTTTAATGTATTCCAGTTAAAAAAACAATCAAAAATGAAAATGTATATTATTTTTATTTATCGAGTGCTCCTCATAGTCATATGTACTGCCATGAAGGTTGAAAATAATTTTAAATCTTTGTAGAAAATATGCCTAGAAGGAAACGTATGTGGACAACAGAAGAAACCCAAGCTGTATGGAAGGAAATGCGGGAGTTCATCGTACAAGAGAAGGTACCAGGGATGCAAGCTTGCAACAGTTGTATTGAAGCGGCTGGTCCAATCCTAAGCAGCAGAACATGGAAGTGTGTAAAATTCAAAGTACACAGTATCATTCAAACACTTAAGAGAAGGAAAGCTACCCACAATTAGATTGATCTTTTGACCAAAACGAAAACAAAATTGTTACGGAACAGTCGGAACGTTCCTGTTAAGACTGCATGTTCCCAAATAAGCTTGCATGCACAAGCGTGCTGCCCAACATCGCGTGTTCCTGATTGGAACAGCTGAACATTCAGGAAAGCATTGCTTGGAATCAGTCATGCCAGTGTGCAGATTCACATAATTTGGTCAGTTCCTATTGAAGGTAAATTGTTACTATATTGTTCAGATTTTTAAAAAAATACGTAAACAAATCAAATCCTTGTGTGGTTTTAATGTTTCTTTTTCCAACTGATGACAAGATGGGTTGACAAGAAATTCATTGTTCTTTCTTCAAAAATTGATTTGTAGGTTTTCATCACCACCCGCCTCAATTTTTGCTCCCGACTAGATTTTTTTTATTTTTTGTTTTTTTGTAAGTGTTTTTTTGTCCTCCAAAAAGTATATTTTCCAAACAAGTTTCTCACCCAATCCACAGGCACGGTCGCACTGATTTGCACTGAGGTATTATGCATGCCATAGCGTCGTCAAGCTACGTGGATCCCGACTATTAACGTCTCCCGTAGGCCTTTTTCCAAACTCCAGCTTCGTCGCCATTGTGGTTTCGTTCCTGCAGCTTGACAATAGTGATGGAGCCGGAACCGGAATGTAAGCTGGGGTTTATATTGGAAAACAGCCACGAGGCTTGACATCGCGATCTTGTAAGCTAGGGCATTGCATACAAAAGCACTAGGCATTACGATAACACAAGTCTATGGTCTACACCAAAGATCGCACAGCACTGTGGAATGTATAAAAAATATAAAATCTTCGCCCGCCTGGCGGTTTTCATTTTGGAGTGATGAAAACCTAAAAATCAATTTTGATGACCACAGGATTATTTCAAGGATAAGGAAGGACAGAATTTGTGCGCATCCTCACAGTATTAATGCAAACTCTTTGCTAGCTCCGTTGGCATGAATCAGTGTTACAAAAACCATCAAATTAGGACCTGGAGTTTATTGTGCAACACAAATTCACTTGCTATTTTGCATGTGCATCCAAACAATACTGGGGCCAATTTCATGGAGCTGCTAAGCACAAAAATGTGCTTAGCATGACAATTTTTCAGTGGCAAAAACAGGGTCACAAACCAAATGTTCAGGTGACGTACCAGTATGTTTTTGGTACTCTTAATTAATTGTTTTATTCCATTCACATTAGTTTTCAAATTACTCTTGATTTAAGGCTTCAAATTTCATTGTTGGAGAAACAAAAAAAGCTACATTTGTCCTTGGTAAAGAACACTTTTAAATCGTTTTAAAGTTTTGACTTCATTTTAAACACTAATGTTTTAATACTAACATGTTTGTAAAACGTTGCCAACCTTTAAGCCAAACTAAATTATACTTGTGCTTCCGGTTACCCACCTCAACCTATGACATTACGCTGATACTACATTTAATTTGTTTAACTTGAAAAATATCAATAGAAAATTATTGTTGTTGACCCTTACGCTTAGTTGGTGTTCTCGTGTACAAGGCCATTTATTTTAGATTTGGGTTGTATTTTTTTCCGTCAAAATATATGGCTTGTTATGCATAGGCCCAGTTGAGGGGTGGCTACGATTAAATCCGCCCTCCCAATTTTTTTTTTTAAATTTTGTGTGTGTGCCCTGTAGGAAATAAGAAATCCAAATTGGGTGGCTTCCAATTAATGGTTGGACCAGCCATGTTGTGTCGTCGGTATAGAACTTGGCAATTACTATTTTTGACAAAATTACATGTATTCCCGGTTTCTAGGGACACTGAGACAAAAGGCAATAAATAGAAAATGCTATTTTTGGTACTATTTATTTGAATTGTCATTTTCACAATTAATGTGCAAAAAACAACTTTAAAAAAACAGAGAGGACAACATAAGATACACACAACTTACAAATACCCGTAATACCCTAATATTTTGAGCAAAAACAAGGATTTTCCAAAACATTATAGTAACCCCCTACCACCCAACAAATCGTTGTCAATGTAATAGGAAACACAAATATTATTTAGCTTGGCCTTATATTTACATCTTTTTAAAGTTTACTCAAGCAGGATTTTAAAAGCAAAATACCACTGGCATTTGTTAAGCTACGTTAAAGTTGCATCATGTGATATATTGCCATATCTTAGTATTTTGCAGTTGGTACTTGCACAACTTATGCTTTGCTGAAGGATGCAAAAACAACTTGTCAGATTTAGTGCAAGTTCTTCAAATGTATAATGAACATTTAAAGCTGATTGTACGTATGCTCTGCCTTATATTTCAATGAGTTTTATTCTACAAGCAAATAATGAAGGAAAACTTATTTTGAACAGAACCAAAAAAACGGTTTACTTCATTCACTCTGCAATTTGTTCTTAACTTACGTGCGGTGATTGCCCTACACGTTAACACTTTTTGTACGGAATGTATCGATGAAAAGCTCATATATTATTATAACCTATATAATGCTAAACACAATAGCAATTCAATCTGGACATTTATTTTTCAGGGTTCCAATAAGTATGGACAGACATGTTCACTAAAATCCTAAACAGGGATAATAAAATGAAACATGCTTAGTGGTAATCATGGAGTCCATTTGCATCTTTATTTAAGACTGAATAATCCTCAATCGACAAGAGTAAAACGAGAGATCATTAGGTAGAATTAGAGAACATGGAGAAATATGTACAGCAGAAGGGAATCTGTCAACATTGTAAAAATTGAAGGACAAAAGGTACCCAATAGAGGGAAGGAGACGTATGTAACCAAGATGTGGACAAAAATAATAATATAATTAGATGCCAAGGTTCTTGCAATAAGCATCTTGCCAACTTTGATGCTATAATATTCAGTGGCAAAGCAGAAATGTACATGTATTTAATGCTGGTGACACAACCTCTACATAAAGTGTAAAAACTACATCAAGTATCTGATGTAAACAATAATATTGGATTGTGTGTATGTGGACGGTCTCCACACGGTTACCATATTAAAACAAATACCAAGCTATAATAGGTTGCTCCTGATTGGTCAATTGTTACTCAATATGCAAATGACATAATTCCTAAATGTCTCCACAAGGCTGATTCATAAGGATAGCCCCATACTCGTCAAATGTCTCCACAGGGCCGGTCTCCACGAGGTATTGAATTTGAGTATCGGTGGAGTTATTGTGTTTATAGTTGTGTTGACACACAGGACAAAATGAGGAGTTAGAGTGTTACTGTTAGTTGTGTTGACACAAACAAAATGAGGAGTTATAGTGTTAGTTGTGTTGACACACGGGACAAAATGAGGAGTTATAGTGTTAGTTGTGTTGACACAAACAAAATTAGGAGTTATTGTGTTTATAGTTGTGTTGACACACAGGACAAAATGAGGAGTTAGAGTGTTACTGTTAGTTGTGTTGACACAAACAAAATGAGGAGTTATAGTGTTAGTTGTGTTGACACACGGGACAAAATGAGGAGTTATAGTGTTAGTTGTGTTGACACAAACAAAATTAGGAGTTATTGTGTTTATAGTTGTGTTGACACACAGGACAAAATGAGAAGTTATAGTGTTAGTTGTGTTGACACACAAGACAAAATGAGAAGTTCAAAATCATACATTTGATATTGCAATAGATAATTTTTAAATTGAAATAGACATTACATGATTGCTTGTATCCTACATATGGGTCTTTCCATAAATAAGGGGGCCAAAGCAGGACATGGTGTTATTTCTCAAAATGTAATTTACTTTCTATATTCTTTGCATGTTCGTATGGTGGGGATAGCTCATACGTTTAATGTATAACTTCAATTTCTTGAATCAGATGTTTTGTTTTCATATACGATCCAAAACTATCCATCACACTGTAACGGAGACACTGGTGTCTCAGTTACAGTGTGAAGTGTGAAGCTTGTGACTTGTTTTGCCATAAATTAGTAGGTTTTCATTGAAAATTTAAATTTCAAAGGGTAGTATGTAAACATCATTGGTATACTGTAATTCAGCTGTTTTCAATGAAAACCTTCAAACGTTGGCCAAGCAGTAAAGGCCGACAGTTGTACACGTAACCGTGACACCATGGTGTCTTTGTTACACCGTGACTCAAAAAGTCCTGTCTCTCTTATTATGCATCATAAATGTCTGAATCTAGCAAAGTGCATAGTAATACATGCTACATACATGTACATGTAGCAGGTATTACTATGCACTTTGCTAGATTCAGACATTTATGATGCATAATAAGAGAGACAGGACTTTTTGAGTCACGGTGTAACAAAGACACCAGTGTCACGGTTACGCGTAAAACTGTCGGCCTTTACTGCTTGGCCAACGTTTGAAGGTTTTCATTGAAAATAGCTGAATTACAGTATACCAATGATGTTTACATATTACCCTTTGAAATTTAAATTTTCAATGAAAACCTACTAATTTATGGCAAAACAAGTCACAAGTTTCACACTTCACACTGTAACTGAGACACCGGTGTCTCCGTTACAGTGTGATGGATAGTTTTGGATCGTATATGAAAACAAAACATCTGATTCAAGAAATTGAAGTTATACATTAAACGTATGAGCTATCCCCACCATACGAACATGCAAAGAATATAGAAAGTAAATTACATTTTGAGAAATAACACCATGTCCTGCTTTGGCCCCCTTATTTATGGAAAGACCCATATGTACAAACATCAGACATGACTCTCGCTTATTTTGTGTCCCATAGTGAATGGGTGTTAGTTAAAATGGTAGAGTTGTGTAAAGAATTTGGTATCCATGGATCATGTGGATGTTATCAAGATTACTGGATGTTATTATATGACGAGTTACAGGTTGCCTTCCTTGAATTTAACATTGTAAGACAGGGATGGCCATGCACAGTTTACAAGGTTAGTTTAGATCTGTTATGGTTGATTTCTCCTTTTTAATCTTTACATTGATCTACACAGTCCATCCAGCAAGGCTTCATTTGTAAATCCATGTAATGTACAGTAATTATACAATGCCATTATCTACAATTATTTCCTAAATGATTTCCCCCCCCCCCCCTTTATTTAGAACTTTTTGTTGTTGCTATTTTATGCAGTTTGACTGTGCTGAGGTTTTAAATGTTCTGTATACTAATTTTGACATTTTGGACAAAATTATCCCAAATTCTAATTGAATTTTTTAATCTAGCTGGACAAAATTGTGACACTATTAGAAGCTATTCCACACTGCCAGACTGGATATTGTATACATGCTCCAACATGAGTGTCATCTTATCCCTTGTAGTGATACTTTTGAGCCCATTCTTTACGTTCTGGTTGGTGCCAGAGTTGTCAGTCACTACATGTACCCCATTCCAATTGGGATCCTGCTTGAACTTTTTCTGACCTGCATTTCAAAGAAGTAATGCCAGTCCAGTGGTGTGTTTTTTAAGGAGCAGCAATAACCAAACATGATTGCAGTCATTCTTTTACAGAATGAGAAATATATTGTAATGTGTTACAGAGTTCTTACATGTAGTTATGTCAATAGGATAATCTTTGTCGGAAGGCTAATGCCACATGTGCCTTTTAAAGTTGTGGGTAGAGGAAGGAGTTTAGTGTACTACATTGGTAAAACACATTTTTTGTTCATGCATTAAGTATACATTTTGATGTACTTCAGGGCCTTCAACATGTCAGAAACTGTGTTGAAATTTAGAATCAGCTGGTTACCCCAACTACGTGAATATGTGATAGCCCCCTTTATAACGGTTTAAAAATTAGATTTTCTAAGTTTACAAAGATGAATGCAACATCTTAAAACTGTTTATAATTTTGTACTTTCACTGTTTTGAGAAATATATTTTGTACCTGTTTGAGGAAATATTCTGTACTTTCGCTGTTTTGCGAAAATAAATATGCTTCCTGTGTTTCAACTGATAATGTAGTAACCTACTAATAATGTAGCACTAACTTATAATGTAACAAAAATTTACTGATAGTGTAGTACATTTTACTAAACTATCAGTCAATTGTTATTACATTAACCTAACCAATAATGTAACAGAAAATGGCCAAGAGTGTAGTAACAGTTTCTACACTATTGGTAATTTGTTTGTTACATTATTGGTTAGTGATACAAAATGCATCGGTCAATTTGTGTGACATTATCCGATATATATCTGTTGGCTACTGCGTTATCAATTGTAACATCCTATTTTCAAGTTTGGCTTTAAAAAAGTACAATGTTCCATTATTACGGATTCGAAATCCGTTATTACGGATTCGCAATCCGTTATTACGGATTCACAATCCGTTATTACGGATTAGCAATCTGTTAGCAATCCGTTATTACGGATTCATAATCACAATAGCTCTTCGGTCACTAAATCATGTTGAAAACATGTACGTACGTACCACCACACCGCACTCCAGGGATGCAGAGTGACCAGTAAATAGCGCCCTCTAGGGATGAGTGAATCCGTAATAACGGATTGCAAATCCGTAATAACGGATTGCAAATCCGTAATAACGGATTGCAAATCCGTAATAACGGATTGCTAATGCGTAATAACGGATTGCGAATCCGTAATAACGGATTTGAATTATATTTTTTGCTGGCACTATAATGGGCCTTCGTAGCAAACAAATATATATTGGGTCTTTTCTTTATAATGTTTACTTTTGCTTTTATCATACAAAAAACTGATTTAACATGCTTAATGTATTCAATACATTTTAATTCACCTGCAAAATTTGACATTTTGTGTTAATACACAGCTAAGACGTGTGTGATACCACCAGCCTATTGTTAAAACTAAAATTTTATTGTAAACAAATAATTGTAAAATAAACCTCTTCAGCATTGGTTCCATGTCGATAAATGTCAGTGTCTTTTGTTGATGGAGTTTTGAATATTTATGTTTTTTTGAATTGGTCTAAACAAATTTAACTTCTTGCAATATTTATGTATTTTACTTAAATAACCCCCCTTGTTTCTCTTCTACCCCGTGATCCCCGAATTTAGAACTGACATGCACCTCGGTGTACTCTTTCATTGTAAATTTTGCTCCAGGTTTAAATCCCTCATTAAAAATGGTGTAGTAGCAAATACTTATACATGTACGTCACATGATTGGGTACGGCCGTACCGTACATCAATTTGTATTTTCCAGTGAGCGTCCATACACACACACACTCACACAAGTGGGTAAATGCCGTCAATAGGGGACGGGGCATTGTCCGACCGTCTTCCCTCTTTTGTTTGTACTCTAACGTTTTCGGATGATCGCCATAGGATTTGCACACGAGTCTGAATCGGGGACCTTTGCGGAATAGGGGACCCCATTGTTCCCTTTGTCATACGTCCCCTATTTCAATCAAAAACAAACGCACACACCTGGGTTCACAAGGTCATAATTGTGGTATATTTCGAGGGCTCCTCGTATTGTAGGTACATGTATTGTGCTTAGGGGCTCGAATGGTATGCGGAGTCAGTATGTGTGAACTTACCTATTGGAATAACTACTTGTACATTACATTCGATAATCGGCACTGAATTATATTTTAGAATACTGTAAAACAGTAATGCAAAATGTTCTGAAAATCAAAACACCTGTAAAGATGACGCCATTCAAATCATATCAGTTGCATATTTTTCAGTCACAGATGACCGAGCACCATTGGGTTTCAAAGCTACTTAGCCAGTATATACCTCTGCTTCTACATTTGCTGAATAGTTTAATTTGACGCCCTCTTTTATTTTTAAAATTTGAAACAATCCCTTACTAATTATTAAAGCAAATTGTTTTTATCATTGTATTTAAGTTGAAACCAGAACTCTACCTGTTGTTCAGAGGTTAAGGGACATAGTAAAAAACAAGCACCAAGATGGCAGCAAAACTAAGCCATCTGGAATAGGTGGAAAGAGCAAGCTTAAAGCCACCTTGCGTATATCGACCAGATGGAAACACCAAGAAAGGGACACATGCAAATGCAAATTGGCGAGAGCTGGAAGAGGGGAAGGTTCCTTGACCCTTGACATAGAGAAAGATGCTACACTGGAGACTGTCCATCAAAAGTTTGAAGAGCTATACTTTCCCGGAGGTGTGATGAACAAATCTACTGAATTATCACTCAAGGAATTGAACTCCAAACTTACAAGTTTCAGTGGTTAGGACCTTCCGAAGATGATAAATGGAAAACCATTTTCCCTGGCCGATTTGAAATAAACAATCACCAAAATGATTGATCCGATCGCATACAGAGTTTATCGTCATCATGCTTTGATCGTGGAACATACGTATGCGTGCATGACACGTACAACTTTCTTGTTTTTCGCTTGATGTTCGATGTTTCAGCATGACAACCGTGACAAACGGCAAGCAACCATGAATATATCATGCGCTTATCGTTATTGGTTTATTAACAAAGCCCGTCACCCCGTTAAACAGCTCTTCGGATGAAAACAGCTCTTCGAATGGAGTAAACAACTTTATTCAAACTTTTCGGTACCAACTTTTCCTTCGGAAGCCACACCTGCACATTTCCTGAAAGATTTCCTGGACAAAGTAGTGCAGAATGGAGATGGCACCAACTACAAGATCAAAGAGGGCAACCTCATTAAATTAGATACATCAGCCTCAAGAGGAAAAGCAACAAGAATTCAGGGAAAACAGAGACCAGTTTCTGAAGGCAACAACTGACCACATCATATCCCGATTTCCCAACCTGGATCTTTTAGAAGCTATGCAGGTAAAAAGGACTCTTTATAATACATGTTCACGTTCAGGCATATCAATCTTTAATTCAATTTCAATTTCCTGAAATAGCGAACTTCTGAAAGTGCAAATATATTAATATCATTTTATCGCCATAACATTTTTTCTGACAGTTTCCTACAGCCAAAAAATAGTTTAAAATGGGGACAAGACACGTACTGATTTGCATGTAGTAGGCATCGCACTCTGCATGCACACACATACGGTACTTACAGGAGGACCCTTATGGGGAGTTGAATTATGGGGTAAATCTGTAAGTACTGAATGTACCTTGTGGACCCATACTTATGGGGTTTCAAAGTGTACCCTAAGACGAAGTGTATACTTTACATAATAAAATTACAACAAGGCATGAGCAAAAGAAAATAAAGCTATTTTACGCCATTCAAATAAGCCAAATGTGTTCCACTTTTTAAAGTTTGTTTAATGTTGTCGCAAAAACGAACAATTAAAAATAAGCAAGCCACCGCGAGTACCCCAATAAACAAACAAACAACAAAACAAACACCCCAACACCCCCAACAAAAAAAATTGAACTAAACAACCCCAAAACAAGACTTGCCTAAATTATTGGTTCTACAAATGATGAATGAAGTGGTTGTTGAGTTTTTATATGTAACAAGTATTGTCTATACTACATTCTTATTGGGAACGGCGGCCATGATGTACACAATTAACATTGTCACACCACCAAAAATCAGCGGTTGTTGAGTTTTGAAAGATACATGCACGCAGGATTCAGACTCAGAGGGAGATGGGCATGATTCAGAGAAAGATAGCCAGGATTCAGAGACAGATGAGGATGAGGATGTAAAAGGCGAGGATTACGTCACAGACTCTGATTGCAGTTTTGTTGTGGATACTTTACCAGGTAAGATATTATACACACTGTACAATGTACACACTGTAACAATTAATGTAGCTTTTAAAATCAGCTTTACAAAAAAGATTTTTTTTAATAGTTCAATGGTGTAAAGACTATTACTGCATCCTCTTTGATATTTGTTCAACTTACATGTACAATACATGCTTTAAAGTTTATAGGTTCATGTACAGTACATGCTTAAAGGTAGTATACACCATTTGCAGACATCGAAAATATTTACTACCAAATTATTAGGAAATATCTTACTCCTCTGAAAGTAAATAATGATTCTAGGCACCCAGCAAAATGATTGCTCTAGATATCCTGTAATTATTCTGGAAAATAGAATTTTATAAAGAAAAATTTGCGATCGCCGCGAAATAACACAAATAACATAAGAATAACTGCTCGACGCTGGTTGAAAACAAACGCTCGGCTGTTTTTTGTTCTTTTCTCGTTATCCATGATTGTAAAACTTCGGACAGGTCAGTTAAACGATATTTACTATAAAAAAACAACCCCCCAAATCCACCCATTCGTGATAATTCAAGCAATTACCAATGGTGTATCCTACCTTTAAATTAAAACTTTCTATTTTCTTTCCAGAACGAAATTGAAAGATGCATGTGAATGGTACCGGTATATAGTCCTACATGTATAACAGAAATGGTTTAGTGGCAGTGGCGTTTCAGGTCGTACATATATATGTACATATGTACAAGCCTGTAGCTGAGAAGTTATTGACTATGAGATACAGGCTTATGATGGGTATCATTAGAAAGCTTGTGGAATTTCCGATCTTACAATGTACATATCTCAAAAAGTCATTTTCCAACATATTGCTGATTTTAATGTGCTGGGTCACATATCTTTTCTTCTCTCAATTCTTTGATGCACGTGAAAAGCTACACGTTATTTACCGACAAGACTACGGTATTTTACTAAAATAGGAGTAACCATCTCCTTTTTGACATTTTCGTAATGTCAGTCACGGTAATGTCAGTCATGGAGGTTAATTTGCATATTTTTTTACAAATTAAATTAGAGTTTTTTCCATTCCGTCTTACCCAGCACAGCACGTAAATATACATGACGTCCACATCGCCCTACTCGGCATAATATTCACAGTTGAATACAAACAACAATTAATTCAATAGTGTGAATCCTTAGCGAACTCAAGTTTTATCAGAAATATAGTATTGTTCAGGGGTTGTGCAATAACACTGATCATACCACGCACCATCCTCACAGCTTTAGGAATGATTTTTATTCCACAGCCTGTACATCCAGGCTACACTGTTAGAAAAGTAGTGTTACCCCAACACCGAAAAACAGTGTTCACTTCATTTGAACACTACTTTTCGGTATTCAAAACGGTGTTCACTTGATTGAACACCGTTTTCTGCTTTCAAAATGGTGTCCACCCAATTGAACACTATTTGTCGGTGTTCAAAATGGTGTCCACTAAATTCAACACTATCTTTCGGTGTTCATTCTGCACCGAATATTGGCGTTGGATCAATACTGTTTCTCGGTGTCGAGTAAGGATGTACACCGCCCAAGGGTGTTGAATAAACCCTAGTTTTCAGTGTCCAGGTGAGCTACACCGTTGTTCGGTGTTCACTTGACACTGATCATCACACTGCAAAAACTGTGGTGTTAAAATTTTAACACCAATGTTTTTTAAATCTTTTGGAATGAAAATTGGTGTTAAAATGAAGTAAAATGATTCTTGAAGTATCAGTTTCAAATCAAGTACTGGTGTTACGTACTTTTGGTGTTAAATTTGACCTAGTGCGCATGCGTGTGTGAAATAAAGCCCTCTGATTGGTCGATAAGGAATTATGGGATATGTTAACAATAGTCGATGTTAAATTGTTGTATTTAGTCCCAAAATTCATTTTTTTTACCATAATATGTAATTATTTAAACGATTCCATGATTGAATTTTGATTTTTGTGCAAACATAGTTAAAAATTCGCGTTACATTTTATTCGTTTTCAAATTTTGACATTATTCATAAAAACTAGTTGTGACATCGTCGTGGACAAAAAAGCGTAGTATAAAACTAACAACGGCAATAGCTATGTGTGTAGTACGTATTCAGTAGGAATAGGTTATTATTGTATACATATTATGTGTAATAAGTCAGTTCTTGGTAATATTTCATTACGTAATTTGTCCATGCAGTTAATATGTACAAAATTATAGTGTTAAAACAGTACATCCTTTCGCTAGAATGACGAGCAAATGACGTGATATCCATGTTAAATTTTGCTATCAGAGTGTACACCAAAATTGGTGTTAAAAAAATTTGATTCCCAAACTGGTGTTATTCAACACCCAAATCCCTGCCCAAAATAAACACCAGGAAATAATCAAATGTTACACCATTGGTGTACAATTTAACACCACAGTTTTTGCAGTGCAGTGTTCAAGCTACACTATTTAACGGTGTTCAAAAATGGACACTGTCCAGCGGTGATCACTCAACACCGATTATCGGTGTTCAGGGCCAACACCGAAAATTGGTGATGGCAACTAATGAACCCTGAAAAACGGTGTTCAGTGAACACTGTTTTTCAGTGTTGATATAACACCCCTTTTCTAACAGTGTAGCCACCCGCCATTCGTCCAGGCCAGCCACAAGTGGTTCGTCTAGAATTGGTCCATCCAGGCCCGACACAAGTGGTCCGTCTACATGTGGTCCGTCCAGGCACACCACACACCGCCCGTCCAGGCACGCCACATACCCCCCAACCAGACACGCCACACACTGTCCGTCCAGGCCAGCCACCAGAGGTCCATCCAGACAAGCCAAGTTTGGAATGCTCCCAGTGCTTCCAAATAGTAGCAGTGGACGATTTTACAGACCATCTAGCTGATTTCCATGCCCAAATTAAGTGTAGCCTGTGCGGCAAGAATCTTAGCGGTGAATTCAACTTAGTGGATCATGTTGAAACGGTACACCACAGGAGGCAGGCAGCAAGAAGCTCGCCCTCTCTCCCCCCGCCGTCTCGTCAGGGCAGCCAGGCAGCGAAGAGTACACCCTCTTTCCCCGCCGTCTCGTCAGGGCAGCCAGGCAGCGAAGAGTACACCTTCTTTCCCCGCCGTCTCGTCAGGGCAGCCAGGCAGCGAGGAGTACAACCTCTTTCCCCGCCGTCTCGTCAGGGCAGCCAGGCAGCGAAGAGTACACCCTCTTTCCCCGCCGTCTCGTCAGGGCAGCCAGGCAGCGAAGAGTACACCCTCTCTTTCTTCGCCGTCTCGTCAGGGCAGCCAGGCAGCGAAGAGTACACCCTCTCTTCCCCTGCTGTCTTCCAGTCCTCCCCCCACAGCTGATCATCCAAATGAGGCCGCCTTCAGTGGACTGGGTCACCTTTTTACCGAGCCAGTTTAGGCGAGTTCTTCAGAAGGGAGATCAGGATTGGATCTCTAGATGTCTGTTTGGCAGCCAGGGAAGGCTGAAACCAAACTTCCCCCAGAACTGGCACCATCCGCCGGCACCAACCAAGCCAACTTTCAGTGCGCCCAATCCAAAACATTACTTTCGTAGGCGCCTGTTTGTGTGGGCCCCGATGCGGATGTGGGTCATCCCACTGAAATGCAAAAAGTGCAAATCAAAGATGCACCATGCCGGCATCTACCCGAAGGTCAGAGAAGTAGTTGACGTTGACAGCAGGTACTACCTGGTCGGTGCCGAGTACGTGAAGTGCAGCAAATGCAAAATACCTGTGTGTCCATGGAGCTCGGACCTGCTGAACCAGCTCGACCCTTCCCACCGGAGCATTTTTCCCGCCATACTAACAGCCAAGTTGGCCCTCGATAAGAAGTGCATAACACTTATGAAGCCACGGAGAGTGGGAAATAGCACCAGCTACCTGCACCAGGCACTGGAAGAAATCCACAGCGAGGAATGGGCCTGCCGCACAGTGGACTACTTTACCTACTGCGAGATTCACATAAAAAGGAATTTAGTTTACACGTGCTGGAGGGCTTTCTGGATCACACCAGAAAGGCCCTTGTTCCCAAGAGATATTGCCTGAAGGAGGTCATTGGCAAAGTAATAGAGGTAAGTATTTCCTCATTTGCATAAGCAATTTGTATATGTTTAAAACAAAGCTAAGTGGTTTTTTTATGGTAGACACAGCACATTGATTTGTCAAAGACATTTTATGATTCAGTATAAATTCACAAGTGTCACAAACGCTTTTTATAGACCAACTCGCCCGATCCAAGGCAACGTGACCTTTAATCAATATGACATACATTTGAACGGCCAATTATTTTTATGCCAGAATAATGTTCGCAGTCTTTATCAAATTACTTATGTTATAGAAAGTTAGAAAGATACTATTTTTAGAGCAGGGTATACTTTTGGTAATTGTCAAAGAGCAGTATCCTCACTTGGTGAAAATTTAAGCTCACTTGGTAAACAAAATTGCAAGAAAATAATGGAAATAAATGTTGCATAGAATTGTGTGCTTTCAGATGCCTGAGAAAGGCTTCATGCCTGAAGCCTTTCTCAGATTCAAATTTTGGGGTAAAACTCCATTACTTAAAGGGGTCGTTTCTAACAATGTTTCAAAATATTAACTGCTCTTCAGTGCTCTTCATCAAGTTCATTGTTATTAACATGTGGTGTAACTACCAAGCAAAATTACACCCTGCCTTTGAGAGACAATTAACCATGTAATAATCTCCTCTGAAAGAAGTGATGGTTCTGAGAAGAACTAAAGACACGTTTCAACACTTTTCCTGTGGTTCTTCTTTCAATATGAGTTTATTACATGTTTGTCTGCTGCAAACTAGTTAGTGTCTATTTTTTGTTAGTTTGTTGATTAAAATTGATTAATTAAAAACAAATATGTTTTGACTGCAATGTTTTGTTATAGACTTTCAAAGATGTTCTGGCAGATAATCAAGCAGATCCAATTATCATTAAATACTTCGATGACGAATGGAAAAAAGTTCATTGATCTTCAAGATAAACCAACAATTTACTGCAAAACAAGGCTGCAAGTTGGTAAGTGGAGTGGTTGTAAGAAAGCCCAAGGCACACAATTAATTACTGAATAGATATTAATATGAAAATGCTACATGAAAATGAATTTGTTATTTAGTAAAATTTTAATGCAAATTTTTTAAGAAACTGTTGCTGGAATAGGCGTTCATTGGACTAAGTTGATTTTACGATAAACAATAAATTGTTTAGTCAATTAGTCAAGATTATGTATTTAAAAAAATGTTTTTAATATTTATTATAGATTTGAAGCAAGACAACAAGAAACGTCTTAGCAAAGGTTTGTGTGTTTATAAAATGACCTTTAAAAATAATTTGTTAAGTTATTGGTTGCTGTGTTTATTATAGTAATTACTTAACTAAAAGTACCCAAACAAATAAATGGTAAACTTTGGGTATGTAAATATTTCAAATGACAGTTTGGAAGTAAAACATAAACAACAAAAATATCACTGTGTAACCCTGTAACCAACCAAATACTTTGCCCTCAGTTGGTGCAAATGGTGTATTAAAAAAACATCTTGGTTGAAGAACCAAATTCTACTGGCACACTATAGAAATAATATTAAGCAATATTATACGCTAAATCAATCAAAGAGATGTTCAAGGGGCAGAACTTGAGCTTATCCTAGAGACTTGTAAATATCTACAACATTTCCCCCATTAATTTTTAATGGTTTCCTTGAAAATTGTATATTGTCTGTTTTGACAGTTCTGGAATCCTAAACTCAACACAATGTGTATATGCTATCATTTGTTAGGAAACTTTCCTAGTAAAAATGTATGTTTTCTTACAAATAATTTGGTGTATTTTTAACAAATCATTCAGCCTTTGTCTAAAGAGAGGCATTCAAAGTTATAATGCACAATGTTATGTTTGCACCCAATTTAGCAGTGTGTAAGATTTTCTATTTCCAAGATTTTCTATTTCCAGGCCTGACACAAGTGGTCCGTCTACATGTGGTCCGTCCAGGCACGCCAAACACCGCCCGTCCAGGCACGCCACCAGAGGTCCATCCAGACAAGCCAAGTTTAGAATGCTCCCAATGCTTCCAAATACATGTAGTAGCAGTGGACGATTTTACCGACCATCTTTCTGATTTCCATGCCCAAATTAAGTGTAGCCTGTGCGGCAAGAATCTTAGCGGTGAATTCAACTTAGTGGATCATGTTAAAACGGTACACCACAGGAGGCAGGCAGCAAGAAGCTCGCCCTCTCTCCCCCCGCCGTCTCGTCAGGGCAGCCAGGCAGCGAAGAGTACACCCTCTCTTTCCCCGCCGTCTCGTCAGGGCAGCCAGGCAGCGAAGAGTACACCCTCTTTTCCCGCCGTTTTGTCAGGGCAGCCAGGCAGCGAAGAGTACACCCTATCTTTCCCCGCCGCCTTCAGTGGACTGGGTCACCTTTTTACCGAGCCAGTTTAGGCGAGTTCTTCAGAAGGGAGATCAGGATTGGATCTCTAGATGTCTGTTTGACAGCCAGGGAAGGCTGAAACCAAACTTCCCCCAGAACTGGCACCATCCGCCGGCACCAACCAAGCCAACTTTCAGTGCGCCCAATTCAAAACATTACTTTCGTAGGCGCCTGTTTGTGTGGGCCCCGATGCGGATGTGGGGCATCCCACTGAAATGCAAAAAGTGCAAATCAAAGATGCACCACGCCGGCATCTCCCCGAAGGTCAGAGAAGTAGTTGACGTTGACAGCAGGTACTACCTGGTCGGTGCTGAGTACGTGAAGTGCAGCAAATGCAAAATACCTGTGTGTCCATGGAGCTCGGACCTGCTGAACCAGCTCGACCCTTGCCACCGGAGCAATTTCCCCGCCATACTAACAGCCAAGTTGGCCCTCGATAAGAAGTGCATAACACTTATGAAGCCACGGACAGTGGGAAATAGCCCCACCTACCTGCACCAGGCACTGAAAAAAATCCACAGCGAGGAATGGGCCTGCCGCACAGTGGACTACTTTACCTACTGCTCTTCAGTGCTCTTCATCAAGTTCATTGTTATGGTTATTAACATGTGGTGTAACTACCAAGCAAAATTACACCCTGCCTTTGAGAGACAATTAACCATGTAATAATCTCCTCTGAAAGAAGTGATGGTTCTGAGAAGAACTAAAGACACGTTTCGACACTTGTCCTGTGGTTCTTCTTTCAATATGAGTTTATTACATGTTTGTCTGCTGCAAACTAGTTAGTGTCTATTTTTGGTTAGTTTGTTGATTAAAATTGATTAATTAAAAACAAATATGTTTTGACTGCAATGTTTTGTTATAAACAGATGTTCTGGCAATGTAGCAATGTAGCCCTCGTGGTTGATAATAGCACTGTTTTTGACTTATTGACAGGAGCAACAGGCAATCCCCAACAGAGTGATAGCGATGATGGAGAATTAGGTAAATAATTCAGTGTTACAAATTATTTATACTTATTTATTTAATCTGATTTTCGATTTTTTGTTACTAATTAACCTGAAAGGTCTATAAAAGCTATAAAAGCTGTATTCCATAAGTCAGCCCTTAAACTCAATACATTCTCTAAAGTGCCAAATACCATGCCTGATGTATGTAATGAACCAATTCAAAATATTATCCACATGCTGACTGGATGTAATGTTGAAATACATGCTTATTTTCCAAAAAAACCACAACATTGTTCACAAATGACACTGTGCAAACAACAAGGTGCGGTATTCTGTTATTTAATAAGGGAATAAAAGAGTAGTGATGAGATCTTAAACGGCCATTTCAGACTGGCAGAGTTGTGGGCGGGCAATAAATCGCCCAGCCACAACCCTGCAAGGCCTTAAATGACCATTAAAGACCAACCACTATTATTTTATTCCAATTTATAATACCCTTTTTGTTAAAAGCAAAATAATCATGGGAAAATTGTAAAACTTCCATGCTTTGTAATTTTGAATTCCTGTCCGCAGGCTTCATTGCGTGCATGGGCCTGATAGGTCAAATTACACGCCACACTCAATGGTTGTGCGTACAGGCAGGCACGTACTGAGGAAAATGTACGTTTTAAAAGGCACAGACAATGACCAGGGGCATTAAGGCATTTGCATCCATTGCCTTTAAATATCAGGCTTGTCATTGAGGTGGTTGTCAAACCAGATGGTCTGCCCAACATGTACAGGGATTTGATGTCTAAAATTGATACAATTTAACTCATTGTTATTTTTGGTAGGGCCAAAACCACTATTGGCAAGCATGCTTCAATGCATCCATGGGAAGTTTAAGGTAAGAATTTAAGAATGTATAAATTGCTGCAGTATAGGCAACCTTGAGTTAATTATTAAGTTCTATTTTAGATAGCTGGCCGGGTTGGCAATTTTTGTGTAAGGGTTCGATCCATGTATACAAAATTGTATTTGGATATTTCTACAGGCACTTTTAGCAATTGCACTCATTATAAGTGGTAGGGGATGTCAATTGAATGTCATAAACATTTCTTGGGTTTTAACTGTGGACACTAGATATTGTTGACCTTGCTTTGGATAAATAAGTACTTAAAACATTAAAATTGGTACCAATACTTTTGCTGTAACCCTGCATGGAATGCCCTACTGACACTCGGGCTACTGGTGACTCTGCAGCCAATGGCCACATGAAATGCCCTACTGACACTCGGGCTACTGGTGACTCCGCAGCCGATGGCCACATGGAATGCCCTATACTGACACTCGAGCTACTGGTGACTCTGCAGCCAATGGCCACATGGAATGCCCTACTGACACTTGGGCTACTGGTGACTCTGCAGCCGATGGCCACATGGAATGCCCTACTGACACTCAGGCTACTGGTGACTCTGCAGCCGATTGCCACATGGAATGCCCCACTGACACTCAGGCTACTGGTGACTCTGCAGCCAACGGCCACATGGAATATCCTGCTGACACTCGGGCTACTGGTGACTCTGCAGCCGATTGCCACATGGAATGCCCCACTGACACTCGGGCTACTGGTGACTCTGCAGCCGATGGCCACATGAAATGCCCCACTGACACTCGGGCTACTGGTGACTCTGCAGCAAATGGCCACATGGAATATCCTACTGACAATCAGGCTACTGGTAACTCTGCAGCCGATGGCCACATGGAATGCCCTACTGACACTCAGGCTACTGGTGACACTGCAGCCTATGGCCACATGGAATGCCCCACTGACACTCGGGCTACTGGTGACTCTGCAGCCGATGGCCACATGAAATGCCCCACTGACACTCGGGCTACTGGTGACTCTGCAGCCAATGGCCACATGGAATATCCTGCTGACACTCATGCTACTGGTAACTCTGCAGCCGATGGCCACATGGAATGCCCTACTGACACTCGGGCTACTGGTGACACTGCAGCCGATGGCCACATGGAATGCCCTACTGACACTCTGGCTACTGGTGACACTGCAGCCAATGGCCACATGGAATGCCCTACTGACACTCAGGCTACTGGTAACTCTGCAGCCGATGGCCACATGGAATGCCCTACTGACACTCAGGCTACTGGTGACACTGCAGCCAATGGCCACATGGAATGCCCCACTGACACTCGTGCTACTGGTGACTGCAGCCAATGGCCACATGGAATGCCCCACTGACACTCAGGCTACTGGTGACTCTGCAGCCAATGTCCACATGGAATGCCCTACTGACACTCAGGCTACTGGTGACTCTGCAGCCGATGGCCACATGGAATGCCCCACTGACACTCAGGCTACTGGTGACTCTGCAGCCAATGTCCACATGGAATGCCCTACTGACACTCAGGCTACTGGTGACTCTGCAGCCTATGGCCACATGGAATGCCCCACTGACACTCGTGCTACTGGTGACTGCAGCCAATGGCCACATGGAATGCCCCACTGACACTCAGGCTACTGGTGACTCTGCAGCCAATGTCCACATGGAATGCCCTACTGACACTCAGGCTACTGGTGACTCTGCAGCCGATGGCCACATGGAATGCCCCACTGACACTCAGGCTACTGGTGACTCTGCAGCCAATGTCCACATGGAATGCCCTACTGACACTCAGGCTACTGGTGACTCTGCAGCCGATGGCCACATGGAATGCCCCACTGACACTCAGGCTACTGGTGACTCTGCAGCCAATGTCCACATGGAATGCCCTACTGACACTCAGGCTACTGGTGACTCTGCAGCCTATGGCCACATGAAATGCCCTACTGACACTTGGGCTACTGGTGACTCTGCAGCCAATGGCCACATGGCATGCCCTACTGACACTCAGGCTACTGGTGACTCTGCAGCTGTTAGAAAGAACCCACCAACTAAACACACGCCACAGATAATGAAATCAAGGAAAGGTGTGCGAGTTACTTCAAAAATGCCAAGGACCGTGGTGGAATAAGATAAAAGGGGATGAAGAACAGGGAATCATTGGAGACGACTGGACATTTAGATTTAGATGCACAGTTGGTTGACTGTGATGAGTAGCTTGTCATACTCTACATATTTCCACAGTTAATGTTATCAGCCTTGTAGATTATCCCAGGGTTAATGTCTTGCGTAACATTTTGTAACTTTATTTTTTATTTGTTTCCTGTAATGTAGACAAACTGTCCCTTTAACCCTGTTGTGTACATATATCCCTCTCTCACAACATAGTTATTGCATTCCCAGGTGAAGAAATACAATAGTCTCTAGTTTGGTATTTTCCTCTAGGTTGTCCAGTAAGGCCATAGTTAAATAAATTAGATTCTTTGTTACAATAGGAACCCCAGGAATTTAAAAGATTGAATGGAATGTTTATTGTTTAGTAACTGATACCTTTAAGCTTGGGCATAGTCCCCCATGTCAGTCAGTCAGTTAGTCACTAGACACCAGAGGTGTAGGACATGTCCGCCCGTTATATAGCTGCCTGTGTATTGAGAATTGGAGTTGAGATATTTTAACTCGTGCCAGTTTGGGCACTCCTTTTGCTTCTGTGTGAAGCCAGTGCTATGTGCACGTCAAGTATTGCGTTAATTTCTGTGTGAAATTATTGTGCCAGTTTTGGCACTCTTTTGTGGCAGTTTGGGCATTCTGTGTGGAGACGTTTTGGACCAGGCAACGGGCAGAGACACTAAAGAGAACGAAGAAGAAACTAACTGTAAGTATAATCTTATTTATTTAAATGTATGAGATCGATTGCTAAGAAATATTTATATAATTGCCACTTTGATGTACCGTACATATACATGTAGCCAATTGAAGTTAAAACTGTGATAAGGAATTGTAATTTATTAAGTTGAGATTTGTGAAATTATTAGATTTTGGTTATATATTTTGATGGTTATAGATGGCCAAGTATGTGAGATAGTGTACTACTTTTGGGCGATAACTCGGTGCCAAACCTCAGCAGGTTTCAGCAAGGTGCACTGCAGGCTACTAGGTTTGGACACCTCGTTTGCCAACTGCAATTTAGGTCTTATCGTTTTGGGTTTGTTTTTATTTCAATGCTCAGACATCACCAAGACGATAAAACAATCTGTCTTTGATGCAGTTTGACTTTGAAAAAAACAAACGGGCTATTGACTGAAATTTAAAGTTTCTGATAACGGTGCATGCCCAGTAGTATGCCAAGATGACATTGATGAGATGTTTGTTTTAGATATGTTCAACATCTCACAGAAAGGATACAATGAAATTGCACAGCGTTATCAAAATCTGCCCCGACTTGGTGCCTCAAATAAAGGAAACAAAGAATTCAATCAGCAAGGTCCTCTAACTGATGTGAATGCCAAAGTAGGATAACCAGACATTTACTGGAGTTGTACGCTCGCTTAAAGAAGCACTTGTGTCCATTTTAAGTATTCCATCAAAGACCCGTCTTTGTGAAAATGGCACTGTGAAAATTTAATTGAGCTGAGATTGGACATCTGAAAGACATCTGTAGGTGGTGATCTGAAATTCTTGAATTGAGTCACTGGAATCGGGGGATTTGCCAGCACATATTCCCGTCTGTGGTGCAAGTGCCAAAAAGAGTGAGATTTGATATGACAAAAAGCTGGTCAATGAGTGATACAAATCCGAGTGTTACAAATATAATTTTCAGCTTTCAAACTTTGCCAGCTAAATTTGTCTGTGGCACCTAAAGGTAGGATACACCATTTGTAATTTGCTTAAATTATCATGAATGGGTGGATTTAGGGTGTGTACTTTATACATGTACAGTCAAACCTGCCATTGCGGCCACCTTGATACAGCGGCCACCTGGCTTAACTGGCCACCTTTGCTTGGTCCCAGTTTGATTCTTGCATAAACATACCATAACCATTTCTGCTAATGCGGCCACTGCGTAACGCGGCCAGTGGCCAACCCATAATAGCCCACAGCAAATAAAATGTGCACAATTACATTGCCGTGAAACCTGTGTACTCCGGCCGCAGAAATGAAGTGCGCTCTCTGTTGACTTTGAAACCTCCCCTGTTGTTTGGTTCCTGGACTTCATACATACATGTACATGTATGGGTGTGTGTACATGTGTACGTCTTGCTATAGTGGCCACTTGCGTATAGTGGCCACGAAAACCGGCACCGTCGATGGCCGCTATATCAAGGTTTGACTGTAGTAATTAATCATTTCACTGACCTATCTGAAGTTCACAATCATGAATTCTAAGAAAAGCAAGAAAAACAGCGTATGTTTTCAACCGAACAGGCAGTGATTCTTATGTTGTTCGTTTTTTCGCAACAGGCAATATTAGTTTTTAAATATTAAAATTCAATTTTTCGGAACAATTACAAGATATCTAGCAGAATCATTTTGCTGGATACCTACAATCGTTATTTATTTTTAAATAAGTAAGATATTTCCTATTAATTCGGTAGTAAATTTGTTTGATATCTCTAAATGGTGTATCCTACCTTTAAAACTGTTAACAGATAATGATAGGGTCACCGGTATAGTCCAGTTTCAAATACAGTACATGTACTGTATACACATGTATGTTTATTAACTGACTCGCACTGATTTATCTTTTTTTTTCCAAACCAAGCTTGAAAAATTTGTTTTCCTCCCCCCCCCCCCCCCCCCCCCCCCCCCCCCCCTAATTTAGGAAACAATATGCCACACCTAGTTACCACCCGGAGTGTTACCGCCACTTTTGTAACGTCACAACCATTAAGCGAGCATTGGAGAGAGACAGAAAGAAGAGGTCTGCATTACGAGATATAATCACTTTCTATGGCTGTCCGTCACTTAACTGACTCTGCCAAACTGATAGGGTTGTTGAATGGCTTAGGCCGTGTCCAACTCGCTTACCTTTGAGCAGGACACAGCATTAGCGAAGAGAAAATATTCTCCCAACTGGGAGTACATTGTCTTTTGCTACTGTCGTTTGGGACAACAATGACTTTGGTGAGGAAACTATCTCAGGCAAGGGAATCACGCATAACACAAATGGAATTCTTCTTCAGTGGCCTTTCCCCACCTCAGATGTTATTCAGCATCTTCAGTCTGTTCTCATTGCCAAACATTATAAAGTACATCGGCAGCAAACGCACTGGCGCCAAACCATATGCAGGAGACATATCTCTGCCAGAAGAACAACACCGTCCTGTCCAGAGTTTTTCTAGGAGGGTAGACCTAGCATTGCGTGTCATGAAACTTTCAAAGGTTATTGATGAAAAGCTCCTCCCAGGTTGGACAGGCTGCAACACCTTGCTGCAAACAGAGATACCGAGGGTTACTACTGTTGGGTATCTTCCCATTGTTGATGCTAGCCCTAGAGAGTTCAATACAGTATAATGAACAGAAGCCTGGAGATAACAGATGCACTCAATCAACAGGAGATCGTAGCAGTGTTGGACCAGGCCATTTACTCCAAAGCTCAACAAATCAGATTCAAAGAGCGACTTGTTATCCGTCGCGGGCATTTCACACAACGCTAGCTATGTTGGCTTGCATTGGAAAACGTTTAAGGGATGCCGGTTTAGAAAATGTCGTGATTGAGGCAGGGATTGTTGCTCAGGGTTCTCTGAATGGGGCTATGAATGGTCATCACTATAACAGGAGTGTCCGGATGCACAAGTGTGTGGCAGAAGCAATGGAGCGTATCCGGTGGCAGAGTTTTATTGATTAACTTTGTGAAGCCAAGAAAACCGAGATGGAAGACACAATCATCACGTTGCACACATTATTTCCTGATCCATCCTTCAAAGAATTTGTCATGCCAGATCAGTTCGAGTCAGTGACAGCAATGTACAACAGCTTCATTAATGATCAATCAAAAAAGAGTCCAGCTTTTGATTTGTGGTCTTCATACATCGAGATGGTGGAGCTTGTGCTGTTGTTTATCAGAGCCACTAGAAAATGAACTGGGATTTACATCTCTCTGTCGTTAGGTCGTTTCTGCCATGGTTGTTTGCATATGATCATATCAATCATGCCTGCATACTGGTTATAAATGTCCCTGCTGTACATGAGGAGTTTTTAAGAGGAAGATTTTCAGTGCAACGTCAAGATGGCCACAGTTTTGCACAGGTTGCATGTGATCAAACTATAGAACAGACCTGTAATTGTGACTCAAAAAAGGGTGCATGGTCGAGTGTGCATTCTAGGTGGATCCTGTCTCGGCAAGAGAGGTCTGCTATATCGAAAAAGGTGTGAAGAGATGGCAGGAGAAGGTGACACAGCAAAAGGCCGAAAAGACTTCAAGAATTAAAAAAAGATGAAGGTGTGTGCAGTGTTGTTGCTGTGCTTGATGCAATTATCAATCCTTTTGAAGATAGCAATGAACAGCTTGTTCATCTAGCATCTGGTCTTTTTGCATCAAAGGAGGTTACTGCAGACTACCTCAATGCGTGGGATAAAGGTGATGGCGCACTCACTACATATTGCAAAGAACGACTTCAAGGAGACAAGGACATCTATTCCACCATGAAGAAAATGAAAACCAAGACCTTTCAATCAATGAACAAGGTAGTCCACTCAAAGGTGAAGGACAAACAATTAGTGGCACTGCAAGTTGACAGAAATCTCTTCCAGCGATTACTCATAATTACTTTTACTCATAACAAACTTTGTTTGTAAATAGGTTTATCACAAATAAATGTACCATGAATACCACTTGAGTGAATTTGAACAATAGCTACCAAGCACTGTGGGAAGAAAATGCTTGGTAGCTATTGTGCAAATTCCCTCAAGCGGTATTTGCAATAAACCCTATGCCCACACCGAACAAAAGAATGTTTTGCCCAAACTGTTTAAAAGATGGTGTCATTAGAATTGAGAGAATTATACTTAGGTTGAAAAAGTAATTTTGGAATGACAAAATACCTTTCACTCTAATTTGATCAAAACTTGAGCGGGCCCGTAGATACACAATCGCTACTAAATCAAGGTCAAGACAGATCAATTTCAATCTTTATGATCAACAAGTACTGTAACATATTTGCATAATGTTCTGTTTATATATAATTTCCTATTATGACAAGACGTTTTTATATTGTTAGAACACAGTGTAGGCCTATTCCTTTGTTTCCTTTAAAACAGATGACAAGGACTTTCTTTTGTAAGAAAAGGCCAAACTCAACGGAAAGCCGACGAAACGAAAGGCAAAAGGTTGAGTATACATGTACATATACTGTAGTTTCCAAGTTTTCCTAGAAGTCTTATATGTAAATTTTGACCTTTATTTACATTGCGCTATTCTCTAACCCCATTCTCTGTGTTCTATACCGTGGTCCCTTGGAGAGTGCAAATGTAGGAGATTGATATGCTTGCATTGTACAAATGTTCCACGGATCTGTTAACCCGTTTCCAACATTAATTGATTGTATTAACGTCTGATTTAAGTTGTAATATGAACATGTAATAAATTATCTGTGCACCAAATGGTTATAACCTTTCGACTGGCTACCACACACTTAGGGCAAGTACATATATTTCATATTTGAACTCATGTTTTGATTACATGTACTTGTAGGCCGTGTCATGGGCAGCATGTGGTGGAAGCACAGTTTACAACACCGTGACTCGTATATTTGAGAAAACAATGACTAACAACATTGAGCGTATTATCAACTGGACCGGACAAGTTAGAAAAAACATCATTTAAGTCGTTGCGGCTGAGGGCTGTTGTAGAAAGTGAGTACTTCTAAAGATGTCTGTCCAAAAAACAAATTCAAGATAATTCAGACTACCAATATCATCAAACATGGTGCTTCAGATGCTAGATTTATACCCCTCCTCATTAGGGCCCATGTATTTATTCCTTACAAATTCTTCACTCCCTGAGCTAATTAAAACCAAATATATAGTACTGCCCTCATAAGTACCATTTGCTTCTGGGTGGAGAGAAGCAATCACAGAAAAGTGTCTTGCTGAAGCACAATAGTGCCATGCAGCGTTCTCGCCAGGCATACTAAGGCGTGGCGGGCCCGCCACGCTTGCTGCGAAAATGGGCTCAGCCCGCCACGCTATAACTTTCTCCGCCAGTCCCCGCCACACTAAAAATGTCCCGCCACGTTTTAAAAAATGTGTAAATAAAGAGTGTATATTATTCTGTTGCTTGTTTTTTTCAACAAATAACTTGTGTGCTATTAACTATCACCTGGCACTTGCAGAATCTGCTGAATGGCAGATTATTTCCATGCGAAATACCAATTTACTCGACGTATCGTACAATCCAACATTGTTCTCACTCACAGCTCGGCCCCATCGGTCTTATCATTGGGTTTGGCGCGGTGCGGGTCTGCGGGACGCGCTGCGCTGGGACCGAGTACACTCACCTCGTGCGAGTCGTGCGCCGCGCCGTGGCAGCCGGTAGCATATAGCATGCAGTACTAGCTTTGCGTGATCACGTGTGTGCATGCTATGCAGCCGTCCGCGACTAGACTCGCTAGCGCTGTGTACAAGTTATTTTCTGTGTGTACATTAGTGCCTACGTCAGAATGCATTGTCACGTGTTTCGCTTCGCTGCGGTAGATCTTTCAGTAAATTTGTAATAAAATTTTTACTAATTGATATTATTTTATACTTTAATAAAAATTAGATGTAAATTTGATATAATTTGCACCTAAATATATTTATGCAGATTTTCTCTGTTTTATTATTTAAAAAAATAAAATAAATAGTAATAATAATAATAAGTTGTAGATCGAGGCCGCAGCACCATTCACATGGCCACGCGTGCAAAACAAACAAGACATGCGTCAATTGTACTCACGAACTAGCTGTCAAAAACTGTGTCATGTGTGCTTCTCATTTTTTGAAAATCTTCCTGATTTAATGGGATACAACAAGTGAAGTGAGGATAATGGTCTTTGAAAATTACCAAAAGTGTATTCTGCCTTTAAGAGGTATAAAAATACAATTGCTAAATCCATTACTAGAGTACTTTTACTGGGTGTTACTGACAGTAACTTACTGTAAACATTATTTAAACGAAAACAAATTAAAAGTACAATTGGTTTACTGCTTTGTGCTTGTTACAAGTCATCAAGTGTACAGATGTTTGATTTGAATATGTGTCATTTATTCCCATTCTAAGGTTTATAAATTCCTTTTTGGACCCCCCCTCTCCTTAATTTCAACTGCTGTGGCGATGGATTTCCCCCACCCTTGGAAAAAATCCTGGTGAGAACGCTGGTGCCATGATCCTCTGCCTATCTAGGGAGCCCACATTCAAAAGACTTGTCACACTTGATTCAGATACCATTACCGCTGCACCACAAAGCTCTGCATCAAGTACGGTGTCGGTGTGTACCACGCGAATTTCCAATGACTGTAAATATATATTAATTTTAATTATTTGAGAAATATTCCTCCCCTCCCCCCAAAAAAATATTTTTCACTAATAAAATAAAAGTACGAATATACAATGTATGTTGCAATTACCAATCTCCTTGTAAAAAATTCCATAAGTTGGAAGAGTATCAACATATATTTCAGATTTGTACAGTAAGTGTTTTGTTTTGTTTCTTATGCGAATTTTGAACTAAGACCTTATGACATGCAGTAACTTGACGCATGTCTGTGATGTTTTTTACGTGCAATGGCGCAACGACTGAAAACAAATAAGTGATGGTTGGTTTGTAATATATTTTTGTTTCGTTTCGTTTTCTTTTTTTCAGGTTTCTTGCAGGCAAAGCAGAAAACTCATTAAACGGTTATCTGCGGCTGGAAGCACTGATGCGGTGGGAAATACAAGCAAGTGTATGCTGGTAAAGGAGGAGGTACTTACATGTACCCCCTTTCGCTCCCTTTCTCAAGTACCTATAACGAAGTACTTGAACAATTAAAAAAACAATTTTTTTCAAACAGGAAAATTGAATCGTTGAAGATGGTTTCGCTTTCTTTTGCCCTGGCAAATTATGTTGGGGATCGGATTGATCAGTACCTCAAGCTACCAGATGGCACGAACGCTGGATTCACTATCGATGCCAACTTGACGTACATGTACTGCAACACCCAACAGGTGCGATTGTACAGTACAGCCCGAAATTAAGTGAACCCCACGCAGGGGATCCACGCGTGGCTAGTCTGGGCTCCACGCGGCCACGCAGGTAAAATGAATATTCCTGTATAATAATGAATATTCCTGCATAATAATGAATATTCATGTAAATACATGCATTGAAATATGGCGCAGATCACGCGCGCGGAGCCGCGAAACACGCGCGCAGATCACATGCGTGGGATCATGCGTGGGATCATGCGTGGGGAATCTTTTCACCGGAAGTTTTAAATTATATCAGATCGCCATATGTGTGACACGCGTGTTGGACGCATTTTATTAGAGTTCTTTATCAGGCGAAACTCTTCTGATGTTGACTTGCTAAGGAATGTTGACCTTCTTAACAAAACGACCAGCCTTTCTTTACAAAAAGTTCCTTTGATGTCTTGTGTTTACCGAAACAAGTTCCTCGCCAATATGTTCATGATTATTGTTGGATCAGAGCCAACGGAGGTGAACTGTGCGGTCACAAAAATCAGTTCATGCTGGATAATATTAGGGGGTTAGGCAATATGGGATACTGGAGTTCTTTGAGCGGATTTAGCTGGTAGTGGTAGCCGAACATCTTTTTTGATGAAGAGACTCGGCTTCACAATCAATTACAAATTACAAGGGCTGACATAATCGAGACAATCTAGTAATAGTATACAAGACATGGGAGTGAGACTGATCTGCCATGTTGTTGTTGTTGTTGTTGTAGTAGTCGATGTTCCCTTTGTGCCAGATCTGCCATGTTGGTGATGAATGCTTTAATAAAGACCACGCGAGGAAAACGCGTGGCGGCGCAACACGGACAAACTATTGAAGTGACGGCAAACCATGAAAAACGAAAATCAACTTGAGACCGTGGCCTGAACAGACTAAACATTCCACCAATAAACTCAATAAAGCCTTAAGGATTGGACAGATATTTTTCGTTGTTGAAACCTAAAAAGCAAATGGACTATGCGATCTAAAGTATGGCGCGCCAGGCGCGGTCTCGTTATTGGCTGTGTTCTTCCCCTGTTCCCACCCACATAAAAAATATACCATCCCATAAAAAAAGAAAGTCCAATCTGTGTCCTTCCTTCTAACAATCTCTCTTTTTCATTGGTTGTAATTGTATGCCACAAAGAGACATCATGTAGAATGAAATCCGGACTAAACTCTAATGGACTGGTTGGTCTATGATTAAAACCGCATTCATCCCCACCAGCGGAAATTCTTTCTTTGGGAACAGCCGGCCGACAAACTTAACTTGTTATTCCCCCACATTTCCTAAGCATTATGTATAGGATAATGCCCGAGGTACGCGCCATTCGTTGGTAATAATGTCCCGAGGGCGAAGCCCGAGGGACATTATTACCAACGAATGGCGCGTTACCGAGGGTATTAGTATAGGATAATGCCCGAGGTACGCGCCATTCGTTGGTAATAATGGCCCGAGGGCGAAGCCCGAGGGACATTATTACCAACGAATAGGGCGTTACCGAGGGTATTAACCGACTTAACCTCCACCCGGGACGTCGCCACCTATTGTCCTACCGCTCCATTATTTTGCACGAATGGAGCGTCTTTGTTCAGAAGACACTTAATACTAACTGGTGTAGCGGTTCGTGATAAAAAAAATTCAGGAGCTGGGTGGTTCATGATTAAAAAGCAATGGCAACTCATATACATTAAATAACTATAAAGAATTACAAAGAACGGCTTCTTTCACCAACTCGTCAATAGCATAGTTGGTAGAGAGGAGAGCTATGGATCGAAAGGTCTGTGGTTCGAATCCGACTATCGATAATGTTTGTCTTTTTCTTCGACACATTTTCGTATGGGTTAGTTTAACCATAGAACAAGATTGAAGGGAAAATCGGATTGGAATACATAGGTTTCTAAAAAAATACAACGAAAACGGCTACACTGGTTAGTTTCAGCGACTTCCTCTTTGTTCACTTGCGTTACCTTCCCAAAGGAATGGAGAGATATCGCCTCCAACGCTCCATTCGTTCAAAATAATGGAGCGGTAGGACAATAGGGTGACGTCACGGGTGGAGGTTAATGGTGGATAACTACCCACATAAAAAAATATACCATCCCATAAAAAAAGAAAGTCCAATCTGTGTCCTTCCTTCTAACAATCTCTCTTTTTCATTGGTTGTAATTGTTTGCCACAAAGAGACATCCCCAGCCTATTGAAATTCCAAAGTAATGATAGGCCACGTGTCGGCCCGCTTGCTAGTTCCTACAATGTAATGTATTTTGTAGGTCAGCTGTCAATCATTGTCTGGATTTCTTGCCCCTACTTGGAATATATTCGGAAAATAATCCCGAATAATTCTCCCGTGGTTTTATTTTATCCCTCTTGCACTATAAAGCCTTTATTATGTAAAATTGTCCACGAAACCACTTATAAATTGACGAATGTAACGAGCTCTTACAATTTCCACATCTATTTTATGGACAAATTATGTGTTTTATTAAATAAAACCCAGCAGAATATTTATTAAATTTGATAAACGACTCCTTAGGATGTGTAGAAAATCATTTTAAGACTGAAGTACATGCTTCTGGGAGTAGGTTACTGGAATAAAACATAAAGCATTGCATTTTAAGGGACAATGTAGGGCAACAAAATAAGACCCGTTTTCGATGAGAGTCAGGCCTTGTTTTCTGGGTTTTGTATTTAAACTATTCATGGTTCAGTTTTGGTATTCTGGGGTCCGCCATCGGAATTTTGTACCACCTCGATTTCATTCTTGCTTGTTTATTCCTGGCTTGTGTGGGTTTTGTGAATGTTTTAAAAGCTTACCTTGTAATTTACGGGCCTCGAAATAGATCGTTTTGGTTAAATACAAGAAAAACGGAAAATAAATCGTATTAAATTTTTCCCTTAAATCTGTTGGAAAAATGTTGGGGAGCTCAAAATATTAGGTGTTAAAGTTCCGTTTCTTTTCTTTCTCTTCCTTTTTTAAAAACAACGAAACCAAAAATCAATGTGATTAAATAAACCTGGAACTTATTTCGCTAGCCTCGTAATTTAATGGTCGGGTGTATGTCGATTTTATTAGATATTAGAAAAGCCAAGAATACATCGTATTATTATTTACCCCTGAAATCAGTTTTTAAAAAATAAAAACAAGGACAATTACATAATTAAGAGGAGGCGTCTTCAATCAGTTAACATGCAGCTTGTTCATCTGTTGTTCAGCCCTGGCACTTGTACCGGTATGTTTGGGGTCATTGTTTTGTTAAAAACGGTATCCGTCAGGAAAGACACGCGTCACAAATGGATGTAAAGTATTATGTATAATTTCAGTAGCGCAACATTTTCCATCTATGATACCCAGAATTATTAGGTCCGTGCAACCACGTTTGGATAGTCCACCCCATACGTGCACTTTTTTTTATAGGTGCTTCGATTTTGCTCGAAGTACTCGTTCTTGACCTTTTTCTGAATGATCGTTTCAGATGTCACTGAAGTTCAACTGAGCATTCGTCCGTCTAGATATCATGGTCAACAGTTCCGCCAATCCTGAGCAAACTGCAGTCGCTTTGGCTTGTTTGCCTCTCGGATTAGTTGGCATACCTTGTTTCCGATCTCCGACTAAGACGCCTCCGAATTCGTTTAATTGCAGACAAAGATATCGTATTGTCAGTTTCGTTGAAAATTACGGTTTGTAACTTGGTACCATTAAGCGTGTTGTTTGTAGTTAGGCTGATTTCTATTAGGCTCTGAATGTCCGGTGTGCAGGGGCCTAATAAAACTGAAGTACAACAATACCGAATGACCATGCCACATTGAAAAATACCAAGTTGTCTACTGTAACAATTTACATGTATGCACAATGTATTCCGCGCGTGGAAATCGCAAGGGATTCGCTGTGCGAAAGCCACTCGTATGAAAAATGCGTTATGCATTCTAAAATTCCACCCTTGACGTCAGCTCATTGTCGTAATGTCCATTATTTTGCACGAATGAAACGCAATGGAGACAATGCACCCCACGCCATCGTTTCAAATGAAATGAACAGAGAAAAGCTTTTCAGCCTTAATCTATAACATACTATATCTCATGTTCCTCAAGCGATCTTGTAATGTGGTCAAGACACGTTTTAAAGATTTACATCTAAAATTACTGATAAGTTACACGACACAGAGAGAATGCGTAATTTAAAATTGGTACCCTTACTTTAAAAATAAAAACCGAGAAAAAAATTTAGGCAGATTTAACTCACATTTTCAAAAACATTATAAGGAAATGTTTATTGGTTTTCCCTTTAAATTAACACTTTTATCACTATAATTCCCAATATATATACTTTATTTTCGTCTCAAACTTTACCAAGCTTAGTTCTCAACTTGAATTTTAAAAAGGCCACAACTGGTTTTCGTTTAAGGTGTAGTATATACATTCAATTGTTTAGCGTTCTAGTTCGCCCTACATTCTTAACATTCATATTGTGTGTTATTCGATGATGAATTTAAAACAAAACTGCCATGAAGGCATACAAATTTCGGGGATTTTTTTTGTTACTTTGAGAAGTTTAAAGATGGCGATTGTAAAGGTTTCAAACGTGGATAGAAGTTATCACAGATTCTTTCGAAGAACAACTGAACTATTTGGCTGTTGAAGGTTCGAAAGCGCCAACCTGCTCGCAGCATTATCTTAACTTATACCTTCCTGAGAATGGATGATGCAATAGCAACCTAATAAAATGATAGAATGCCTAAAAGCGGATCATGAAAATGAACGATTGTTTTCTACCAAAAATTGTAGTTTTATTTCATAAACATTTTTTAAGAATTTTCTGTTTTCTTCTTTTTCTAGAATTGACTGTTTTATTGAAGGCCTACCTGACATGTACACTTCACCTTCAACAGAGAGACGTTCTTAAAACTAATTGAAGTGTAGATTATGGTCGGGTGATTTCACGTGGACCAGAATTCCTGGCGGCACCGTTTACAAGCTGTTCTTGATTTTGTGGTTTTACTTTCGTTGACAAAGCAGATGTTTTGTGTTGACAGATTTGAAGTTTGTTTATTTTTATTTGTGTGGGTGGATGAACTCTATGAATTCTACATTTTTGTTTCTACAATTCTACTTTATTTTGTATTATTTATTTGATACTAATAAATAAACCCGAAACCTAAAAACCTTGTCATCGGGTTTTGTTTGTGCCGAAGTAAATGACCCGATGTCTTTCCCCCAGTTGAAAAGCATCACGTAAGTATACTGTTATGCTCACAACAGAAGATAATTGCATTTTAGTGCATGAGTTCCACAAACAAATCCTCGCGTTTTATTCGCGTGGGAGTTCTTTCTTGTAAACGTTAACATTTTCACAGGATGCAGGGTACCGTACATACATATACGATTTAAAGCTATCAGATCAGTGCAATTTGGACGTGGCCTCTTAAATTACATGTAACTTTTAGAATAAACTGTTTTATTTTAAAATAGTTTTAGTCCATTATTCGGTGGCAAGGGAAAATCTAAAAGTTTTTTTTTCACTTTCATCTAGTTTGTTTTTAGTTCCAAAACGTAGTTACCCTTCGAATAAATTTTGCAGGAATTTCTAAATAACAGACTTTTTAGGCTTAAAATAATGCCTTTATCTGTGCTTTTCTATATACATTATTTTTAATTTTTTTCTAACCGTTATGTCAACAAGTATGTTGTTCTTTAACGAGTATATTTTGTTCCAACTAATTTTCGTTTTAAGCCTTTAAAATCATATTACAATTACAACTGAATTAATTATTTTTCGCTTTGCTACTATATTTTCTATTGACTTCAACAACTACAACTAGTACAAGTCATGTATAGCACGATACAGAACGATGTCAGTTTGTTCTTACATTAACCAAACCAAACCCTAATAATTCACTTCAAATTTGTATTATACAAAATTATTATCCGTCGCGTGCAATTCGCGTGTGATCTTCATGGCATGAACGTGTACATGCTCGTATACACACAGCCATATGGGAAAGGTAAAACAATAGGACAATAGGATAAATTTACCCCAGAGCATAAATACTTAGAAATCTATTTACCCCAGAGTGGAAACGCCATAGCGTTAAATATTACAATAGGACAAAAGAAATCAAAAGAGGGTAACAAATGTCTTCCCCACAAGTCTCCATAATGCGCGGTTGGTGGTACATACACGTGTGTATGCTCTGGTACCACATAACGACCGAGGGGCGAGACACAAAAGAGAACAACAGGAACAAAAGCCCCTCGGTCGGCGGAATGAATGGCAAAATTCGGTCCTCGATCGACGGGGCAAGCGCTAAGCAATGGGGTTTGGGTATAACATAGGAATAAAGGAAAACACAATATCGATTATGGGTTCGGTGAATGTTTTTAAAAGCTAGCCTTGTAATCTACGGGCCACGAAATAGATCGTTTTTGTTAAATACAAGAAAAACGGAAAATAAATCGTATTAAATTTCCCCCTTAAATTCGTTTGAAAAATGTTTAGGAGCTCAAAATTGTAGGTGTTAAGGTCCATTTCTCCTTTTTTTTTTTTTTTTAACAATGAAACCAGACATAAATGTTACTAAATAACCTCTGGAAATTATTTCGCTAGGCTCGTAATTTAATAGTCAGGTGTATATTGATTTTATTAGATACCAGAAAAACCAAGAATAAATCGTATTATTATTTTCCCCTGAAATCGGTTGGGGAAATGTTGAGGAGTTCATTTAATGTTTCCCCTTACTTTATTATTTTATCGCTTCTAGTGCTTTCCCCAAGTTGCGTAAAATAATCTCTCTGTTGGGAGAACTCCCCGATCCTTTTGTGGAGCCTGTCAATCAAAACCTATTCTTCAGTCATCAAAGCTAAACGCCGCCTCCATATCGCCTGGGCCGGTTCCCTTTGATTTATTCAGCCATTCAAGAACGAGTCATCGGGGCTATGATTGGTTATTCAATAATAGAGGTTGTCTTTGAAAGGGCTCGGAATTACTAGCCGCAGACAAAATCAAAGGGTGGGACATTGATAAAATGAGTACATGTATAGCGGGCAAAAGCAAAGGGTGGGGCACTTGGGAAAGAAGAAGATTGTGTTTGCGTGTGGTGTCTGAAAATTGCGTAGCTGACAAAAGCAAAGTCAGCCGATGAATGGTTTAATGTGGGACGCACTCGTTGATCCACGGTTGATGATTGGTCAGGCAATGGGGGTATTAACTGCGGAGTTCTAGCCAGACAATCTTGCGGTCATCTGACGTGCCGAAGCAATGCCTGGGAATTTAAACGTGAGTGAGGGAAAGAAGTGAAATTTCAAGTGCAGGTTTTAGTCTGACATCGCGGACTCGCTGAAGGTGAACGTTGGTAAATTTCTCTTTATCCTGTAGTGAAATAAGACCGACAAAACCTGGATTAATAAATACATAATTTTGTTGGATCGTCCCAGGGAAAGCCTGGAGTAAATTGGGAAGGCACAGCGCAGCAGATCGGTAACAAACTGTTACATTGTAATTGTTGCATGTACAGTACATATACCGGCCCTGCGTGGTACATTTTTGGATTTTGTAAACCGATTAACGAATTTGGAGGATGGATTATTCGATATTTTTAAATTCGGTTATTCGGTTTTGAAAACCTCCGACTAGTCGCCACACAAAAATTGTTTTTGTCTATTCATTGGCAATAAAATAATTAAAAGAAACGGTTTTCGTGTAGGTGTTGCGTGCGTTTTGTTTTCTTTAATCATCATTTCAAACTATGCTGTTCTTCAACGAGTATATTGTTAAACTAATTTTCGTGTTCAGTTCTAATTAAATGTTTTTGCATCGCTACTATTAATTTCCATAATAAACTTCGACAACTACATTTGTATATAAGACGATGACATTCTATCCTTACAAATAACCAAATCAAACAAAACTAGCCTGAACAAATCGCGAGACACACCATAAAATATAATTTGACGTCTTGTACAAGTGCAAAATAATTCACTGCCAAATTTAAGGGTGTGCGTTTACGGGTAGTACGGGACCCGGGTACCCTATTCCCGTCACGGTCGGGTACCCGGGTACCCGTGACTATTATTAGAATCATAACAAAAACCCAGAAGTATACACCGCGTCGGCACGTGCATGTACATGCCGCGCTGGCATGGCGTGCTTACTTCCCCTGCATTCCGCAACTAAACAAATGCAAGGGCCTACTTTGCAACTCGGGGTTCGACGCAAACAAATTCTAGTCACTCAAAACAGCGGATAGTCAAAACCCTTTTCTAAGTAGTCCGGCGGTCCAGTGAAAAAAAAAGTTAAGTGCGTGGTTTTCAGAGCCAGATTGTCAACAGCGATCCCGTATTGCGTGGAGTTTACTCTCAGCTTAATAAATGTTTGTAAATGAATTGACTTGCCGCTCCCCATAATTGCACGTCTACAGTGGCACGTCTTTTTCCAAAATAAATAAGGTTCAATGAACTAAATCCTTTGAGTGAGCCGACACGAAATGTAGCAAAAAAGCCGACCGCAGTTCCTGGCTGACCACAGAGTTGATACAATAGAACCAAATACCTCTCCTGCAGTATCAGGTTTCAAAACCACATTCCAGGTACGGGTCCGTGGGATCGTGAATTAATTCAGCACATTTTCGAAAAAGTAAACCTCGGAAACTCAAAGGACAACTGTAACAAAACACTAGCAGCTGTCAGAATTGTCGGTAAATATACTTCAAAGGCATTTTTTTATCACAATGACTTCAAAGAAAGCACAATCATCCGTTAGGCCGCTATCTAGACATCGGGAAATTGTCGGTAAAGACGTTTTACTCAGATGTTTTCTAACAATTTATCGGCACGCAATGAATATAAAAGACGCTTGCCTTTCCGAAATAATGTGTCAACATTTACAAAGGCAGTTTCAGGTAATAAATTCGATAAATTGGAGCCGGGTACCCGCAATCAGCGGTCGGGTTACGGGTACCCGGGTACCCGGCACGGCCTTAGCCAAATTGTATTAACGAAAATCCCTCGCGTGCAGTTTGCGTGAGATCGTTTTTCTCTGGCTTTTCTAAATTATAAACCTTTTTGTAATTTATACCCCGTAGCTCTTAATTAGTGAAATTGTAATAAAACAACACACAACAGTGACAATAATATTATAATAATCATCCTTACTGACAGCTTTGAAGCTGAATTGCGAAGGATGTTGTATACCCAGGACCTAATTCCCAGCTGTACTGATTTCACAAATACATGTACTACCCAAACCACAGCATAATTTGTTGCTCTGGAATACAATTGTATTCCCTGAATTCTGACCACATGTTTACTTTGTAATGCCGCCAAGCTGTAGACCACAAAAGCAGCCGAAAAGTTTGGCAATTTCTAAAGAAGCTAAAAACCCGGTCACTGTCGAATACCGAACTACTTTACTGAGTGAATGTACATGTATGTACACAAAAGTAATCAGGTCCCTCGCGCGGCCCTCGCGGTAATCCCTTGCGTGTTTGGACGAAACCATTTATAATACCCTCTCGATAATGAGCCTCATTCACGTGCAGTATAGCTAATTCCATGCGTGGTGCCACGCGAGGAGTAGCTCTGTCCGTGCGTGATCCCCTGCGTGGGTTCACTTAATTTCGGGCTGTACTGTATCTACTGACTCAAGCGGTGAGATTGAACTGACTTATTATAAAACTCTTTCCTTATTATGTGATGTAAATTATCACTGTATTTGTTTTGGAGAGAGCCGTCATTCCAGCAAGTTTTGATTTCTTCAGGTTTCAAAAGCAATCAACCCCCCCCCAAAAAAAAACCAAAACCAAAACCAAAAACAACTTTATAAACAAGAGCTAAAACAAAACCGGCAAACGAATAACAAATTAAACTCGTGAAGACCATAACAAAGCAGTATAAGTGACATTGACGAATGTTTTAGACAAAAACATTCATGTTTTATATGTCGCATTTTGTTTATGGGTTTGATTGTGCACATCCTATGGGAATTTCTGAGAAGCACCTGCTTCTGAGGCTTAGCCTGGCTTGCCCCCCAACTCGGGCCAAAAAGTAACTATACAGTGCTTTTTGGCTACCCTAGTATTACTCCAAGCCAGCCAGACTAAGTTTAAGTAGAGTCGGTGGACTAGTCTTGACGGCCTTGTGGAACACTCGAACCATACTATCATTATCTACTGGGTGAACTACATATATGGTGTATAGCCTTCGAGTAAATTCATCATCTGGTCCAAAGATGGCACGATTAAGTGTTGATTATTTGTCTTAAGTTATTTAGTGTGTAAAGGTGTTTGGTTTTGTAAAATACCAAAAAGTGTAAGCTTGCAATTTGTAAAGTAGTGTAAAAGTGTGTTTTAAAAAAAGAGGAAAAACTACAGTGTAAGTTAGTGTGTAGTGCACATAGTGCACTGGTTCAAGTGGACCACTTAACCAGTTCGCGCCGGGATTATTGTAACATCGCCGAGGCGACGGGCGGGATTATTTTTAACGAAACTCGATCCGAAGCGGGTTCAGGCTGATAGTGCCGGGAAGCACACCCACGCATTTCCGGCCTTGCACGCTGCTGACATACATTTTCGAACTTGAACTTGGCGTGTTTATGCGTCATCCGTTTTAAATTTGGGGAAATGTTTGCGTTTATATACGTCATCCGGCGCGAACTGGTTAATTGTGTTATAAATACACTTATTTTTGTTTGAATAAAATAGATGTGGCCTTTGGTTTTCAATTTTGACTTTCTAGTTCAAAATAGAACACTCATAATGGTGATATCATACTTGAGTCTGTGAAATGATTGCACAAAACAAACCTGTAAATAACTTCCTTGTGATGGTATAGTGCCAAGTTAATTATTTCTATCCTGTCTTTATCATGAAAATAACCCCGGCCCCCCCAAAAAAGCAAAAGAAGCAAGAGAAGACACCTAGTTAATTGAAACTTTCTTTTTGAATTAAAAGGGCATTGTACATATTGTAAATATTGTTTAAACATGTTTTACTGTTATATTTTTTAACATTAGATACCCCAGCTGCAAGTGTACACCTTGAAAAGGAGAGGATGCTGCTTAAGGAATTGCAAAGTGTGGACAACGAAGATGGTAAATATGGCACATTGTTTGGTAAAAAACAGTTGGACCTTTGGTTTTCTATTTTGATTTTCTAGTTCAAAATGGGACACTTATAATGGTGACATCATACACGAGTCTGTGAAATTGCTCAAGGAAAATGCGTGGAATGCGAAGGTTAGTATTCAATGTATGATATAGCAACCTTCGAGTATTCACCTGGTCAACCACTTGAAACAGAACTCCGATTTTAGCTGTAGTTTATGTACCTCTTGTAGAAGCTACATGTAATTTATACTTGTGAACAAATTGGATTCTGAGATAACTAAAGTGACCGACTCGCATTCGTTTTTCATTATTTTCAATTATGTTTAGATCTGAAGTCCGAAAACTTAGATCTGATGGCAGAGAACATCGCCTTAGAAGAGGTCATCAAGAACTTGAGGAATGAGCTAGCAGAGAAAGGTATAGCTAGGGGATACAATTCCTTGTATGGTTGAAAGTGGGTGGATATTCTTATAATGGACTATGTTAAACTATACCTTTTGTAAAACAAATAAGATAGATAAACATACATTCACTGCTAAAATCTGAATGTTTTATCTTTTCATTAGGTCAAGAGAAACCCAATGACAGTATTTGTGCTGCACCTCGCCCAGGAAAAATCAAACCTGCCATAGCAGCAGTACACCATGTAAGCAGTTAATATATTAACATTGATTTAAAGACATGAAATATGCTGATGTTTTTTTCAATGTCGGGTGAAGAGTGAAGTGTATAAAATATAAATAGAAAAATTCAACAATTAAGTAGCTCATTATGCAAGTACATTTTCTCAGATGGTCGAACTCTCCCCTGGCAGACAAGTATATGTATATTGCCTGATAAATTGGCAGAACCTTTACGTGGTATCCCCTGGTAATTTGATCTTCAAGTTTTACTTGGAAATTAAAGCTAATTCTACCCTACACACTGCTCTGGTCGTTGGTCTGCATTTCCGGATGGAGCAGCTTTATATTGCTTCCCTCTTTTGACCGAGTTAGTGACAGGACTTTGTCCGTCGAGTGTCGCAGCTCCGCTAGGACGCATTTTCACCATCTTTTTAATGTGTGTTGTGCGTATATAGTGTGTCGTGCTAGTACAGTTGGTTTGTGCGTAGTGTGATTCCAGCTTTTTATCTTTAGTCGTTTTGATTAAGAAAAGATTTGTCAGTCCACTTCTCAGCTCCCGTAATATAATGAGGGGAGTTCGAGCTCTGGGTCCTCGTACACCTGCTCTCTGCCGGCCCATTGCCCCGGCTGTGGTAGGCGCAACAAATCTCGTTGATACCATTCTCAGAAAATTATTTAACAGTTAATTAAACATTATTTAATAATTATTATTAACAGAAAAGTTAAGAAAGCATCTTTTGCTAGAGTGACAAAAAAATGCTGTGTTTTGGGCACTCTCCATAGACTTCGTATGCAACCACTACATTCTTTCCCTAAGTATGTATGTAATTTTACAAAGCCAACTGGCTGTATTAAAATGTCAGATGGCATACAAATGTCACCTACCCATTTCTAATCTATGTATCATCTTACAGTACATGTAACTGGAGTGTTCTACACAGGTTTTTGTTAATTGTTTGGCCTTAGACCATCAGTATTATGCATTGCACTGTTTTACATTGATTTCCAATGTTTTCTTTGTTTTCACAGAAAATGCAGTAGATCAAGAAAGCTTTATGCTTCTTGATATGTGCTTAGAGTCGATGAAAGAGTTGGTCCCCCAAGTCCGTCCACGGATGAAATTCCTAAGCAAACTTAAGAATTTATAGGGATGCCATGAGCTGTACAGTCTTTGCCTCCTGCACATGTACCTGTAGCCATTGAAGATGGTAACAGCAGTGACGATGAAGTAGATCAACTGGAAGTGCTTGAAGAAGGCATTGAGTTGTGGGACACCTTTGATGAGTCAGAACTTGAATCAAGATGCGCTATCCTTGTTTCACAACTGCTAGCTTCAAGTAGCGTTGTTCAATCAACAGTAGACATGTTGTAAACCACACAAATGATGTCATCAAAGATATAATTTCTTTCCTTGGTTATAAAACTAGAAAGTTTGCAGTTGCAAGGGGAATTAAAGACAGCGAAGAGTTAGAGGAGCTTATGGGTAATTTTCAGGTTTGCAGTGATCCCTTTAAGAATCTGACAACTGATTATCTGCGGAAAAGTACTTCAGAACCCACAAGTTATTTGTAAAACCTCAGGAGGTTCCCATTGCTGTTGGATACTACCCAAGAATTAATTCTTTGACAGGAAATACAGTACAAGTTATGCAAACAGTGTCATTTCAGTACATTCCACTGAAGCCATTTTAGAAAGTGGTGACACATACAAGCAAATAATACAACACCGTCTTAGACACAATGGGCTGATGGAGGACATTCATGATGGTAGCTTTCTGAAGCAGAATGTGTTCTTTTCCCAGCCAAATGCCATCAAATTAATTGTCTTTATTGATGACTTTGAGGTAACCATGGAGAAATAAAACACAGGGAGTTACAACGGCCCGCTAACCCCCCACAGGGTATTTACTGACCAATTAGCGACTCTGGCTGACCAATGGTAAAGGCATGGAGGCCTCCCGCTGTGCGCCCACTGACCGACCACGATAAGATCTCTGGCATCTCATGGTTTGGTACCGCAGCCACTACTTACTGGAGAAACGAATTGCTCGTGCGTTCAATAACCAGTAGTTTCACTAGCAAGCAAACGAACCAGTTTTCGCATGCGCAGTAGCTCTCGGTCGTCGAAACACGTGAGCCATTGTGGAAAATCGATGCGCCTTGAAAAACTGAAACTGCCGATATTTGTTTTGTCGAAATCCGACATTCTGATGGTAAGTTACGTTTGTTATCCTTTTAAAATATGAACAGTACAATCATGGAAATATGGTAGCATATTTTTATGATTTTGACGACTTAAGGCCGAGTTTGGCCGGCCAGAAATGGAAGGGTTTGCTCGTCGAGGCTTTTGTCTACCCATTCGTATATCGCTCAACGGTGTGCGACGTGTTGCGTTTTTTTTTTTTGCATAAGAAAATCGAACTTTTTTAGAAACTTACGTACTATTTCGATAAATTTGGATGGGTCCGCCATCCTTCTTGGATGTCCTCTATGACAATAATCGCCCGTCCTTGATCAGTTGATAACGAAATTTAGGCCTAACTCACTGTTAACTAATTTTTCAATTTTATTTCAATTTTTTTGGGTTACAATTTTTTCCTTTTTTTGTCTGACGTGGTTTTGGATTATTTATCTGACTTTGGATTATTTATAAAAAGAACCAAATCCAAGTGAAAACGAACGTACCAACAATTGTGATTTCAAAATTAAATTTCAGACTGCCTGGTGTGATTACTATACTAAATTATTTAGGCCACGAGAATGAAAGTTATAGATTTGCATCCACCGTCCGCATGCCTGAAAAGCTGCCGCACATACATTTTTCATTATTTAACATGTTTTCATTATTTAAAAAAAAAAAAAAAAATTAAAAAAATTGTTTGATTACATAAATTATGTTTAGAATCGCCCTATGGTAACAGAAAGATGCTCATTAACAGCTATTGTATTAACATGGTATCATCATCTTGCCAATATCTCGCGGCGGCGTTGGGGTCATTGTTGAAATATTAGGCCTAATTTAAAAAAGACCAGCAATCGGCAGGATTCGCAGTTTGCAAACTGATGTTCTACTTACTGTTCCTGTTAACTTTGAAGTGAATTTAGTGGACAGTCATGACAGTGATTTACGTGAAGGAAAAAAACCCAGAAATTATTGTTTTTTTCTCGTATTGTTTTTATTTATTTTTTCCCTCCTTTGGTGCTTTGTCACATTTCTTTTCAGAAAAGGATTTTTGATTATTGTTTTTCCCAAAAAGGATACAATTCTCCGCTTAGGCTACTGGGCTACTTGTGATCAAATTAAATTTTGTTTCCTGGAGACTCATTTCAAACAATAATTATTTAAAGGTAGTATACACCATTGGTAATTGCTTGAATTATTATGAATGAGTAGATTTGGGGGGTTGTATTTCATAGTAAATATCGTTTAACTGACTTTTCCGAAGTTTTACAATCATGGATGCCGATAAAATCACGAAAAAGGGCGTTTGTTTTCAACTGGGGTCGAGCAAAAATATTGACTTTTAAAAGTATTTGCCATCTGAACACGACAGTCTGTTGTGTTTTTTTATCTTTGTATTATTTTGTTTTATTTTTAGGTTGTCGTGTGCATAGAACTATTTCCATGTCACCTCAGAGGTATGAATGAGTGTCTTTTCATCGGTGTATGCATGGTATACTAGACTCTATTCACTCAGTTCACTGCAGTCCTATGGCGGTCAATCATAGGAAATGCCTAGAAGTCCTTTGTAGATTATGCGGCGAAGAAAGAGCCATCCCTGATGATCGCCAGCCTATAAGCAAGTTAAAGCAGTCCGGTCTCATCAAGGCATCTTTTAGCATTGTTGTCCATGACGATTTGGCAGAAATTCATCCACCGTTTATTTGTAAAGTCTGTGATGTCAAATTAGGGAGATGGTGGGCGAAGGCCAAAAAAAAAGGGAAGTCCAAATCTCCTTGTAACATAAGCCTCGCTGTTTTCGAAGCAACAACTTGTCCCAAGTGTGAGGGAGGAGAAGCTGCATCACTGCTGACCGATGGTAGAATGGAAAAGTGGAAGGAGGAGGGAATAAAGTGTGGGTTGTTGCCTTGGCAAGGGTTGGATCGCCTGCAGTTCATGAGAATGAACAGTGAAGGGAGACCTGTCGTTTACCTCAGAATCTTCATCGATCTAACATGGCAGCTCGAGGTATCCGGAGTTCTGGCAGTGGCAGTGGCAAACAATGTTTGTAAAGATGTACCATGCAAGCTTGATGCTGTACAGCTTCAGAATCTCATGAAGAAAGTGACATCACTTGAGGTGTGTGAGGGGAACCCAGATTTCCAGGAATTGGTGAACATCATGAGCACAGAGGCCCAAATTACAACAAGTATAACAGTAAATGATGTTTTCCTTGAAGGAACTATTCGACACAAAAAGTGTGGGTTACTCTCCTTCAAGCCGAGATGTTGCGTGTGTCAGATCCACAGAAGTGAATTGATGAAGATGTTGTCACGTCAAAGGTCGAAGATAATGCACCCTATCTCTATCGATTCTTCCATGCCAAATAAAACGATGACATCAGGCCAACTCAAAAAAAAGGTAGTGTTGCTGCAAGCAGAAAGGAGAGCCTTAAAACGAAGGGCAAACACTCTTCAATCTAAAGTGGCTGAGATAATTTCTCAGGAAAGTGTTCTCCTTGACGCCCCCCTTGACACTGGGTTGCGGCAGATGGTCAGTGAGTGCGGCACCCAGATGAAAGAAATCCTGAAAGAGGACACCCCTGCAGGCCTGCTGTGGGAGCAGCAAAAGGAAGCTGTTGTGAAGGGCAAGCAGATGCGTTGGCATCCTGCCATCATCAGATGGTGCATTGCCCTTCACAGCAAATCTTCTTCAGGATACAACATTCTCCGTCAGACAGGGTTCCTGAAGCTGCCACACCCGAGCACTCTGCATGCGTATACGCATTTTGCTGATCCGGTCACAGGGTTTAATGCCGCAATGCTGCAGAGAATTATCGAAGAGAGCAGTGGGTGTGCTGAGCATGAGAAGAATGTGTCCGTTCTCTTCGACGAAATGAAGATCAAATCCGGGCTATTTTTTTCTATCAGGTCTGGCAAAGTTGTAGGATTCACGGATGTGACAAGCATTGCTAATGAGGTAGCAGAATTTGAGAGACGGTGCCGAGGTGTAACCGAGCCGGAGATCGCTACACATGTCCTGGTATTGATGATACGAGGCATTTTTTCATCTCTTCATGCACCTGTGGGGTATTATCCCAGTACTGGCGTGACCAGTAACCAGTTGTACCTCTGCATGTATGAAGCTATCATGTTTTTGGAGACAGCTGGATTTAAGGTTCGAGCGCTTATTTCAGATGGCGCATCTCCAAACCGCAAATTCTACCGGCTGCATGCAGATCAGAGTACGCCAGAGCTGCCCACCCACTCTACCACCAATCCCTTTGACCCAACAAGGAAGATTTACTTTCTGTGCGACGTCCCACATCTGGTGAAGACAACGAGAAACAATTGGGAAAACTCAGGATGGAACAACAAAACTAAACATCTGTGTGTAAGTTTCACTGAATTACTTTTTCATATTTTTTGTGTTTACATGCAAGTGTCTTTTTTTTCAGCAGCAGGTTCAAGATTTACAAATGCATAGTGTTTTTCATGTACTTTAACCCTAACTCCTTACACAACAAAGGAAGTTGGAGGATTTTGAAGGAATTGTATTGTTCAATAACAATGGTGAGGGAGTTAGGGTTAATGCTTGTGTATTTTCTGTTACTTATAGAACAACAAACAACAGGTGACATGGCCTCAGCTGGTGCAGCTGTACGAGTGGGATGCTGGCCTTGATAGATGTTCCCCTGGTTTACGGCGCCTTCATAAAATCAGCCACGAGCATCTGCACCTGACCCCAGCATTGAGAATGCGTGTGTACATGGCAGCTCAGGTAAGCATTGTGTTTATTGTACAACATCAGCACACACTTTTTCCACATAAATTTATCAAAAGTCTTCCATGGATTGAGTTTAAGTACTGCTCAGGCAACAAAAAAATGCCATGTAATTGGAAGCAGAACTATTTGTTTTGGCCTAATAAAATGTATCTTTTAATGCCTAGTCATGACATGAAAAAAAATGGGTTTTTTTCTCCAAGGCATCGCACAAGCTAAGAAAAGTTTTCAGTAATTAGTGATTTTTTCTGCAGATAATGTGAAGTGTTTCAATTTCTATCAATAAGACCATTCCCTTTATATTTTTACAGGTGTTGAGCAGCACAGTAGCTAATGCGTTTAAGTCACATGGGAAGGTTGGTACAGCATCCACAGTGAAGTTCATCACCCTGTTCGATAAATTCTTCGACTGCCTGAATGTGTCTAACACATACAAAGGAGCGCATGCAAGAAAGCCGGCCCTTGCACCATACAGGAGCCCAGATGACTGCCGTTTTGATGTAAGTTTCTGATGCAAAACACAGGCATTCTTGTAAAGTAAAAAAGGGCTCATTCATATCCTAGGCTGGTATCTTTATAAGAAAAAGAAAATAATTTGCCAACAAATATTCAAAAAGATATACACAAAGATGTACCCCATTTTAAATTGATGTCAGGCTGCAAATAATTCAATATTTTCAAAGTAGTTATTTGATAACCTAGCATGTTGTTTTTTTCCCATCGGCTAGACATTTAGCAATTAAAAAAATATATATACATGTTTTGTGGCAAAACTCAAAAAAGCATGGTAAGTACATCTTTAATCTTTAAGGAAATCTAAATGGTACTTTGTAAATATTTAAGGCTTCTTTTACATTGTTTTTAAACAGTGGCTCATCAACGATTTCCTTGGCTTCCTCAAGGAGTGGGATGAGGAGGTACAATCCCAACAGGAGCTGGACAAGGCCACCAAGAAAAAGATGTGCCTCAGTAAAGAAACCGTGGAAGGCATCCGGATCACAAGTAATTATTTCTCCATGGTTAAAATGATCCATTGATCAGCATACGCAAATTATATATCCCATGCAAAGACAGAAATTTAGGTTCATGTATACAATAGTGTAATTTGTTTTATGCGATATGCCACTCTCCTTGATAGACCTGGATTATTCCCCACCAATGATGGACACAGTTTCACCATAAAGTAATCATCATTTAATTCCACTTTGACCCAACCTCCGTTTGTTCTCTTTTGTTCTTGCACCTTTATTCATGAATTGTTAAATGTATTCTAAAAATTCATTATAAATTTCATTTGCAGTACATTCCTTTGTTGAGCTGGGAAAGCTACTTCTTGGACTTCCAGGGGTGGAGTATCTCTTGAGCGAAAAATTCTCTCAAGACCCGCTGGAGGAGTACTTCAGTAAACAGCGTGGTGCTGGAGGAGCAAACGACAATCCGTCAGTCGAACAATTTGGACACAATATGCTGGCATTGCATGTTTCGCAGGGCTGTGTGAAAGCATCTCGCAGGGGAAACTGCCGACTCCAGGACAGAGAAGATAGCACCACCCTCCTGGACAGTACACCTCTACCTCGTCGAAATTTTAAAAAAAAACCAGGAACGTTGTACGCGCAAAATGTTTCCTCTACACAGTAAGGACTGGGACTGTGGGACTACACCCCCAATTGCGCATGTGACCGGGCTAAAAGTAGAAGTGAATTGATTGAAAAGTTCATTCCAAAACGATAGTTTTATTTATAACATTGCAGTTTTTTCTGACAGTGCTGGCTTTTTTTTATTAAGAAGTATCTTTGCTGTGTGGGATTTATTTTTCTATGAATTTTTACATATGTTGAAACGGTCACTTTTGAAGCAGAAAAAAAGTAGGACAAATTTTTCATGGCAGTTTCTTATTTATTGTGCAAACTAATGTACGTGTATTTAATCGTCTGCATTTTCAAATTTGTTTCATATGTAGGTCCTTATATTTACAACAATGAAACAGACAAATGTGAAATTAGAATAAAATCAAACCTATCAGCCGAAATTGTACTTAAATAAAAAAAATTGAATGTCCATGCGGTACAGTACATTTGAAACTCGTTGGGACCTAGCAAAATTGTTAAATAAATAAATAAATTGTTTGTTATAACCATAATTTTGTATTACAGTTTTTCTCAATCGCTTTAATGCACTTTCCCAAACTCTTACCTCATTTTGTTAACAGCGTCTCAAAACCCCGCATCATAAATGCAATTGGCCAATCCACTATTTCTATTTCCCATTGTGTGCACACAAAATGCAAAACTCTAAACGCACTTGCCATAGCACAGATGCAATTTTCATTCTATTTTGACATTCTAGGCAAAACAGGTTGTTTTATTCTCAACTGACTGTGTATCTTTCCTATTCGAAATACCGCAGTTGTGCATTGGGTAAATCATTGCATGCAAAATACTACGTACAGTGAGCAGTGTGTTTGTACAAAAGATAACGCCAGCACGATGGGAGTTACTGCTCTTCACTGGCTCAATTGAATAGGCCTACTACCAGAGCATAATGCTGTCCATTCCATCATACAAGGTAGAGATGACGAATGTTAAGTACTCATAACGTATATAAGGGTTCCACTGAGCGCAATAGTTCTACGTAAAATGGAGCGAGAGGCAGGTATCAACGAGCGTCGTGCAAGAGACGGTGTCCGTGTGCGTGGTATAGTAGGGCAGGAGGAAGAGTGCACAGGGGACGGGGAGGCAGGGAAGGAGGCAGGGAAGGGGAGAGGGAAAGATACAGGGGAAGAGGCAGGGGAAGAGGCAGGGGAAGAGGCAGGGAAAGGAATATGAATGTTCCAAATGAGATACGAGCATGATCACCGACCCCAAAACCAATTATCTCTACTGGACGCCATGAATGCTGGTTGTGGGGATATCTCACTCGAGGACTGCCAAGGTTGGATACGTCATGCCAGAAGGTTCATTGTATTTATTTCTTTAGTATTTGATGTGGGTAATGTGTGTACATGAGCATTACTTTTTGTTTAGCGCAATAACATTTTCATCTGTTGTCCCACAGGTTTTTCCCTCGGTGCCTTCAGAGGCAACACATCAGATGCAATGTGGATGAAGTGCTTTGGCCAAACAGGGAGGAGAGAATGGATGCCCAATGAGAGTCCTGTGGAGCTTGACTACATTTGTCAGCAATGGGGCGATTGTCCCAAAAACTATACATAAATAAAGAAATAAGAAATAAAACAACAATACTACATGTACATGTATTACACAATATGTAATAAACGTAATACATTCAAGATACACACCATCACAAATTTTTTCTTACATAGTGTGTCCATTTGTTGTTTACATTATCAGCAACACTATCACTCTGTCCAGTTTTGATGCAACTACTTTGCCATTTGGGTGTCGGTGTTCATGCAGCAATCAGAAGGAGCTGTGCATTTGGTTACATTGATGTAGCAATCGACTGACTTAGTGTATTTTGACGCCTGTTGTTAGCATTTTGATTGTTTTATTTGCTTTTGCACGGGTGGTACAGTGTTGTGAGAAATGCTTTCAGTGTTTTGGGGATTGCATTTTGAGTTTTGAGAAAGAGGTTACTGTCTCGGGAAGTGCATCAAAGCAACTGAGAAAAACTGTAACATAGTTTGTACTAACGAGAGTCGACTGTACTCTCATGTAGCTTTCAGAAATCAATACAGCTACAATTTCTGGTGAAAACAATTAGCACTGGCATTGTAGAAGTGATGATTGAAACAACCATCATTTATTACACTCATGGTATTTAACAACTAAAGATCCGTATACATTGTATTTGCTAGCTGAGACACTGCTCAAATGCCAACTTTCAGCATTTAATACCCATGGAACATGTACTACGATGAAATAAAAGTATGTTTAAAATGCACTTGTAGATACACTGCATGCATTATTTATTTTTTTGTATGAAGCCATCTTAACCAGTTCGCGCCAGGATTATTTTAACATCGCCGAGCCCACTGGCGGGATTATTTTTAACAAAATTCGATCCGAAGCAGGATCAGGCTGATAGTGCCGGGAAGCACACCCACGCATTTCCGGCCTTGCTCGCTGCTGACATACATTTCCGAACTTGAACTTGGTTTGTTTATGCGTCATCCGTTTTTAATTTGGGGAAATATTTGCGTTTATATACGTCATCCGGCGCGAACTGGTTAAATAGAAAATGGCAGCCATTTCGGAAAACAGTACAACAGGGCTTCCCCTTTACCTTACAGGTCCTTGCGAAGGGCCTTCTCTGCTTTTTTCGAAACCTTTCCACCTGAAGCTTTCTTAAGACTTAGGTAAACATTTATGAAAGATTTGGCCCTTATTTTTATCCATTTTCTAATTACAATATCCAAGAGTTTTTCTGATTTCTCACCATTAATTTTGCCTTGTGTTAAACTACACCAATAAGTTTGTACCCTATGATGTCTCTGTATTTTGTCAATAACTTTAGATTGTATGTCCACCTGAGGGAATGTATCCAAATTAGCAATTGTCAATATTTTCCTGGTTTCCAATTCCATTGTGCGGAAAAGCAAATACACCCCATCTGACACATGAAATAACCCACCCCTATTCTGAACCTCTACCCATTGATTGGTGTACTCTAGAAACGTCTTCGCAGTGTCTGAACAACAAGATCGCCATGATTTTAGAAATTTACAGAATATTTTAGCTGTCTCATTTAACTGGTTATTAAATTTCTTGTAAAGCGAATATGGCACATAGCCAGCTACATAACGCAATACTTGTTCTTCTTCTTTTGTAATTGGCTTTGGTTCTGAAACTGATTCTTTTGGTGGAAAATCAATCTGATGTCTCTCCTTCATTATTATCTCAATAATAGCTTGTAGAAGGTATTGATATGCAATGTATATGTGCTGACCCTCTTCATAAATGTGTAAAGCTGTCAACAATTCCTTCCATTTATCAATACTTTCCAAACGAAATTTATGGAAAGCGCGCATCACAAGTTCATAGGCCTCTGGTTTTAATTTCTTGTGATCACCTGCTATTATCACTGTCCAAAGGCTGCACACTGTTGACCGGCAAAAGTCACTGAACTCTGGGCTGTCACTGGCTGCACTCAATTTTATGACAAGTGCCATCAGACATAGCGCAATAGGGTAACTGGCCGAGAAAACGGGATGCGCTTTCACCTGCTGGAGTCCTGACTTGAAGTAGCTTGATGCATTCTGGCAGACATCGTCTTCTGTGAACATTGCTCGAGGACGCTTGGGTGCTGGAATTTTAAAAGTAAAAGTAGACCAATCCATAAATTTCAAGCAGGTTTATAATAATATCAAACAAAGAATACATGTAAATGTAATGTACTGGGATAGTTGCTGCAAAAAAAGAACAGTAATTTTGTGAAAGTTATGCTTATTATCTACCTGGCTGTTGGGGTTTCCTTTTCTTTTGCTTTTCTTCTTTCTTTGCGTCTGATGGCTTTTGGGATGACACAGCAGTCGTTTCGGATGATGCTGCAACTGGCTCACAGACAACGGGCTCGCTGGTACATGTTGGAACTGCAAAAATACAAAAAGGGAAAAATATAAAGATATTTAAAACAAAAAATAATCCACTGAGTCTTGTGCTTTAGGCCATGAGAATTTGCTCTTTACTGCTTCTGCATCAAACATTTTCAATATGGGGCAAAACTGAGGGGAAAGACAAGAAAGAAGGAATATATGAATCAATCAATTAACCAATCAATCAATCATTTTTATTTTCCACATAAAATAGTCATAGAGAAAAAAATAAATAAACATAGGCCTAGCTGAATGGAGAAATAAGACACATGCCTAGCTAGGCTCCATGGGCCTACACAGAAGATCTTTCAAGTTTGAAACGATCATGGATATTTCTTCAATGAAAAAGTGGTGCTTTAGGACTTAATGTACATTTATCTTTTGTAAAAAAAATTGGCCAACCTGTATTTTCGCTAATAACATCAGCTCCAGAAGGTCAACAGCGTTCGCAAATCCAGAATCCTTCAGGAATTGTGCTTGAAGACAGACCGGCGCAGTCGTAATGCCACCAGATAACGGTGCATTGTTCGTCGTCGCAAGCCACCATTTCGGTTGTGGACTGCTTTCCACAGATGCAATATTGACGATCATCATCATTTGATTCATTACTAAAACCTGATAAATCGTTTACATCGAAATCTTCCTCAGAAATATCACTTAAATCACTCAAATCTGATCCAGTGACGAACTCCTCTTTACCGTAAGACGCCATTTTGTGTTGCATGCAACGCGTGATGACGCGTACTCGCGCTAGTGCGCAGGCGCACATCTTCCCGAATTCGTGTGGCTGCGGTCGCGAGATTGCCAGCGGGGTGTTTACACAGTCAATTATCCCGTGCTGTTTTACGACTGCGGTACCATAGTCTAAACTCTTGATCCAAAGGTCGTTGTAACTCCCTGTGTTTTATTTCCATGAGGTAACCAACCCATTGAGGCCCAAGGCCGGCACACACAAGCTGGGAGGAGTGTACTTCACACTGGCAAATCTTTACCCAAAGTTCAGATCATCAATGAAGAACACGCACCTGCTGATAATGTACAATTCTGCGGATGCCAAACTTTATGGATAGGGTGCAATCATGGAACCACTGATAAATGACCTAAACATATTGGGAAGAGAAGGCATGGATATATCAACACCTGATTTTGAAGGCAATGTTAAGGTTGGAATTGCACAGGTTGTTGGAGACAATCTGGGGGGGGGGGGGGGGGGGATTTACTGCAAATTACCCTTGCAGATGGTGTAAGGCACACAGAGATGAAGCAAGAGTGCCGACTACGGAAGACAAAAATAATCTACGTACAACAGCTAACTATGAACTTGATTTGAATCAAACCCTTCAAGAGACTGGAATTAAAAGACGTTGCCCTTTATAAAGCCAGGTGGAAAATGTTCATGTTGTCAACAACGTTGCTCCAGGTATAATGCATGACTTACTTAAAGGAGTCTGTCCTCTGAATTTAAAACTAGTTCTTTAAGAATTCATTCAACAAGGACACTTTACCATTTATGTTCTTAACTCGCGCATTGCAAGTTTCAATTACGGGTCCCCGACAATCGAAATAGGCCATCCCTGTTTTCGCATCATGTACTTGCCAATCCAGATGGATCTGCTGGTCAGAAAGCTGGACAGATGTGGTGTTTGATGAGACACATTGGAGTGATAGTTGGGGACCTGGTTCCTGAAGATAATGTGTACTGGGAAGTAATTCTGATGCTGTTGGAGTGCAGGAACATTATTTGTTCACGTGTTGTAAGTGAAGGAGAAACTACTTAAAACATCTCATTAGAGATTATCACAGCTTCTTCCTAGAAGTTTTTGGAGACCGCCATTTAAAGCCCAAGCATCACTTCATAACCCATTACCTATCAGCTATGCTTGCACTTGGGCCTTTGAGAAGTTTCTGGGCAATGCGATTTGAAGCAAAACACAATTTCTCAAAGAGACTTGCACACATTGTATGCATTTTTCAGAACATAGCAAAAACCTTGGCATACAGAAGCCAGCTACTACTTTGCTATAACTTGCTGTCCACGGAAAACACAACAGGTGAAGATATAGAAGTGGGTCCTGGCACCTCTGTTTGGATTTCTTCCTTGGACAATGTCGAGTTCCTCTCAGATGTTCTTCAGGTTGGCTTATATGATGAGGTGTACCTTGCAAAGTGGTGCAAGGTATGTGGAGTAGAGTAAAAGGCCAACGTTATGGTAGCTGTTGGCAAGACGAAGGATGTAGTTGCTTTTGGGAAGATAAAGGAAATACTTGTTCTTGAGTCGAGAGTGATGCTGGTCTTTCAAAAGTGTGAATACAGCAGACACTTTCATGCATATGAAGTTGAGTGTGTCCAGCCAGAATCCATAGGAGTAGTGACTGTGGACAGTCTGTTGGACTTTTATCCGCTCCATGCAGTTAAATCCTACAACCGCCAGGGGAGTCAGCATCATATTAGTCCACGTTATCGGATTGGTTGAGAAGTATTTGGCCAAGCGGATGTACCATCTTCCACATGTAAGTGGTTGAGCGTTTGCTTAGTTCATTTCACCTATACTCCTCGCTGCATTCTTTGTACAATTTATTGCGAGTTGTGGTGGTAGTGTACTAGACCCCGGCTTATATGCATCATCCTTTACATTCAAGTGGTTGAATGTTTGCTCGTAGTTTATTTCACTTGTCTCCTCTTTCACTTGTACATGTACATCCCTTTCGGGATGATCGTGTAATAGACCCTGGTTTATTAATCTTGTATCCCCCAACATGTAGGTTTTGGAAAGGAGGGGGGGGGGGGGGGGGAGGAGGGGGGGGGGATGAGGGGAGGGGGGGGGGAAGAAATAGTGGAGCATATGAATGAGGGCTTGTTGCCTCACAAATCCTGAGTGCAGATAGTGCAAATCCTGGTTTCGCATCTGATGATAGGTATGTTTAAATCACATTTGAATACATTTTACTTCAAATAAAATGTCAAGTGTTATTACAGTAAAATGCTATTATGACGAACGCCACTAAAACGAGCGCGTGGCCATACAATGAACATCCCCTTTGGCTCACGAAATAGTACATTCCATAATAAATGTACAATACCTGTAACAAATTACCTCTGTAACAAACATTTATGACGCTCCACTAGTGGCGCTCCACTAGTGATCAATACCCTTTCTGATAACTGAAGCAGGGAAAGAGGGCTTTTCTTCTGTATACGTTCAACATTTATCATGTCGATGTTTGCTTCCAAAGCTGTGATAACAAAATTACTGAATTACATTGCAGACCTTCATCCGATGTCAAAGTAGCAATGGCTCGGGCTATTATTACTGAATTCCCCTTGGTACACACCGGAAAAAAAGCGGCACTGCGCCACAGGTTACTTGGAAGAAAAGAATGTGAGGAAGAGGGCCAAGGACCGTGCAGCTGTTGTGGGCAGTCCTACTACAACTAAACCCAAGACTGGCAACGCCTTTATACATGGACTTAACCGGTAAATGTTTTTTAGCCAAATTTTCATTCACGGTGTTCTTGTCCATGAAGCCAGATCTGTACAAGGGAAATTTCTTTAAAGTAGTGATTTGCAACTATCCAAAATTATTACATGAACCAGGTCAGAATCACCCCTGATTTATTTGAGGTGTTATAAACCCCTTTGTTATTTTTCAGCTGAAAGTTCAACTGAAGATGTTGGCAGCATGACGACATGGCTGAAGCATAACAAAGAGCCACTGGGCATGGTGAAAGACTTTATGGCCAAGACGGCAAGATCAAGGGCATTGTTCATCAGAGAGCACCCTGAGGAGCAGGGTTGTAGCTACGCTGGCCGGCGCCGGCACTCAACATCACCGGCCAGCACTCGGGGTACAAATGAAGCTTGCCGGCCGGCACAAATTTTGCTGAATTACATCGCGATTTTTTAGTTTTTGCTACATCACATCGCAATTTTGTAGTTTTGACAGAGAAAAGGACTTTTTTGAAAGGTTTTTCTTTATGAAAAATTGTCTTTTTGTTTAGATTTTTTGTTTAGAGTTTAGATGATCGCGCACATGCAGTCCTAGTGCAAGGTCAGGGTTTTTTAAAGGAAAATGCAGTCGTCAATGACCAGGTTTTTAAAGCGAAAAGAGGACAAAGTTGAAGAGCAGGATGAATGCGTGAAGTTAGCGAACACCGAAGCTAGCGAAAATACTGAAACAGCTTTTACTACTAATAGTGAGCCTGGTTGTAGCCAGTCCAGAGCGGAATTCGTTGCCAAGAGCAAGAAATTAAAGGTTGCATCTAAATTTGTTCCTGCATGGCAGAAATGTCGACCATGGTTGAAGTACTAACTAATATTAAATATAATAAAAACAACAGTTATTCTTTAATTCTGAGTTTATTTGATCATTTTAAAATAATAGTTTAACCAGTTCGCGCCAGATGACGTGTATAAACGCAAAAGTTGTCCCCAAATTCAAAACGGATGACGCATAACCACGCCAAAATTTTGGAAATGTCTGTCAGCAGCGAGCAAGGCCGGAAATGCGTGGGTGTGCTTCCCGGCACTATCGGCCTGAACACGCTTCGGAACGAGTTTCGTTAAAAATAATCCCGCCCGTAGGCTCGGTGATGTTAAAAAAATTCCGGCACGAACTGGTTAAAGATTGTTAACACCATTTGCTTTTGGAGTAATATTTACAAATGAGTTAGGGGATTCATTATAGTAAATATTATGACGTTGTTTGGTAATCATGCTAGAAAAACTTAATTATATTGTTGTAGTCTGGTTCCTTGACTTCCCTCAGACAAAACAGAGCAATTTATAAACGTCAATGAATTATCTTGTTAGGAAACCAGACTGTTTTTTGCAGCCCCAAAACATTTTGTAATCGTTTTGATCAATTTCTGTAGTGTAGCACGACAGTCAAATTATTGGTGTCTGAAAATTGATCATTTTTTTTGCATACACAGCGATTGTGAAATTCAGGAACTTTGTGAATGTTTTAAAACAGTTTAGTAAAAACTGTCCACAGCTCCACACCTGGTTGTACAGGTTTTGTTGAACTACAAATACATATACATTTGTGTATTCCATCAGGCACAGAGGTCTGTGAAAAACTGAGCTCCATCATCAAAAATAGTATGCTGGTGAAAGACATCGGCATGATGTCAAACACGGAGCAAACATCGTCACTGGAGTCTGTCCATAGCGTGATCAATCGCTTTGCTCCAAAGCTCCTGTCCTCTTACTATGGCATGATAAGCAGGTAAAAAGAACCAGTTCGTTATTTTCTTATTTTATGAATTATACAAATAATAATTTAATTTGTATTCATTCCATTCTTTGATTTTGTTCCTTTAGAAGGGCAATGACATTTCTAATATTGAGCATTAAAAATAGACCAATTTTTTAAAATTGTTTTTCTTGTACATTGCATGCAGTTTATGTGAAAGACTTGATGGCAGAAGTGACAAGACAAGGATGTCTAAGGAAGACGAAGAATAAGAAGAAATAGGCAAAGGAAAAGAAACAACGCAAGGCTCCACCAACTCTGGCCAGCAAATACAAATACCCACAAAAGAGAAAATTATAGCTTCACATTGTACTAGATTTAATTTGAATTAGGGAATAACAGGGTGAGATCCCTGTCAATACTGCGTGATAATTTACCAGGTTGGGGGATGACTAATGGTAATGGACCAAACCAGTGATGTCACAGTTGCTGCTATAACTAGTTCCTTGCCGAGTGATATTTGAGTTGTTCTACCAGTCCGCCTCCTAGCTGTGATCCAAACAGGAATCTAGATCTCATCCCCGTTGATGTTTAGACTTCAACAATTCCTGGGGCTGGGCAAGTAGCTACCATCACATAAGCATAGTGAAGTGGGCCAACAGGAACCCGGGTGTCAACCAGACAACCCTTCAAGAAGTACAGGCACGGTTTGGCATCCACATCTAGATGAGCCTGGTCAAGATTTCAAACTACAAGGGCTACTGGTCCGCACAACCCGGTCTCAGAAACGATCTTGTATCGTCAACCACGAGTCGCAACAGATTCGACACCCTCAATCAACACCTTGATTGTGATGACACGGCCAAGGACCCTGACCTTATCAGAGACAAGGGGAAACACTACTAGGCAAAAATGAAACATCCTTGATACCCCCCTCCAGCGCTTTCCATGGAAATACAGTTCCAAAAAAAAAAGGGGGAAAAATGCACCAGAAACATTTAATGGCACAAAAAAGATAAGGGCACTTGTTAAATATTGGGGGGTAAACGCTGGTAAAAACAAGGGCATTTGAATGAAAAAAAACAGTCTTTACAAAATATTGGGGGGGGGGGGGGAATGTTGTTTTAGGTGTCAAGAAAGATCGGTTGTCTAACATTGCTAAATATTGGTTCGATAATGGAATTTCGAGGCCAGAAAATCGTGTAGGTGCCCGAAATGTAGAGAGGAACCTTGCCAGTGAAGCGTGCAATTCAAGACCACATCACAACATTCTCCTGTCGTGCTAGTCGTTATGCTCGCCTAGGTACACTTGGTGGGAAATACTTGCCAACTGACTCGAGTGTCAAGAGGATGCATCAGCTGTTCAAGGATCAAGTCATTTTACCAGGTGGGGAAGTGTATATGTGACCTGCTCCATCGTAATCAGGAATAAGTCGGTGGGGCCGTTTTACGCAATCGGTCGTTGAAGTGAACGCATGGGTGGAAATCGTGACCAAGTCGTTTTTCTGAACATTGTATTTTTAGGAAGTGTAGTTATCATAGATTATTGTCATTAATGTCTTGTATGTGAAAACGATCAATAAAGATGAAAATGAAGAGGATTTGTGTGCGCTGTCCGTATGATTTTGGTCAATTTTGTTTATTTCAAAGCTGTTTTTCTCGGAATGTGGATTCGGCAAATAAATATACACCTGTCATCTTCATCAGACCATAACTCGTTAACCTAAACAGATACACACCTGTGATGGGTATCATTAGAAAGCTTATGAAATTCCCATTCTCACCATGTTCATATCTCCAAAAGTCATTTCGAGACTTATTCCTGATTTCGATGGAGCGGGTCACATATGTAGTTCTAGTTTAATGTTACTTATGTATTATGAAGTCTATTTATGAACTGAAACAATTGGACAGTGAAAAGTTGAACATACATGTAGTATGGTCTTAACGGGTGTTTCTCTTGTAAGGTGGTAACATTTGATAAGATGTACATGTAATTACAGGTCTACAAACATTATGTTTGGGTTACTTTAACTGCAATAACTTTAGCTTAAAAAAAAGAAGTGTTCACCCATGGAGCAATAAACTAGAAGGAGTTAGAACAACCTAAGATAAAAGGAAACACAGAAGGCCACCGACAGGAGCTTTACGACCGCAAGGCTCGCTCAGTAAACAGAGCGCTAATCACTAAATCAGATTACGCGCCACCGTGGCCTCGCCGGGGAAGTCGGGAAATTCCAGTCGCGTTGGATTGTGGGTACACTGTCCGGCTAATGCGCATGCGCATGGTTGCCGTATCCACGCGTCACGATGTCAACAACGAAGATGGCTGCGTACGGAAAAGAAGATTTCATTTTTGGAGATTTTGATTTTGATAATTTTAGTGATTTTTCGGACATGTCCGATGATAACGATGATGTTCAACTTGTCAACGTAACATTGAGTGACAATGAAGAGGACGATGGGCGAAACTACTGCACATGTGAAGGGATTATTTCGAAAGAAATGATTGCTTGCGACAACGAAACTTGCCCGGTGGAGTGGTTCCACGTTGAATGTGTCGGCTTGACCAGTGAAACGGTCCCGACTGGAGGCTGGTTTTGTGATCGTTGTGTGCCGAGATCCACAGAAAGCGCCGGGGATGGTAAATAACTTATTTATAACAAATTTTGTAATACATAATTTGAATTTAAATTGAGATTGAGAATTATTTTATGGCTTAAAAGTTAAAAAGTAGCTTAATAAAATAACTAATCATTTTTTATAAATATTCAGATTCGTAAAAATATTAATAATAATATGCAATGTCCACTGAAAAAAATTTAAAAAATGATTGGTGTGCCAAACTAGGGAAAGGGGATTCTAAAATGTATGTCGTTGGACTGATCTTGTTCTTTTCAAGTTCCAGCCTGTGTCCATGCCATGGCAATATTATTGTTTTTTACGTAAAGTCATAGTTTGTCCTCCCTCATGCTGCTGTATTTAGCATACTTTTGTATACATGTGCATGTACATATTTTTGTGTTTCAATTTGGTTTGCAGATCTTCTTACAGTGCCATCCACAGCAACATCGTCAACAACGGCAGATGAAGGAGGCACATCGAGTTCTGGGGATACGGTTACCCAAGAAAATGGTATTACTACACTTGTACTACATCATGCTAACAAACCGCTGACTTGTGATATTTTGTTTATGACAAAATCTTTGTATTTAATTTTTAAAAATAAATAATAATATACAGATGGCTACATGGAGCTAAAAAAATGTAGTTTATCCAAGCAAAATTCACATCGAGCTTGAAACTGCACTTTAATCATGCATAGCTGAAGGCATAAATACAAGTGATGTACATCATAAAGCAATATTAGTTTATTTCTCCATGTGTACGTACATGTACATCATGTATTGTATCATTTGTATGAAATCTCCATGATGAAATTATCCAACTACAATAATGTACATGTCACTTTCGGGAATAAAACTTAGTTTAAACAGAAACTCTTATGAAATCCTGAACTTTGAATTGATGAACATAAACAACTAAATTACTTTTCTAAAAATCACTAACATGTCATGCTTTTAATGTCTTTATTTTAGGTTCATCAAAGGAAAACCAAACAACCCAGCCAATTAAGGAGTCCGTACCAGTAAAGCCGAAAACTGGTGCTTCAAAAAAACAACGAAAGAAAGGTAACTAAAGTTAAAGTGAAGTGTGTTTAAAAGGAATGTTTTGCACTGAATCTTGAATTAATCTGTCCCCTTCCAAAATCCATGCGCTAAAAAATGCTGATTTAAGATGGAGTACGCAATTTGTAATCTGTAATTAAACATTAGATAAATTCACATTTCAAACTACAGGCAAATTTGAGTAAACAATTGCAGTTTTATTTAACAATCAGAAGATCACTGGACAATTTGCATCTTTCAAATAAATATTTAATTAATTACTGTATATGTAATAAGCTATGTTTTGAAAATTTTCAAAACTTGTTAATTTGTAGTGACCACAAGGCCAACGGTGAAGATGACCGAGCAGGATGCTGTTGATGGTGCTGTCTCCCATTTTTCCTCAGCTCTTCAAACCATGCACAAGAATCCAATCTTTAACATGGATAATGAAACGTCCATACAGGTGATAGCTTTGATTGTGCAAATTCTGTTGTGTACAAATACTCCTTATTTTGAGGAGTTTTGTTGCACCTGCATGACAGCATTGTGGAAGGTCTTTGAGGTTGATAATAATTCAAAGTTGAAACCTGAAGTGTACGAGGGCATGTGGATGAACTATCACAAACTGAAAACACAGTTGACTACTGAATGGGACATTTTGTTGAACTTGATAGATATACATAGTAAAGGGAAACATGTTTTGATAGTATTTCAGAAATTACTACTAGATGTTTTCTTAATTTTACTTAAAGCTCGTAATGCCACTGAAATTGAGGATGTAACAGGTAATGAAGAAAAAATGGATAAAGAGGAAGAGAAAGTACTGAGATATGTTGCTGGGTATGTACCCTACGCATTGTTGAAAAAGTTCCGAAAACAGAAAAATCATGTTGCCAAAATGTATTGCAGATTTCTTGAATCATGGCAAATTACTAGTTTGCAGAATTCACCAACATTTCTTGAGTACACACGGCAGTGGATTGACGCACAGAGCAGAGGAGGTTTATTTAAAGTTTCAGATAATGTGTATCTCCTTTTCAGGTCAATGGAACTATTAAGTCGAACCGTCCTTAAAAAGGACACCATCAATTCACTTCAAGGTGTAAATCTGAAAGAGGTTCTAATGAATAAAATATCCTCAAACTTAAGAGTACAGGATTACTGGTGTAAGTTGATTAAAGAAAAGCTTACTGGTGAGGTTTCAAAAAAACTGTTGGAAGTAGTGGTTACTTATTATGTAAAATTACGTTGTAAGGCATTCCTAAAGGTTTACTTGGATCTCAGAAAAGCATGTAATAAAAAAATCTCTAAGAAGTCAGAGAAAGGATTGCGGAAGGGTTTAGAAACTCAATAACCACTGTGTATCACTGTTAACCAGTTCGCGCCGGATGACGTATATAAACGCAAAAATTTTCCCAAATTCAAAACGGATGACGCATAAACACGCCAAGTTCAAGTTGGGAAATGTATGTCAGCAGCGCACAAGGCCGGAAATGCGTGGGTGTGCTTCCCGGCACTATCAGCCTGAACCCGCTTCGGATCGAGTTTCGTTAAAAACAATCCCGCCTGTCAGCTCGGCGATGTTAAAATAATCCCGGCGCGAACTGGTTAAAATGCCTGGAAAAGCAGAGCTTTTTAGAAAAATGGTTCGGAAAAAAATCTACTACAAAAATAGAAAGTAGAATGCATCTTTGTAGATGAATTTCTTTTTAATACATGTATTATTTAGATGTTATTATACACATGTACAGCTGTAATAATCCTCTACTGTTAATTTGAATGAAAAATAAATAAATAAATAAACATGTACATGTACAATGACTTTGGCTTTTGACATTTAGGCATTTTTTTAAGCAGTTGTGACAATGATAAGCAATGGTAGAAAAACCAAGAGGTCAAAGGTCAATGCGTACTCTTTACCAGCAATTGTAACTGTCAAATTGTCATGACATTGTGCAAGATCGGAGGCAGACTGGTGCTCTAGTTAAGTAACTCTTGTAAATACGGGAAGGTGGTACGAGGTCTGGTCCCCAGATGCACATGTTGTACGCCGCAGACCTTCGGGTGTTTAAACGCCTCACCAACCTCTGCCTTGTGGATTTAGCAACGTTTTATGTAATTATAATTTGCAATTATAAAACATTTTCATGAACTATTGTTGAATAATTTAATAATAAAGTAACACTGAAATTTGGTTACGGATTTAAATTTTACAGTTTTTTTTAAAGAATGTTCTGTTCTACTTCTGGAGACCGTTTTTGTCTATTTTATCGCCCAAACAAGCTGTGTATCCCTTTAACTTTTAATTTCGTTTTGGGCGTTTTTGGAGTGGGGTGTTGTCCAGACTAATTTCTCCTGAGTCATCAACACGGCAGTTACCCTTCCTTGAACTCTTTAAACATTCTGATGCTGCATACAGTGAGAACATGTTATGGCCAAACTGCTCTGCAGTCGGGTTATCACTGCTTCCTCCTGCACCACGTTGTTTCGAGAAATACATTTCAAGGGGATCCTGGTTGAACTTGGCACTCAAGATGAAATCCACACCAGGTGATGCAAGGAGAACCTTCGCTAACTTCACAAAGGAATGTACTGAAATCAGAAAGGAATTATGTAAATTTATTCAACTGTAAAGTACATGTAGTATATTGCTCCATGGTCGGCATCTGAAATAAAAGTTCAAATGTTACCAACTCTAAACACACCCCAATTAATGTTCTGGCCTTCTCACCTGTTATTCTCATACCCTCCAGAGTTTCCCTGCTGAGGCACATCTTCTTACGCTCTTTTTTCTCAAGCAGATCATGGCCGTTTGCTTCTTTCTCCCAATCATCAAGAAACCCCAGAAACTCATGTGAGAGCCACTAGACAATTAGATAAATAAAAAATAAAAGTCATTCAGACAAATTGTAAGTTGTGGCTGTGACAAAAAAACTCGGTTATCAGTGTGGTTAGTTTTCATAAACACATGTTAATACCAAATAGAAAAAATTGCTTTCTTATCAAGGTGATTTACAATTTGTAATTAATAAAATATTTAAAGTATCTCAACAAGTCAGCCGTTTGAAGAATAATTTTGGGTTTGTCCAAAGAACAAAGACAGTAATTTACCTCAAATCGCCAATCATCAACACTCCTGTACGGTTCCAGAGCTGGCTTTCTCTTGTGCTGTCCCTCATGAAGGTTGGAGATGTTCAGGCAGTCAAAGAACTGGTCCATGTTACGAATGAAGAGTTCTGTTGAAGCCGTATCATGTCTACCAAATGCCACCAGGGCATTTGCAACAGTAGTGCTCAAAACCTGTTTGAAGTAATGTAAAAATTATCATGTTTCCAAAATGATTTACAATTCATATTATTTAAAAGCAAGTTTATTTGCAACACATTTTGTCACTTATTTCCAAATAACTCTATGAAATCTTTTAATCTTTTCAAAAAAGTTTGTGCCACCAACATTTTAAATTTTTTATTAATTGTATTAAACCCTTCCTTTCAACAAAATTCTTAATTAAAAAGTTACTTGATAAAATACAAAATCAAACCAATTAACAAAAAAATTATGCCAATGACCATTGTAAACAACTTACCTGAGCTGCCAAGTACACACGCATTCGGAGAACAGGAGTGAGGTGCATATGTTCATAAGTAATCTTATGGAGCCGTCTCAATCCTGGAGAAGTCCTGTCGATGCCAACGTCCCAATCATAGAGTTGAAGTAGATGGCTCCACCGGATATCTTGCTTCTTGTACTAAACATTTAAGAATTATAAACATCGTTAGTGAAGGGGCTTATTAGTACAACTATTACCTAAAGGATATTATTGTAAAAGATAAATGTTGTCTTAGAGACAGTGGCGTAACCAGCTGGAGGGAGGGGGGAGGGGAGGGGGGGTGGAGGGGGGGGGGGGAGGGGGGAGGGGAGGGGGTTTAAACCCCCCCTGTTAATTCATTAATGAGTCAAAGGAGTGAATGATTTAATATAATTGTTATACTTACATGCAATTGTCTAGTTTTATTGTTGTATCCTGAATTCTCCATGTTGTTCCTCGCAGTCTTAATAAGATGGGGAACATCAGAGAAGAAGAAAACATTCCGTGAATAATCAACCGGACTGAGTGCACAGTAGACATCTTTACCTTTGTCGTCTTCTTCACGGCACATGCGATAAAACTTCCTGTTTTGTGAAGCACCGTCAGAGACCATCGCCCGTACAACAAACCCTGCTGATTCCAACATAATCACTGCATCCAACAGCAATGGATAGAGCTGATGACTGGTTACTCCAGTACTCGGAAAATAGCCAATAGGGGCATGTAGGGAAGTAAAAATACCTCTAGCCATGCATACCAATACATGAGTAGCGACTGGAACATCTTCTTCTTTCCTGCATCTTCGTTCAAAGGACAAAATCTCATTGCCGATACTCCCCACATCAACAAACCCAACAACACTCCCCAAGCTCTCCGAATACACTAAGCCGGATTTAATCTTCATCTCATCATAGAGGAGAGAGATGTCACGATGATGCTCAGCCATACCGATGGATATAAAATCTGAACAGATTCTCTTCACGAGATCTGGATTCAGCCCAGTGGTTATACTTCCAAAATGACTATATGGATGTAGTGTCGTTGGATGAGGAAGCCGGAAAAACCCACTCTGCCGGATGAGGTTGTAGGCTGCCTTTGACTTGCTATGCAGTGCAATGCAGAAGCGGATAACTGCAGGATGCCACCGCATAGCTTTTCCCTTTCTCATAGACTCCTTCTGTTGCTCCCACAGAAGCTTGGCCGCAGAGCCGCCCTTTAGTTGCTGTGTTACTTCTTCATCACACTCCTCTACTGAATCCCTCAGAAGGGCATCATGAAGACTAGACACTGGCGCACATTCGGTTTTCATCATTTGGGACACTTTGTCTACAAGGCGCCTGTTGTTTCTGACAAGATTCCTCTTCATTGCCTGCAGATTGGACGTCTTTTGTTGAAGATGGTCACGACTCATTCTGTCATTTCTTGTAGTCGGCCGAGGTTGCAAATTACTGCCGGACTTCTGTATTTTATGAAGAGCAGAATGCAGATCTGTCCGATGAATCTTGCAAACATCACATCTAGTCTGAGGGTTGGAGATCAGAAGTGCACACATCTCATGACGAATTGTGGGCACGGGATGGGTCTCAAATGAATCCCGAGGAGTAATCCTAACTGGTACTTGACCACTAGGCCCCTCCCTCGATTTGATGAGACTCGGGAAGTCAGGATTCCCACAACAAACATTCTGTGAAGCTATGTGATGGAGTAATTCTTCATAACTTTTCTCACTCAGGCGATCAGGAACATTTCCCAAAACTCTGCTGCCCCCTAATTCCTTATAACAGACCTCCACCTTCCATGAGAAATCCCTCAAAATGTGCACAACCAATTCTGTGCGGCCATGACTTCCAATCCTCATCACTTGCAAATTATCCTTCGTAAGCCATGTCAAAAACCCAAGCCTCTGCGCCATGGCAACAAGTGAACTCAAATCAAACTCTGGCACTCCAGCCTCTTCTCTGCAAATTTCGCATGAGTGCACTACCTTGAAGGAGAATACCTTGATATTACATTCAGCCTTGTGTTTGAACTTGGCCTTGGCCCACCATTTATTTAATTTCTTTAGGCAGCTGTGACAGATGTAGGGAGGATGGATCAGCTCCTCATCACTGCTCATATCTTCTCCAAAGGCTCGCAGGATAAGTGGAGCATACTTCTCCTTTAGATGTGGGTTCCTACAATTCTCCACCGCTCGCCTCTCCCCACAAAGTCTACAAATATTATTTAGACATGTTTGTGCCATATCTGAAAAGAGAAGAGGTTGAGAAAAATGAAGCGATCGCGTACGTCTTCCTACAAGCACTGCATGGCGCGCGCAGTTGTTATCGACCATCTTAGACCGTCAATTAATTGCATGCACAGAAGTAATTTATTAATTTTAAAGGCCTTATCAATATCACAAAAAATGTCAAAAAGAAACGAACAAGATTGGAATGCACATTTTATCACCGACTCGCAGTGAAACATTTTTCACAATTTTCCTCATGTCAAGATTGTCTGTTATTTTTCAGCCTAAAATAATGCAATGCATTTTCTGCCTTTTATATTAATTGTTATTATATTAACACTTGCCTTCAAATTCAAAATGCAAACTAAGTCAGAAATATTGCTATTCCTTCCCCCATGTTAAAACAAATCATTAATAATAAATGTTATGACTACACTAGTAAAAATACTGTAGGCTACTTATTTTACAAAAAAATTATATACATTACATTATTGCCTATTGGTATTGAATAATGTACAAACAAATGTTACTGTACTCTGTACTTAGTTGTACTGTACATAAATTTGATGGAAAGCCCTGCCTTCAAAGTTCAATTTCAGGAGATATGCCATCGGAAAATATATTCTTTTAGTTTTAGACCGTAAATATTGGTTTTCTAATTTCCATACATGTTGTAAGCATCACCAAAAATTGGACGAATAAAAACAAAAAAAATTTTTTTCTTTTTTTTTTAGAACGCAGTTTTCACCAACTGGCTCTAACTGGCTCGCAGTGCAACATGTATCAACGTTTTCGTCATGTCGACATTGTCTGCTTCGGTTATTTTTCAGCTTTTGAAAACCTTTGAAAAATGTATTATTATACAAAAATGAACATTACAATTTCTGCTTTATGTCCTTACAGTTTTACTGATCTAGTTTATTGCTCCATAACGAAACTTACCGACAAATTGGCCGATTTTGACGAGAAAAACATCGATGGAAACGGATTTTTTGTGCGCATCAGCTAACCGTACGAAGAAGCATCCTTCGCCCAAAATAGAGTACTGCGCATGCGATGTATTTTTCGTTAGATGCTTTTAGTTACTCCAGTAACGAGCAGTTCGCTGGTTCAGCTTTTGGAGAGTCGATAGGTTACCAGTGAAAACACGGTGGCCATCTCTGTGCGCAAAGTTCGGTCGTTGGTCGTAAACACAGCGGGTGGGCGCAGTGCATTCTCTATGGTGGAGATCCTGGGCGCTAATTGGATTAAGATAAGAGGGGTCTTCGTTCTAACTCCTTCTAGTTTATTGCTCCATGGTTCACCTGACATACATGCTATCATTGTCAAAAGAAGGAATATTTTGCTAGAGATTGTAGGAAATCATGTAGAATCGGAGTGTTCCCAGTATAAGTAGGCAGAATCACAGAGACTGCCGTTAGCGGCGCTCTCGGGCATATTAATTTTTGATCTATCCCTATCCTATTTTGTATTTTACAGATTACAACTCCAGTCGAAGACTTTGCCACACTGACACCAGATGTGATTACTAATGATGTCATCATATCTGTCTGCAATGCAGCAACCGGACCGAAATCAACTGCAACATGCCAGAATGTAGCGACTTTGATGTCTCGAGTTTACGGTATCCATTTCCTAAAGTCAAATATCAGAGCTATATCTTCATAAATTTGCAGAAAAAAAAAAAAAAAAAACTCCCCCCCCCAAAAAAAAAGGCCAAGACCAGCACAGCCACTACTTGCAGACAATTATACACTCTTCCGCAGGTACAAAACATTGACAAATGAAACATGTTTCTAATGACGGATGTCACAGAGGAGATAGAGCCAGAACCCAAGCAGTCTAAAGTGGAACCATTGAACAGACTGCCATGGATATTGGCGCAAAAACTAACGAACTTCGCCACACTATCAAAGAGTTGACTAAAGACAATCAAGAACTCAAACAGGACAACTCTAAGACTATTGAAAGCCTGAATGATGAAATAGCAAGACTTAAAGGTATTATACACCATTTGCAGATATCGAAAAAATTTACTACCGAATTATTAAGAAATATCTTACTTATTTAAAAGTAAATAATGATTGTAGCATCCAGCAAAATGAGGGCCCTAGATATCCTGTAATTGTTCCAAAAAATTGAATTGTATAAACCAAAATTCATTCTCGCCGTCCGGCGAGCGCGAAAAAACAAAGATAACATAAGAATAACTGCTCGACGCCGGTGGAAAACAAACGCTGTTTTTTATGCTTTTCTCGGCATCCATGAATGTAAAAATTCGGACAGGTCAGTTAAACGATATTTACTATAAAATACAACCCCCCAAATCCACTCATTCCTGATAATTCAACAAATTACCAATGGTGTATACTACCTTTAAACTCGGGATCACAAACTTGACAAATTCCTTGGCATCAACTAAACAGAGACTTACACATGTGTATAAAGGAAAAATTAGTAAACCCAAGTATTTAATGCAAAGTATTCAGAGAAAGAACTCGTACATATTGATGTGGCGCAACAACAACAAAAAATGGAAGAAAGTGGCGCATGATTGTAAAACGCGTGGGGAGGGTTATAAAATAAAATACCATAAAAAGTTGGGGTCAATAAATCCCTTGAGCATTTAAGTGGCAGTGGAGGGTAAATTAGCATATCAAAATCCGCATTGTGGCCAAATAAAACCTTGTACATAGGGCTCATGCCATATGCCATGAAAAAAAGCCAAACAAAAATCAAAAGTAGAGTTTGAAAAAGACAAACGAGGGGAGTTATATAATACCATGAGACGTTAGGGTCAATTAATCCCTTGAGCATTTGAATGACAGTGAAGGGTAAATTAGCAGATAAAAATCCCGCATGTTGGCTACGGTAAATAATACATCTAGGGTTCATGCCAGTTGTGTGAAACTAGGATGAGGAAATACATGTAGATACCCTGTGGTCAAGCAGGGTCGGGGCCAAAAGAGAGAAAGTGAAAGCGTTTTCAGCTCATCACGACACTCTTCCACTGCAAAGACATTGCGAACCCTACTGAACACACAGACCCGAACCATAAAAGGCAAAGGCAAAATAAAGGAAATGATGGACATGCTTGTGAAGAGATGGCATTCAGCACTATCCAAATCGAGAAGTGCCCATCGATGAGACGATCCTCCCCTCAAAGGTCGTACTGGAATGAAAGTTTACAAGCCTAACAAGCCTCACAAATAGGGTTTTAACCCTTTCAGCCCTACAGAACGCCTAGGCGTTCCATAGGCTCGGCCCTACAGAACACCCCAGCGTTCAAACAATGTACCGGTAGTCTATTTTGAACCGTTGTGCGACTGGACTATAAGACTAGCTGACCTGGAATTCTCCCATCATGCAGTTCAAAGTTTGACCTTTTACAAGCGATCAAGATAAATATACGGTATCGTTGAATTTTTCAATTAAAAATAATCAATTAAAAATCTCATAAATCCATCGCGATAACGTCCGATTTTTGACGCATTATGGAAGATGACATGCAGAACAGTGTCAGATCTGCCATATTTTTAGATACAGGCGATGTTTTGGAGGAGATTTTGTTTGATGAAGATAGCTATTATGACAATTTTTCTGTAAGTGATATGTCCGTAGACGATGATATTGAACATAACGAAGTCATTCAGGATGGCCCAGATGAAATGGATGTTGACGAAAATCATTTTTGTAGTAACCGCTCGGTTGGGCAGAGAGTGGTCAAGCTGTCCAGTTGTCTTTCATTTCCCTTCCACTCTCCCCAGTTACAATAATAAGCTTTAGCCCCTTCCCCCAACAATACTGACGTTTGACAAGACTACATGTACTTCATATTTGAGTAAAGGTTACAATAAGAGGCTCCTTTTTTAGATCGTGAGGTCATCGCCGTTCCTGGCACTTATGGAAAGAATGTTAGGATGTTAAGGATGGAAAATTAGCACAAGCTAAGAAAGTGAGAAAACTGGTTTTTTTCTGGATTTTGAATGTGAAGTAGGAGTCCTGCTAATGAGAATAAATCGACTGAATGAAAAAGTATCAAAGGCTCGGAAGATGGACAGCAAAAGAGGTACGAAAGATGTGGCAAGCTTGCTCGAGAATTGGTCAAGGGTGGCAGTGAAGGCCCTCATAGCAGTGTTGGCCGTGGAGGACGTGCAAAGGGCCCTTTATGATCCCCTTACAAGGAACTCAAAAATATACAAACGACTGTCCAGGAAAATAAAAGATCTGGGGCATGACAAACTCTGAAAGCGCGTGCAATAAAACAAAGGCACTGAAGCACAAGTTTAAAGCCACGGTGGATTCCAACCGTGGAGGGGCCGATCAAGTCGCCACTTCTACGAAAAACTCGAACGAGTGCTGGAGTCAAGACCAGCTGTCAACCCTCCCCTAGGCATGATTATAGACACGTTGGAAGATAATGGCGATGGTAAGAAAATAAGCGCGTGTCTATCATATTCTACCAGTGTTATTTTCCAACATGGTTTTCATGAGTATAGGACAGTCCCCACATTCAAACCTGAACGATAATAAAACTATTACTAGAAATGTGTTTATGGACAAACACAGAGCTGTTTCTGGTGTCTAAAATGACTTTCAATACGTGGGTGGTGGTCTAAGTCTTGATCGGATTTACCCAAGTAACAATGATATATTGGTATACGAAAAAACATGCACAAACCCTATGTAGAAGAGTCTAAAGAAGAAAACGCGAGCTGTTTCGGCTAAAATGCCGAAACAGCTAAAAAAGGGTGATTTGTATCGGTGGTGTCTCGGTATTCCAATCCATGCCCTACATGTATCTTGCCGTACCACCCATGGTTGCAAAACAACACAAAATTCTGCTGCTGGATATACAAAAAGGTTGTAAACATGAACCTGTGCCAGCCACTTTATCATTTTTTTCTTGTTATTGTCAAAGTGAATGAGCGGAAGTTCTACGTGACCCCAGAACAGAGACGAAACACTTTGAAGTTAAAACTCGCTATACTTAGAACGGTGTCTGAACGACCGACCACCTGTAGTAAGCGACTGTTATAACTTTTACCATTTTACAATGTAGCTAAAACTCTGTCTGAACATAGCCATAGTCTTAGACTGGTCAATTATGCACTGGTGTTGACAGTAGAATGTATCAAAGTGCCCCAGACTTTTTTACCTGATGCACTGTGCTGCATCTAGCAGGGTTAAAGGTTAAGATATGTACTACTTATATCCCATAATCTCTGAGGTTTCAAGGTCTCATATTTCAACACGGCATTATGGACCAGTGTGACCACTCTTTATTTTCATTTCTTTCAAGATCAGCATTCAAAATCTTTCAAGATCTTTCAAGCCTATGTAAATTTGTACACAAATCAATAAAATACATGTACATTCACATGTAAAATCACATGTACTTTCACATATAATCTTTCAAGATCTTGAAAGATCTTCAAGCAGTGGCAACACTGTTATGGACATGAAAAAATATAGCACTTATAACACCCTGCATCAAAGTGCACCAGACTTTTTTACCTGATGCACTGTGCTGCATCTAGTAGGGTTAGGGTTAAGATGTGTACTACTTATATCCCATTGCAATATCCGAGTTTTCAAGGTCTCATGTTTCAACATGGCACTATGGACATAGAAAACACACAAAATATGTGACCGCTCTACAAAAAGGTGTATTATATGTGGCGCTGTGCACTATCATGTAATGGCCCGCTCAACGTTGAGAGGGTAAACATTTCAACAAAATGTGGTTTTTATTTTTTGTCATGAATAACATTTTCAATAACTACAGTTTCAGGTTTCATTTAAAGAAATATTGATTTTGATGAAAAAAAAAATCATTTTGTGTGCATCGTTCTGTTGTAGTAGATCAGAGCCGGCTCTTTCAAAGCCTGCTTTCTCAGAAATTTTAATTCCAAGGAAGTAATCAATATGTAAACATGTAATATCTCCATGTATACAAATTAAAGCTTACGTTGTGGGCTTTTAAATAAAGTATATAACTCAAATTTACTTTTTTGTGACATAATACACCTTTTTCTTTTGAGCCGGTCACATATTGCACTTATAACACCCTGGCTGACAATCTACTAACACTGCTTACCGACCAGTATGCCAAACTGATCATCTTGAAAGGCACAGTTACTCATGCAGTAGCAGATACTGTTCAGAGTTTCTCAAAGGAAGCCACCTGGATGGGTTGTCTGGTTTGGGGAGGCTGGATCTGATGGTGGTGGAAATACACGGTCGATGGCGAGGCAAACAATTCCTTCGACGAGCTGGGATTGAAGTCGCCTATTAATCAAAACAACATTGTGTTAAAATTATTAATAGCAAGTACCCTTTTGCCTTGATAAGTTTACAGGAATTGTTGCAACTTTGGAAGTTTGCAGAAATTCATGTATCTTAACAATGCTCCATCAATGGTACCGGTACTTCAAAACTTTTAATAAATTTTTGTATCTCAAGTATAATATATATTTCACGCGGTATTTTGTGTTTTTCATATACCCAGCACGAATGTGAGACCGAGGGACTATATCTATACACTCTCCAGACTATTGTTACCTAACGCATCCCCCTTAAAAACCTAAAAAGAAATCCTAAGAAAAAACTTTCGCGGTTCACACTATCATTTTCGACACGGTTCACGCCGAAAAATGCGATTATCAATCCGGATTGAGATTTTCAACCCTGGTCCCTACCAGGGTTGATTTCGATCCGGCTAGAGCATGCTACCCGGGTTGGAACCGGGTTGAAATTTTAGTAGTGTGAAAAGGGTTGAAAAAATCTCGGGGTTGGAACCGGTTCCAACCCCGAGATTTTGGACAGTGTGAAAGCGCCTTAAGTCGTGCTGTGCATTATCATGTAATGACCCACTCAACGTTGCGAGGGTGAACATTTTATCAAAATGTGATTTTCATTTTTTGTCATAAATGACATCTTGAATACCTACAGTTTCAGGTTTTATTCACAACAGAGCCGGCTATTTCAAAGCCTGTTTTCTCAGTTGTGTAATTTGAACTCCAAGAAAGTAATTAATATGTAAACAAGTCATATCTTCAAATTAAGAGGGGCTATCAAGATACCAAATGAAAGCTTATAATATGCGAGGGGTTCTGGCAAAATGAGGTTGAAATGGGTTATCGGGTATCAGAAAAGAGGATAAAAATTACTATGCTGTTTCTTGCACTTCAATCGGACATTGTGTTAACAAATTATGGCTGTTTAAAGTTCGCCTTTATCAACATGTCGCAAAAGTGAAATGTTGAGAAAAAGGCCTTTAAAGTTTCAAGTTTTGTACTTGAGTTATGGACAAATGCTAATTGTCTTTATCTTAAAAACACTCTTATTTCACTACTTCAATACTATTTCTCAACAAAATATAGTTAGTAGCCATACCCAAAATTGTAATTGCCAATAAATCTGAAGAAAACAAATTCCCTTTTTCAATATTTTGCATTTTTCTTCACTATGCTCTGTGCCCAGTTCCGTCTCATTTTGCCACGACACCTCACATATTGTGGGCTTTGTATATAACCATGTATATAACTCAATTTTTTGTGACATTGCATAATACCTTTTTGTGTGGAGTGGGTTACATTAATACGCAGATTTCATACCTGAGTATTAAAGTTTATAAATTTTTCCCACAAAATAAAAACGCATATATCATACATCTAACTTCTCAAATGGAAAAAAACAAGCTATGACTAACTTGGCACATGCCGGTGCTCCATTGACCTCTATCAGCCAAACTTTGAAGCCTGTGTCCAACTTGAAGTCGAATCCAAACAACTGGAAACTCTGATACAGCCCAATCCCTCTGTAGTGACTTCCTAAAAACATGAATTCAAAGTAAAACATGATATCCACTGCTGCTCATTGAATTCAAGGTGTGTATCACAGTGTTGTAGTACTCGTATTCGGTAATTGTAATTTTGGGGTACTACTTGAAGGTTCATATACAGTGTACGTGATATGCCCGTCAAGTTTGCTTGATAAAGTGTTAAAGTGGTCATGCCTCATATTTTTTAGGAATATAAAACTTTGTGTCATTGTTAGTCCAGCCTGTACTTGCCTCTTTGATAGCTGTTAAACATTGTCGGATGATGTGACGGATCTGTGGCAATATAGCGTCTTCCATACATCTATTATAATTATCTTGAAGAAATCTGCGAAAGAAATCATATAAAAACAAAATAATAGTAGTACAACAAGCAAATATGGCAAAGATTAATATCAAACACAAATAACCAACTGTGTCGTACCGTACTATATGGCAATTTCCAGGTAATTTGCTATTTGACTGGCTAATGGCAGAAACATAATAATTGCGACCTGCTTCAACGAAACCCTGACAAAGTTAAACATTTTAGTTTTTTAATTTTGCTTAAAAATTATGTATCATTTACATATGTACCCCCACCCTATCTCCCCTTGGGGAAGGATTTAGTTATAAAACCCTGACAACCCAATTATGAGATAAACAGCTTTGAAGTTAAGTTCAGAAAAGCATACTTTTTGCATACACAATTGTTTTACAAAAATAGACAAAAAACACACTTCTGGGTAACGGATTATGTTCAAATTTTGAGAAATTGTAGATTAATAAATCGCGATTCAGGAAAACCCAAACCCTCAAAGTGGTAAAATCCACCTCGAAATGACTTCACGAGTACATTGTAAAAAAAAACCATTCTGCGACTTTGTCTGGGTTTTGTTGGAACAGGTCTCAATTGTATTTTTCGAAATATTTGTCAAAATTCAATAAAGCAAATTTACGACGGTGAAGAGAGAAACGTAAAATTCAACATTATATGGCTGTAAAGTTATTTATTTTCTAGATATTTTCAATGTATTTCATGGTATAGAACTTCAATATAAAAGTCGAGCCACAAGAGCAAAAAAAACCAGTATTTTATTCAGAAGCAGTAATGCGTGATCATTATCAACTAACAGTTGAATTTTGCGCACGCAACGTATTCTTACAAGTGTTGTGCGACGACTTTAAAGGTAGGATACACCATTTGCAGATATCAAACATTTTAAAAATTCACTACCGAATTATTAGGAAATATCTTATTTGAAAGTAAATAATGATTTTAGGCAGGCAGCAAAATGATTGCGCTAGATGTAATTGTTCCAAAAATTTAAATCACTGCCTGACACCAGTTGAAAACAAACGCCATTTTTCTTGCTTTCCTCGCCATCCATGATTGTACAACTTCAAACAGGTCAGTTAAACAACATTTACTATAAAATACAGCCCCCCCAAATCCACCCACTCATGATAATTCAAACAATTACCAATGATGTATCCTACCATTAAACTACTTGTACTTTAAAAAGGCTTATTGCCAGCAGCCATAAATGTTGGATGTTTGTCGCCGCACGACTATAAACTGGGCTTGAGATAAAATTTGTTAAATTCAGGGGAAAACATTTCATTTCTATCTTCGTAAAGGCCATAGTTTGGCGAGTGTTCTTCCTGAAAATTAAAAACATATATATATTGCAACAAAATCCAAGGTTCCGCCATACAGCCAGATATACTATTAAAACAGCAAAAAAGACAACTTAAATAATCCCGGCGCGAACTGGTTAAGTAATTATTGGTACACTTAATACTGAACCTAACCGTGTTAAACCTGCCAAACTCCAACAGTTGAAGTTTGATTGACTTGGTACAGATGGGTCAGTGCATTGTTCAGTTTGGGATCAGTTCAGTGATTGGCAAGTGGTAGATGTACATGTGTATGTGCTTGAGTGGGGACACACAGGGTGTACATGTACAAATGTATACACAAGCATTTGACCAGGAACTGTGTCGTGACCAGACGTGGGTCACCCACAAATAAATGCCAGTGCATTCCCCCAAACTCCAACAAAGTCTCATCCCTTAATAATTCTCGCATAATTCGCATAATTCAACAGGGTCTTCTGTACCGGCGAGTAAAACAAAGTCATAGCAAAACCTGCAGTTTGAGTTTGATGGGTTTGGGGTAGTGAGAGATAAAGTTATGGATAATGTATATTTATATGCAATATAAAGAACATTTTTTTATTTGCTTTCGAGTACTCCCGGTAGATGCCCCGAACAGTTCTTGGAAAAATTACGATCTTTTAGAATTTGTCATAAGTTTAGCAATTAAAAAGGTAGGATACACCATTTGCAGAAATCAAATTATTAAGAAATATCTTACTCATCTGAATGTATATTGATTCTAGGCATCCAGCCAAATGATTGCGCTAGATATCCTGTAATTATTCTGAAAAAAAAATTTATAAAGAAAAATTCGCCATCGCCGTCCGGCACAAATAACATAAGAATAACTGCTCGACGCCAGTAGAAAACAAAAACGCTGTTTTTTCGTGCTTTTTTCGCTATCCATGATTGTAAAACTTCGGATAGGTCAGTTAAAACGATATTTACTATAAAATACAACCCCCCCAAATCCATCTATTCATGACAATTCAAGCAATTACCAATGGTATATTCTACCTTTAATGCACACTTGTTTTTAAATTCATTACTTTGCGGAGACCGATAACAAAAATGAAAAGGTCTTCACAAGAAAATGTTGAAATAGAGGATGTCTCCACACAGAACTTGTGTGCACAAAGTCTATGGGAGAGTGCTCAAGCACAGGAATAAAGTTAAGAACAATGTCTCCTCAGAGATATTGTTATTTCTTGTATATAGCGCTTTAGACTCCCACAATGTGGTGTTTCAAAGCGCTTTATAATTATTATCTCTGTTCACTAGGAACGAGACCATTTCTGCAGCAGCTCACGATCAGTGCATGTGGTCTCTACCTTCAGAGGTACCCATTACTCCTGGGTGGAGAGAGGCAATTGTAGCAAAGTGTCTTGCCCAAGAACACAAGCACCATGTTTCCTGCCAGGATTCAAACCCACGTACCATCGTACAGGAGTCAAACACCATAACCGAAAGATACAATTTTTAGAAAGAAAACACAGTACACCAGTGATGTGTAAAGCTTGACTAAAGTAAAATGATGTTATCATCGTGCACTCACTATAAACCTATAGACCTTTCGCTCCCAAGGATGACTTTGCAATCCAGACACTTCCGTCACCAGACCCTCTGCTCGTCTCCCAATACTGCCTAAACTCTTCCCTGTCATCCGCATGGGGCTTGCTCTGTCGTAACTTGCGAATCCAATCCTGGGAAGTGGTACCGTTTTCGGATTTGCAAGCATTGTTGTTGTTGGCCGGACGAATTACAAAGGATACAGGTAGCCAGTCCACGCCACTACTGTGGAATTGTGATGCGGTATACAGGACTGATACAAGTTTGGACTTGCGGCAAATATTGGAACAGCCCCGGTAGTAATTTACTAGCTGCTGCAGACCTGGTTCATGCCCTGTTAAAAGTCCAAGAGATCAAGACAAGAATATCATAGGTATCTTATCTCCCAGTAGCATTTTGCCTTTGTTGCCTTCAATTTTATACCCACCCATATTTCCCTTAACAACCCCGCCTTCTTGTACACATTTCTGTTGACTTACAACAATGCAAACTTTTTAGGGGAGTCTAAAAAGGTAAAACTAGCTGTCCGGTTGTTTTTCTATAAGAAAATTAGGTTCTTTTTTCAAATTTGATTATGCATAGCATCTTTACGCAGTCACCTACCCATTCAGCAGTCAACTACCCATTCAGCTTGAATTGATTGGCTTTAATACTAGGAAAGCCTGTTGAAAATTAAGGACAAAGATAAACTGCTGGTGGAACAAAGTGGAAGCAAAGACTAGTGACAAATATAGAATTGTAACCTTATTTACCAGTGTTTTTAACCAGTGCGCGCCGGAGGACGTATACCTGCAAAAATTGTCCTAAATCCAAAAGAAATGACGCATAAACACGTCACGAGCAAGGCCAGAAATGTCTGTCAGGAGCGAGCAAGGCCGGGAATGCAGGGGTGTGCTTCCCAGTACCATCGGCCTGAAACCGCCTCGGATAAAGTTTCATTAAAAACAATCCAGCCCCTCGGCTCGGTGATGTTAACATAATCAAGCGCGAACTGGTTAAACAAATCTCGATCAAAACCGGGTTCAGGCCAGCATCTGTAGATAGCATACCAGATATTCCCGGCTTCACTCATTCACAGTTGCTGGCAGATATTTTAAGCCTAGTCTATTACATGTTTATCTGTCATTCATTTTTAATTTCGGAAAAAAATGCGTGGCAGGGGTACGGTCGAGACATTCAACTGCGTTTAGAGAAAGCGCAACGTGATTTCCCACGTGACGTTGCGTCGCCAGGACTTTGCAGCTTAATTTAGCAGCAGCTGCGGCCGGTGAGGCCATCCGTGCAAGGTGAGCCCATCGTGTAAGCCGCGCCGGGCGGCGTGTACTGTTCGTTTGCAAGTGTACGGTGTACAAAGTCTTTGTGTATTTTTTGGGCAAAAGAATGCAGGTTTTGTTTATCATGATCAAGTATTATTTGATGTTACAATATATTTTCTCACAAATATTTCTCATAAATATCAAAATATCAATCTTAATTTTTTTTCTTTCATTTTCAGGTTTTGGATTTGACACCGACTACTTTGAAATTCAGAAACTTCTGTGCAAAAAGTAAAAGCATCCGACACATGATCAACAAATTATGTTACAAATGATTATTTAGGTTTATTTCATTCTTTTCTGGCAAAGTCTAAAACAGCCAAAAAATATTAGAAGAGCAGTTTTTACTTTTAATCAGTTCAGTTGCAACACAGTCCATCGGTTGATTCCAAACATATTTTACAATAATGTGGCATCCGTTCCCCCGGAATCATTTTCCCAATGTCCACAAACGATCCTTATACTGCATCGTCATCCATTGACAAATAAGTAAAATCTTACAATGGAGAAACTTCAGATGCCGATCGATTTTTGGCGAGTCCACAACTAGTACCGGATAATAAAACGAACTGTTTACATTAAAAACAAGCTTTTGTTGTAGTCTCGCACAGGATGAAATACGATATTGGTGCCCAACCGTGTCCAACTAAATACTAAGACAAACTGATACAATCTAAACTTATACTACATTTTTACGGTTTAGAAAGTGAATGAGATTTGAGCCACCATTTTCCTTTTAACAACTTCGCGCCGGATGGCGTATATAAACGCAAACATTTCCCCAGATTCAAAACGGATGACGCATAAACACGCCAAGTTCAAGTTCGGAAATGTATGTTAGCAGCGGGCAAGGCCGGAGATGCGTGGCTGTGCTTCCCGGCACTATCAGCCTGAACACGCTTCGGATTGAGTTTCGTTAAAAATAATCCCGGCGCGAACTGTTTAAAAGTACTTTATTTTCCTCAAAAGTCTTATGTGCAATACTTTTTCTTTTTTTTAAGCACAATACACTATCTTCATGACATTTTTTTGCCAATACATTATGACAGCTTTTTGCAGGAAGTTTCGTCATGCTCAAAATTGACAAATTTGAAATGGCATTTAGAACTGCAAACAGGAGATAGTATCGAGCAGCATCATCTGTAAAATACAAAAATAAAATAGAGATAGGATGAGAGAATGTTTGGGATGAAAACATATTAAAAAGGTTTTAAAACATCGCCTGTTATTAATACATATGTGACGCTCCTATAAATCAGGGATCGGACTCTCTTCTTGCGGTTGAAATGCATCGACCACCGAGTTTATTTTGTAATGGGCGAAGACGTGTACAAAGCAGGTTAGTGCAGAATAACGAATAAGCTAGTCATAATTATTTACAAACGGACAATAATTAATGGTTAAGATTAATAAGCAAGTTGAAATCAAAATACGTGAAATACATTTGTAGGAGTTCACAACTACTAAAATGCCTTAACTTCTGGCAGGTATAAACTAAGAATAAACACTAAAAGTTCCACGAACACTGACGAGAAGTATTTAACATTCGCACAGTGTGGCTGGTAGAAAACTAGATGGCTGACTAGCGTCCCTAATTTGCATAGCCAGTTATTAGCATAGGTCAAAGTTGAAATAGGCACTACATTAGTCCCCTCCCAGATGGTGAATGGGGTAAAACAAAAAAGTTGATGAACCATCGATAATGAAATCAAAGCGAGGTTCAGCCAATTTTGATGACTTCCACATACACTGTAACGTTTCGGAAAACAGACGTGACGACCCAATCAAGTTGTTCTTGTATCAAGGGGCGGTGTTAGAGGAAGTGTTGGTGTTGCTGCAAGTGACGGTGAGGGTGCGGATCGCCTGTGCAGGCATGTTGAGAATTGCAGGTTGTGCAACGAACAAATCCGAGGTGGTAGTACCCTCAACAGGATTACCATCCATGTAAGCCACCTTTAAGCGGTCGATGCTGACGTGCTCACGCCTGTTTCTGATTGACAAAGTGAAATACTTGGGACTGCAGCCAAGTACACAGAAAGGCTCGTTGTATGGGGGCTGCAAGGGCTTTCCGAAGGCATTAGTACACGAGTACACGAGTACATGAGTACATGTCTGAAGGTCTTTAGGAATGTGGAGAGCATTTTGCATGACACATGTTGATGCTGGTGAAAGTTGAGACATGTGATGTTTGAGGCGGTCCACGAATGAGCCAAAGTCCATTGGAGTGGTATCAGTGGATGGAGCAACGAACTGGCCTGGAAGACACAAAGTAGTACCGTAGACTTGTTCTGCTGGAAAGCAACCAATGTCAGACTTGATCGTGCAGGGTGATGAGGAGGTATTCAGTCGATCTAGTAGGATCGAAATGAGATTTCAACGATGCATTGAGCTGGCGATGGAAGCAAGGCTGTTGGCCTGCGGATGGTAGGATGTAGTTCTGGTGCGGGTAGTGCCAGGCAGATTAGTTAAATTTCGGAACAACGCTGACTCGAACTGATGTCCCCTGTCCGTCGTGATGGTTTCAGGGGTTCCAAAAACGGCAATCCATCTGTCCACTAATGCCTTAGCGACAGTTTCTGCTGTGATGTCGCTAATGGGAATTGCTTCTGGCCATCGTGTGTATCTGTCGATGCAGGTTAAGAGGTACGACTGGCCGTTGGATGTGGGAAGCGGTCCTGCAAGGTCAAAATGGACATGTTGGAAACAGGCATCAGGCGTCCTGAAAGTACCGAAGGGTGCTTTTGTATGGCGATGAACCTTGGACCGTTGGCATGCGAGCTGTGACGAGTTTCTCAGTAGCCTTGGCACCAGGGTGAGATAGACCATGGATGGCATTGAAGACAGGTCTTCGGTGTTTTGCAGGCACGACTGGGCGTGGGTCCGGCGGTTGCAGAAAGATGAAGTTTCTTGATCCTCCTGATCGGCTGCAATCTGGGTGAAGTTGATTGTGTCTTCGAAAATTGAGCCGACATCAGGACGGGATAGCGCATCTGCGGATGTGACGGATGTCCGAGGTGTACTGCGAGATGTAGTCGAGGTGACGGACATCACGCGGTGAGTGGCAGTCAGGCTTGGAATGCACAGCATTAGTGAGTGGCATGTGTCTGAAGTGTCGAATGGTCAAGTACATCGCAAGAAGCTCACGACCGAATGTGCTGTATCGCGACTCTACCGCTGTGATTTTTTGTGAGAAGAAAGCAATTGGCTGACACTCACCGGAAAGACCCTGCTGAAGGACCCCTCCAACAGCAGTGGCCGATGCATCCATCATGAGGCTCAAGGAGAGGTTTGTATCGGGGTGAACCAGCAGTGTAACACTAGACAGGGCTACATCGATGATGGGAAGGCCTGGAGGTGAACAGGTGCCCAAATAAGTGGTCGACGAGGTTGGCTGTGGTGAGCTGCGAGAAGGTCATTCAGCGGGGCAAGGATGCGAGCACAGTGGGGGATAAATCTCCTGTAGAAGAAACCTCGCAACGTTTTTAGGGATGTCGGTTGCAGAAAATCCTGGATGGCGGAAACCTTGTCTGCAAGTGGCCGAATACCATGTTTGTCTACATGGTGTCCAAGTTCGGATACCCAAAAGGTGCACTTGCTTGGATTGATCACGACTCCGTAGTGCTGTAATTGCATGAAAAGCAGGCGGACATGTTCCTCGTGTTCTTCCGGCTACTTGCTGGCAACGAGGATGTCATCCATGTAAACATACACGAATTGAAGTCCGCGGACGACCTTATCCATGAAGCGCTAAAAGGTCTGGGCTGCGTTCCGCAAACCGAAGGGCAAACGAACAAACTCGTATCTATAGGCCAAAAGGGGTGATGATGGCAGTTTTGTGAATGTCTGAAGGGTCGACTGGTATCTGGTGGTAAGCACGCACCAAGTCAAATTTGCTGAAGACTGAGCAGCCTGCGAGATTGGACGCGAAATCCTGCAGATGGACGATAGGATAGCGATCAGGCACGTTAACTCGATTCAGAGCTCTGTAGTCCCCACATGGTCGCCGGTCGCCGGTCGCCTGGTGACTTTTTGGGGACCAAGTGGAGAGGACTTGACCAATTGCTGTCGGAGGGACGAATGATACCCAAGTCCAACATGTGGTTGAACTCCTCCTTCGCTATGGGAAGGCGGTCGGGAGCTAGACGGCGGGGTCGGGCTGTGACCAGTGGTCCTGTCGTAACTATGCAATGAGTGATATTGAGAAGCACAGGAGTATCTTTGCATGAAAGTTAAGTGATTTGTGGAAATGCACCGAGAACTTCGCATACCTGGTTGGACGGGTGGGTTGATGGAATATGGGACTGACAGGCAGATCTGGTGCCACTGTTCCTGTAAACGAGAGGTTAGTAGTGGTGTCGATGAGTCGACGTCGCGAAACATCAACAAGGAGATTGTAATGATGCAAAAAGTCTGCACCCAGTATTGGAGTTGGTGTGTCGGCCAGAAAGAAAATCCAACGACAAGTTCTCCGAGTCCGATGCTGAATGTCACTGACTTTTGTCCAAAAGTAGGTATGCTGGTACCATTCGCGGCCTGCAGTGAAAAAGTAGACAGGTGTTTCGTTTTGTCTGCGCTGGGTGGAAAAATGCTAACGGCTGCCACTGTGTCTACTAAGAATTTCTGTTTGTTGTGAGAGTCATAGATGAAAAACAGGCGGCTGGGGTGGGTACTATGTGGAAGTGCTGCGCCTATCCCCTGGTGGGTTCGTTTCCCTGTAGGTTAGTGTAGGTGCATGGCTGGATGCACTTGTGCGCCTCGGCACTGAAACGGCGGTGGTACCAACAGCGGTGTCGGAAGATGTTGACATACGTTCACGACTAGTGTTGCCTTGGCGGTTGCGACTTTGACTACGGCCACGAGACTTGCGCTTGAGTTGCGACTGCATGGAGCTCAGTTGCATGGTAAGTTTGGAGATCTGTTCACGGAGCTCGGCAAGTTCCCCGGCTGAGAAGGATGCAGGTGGGATCACAGCGCTGACTGGAAGAACGTAAACCTCGAGGATTCGATCGGCGAGTGAAGCAAGCTGGTCCAAAGGAACTGTATCGCGAGAAGATGCAAGGATGAGCTGTACATTAGTTGGGAGCCGTTGTAGAAAGATTTGCTTGAAAATACCCTCCTCCAGTATACGCTCGCCGAGCAGCTGACGCATGAGACGCAATAACAGCGAAGGTTTCTTGTCGCCTAACTCCTCCTCAGTGAGCAGCATCCGCAGTCGTTTCTGCTCAGAAGCAGATGTGCGTCGGATCATTTCCTCTTTAAACTTCTGGTACATGTACTTCTGGTTGTACAGCGGCGAGAATGTGAGAAAATTTTGTGTCCTCACGCTTAATTCCCTTACTGTTGAATTGTGCCTCAGCCTCCGCAAAACAGATCGGTGGATCAGCTGGCCAGAATGGGGGAAGTTAGATGGACACAGCTGCGATTTGTAGCTTATCCTCTGGCTGATCAATTGCAGGTGCTCCACCGTGAGCCATGTTGAAGATTGCGTTGCGGTACGGTGTGGCAAGGTATTGAGAAAAATAGGGCGGATAAACAGCAGATGTACACAAAAATGTACCTTTTTTGGTAGACGCAAATGTCACCAAATAATCAAAGGTGAGGATCTTTCTTGTCTGGGTCACCAATTGTAAGAGTTCACAACAACTAAAATGCCCTAACTTCTGGCAGGTATAAACTAAGAATAAACAATAAAAGTTCCAAGAACACTAAAGAGAAGTATTTAACGTTCACACAGCGTGGCTGGTGGGAAAAAAAAGATGGCTGAAAAGCGCCCCTAATTTGCATAGCCAGTACCTAATAGGTCAAAGTTGAAATAGGAATACACATTAAACTATATTACATTTTTCCACCAAAACTTGCGTTGGGTCCGCCATATTGGATTTTAGTGTTTCGGTCATAACAAAGGTTAACATCACCATGAAATGAAATTCAAAATTATGTAAAGGTACTTACCTGCAATATAATTGGAATTCTATAAGTTCATTGGAGGAGAGAATCACGCTGTATTATGTCCCCTTTAATTCGGTTTGCTCCACCCTTTGAAGAGAATGGTATCGTCGAACCATTGTGAAAATGCAAATGAGTTCCCTGTAGTAGTATATAAGCCGCCCATGTGTACTCAACTGTGTCTTGTTTGAAGTAGTTCTTGTATTGGCGGCGAATAAATCACGTGGGCGGAAAAAAACGTAGAGTTCGATGAACTTATATAATTCCAATTATATTGCAGGTATTAAGTACCGTTACATAATTTTGAATTATAATTTGTCATTGTCGTCAAGACTCGCGCTGTATATTTCAAAGCTGAGCCGACGCCAACACTGCTAAGCCGAAGTTAGATGCCGAGCAGACGTTTCTCTTGTAGAACTTAGTGAATGTATCCTCTAAAGTCCAGTTGGCTGATTGGAGGATGACAGCAGTAGATACGCCAGCTCGTGCTGCTGTTGACGTTGATGCTCCTCGTTTGGAGTGTGCTTGGAAAACAGCCGTGTCAATTCCAGCGGAGGTCATGACAGACTTCAGCCGACGGGCAATAGTAGAGGAAACAACTGGATGGTGAGGTTTAATATGTGACAAGAACAGTTCTGTTTTGTCGGCGTTGCTTTGCACTCGAAGAGGTTTCGTGCGATTAAGATATTCATCCAGAGTGTTTTTTAGACACAATTTTGGATCATTCCGGAACACCATGAGGTGTATTTCCTGATGAGTGGAATACGCAGTAGTGGATTTGGAAGGTTTAGACGGAGTGACGAATAATCTGTGTCTGTCTTCCTCATGAAACGCAAATCCAGTGCCGTCAAGGAGGAACACCAATCAGCCGTGACTAGAGCAACAAGCATCGCAAATTTTTGTGTCAATTGACGCAGAGACAAATTCTTGTTGTCAGGCAGCTGTCTAAAGTAGAGTAAAACCTTAGCTACATCCCATGTAGTGGTATATTTAGGCTTAGGCTTCCTCAAGTTGAAGATACCCTTGAAGAAACGAGTCATGATTGGGTGTTTGCCTATCGGTGTACCATCAATGATTTCCCGGGCTGATGAAATTGCCGATCGATATATATTTAAGGTGCGATATTGAAGGCCTTCATCTAGCAGATGATGTAAAAACTCCAAGATATCTTTCAGAGGCGCTCGAACGGGAATACATTTCCTCGCAGAACACCAGCGATGCCAGCATTGCCAGCAGGATTGGAACTGCTTTGAACTGCTTTGTCGATTCCCTGATAATAGCCACGCGGCTAGACGAAGCTTGTTGCCTAGAGGACGATTCTTCCCGTTGTGGCAAAGACACACAAGGTCTAGAAGGCACGGAAACCATGGCTGACATGACCACACTGGAGCTACTAAAAGTACCGTCGCTGTGTCTTGGCGAATCTTTTGCATGCATCTTGAGAGAAGTGAGAATGGTGGAAACAGGTAACCTTTGACATTTTGCCAGCTGATGGTGAACGCGTCGATGTGCCAGGCCTGGGGGTCTGGATGCCACGCGACATAAACTGGTAACTGATTGTTGATCCGTGATGCAAAGAGATCCACCTTTGGATAGAAAAACATCTGTTGTGTTATTTCCTGGAACACCTGTGGGCTGAGCTGCCATTCTGTACGATCGTTGAACGTTCTTGACATCGCGTCTGCACTTGTGTTGAGAGATCCTGGCAGGAATTCGGTTGAAAGGAGAAAATTCCCCGATCCAGACACCATAACCAGATCTGAACTGCTAGATGCGATAACTCCGGACTTCGAGTGCCGCCCTTGTGTTGCAGCTATACGCTAGAGCCGTTGAGCTGTCCATCTGGAGCCGGACATGGACTTCCGTCCTGTGTATGAGAGACTGTAGACCAAATAGGGCTGCCAGCAGTTCCAAGTAATTTATGTGGTGCGTTGATTCCTGTGGAGTCCATCGTCCCCCGGTGTGAGACTGTGCTACGCATGCTCCCCATCCCTGTAGAGACGCATCTGTCTGCATGATTATGTCGGGTCGGATGTTAAAATTGACTTCCCGTTCCACCTCTGAAGACATGTGATCCAAGACTGTAGTTCGTCTCGAGCCCGAGGGGAAAGAACTACTCTGGTCTCGTAAGAGTTCTCCAGCCGCAGGCCTTCGATCTTGTCTTGTTGTAGATGACGGTAAAATAAGGGAGCTGGTAGGACAGCTAAAATGGTGGCCGACATCTTGCCGATTAGGCTGGCAAGATCCCGAACTGATACTGATGACTCTTGCAGCATGGTGAGGCACGATTGTGTTATTTTTTCCACTTTCTGAGGTGGAAGCGACAATGTCATTGAGGTTGTGTCTATGTTGAAACCTAGGTAAACCAGGGTACGAGATGGGACGAGATTGGACTTTTCCAAATTTACAAGGAAACCCAGATATTGCAGGAGTTGTAACGACTTGTTGACATGCTGTTGACATTCCTGTGATGACCTTCCCATGACCAGAATATCGTCTAGGTAAAACAGACATCGAACACCTTGTTGTCGTAGGTAAGTAGCCACTGGCTTCAGAACCTTGGTGAATGTTTCTGGAGTACTCGAGAGGCCGAAGGGTAGGCAGACAAACTGGTACAGTTGGTTCTGCCATTGGAAGCACAGATATTTGTGGTGGTCCTTGTGTATAGGAATTGTGTAATACGCATCTCTCAAGTCGATGGAGCACAGGTAATCGTTGGTTTGAAGGAGATTTCTTACTAGAGGAATTCCTTCCATCTTGAAATGTTCATACGCCACAAACTTGTTCAGTGGCCTTAAGTTTATAATAGGACGAAGATCGCCTGTCTTCTTCGGAACTAAAATTAGAGTCGAAATGAACTGTCCTAGCTTTGGCTGAACTGGGCAAACTGCACCTTTGGAAATTAATTTCTTGACCTCTTGTGAAATAATGGCCTCCTGGGCAAGTGTATGTACACGGGTTACTGGAACATGGAACTGAACAGGTATTTGCAAAAAAGAAATTTGGTAACCTTCTACTGCTTGTAGCATCCATCTGTCTTGTGTTAGTTCTTTCCAGTGAGGTAGAAAAAAACTGGAGACGCTCTGCTGATGTAAGCGTCTGATCTACTTTTTTGGGGTACCTATGCCGGTGGAAGACCGTTCAGCCGTTTTGAAGTAGGTTTGTCGCTTGCTCCATGGGACCTGCCGGTACGTACTCTGTTTGGATGTAAATCTGTTCCGAATAGACCGTTGACCTCGGCTTCTGCCGCGAGACATCGCTGCAGTATAGGGGGACCAGCGGTTACCCCTAGGGGCAGATGAATGTCCACGAGTCGCCTTGAAAACGAGTTTACTAGCTTTTTCTGCATCCTCAATGTCTTTTAGAATTGATCCACCAAAGAGGAAATCAGACGATGGGGCATTTTTCTTGATGGAATCAAAGCGTTTGTCGAGTAATTCATCAAACGCTCTCTGGCGGTTTAGCGCAAAAACCTGACTTGCCGAACTCAGGAGGATAAGTGCGGAGGAAATATGATCCAAGACCAGAGATTTGTCTACCTCATCTGGTGTATCCGTGTCGGTCAAGGTATTGAACAGCTGTACAAGAGGCATTGCCGAACGTAGTACATGATTGTGAGACTCGCGAAGTCGATCATCCTGCGACACCAGTGATGAACGAATGTCTTTAAAGGTAGATTTTACCTGGGGTGGCAGTTCCGGTGAACGGAAAAAAGATTCCTGTGATGTAGGTACAAGGAAGGGTTGCAGTTCATTTTTTGCATCCTCGTGTGATAACTTGTTTGTGCGTATCTCTTTCCACCAAGACAACACCTTGTCAGACACTGCTGACCCAGTCTCTTTGCTGTGAGGATTGCGAAAGGGGTCGATGTCATGCTGCGCTATCGATGAGGTTTCTTCAGCGGCTGTATCTCCGTGTGTATAGTCGTCCACAGAATCTTGGGCTGGGTAGCGTTGAACAAAAGAAGGTGCATACGGGTGCATTTGTTGCACAGTGAGGTGTGGATATGGCATCCATTGTTGACCGGAGAACAATGGGTTAAACACAAAAGGCGATTGCTGTGCGTGGAACGCAGTGTGTTGAGTGTTCCACATTTTCGCCACGTTTTGCGAAGCTGTAGCTGCTGTAGGCATGCGATACCCGACCCATGGTGAGGTGTGGGTATGACTGGCATGAGTGGAGGCAGGCATATCGGTAGCCGAAGACTGCCGACGCGGTGGAGCCGGGGATACCAGCTCCGTTGCCAGGGAGTAAGGAACAGGGCATGGTGACCCTAATTCCTGCTCGCTCTCTTTTCGAGAAGGCCTAACCTATGGTGAGGTTAGAACCTGCAAGCTCTCTAAATTGCCAGTTTCTGCCTCTGCCGGAGGAGCACCCAGAGCTGCTGAAAAGTTAATTTTACTTTTAGATTTCTTGGTAGCCATATTGCTGAAAGTCGATCTTCGATATAATCCAGGGTAAGTATTATAAATCCGAAAGAGGGCAAATATTAACGTACGAGCAAACCGGACCACAAAAAACAAAGACACAGTTGAGTACACACGGGCGGCTTATACTACTACAGGGAACTCATTTGCATTTTCACAATGGTTGGACGATACCATTCTCTTCAAAGGGTGGAGCAAACCGAATTACAGGGGACATAATACAGCGTGAGTCTTGACGACAAAGACGAAGTATAATAAAGACCCTTTTCAGGGATCTACAGGCATATGTATCTTGCTTTTAAATACAAGATATTGTAACGATTCCGGCTCGCCTAATGTCAGTCTGGGCTAAGGCCCAAGTTAAATCAAGTCCAAGTTATCTGCCGGGAGCTTTAATAAAGTGTAGATGAGTGAGACGGGATTCTTGGAGGGAATGTGGGGAGCAATAACAGATAATGTCCACAAGAGGGAGTAATTCTTTCAAGCAATCGAAATGGTAATTCAGTTTATGGAAATTTCTCGAATACATCTGAGCTGAACATCTTTAAAATAGCGCCCTCTATTGTTGTAAACAAAGATATTCCAATAAAGCCGTGGCTTGAGATTATTTAGTGGTAGCGTGGATAGCTTTAAGGATTCGATGGCCGCTATTCCTGTCGTCCTTTATACAACAGGAATATAGCTCAAAAACATTACAGCGCATAAACTACTTTCCTTTAGTCTTTATTATTAGCGTCAGATTTGACACACACAGAAATGTCCATGTGGTTTTCTCCGACAAATCCCAATAGCGCAGATCTAGGCACGGTTGGGGGCTTTCTAAAATATGCCTTGAGGTCTTGCATTGAGGTCTTGTCTTGAGATCTTGCGCGGCCTGCTCCGATGGAACAGAACCCCCAATAATCGGAAATCGGCGGAATTTATAGGCACGATGCGGACGCGCTCTACACGTGCGCGGAACGCGCATTTCATACAACAGCGATGATTGGCCAGATAATACAACAGTCTACGGTAGCTCGTAACAACACAACAGCACTACAGCAGTACATCCATGGACTGGCGCGGCTCATAGTTGTGTCGCACGCACGTACGGTATACGTGTGTGTACGTACATGTACGTACAGCATGCAATATGTTCATTCAGTAAATTACGGTTAAAACGCACTACGTGGAGTCAGCGTAAGTACAGCTACAAGTTCAGCCCCGAGGAATTATGACTGAAACAAGATCAAAGCATAAAATTCAACAAATGTTATTACATGTAGATAAACTTCAAGATTCCAGCTAGGCTAGAGTCAGTTATAAACAAAGTTTCTAGAATTGAGATATCATTAACAGGCCTCGAAATAGTACTAGCCCGGTGTACAAAGTCTAGCGAAAACTGCTCCGGGCTACCCAGACCCACTTCCTTGGTTGCCCGGTGGGCTAGTGAAAAATTCAGTAACCTACCTGTAAAGGTTTAGTTCAAAATACATGTTAAAATTGTTAGTCTTTTTGTGTATTAAATAAATATCGGATCAAAATAAACTGAGTATAAACTGTCTTTTGTTTGTGTTTTTCGGAACGATTATCGATAGCCTGGGAGCGCTCGATCCACGCGTGCATGCAGTGCACTGCGATCTCACGAACAGAGTAGACTGGTGGGCTTCAGTGAGATTAGTATAGTATAAACTACGGCGCAGGGTACCGCACATATGTGCACTATTCTCTTTCACATCGTTAAGCCTTTCTTACCATAACGGCCCACTGCGTAGCTGTATAGTACATGAGCGTTCTGCCGTGTCACTAGTAGTAGCGTCTGATAAAGAGTCTGTTCAGAACAGCGCCCTCTGTGTACGTGACTACGAATGTACGTACGTGTACGTACCACTGACCTCTAGAGGTCAGTGGTACGTACATGTACGTGCGCGCGGGCGCCAAACGAATAGTTTTCTGCATTGTGCATACGGGCTAGCAAAAATGTAAACGGGCTAGTAAAATCTGCAGCTTGCTAGCCCGGTGGGCTACCCAGGAAAAAAAGTTAGCGCAAGGCCTGATTAAGCTAGGCGATAATAATTCAGTTAACTCGCATTAAATAAGCGTCCTGGCGATTTTCGCCACACTATTAAGAATGTAAATAAATAGAAAGTAACAATTACCTGTAATGGGCGAAGCATGTACAAAGCATGTTAGTGCCGTCTTCGCAGAATAACGAATGAGCTACACCGATGTCAAACATTGGGGGCGCTAGGTAAATTAAGATTTGTTCCGTTCTAAGCGAAAAGTGTATTAACATGTAAATAAGATGTAAATAAGATTAAACGAAAAAAGAACAGGGGAGTCTTTTTATAACTGTCACACATGTGTACACGTATGTACATTGCTCGTGCACGTGGCCACTTTGACCGGCCAGTGCACGCACACCTTGCACGGTAAACGTTGACCGGCGCGACCGGGTACCACGAACGGCGCACACAAAGGCCGCGGCTTCGATTGCTCCATGGGAATAAATAGAGAAATGAGAAATAGAAAGCTGATTCAATAATCAAATTCATGTGCATTTAAAGGGAAACTCCACCCATAATTTATAATTGCATATTGTTAAAGAGTGCCAATTGCCATTGTGAATTAATTTTTTTATCGGTTTCGGTAATCATATAAAACAGAGATTTTCTCTCACTGTGCTTACCGTCATGCGAGCCGCCATTTTGTTCTGGTTTATCGGTACATCCGAGATATTGTGACGTAGTGTCTGCACCATCAGTACGCGAAGCCTGATCGATAGCGGCCTTGCACGCGCAAGGAATGCAAGTGAACCCTTTTGTGTACGGCATAGTGTATACACAATGTGTACTGTACATGTGAAAGTGGGCTCAAAATCATAGTCATACGGAGAAGGACCCAATGCCATAATCACTAGCTCACAGATTTTCTATTTTTCTCAGAGAATACAAAAATAAACGATAGTTTGTGGTGCGTCGAGTCGATATTCTGCACAAAAATGCAATACATGTACATGTACTCGCAATAGTCGGGCGCCGTACAACATACGTCTGCATAATCCGTCAAGGTGGAATACCAGTGCGAACAACAGGCAATAAAGCGATGTGCATTGAGGTGCAAACACTACGTCATAATTTCCCGGGCGAGGCGGGAAATTTGAACAATATGGCCGCGCCCTTGTACTCCTGAATGGCAAGAAATCGTAAATATAATAAGCGCGTGTGTCGTGCTCGATAACAAATCGAAACAAATTCTCTGCGGAGTCAGTATGTTACCATATTCTTTTAGACTAAGTAAAATATTATTGAGCCTGGAATTTCCCTTTAATAAGCAGTCCACTTTCAATAAGCCAGTTCGGTATTATAACTGCGCATGTGCACAACAAGATTCAACAATTTTTCTTTCGGGATAAACACGGCAGACAAATGCACACAAGGCTATGGGGGACGTGGTAACCGAATCTGCATTCTCTGTATTTTCTTGTGAAATCGAATAAACAATGGGCACTTTGTTCTAACAAAAGTTTGGCCAAACAAAACACCTGAAAACACCAAAACGTACAAAAAAAATGTTACTTAGTAACTTTAGAACACGACAATCTCTTTAAATTTGCTGATACCCGCTATGCTTTTGCACGCAATCGATGAAATGTTTATCTCGAAAGAAAAATCGTCAAATCTTTATGTGCGCACGTGCAGTGGAGGGTTGACGATGGTACAAGTTGGCGAAGAGTTGACGAAGGTACAAGTTGGCGAAGAGTTGAAGAAGGTACAAGTTGGCGAAGAGTTGACGAAGGTACAAGTTGGCGAAGAGTTGACGAAGGTACAAGTTGGCGAGGAGTTGACGAAGGTACAAGTTGGCGAGGAGTTGACGAAGGTACAAGTTGACGAGGAGTTGACGACGGTACGAGTTGACGAGGAGTTGACGACGGAGTTGACCTGCTTCCGATATAGTTAGTTACATGTAGTTGGTGAGGTCTATACCGTTATGTTCTACCAATAAGCCACTTTGGAGTTCCGACTGCGCATGTGCACAACAAGATTCAACAATTTTTCTCAAGGAGGTCAAGTGATACAAACACGGCAGACAAATGCACACAAGGCTATGGGGGACGTGGTAACCAAATCCGCATTTTTTACATTTTCTTGTGAAATCGAAAAAAATAAATAATATTTGTTCGAACAAAAGTTTGGCCACACAAAGCGGCTGAAAACACCAAAACGTAAACAAAAATATGTTACTTAGTAACTTTAAAACACGACGATCTCTTGAAATTTGCTGGTACCCCGCTATGCTTTTGCACGCAATCGATGAAATGTTTATATCGAAAGAAATATCGTCAAGGGAAAATGTGCGCATGTGCAGTTGGAATACCAAATTGGCTTATTTCTCTTTGGAGAAAATATAGAAACACTGCACTCTGCAGCTGTCAAAACAACATACCCAATTTACCTATTTCGCTCCACAAACACCAGGTTTACACATGACGTAGTGTATCGGCATGGGTGCAGCTAAACGGCGGGAAACGACAATCCCCTTTCAATTTCATGCGTTTCTCGTCTGTAGGATGAATGTCGGTCACTTCGGCACCTGGTCAAGTCGGCACCCACCAACTCGGCACCTTGCCAAGTCGGCACCCACCAACTCGGCACCTTGCCAACTCGGCACCCACCAACTCGGCACCTGCACAAAAACCAACTCGGCACCTGACCTACTCGGCACCTGACCTACTCGGCACCTCCGATATTAGTACGGGCGCATGAACCTACCCGCACTAACTCTTCTCATTATTTTGGAGGCATTTTTATAGAGAAAAAAATAAGCCTTTAATGGAAAAAAAAATGTAAAATAAAAAAAGGAAGGACTACGGACCCGGACCCAATCCTTCATTTGGGATATTGTCTCCCGATCAGGAACTATCGGCATCCTTTTGTGCCCGTTGTGTAGCGGCGAGGACCAATCAGCGTTAAGCGGGTACTTTGTTGCCTGGCGTTGCCTGTCAACTGGTCATGTCAACTCCGTGCTTCCACTTTCAAGGACATTTCCTTATTTTAAGGATATTTTAAGGAAGTTGTGAGGAAATCCCCAAAATCTAAAGATTTGTAATGAAATTATTAAATTCTGAGCAAATTCTACAATTAAAAAACAAATTGAGGGGTTCATATATTATGTTCAATATTCAGCAAAGTTGCCATAAAAAAGGTTCCCGATGTCTAGTAGTTGGGCTAGCGGGATTCTTGTGGGAAAGAATTCCATACACAGCCGCCACTCATTCATTCCTTTAAATGACTTGAAAAGTACCACAAGTTGTAAACCTGATAAAGAAACACTAATTTCGGAGTGAATAAAATTCAAGCTACTCTTTGAAAATACTTAGAACTTTTCTCTCAGGGCCCATAGACTTTGTGCAGGAAGGTCTGAGGGGCTGTATGGAATTCATGCCCTACCCTCACATTCTTGCAATTATTAAATTTAATAATATAAATTCTGAATTATCATAAAAAGGGGGGGAAGGTGGCAAAAATAACAAAGGAAAAATAAAGGAAAAAATACATAAACCAACTTTAATACAACTGAATCGGACCTTTAGTTCTTTACATAATAATAGGCCTACGTCAATATAGCACAAAATACCGATGTGGACGGTAGGGGTATACACCCTACGAAACAAAAAGATATACAAAAAAAATGTAGGCCTAAGTGTCAAACAAATCAGCAAGACCAGAAACGCTCTGCTCCGTCGCCGGGCCCGGGGGCCTGGGCCTGGCGGGTTGGGGTGAACGCGCATGCATGGGGTCGGGAAGAAGCCCTGTGCGTCGGGGTTCGCTGTGCGTCAGTGCAGTGCATTGCCCGCATACGCGGTACACCTTCGCCATGAACTTCAGACTGCTATTAAAATCAGACTCTATTACCTAGTTTATTAACCCTGTCTCGGCTCCTAATGGTAAAAATATCTCCACTTAAGAATGTACAATGCTCTCACAATATCCGTTTTTGTCATAATAGGCCTACACCGCGTACCGGCCCCAAATGCTGGATGGGTAACTCGGCGAATGTACCGCTGCCGCGCGCCCGCCGACGTCTGTCGCGCGGGCCGGCTAGCTGAGCTGTAAATGTTCGTTTTAATTTTTTTTTGTAATATAGTTTTTCTTGAAATGTATAAAACTAATGTAGATGGTAGTTCGGGCACGGCCCATAGTAGTTGAGGCAGGGTGCCGAGGTCAGGTTCCGAGGTCAGGTGCCGAGTTGGTTAGGTGCCGAGTCGGTCAGGTGCCGAGTTGGAAGTCGTGAGCAGGGGGTAAAATTCCGGGTGCCGAGTTGGCTAGGTGCCGAGTTGCTGGGTGCCGACTAGGTGCCGAGTTGGTCAGGTGCCGAGTTGACAAGGTGCCGAGTTGGTGGGTGCCGACTTGGCTAGGTGCCGAAGTGACCGGATACCTGTAGGATATACTTACGCACTCTCTCCATGACTTTGTGTCGAGATTATAGCTCTTAAACACCTCAGCGACAGCGGCATAAACACTGCTTTCCAGGTCTCGAACACTAAATGTGTATATCGTCTGGGGTCAGTCACCTCAGATCTACAGTTATTTGTGCAGTCATAGTTTTGTAAGCGACCACGAAAACAGTACATTTGTTACAAATAATTGTCAACTTTCTGGAGAAAGTTCAAACTCACCCCGCATGGTAACTTGGTTACTTTCGCAATATATCAACAGAGGGCGCACTTTACAGACCGACAGCGCTATTAGATTTTTGTTGCGTTTTGTTGTTGTTGTAGGAATTGGCACTTCCAGCATAATATACTACGTGCCCTTTTGTGCCATCAACGAAGAAAAACAAACAGAGCTGTGCCCTTTGCGGATGAGGGATGCACACACGACAAAAAATGGTCACGTCATGTGTATGTACATCATACGTCAGTGTACTGAGAGTGGCAGGAAACTGAGCATGCGCATAAAGAAAAAACAGTCAATCAACAAGGAAGAAAGAAAGAAAAGGGGTAAAAAGCATGGGTGGGATCAGGGTAGGAGGAGCGACGGCAATCTTCAGAAACATCAGTGTCACAGTACAGGGTCCCGCAAGGCTGGCCGTTCCGCAGGCAGGAGCACAAAGACCCCCACCTGTTACTTGTTTTCAGTATCACATACCTCCGGGTGATGAAGGGTGACACTGAGTCCATCCAATCACCGACGCAGGCAATTCAGGATTAGATAATCCATGGAGGAATCCTCCATGGATAAGGCAAGTGCCTTTTGAAGGAACTGTCGTTGGTTGTTGAATTTTATGCATTTTGTCAAGAAATGATCAACATCTTCTACGGTGTTACAAGTATCACACATTCCGTTTGGGTGTTTACCAGTATAAAAAAGAAACTTATTCAAACCTTTGCAGACGCCCAAACGTAATCTGTGCATAATAACTTCTTGAGGGCGTTTTCGTCCCCAAGAAGAGACAAAGGAGAAGTGGGGGACCAGTTTGTAATGTTTTTCTTTGTCAAGACGAGCAGGATGCCGCGCTTCGCGCGGCACCTGCTAGCTGGGTGAAATCGTAACTTATAGATACACCTTGTTGACGTCTTAAAAACATAATGGATTGTATGACAAACAAATCGCGAAACTTAGCGAGTAGACGTACCAGCTAGAAAGTATTTCGAGCGCACGAAAGTATTTCGAGCTCACGAAGTCGTTTGGCTACGAAAACTTTTCGAGCTCACGAAATAAGTTATTTTGAGTGCACGAAAAATACTCAAATTATTTCGTAACAGTGATTTTTATTTGTCATAATCCCTTTACTATGAGGCGCCCTTTATGACTTTATTATTGTAACAAATATATAGAGGATCAAACAAATAATATAAGACCAATCAAATATATATAGGACGAAACAATTATATATAAGACCAAACAAATATATTTATAGGTCGAAAAAAAATATTATAAGACCAAACAAAAATATATGGGTCGAAACTAAATATATATAAGACCAAACAAATATATATTTGGGTCGAAACAAATATATAAGATCAAACAAATACATATACAAATACATGTACTTTCTTTTCCTTTTGCCACAATAATTGCAATTGTACATTTCTGTAAAGCACACCTGCAAGAACAATGTCTCCGTGTCCCACTCTTTTTATCTGGAGAGTGTTCTTTGAAGCACAAGTGGCAGTACGTCCGGAGTTCCCAAGATTCTCATATGCTAATTTTGACATATAACATTTGTTCTTTGTTTACATTTTATGTAGTTGGGACGTTTGACCCAAGTGTGCTATCGCAAAGGATTACGGGTCGATATTAGGTGGAAATAAAAACAATTATGGACACGGTCTGAAATCGTCTTTTACCTAACGATCTAAGCTGATAAACTAGGACCCATCTAATGATACAGAACATAATTGAGGAGCTGTTGTGTTATTTAATAAAGTAACAGTTATCGTTCTCATAGAATCGGGCGTGGTAAAATGAATTGTTGAAATTGTTGATTGACGAAACTGAATCACCGTACAACATCGAGAATAAGCCCAACCGAGTGCGAGTGCACTAATTACTGTTCGGCTGAAGCCTATACAAAATTAAGTGTGCCCAAAGCATGATCGCGTAGATCATGAAATACAAATATGAGGTTTGAATAACATGTGAAGTACACGTTGTTTTAAAGAGGTAGATATATTCACAGCTGAAAAACGCATTACAATACTGCATTGATTTTTTTTAACGGGCTAATTAGGCACTAATTAGTGTTCGGCTGAAGCCTATACCAACATTAAGTTTGCCCAGTAACATTATCTTGTAGATAATGAAATAAAAGTATGAGGTTTTTGATAACATGTGACTCTTTGTTTTAAATGTTGCATTCTCTTCCATTAGGCAGCTAATTTAACTGTAATTTGTCATCAAAATTACAGGAAAGGTTAAAAAAGTGTGGCTTATGTGGTACGGTTTGAAATGTTTTTAAAAATATACCGTTTATTTTGAAAAATTCTTTGAATAAAATGACATAGGCCTAAACCTTTTAGAAAATGCAACACCTTTTGCAGCATGTATTATATATTTTTCGGCTTTTGGTGAATGCATGGCTGAATTCGCGTTCAGAAATCCGGCCGAATCACTGATCTCTACAAACTGGATAGGTCGATCGTACATTGATGGGATAGCGAGCCGTGAAGTCCCGGGCGGCCATGTTGGGATATTCAAAACAATGCAGTGATCGCACGTGCGCGCACTGAAATTGTCTAATTTATTTTATTATAAAACTGGCACTTTTTAGTGTCTGGATATAAAATTAAACCCAAAAATTTAAGAATTTCCTTGATCCAAAAAAAACTCGTTTTTAATTTTCCTATGGTTTGTGCATAGGCCTAAGGTTATGATGTTGGAAATGTTAAAACAAAATTTTGGTCCCATATCTTTTCCCAAAAATAGGGCTTTTTAATATTCAAACTTGGCGTATACATCTCATTCTTGGGTGTTATTATGTTTAACTTAATTTTCATAACCAAACCGTATCGTTTTTGCGACGTTAACGTCGTTTCCTGTGGTATTAAATGAGTTTTCTCGGTCGTGCGCTATACAAACGTGTGTACGCCTGCAATGTTTTGCAACGTGCAGAGCCGCTCGACCTATCCAGTTTGTTGAGATCAGTGGGCCGAATACGCGGCTGCCTTGAGCCAGGTAAAAGCGCGCGAAAGTTGAACCACGACGTTATTTGAGCGTTGAACCACGACGTTTTGAAAGTTGAACCACGACGTTTTGAAAGTTGAAGCACGACGTTTTGAAAGTTAATGTACGACGTTTTGAAAGTTGAACCACGACGTTTTGAAAGTTGAAGTACGACGTTTTGAAAGTTGAACCGACGTTTTGAAAGTTAAAGTACGAAGTTTTGAAAGTTGAACCACGCCGACGGACGTTTCGAACTTGAGTTGAACCACGACGTTTGAAAGTTGAACCACGACGTTTGCCTGTCCGTTTTAGAACACCATAGAGAAGTTGTGAAGAATCTAATCTTCTCCAAAACCCAACGTTTCACGAATTAGTCGCCAAAGCAGGACCGCCGGTTTTGGAGAAAATTCTTCACCGGTAGTCGAATTTCGCAATCTTATTTATGAAAGAATTAAATTATAGTCTTCAAATACCAACTGCAGTTAGCTCAACGGCTTAATTCCCCAGGGTGAACAGTCCTATGTGGGAGACGGTCAATGTACGCAAGCGGGGTATGTTGGCTCTGATGTGTCGCTCGACGTTACAATATATTTGAATGCTATGTTTGTGAAAGTGCAAACGTACAATGTAGTTCCCCCCCCCCCCCCCCCCCCCGCTTGCATATTGACTTGTAATTTCTAAATCCATTTTGATGCCACCCTTGGACTTTCACAAGATGTGGAATAGAGAATAATACGATGTTTAAATTTCTTGAACTTTCTATGCATAGTTTTCTTTAGCCTTGATCAAGGCGTCATTACCCGTCCGTAGGTACATCGATACCACGGTGATCGAAATTCCGTAGGACTGTCTTGCGATGCCCCCCGACGACCCACGATCTGCCCAAATTTTATGTCGTGTCGTATAGAACAAAATGCGTCATGGGTTCGTTGTGACCGTGATGCCTTACCACGACAACATTTCGTACCATTCGTTGTGACCGGGGTTTATTAACACAGAGCCCTTTGGGTGAAACGGAGCAAATCAATTCCCATAGACCTAAGGGCTTTAACGCCTATACTTTCACGATCTTATTAAAATACTTAGAACTCTCACGTGTTCAGGGACTACAGAAACATGACGACCAGCATGTCATATTCTTTTCAATTTTTGGTGGGTTGACCGATTTTTTTTTTGGAAAATTCTTACCCAATGCAAACAAGATAATTTTATTTAATTTTCTAAATTTCCAATGCAAAATATATACATTGCCACCCTACTCCCGAGTGTCGCGAGGCAGCGCCGTTTGTCTGATTTTGTGTTGTTTCCTTTGAGCCCGCGCTTTGCTGGTGACTTCTATTTGTGTGGCGCGCCCTCTATCGACATAAAATAAGTCGAATTTTCGGACAATTAATGCGTGGGCGGCTCATTAACCCTGAAAACACAGTTTCTCCTTCTTCCTTTGAGCAGATGTAGCATAGAGCTATTACTCCAGCTTCCAAACCTATTAAGTCACATCGATTTCAAACAGTGTTGACTGGTAGTCGAATGGCCGAGTGGTTAAGCTCCTCGTCTGCGGGGTTCCATCTCCGGGTTCGAGTCCCCGTTCTGCCCGACGTCATTTTTTCCTCAGTTTTAACGGGCGCGATTTCGCAATCTTATCTATAAAAGAATTAATTGATCGTCTTCAATCACCAACCGGAGTTAGCTCAGCGGCTTAATTCGTCAGGCTGGTACTGTCCGCGGAGTTCAGGTGCGCACCTTAGTATAGGGACGGAGCTCGTTTGCTTGCATAGGCGGCAAGAGCTAGGGCCTCGCTCCGTCAGTCCTCCCTTTACGGTAGCGTGGCCTACGGGTTACATGAACATGGACAGGGGAGGATGTGTGGTGGGCCGGGAATCCTAGAACCCAAAAGAGTCCTATATGGGTGGTCGTTCAGTGAGTAAAGTCACGGGTTCGATCCCCTGAATGCTTGGTCAACACCACATAACTTTTTTTTCTTCATTCTATACTTGAGCTAATACTCCAGTTTTAAAATATAAGTCACATCGATTTTAAACAATGTCGACTGGTAGTGCAGTGGCCGAGTGGTTAGGCTCCTCGTTTGCGGGGTTCCGTCGCCTGGGTTCGAGTCCTCGTCCCGGCCGATTTTTTTTTTTTTTTTTTGCAGTTTTAACGCGCGAAATTTCGCAATCTTATTTTTGAAAGAATTAAATTATAGTCTTCAAATACCAACTGCAGTTAGCTCAACGGCTTAATTCCCCAGGGTGGAGCAGATGGAGTTTGAAGACGGGGAGAAATGGATGGGAGATTGTGAATCACAGTTTGTCCAGATTCTACTTCATGCGAGACAGGTTGTCAACGCGGACCAATCGCAATCATCCGTGATTGACACTCCCTGTCCTCCTTTGCCTGCGACTTCCCAGCCAAACCCAACATGTACAGCTCCTACACAGCCTGTGAGCACAGGAACTGTACAAGCCGCATCCAGTAACCCATTTCATACGGTTCCTATAAAGCCTGTGAGCACAGGAGCTGTGTCGGCCGCATTCAGTGCAGCCTTGCCAACACCACCTGCTACATCTCATCCTGCGTCATCAGCTCTAAAGATGGCGAGGATGAAATTCCCTACCTTCAGCGGTAACATCAGAGACTACAAGCGATTCAGAGAGCTGTTCATCCACTGCTCGGTAGATCTGACTGAGATCGAATGTTTCTACCAACTGACAGAATCCTTGGTCAATGCCAAGGAACGCAATCGTGTCAAGGGTTGCATCAACGTCACGAGAGCGTGGCAAGTACTCGATGAGTGTTACGGTGATTCAGACAAAATCGTGGACAGCCTCCTCAGAGATCTAGATAACTTGAAGACGTACGAGATCAAGGGGAGAGTCAACCTCCCTGCCATGAGTCGCTTTGTTCAGACCCTGCAGATATTCGAGACCCACGCAGAAGCCATCGGCCTGTCAGGAGAAGTAAACAGCAAGATCATGCTAAGTCAAATAAAGCAGAAATTACCGGAGGAACACCGGATCACCTACTGCAAGAGCGTGAGGGATGACCATATTGAGGATTCGCTCACCGGCCTTGTCAAGTGGATCTACGGTCAGCAACTGCTTCTAGAGAAAACGAGGCCTGCTGGGTTAGACAGTACATCAACCTATCCAGTACCGCAGAATAAAACATTCAAGTCTTCGAATTCTGCCACAGTGAACTGGAGCAAACAGAGTCACACAGACAAGGGTAAACAGTCAGGATTACCCAAGTGCGCCTTACACACCACTTCGAACACACATTTTCTGAAGACCTGCAACACGTTCAGAAGTCTGCCGTTGAAGGAGAAGTATGAAGTCATGAAGAGGAACAGCATCTGCAACCGTTGTGGACACAACAATTGTATGGCGGGTAGACCTCCGTATAACTCCAACTCGTGCCAGTTTGTGTTTCCTTGCCGTGTCCAGACTTGCGGAAGTGATTTACACTTTTCAGCCATCTGTCCTGTTGTGTATGGTGAGAGGGGAAATAATCCTCCGAGCCAGTTGAGAAGCCGTGCGGAACCCTTTCACCCTACGAGCAGCTCTGTGAATGTGGCAACAGTCACCGCCAATGACCCAGCTAAATTACGTGGCACCTTACCGACTGTCATGGGATACCTTCGTCAAGGAAACACTCGTCACCTGGTGCGTATCCTTCTGGATGGTGGCAGCCAAGCTACCTTGCTGAGAAATGGGATCTTCCCAAAATCCGAGCGAGATCTCTACCAGGATCATGACCTGAGTCTTGTTGGCGGGAAAAAAATTACAAGAAATTTGAGACTTTTGGATTGCCACATCGAAGACATTGAAGGAAGATGGTCGTCTCCTTTAACTGTCACAGAGATTAACGAGCCTTGTGGTGATGCTCCAGTCATTTTACCAGATCAGCTACGACAGTATGAGCATTTGAGTCAGGTCCACATCAATGTTGCTCCATCGCAGACTATCGATTTACTCCTGGGTGTTGATAACACACATCTGATGATCTGGGAGGACTACATCTGTGGTGAGAAATTTAATGAGCCTGTAGCAGTCAGATGCCCTTTGGGTTGGTTCATCCAGGGAGGACGATCTACAAGTTCAGCTACATTGGTCAACTATGTTAACGTGTCAGCCATCGGCCCATTAGAGGAGTTCCTCGGCCTAGAGGCGGTGGGATTGGAACCTAAGAGATGTAGATGTTCTGCTGATCTCATTGACAAGAGCGCAACTGAGGCCATGCAGCGGAGTGTCACTCAGCTGCCCGACGGGTCCTATGAAATTCGACTGCCATGGAAGAGATCACCAGATGACCTGCCTGACTATGCTGTCAAGAGGTTGAGGGGTCTAGAAAATCAATTCAGCAACAGACCTGAAGAATGGGAAACGTACTGCCAGCAAATGAGAGACCAGTTGAAGAGAGGTGTCTCTCGGCTTGTCACAGAAGAGGAGCTGCGACAAGACCGAGACACTGGCAAGAAGATGTGGTTTCTGCCCCACTTTGCTGTCACCAAGGACTCAAAGACGACTCCGGTCAGAGTTCTATACGATGGGAAAGCAAGGTATCAGGGCCACTCGCGCTGAACGATTATCTTATGAAGGGGGAGAATATAAACTCGGATCTGTTTGAGGTTGCTTTGCGGTTCCGAGAAAACGAAGTGGGTCTCATCGCTGACATCAGCAAGATGTTCCAAGCCATCAAGATCAAACCTGACGATGCGCGCTTCCACAGGTTTGTGTTTCGAGAGGGCCCTGGTCAACCCGTCCAGGTGTATGAGCTGACGACGGTTACCTTTAGGGACAAGCCGTCTCCAACTGCTGCTATTGTGACCTTGAGACATGTGGTAGCTGAGCAAGCTGCGGGTGATGAGCAGCTGAACAGAGTGGTCGCCGACCAGTTCTATATGGACGATTTGAACGAATCTGTAGTCAATACTGAAGAAGCTCTGCAGCTCAAGTCAAAGCTCACTGAGACCCTCAAAAAGGGCAACTTTGCCATAAGGAAATGGCAATCAAACGTAGAAGAAGTGTGTGACAAGACAGAAGATACCGAGGTTGCCACAGCTTTAGGCACTAAGTGGAACCTTGAGAAGGACACCTTGAAAGTCAAAGCAGTGAAGTCAGCCAAATACATCCCAACCAAACGTAACATCCTTGGACAGACTGCTTCGTACTATGATGTCTTCGGCATGCTGTCAGGACTCCTTGTTCGACCGAAGATTCTTTTGCAGAAGCTATGGCAGTTGAACCTTGATTGGGACACCCCCCTCAACCCAAAGGGCGACTTATGTGCCATGCTGAGTGACATCAACAGAGACCTTGGGGACGTAAACAGCATTGAAATTCCAAGGTGCCTGATTCCAGAGCCGTACAAGGGTACGAGACCCTTCCTGAAGTTTCTTTACATGGTGCAAGTGATGCCTCCGAAGACGCTATGGGCATCGGAATTTGGCTGAGGTGGTCTCGCCCGGAAGAAACTGAGGCACATCTGACATTTGTGTGTGCTCGAGCCAGAGTTACGCCGCTTAAGCAGTCCAGCATTCCCCGAAAGGAACTTCAGGCTATTCTGCTATTGACAAGACTGATGCTCACTGTGAAGAATGCCCTACGTTTCGACATAGCCTACTCAAAGATCTGGACGGACAGCATGACTGCCATAAGCTGGCTAAGAGGACAGTCCAAATCTTTCCGCTCCTATGTTGCATATCGTGTGGGTGAGATTACAACAGAGTTTGACCCCATCAAGGACGTCGCATACGTTCCATCTGACCAGAACGTCATCGACCTGGTTTCTAGGGGAGGAACTGCTGCTGACATGAGGCGAGTCATTGATGGGCCTAAATACTTGAAGCTGCCCCCTGCGTCCTGGCCCAAGACACCATCAAATATCCCAGTGGACCCTAAAGATGGAGAGCAGAAGAAGTTCCACGTCCGGAATGCTAAAACACTAGCACTCAAAGTCAACGCTACCGTGAACCCTACTCCGATTGTCGACCCTACTACGTTCTCCAGTTGGTCCCGGCTAAAGATGGTCACTGCTAGAATACTCTCCTTGAAGGAGATCCCAAAGAAGCAGTGGCTTAAGCAGCTGACTCAGCAGATTTCTCAGTGGCCTTCTTCAAAGCTAGTTAGGGAAGCTGAGATTTACTGGATTAGACAAGCACAGAAAGACATTAACTTCCAGGATCCCAATATCTCGAAGCTTGATCCATTCTTTGACAAAGATGACCAAGTTTACCGTGTTGGTGGACGCCTGAGCCAGGCACCGCTGTCATACGATATCCGACATCCATATCTTCTGCCTAAACGGAGCCACATTAGCCTGTTGATTGTACGAGACAGACACACACACCCTGCATGGGGGCCACCTGAGAACAGCAACTGAGGTTAGGAAGAAGTACTGGATCGTCGGGGACATTCGCATCTCAAAGCATGTCGTGCACGAGTGCATCACGTGTAGAAGACACAGGAGAAAGCCAATCCAGCAGAAGATGGCTGACTTGCCAGATTTTAGAGCCAGTCCTTGCTCGCCCCCGTTCAAAACGACATTGGTGGACTACCTTGGACCAGTAAGCGTGAAGATGACTCGCAACACTACTACCAAAGGCTACTGCGCCGTCTTTACATGCGCAGTAACCAGAGCTCTGCATCTAACATGCGTACAAGACCTGTCAACCTCAGCGTTCCTGCAGGCCTTGGAACGATTCATAAGTATCAGGGGAGCACCATCTTTATTGGTCAGTGACAATGCTACCTGCTTCAGAGGAGCTGACAACACCATTAATGAGTTGAACTTGAAGTTGGACCAGACTCAACTGAGGGAACATTGTCTGCGCTACAACGTTCAGTGGAAGTTCGGCCCTCCAGGAGGACCCCTTCACCAGGGAGCTGTTGAACGCATGGTGCAAGAGGTCAAGAAAGGTATGAGACACCTGGTGAAGGCAGATCGTCTGACATTTGTTGAGTGGGAAACTGTTTTCTGTCAGATATCCGCTCTTATCAACGGTCGACCTCTAACCGCCAAGTCAACTTCACCACTAGACCATCCACCCCTGACGCCAAATCACTTCCTGATTGGAAGAGGAGATTTGCCAAGCCCCGAAGTCCCATGCGAGGATTACAAGGGAAATTTGCGAAAACGCAGAGAGCTTTGTAACACGATGGTAGATGGTTTCTGGAAACGCTGGATGGAATGCATCCACAAGCTCTCACCACGCCAGAAGTGGCAGCAATCGACAGACTGCGTTCAGGAGGGAGACATTGTTCTCGTCATCAGCGAAGACAAAAGACGCGGTTCCTGGAAGATGGCTGAGGTTGTGAATACTTACCCAGGAAAGGACGACCTTGTCAGAGTTGTTGACGTCAAGTTCGCCTGTGGCACCATCGCTAAGAGACCTGTGACGAAGCTTATTCTTCTGATGAAGAAGTCTGAACGAACTGACATTTAGTTTAAATTCATGTTTTGAAGCGACGCAAGCTTTATTGAAGTTTAAGAGCATCGAAGCGGCCTTTGGACTGTTTGGATACCTTTTTGGGCCTTCAGAATCAGACCTCGACTTCGAACTCGGCAGTAGTTTTCATTCCAGTTTTTCTGTGTTCGTTTGTTAGCTTTGCCTTAGCTAGTTAGTTTGTGACATTCCGTCACGTTTAGGGGGATGGGATGTCATATCATGATGTCTTTGTAGTTTACCTCAAGTGAGGGCGCCTTTGGTGGTGGTTCTGTCTTCAGACTTGAGCGAAGTCTACACATTTTTACACGAGTTTCTAGAGTTGTTTTTCCCTGCAAAGTTTTACGTCAAAGATCGCCTTTTTTATTGGCCTTCCTAGCCAAGAAAATCACACACAGTTGTTGAATTATTACAACTACATTTGACTACACTACCTACTGCTGTAACCAAATAAAGTAGAAGCACAACAGTGGAGTACAGTTTCATGTGCAGTTTCATTGCAGCAACGTGTTAGACCTTTTCCCGATTTCATCACAATAGTCTTCAAATACCAACTGCAGTTAGCTCAACGGCTTAATTCCCCAGGGTGAAGAGTCCTATGTGGGAGACGGTCAATGTACGCAAGCGGGGTGTGTTGGCTCTGATGTGTCGCTCGACGTTACAATATATTTGAATGCTATGTTTGTGAAAGTGCAAACGTACAATGTAGTCCCCCCCCCCCCCCCCCCCCCCGCTTGCATATCGACTTGTAATTTCTAAATCCATTTCGATGCCACCCTTGGACATTCACAAGATGTGGAATAGAGAATAATACGATGTTTAAATTTCTTGAACTTTCTATGCATAGTTTTCTTTAGCCTTGATCAAGGCGTCATTACCCGTCCGTAGGTACATCGATGCCACGGTGATCGAAATTTCGTAGGACTGTCTTGCGACGCCCCCCGACGACCCACGATCTGCCCAAATTTTATGTCGTGTCGTAGAACAAAATGCGTCATGGGTTCGTTGTGACCGTGAGGCCTTACCACGACAACATTTCGTACCATCCGTTGTGACCGGGGTTTATTAACACAGAGCCCTTTGGGTGAAACGGAGCAAATCAATTCCCATAGACCTAAGGGCTTTAACGCCTATACTTTCACGATCTTATTAAAATACTTAGAACTCTCACGTGTTCAGGGACTACAGAAACATGACGACCAGCATGTCATATTCTTTTCAATTTTAGGTGGGTTGACCGAAGATTTTTTTTGGAAAATTCTTACCCAATGCAAACAAGAAATTTTTTTTTTTTTTTTTTTAATTTCCAATGCAAAATATATACATTGCCACCCTACTCCCGAGTGTCGCGAGGCAGCGCCGTTTGTCTGATTTTGTGTTGTTTCCTTTGAGCCCGCGCTTTGCTGGTGACTTCTATTTGTGTGGCGCGCCCTCTATCGACATAAAATAAGTCGAATTTTCGGACAATTAATGCGTGGGCGGCTCATTAACCCTGAAAACACAGTTTCTCCTTCTTCCTTTGAGCAGATGTAGGATAGAGCTATTACTCCAGCTTCCAAATCTATTAAGTCACATCTATTTCAAACAGTGTTGACTGGTAGTCGAATGGCCGAGTGGTTAGGCTCCTCGTCTGCGGGGTTCCATCTCCGGGTTCGAGTCCCCGTTCTGCCCGACGTCATTTTTTCCTCAGTTTTAACGGGCGCGATTTCGCAATCTTATCTATAAAAGAATTAATTGATCGTCTTCAATCACCAACCGGAGTTAGCTCAGCGGCTTAATTCGTCAGGCTGGTACTGTCCGCGGAGTTCAGGTGCGCACCTTAGTATAGGGACGGAGCTCGTTTGCTTGCATAGGCGGCAAGAGCTAGGGCCTCGCTCCGTCAGTCCTCCCTTTACGGTAGCGTGGCCTACGGGTTACATGAACATGGACAGGGGAGGATGTGTGGTGGACCGGGAATCCTCGAACCCAAAAGAGTCCTATATGGGTCGTCGTTCAGTGAGTAAAGTCACGGGTTCGATCCCCTGAATGCTTGGTCAACACCACATAACTTTTTTTTCTTCATTCTATACTTGAGCTTATACTCCAGTTTTCAAATATAAGTCACATCGATTTTAAACAATGTCGACTGGTAGTGTAGTGGCCGAGTGGTTAGGCTCCTCGTTTGCGGGGTTCCGTCGCCTGGGTTCGAGTCCTCGTCCCGTTTTTTTTTTTGTTTTTTTTGCAGTTTTAACGCGCGAAATTTCGCAATCTTATCTTTAAAAGATTTAAATTATAGTCTTCAAATACCAACCGGAGTAATAGCTCAACGGCTTAATTCGCCAGGGTGACGAGTCCTATATTGGAGTCGATCAATGTGTTCAGTCATAGGTCCGTACCCCTGAATTGCTTAGTCAACAAGGCCACTTTACTTTTTGCTCTTCATTTCCCCCTTACCATAGCACCAATGCAGACGTACGTTCGGTTATTTTCTTGATTTACTTTAAAAAAAGGGGGGGGGGGGGTGGTGGAGTAATGAAAGGGTTACTTCATTCTACACTGGAGCTATTACTCCGGTTTTCAAACATAAGTCCCATCGATTTGAAACAATGTTGACCGGTAGTCGAATGGCCGAGTGGTTAGGCTCCTCGTTTGCGAGGTTTCATCGCCTGGCTTCGAGTCCTCGTCCTGGCCGGTGTTTTTTTCCCCTTTTTTTTGCAGTTTTAACGCGCGCAATTTCGCAATCTTATTTTTGAAAGAATTAAATTATAGTCTTCAAATACCAACTGCAGTTAGCTCAACGGCTTAATTCCCCAGGGTGAAGAGTCCTATGTGGGAGACGGTCAATGTACGCAAGCGGGGTGTGTTGGCTCTGATGTGTCGCTCGACGTTACAATATATTTGAATGCTATGTTTGTGAAAGTGCAAACGTACAATGTAGTTCCCCCCCCCCCCCCGCTTGCATATCGACTTGTAATTTCTAAATCCATTTCGATGCCACCCTTGGACTTTCACAAGATGTGGAATAGAGAATAATACGATGTTTAAATTTCTTGAACTTTCTATGCATAGTTTTCTTTAGCCTTGATCAAGACGTCATTACCCGTCCGTAGGTACATCGATGCCACGGTGATCGAAATTTCGTAGGACTGTCTTGCGACGCCCCCCGACGACCCACGATCTGCCCAAATTTTATGTCGTGTCGTGGAACAAAATGCGGAAAACCGGGTTAGTAAGTAACATAAGTTTGTTAAAAAATACAACAAGAACCGCTACACTGGCTAGTTTTTAGTGACTTTCCACCCGGGCCGCCGGGCTCGGTGTCGTGCCAAAAGGTGTCCGGTGCGAATTAGGTGGCCATGCGCACTAATAGTAGAGGCCGCACACTATTTGGCACGTAATACGTGCTAAATAGTGTCCGATGAAAAATAGTGTCCGGGCGCGCGCGCGCATTCATGCATTGTGGACAGTATTTGGCATGCAGGATCTAATAACAAGATGGGTGTATAAACTGACAATATTTGGCATTTTGACAGGACTCTTCATGAGACAGTTTTTAGCAGGATCTGTATAATAAACGGACAGTATTTGGCAGGATCTGTATAAATAACCGGACAGTATTTGGCAGGACTCGTGGAACATTTTTTCAGGATCTGTATTATATAAACATGAAGTATTTGGCAGGACAATTTTTAGCAGGATCTCTATTATAAACGTACAGTATTTGGCAGGACTCATGGGACAGTTTTTAGCAGGATCTATTAGTATTTGGCAGCCTCGGTATGTGACAGTTTTTAGCAGGATCTTTATTATAAACGGACAGTATTTGGCAGGATCTGTATAAATAAACGGACAGTATTTGGCCCTGCCCGCCCTAACCCAAATACATTTGGGGATGGGGATGGCAATATGCCGGCAGTTGCCGAATGGGGCAATGGGCAGTTGCCCATATGGAAAATATGGGCAATATTGATTGGTTCTTGATGTTTTTCGCCACCGAAATAGTGAAAATATCGAAAGACTACAAATTTAGTTTCGTTTGCTTGGCCTGTCATACGCGGGCCTCTCATTTGCATAGGCCTACTTGGTAGTTTGTACAATACCTATTGTGATTCTTTAAAGCGTATCACTATATAAAACAGAACGCAGCTTTTGCTTCTTCATTCAGGTTATCCTTGTTGGTCGTTCTTGAACCTCTTGTTGCCCCCCCCCCCCCCCCCCCCCACCCCAAGTAAATGTTTCGTATTTTCTTGTTGCTGTTTTTTGTTTTCTGTCCCGGTTTTTCTCCTTTTTGTATAGGCATGTCAACTCCTGAGTCATGCTTCTCATGCGGAATGTCGGCTCCGGGATAAAATTCTACAAGACGTAGTTTTTGCCAAAGCAGAACGGACAGCCGTGTCGTATTTTTACAAATGCCGTCAATTCTTGTCCTGGGTAACCTCAAACCATATTCCTCCGTTACTTCCTTTTTCTGTAGAAGTACTCGCGTCATATCTCCATCACACCAAATGTCATTCAGGTTCAGATAGTACTCTCATTTCTTTTGCTGCATCCTTAAAATGGTTGCATTCTTTAGTAAATATGAAAAACAACCCACTTGATGCACCCATTATTCAACATATCGTTGTTAGCGGTAGACGGGAACTTCATCATCCTCCTGTGCAAAAGCAGCCGATTTCTCTTAGTCAAGTTAAGGCAATTATTGACGTATTTGCAAGACCAGAGGCCTCACTTTTAGATCTCAGAACTGCCTGTTATGTATCTCTTAAATGTGCTCTTCTTTTTCGACATAACGAAATGGCCGAAATTAAAGCAAACCACCTGTCTGTTCTCGAAACAAAAAAATATTTTCCCATCTTCATACCCAAGTCTAAAACGGATTCAGAGATGGTAACACTGCCTTTCTTTGTGACACAATGAATAAATACTCACCAGTCATAATCCTACGCCGATATATGGACACTGCTGGTATCTCGCTTGGTCAAGACAGATATCTGTTTTCTCCTGTCACATTCTTTTCTTCTACGAAAACTTATAAGCTCGGAGAAAATAGGCCCTTAAGTTATTCAAGATGCAGGGAGTTATTTGTTGAGGCGCATAGGTGTAAGCAATCCTAGTAATTACGGTCTGCATAGTCTACGATCTGGTGGAGCTTCCCATTTAGCAAACAAACATATCCCTGAAGCGCTAATGCAACATGGCCGCTGGAAAACCACTGAGGCAAAACACCGATACGTTAAATGGGATTTAAAGGAAAGGTTGGATCTCTCCCAGACACTGTTTAGAGAGTAGTTATTGTAATTTGTTCAGCAATTGACGTGTACATCTATATGGCTATTACTTAGATATTATGTAATGTTTTATATTATTTTTTATTATTATGTTTTTACAGCGAACTGTTGAGAAAACAGAAAAGGAAAGTAAAGAAAGGAACAGGCAATCAAGTCGATCGAATGACTGAGAGAAAATTGATTAAATTTGATCAATGAAAATGGAGGATCAGATGATCCCAGAAGGTCAGATTATTATTACCGAATTATTGAAAGAGTATGGTCAGTTTGCTTTCAGAGGTCAGAGGACTAGGACATTTTTTCTTTTTCAAATGTTACATTAATTGTTTCCGCCTTATTATAAGTTATATCTGTTTGAAATACATGTATAAACGTGGAGGATCAGATGATCCCAGAAGGTCAGATGACCGAATAACTGAAAGAGTTTAAATACGATTTTTGTTTGGTAAAATGTTCAGTTTAATTTCAGAGTTTGTTCTTGTTTAAATACTTGTATGAGCACGTTGAAGGATCAGATGATCCCAGCAGGTCAGATGACCTAAATCAGTGAAAGAGTTAAAATATTAATTTTTTGCTTTCAGAGGTCAGAGGACCAGGGCATTTTTTCTTTTAAATGTTGTATTAATTTTCTTTCGCCTTGTATCTGTTCTGAAATACATGTACAAATTGCATATTGTACATCGTTTGTATATTAGGAATATGTTATAAAATGCCTATATGAGAGAAAGCCGAGTCGCATAAACCTATAATCACTGAACATAAACCTCATCATGATCTATTGAAAATGTTAAGTTTGTTTTCAAAGGTCATAAGATAATCAATTCAATTTGAAAATGTTATAATTATCATCTACGTATATATATTTAAAAACGTTACCGGTACCTTTTTTCCCGTTTTTTCAAAAGCGTAGAAATATATAAGTTGAAATCACTGGATGTAAAATGTTAAAAGATAATGCTTGTAAATGTACATGTTTAAGTTCTACTTGATTTTGTTCGTTTTAGTAAATGAAAAAAAAATATTAAAAAAATAAATAAATAAATTCATTTAAAATATACATTTAGTCTCCTTTCTCCTCCTTTGGCGGTCAATCATATCAAACTGTTTTTCATGCGTATGAGCGCAGCGAAGAAGCATGAAATGACAGAATTACACGGTTGCACACCGTACCTTAGTACGGCGCTTACAATAACAAGCACGTCCAAGGCAAAATCTGATAGCGCTGTCGGCCTGTAATTAAGTGCGCCCTCTGTTGAATTGTAACCCAAGTAGTACTAGTAGTACAATGTAGTAATATAAGGTACATGTAGTAATAACCGGCCATGTGGGGTGAGTTTGAACTGTCTCTGGAAGGTAACAAAATGCCGTGTTTATGCCGCTGTCGCTGAGGTGTTAAGAGCTAAATCTATCTTGACATTGGAGAGTGCATAAGTGAGAAACGCATGAAACTGGATCACCGTTCCCTGTCATCACCCAGTGCAGATACATGTACACTACGTGTAAACCTGGTGTTAGTATTGGGAGCAGAATAGGTTACCTTTTTAGAAATTGGGTATGTTGTTTTGACAGCTACAGTGTTTCTATATTTTCTCAACACCAGCTTTCACCCTCAAAAAGGCCACAAAAGCCATCTGAGTTGCAAGTACACATCGACAATTAAGATTGTACATATACTAAGGTTTACTTTTCAAGGTTAATTCCGCAAGCTGCATCAGACACTCTGCTGCCGATGCGCTGTACTGAAAAGACTTGGTGCCAATTCGGTAATAGTGGTCCACTCGGTACACGGGGAGGTTGCGGTTGCCTCGTTCCCAATGTGCAGAGTTTGAAGTTAGATCTGTCGCAACTCGGCACGTTACTAGTCTTAAACCAGCCGTGCCGATGAATTTCGACTGAAATACACGGATGAAACCCGACTATCTAACGACTTGTCATCAAGTCTATGTACTGAAGCGTTCCCGTGTACCGGCGACTGTTTCCACAAAACGTCCACTACCCTTTAAACTGTAAACCTTTAGTACTAGTACATGTACCACAATCTTAATCGTTGATGTGTACAAGTCTCAGATGGCTTATCGAGTACATTTGTGGCCGTTTTGAGGATGAAATCAGATGTTTCTTTGGGCAAACATATCCATGGGGAAAAGTGGCATTTTGATTTAAATGTAAAAAAACCCAATAGTACCCCTACTATCGCCAGATCATGTCCAGATGTTAAAAAAATGATAAGTAGCCTGGTCCTAGTTACTCGGACTACCCTAGAAATATATCGGAAGCAGGTCAACTCGTACCTTCGTCAACTCTTCGCCAACTCGTACCTTCGCCAACTCGTACCTTTGCCAACTCGTACCTTCGCCAACCCAAGGTTATACCAACTCGTACCTTTGGCAACTCGTACCTTTGGCAACTCGTACCTTTGGCAACTCGTACCTTTGGCAACTCGTACCTTTGGCAACTCGTACCTTTGGCAACTCGTACCTTTGGCAACTCGTACCTTTGGCAACTCGTACCTTTGGCAACTCGTACCTTTGGCAACTCGTACCTTTGGCAACTCGTACCTTTGGCAACTCGTACCTTTGGCAACTCGTACCTTTGGCAACTCGTACCTTCGCCGGCGACTCGTACCTTCGCCGGCGACTCGTACCTTCGCCGGCAACTCGTACCTTCGCCGGCAACTCGTACCTTCGCCGGCAACTCGTACCTTCGCCGGCAACTCGTACCTTCGCCGGCAACTCGTACCTTCGCCGGCAACTCGTACCTTCGCCGGCAACTCGTACCTTCGCCGGCAACTCGTACCTTCGCCGGCAACTCGTACCTTCGCCGGCAACTAACAGGTGATTAACAGATGTGTGATGTGTATAGGTATTGTTCCATTGTTGTTTTGCTAATTCATTTGACTGTTGCTTCGACTTTACATTGTTGATTTGTATACATGTACCCATACAATTTGGCTGGTACTCTTGTAAGTTTGCCTAGTATTTTTAGGAACATTCCTGCCCTCTGTTTGTTCCTTCTTACACTGTAAACACATATTGTTGGTTGGATTTTGTGAAAATGTTTTGTGATTTGATCATCAATACACAACCCCCCCCCCCCCCCCCCCCCCCCCCCGGTATACACGTGTATGATCTGAAATTCGGTACCCTCTGGAGACCTGAACACAATGTGTATAATGGAGACAAAAGGACGCCGGAGGGTAAATTTCTATAGATGAATAGGTCGCCACAGGGAATTTCACGAATTAGATTTTTGGAGTGTGCTCAAGTTTACTCAAAAACTAGGTTTAGGATGTGGGTTGGGGTTAGTGTTTGGGTTAGGGTATAATATAGAGTATATTGGTTCGAAATTTCAACCCAGGAAATTAATTGTGGTTGAAATAGGAGCATTTTGAAAAAGGTGCCCGACTTTTTAAGCAGTTTGTACTCGAGAACAAAGAGATGTCTCCACTAGGATACAAATTTGAGAGTCAATGTTTACACTGATCAAGATCCATTTCATTTTCATTGCATTTACTTTTATTTGCAAGTTCAGTGTATTGCATTTCATTATTGATCATTTGCTGCTTTGTTCTTGTACTGGTTCAGCAAGTTCTTTTGCCGCTGATGACTTGTCTTGGTGACCTCAATTACTCGGCTTGTCTCTTGTACTTAGATGACATTATCATCTTTTTGTCCTCTTTTAATGAACCTCTCGAACACATAGAAGAGGTTCTGTCATGCTTACGACAACATGGCCTGAATCTAAAGCCTTCTAAAGGCAATCTACTTCAAGAAGAGGTACGGTACTTGGGACAGATAGTATCCAGTTAAGGTATATCAACAGACCCAGATAAGACGTCCCAGGTATTAGCGACTGGCCTATACCAACAAATCGCAAGGAGCTTAAAGGAAACATGTAATAAGTTTTTTGTTTGCTTAAATCAATAAAGTATCATATTGACAACCACATTATGTGTGAGGTTGTGTTTATTTTCTGTGATAAATGGGAGAAAATAATTTTTGAAAATGTTTAGTCATACCACTCCGCCCCTCAAAGGGAAGCCTCATTAACATAAAACTTCGCGTGGGGTATGACAAAAATCGAGGCAGAGAATTGCCTCGCTGCGGGGGGGCGCTACCCGGGCCTGGCTTGCATTATGCGCGCATTGCATGCAACAAGTCTTTGTCTACGAGTTTACCATGCCGGTTTTTTATTCTAAATCAGGGTTAAAATACAACTGTTTTCAGTCATGCCGACTAGATGTGTAGCTGCTGGGTGTAGCAAAACTACCAAGGATGGAGTAAGCCTTCATTTGTTTCCGGCTGATCCTAAATATCGGAGGATTTGGACAGCCAAAGTAAATCTTACCAGAGCGAAGTGGTCCCGCCGGGCCTAGTGATTTTTCGGCCCGATCTGCAGCGACCATTTTGAGCGGTCGTGCTTCGACACTGGTCTGTACAGCAACTTTGGCATGCCCTTAAAAAACATGCTGAAGTCAGATGCTGTCCTAACGATATTCCAATCGGACGAATCTGTACTGTTTTCGTCAGATTCACTAAAAACCGACGAAGAACTTTCACGATCGTCCATGTTTAGTCCGCGCCGATTACTGTACATGTACATGTACTGTACGGTATCCTTTGTTTTGGACAGCGTGCGTGTGGGTGATCGCGTTTACATGTATGTACGTACGTGTGCACAAGGCGTACGGGATTCGTTCACTCTCGTACACACAACAATGTGTGCGTACGTGGCCACGCGAACCCGTCTCGTACCTAGACGTCGCGTACCGACTATCGATAATTTGTCCGGGTTCTGACTCGATTTACGTCACTCATTTTGAGTGGCCGCCAAATTTAAAAAGGGGGGGTCAATTTCTGGACGGCAAATTACCACACTAAACGTACACTAGAACCAGTTTTGCTTTTTATTCACATTTGATACACATAAATCTATTGATTTAAAACAAAAAATGCGTAATGAAGATGTTAGACTACATGTTTCCTTTAAGCGATTTTTAGGTTTCACAGGATACTATAGGCGCTTTATCAAAGGCTATGCCAATCTCACCTGTGTACCAGAACAAACCTGTTTAAACTGCTGTTGTGTCGGATTGTTGCAAGAGAGTGTCACGTAATCGCTATGTTGAAAGTACGTTGTGTGTGTAGTGATACGATTTATTGGCTAGTGGTTCAGTAACAATTGTGATTAACAGATGTGTGCTGTATAGGTATTGTTGCATTGTTGTTTTGCTCATTCATTTGACTGGTGCTTCGATTTTCAGTTAGATTGTTGATTTCTATACATGTACCCATTTGTATTTTGGCTTGTACTGTAAGTTTGCCTAGTATTTTTAAGAACATTCCTGTCTTCTGATTTTGTTCCCTCTTACACTGTAAACGCATATTGTTGGTCGGATTTTGTAAAAGTGTTTTGTGATTTGATCATCAAAACACCCCCCCCCCCCCTGGTTTATACGTGTATGTTCACACTGACCAAGTTCCATTTCATTGCATTTACTTTTATTTGCAAGTTCAGTGTATTGCATTTCATTATTGATCATTTGCTGCTTTGTTCCTGTACTGGTTCAGCAAGTTCTTTTGCCGCAGAGTGTTTATGGAAATAGTCCTAAACATTTAAATCACCGTATTCAGTCTGAAATAGATTGCTGTCTACTGTTAAGCATGACTACCTTCCAAAGTCAAATCCATGATGACAACCACTATATTTCAACATTAGCTCAAAGTCATCATCCGCCAATCCTTAAGACTCTGACAAGATACCGCAGTCCTCCAGTACTCGCACCACAGAGACACCAGCCACTCAACTCAACTCGACCACATCATACATCTCCAAATACAGAAACAATGGCACAGCAATACTTAGAAGAAATTAATGACATCGGGCCACAAATTTCTGAGACTATACCAAATGACCAACATGCGGAACACCGCGCGAGATCTCAACCTTGTTCAACGCTCTCCACCCGTCACGTTCCTAAACCACGCCGGATGCAGCTTCCAACCTCATCTCTTCACCAAAGCTTCTCAACAAATAAACCATTGCAAAAAAAAATCCAACCTCCCCAGGCTCCTCAGTTTCATCTGTTGCCATCACATCAAGTAAAATACGTGCCTATATTTACCGGACGTGAAGGTGCCTCACTTTTAATACATTGAAGACTGGATAAGAGACATTCAGTACCTCATCGAAAAGACAGCTATACCTAAGGACATGCAATTGTCTACCACAGTTCAATACCTAGGAGAAGCAGCAAGACAAATTAGTATTGAATCTGCCACCTCGTCAACAAACAGAGCAACAGGCCTTTACTGAGTTAAAAGCTCATTTTAGTGAGCTTCCACTTTCTGGCGATCCGCTAGCTGACTTTTTTTTTACAGTGGATCAGTTGACGTTGAGGATGGAGCAAATAAGCAACCCCCCCCCCCCCCCCCCAGCGACGTCCTAGAAAACAGAACACAGATCAGCCCCGAACTATCCAACAAGTTCTCATCTGTCACAAATGCGGTCAACAAGGGCACATCGCAAGAGGTTGTAGGAACGTTCCTTTAAACCACTAGGGCCCACGGTCGATGGGCAAGCCGTCGGAGCCACAGAACAACACAGCTCAGTAGTCAATAACAGACCGATCCGGCAGTCTCAACCTTTAATGTTTCATGACAGATCGACACCAGATTATCAACGACTCGTCGGTCCCAACAATGAAAACATTGTCGAAATGATGATGAATTCTACGAGGCTCTAATCGACTCCGGGTCAGAAATTACTTCAATTACAGAAGAACTGTGGAAAGCTCACCGCAAACCTTAAAACATTGAATTGGCACAGGTGGCCATTTCCATAGAAAGAGCAGGTGGACAAAAAGTACCTTACCTTGGTGTCGTCCCTATTTTTTTGAAAATATTGGGAGTTGTCTACAGCGAAGTACCAGCATTTGTCGTTCAAGCGGACAACCACAGAAAACAGGTATTTGTTCTCATAGGTACAAATGTAATACAAGCCTCCAAAAGAGACCAGCATCTATCCAAGGGATATCACTACGTGCAACAAGTAAAATAAGGCAGTATCGCGTGGTATACAGCTTTTACAAATACTACTGACTACAAGATAGGTGACCATAACGGTAATATTGGCTATGCAAAGTACATACCGGGGTAGGCCGCTTTCCCTGTACAGTCGCCCCTGGAGCAGAAGTGGACTTCATATGCCAAGCTCCAAGTAGTCCTGGTAGCCAAACGTATACGGCAGTCGTGGAAGGTTTTCCACATAACAACTCCTGTCACTATCATGAAAAATTGCAGACTCGCTAAGCTGTCATCCGTCCTTCAAACTACGGAATTACCATTGTCTGTTACCTGTTTGGACATTTCAACGCCTGATGATGACGTGTCTTGGTGACCTCAATTACTCGGCTTACGACAACATGGCCTGAATCTAAAGCCTTCTAAAGGCAATCTACTTCAAGAAGAGGTTCAGTACTTGGGACAGATAGTATCCAGTAAAGGTACATGTATATCAACAGACCCAGAGAAGACGTCCCAGGTTAGCGACTGGCCTATACCAACAAATCGCAAGGAGCTTAAGCGATTTTTAGGTTTCACAGGATACTATATCAAAGGCTACGCCAACATAGTTGCCCCGTTATATAAGCTCACCCCTGGAGATCCTAGAAGGAAGAAAAGGGGAAGAAAACCCCCATCGAAATCGCAAGAATTTATCTGGACAGACGAATGCCAACAAGCCATTGATATCCTGAAAGAATACCTGACTTCACCTCCAATTTTAGCATACGCAGACTACAACTTGCCTTTCATTCTGCAGACGGAAGCTTCCGCTACCGACCTAGGATCAGTCCTGAGTCAGATTCAAAATGGTACCGAGAGAGTAATAGCCTATGTCAGTAGAGGTCTCAATCCCGCTGAATCCAGATATCCCGCCCATAAACTAGAATTCCTAGCGCTTAAGTGGGCCGTGACTGGCAAATTACGGAACTACCTCATCGGAACACAGTTTACGATTATAACCTTGCTCTACATCACGACGAGTGCTAAGCTTGAGGCAACAGGTCAGCGGTGGATAGCAGCATTATCTCAATTCGACTTCTCAATACAAATCAAACCAGGTAAAAAAAAACGCAGCTGCCGATGCTTTTTTCAGGAAAATCCAACCAGATAAACCCAGAGCTACAATTTCCTTTGCCTACTTCCGACAACAACTTACTGTTCCGTCAAAGAAAAACACCAGAAGGATTGACTATATATCAGCTCATACTCCCGAAGAAGTACCAAGATACTGCAATGAGAGACCTGCACGACGATATTGGACACATGGGGTATGATCGAAACATCAACCTTGTGAGAAGCTGGTTCTTTTGGCCTAAAATGTCTGCAGATGTTAAGCATTGGTGCGAGACGTGTAAGAGGTGTTGTCTCCACAAGACACCACGAGCAAAGACCCGAGTGCCCTTAGTCAACATCACCACCAGTGAGCCATTGGAACTCGTCTGCGTCGACTTCCTCAAACTGGAACCATCTAAGGGTGGACACGAAAATATCCTCGTGGTAACCGACAACTTCACAATATACGCTCAAACATTCCCCACCCGTGATCAGAAAGCAGAAACCGTCGCACAAATCTTGTGGGAACAGTTCATTCAATATTACGGATTCCCAGTACGTATTCACGCAGACCAGGGCTGAAACTTTGAAAGTCAAATCATAAGTGAACTCTGCAAAGCAACAGGAATCAAGAAAAGCAGAACCACACCCTATCACCCACAGGGAAATTGATTAACAGAGAGATTTAATCATACTCTTTGAATAAAGAGTTCCCCTTGATTCAGAACTCAAGCAGGATTGGAAAAAATATGTAGGTCCAATGGCCCATGCGTTCAACGCTACACGTCACAAATCAACTGGTTTTGCACCGTTTTTCCTCATGTTTGGATGCTTCCAAAATTTACCTGTCGACCTAATGTTCAATCTAAAAAAAAGGCAGCAGACCAACCAACATACGGAGATTTTGCTGAAAAGTATTACGAAAGATTGAGATTTGCTTACAAAACAGCAAATGAACACATCGACAAAGCCAAATCTAAGCAGAACTCCTTTACGATACAGAAACAAAAGAAGCACCACTCCGACCTGGAGATCAAGTTTTAGTATGACACAAACATATTGTAACAGGCGTGAAATTACTGATACAAGTACTAAATGACTAGAGAAACTGGAGAGATCGTGCTGTGGCTTCAAAGAATAATAACAGTTTTATTATCTGTACGATGTTTCCAATACTAAGCACACATTATGTCTAATGCGCATAAACCGAATGTCAATGTGTATTGCAATCGAACGTCGGCTGAGACGCGCTCCACATACTAGGTCTACCGGGCCAGAACCATTCACGACCTGAACATCGATCTGAATCTCTCCACCACGAGCACTGATTTGGCTCGTCTTTTATAGCGGTTTGGGCGCGTACATAACGCGTGGAGCTAGCGCCTCATAACAAAATGTCCTTTGCAATACCCCGATTGGTCATAAACCACTCCTCCATGTATTATTCCAAATCACAATAATCATAGCGTCTTGAACTAGAAAGCTTAGATGAATTAAACTTGTATAAGTCATTTCATTTAACAATAACTCTACTATTAATTTATCATAGGCCCTATTGTTAATACGTGGTCAACTGTATTGACATCAATTCTTTCCATACTTATTGATACTTATTTCTTATCTTCCTAAGGCCTATCATTTCAATTAGGTTTAGGAAATGAACATGTATTCTATCAGATTAAAGAATGAATTAATCATGACTTGTATTTTCGTTACATTCTCCCCAACTTAAGACACAAATGCGACCTCGCATTTCAACGAGAACAAGTATTATTTAAAAATAAACTTATCTAACTTGTTTCAATCCTGTATTTGTTAGTGAATCAACGGTAGTTCACAATAATCAATTAGACATTTGACTGTGCCAGACAGCTTCACAATAAGTCTAAACTTAGTTTAGATTTAAACAAACAAGCGGTCCACCAATCAAACGGTACTCAAGGGTAAAGTTAACTCAAAAACAATGAAAACTGTAAAAGTAGTAGGCCTAGGCCTATGTCTAATTCAATTAATTAACTAAATAACAAATCAGAAAATGATGTCGGATTTTAAACAAAATTTATATTGTTGGCGTAAATTATTTCATCTCGCAAAATACTTAGTTACAGGTATGGTTATCACTCGTATGTACACTATACACTAGGACTAGGAGTACATTTTACTTTATATAACTTAATGAAACAAGTAGTCTCTACCTATAGTATATTAATTGAAACATTTTCTTGGTATATTTTTGCCTCTTTTCCCCCAATATACTTCAGCAAATGTATGATTGTTCACTTTTCTTAATGTTCTCAATAAAAACATGGAGCAGGGATAAAACATTGTCTAGATTCCGTAGTCCGTACAAAACTGATAGGAGAATGACACAGTTTCGTGCTCATCATTATCAGAAATACACACCGTCCAAAACAATGTTGTTTTGCACAAATGTTTCTTTGACCTATAGCCTACTTACATCAAAGATACACGTCTTTTACAAAAACGAACTGTCTCCATCCTGAACAGGCACCTTTTTCCTTGACGTCGCCTTTTCAACTTCAAATAAAACAGCCGGAAAGAAAAAGTTCCTTACCGCTGTTTTATTAATCATACACAGGCCAAGGGCGCCGCCATTACTAAAACTATTCGTGCCTCGACCTTTGAGGGCGCTACACATTATTTTTGTCAAACATTTGCTTCAGACGCATCGCGTCCAAAAGCGATACTTCTATTATTATTATTATTATTTTTGTTTCTATTTATTTTTTTTATTTAAAAAAAAAAAAAATTCTTCACTGTGCTCGTTTTTGTACCAACTTGTATTTCACCAACATTTCGCAACGATGTTCTCTCTACCAATGGTCACTGCGAATCCAAGTTGAGCCTACAGAAGCAGTCATTGTGTTAGAGAACAACAGGGTTCAGCGAAGGGGCTATCTAGCCCGGCTATCCAGCGCGCCAGGGTCAGCCACCCTCAGCTGGGAGGGAGTTCAGCGAAGGGGCTATCTAGCCCGGCTATCCAGCGCACCAGGGTCAGCCACCCTCAGTTGAGAATTCAGCGAAGAGGCTATCTAGCCCGGCTATCCAGCGCACCAGGGTCAGCCACCCTCAGCGGTTCCTGAGTGACCATTGGTAGAGAAAACATCGTTGCGAAATGTTGGCGCAATACAAGTTGGTACAAAAACGAGCACAGTGAAGAATGGGTTTAAAAAAAAACAAAAAACAAAAACAAAATAGATGCGATGCGTCTGAAGCGAATGTTTTGACAACAATATAAATTTTGTTTAAAATCCGACATCATTTTCTGATTTGTTATTTAGTTAATTAATTGAATTAGACATAGGCCTAGGCCTACTACTTTTACAGTTTGCATTGTTTTTGAGGTAACTTCACCTTTGAGTACCGTTTGATTGGTGGACCGCTTGTTTGTTTAAATCTAGACTAAGTTTAGACTTATTGTGAAGCTGTCTGGCACAGTCAAATGTCTAATTGATTATTGTGAACTACCGTTGATTCACTAACAAATACAGGATTGAAACAAGTTAGATAAGTTTATTTTTAAATAATACTTGTTCTCGTTGAAATGCGAGGTCGCATTTGTGTCTTAAGTTGGGGAGAATGTAACGAAAATACAAGTCATAATAATAATAATAATAATAATAATATCAACATTTATAAAGCGCCTTTTCCTAGGGTTACAAAGCGCTTAGAGAATGACCAAGAAAATACAACAATGACAAGTATAATAACGTAAAACCAAATGGAAAGACCACTGCCAGACCCAGCCCGCAGCACTCAACAAGAGAGCCCAGCGATAGCAACTCAAGAGAAATGATCACTGGTGAGGGAATGAAGGGAATGAAGGTCTGACAATGAAGTTACAGATTAAACAAATATGTCTTTAATGACCTTTTAAACTTGGCCACGGAGCTAGAATTTTTGATGGAGTGTGAAATGGAATTCCATATCTTGGGGCCTGCGATTGAAAATGCCCTGTCTCCTGATTTTCTGGTGGTTTGTGGAATATAGAAGTTACCCTGGGAGCGTAAGTTGGCCCTTGTTTGCCTGGTATCTAATGAATTGGAAATGTACGTGGGAAAAATACCGGAAATGCATTTGTACATGTTTAAGGCCATTTTATACATGATTCGTTTCTCTATTGGAAGCCAGTGCAGCTGTTTGATCAGTGGAGAAGTGGGAACATGCTTTGGGTAGGAGAAGATTACACGAGATGCTCTATTTTGAATTTTTTGTAACTTGGTGAAGTCAGATTGTTTGAGTCCATTTAGCGGGGAATTGCAGTAGTCCAGTCTTGACAGTACAAGTGCCCGGACAGCAGCGTGGCAGGCTTCGGCATCGATGTACTTCCAAATTTTAGTGATGTTACGGAGGTGATAGTTAGCAGATTTGCAGACAGACGTAACATGGTCACTCACCGACGTGGTTTTGTCAAAAACAACGCCAAAATTCCGGATGGAAGATGATGGGTGAAGTGTGATGTTGTTCATGGTGAGAGTCAGGTGGGCTATTCGTTTGTAGTTGTGGTTAGATGAGGCAATGAAGAATTCAGTTTTCCCCTCATTTAGTTGAAGCTTATTGCATAACATCCAGCGCTGAACGTTGATGATGCACTGAAAGAGCTTGAACAACCCGAGTTCTGCATCATTTGGGATTTGTGGGTCAAATTCCACGTAGATTTGAATATCGTCAGCATACAGGTGAAATTTGACATCATGCTTTCGAAGAATGTCGCCGACTGGGGCCAGGTGCATCGTAAAGGCCTGTGGACCTATAACAGACCCTTGAGGAACTCCGAAACGAAGAGCGACTTCATCAGAGGTGACACCGTCAGGTAGGATAACCCGACTCCTACGGTTATCGAAGTATGACTTGAACCAGTCTAGTGCAGTGCCAGTTATACCAAATCTGTCATGGAAACGTTGTAGTAGTATGTCGTGATCTAGGGTATCAAAGGCGGCTGAAAGATCAAGCATGACCATGAAAACGGCATTGTTTTTGTTCATTGCTCTAAGTATGTCGTTTTGTACACAAAGCAGAGCAGTCTCAGTACTGTGGTTGGGTCTGTAGGCGGATTGGTGCTCATCAATGTGTTGGGATAGTTGTTTACAGACTACTTTTTCCGTTAGCTTAGCTAGGTACTGGAGATTAGAAATGGGGCGGTAATTTTTGAGGTCTTCTTTATTGAGAGATGATTTCTTTAGGATTGGAGTAATGACGGCCATTTTGAATGAGTCTGGGAAAACCCCAGATGTCAGTGAGGTAATAACGATTTCAGTCAGCTTAGGTAGAAAGGTAGCTATGTGCTGTTTGATTATCCAGGTTGGAATTATGTCCAGATAACAGGATTTGGCCGTTGATTTATTGATGACTTGGTGGAGGTAATCATCGGTGATCGGCTGGAAATGAGAAAAACCTAATATTGGTAGGGCATTTTGGAATGTCTGCAGGTAAAGTTAAATCTGCATGCAGGTCATCCATATGAGCTCGGATAGTCGTAATTTTGTCGGTGAAAACTTTGCAGAAAGTGTTAGCAAGAACTACAGGTGAGTTCTGAATCGACGGCATTGACCGGGGTTTACCAGTGAGGTCATTGACAACACGGAAGACTTCTTTGGGGTGGAACCTATCAGCGAATCTCTGTAAAAGTCCGATTTGGCTTTAAGGAGGACTTCAGCTAGATTGCGTTTAGATTGTTTGTAGATGGAACGATCGGTGGCGAGTCTGGACTTCCGCCATTTGCGTTCTGCACGACGGCGTCTGCGTCTCGCGTCATCCACGTCATTGTTGTACCACTTTGGTTTGATGCGTTTAGGCTTGGATTTCGAAGTTGATGAAGGTGCATGGAGGTCCAGCGCATAGTTAACTGCAGAGTTAAATGCATCAACGGTCGTATCAACGTCGCCCTCACATGTGACATCGTGGAGACAATCCGATAAGTCACGAGCAAAAGCATCATGGTCAATCTTGCGAAAGTTGCGGAATTTTGCTGCTTGGATAATAGGCTGAGGCTTTACAAAGTGAAGTTTACAATTGATAACGGCGTGATCCGAGACGCCATTCATGTCAATTGTACAGTCACTAACCAGTTCATCATCATCAGATCTTGTGATGATACCATCAAGAATATGTCCTAGTTTGTGGGTGGGACCTGTAACGAGTTGTTTGAGTCCATAAGCTGCTAGCGTAGAGTTGACATGGGACGTATCAGATTTGTCGGGACAGTCAAAGTGAATGTTAAAATTGCCCAGACAGATTACTTTTCCGGGCAATTCATCCAGGTATTCAATGAACCTGGGGGAGTCGGGTTGGTGTAGCGGTTCTTTCCTCGCCTTCCACCACTATGACTCGGGTTCGAATCCGGCCTGGGCCAATATGTGGATTGGGTTTTCAGTCCCTGCCTGACTCCGTGGGTTTTTCCCCAGGATATTCTTCTGGGGTTTTCCTCCCACCTCTAAAACTGTAACTTCTTCACATTAATTGTTGAATGAAATAAAAAATTGTTGAATGAAATTTGTTCCCGCCGTGAATATGGCCATTGATGCTGGTACGGCGTTAAACCCTAAAAACTCACTCACTCACTCAATGAACCTGTCAAAGTCGGTGAGAAATGTAGATGTCTTAAGTTTGTTTCTCGCAGATGGAGGGGATCTGTAGATTACAGCAAAATGAAGGTTATGCATGACATCAGATATGAAAGCATACTCAAACGTATTAGCTTCAAAGTTATCACATACGGCATGTACTAAGTGAAGTTCATCGCGAAAGAGGACAGCAATACCTCCGTGTTTGTCTCCAGGGCGTGGAATATTAATGCACGTAAACCCTGGTGGGGTTATTTCATTGATGACTACTTGATCATCAGAGTCAAGCCAGGTTTCTGTTAGTAGCATTATGTCGATGTGGACGTTCCAGTGAGCAATGTTTAGTGTACTGGAATTATTGTGTTCCAGAGGACTGTGTTGTGACGCAGATGGTTGCAAACCGTTTTGGACGTTCGAGAAAGTGTTCTTGGTTTTACGGTGGCGGATGTGAGAACCGGCACGCCGACTTCGTAGATGAAGCACTCCCAACTCCTTAAGATTATGGAACAGTTGGTTGGCAATGTACACAAGTTGTTGCTATGCTTTATAGCAAGAAGTTCGGATTGAGTGTACATGTGAATAGTCATTGAATTTGTTCGATCGAGCTTAACGCTTTCATTCAGGGTGACGTAATTAGCGGTGTCAAGCATGGTTGTACTTCTGGTGATGACAATGCCCAATGGAGTCAATGCAGACCAAATGTGTACAAGACTTACTATCATCAGGGCAATGAAAAACATATTGAAAATGTTCCAACAGCAAGTCCAATTATCTTCAACAACAGGTCCTAGCTGATGCACTACACCATGTTTGACAGCATGTCAAAAAATGAATCAGAAATGTGTATGCATAACAACGTAATCATCGATATTATCCGGATCAAATTCTCTTAGCAGCAGCAGCAAAACAGCGCCATCTAATCTAAAACATTGTCTAGATTCCGTAGTCCGTACAAAACTGATAGGAGAATGACACAGTTTCGTGCTCATCATTATCAGAAATACACACCGTCCAAAACATGTTTCTTTGACCTATAGCCTACTTACATCAAAGATACACGTCTTTTACAAAAACGAACTGTCTCCATCCTGAACAGGCACCTTTTCCCTTGACGTTGCCTTTTTAACTTCAAATAAAACAGCCGGAAAGAAAAAGTTCCTTACCGCTGTTTTATTAATCATACACAGGCCAAGGGCGCCGCCATTACTAAAACTATTCGCGCCTCGACCTTTGAGGGCGCTACACATTATTTTTGTCAAAACATTCGCTTCAGACGCATCGCGTCCAAAAGCGACACTTCTATTATTATTATTATTATTTTTGTTTCTATTTTTTTTTTTTTTAAACCTATTCTTCACTGTGCTCGTTTTTGTACCAACTTGTATTTCACCAACATTTCGCAACGATGTTCTCTCTACCAATGGTCACTGTGAATCCAAGTTGGGCCTACAGAAGCAGTCATTGTGTTAGAGAACAACAGGGTTCAGCGAAGGGGCTATCTAGCCCGGCTATCCAGCGCGCCAGGGTCAGCCACCCTCAGCTGGGAGTTCAGCGAAGGGGCTATCTAGCCCGGCTATCCAGCGCACCAGGGTCAGCCACCCTCAGTTGGGAATTCAGCGAAGGGGCTATCTAGCCCGGCTATCCAGCGCACCAGGGTCAGCCACCCTCAGCGGTTCCTGAGTGACCATTGGTAGAGAGAACATCGTTGCGAAATGTTGGCGAAATACAAGTTGGTACAAAAACGAGCACAGTGAAGAATGGGTTTAAAAAAACAAAAAAACAAAAACAAATATAAACAAAAATAATTATAATAATAATAGAAGTGTCGCTTTTGGACGCGATGCGTCTGAAGCGAATGTTTGACAAAAATAATGTGTAGCCCCCTCAAAGGTCGAGGCGGGAATAGTTTTAGTAATGGCGGCGCCCTTGGCCTGTGTATGATTAATAAAACAGCGGTAAGGAACTTTTTCTTTCCGGCTGTTTTTTTTTTAAGTTGAAAAGGCAACGTCAAGGGAAAAGGTGCCTGTTCAGGATGGAGACAGTTCGTTTTTGTAAAAGACGTGTATCTTTGATGTAAGTAGGCTATAGGTCAAAGAAACATTTGTGCAAAACAACATTGTTTTGGACGGTGTGTATTTCTGATAATGATGAGCACGAAACTGTGTCATTCTCCTATCAGTTTTGTACGGACTACGGAATCTAGACAATGTTTTATCCTTGCTCCATGATTTTATTGAGAACATTAAGAAAAGTGAACAATCATACTTTTGCTGAAGTATATTGGGGGAAAAGAGGCAAAAATATACCAATAAATGTTTCAATTAATAAACTATAGGTAGAGACTACTTGTTTCATTAAGTTATATAAAGTAAAATGTACTCCTAGTCCTAGTGTATAGTGTACACGTACGAGTGATAACCATACCTGTAACTGTAAGTATTTTGCGAGATGAAATAATTTACGCCAACAATATAAATTTCGTTTAAAATCCGACATCATTTTCTGATTTGTTATTTAGTTAATTAATTGAATTATACATAGGCCTAGGCCTACTACTTTTACAGTTTGCATTGTTTTTGAGTTAACTTTCCCCTTGAGTACCGTTTGATTGGTGGACCGCTTGTTTGTTTAAATCTAGACTAAGTTTAGACTTATTGTGAAGCTGTCTGGCACAGTCAAATGTCTAATTGATTATTGTGAACTACCGTTGATTCACTAACAAATACAGGATTGAAACAAGTTAGTTAAGTTTATTTTTAAATAATACTTGTTCTCGTTGAAATGCGAGGTTGCATTTGTGTCTTAAGTTGGGGAGAATGTAACGAAAATACAAGTCATGATTAATTCATTCTTTAATCTGATAGAATACATGTTCATTTCCTAAACCTAATTGAAATGATAGGCCTTAGGAAGATAAGAAATAAGTATCAAGCTACATTTCGTATTTCTATGGAAAGAATTGATGTCAATACAGTTGACCACGTATTAACAATAGGGCCTATGATAAATTAATAGTAGAGTTATTGTTAAATGAAACGACTTATACAAGTTTAATTCATCTAAGCTTTCTAGGTCAAGACGCTATGATTATTGTGATTTGGAATAATACATGGAGGAGTGGTTTATGACCAATCAGGGTATTGCAAAGGACATTTTGTTATGAGGCGCTAGCTCCACGCGTTATGTACGCGCCCAAACCGCTATAAAAGACGAGCCAAATCAGTGCTCGTGGTGGAGTGATTCAGATCGATGTTCAGGTCGTGAATGGTTCTGGCCCGGTAGACCTAGTATGTGGAGCGCGTCTCAGCCGACGTTCGATTGCAATACACATTGACGCTCCGTCTCATTGTTACACACATAGACATTCGGTTTATGCGCATTAGACATAATGTGTGCTTAGTATTGGAAACATCGTACAGATAATAAAACTGTTATTATTCTTTGAAGCCACAGCACGATCTCTCCAGTTTCTCTAGTCATTTAGTACTTGTATCAGTAATTTCACGCCCGTTACAATATCATCGGGACACAAAAGCTTGCAGACACATGGGAACCTGGTCCGTATGTAATAATCTCTAAGAGACCTGACCTTCCTGTTTACACTGTTTGCTGACCTAGAAGATGGAAGAGAACGGACTGTTCACCGTAATTTGCTCACACCTTGCATGTTCTTTTCCATCACTGACGCCAATACAGAAAGCTACAATGTAACTAACGCAGCATCCAACGGCAGATGACTTATTAACAAAATATACTGAACCAAATGAAGTCAGTGATTGTGAAGGAGACCATACAGACAGGTCAACAAGTGACGAAGAAAATAATACTGTCTTTATCCCCCCGACAGCAACATCTTCCTTGTCACCTACTGACATCATTTTGAGAGAAACATCACCCAGAGAAACAGCCACAACAATCAAAAATGAAGAAGAAATTGATACTATGGAAACAACAGTACCGACCACCCTGGCCAGGCCTAAAAGAGATCGAAAAGCAGTAGAAAGACTGACATATAACTACTTGGGACAAACCAAACAGCACAGAGTGACAGGAGAACAGACACAAGATATCTATCACCTAAAACTCCAACCCGGAAGGAAAATATTGGAAAGATGGCCAAAATAAGAAAGAAAGCTTTGATTGTTCATGTGTACCGGTATTTAAATAAATAAAAATTGTATATTTATTGTTTGTTGTAGGCCCCTATATGCCATTCAATTTTCGAAGAATGTACTGTACGTTACTTTTTAAATTTCACCGCAGGGCCAGTCAAGTATGTTTATTTAGAGAGTTTCTGTACTGTTGTGCACATTTAAATTGAAAATTTCATAGATATTAATTTTTGTGTTTCTATCTTATTGTACTAGTAATATTAGTAAAGTATTATTACTAGTAAAGTATGTTCTTTGTAAATACATACTTATGACATCAAAATGTCGAGGACGATATTTTCTTAAAAGGGAGAGCAATGTGACGGTTATAAAAAGACTCTCCTGTTCTTTCTTCGTTAAATCTTATTTACATCTTATTTACATCTTATTTACATCTTATTTACATCTTATTTACATGTTATACCCTTTTCGCTTAGAACGATACAAATCTTAATTTACCTAGCGCCCCCAACGTTTGACAATGGGCACTAGCTCATTCGTTATTCTGCGAAGACGGCACTAATAACATGCTTTGTACATGTCTTCGCCCATTACAGGTAATTGTTACTTTCTATTTATTTATTTACAATCTTAATACATCTTGTATTTAAAAGCAAGATACATGTATGCCTGTCATGGTCATTTCATGGTGATGTTAACCTTTTTTTTATGACCGAAAAACTAAAATCCAATATGGCGGAACCCCCAAAGTTTCGGCGGGAAAATGTAATAGTAGTTTAATGTATTTCACGTATTTCGATTTCAACTTGCTTATTAATTTTAACCATTAATTATTGTATGTTTGTAAATAATTATAACTACGGTAGCTCACTCGTTATTCTGCGAAGACGGCACTAAACATGCTTTGTACACGACTTCGCCATTACAATATTACAATAAACTCAAGGGTCGATGCATTTCAACCTCAAGAAGATGTAGTCCAATTTCTGATTTATAGGAGCGTCACATATGTATTAATAACGGGCCATGTTTTAAAACTTGGTAATATGTGACCTGTTCCAACGAAACCCGGACAAAGTCGCACAATGTGTTTTGTCACAATGTACTCCTGAAGTAATTTCGGGATGGATTTTACCATTTTGAGATTTTAGGTTTTCCTAAGTCACTTACTATTAATCTACAATCTCCTCAAATTTGAACAAAATCCGTCTACTAGAAGTGTGTTTTTTGGTCAATTTTGTGAAACATTTGTGTATAGAAATAATACGCTTTTCTGAACTTCAAAGCTGTTTATCTCATAATTAGGTTGTCAGAGTTTTATCACTAAATCCAGACCCCAGGGAAGATAGGGTGGGGGTACATATGTAAATGATACATCATTTTAAAGCTGAGAACCTAGAGAATTTGAAAAAAGCAAAATCTGAAAAACTAAAATGTCGACTTTGTCCGGGTTTCGTTGGAACAGGTCACATATGTTTTCATCCCAAAGTATCCTAAACATTTTCTCATTCTATCCCTATTTTATTTTTGTATTTTACAGATGAACCTGCTCGATATGATCGCCTGTTTGCAGTTCTAAATGCCATTTCAATATACCCAGCTCGATATGTGGCAGAGGGGTACCCAAGCCTTAGATTAAGCAGCCAGGAGCAAGGGGCAATTTATTTTTAAAAGTTGCCCCTTGCTCACGGGGATTTACCAGAGCAAGGGGCAATTTCTGAAGAACCAGGGGCAATTATTTTTAAACTCCCAGTCCTACGCTATCATCGAGTTTCACAGTTTTCCCATTGCCTGTAGCCTGGCGGCTGCGCTCGCATCTTGTTACGTCTTTAAAAAAAGTTTTAATTCATCTGCACATGCGTGTACCATACCTTCGACAGCATGAGATCAACAATTTTTATCGTTGACGCTGTAAAAGCTATTATTTGATTGCTTACCTAACGTAAACAAAGGCTCGTATCAACCAATCAGAACACCTGTATGAAAGCAGGCTAGGCAGCGTAAATTACGTCAACGTACGCTACAATACGTCACAGGTCAGCGCGCCGATGAAAACAATACGCGCTGACACTGCACTGTAGCATACAAGACTGCGCGTGCGATCATCGTTTTTACCGGCGCGGTGTACGTATTATGACACAAATTTTTAGTTCCCGAATGTCCGCCCCGATCTATAGTAGAGATCGGGACACTCGCTGCATCAATACAGTGCGCGTGTATGCAGCGTTCAAGTTTGCTACATGATGGCCGACAGGCGACTGAGATTTTTCGAGTCATGATTGAATAAAACAGACAATGAGACAAATCACAAATGAGACAAGACAACATGTTTTCTTCACAATATTTATTATGAGAACAAGGTAAAAATACTTTTGGGAAACCAGGTTTACATCAGTTTGATTATACATCAACATTTGTGGGGAAATAGACTTCCAGGCCTCAAAATAGTACTAGCCCGGCGTACAAAGTCTAGCGAAAACTGCTCCGGGCTACCCAGACCCACTTCCTTGGTTGCCCGGTGGGCTAGTGAAAAATTCAGTGACCTACCTGTAAATGTTTAGATCAAAATACATTTTAAAATTGTATTGTTTTTTTGTGTATTAAATAAAAATGCAGTGCATTGCGATCTCACGAATAGAGTAGACTGGTGGGCTTCAGTGAGATTAGTATAGTATAAACTACGGCGCAGGGTACCGCACATATGTGCACTATTCTCTTTCACATCGTTCAACCTTTCTTACCATAACGGCCCACTGCGTAGCTGTATAGTACATGAGCGTGCTGCCGTGTCACTAGTAGTAGCGCCTGATAAAGAGTCTGTTCAGAACAGCGCCCTCTGTGTACATTACTACGGATGTACATACGTGTACATTATTGTACGTACCGTGCCGGTACGGTACGTGCACGTGCCCGCGCCGAACGAATAGTTTTGTGCATTGTACATACGGGCTAGCGAAAATGTAAACGGGCTAGTAAAATCTGCAGTTTGCTAGCCCGGTGGGCTATCCAGGAAAAAAAGTTAGCGCAAGGCCTGACTTCCTGTCCTAATTATTTATGGGCGCAATTTTACGGAAAACACTTGCGCCTTGCCGTCTAGTTTTAGATGATTATGGGCGCAATTGGTGGTTTTATGAGCGCAAATTTGCGCCTTGCGCCCGCTTAATCGAAGGCTTGGGGGTACCCCCCTCTTATCCCTATACTTTATAGGCACTCAACACTATTGTAACCTAACCCACCCCCCCTTGAAACCTAAAAAGAATTCCTGAGATTCCGGGAACACAATGGTCAACACAAAAGAGGGGGGAGGGGGAGGGAGTTTCTTTGCATATCGTGCTTCATATGCATTTCAAATTTGTCAATTTTGAGCATTGTTACAGATGGGATATTTGTTCCTTTTTAAAACTCACCCGCTACTGTTATTTACTTAATTATACCTAAACATCTGTGGTATTTCAGTGTAAAGTGTTTGGCAGTGGACCCTCATGTAACTATATTGTACCCTCTTTATTCTATATTTGTCATATAAAGCGTGATATGTGGCAGAAACCCCCCCCCCCCCCCTTTTGTGTTGACCATTGTGTTCCCGGAATCTCAGGAATTCCTTTTAGGTTTCAAGGGGGATGGGTTAGGTTACAATAGTGTTGAGTGCGTATAAAGTATAGGGATAAGAGGGGGTACCCCTCTGCCACATATCGTGCTGGGTATAATATTTGTACCCAGTACTTATTGTACCTACATGTATTGTGCCCAGTGGGCTGATTGATTATGTTATGGCCCTCTGCATTGTTGGGTGCAAGTGTATTGAAGAAAGGGGTTGTACTGTGCTTAGGTGCATTCATCACACCACAGCCACCAAGTCAGCCAGAGGCTCTGCTCTCTCTCTTCAAACTCATGGGTGTCCACAGACAGCCTTCATCTTTAGCCACACCTTGGCCCAGCCAGTGCCTTGGTGCGTCGGATATGTACTGCCTGTAGAGACGGCGAGACACCGCTGTTCTCTTTCTCCTTCGTTGGTCTGAACCACGCGGTTCTCACAAGGCGGTGAGTCACCACTTGCTCTTGTTCTCCTTCAAGTTGATGGCCTGAACCACCCGGTTCTAGCATTCTTCGATGGCCTAAAACCAGACTGGTTTTTGAGGCTCTTTCTAGATGGCCTGGACCAGACTGGTCCAGTGCATGAGCTGTACTTCTGTGGTCTCCAACTCTGAACCAGAAGTGTGCCACAGCCTGACTACAGCCGCCCAAGTACAGACCCAGCCAAAAGCCGGTACTTCTAGGATGTTCAATGTACAATGTATTTTTATCATAATTCCAAACTTTTATTTGAATCGTCGTTAATGTTATTTTTGATATGGGAAGCAAATAAATGTATGTAATTATAGTTGCTGGTTACCTTTTCACTGCGGTTTTGGTCACTGTCGTGCACTACTCTTTTGGATTCTGATGATTTAGGTGCACATAACAGCATGACGAAACTTCCTGCAAAAAGCTGTCATAATGTATTGGCAGAAAACTGTCATGAAGATAGTGTATTGTGCTTTAATAAAAAAAATTGCACAGAAGTTTCTAAATCACAAAGTAGTCCTTGTCGAATCCAAAACCTGAAAAGGAAAGAAAAAAAATTCAGATTGATATTTTGATATTTATGAGAAATATTTGTGAGAAAATATATTGTAACATCAAATAATACTTGATCATGATAAACAAAACCTGCATTCTTTTGCCAAAAAAATACACAAAGACTCCGTACCGGTACACTAGCAAAAAAAAACTGTTTGTGTCGGAGGATGTGTACAAGCAAACTTTTCCTAAATTAAAAATGGATGACGGATAAACATGTAATAGACTAGGCTTGAAATATCTGCCAGCAACTGTGAACGAGTGAAGCCGGGAATATCTGGTATACTATCTACAGATGCTGGCCTGAACCCGGTTTTGATCAAGATTTGTTTAACCAGTTCGTGCCAAGATTATTTTAACATCACCGAGCCGAGGCGCGGGATTATTTTTAATAAAACTTGATCCGAGGCGGTTTCAGGCCGACGGTACTGGGAAGCACACCCCTGCATTTCCGGCCTTGCTCGCTGCTGACGGGCATTTCTGGCCTTGCTTGTGATGTGTTTACGAGTCATTCTTTTTGAATCTAGGACAATTTGTGCGTGTATACGTCCTCCGGCGCGCACTGGTTAAAAACACTGGTAAATAAGGTTACAATTCTATATTTGTCACACAGTGGTCTTTGCTTCCACTTTGTTCCACCAGCAGTTTATCTTTGTCCTTAATTTTCAACAGGCTTTCCTAGTATTAAAGCAATCAATTAAAGCTAAATGGGTAGGTGACTGCTGAATGGGTAGGTGACTGCGTGAAGATGCACATATTCGAATTTGCAAATAGAACCTAATTTTCTTATAGAAAAACAACCGGACAGCTAGTTTTACCTTTTTAGACTCGCCTAAAAAGTTAGCAGTGTTGTAAGTCAACAGAAATGTTGTGTACAAGAAGGCGGGGTTGTTATTTTTAAAGGGAAATATGAGTAGGTATAAAATTGAAGGCAACAAAGGGGAAAATGCTACTGGGAGATAAGATTGCTATGATATTCTTATCTTGATCTCTTGGACTTTTAACAGGGCATGAACCAGGTCTGCAGCAGCTACATGTAGTAAATTACTACCGGGGCTCTTCCAATATTTGCCGCAAGTCCAAACTTGTATCAGTCTTGAACACCGCATCACAATTCCACAGTGGTGGCCTGGACTGGCTACCTGTGTCCTTTGTAATTCGTCCGGCCAACAACAACAATGCTTGCAAATCCGAAAACGGTAGCACTTCCCAGGATTGGATTCGCAAATTATGACAGAGCAAGCAGTATGCGGATGACAGGGAAGAGTTTCGGCAGTATTGGGAGACGAGCAGAGGGTCTGGAGACGGAAGTGTCTGGATTGCAAAGTCATCCTCGGGAGCGAAAGGTCTGTAGGTTTATAAGCCCATAGTGAGTGCACGATGGTATGTTGCCATCATTTTACTTAATATCAAAAGTCAAGCTCTGCATAAAAATTGTATCTTACGGTTACGGTGTTTGACTCCTGTACGATGGTACGTGGGTTTGAACCCTGGCAGGGAACATGGTGCTTGTGTTCTTGAGCAAGACACTTTACTACAATTGCTTCTCTCCACCCAATAGTAATGGGTACCTGTGAAGGTAGAGACCACATGCCCACTCATCATGCGCTGTTGCAAAAATGGTCTCGTTCCTGATGAACAGAGATAAAAATTGTAAAGTGCTTTGAAACACCACATTGTGGGAGTCTAAAGCGCTGTATAAGAAATAACATTATCTCTGAGGAGACATTGTTCTTTATTCCCGTGCTTGAGCATTCTCCCACTTTGTGCACACAAATTCTGTGTGGACTGTGGAGACATCCTCTATTTCACAGTTTTCTTGTGAAGACCTTTTCACTTTTGTTATCGGTCTCTGCAAAGTAATGAATTTAGAAGCAAGTGTGCATAAACTGCCAAACTTGCGTGTGGGCTCATGATGGGTGAACATTCTGCAAGAATTTGATTTTTTCCAAGAATTGTTTGGGGCATAGACTGGGCTACTTTGGAGCAAAAAAAGTAGTTCTTAATATAAATACATATAAATTATATACATTATCCATAACTTTATTCCTAACTACCCCAAACCCATCAAACTCCACCTTCAGGTTTTGCTAGGTTTGGGCAGTTTTGGTACCAAACATTAGCAACTTGTTGTTGGACTTTTTTTGACTCTGTACAAAAGGCCCAGCGAGACCCTGTTGAATTATGCGAGGTTCAGGGCAGAAAGGGATGAGACTTTGTTGGAGTTTGGGGGAATGCACAGGCATTTATTCGTGGGTGACCCAGGGGTTGTCAGGGCACAGTTCCTGGTCAACTGCTTGTGTACATGTACATCTGTACATGTACACCCTGTGTCACCATTCGAGCACATACCCGGTACCACTGACCAGTCATCACTGAACTGATCCCGCACTAAACAATGCATTGACCCATCTGTACCAGGGGCGGATCCAGACTGCCATTTGCCGGGGGGGCTGGAATTATTTTTCTGAACTTGTGTCCAGGACATGCGAGCGCGGAGCGCGAAGCCCTTACAGCGTGGGGTCCGGGGCCCGCTTAAGGGCCCCGTAAAATTTTGGACTTTAGATTCTCGGTGGTGCAATCTGAGGCGATTCCTGGCTACTTTCCACCGTTTAGAAAACGTTTTAAACATCGAAAATTCCATTTCATTGTGTTATTATTTTGTTCTTATAAAGTTTGTTATGTACTCTTTCTGGCAAGCTATCATTTTGAAGTCATCAACGAAGGAAGGCCTGCACCGTAGGAAAATTTAAATAAGTTGTTCGTTTTGTTATTCGGCGCAGCGCGCGCAAGCATTGGCACGTCACACAGGCGCGCGCGGTTGCTATAATTCGTCGGATCAGTACGTAGTGCGCGACATCGCGTATAGCTGCAATTCAAAACAATTCAAAACATGATTCAGCAATTTTTGATTTGAAATCGAGATCCTAGAATGTTCTTTTTCTCGAAATATACAGCTGAAGCCGAGTTAAAACTTCATCAGGTTAGTTGTCAGCACCCTTCTTTAGATTTTGAGAATTTGTGTTGCTTCAAACAAACAAAATACACAAATTATAAATGATGGACTATACCTTTAAATTACACATGTTCTAGAATGTTTGGCAAGGTTATTCGTCGCGGTTGTCTTCTTGCGAACTCGGCAACGACTTCTTTGTGATCGATCGGTAGATCTCTGTGACAGTACATGAGTGCCAACGATGTCAAATTTTTCGTGGACTTGGTACTGCAATCAGCTCGCAAAAATGAATCAGATCATACATCCCTCTGAAAATTCCGGTATATTATCTTTTCAATGTATAAAACATTCAGGCCTAATATCACCAACACATATACATACACATCGTCACATGCTGTCAAACACATTATTTTCGTGGCATTATATTTTCGGGAGTGGGGAAAACTCACATTTGCGTGGCATTACATTTCTGCGAATTAATCTATTTTCTTTGAATGCCTGGTTTTGGCCGTATCATATCCGAGAAAAACATTGCATGCGGGATCAGAACAGCCAATCACAGTGTGTGCGTTAAAGAAAGAGAAATATTTTGGTCAGAGAACCAGACTACTTAAACTCGGCTATATAGCTGCCTGTCATGCACTGTCTTCTACTTCGTTTGACAAATTAATTTATAATAAGAGACGAACTTCACCAGAAGGAGGCACGGGGAAATCCTAATTTAGGGGGGAATATTGAGAGGTAAGTGATCCCGCCTTGCGAGTAAGATTGAATGATTGCAATAAAATGTGTGTTTGTTAAATATATTTTCAAGTCCTCAACCTTGCGAAGCCTCATGGCCCAGCATGCAGAGTCTACTTCAGTGCGTGGGTAAATTTGTGTTCTTTCATATGGAGCATAGTTATTATTACCAGGCTTGAGTGGAGGCTAGTATTATTTAATTTGGTACGAATTTCGGACTTTATTTTCCTTTCAAAAAAATCCCCCAGATCCTCGAATCAGAAAAGAAAAAGAAAAATCGCTGCTATACAATTAGTATCCAACTGGAAAATGATATTCATAAAATAAAACTTTAAAAGGTTTGAGAAAAAAAAATGAGTGATAGATAGGCTAGGGAAGGAATCGAACCTGAGACTTTCTGACCATGAGCCAGCTTGCCTAACCACTGGGCAACGACGGTCATCTACAAATGTCTGCAATTCATAAGTTATATACATGTACATACACACGTGTAGAGTGAGTACACGCGCAGCTGTGCAAAAGTACTAAAATGTTACATGATTGTATTCAAGTCGCCTGAAAAAAGGGGTGCTTAATATTATACTGTAAATAATATTCATTCACAGATTAGGGCTAAGCACAGGATAGCCACACAAGGCACACGATATACATACACAAAATGTACGGATATTAGGCTGGCTCAAGCCTACCATTTGACCATGCTGTACCCGCGAGTCACCATTGACGAGCGTAATGCTTGCAACGCGCTCGCGTTGTCCAACGCAAATTGAATGCGAGTGCGTCAAAACGATTCGAAATATAGACACTAGGCCTTCGCCGTTTATAGGCCTTTATAATCGTACGTAACATAACGTCTGTAATTAAAAACTATAAATAGTCCTATTGATGGAAATAAAACACCTTACCTTGTACTGTTTACAATGTGTGTCGGCCCACTGCTTGGAAAATATTCATCAGTTCATGGAGGATGAGTTTATGCATGTACACTGAACTAACTGCGCACATGGCATATGCACAAACCTTCGCTGGTCCCATACTCGAAATTTCGCGCAGGACGTACTCTGGTGCATGGTAAAAAGCAGGGGACAGCGAAGAACAAACCATAACGTAATGTCGGCATAGCATTTCAACTTAACCACGGCCACGTACACGCATACGTGCCGTACGTGTTTCACTTGGACTACGCAATAGAATGGCCGGCGGACAGCTAGGCGCGAGGCAGGCCGCGCTTAAGTTACGTACATGCTATGATTAAAATGTATAAGCGCGCGAACAATTTTAGCCTTCGGTACGTGTGCACGTACGTGTCACGGGCACACTCGTGTAGTTTCGTGTTTTTTTTTATTTTACCTTGGTTTTCGTATCCTGCGGCCATCATAACCCGCGCATAAAAAATATTTGCCGGGGGGGCGTGCGCCCCCTGCGCCCCCTGCTGGATCCGCCACTGTGTACCAAGTTGATCAAACTTCAACTGTTGGAGTTTAACAGGTTTAATATTGTTGGGTTTAGTAAAGTGTACCAATAATTACTTAAAGGGATCGCATACGTTTGGTAATTACTCCAAAAATTAATGGCAGTAAAAACTTACTTGGTAAAAAGTACAGCAGCTTTGGGTAGTACAGTATAATGCCTTTTTAGAACTTTCCACTTCGAAGTACTGTGGTTATGGAAAAAGATATCACTTTTTATCCTCAAACATTTGGATCTGAGAAGCGTTACTGCAGTGACGTTTCTCAGATTGTGTATTCCAATGCAGGGGAGGGGGGGGGGGGGGGGGGGGGGGGGAGGGTGGTTAGTGTTAGGGTTAAAGGACCCAAGAAGATCCAGGTGATTGCTGTAAGAACTTAATGCTGTCAATAAAGACTAAATATTAAAATCTGCCATGCTTTAGAATGTCCCCTATGAAGTCATACAAATGCATCTAAATGTTAATGGTGGTTTTTGATCTTTGTCATGACAGGTGAAGGTATTCTTATATCACAGGATCCTGACGAGTTGTTGGCTTTTGTAGACTGTCAGCTCCAGGCCCATGTTGTGCAGAAATACATCGAGAAGCCATTTCTGCTTACAGGAAATCGGAAATTTGATATCCGGTAAGTCACTTAAAGGTAGGATACACCATTTGCAGATATTGAACAATTTTACTAGCGAATTATTAAAAAATATCTTGCATATTTGGGAGTAAATAATGATTGTAGGCATCCAGCAAAATGATTCTGCTAGATATCCTATAATTGTTTACGAAAAATTGAATTTTAATAATCGCTGCATTTTGAGCAATTTACTGATAATTCTGAAAACACGTTTAGGGGTACTGTGACTTTAAAAATAGGCCCACAGTGGGGTTCTTTCACATTTATCATTAAAAACATTAAAAAACTCAATATAACTCTACTTCTGAAGAATATGTGGATTTCGAGACAGAGTTTCCTTCAGACGAGGTTAAAAATATTTCCACTTAGCCCAAACCTAGGATGCTTATGACAACAGAAATTATATTTTGTCATAACTGACCCATCTTTTATGGTTATAGAAATATGCCTGGGGCCAAAAGCTTTGATTTGAGTGGTTGATGAGCTCAATACATGTAGCTCAAAAGCTAAAAGGCGTTTCAGATGATCTGCGACACAATACTTTAAAATTCCATTTTTTTTCTTCTTCAGGTGTTGGGTGTGTTGATCGATCACGAGTACAACATTTTCATGATGAGAGAGGGTGTCTTAAGGACATCATCTGAACCGTACCTTGCCGATGATCTCAAGAAAATCACAACTCATTAAACCAACTATTGCAAACAGGTTGGTACAAGGCAATTTATTAAGTTTTAATGTTTCTTGTTGCAAACCCAGAGATGCCAACCCTCCCGATTTCGCCGGGAGGCTCCCGGAAAATCAACTAAGCTCCCTACCTTACGGGCACATACATGTAGATATCCTCCCGGATTTGCAATATTAATGCGCCTTTTGGTTTTTTGTATTGGTATTTTTGTAGCAGCTATAATGCTTTCTGCGCACGTACTGCCGTTCAATGCATACAGCATGCAGTTAGCGTACGTGTACCAAGCCTGCTGGCCTGAAGCACTCGGTACACGGCTAGCTTTGTAGCTGCAGCGCGCCTGCACACTTGATCACAATGAATGTACATGTACAGTACATGTAGTACACGTGGTACACACGGTACCCACGGTACCCACAAGTCACAAGACCGGTGGAAACCCATTTCGTACGCATGCGCAATACTACCAATGAGTCCACATTTTTGGAGTTGGATATTATATACGTAGCCTCGACTCCATGTGCGCGTTCCTTTACATCGCGCAAGGCATGGTGGGAAAACATGGCACAGCAAGATCGTAGCTGTGGTAACAAGGTTGGATATTACGCTAATCTATTGCTGTCAAATCTATTTTGTGAAAAAAAAGATTCGCTTTGCGTTTGGTGTGTATTGCGTTGTTTTGAAGTGCATTATGCATGCAAGCAACTCTGTTCAACGTGCAACATGGCGGAGACTTCTGTGAAAGCAAAAAAACGATCAAAAAACAACTGCGCTTTCCAAAAAATAAAAAAAAAATTAAACAAAAAGGGGGGTGGGGAAGAGAGGGGAAGGGGGGGGGGGGGGGGAGTCGTTGCAAAAAACCTCCCTGACAACAGGATTCAAAAGTTGGCATCTCTGCAAACCATTGTGGAAGTAACCACGAGTAACCTTTGTGTAGTAGGGCATAGCTCTTTATATACATGTACCATACCTATACTTAACTCTCACAGTTTTAGATCGACAAACAAAGATGATTCACAAGTCTTTATTTACAAGTCTGGTCTTTAACTGTCCGTCTTGGTCTTGGTCTCAGACTGCCTGGTCTTGATGACTACAACTATGCTTTAGTCATTTAGGTCACTCTTTAATCAGTTCGTGCCAGGATTAATTTAACATTACCGAGCAGAGGCGCGAAACAATTTTAAACGAAACTTGATCTGAGGCGGGTTCAAGCCGATGGTACTGGGAAGGACACCCACGCATTTCCGGCCTTGCTTGCTGCTGACAGGCATTTCCCGCCTTGCTCGTGACGTGTTTATGTGTCATTCGTTTTGAATCTGGGGAAAACTTGGCGTATATATATACGACCTCCGGCGCGAACTGGTTGATACAAATTCTTGTTATAACGAACAAAAAGCTGTGGTCCCAACTGGACTAACGGGAGTCAACTACATTTAGTTTGCCTGCCAAAACAACTTTTGCCGCAGCTGAGAACAACCCTTCTATGGTTTTACCTTTCAAAACCTTTCAAAATCTGCTTACTTGACAAAATGGCTATGGTAAATAAGTATGAACCTTTCAAAACGCTCCAGAATTTGTTGCTACTGCACTACTACACCTTTCAATACCTTTTGAAAGGTATTTTTTTCTCCCACCAGTTTGTTCAGAGAGTTGTTTTACCTTTCAAAATCTTTCATAGGTCCCTTTTGTCAGACAGTTTTCTCACCTTTCAAAACCTTTCAGTCAGGAAACTTGAAAGGTTTTGAAAGGTCAGACAATTCTATGGCAACTGCCCTATATATAGGAGGGTTAAGTTGTCTTGTTTGCTGTTTGAATAGTATATCTGGCTGTATGGCGGAACCTTTGATTTTGTTGCTATATATATATATATATATGTTTTTAATTTTCAGGAAGAACACTCGCTAAACTATGGCCTATACGAAGATGGAAATGAAATGTTTCTCCCTGAATTTAACAGGCGAGCTGCAAATGTTGTCTTAGAGGTAAGATACACCATTGATAATTGTTTAAATTATTATGAATGGGTGGATTTAGGGATTGTATTTTATAGTAAATATCGTTTAACTGACCTGCCGAGGAAAGCAAGAAAAACGTGTCGTTTTCAACCAGCGTCGGGCAATTATTCTTATGTTGTTCTAGTTTTTGCGATCGTGATTTTTTTTTCCAAGAAAATTACAAGGTATCTAGCGCAATCATTTTGCTGGATGCCTACAATCATTATTTACTTTCAAATAAGATATTTTTTAGTAACTCGGTAATATTAAATATTTAGAAAAAAGTACAATTGAGACCGATTTTAAAAAAACCTGGAAAAAGTTGCACAATGTAGTTATTTTACAATTTATTCATGAAGTCATTTCGGGGTGGATTTTACCATTTTGAGGTTTCAGGTTTTCGTGAATCACTAACTATTAATCTACAATCTCTCAAAATTTGAACATAATCCGTCACCCATAAGTGTTATTTGTCGATTGTCGATTCCTAACTTCAAAGCTGTTCAATGTAATTATGTTGTCAGGGTTTTATCACTAAATCCTTCCCCCAGGGGAGATAGGGTGTGGGTACATATGTAAATGGTACATAATTTTAAAGTTTAGAAGCTAGAGAATTTGAAAGAAGCAAAATCTAAAAAACTTAAATTTTCAACTTTGTCCGGGTTTCGTTGAAGCAGGTCACAATTATGTTTTTGCCATTAGCCAGTCAAATAGCAAATTACCTGGAAATTGCCATATAGTACGACACAGTTGGTCATTTTTGTTTGATATTGATCTGTGCCATACTTGCTTGTTGTACTACTACTATTTTGTTTTTATATGATTTAAATTTTTTGCAGATTTTTTCAAGATAATTATAATAAATGTATGGAAGACACTATATTGCCACAGATCCGTCACATCATCAGACAATTTTTAACAGCTATCAGAGGCAAGTACAGGCTAGACTAACAATGACACAGGGTTAGGGTTACACAGCAGTTGAGTAAAATTCCTTAACCAGTTTGCGCCGGGATTATTTTAACATCACTTAGCCGAAAGGCGGGATTATTTTTAACAAAACTTCGTAATCTGATCTGATCGATTGAAAAGATTGTTTTGAACCCAAAATTTAATTTAATACATGTTTTGTTATTCTCTTACCATAGCATCTGATAAGGCACTACAATTGTAAATCTTCATTTCTTTTCAAGGACATTTTAAATATAATTGAGAAAAAGCACATTTTCCAAAATTGTAAAAGACCAATGCATTACACAACAGTTGTGCCATATCAAATACAAGCTTATTTCCTGCTTTTTCTGACCAACTGGAAAATTGAAAAAAAAAACCAAACATTTTTAACAGACTTATTTTTGCAGAGTGGGTCACATATGAACTTTTAGTAGTACACAAGTACAAGTACCGAGAACGAGTATCGAATACGAGTACTCTAACACTGTGATACACGCCTTGAATTCAGTGAGCAGCTGTGGATATCATGTTTTACTTTGAATTCATGTCTTTCCCTTCATTAGGAAGTCACTACAGAGGGATTGGGCTATCAGAGTTTCCAGTTGTTTGGATTTGACTTCATGTTGGACACAGGCTTCAAAGTTTGGCTGATTGAGGTCAATGGAGCACCGGCATGTGCCAAGTTAGTCATTTTTTTCCCATTTAAAGGGATCGAATACGTTTGGTAATTGGAACCCACTGTCTGTTTCAATCCTATATAGTTATAGATATACATGTATACCATAAAACTAACCTGTAAAACTTTCATTTCAAAAGGTGGTAGCGATTTTGAGACATTTTGAAAAATATGCAAACGTTAAACAGCCATATAACTTGTTAACGGAATGTCCAATTGAAGTGCAACAAACAGCATTGCAAGGAGAATGTTATCCTCTTTTCTAACCCCTGAGAACCCTCATTTCAACCTCTGCCCAGTTCCGTCTCATTTTGCCAGATCCCCACACATAAGCTTTCATTTGGTATATAATAGAGTTCCACACAGCCCTTCTCAATTTGGAGATATGACATGTTTACATATTGATTACTTTCTTGGAGTTTAAATTATACAACTAAGAAAAAAGGCTTTAAAATAGCCAGCTCTGTTGTAGTACAAAGTACAAGAGAACGATGCACATAAATGATAATTTTTTTCCACTTTATTCATCAAAATCAACATTTCTGTGACCTGAAACTGTAGGTATTAAAGATGTCATTCGTGACAAAAAGAAAATCAAATAAAGATGAACTGTTTACCCTCTCAAAGTTGAGTGGGGTGTTGCATGATAATGCACACCGCGACTTAATAGCCTTTTTTGTTTCCCAAAGTTCATTCAAACCCTTTTGTTATTCGAATGCCAAAAATGATGTTCCAGAGCAAGAATGTCTTTGCCATGGGCCTAAAAAAGACAAAATACTGCATGAAATATGTAAAGATATTTGAGGAGGGAAAAAAAGATAAAATTAAAGTTTTGAAGTATCATTGATGGAGCATTGTTACATCAGTTACATGAATTTTTGCAAACTTCAAAAGTTGCAACAATTCTTGTAAACTTTTAAAGGCAAAAGGGCAATTGCTATTCATTATTTTAACACAATGTTGTTTTGATCAATAGGCGACTTCAATCCCAGCTCGTCGAAGGAATTGTTTGCCTTGCCATCGACCGTGTATTTCCACCACCATCAGATCCAGCCTCCCCAAACCAAAGCAGACAACACATCGAGGTGGCTTCCATTGAGAAATTCTGAACAGTATCTGCTACTGCATGAGTAACTGTGCCTTTCAAGATGATCAGTTTGGCATACTGGTCGGTAAGCAGTGTTAGTAGATTGTCAGCCAGGATGTTACAAGTGCAATATTTGTGTGTGTTTGTTCTCATGTCCATAATGCCGTGTTGAAATACGAGACCTTGAAACCTCGGAGATTACAATGGGATATAAGTATATAGTACATATGTGACCCACCAGGCGAAAAAAAAGGCGGAAGTCGGCAAATGCCACATCGAGATATGGCATTGTACACACAAAAATGTGTTGCCGGTCGATTGGTTTTTTTCCCGCATAAATCGTTAGTTAAAACTCTAATTTATAGGCTGTTCATGTTTAAACCTTTTTAAAAATCCCCGAAAGTGATTATATCGGCCTTCTCCTGATTTTTGTTGTCGTTGCTATTACTCAAATTGAGCAAACTTGTTGCCGCAAACGGCAACAAAATGTCACTTTTTGAAGCGTCGTTACTTTTAATAGCGTCGTTACTTTTCATTCCATAGCGGTACTGGTGCATGTGATGTATCATTTTAAAGCTTAAAACGCTAGCAATACAATGGTATAAAAATCAATCATATGAAAAATGTTGAGCCTGGTTTTGGGGTGGTGGGTCACATATCAATAACCCTAACCCTGCTAGATGCAGCGCAGTGCATCAGGTAAAAAAGTCTGGTGCACTTTGGTGCAGGGTATTATAATAGCTACTATATTTTGTGTGTTTTTTCATGTCCATAATGCTGTGTTGAAATATGAGACCTTGAAACCTCAGAGATTACAATGGGATATAAGTAGTACATATCTTAACCCTAACCCTGCTAGATGCAGCGCAGTGCATCAGGTAAAAAGTCTGGTGCGCTTTGATGCATTCTGCTGTCAACACCAGTGCATAATTGACCAGTCTAAGACTATGGCTATGTTCAGACAGAGTTTTAGCTAAAACGGTAAAAGTTGAAATGGTCGCTCACCACGGGTGGTCGGTCAAAAAGTTAAAACACCGAGCGTTCAGACACTGTTTTAATAAGTATATCTCTGTTCTGGGGTCACGTTGAGCTTCTGCTCATTCACTTTGACAATAATAAGTGGCGAGCACAGGTTCATGTTTACAACCTTTTTTCATATCCTGCAGCAGAATTCTTTTGTAATGCAACCAAGGTTGGTGCGGCAAGATACATGTAGGCCATGAATTGGAATACTGAGACACCACCATTGCAAATCACCATTTTATTAGTTTTATTATCATTCCGGTTTGAATGTGGAAGCTGTCCTATATACTCATGAAAACCATGTTGGAAAATAACACTGGTAGAACATGATAGACGCATGCTTATTTTCCTTCACCATCGTCTTCAAACGTGTCTATTATCATGCCTAGGGGAGGGTTGACAGCTGGTCTCGACCCCAGCACTCATTTGAGTTTTTTGTAGAAGTCGCAAACTTGATTGGCCCCGTCCACTTCGTCTGTTGGAATCCACCGTGGCCTTCAACTTGTTCTTTAGTGCCTTCATTTTATTGCACACGCTTTCAGAGTTTTGTCATGCTCCATATCTTTTAGTTTTTTGGACAGTCATTTGTATATTTTCCAGTTCCTTGTAAGGGGATCATCAAGGACCCTCTGCTTGTCCTCCTCGGCCCACACCGAAATATGAGGGCCTTCACTTCCACCCTCAAACAATTCGCACCACACTGTACTTTTTTTGATCCTTTTTCCGAGCCTTTCTCTGCAGTCAATGTCGTCGGAACATTGGCCATGATGATGAACAGAATTGGAAGTACAGCTAATGTTAATGATCGACAAAAATACACGGATAAACTAGTAGATATACCGTACGTTGCAAGGCGGCTAATGATGGCGTGGGTATGCGACGTGTTCCAAAAAGTTTGATTAATGGAAACATAGTCCAAAAGCATAAAATCCTTGATGAATACAAGCCACAATATTATGTGGTATATCATCAATATTACAAGACGACAGATTGTAACAGGCTTAAAAATGTAACTCGAAAAGCACAACGTGTATTCCAAAAAATTGCCAAGGAGCCAAAAAAGACTGTACAAGTCAAAGTTCCTTTATCTAATACATCACATATATAGAAAATCGTCTGGCATCAAAACACAAAATGTAGTGTGCCAATTACTTGGTGTGCATGTGCACAAGTTCCAAGAAGTTAAAGTGCACGGCATTTTAACCAGTTCGCGCCGGGATTATTTTAACATCGCCGAGCCGACGGGCGGGATTATTTTTAACGAAACTCGATCCGAAGCGTGTTCAGGCCTATAGTGCTGGGTAGCACACCCACGCATTTCCGGCCTTGCGCGCTGCTGACATACATTTCCGAACTTGAACTTGGCGTATATATTCGTCATCCGTTTTGAATTTGGGGAAATTTTTGCGTTTATATTCGTCATCCGGCGCGAACTGGTTAATTGAAAAGAAAGTTAATATAGATTGATTTTCCCATTTGTTTGCTTTAAACGCATCAAACATACTTTCCCCAACGGCTGGTTTTGAAATCTCCATTTTGATTAGCTCTGTATATTTATGACAGATATACCATCTGTACATGCTGTAAGCTGCTGGCCAATTGCTACTTTTATATTTTTTTTCTTTTTCTTCCATTCCTTTTTCCATTTCCCCATAAACTTCTACTTTACGTCGCCAAATAGTTTAATGTTCTGTTTTTATTTTATTCATTTTGTTGTTGAATAACAAACCTAAATGATTTGATGGTTTCCCTCCATATCGATGTTGCTAGGTGTTGTCATTGTCGTCTGCTTGTAACACACAGAAAGCGAGCTGAGCGTTACAACCACTGCGCTCAACGTAAAGCACCCTGCGCAGTAACACGGTGCCCTGGATAACACTAAGGCTCTCTGGCTTGTAATGCAGTGCACTGGGCTGTAACACGCCAAAATGTTAACAACAAATCTGTATTAGGGAGTCATTGTTAATGAGTACCGTTGCCTGTACATATTCAGTTTACGGCTCCTTGATTTGCCGAGTTGGTTAATTCCACACAAAGCCCGTTAATGCATTTGACCCTTTCTCTACCACTTGGGTATTGCCATGTGAATGACCCTAGTAGTAGTACAAGACTTCCTCCAAAATAATATAACAGGAGACTGGGAAATGAACCAAGATTGTCTGAAACGCTTTTGTTGGTGTCAAAATGTCTGAAACGTAAACAATAGACTTACGTTTCGGACATTAAATTTACGAAACGTAAGTAGGGATTACTTTTCAGACATTCCAAATGTGTGAAACGTAAGCTTTCCGTATGACTATTAACACATTTGTCGACCCTCTGAATGACAAATCCCTTCATGTACAAATGCAAATGTGGTGAAATGCCTCCACATACATATTTGTATTTATGCGGGCTGCCCATTGACTAGTTCTTGAACCATATGTGCCCTTGAAGTAAACACCAAAACTTCCTGTGGAATCAGACTCCGCCAACTTCTCATAGACTTTGTCCAGCAGCTGCTCAATTTTCTTTGTGCTGGTCTCTTCGACGAGGCATCGTAGGGTCTTGTACACAGCAGATTTCAGTGCATTGCGCCATGCACGATCAACATGCCAAGCACAGAGTAACTTCTTTGGCTTGTGAGTAAAAACACTCACCCATGCAGAATAATACTACTCAGCATCATCCGTCATCAGCCACTGTGCATCCACTTCCCCAACAGCATCTTTCACCTTCTTCAGAAAGCATGTTAAAGCTGTTCGGTCCTCCCGATTTGAAATACACTAGGCCACGGGCCGGGAAAGCCTTCCCCAAATTCATCCACTACCAAGACTGTTACCAGAGTGAAGTCGTAGGCATTTGTACCATGAGTTGCATCCATGCATATCACCCTGTTGCCAAAGGACTTCAACATCTTCTTCTGGATGTTGGTAATAATACCAAGCAAGAAATCGTCAGATGGTAGTACATCAACTCCTTCAGGACTGGCCTCTCCCTGTGGCTTGTAGATAATAACAGGGTTTTCATCGGGAGGTTTCTGGCTCATTTCCTTGACCCACATATCCGCATGCTTAGAGATTCCCTTCAAACCCATTGAATATCCTGTCTTGTGGTGAACTCTCTCTAAATACACTGAAAAACAGGTATAATGCCTCAATTAATTTGGGTAAACATAATCCCTTTTGTCTGAAAGTTTTTTTACCGACATGAATTTAGAATCTGCTCACTCAGTCCAAATTTTGTGTCGATTGCTCATTCACAACTGATATTAGGGGGGATTTTGACAACCAACACTGGCAATTCTTAACAAATTTTTGAATTTGATTGTGTAAAATTGGACGGAATGTCCCGAAATTTACAGAGGACAAACATATCCATCGTGCGATATCATACGCCAACTTTTATAACAATTGACCTGTTGCAACAGATTTTGTGTATTTTATCGTATTTTTAGTCAAAAAATTGATAAATACACTGAAAAACAGCTATAATGCCTTAATTAATTTGGGTAAACATTTTGTCTAAAAGTATTTTTACCGACATGAATTTAGAATCTACTTAGTCCAAATTTTGTGTCGATTGCTCATTCACAACTGATATTAGGGGGATTTTGACAACCTTCACGCAAAAAGCTGCCCGGACAACCAACACTCCTGGCAATTCTTAACAGTTTTTTTTTTCTCCACTTATTTCATAAAAATCATTTGGTCTCAAACTCGGCATGCAGGTTCATTTATTATAGCGCATCGATATTTCGCCAAAACAGGAACCTTTTGTTGTTCCGTCTGGTGTGATTTGTCTTTAAATCTGCACTGTAAAGTTTTTTAAAAACTCGCGCAAAACAATATGGCGAAACAAGTCTGTTACCACCAACTCGAGTGGCAGACGACATGAAATTATGCTATAAGACAAGATACTTAGACAACAAAAAAGGATTGGCAATGCACAATGCTTTTTCTTTAAAGAATATTAATACTGTTATTAAAAAACTCGCATTACCACAATAGAACAATACAATACACAATGACAATTAAATTATATGTAAAATATGAAAGCCAAAACAATAATAGTTTCCGTCCTGGTATTTTCATCTCTTTAAAAAACACAAAATACTTGCTCTGCGCCATTTTAAGTGGGGCCAGTGAACCAGAACAGGGTTGATTTTCTATTTTTTACAGCATCTGCAAACCAAAGTCAAACAAGTCAGTGAGTGTAAGTGTAAGGCAGTGTAACATTAGAGAGGTTTCGCACGCCTACCGGTACGTTTACGGATACGCATACGGTAACCGTAACAGTACGCGTTGGAGCGGATATCAATTTTGTGTCGCAAACCGTGACCGATAACAACATGCATGACAAATGTACAGTCGCCACCGACACCTTTTTTCAGTCTATTTTTCTTTTCTTTTTGGGGCCATTGCCCACAAATTACACTCTACATTCATGGGTTATAACACTAACAGTAATATGGCGGGGAGTTTTGTTGATTATACACGACACTTAGCTAAAAAGTCTACGAAAACAGTATCCGATTTTTACCTACGTGTATGGCGGCCGGTATCAGTTCGTAGCGTGTATGGAAACGTCTTCAAAACGGTTACAGGTCACGTGAGCGCACAAAGTGATGACGTATTCGTATGCGGACCGGTATCCGCGATGGTGCGAAACCTCTCTAATATTTGCTATAACATACATGTATGTGTTGTTTTTTATTCGTAACTAATAAAGTCGGCCCACTTCTTGGCTTTAACACTTCTTCTTCCTCTTCCAAGATTTTGTAAGTTCTGGTTCTGTTCACTCTCTAAATGAACCACAGGAACATAGTCCCACCCTGCACCGTTCTTGTTCCTCACTCGCTTTTGAGTGTGGCGGAGATGGTACCGGCGAGTGTGTCTCCAAGTTGAGTCTATCCCAGTAGATAACGTCTCCAAACTGTAAAAAAAAAAAGTTGCAAATTAGTCATACATACATGTACATATTTATCCTTTCTCTTTTCTGCTCTGTAAAACAGAACCTGCTTGTCCTTCGTCGATATTTGTCAAATTTATACACTGTCGGAAATCAGAAGTCTGTGTGTGGTAATTGTTCAGACGTCTGAATCCCCAAATAGTTGTAAAAACTGCCTCATTAATATCTGTGTTTTAGCACCGAATTGTTCTAATACTTACTGAGACATCTGACCAATATTTGTCGAGCCATCATTACATCTTCACTCGTCTTCTCTATCAGCATTACAACAGAAAACCTCTCGGATTTAATGTCGTCAAACTCTGTGAATGAAAAATCAAATATACATTTATTTATGAAATCAAAACAATTCAATAAACACCATCATGTTATTTACTAAATTCCAACCATTATTTAAAGTTGCTATTGAAAAGTTGCCATACACAAGCACAGTGTACAAAGTTATTTGTAAAAAGTCGATAGATGCTGAATATTACGGTTACAAATACTGACTGCTACAGGCTCTCCCACAATGATTATTAATAATGCAATTACAAAATTACTGAATTCTTTTTGAAAAAATGTTGATGTGATCACACTAACCTTTATCAACTGCTATGTGTGCCACAAGAGTAGCTTGGCCAACTGATATGTCACTGTGGAAATCAATCAACTGTACGGTGTCCCTGTTAAAAAAAAATTGAAACAAATGTGCATCACAATGAGATATGCAAGAGATTGTCTAAAACCCTGCTCTCTGCCAGAAGAAAAATACATGTACCGGTACATTGTTTTATAAGTTCTCACAAATATTTTTTTTCAAAAATAGACTATGTACATGTACAATATAACAAATATATTATGCAATTTGAGAAAATTAATCAAAAATATTCAATATACAATATTCAAATACTTGTGCTCCCCTTCAAGCTACAGATTCGTTTTAAATAATTACCACTTCAATTAAGAAAATGCATTCGACTTCTGGATGCTGTTTAGAGGATTGATAGACAGTAAGTTTTACCCTGGTTTCAAGAAACTTTCTCCATGGTCCAGCTGGTCCAGCACAAAGTCATCCGCTCTGCGTAGTATAGTGTTCTCTTTGTCTGATGTGTTGCTTCCTTTTTGCTTCTGAGCAGTTCTGCCATTCCTAAATGTTAAAAAGGTCTTGTAATAATTCTTGTCATAAAAGTGTAGAAAGAAGTGTAAATAAAAAAGTAAGCACTATTGAGAATTAGATATTTGAAGACTCGAGAATTACACTTTTTTAAAGAAAAAAACCTTACACTTTTAGAATTTTTTTTTAAAGAAAAGTCAAGGATGAAGTTGATACAAATCTTAAAAACTAATTTTTAATAGCATAACGAAGACGAGTTGAGCCCTTCTATTGTGTTTAACTTATTACCCCAAACCACTGAACCATGAACAGAAATGCAACCATTTAGACACGTACGCAGATTTCTAGTTTTGAACATTAATATTTACAGGGTATCAAATCCCACCGTTGCAAACATAATCAGCAATTGATGCAGAAGCGAATCACAGCTACATGTATTCTCAGACTTACTTTCGTTTGAAGTGGTCAACAGCATTAGAAATGTATTTGCGAATTGCGGCCTTGATCTTCTTCTTTGTCCCATTATTTCCCAACAGGACACAATCGATAAACCTGAAAAACAAATTGAAATAGATGAATGTTGTGTTGTTGTACAATCGAATCTCGTTATGTACAAACTCAGCCAGACACAGTAAAAGTTTTAGATTTACACTTTTTTTTAAAGGAGTACCGGTCCTACTCGGGAAAGCCTAATGATCGGTACCGGGGCTTTAATTTTGCTATAACCAGAATAAGAATTTGTATTGGTACTGTTTATAAAATATAATGGGAGTGTATGTTCATGAAAGCTTCTGTTCAAGCAGTTTAATTTAATTTAAGTTTGCATAGTATGTGTAATGTTCACTTTGTACGTCTATAGTTTCAAATCTTTCATACTCAAACGTCGCTATCAATTCTTTAGTCACAGTTTCACTTGTTAAGGCGTTCAGACCTCCAGATCTGTCGGCATCAATTTCCCCAATAATTCCTCTGAGTCAACAGTAGTCACAGTTCCACATGTTGTTAATCAGATTTATGGAAAATAACATTTAATCAACAGATCTTCAAGTAGAACTATAAATCTTATCTATCTTGGGATTCTTTAACCCTCCTATATACAGGGCAGTTACCATAGAGCTGTCAGACCTTTCAAAACCTTTCAAGTTTTCTGGACTGAAAGGTTTTGAAAGGTGAGAAAGCTGTCTGACAAAAGGAACCTATGAAAGGTTTTGAAAGGTAAAACAACTCTCTGAAGAAACAGGTGTGAGAAAAAAAATACCTTTCAAGTTTCTGGACTGAAAGGTTTTGAAAGGTGAGAAAACTGTCTGACAAAAAAACCTATGAAAGATTTTGAAATGTAAAACAACTCTCTGAACAAACTTTTGTGAAAAAAAAAAAAAACTTTCAAAAGGTTTTGAAAGGTGTAGTAGTGCAGTAGCAAATAATTCTGGAGCGTTTTGAAAGGTTCATACTTATTGATAGCCATTTTGCCCATTAAGCAGATTTTGAAAGGTTTTGAAAGGTAAAACCATAAGAGGGTTAAAGCCTTAGCGATAGCGTAAACTTCAGGTAATAGACGGTCTCAGACGTGCAACTTGTGATACTCCAAAATCTAGCGAGCACATGTCTATATATACGCCCCATAATCCTTAGTGAAAGCACACTTTGTATACAGTATACATTTAATAATTGGTTATAATACCAACCTTAATCCGACGTTTGGGTATGGTCAGCTTGTGGTAATAAAATGATGGTTACAAACTGACATTAAAATAACGTCTGTGCAACGTCTGATCAATGACGTTGATAATTGGTTATAATACCAACCTTAATCCGACGTTTGGGTATGGTCAGCTTGTGGTAATAAAATGATGGATAAAAACTGACATTAAAAAGACGTCTGTGCAACGTCTGATCAATGACGTTGATAATTGGTTATAATACCAACCTTTATCCAACGTTTGGTTATGGTCAGCTTGTGGTAATAAAATGATGGATAAAAACTGACATTAAAAAGACGTCTGTGCAACGTCTGATCAATGACGTTAATTATTGGTTATAATATCAACCTTAATCCGACGTTTGGTTATGGTCAGCTTGTGGTAATAAAATGATGGTTAAAAACTGACATTAAAATTACGTCTGTGCAACGTCTGATCAATGACGTTAATTATTGGTTATAATATCAACCTTAATCCGACGTTTGGTTATGGTCAGCTTGTGGTAATAAAATGATGGTTAAAATCTGACAATAAAATGACGTCTAAGCAACGTCTGATCAATGACGTTATTATTTGGTTATAATTCTGCCTTAAAAGTAACGTTCATTTTCGGTCACATTTCAGTTATCATGGTCGCGACCAACTTTCAACCATAATACGACGTCAATATGACGTTATAAACTTACGTCAAATACTTGTCGCCAATCCGACGTTGTATTTTGGTCACTATTCAGTAATCTGACGTCGCGACTAAAAAAAAACCATAACATGACGTCAGAAAGACGTCGTGTGCCTGCTGGGATGTAGTTGGTGGCAGTGTTTCCAGAGGAGCAGCTGCTACAGGAGATGGAGGTTTGCTACGACATGCCCGTCTTGTACGTCTCTTGACAGTAAGCTGCAAAAGTTCCTTAGGAATAAAGGGCTTTACCGGAACTCCCGGTATTACACGCACCAGCAGCCTTTCAACGGCCTTTTGCACTGCCGCTCCAAACTTCTCATTGCCGTCACGGCTCAGATGTAACCCATCCCTTGCAAAGTCGGATCTCTTGTTGATGTCATCACTGAAGTCCACAAATTTGCAGTTTGCAAACTGTAGACATAGTTTTGCCAAGTGGATATTTGATACTTTGGCTACCTCGTTGAGGCAACAGTCATCAAAGCGAGGCAAAACTCCACTGACCAGAATTTTGGCGTCTGGCTGCCTCTCTTTTGTGGCAATTAACAGAGACTGAAACTTTTTCAGGAAGGTTACCAGCACTTCTCTGCATAAGTCATTGGTTCCAACATGCAGAACAACCACATGTGCACCTTGTAAATTAGACGTACACGTAGAGCGCACAGTTTCTCGGAGACGAGATATCGTAGCACCAGGTTTGGTTACAACTGACGGAATAAACCAATCGCTGTGTAGGTTGTCCGACAGATACCTTGTAATGGAGTTACCCAGTATTTTAACAGGAAACCAAGGTAGATCACTCTGGGTGCTGGGCCTTGTAATATCAGGTAGAAATGACCAAGGTCGTGGAGACGATCTTTACTATGTAAGTGGTTTATTAAAGATGGCTGCCTCCATGCCATATTTCCATGTGCCCAGCTCAGTGGTCAAGAGAGGGCGCTATAACAAGTTATGATCAAGGCATAATCCTACACCTCCCCCCAAGTACGAATCTGTGTACTTTAAGATCAGGACATAAATTGGCATTAAAGTCTGTATTGTTCATTTATGCATTAAATTTAGTCTTTGAATGTGTAGACAATGTTCCGAGATCCTGTGACAACAGCTTTAAACTATAACTATGAATGTCAACCGCTAAACTATAACTACTGAACTAGAAACTTTTTTTGTTTTTTTGGTTTTTTTTGTGTAAACCGTTTTAGTTTTAGTCTATGATTGACTGCTTGGATTAAGTTTTTATAAATCAAGGCGATTAGGAGGCTTCACTAAACGTCCTGAACGTGTCATCACAGCATGTGGTTGAGCACACGGTGGTGGAGACGGAGAGGATGTCTGTGGTAGAGTCGGTGAAGACTTTGGAGCTGGGGGTGTCAAACCTGTCTGCTCAGTCACATCGGGAGAAGAAAGAGACGGCAGTGTTGGCGGTTGGATCAGAGGGATTTGATTTGGTGTGTTAACCAATGCTGAGCGGTTGCGACGGACTGTACCACGGTCAGTTCTTACGATGTAGGATCGTGGCTCTGATGTCTTGCTTACGACTGTTCCGTGGCGGTCTTGATCTCTGATCCACACGGGGTCACCTGGTTGCAGTACTGGCAACTCTCGAGATCGGTGACGAAGATTGAAGTTGCGTTGTTGGTTGTCTCGGTAGACTTCTTCCTTCTGTTGGACTTTTTGATGAAGCTCGGGTTGGACTTTGGGGTGCAGATTCGATGAAAGAATTGGCAGTTGTGTGCGGAGTTTTCGTCCCATCAGCAACTCGCTTGGCGAAAGTCCATTTTGTAGGGGGGTTGCTCTGTACGTCAGAAGGGCTAAGTAGGGTTCCTCATTTTTTTTGAGTAGGCCTTTCACGGTGCGAACTGCTCGCTCGGCTTCGCCGTTTGCCTGAGGGTACCTCGGTGAGCTAGTGGTGTGTACGAAACCGTATGTCTTCGCAAACTGTCGGAATGAGTGTGCGCTGAACTGTGGCCCGTTGTCAGATACCACCAAGTCTGGTATCCCGTGTACTGCGAAGATTTCTTTCAGAGCTCGGATCACAGTTTCTGCAGATTGGTTATTGGAGAGGGATTTGATCTCTATCCAGCGAGAGTAGTAGTCAATGACGATGAGGAAGATTTTTCCTTGGTATTCGAACAGATCCATGCCTAGTCTTTCCCAAGGACGGGATGGGAAAGATGCTGGCATAAGGGGCTCACGCTGTTCTGGTCGGTGTTTCGCGCAGGTTGAACACTTGGAAACCATATCCTCGATGCTTTTGGAGATACCTGGCCACCAAACAGATGTATGTGCTCTGGCTCGGCACTTGGTGATTCCCAGATGGCCTTGATGGATGCAGTCAAGAATTTCAAATCTCATGACTCTGGGAATGACTATGCGGTCATTGTATAGAAGAAGATCGTTGACTACCGCAAGATGGCTTCGGCTCTCCCAGTACTGACGGAGTAATGGTGATTGTGGCATATATGCAGGCCAGCCGTGCAGGCAGTACTCCTCGATTTGTGCGCATTCTTCATCAGCCTTTTGGGCTTCAGCGATGTCGAGTAGGCGTTGTGTACTCGCAGGGAGTGTAGTCATCGTGTGCGTAGCGAAACTTTCGACTTCTTCGATCAGCGTAGTGTCGCTTTTATCTGGTATACCGACAGGGGCACGCGACAATGCGTCGGCAGTAGTCTGGTGCTTGCCTGGTACATACTGGACCGTTGGGCTAAATCTCATCAGACGTAGGCGAAAACGCAATATGCGTGGGGGCATCTTGGAGAGTTCCTTTGTTTGCAGAAGGGACACAAGTGGCTTGTGGTCTGTCTCAAGGGTGAAATGTAGCCCCAGGATGTAGTCGGAGAACTTCTCACAAGCCCATGTTGTAGCTAGTGCCTCTTTCTCAATGACTGCGTATCGCATCTCTGTTTCGTTGAGAGAGCGTGATGCGTAGCAAACTGGACGGCGTTTTCCATCGTCTTGGGTTTGAAGCAAAACGGACCCGATACCAGATGATGAAGCATCAGTGGCGACGAAGGTAGGACGTTTTGGGTCGTAGTGGGCTAGTATTTCAGATGATATGAGCATGTTCTTCACCCGTTGAAAAGATTTCTGTTGGGCATCATCCCAATACCAGACCGTGTCCTTTCGTAACAGCTGGCGTAGTGGCTCAGTGATTACTGCCAACCCTGGGACGAATTTGCCGAGTTGGTTTACCATTCCCATGAATCGCTGTAGTTCTGTGATGTTGGACGGGACTGGGAATTCTGCGATGGCTGTAGTTTTTCCTTGGTCAGCATGCAGGCCTGCTGCGTCTATTACGTGACCCAAGAACTTGATTGTGCCCTTAGAGAATTCGCATTTGTCATTGAGGGTTAGGCAAGCTTTCTGAAGTCGCTGTAGGACTGCTCTCACACGCTGGTCATGTTCTACTTAGTTGGCGCCATGGATAAGGATGTCATCCATATGGCAGATGACACCTTTGAGGCCAACAAGTATACTGGACATAGTTCGCTGGAAAATCTCTGGAGCAGAACTGATGCCGAAGGGTAGCCGGTTGAAGCAGTAGCGACCCGAGGGCGTGATGAATGTAGTCAGCAGCCTGGACTCCTTGTCTAGGGGTATCTGCCAAAATCCACTTTTGGCGTCGAGTTTTGAGAAGAGCCGGCTCTGTCCGAGTTTAGCCAGACTTTCATCGACTGAGGACATGGGGTGAATCTCGCGTAGAACGCTTTTGTTTAGTTGAGTAAGGTCAACACAAATGCGATATGAACCATTTGCTTTAGGCACGGTTACCATGGCTGAGCACCACGTTGTTGGCGCGGTGACTGGAGAAATGACGCCTTGTTGCTGCATGGACTGAATCTCCTTTTCAACCTGTGGTAGTAGGGGGTGGGGGACTTTCCGTGGTGTGTACAAGCATACTGGCTTAGCATCAGGACACAGCGTTATGTGGTATGGCGTCTGAAGTTTTCCCAGGCCAGTGAATAACCCAGGGAACTCTGCTCGGAAGTCAGGAGATGAGTTCTGCTTCACCTCGTTGACTCTTGTAATGAGGCCCAGATCAACACATGCTCGTTTGCTGAGTAACGAGCATCTCTGGTTCCGAATGACGTAAAGTCGCTCGGTGATCTCTTTCTGGTGATACCTTAGTGTTGCGGTCAGCATACCAGTCACTGGAAGTGGGGTACCACCTGGACCACGGAGGGACTGATTTGTCTTTTTGAGTTCTACTCCGGCGAGCCATGGTTCAGTGTCGCTGATGACTGAAACAGTTGCCCCGGTGTCAAGCTTGAAACGGGTGCGGTGTCCATTGACGGAGATGTGAGCACTCCAGTAGTCGGCATTTCCGATGACTTCGCCGAGAAAGGGAAGGTCATCTTCATCAGTGTCGTCCACTTCGTGGACTTTTGTAGTGCTGCGTTTGGATGCAGGGGCACTCCGACAAACAGTCTTGAAGTGGCCTTGTTTCTTGCAATTGTCACACACTGCATCTTTTGCAGGGCAGTGTAGGCGTGAATGTCGTTGTCTGCCACACCATTGGCATGTTCCCGTGGCGAAATCTCGTCTGGGTTGTTTGAGCTGATCCTCTGGCTTTGGTGTGGGCGTTGCCGCTTTTCTGTTGTTGACAAAGTCAATGTTAGCAGGCTTCGTGTCACCCCGAACAATGTCACGGCTTTCCTTTCGTGCCTCAGTCTGGCGACATAGTTGGACCGCTTTATCGAGTGTGAGGTCCGCTTTAGACTGCAGGGTGTCGGACAATTTGTCATCCAACACTCCAACAACTATTCTGTCCCTGATGAGGCTGTCTTTTAGCTCTAGGTATTTACAGTTGTCAGCTAGTCTGTACAGATCTTGAATGAAGGCATCGACTGGTTCGCCTGGCATTTGTTTACGTTTGTTGAAACGAGCTCTCTCCACGATCACATTTCGTCTGCCTTCATAATGTTTATTCAGGGCTTGTTTGACTTCATCATACGTTGCTGATTCCTCATCAATTCTGAGGGTAATCATGATATCGTCAGCGCAATCACCCATAGAGTACAGGAGTGTGCTCACCTGTTCCCGGGCTGGCTTTTTGTTGAGTCCGGAGGCGATCCGATATCGTTCAAAACGTTTGATCCATTTGGGCCACAATTCACATTGGTTTGGCCTGTTTCCACCATCAAACTTCCCAGGAAGGGGTAGCTGAGTCATAAGTTGAGTAGCCATGCCGTGGGTTTGTATTTTAAACCGCTGCCACCATGTAATATCAGGTAGAAATGACCAAGGTCGTGGAGACGATCTTTACTATGTAAGTGGTTTATTAAAGATGGCTGCCTCCATGCCATATTTCCATGTGCCCAGCTCAGTGGTCAAGAGAGGGCGCTATAACAAGTTATGATCAAGGCATAATCCTACAGGCCTGTCATATGGCAAATCAGAGGAAAAGATTTGTTAACGTTTTTGGTTTACAGAACTACATACAACATTATACAACAATTGCAACCACAAGAACAATTATTATGAAATACCAACTGTTGTTTAATGAGTGTCTAAAGCATCCTGTAAAATTATGGTACTTGGTTATAGCCCTAGTCTATGGCCCCGCACTAGATTAAATACACTGTGCTATAGGCCATACGTCCATGCAAAAAACACAGGATTTTTCAAACTTATTTCATAGAAATCATTCGGTCTCAAACTCGGCATGCAGGTTCATTTATTATAGCGCATCGATATTTTCCTAAAATAAATCTGCGTTATAAAGTTTTTAAAAAATTCACGATAAATGTAAAACAATATGGCAGATCAAGTCTGCGCAGACTACACCAGCCTAAAATATAAGTTAAAAGTTTAATACAATAAATACTAAAAACTTAAATCTCTAGGAAAAACTAGGCAGAGTAGTTTTGTGCACGTACATATGGGATTGTGCACGTACATATGGAACAGCGCCCTATTGTCGACACCAAAAAAATTGCCTGAACACGAACGTCATGAACGTTGAAAACCGCAGTTATTGCACTTGTGACGTCATCATATTGCGAGTCTTACGGCAAAATGTGTGATTTTGGCAAAAGTTTGACATCAAATTGTTCGCTCATGGAAAAACTTGCAGAAGTGAATTCGGTATCGTTGAAATGCGTTACGTTTTGCGACACTGACAAACACCACAGTTTTCCCCAAAATATCTTGAAACAGTCAGGAGCACCCAAAATGTGGGGCCACTCCCGAAAAAGTCAACGACTTTTGGCACATTTCACATGGCGTTTTAACTAATTTTTCAGAAATTTTACCGGCTAAAATGTATTTTTATTAACGGAAAAATTATCGTAAATTCACTTACCACTCCATTTTGACCCAACACTGTCCGCTGACGGGTTTCCTGCACGTATTTGAAGGGGTACTACTGAAATCCCGCGCAAGCTCGCAAAATCTCGAATGGTCCGAGACCGTCAAATCGCTGCAAATAAACTTTAGCGATATGCCTCATTAACGAGTACGCTGCGCACTGACTGTCAGGTGTACATTGACCCCCATTTGACCCAAGTTATTGTGAGACTTGAGACTAAATGTCCATTAGGCAGGTCACTGAGAGTTCAAAGTTACCACAGAACAGTATAATCTTATTGTCCCTACCTCAGTTGAAGTTTCTACAGAACTATAAATTTAAATTCTTAACCTACAATGTGATGTGTACACTACAGGGAATTGATAGAAGTAGGCAGTTTTGCAGTGAAATGTTTACCCGCTCCCAGTTCCGCTCAGAATAAAAATAATGCAATAATAAATGCCAAGAACAATTTTGCAAATTGATTAAAAACGTCAGAGTAGCCAGGAAATGCCTCAGATTGCACCACATAGTTGAGACCGAATGATTTCTATGAAAGAAGTTAACAAAAATCCTGTTTTTATTGCACTGATGGACGTATGGCCTACAGCACAAATTGTGTATAGTGCGGGGCCATATAGACTAGGCCCAAGCCATTGGCATGCTGCGTTCCCTTGGCATATTATTGCAACTACATGTATAATACGTCATATATTCGAAGCAACATATTGAGGTACATACCTTAATTATTTGTACTACGCCGGGTGAAATGACAGTATGTCACAATAGTCTAGTTGGGTCGAAAGTAGACAAGGAACTGCACGTTCTACGTACACGTTACATTGGCACGCCAACAACCAGACTTGCCTTTTTGAATACACTAATCCGGTGACCAGAATTTCGCGCCTACTATCGGGTATCGCACGCCCGCGAGTTTCTTCGACCAATAAGGTTTCGTGGCGGGCATGACAACATCGTTGAGCTGTCGTGTTTTGGTCAGAGTCGCTGTAGTATACACATGACTAGATAACGATCGTAAAACGACGTCGTTTTTTTCCATGCGGTTGTTGTAGTACACACGACGTTAGCCGTCGTTTTTTGGTCACGACCACTTTAGTACACACGACAAGATAACGACCACAAAACGACGTCGTAAAGACGTCGTGTGGTGTGCCCACTGGGCACACGCCGTCTTTAAGACGTCTAATGGACGTAATGTATGGATGTCTCATATACGTCTTATTTGGGTTGTCAGTGCAAAACTAAAAGACGTCGTTTTCTGACGACTGAAAAATGTCGTTTTCCAAAGACCAACATGTTTTTTCTGAAGCCCTTTACCCTGTTAGCAGGCACACGTCTTAATCACGTTGTAATTACGTCAGAAAGACGTGAAGTTGCACCCACGTCATTAACACCTTTATTTTAGGTGGGTTAAGTTTTTGATAAATGTATTTGAGATATTTCTGTATTTCGGCCTCAACCTGTCCACTGTTGCATTCCGACGTTGCAGCATTGCATCGAATAGCAGCTACATGAAATAGGGAAACAAAAGAATTACACATATTAGAAAGCTGAAGAATCAACTACAGTGTATTTAATTTCTTCCTTTTTACTTTTTGGGAAGGATGCAAATTATAGGGCTAGTTCCGATTCAGTCAATGTTTCCTTGCTCGTTTTTATTTCAAGTCAGGGGTCATTCTCACTGCCTTCCCCACCCATGAATTGGTAAATAGGAATACAATAAGGGACTAACGCTCGGTTCAGACAGGCGTTCCACAGTCGCGCCAAACCAAATGAGTGAATTGAGTCCGACGTCTGAAACGAATAAGGGCGACAAGGCGGAGTTGTTAGAGCGACTCGGGAGCGACTTGATTTCAATTTGGTTCGGCGCGACTGTTGAACGCCTGTCTGAACCGAGCATTACAGTAGCAGCTTTTGTAAGTATGTGTGGTTATGAAAAGGGAAACTGGATGTTTATTAGGAGTCTCGTAATGACGCACATAATACTGTCGGAACTCTTTCAGAACCACACATACAAAACAAATTGATTACACGGTGCTACCGTAAATTACTTATTTTATTGATTATAAACATCTGTAACACACCACAGATTTATCCAATGACTTCCACATACCCAGAAATCCCCTTCTTGGGTCCTTGCTGACCACACCAGTTATACTTGTTTGCAACTGGTTGCCTTGTCAGAAGCGTGTTCATCATTCTCTGAATAGTTTCATGTAGGGTAACAGATCCACACTTTCTCAGGAATTCAACCTACAAAAGACAAGCGTACAATCTACATGTAAGATGCTGCTATCATGGATCATTTACAAACTTCCACCACTTCCTTAATTTCAAATCACATGACTTTACAAATAAATGGCAGGTGCAATTCAACCAAATCTGACCCAACATCAAACATAAAAGAAGCCTGAATGATATTTTGATACATGTGTAAATGCTCTTACACATTTCCCAATCCTAGGTGTGCATATATACCTTGCCAAAATAATTTGTTGGACCGGGGCTGATGGCCTATAACAGTATATCCATACCAGGTGCTTTTCAAGCTCTTTGTTGGTCTCCAGGAAATGTTCCATGGAATTTATGTCCTCAATTGTATCTAGTGGGAAGGCCAAGGCATCAGGCATAACAAACTCATCAGCCAATTGCCCGGCATCAATTTGGGGAGACACCAAGAATGTCTGAAACGCTATTGTTAGTGTCAAATAACAGAAAACCTCTCGCATTCAATTTCATCAAACTCTGTGAATCAAAAATCAAATATACATGACATTATGCCCAAACAATTAACATACCATTATTTTATTTACTAAATTTTAACCATTATATTGTAGCGTAGTCGGGCCAAAACACAAAGAAAAACTGTCGAAAATCAAGCTTTGTAATCAAAACTAAAAAAGTAATCAAAACTAAAAAAGTAATTAAACTTATTTACTACAATTAAGTTACCAGTAGTTAAAGACTAGGGCAGTTCCCAACAAAAGACCAAGGGTTGCAATTGAATACGAAAATAAGGTCCAAAAATAGTGACTGTTACAGTAAATAAAAGTAAAAGAGGCAACAACTTATATTAATTTGACAAAGTAAAATCTTGCATACACGACCTGGTATACATAGACAATGTACATGTACATGAACCTCTCCCACCTATAGCCTGCTGAGAGCCACGCCCTCCACACTAGTATATGGCTATCGCCGAACTCAACTGCTGGACTCCCGAAATTCCTAATGCCCACAGTTTTATATGGGGTGAGCCCAGAAGCTAGCAACACAACAATAAAGAATATGCAAATTAACAACAGCTCAGGGGTTAAGGTTTCTGGGGTCTTAGTCACAACAAAGGAGAAACTTAAAATACAAAAGGATATCACATATGTACCATCAAATTAACTAGAAGGGGGTGACTGGCTGGACCGGTCCACGTCTTCAGGGGGGAGAGCCATGACCATTCCATGTAGTAGACGGGGCCCCGATTTTACTACAATATAAAGCTGCTATTGAAAAGTTGCCGTACACAAGCACAGTTTTCCAAGTTATCAGTAAAAAGTCGAAAGACGCAGAATATTACGGTTACAAATACAGGCTGTCCCACAATGATTAGTAATAATGCAATTACAAAATTACTGACTATTTACTAATTACTAACCTTCACTGTAACTGTACAGCTGGTCCACTTGTTTCTTCAAACCTCGCATCTCCGTTATTATCTGTCAGGAGCTTGATGATTAAAGCGTATACCCAGCACGATATGTGGCAGAGGGGTACCCCCCTCTTATCCCTATACTTTATACGCACTCAACACTATTGTAACCTAACCCATCCCCCCTTGAAACCTAAAAGGAATTCCTGAGATTCCGGGAACACAATGGTCAACACAAAAGAGGGGGGGTTTTCTCTGCCACATATCGTGCTTCATATGTTAAAACGCACAGTTGCTAAAATGTAAAAAACAGATTGATATTAATGTACATGTACACGAAATAGTAAATGTAAAATGTAAGTTTTTTTTTTTTGAGATTGGGAACTTAATTGGATATTCAGCGATTGACGGGAACAACTTGACAAACAATTTGAAAAGCACAATTGTAGCAGAGTTGTAAGACTCATATTACACATATACACCATGGACTTATTTGATGACCATGGACTTACAGGTATCAGTATTTTAAAACAGTAACAGCTACATGTATAATTGCTGCCCTTTTATTTAGGATTCCCTGTTTTTGGTATACATATTTTTAGTGAAAAAGAAGGAATATATCATGTGCTTTTCTATTATAATTTCTGTTTTTCTTAGATGTTTTGCCAACAGCCAAACACATATGCATTTGTGCTAGATATAACAAATCTTATTAAAAATCTATCGTTTTTGTACAAATGACATTTATAATATTTATAACAACGTACATAGATAGTCGAACACAGCATGTTTGTGACTCAACACAAACTCATACAGTTATGCTCGAAATTATGATCACTATACGCATATGCGTTTACGCGTAGCACGCTACGCGTATGATACGTCAATAAAATGTTTCTGCTAAGCTTGTAAATTCTGCTAAGGCATGCTTCTGCGTAAGCCTACGTGCAAGCCTACGCGTGAGTCTACGCGTATTTGCCGTGTTTCGGGAATTTACGTGAGGACGCGTTAATGTGCGAGAAGTAGCATTCGCGAAGATACGCGTATCAATAACGTACACCCGTCTACGTCTCTCTTGCACCAAAGAATTGTTTGACAATATTTTGTTACTCCCCACACGAAACAGAGTTAGGTTTTAGCCTTACCTGTATTACGGTACGCTGTCCTTATTTGTTTGCAACGATCGTCCTGTAAGTTATAACCCGAATTGGTGATCATAGCGCCCCTTGTTTTCTTGATCAAATCAAATAATAATTAAAATGTCACCGGCAGAAGTAAATTGTGGATCCCGCTTACATGGATTGTCTCGTCCTTGTTCCTTTTTGTTCTGCTATTTTTAGGCGACCTGTTTTTTTTGTTCATCTTTCAGTCCTTCATCGGCCACCTCCTATTTACGCAAGGGGATTCGCTCGTCAGTTTGAAAACTAAATGTCGCTTTGTTCAATCAATATTCCCCACTTTATTTACAATCTGTTATACCGAACAAAACAGGCACAATTAACTGTTTTTTAGCCCATCAGCGACCTGGACAATGCTACTCAGTACTCAGTGCGTATTTGAGTCATCTTGTCCTGATTGAGCTGGCCGTGTGCTGCTCCTTGCCGCCTTCCTTCATGGTATGTGCGATTGTTTCTTAATTTTTTGTTATTAAATACTCTTCGAGCAAGGTTGACCGCGAAGTTGCGAAAAGAGCTGCTCCGGCAGAACAACCTTAGTAGTTCGTCTTCGTCTTCGCCTTCAATTTCAGGCACCTGAGCAGGTCTCCTCGGAACTTGTAGGCTAAGTAGCCTTCCGGGCTGATACAGCCCTTCTATTCTGTCAAGGCGTGCCTTCAGGCTGGTTATTTCAGTTAGACATCTCCTCTCCATGCCTATCATCCGTTGCAATAAATTAACAGTAAAGTTATACCTGTCCTCCCAGTGTACCCCCCCTTGCACTGCTCCCTGTCCCTGCCCTGCACCCTGCTCTTGCCCCTGCCCTGCTCCCTCCCCCTCCCCCTGCACTGCTCCCTCCGGACCCTCCCCCATTGCTGCTCCCTCCCCCATTGCTAACTCACCATGCTAATTTAATCTTTGCTAATTTAATCAGTTTTTGTTTTACTTTTACATTTTTACCTTTCAAAGAAGCCCTCAAAGTCCCTGCAGGGAACATTAAAATGCTGGTATTGAAAAATTTCAAATTGAAATTTGAGACTGAAATTTGAGATTGAGAGCAATGCACTGAGAGCAAGTATATGCACTATGTAATTTACATGTATGCACTTATGTACAACTTGTGCACTTATTTTTGCGCGGAATGTTTTGCGGTCGATTTTGCGGTCGATTTTGCGGTAAAGAATTCCTATACAAATAAAACGTTCGCGTATTAAGCATACGCGTAAAGCCGGCCTACGCCATATACAAATAAAATGCTACGCGTGTGCTACGCGTGTGCTACGCGTGTGCTACGCGTATGCTACGCGTATGCTACGCGTATGCGTAAACCCTGCCTAGGCCACATACTACGCAAAACAAAAGCGTTCGCGTAATCCTACGCGTATAGCTTAAGCCGTATACATCATGTATGTAGAATTAAAAAGACTACTCGTGTGCGTACCTAGGCCAGTTTTAAAAAAACATGTAAGCACACAAATTTGCTCAGCTTGAAAATTCTTACTTGGAAAAAACATGGTTACAAACAAATTTTCTGGTGATCTGTGTTGTTTATGAGTGGTGTTCACTGGTTTTTCTAAGCAAGAAAAGCACATAGAGTTTTGGCTGGTAACTTGTTTTTACTGAATAAGACTTAATTGTTTGTGCTCAGCAATTTTTGTGTACTTAGGCCTACATATGTTTTATAAAATTGGCCCTGCTCTGGAGCCAATTTCATAAAACATGTAGGCCTAAGCACAACAAAATTGCTGAGCACAACAATTAAGTCTTATTAAGTAAAACAGGTAACCATCCCTCCCTGTGCTTTTTTTGCGCTTGCGTGATTTATCTATCACAGAGTTGCAGGTTTTTACTAAGACCAGAAATCATGTAGTTTTCAATGGACTTTTCAATAAACTTTTTAAGTGTTGTGTTTTCAATGTTAATAAAATTCGTTTGGATGTTGAAGTGCTTGGCAATGGATGACTTTTAGAATTAGAAGTCTCCCTTTCGACCATGGGCTTAGTGTTCGTTGAGTCCAGTTTATAATTTATCTTTTGTTCTGCCTCTAGACCCGTACCCCTTTACTGTAAACCCAAAATGTACATCAATACATGTACATGTACAGTACTGGTGGATACAAGTCGTTTTATACGTGGCCTGTTTACAATACACATACATTAATTAGGTAATACATGTGTAACAGTGCGAGGACCGGTCATTACTGCGTGATAATGACCGGGTTGGGGGATGACCGCTGGTAATGGATCGAGCCGAAGGTATAGCAACGCGCTAGCGTTAGCAGACGACACGCGCATTTTGAAAAATGCCGCGCGTATAGATACAAACGTTCTACGCATACATTTTATAGCGCGCAGTATCAAGATTTGACGCGTCCTTGTTACAAGTTACCGTAGAACTGTTGCATTCGGCCAATCATTGGCTTATATGATGCTTGATTAATGCTGGTTCAGGGAACATTTATTCGCTTCTTCTTGAAACCCATGATATTACTACCTGGGCCCAATTTCATGGCTCTGTTAACCACAGAATTCCTCGCTTACGGTCACCATTTTCCGCCAACCGCGCTAGCAGAAAATTTATTTACTCACCCGGTATAGCCACGCTTTTTTATACTATGAACTCACGCGTAGGCTTGCACGTAGGCTTACGCGGAAGCATGCCTTAGCAGAATTTACAAGCTTAGCAGAAACATTTTATTGACGTATCATACGCGTAGCGTGCTACGCGTAAACGCATATGGGTATAGTGATCATAATTTCGAGCATAACTGTATCTACACAGCAATTGTTTTCCCGCCGAGTATGTTGTCATGCATTGTTTGTTTTGTTAATTTTGACTGAATAAATAATTAATGTAGGTCTTCCCACACAATCTACAAATACCCTGTAAACACTGAGAATGTAGACTGCTCATGATGGAAAACGGCAAATCGGCAATGAACCATAGGAGATACTCCTTAGCTGTATGATACCTAGAGTTAAAAAGGATTGTAAATTTCAGATTTTACTAATATAACTATAGTTTGCAATACCGATACATGAGCAACGATCTGTAACAAACAAATAATAATATTATGTGCAGCGTCTGTTTAAGAAAAAATATGGGGCCCAGGCATACCCCATTAAAACAAATGTTTACCATTAATAAACATTTTCAGGTCATAAATATGCTGTCCAGAACACTTTAACGTTAGTCATTAATTACAATAATTTATTATTATTAAAATAGTCCCAGTATTGGGCCTAGGCCCTAATTTTATTTAGTTGGCTGAAAAGTTCTTTTGAAAAGTAGAGAGGGTTCTAAGGCAGGCCTAGTTAACATTAGGCCCTAATGTTATAGTTTGTTTGAAAACAAATAATAAATAGCCTAATGTCATTGCCAATAATTATTTGTGTACCTAGGCGATCAATTAGGGCCTAGGCTTTAGGCCTACTCATTATTAAATAATTGAATAAAAAAATAAATTGGTTAGTCACCTAATACTAGTAGTAGGCCCACTACACAAATGTCAGTGATTTAATCATGAATAATAACTTCATAGGATCATTTAAAAAAAGAATTCTTGCAAAGTTTCATTTCAAAAAGTAGGCCTGGTAGTACTAAGGTAGGCCTACAAAAGTACTAGAGAAATGTTTAAAGTTTTATTGATTTATTTTATAAAAATCAAACATTTTTTTTAAGAAGCTTGTGTGGGCATCAAAAAATAAAAGGATTAATTAGGATTTTTCCGAAAATGAGCTCGCCTTGAGAAAATATTGAAATAAACAAAAATCATCCCCTGTTTACAACAGATTTCAAACTTAAGTTCTTTGTAAATTTGACACAACAAAAATTAACAAGTTGCGTTACAAGTGCGTTCGTTGTAGACGGTACTTTTACATTTTGTACATGTTAGCTTGAGTGGACGCCTGCTCAAAAAGTCTGATGCGGTGTTGGTTGTGCATTATTTGTGCAAACACAGAGGCATGGTAATTTGTTGATCTAAAAAAACCAAACATGTTCAGACGGTGGCGTAAGTTAAGCTAATCCAAAAATACTAAGTTATTCCGTTTTTAATCCAAAACATGCTTGCGTTCAAACGAGAAAGTTACGCCATTCCCCAGGCGGAAAAGTGAGTCAAGTTACGCCATCGTGGTTACGCAATGCAAAACACCACTTTCCCAGCCCTCCGGTTAAAGCGCGCGCGCGGGAAACAAGGAAGGGGTACTTACAGTATACAATGTACATGTACATGTACAATGTACATGCACTGTTTGTTTCAATCCTATATAGTTATAGATATATACCATAAAACTAACTTGTAAAAAGTTCATTTCAGAATGTGGTAGCAATTTTAAGATATTGCAGAAAATCTGGAGCGGTTACGTCCACGCAGGAAGAATAATCTGCATTGGAATACACAATCTTAGAAATGTCACTGCAGTAACGCTTCTCAGATTAAATTTTTTGGGATAAAAAGTGATATTTTTTTTCCATAACTGCAGCACTTCAAAGTGAAACGTTTCTAAAAATGCATTATACTATACAAAGCTGCTGTACTTCTTACCAAGTAAGTTTTTATTGCCATTAATTTTTGGATTAATTACCAAACGTATACGATCCCTTTAAGTAGGGAAATACATATGTGGTTGGCTATTTTTAAACATATGTTCAGGCCTATGACGTCAAGGCCTAAGAGGTGGTTTAATACCACCCTACCACATATTTTTTCCCCAATTGAAAAAAATAATACATTTTGATAAACATGTCAAGACAAGTCTTAATTATCAGTTTGGACTGACTTTCTTCAACTTCATATTTTGTGAAACACCACCATAGTGTTAGGGGTTATGCCTGGGTTTTGTGGATTTTCCTTTGATATCCTCACTTGCGTGATCGGTACCATCATTTTGAAGCTATTATTATGAAAAGCATGATAATAGAACACTGGTTATGGTTGAAAAACGTCGTACACATTGAAAAGAAAAAGTATCTTGGCTCAAAGCCTATGGCCTAAAACTTTACAAGTAAACAAATCTGCAATATCACAAACTTTAAAGTTGTCTTTTAATGAGACATTTTTAACCAGTTCGCGCCGGATCACGTATATAAACGCAAAAATTTCCAAAAATTCAAAACGGATGACGCATAAACACGCCAAGTTCAAGTTCTGGAATGTATGTCGGCAGCGAGCAAGGCCGAAAATGCGTGGGTGTGCTTCCCGGCACTATCAGCCTGAACCTGCTTCGGATCGAGTTTCGTTAAAAATAATCCCGCCCCTCGGCTCGGTGATGTTAAAATAATCCCGGCGCTAACTGGTCAAGTGACACATGATTTAATACAGACTTTTATTTCAAACCCTGTTCTCGAGTGGCCCACAAACAGTGTTCTCAGGTTGCCAATTACGAATGCCGAAATGCATGTGGAGTGCATGTAGGTCAAAATTCCAGATGATGTCGTGCTTTGTTTATATGTGCACCTTTCTATGAGCGAGTCTGTACGTCCCTACATGTACTTCGTCTGGCGTCCCGACTCGGCTCTCATACGAAAGCGCGTATGTAAACAAAGCCATAACTTCATTATTTGTCAGGTCTATTAAAACTCTCAGTGAACTTCAAAAATAAATGACATCCAAATTTGTATGATAGCCTACCATTTTTGTTCTTCTCATCATTTATAATGCTCAGTTAGTAAATGACTACTTACATTTTTTAGTCAGAGGAGCCTCAGTACACCATTTTTGTTCTTGACATTCTTCATCTGCTCCCCATATTCACTTAGCAGGGAGTGAAAATCTTGTTCATAAACACCATTCGCGTGTTGGTTAGCTGGTTATTCGCATTTATTCATGTTTATTCAACACGAGAACAGGGTTTTGAATACAAAAAAAATGTGTACGTACCCGAGTTTTCCAGATCCTCCATGTACTGAACGAAGTATGCATAGCTATCAACCTCGCGCATCTTCCAGTTGCTCCCATATCTTCTGAGAACTGCGGTTGTTTCAGCTCCTGTAGAAAATCTTCAGCTGTCATGTCAAAGTGCTCACAGTAGCACATGAGCAGTCGCCCTTCTTGTGGATATGCTACTAGCATATCCAGCACATCATACATTCTCAACTCTTCCTTGAACTGCAACAATTTGGCATTCACTTGCAGAACGCCATAGTGGAGTGCAATTCTAGATACGACTGTATCCCTGTCCTGTAAGGCCCCCTTGTGCCACAATTTATTGTGTAAGCTGCGCCACTTTCTTTGCCTGCTAAACATTTTGCTTACGAATGTTTGACGAAAAATGTTGACAGTGCGCAATAAATTATGGCGTAGCTGGCGCAGTCAATTAAAGTGGCGCTATTAAGTTGTGATGTACGTAGCAATTGAAAATTACTTTAATTTTACCAGTAAAGTGTAATTTTTTTTTTTTAAGCTTGATAAAAGAGACTCGCAGCTTTTTTACCAGTGACAGAATTTTTAACATTGCTGCACAATTCCGTGGAAAGTTGGACAAAAACATTTTTAAAATAGCAGGCGGAAGTGATCGACGACGATTTTGTGAAAGAACACAAATATATGTAAACAGTCTTCGCAAACACAGGATTATTTTGGCATTGACTTGACCCAAGTGCGGGATTAGTTTTCACAAACATTGATCTCATGGGTTCAGGTATCTGATGGGTAGCACACCCGGTAATTTAGGTCTCGCTCGCTGTAGGGCCGGTTAGTTGCTGACAAATATTTTCCGGCCATGCAAGTAACATGTTTATCCCTCATCCATTTCAAATTCAGGAAAATTGTTTGCGTATACCTGTCCTCAGACGCAAACTTGTAAATAGTTGCACAGCTACGCCAAGTTTCGTCAAATGGGTTCGTAGAGAAATGTCGCAAGCTACGCACTTTGTGTGAAATCTGCTGCAGGGTATGGCTTACTTCTGATTGTTGTAACATCCTGAGCAGGCAGGCCTGGACGGGGTGCTTGCCCCTTGAAAAGGTTGCATGCGCTTCCTGTTAAGGAGTGAGTCTTAAGAATGTCATTGCCAAATGCTGCCTTGAAAAGTGCGTTGACCATCTTTCTGGGATGGTCAGTTGGTAGGATGGCCAGTATGTCTGCCGACACAAGTATCTTCTCTCCACTGCACAACTGATAAATTAAATGGGAATGGAAATATTTTAGTAAAAAATATAAATATTCTGTATTATTGAAGTATTAATGAGGGATGCGACTTTCAATTAAAGTTGGTGTGTCTGTGCTTTTAGGATGTTGCACCCTGAAAAATCGATTTGAAAATTTAAATAAAAATATACATATTTCTATTACAATAATGTCTTTCTCCAAGATTAAAAAGTCTGAATTTATATAAAAGTCTTACAATTCTCAGGATAATAGCCTCTGTAAGTCTCGCGTACAAAGGTCACGATTTTTTTCCGCAATGAGCGTACAAAGGTTGTTTGAATTTGCAAAAAAGAGAGCCAAAAATTATAGTGACGTCATACGATTAAGTACGTCATTCCATTGTTCTTGTTCACGTGCTATTTTTTCCTAAAAGCGTAGACCACATGCAGTATCAGGCAGTCGTCGCTATATATCTACGTCTACACACGTTATTTCTTTTTTTTTGGGGGGGGGGGTGGGGGGGGGGGGGGGGGGGGGGTTGGTGGGATTAGTTTCCGCAATCGGGCAATAACGTTCCAACTTAAAAAAACGTAGACAGTCGTGCATGTTTTAAGATATTTTAACATTTTGTTTGAATTTATTTTGTTTGACTTACATCATTGTGATCCACCTGAACAGCCTGTGGCGACAGAGGTGCTGACGGTTTTGACACCTGATAAAAGAAATTTGAATTTTGAGGGTACTTAAACTATATCACATGACCTGACACAAGACCACGTTATGAGCAGACACTCGCTAGGGCTCAAACGATGACAAATTATGTCTTTCAATTTTAAAAGTGGGTTGAGACTTAAATTGAGACTAGGTTTTCTGTTTGACTCGCGGCACTCTAATTGTAGTGTCTCGACCACAGGACTGGATTTTTTTTACAGAGCTTTGAAGTTCACCGGTAGGCCTATGTATTTCCTCTTTCAGTTGTCTTACAATGCATACATACACATTGTGTAGAATAATTGATAGAGCTTGTCTTGTATTAAATTCTATCTCCTTTTCTACAGGCTCATACAGCGCTTTATGTACCTCGTCTCTTACAGGGACAAAATCCGCGAACATGACAGCACTATTGTCCAACAGTGGCTGCGGATCCACCATTCATTAACTTATTGACGTATGAAGATCTGTGTAGTGGGCACTTGTTTGTATCACAGAAATGTGTTCAGTGTCCAGCATCCTCATGATTGGTCGAGTTATGCGAGTGTTTATGATGCCCATGGCTCTGATACCGCCAATAATGATGGGGTCTTGCAGATCATACATTACTGACCGAGAGAGTTGATTGTTTTATCGGTGGATATGTAGAGATTCCCTCGTCCAATTTAAACAGGAATAAAAAACATGTTTGTATCCTGTTGCAAACATGTTTTTTTTAAACATGTTTGAAACAATTGTATTTGGAACGGCTAAAAGCAGGGAAAAAACAGGATAAAAACAGGGTACCGGAAAACAGTTTTCAAACAGGTTTCTGTTTTCTTGAAAACAGGTTTACAGACTTCACAAAAAGTTTAAGTCAGCCAAAAACAGGTTCGAAACAGGATGACTGAGGAAAAACAGGAAACAAACAGGTTTGTTCGGGGACAATTAGGAAGCAAACAGGTTAATACTCCCTGGTATTTCATCTAAACAGGATAAAAACATGTTTTAATACTGGTTTACGGTACAAAAACAGGATAAAAACATGTTCCAAACAGGAACAAAACAGGAATATGTACAGACATTTCTGCAAGGGTTGGTGTGTTCCTTTGATGTGGCCATGGTGGTGATGATAATATGTGGTGATGATAATATACCGCAGCCCCATTCTCAAATGGAATATCTATTTCCGCGATAAGCTTTCAAACGACTCTTCTCTCCTATTTGTTCCAGATGATCGTTGAACTCTTTAGGTGATCCTGCTTGGGGGCTTGCATCAGGGCCATATGCCTCACAAACGGTTCTTATAGCAAGGAAGGTGGCCGACTCCTTACGACTCCATGGCAAATGCTTTTCACGGCAAAGTTGTAGACTCGACCTGTTTGTAGTAAGTAGTTTTGGGTGTGAAACGTTTTACACCAGACTATTGTTTTCCACAACTGTCTTAAGGAAACATTTACAATCGATGTAAAATGTCTATATTTCAAGTTCAAGTGGCAAACAATTCATGCTTTTGTTAGTACCCTGTGTGCATACACAACAGTTTGTGCAAAAGCAATTTGGCCGAAACAACAATTTTTGTTAAATATCACAATAGCGAAACTGTCTTAATACGTATGATTTGTACAAAACCATTAAATACTCTCACTTACCTTCTTAAAAATTCCCAGCATCTCAACAAGGAGTGCTCACAATCTCAGCACATACTGTACATGTTCTTGTTCTCTCTACCGCAGTTATCTAATTGGAGGTACAGTGTTTGGGGAAGGTGGGGTATTTGACTAGTGTTTGAAAGTGGACGTTGGTGGTGTTATTGCTATCATGTGGAATCTCTTTTAGGTCAATAAATACATGCTGGCCTCTACCATGGACTATATCGTCAGTGATATGGGTCAGAGAGCTTCCACATTGAGCAAAGGGAATTGGGAGTTACCAGGAATTTAGGGAGATGTGTGAATTTCTGGTCTATGCCATCAATGATAATGGACATGTACAGATTTGGGGATGATTTTGCTTTCTGGGAGTGCTTGTAGTATTTGCGTCTTTCATTGCTGCATAAAAACATGAACAGCACATAATGAACTACATGTACACCCCTATTACACGACGGCATATACGTGGTACCAAATTGTGGGGTACCGATGCAAGTACATGCTTGTACAAGAAACTCTTTAATAAATGAAACATTGAAAAAAATGCTGGTGTCGTTTGGCACTTGTATACTTGACATGCCACCGACCCGACTATGTTGTAGCCGCGTCCTGCGCAATTCAGCTTCTGAACTGCGAGTAAGGATGATTAGCCCCCAACATTATTATATTACATATAGAGGACTAATCTCGCTCAAACTATTTGGCAAAGGTACAACAAACATCGAAGAGTCTTGTGTTTTACAAACAACACATTTTTCACTCGACATAGTAACACTGGCTGCATGTCCTTCTGATGACACACTGTGAATAAACTGTGATCTCACTGCAATATGCCTGTCTGTAAAGAGTTGTACTCGACTGAGACTTAAGACATTTACAATAACAATTGGTGTCCCTTCACATGAACACACACCAGCACATGCACACTGTAACTGCAAAATAACAATAGCCTTGACGCTGCAGATAGTGCCATCGTTAAGTTGCACTATGGAGTTATTTCGCTTGAAAGATCTGTGGTAGTCCACACTATGATATAATCTACCATTGTGCTTAAATCTCTTGTAGTAATGTGCCTCGTAAATTTTTAACTGGTAATCAAAATGATGGTCTATTGCAAGCCGATGTTCAACATGAAGCTGACCAACTATAGGCTTGCCCAGCAACTGGGTGTCTCCGATTTGTCTTCTCATCACAGGGCGGTGTGTACCAACATGGGTAAGGCTAGCAAATAATTCTTTGCAAGCATCACTTGCATCATTCATGCAGACCTTTGCGAGTTGTTGCTTTCCTCTGTAAAGCTGGAGATTGACAGCTAACTGCTGAGGAACAAATTGTGTACCATGAATCAGTTTCAAAAGAAGTCGGTTGTTCCCTTCAAATGGAATGGTGGAATTTGACCACGCCGGTCCCCAGTTAGCAACACTTCCTGAGGTGGCACAACTGGTGCACATTGAAAGAAACGGGCTCTTTTACATACAGATCAGCAGTATAGATAACAAACTTCTTCAGAGCGAGGTCAGCTTTTTCTCGATCACTGGCATTTACTTCATTCTGAAGAAGAGTGTAAATTCCATAGACAAGTAAGAACCAGTGGTTTAAGTACTTAGTAGGTAGTACACCCTTCAAGACAATTAGACAAAAAGAAAATAGAAAAGTAGAAAAACCCAAGTTCAGAGGCCTTCCAAAACTTCCTGGTGTCAAGTTTTCTTGGTACTCTTGACAGCTCTTGTGGTGGTGTTATGGCCATGAGTCGTTGATTGACATCATTGGTTTTTCCCTAATGTACCACGTTTGTTCATGGTTTGTGCTGTCAAACCACAAACTTCATGACATACTGTACACGTAGTTTATTCGTCTTTAAATACTGCATACAAATTTATGATGGTCAAATCTTTATCATTTTCTAAGAAGTATGTTGCGATTCATCCTCATCCTTATGTTTGACTTAAAAAAAAAAAAACTGAATTATGTGCATTTTAAGTTGTTTGCATTTCGTTCTCGGGCCCAGTAATTTGCTTTACTCTTACACATTTTTCTTTTGTTATGATTATGTTATTATTCACATGGTCCTTTTGGACACTTCCAGATGAAGGGGGAATTGTCGGGCCGCCTAGATGCCATGGACACTTCATTCCATTTTTTGATACTGCTGGCTGGATCAAACTCCTCCACCGTTGGCCCATCTACAGCTATTCTTAGCAGTGTATCTTCGGTATCAAGACGAAGACTCAGGCGCCAGTCACCCAGGATTCTCTTTATGAAGGAGAACATGCGCTCCACTTGCGCAGTTGCCACTGGGCACACAAGAATTATACGAACAAGATGAAGAATGTTCACGTATGATTGACTCTGACTGGTCAAAAACTTCTTCCACAAGGGGAAAAACTTCTCTCCCATATGATGTCTGTGTTTGCACTTCAATCAAGTGCAACCTGCAAAATATTTACAGATAGGATCCTATTTGATACATGTATAAAATAGGGACATTTGCTGTAATGTGGAATAAATGTTAAAGTTAACATTTTTCAACAGCAACTAGGATCAACTATGCAACTCTATGAATGTTTCAGTTCTTTTCTTTGTCCCGTTTGATGCCACTTAGAATAGTTTTCACCTTGTACTTAAAGGTAGTATACACCATTTGCAGATATCGAAAAAATTTACTACCGAATTATTAAGAAATATCTTACTTTTTTAAAAGTAAATAATGATTGTAGGCATCCAGCAAAATAAGGGGCCTAGATATCCTGTAATTGTTCCACAAAATTGAATTGTATAAACCAGAATTCATTCTCGCCGTCCGGCGAGCGCGAAAAAACAAAGATAACATAAGAATAACTGCTCGACGCCGGTAGAAAACAAACGCTGTTTTTCATGCTTTTCTCGGCATCCATGAATGTAAAAATTCGGACAGGTCAGTTAAACGATATTTACTATAAAATACAACCCCCCAAATCCACCCATTCCTGATAATTCAACAAATTACCAATGGTGTATACTACCTTTAACATCCTTCCATGACCGCTGATTAAGAGCAGCATGCATTTTGTCAATGCATGCTTCACACTCACCTTTACCGGGAACTCTGTTACACTTGAATATTTCGTATAGTCTTCTCCAAACGGCCGAAGTTTCAGATTTGCTCCATGGCCTTCGGGGTTTAGGGGCATGCAGTGCCTGAAAGAAAAAACAATGCACACTGCAACTGAGAACTCAGTCAAGATTACACAACACAAAGTGGCTTAAACCTGTAGATGGCTTTTGCTAGTTTTGTTCACTGTATAAAATACGCCATTTGTGTGCAAGGATTGAATAATCCAACGTTCACATTCCACATTTAAATTGTAGCCTTTAATAGTTTTGCTATTTCAATGGTCTCATAGACTGGCATTAGCTATTTGACCATCCCGATATATACATGTATAGACTGGTTTGAAACTGGTTACTGCAATCTGCCTTGTTGCTCAAATGCTATAAGGAAAATGAGTTAAACCAACCATTGGACTTTGCTGTTAGCCTGGGACCTAGTTCTGGAGACTGCATCGGGCTGGACACTGCAGAGGCACGGACATCTGTCGCATCTCCAGTGTGTCGTTTCTACCTGGTGTGTGTTGTGGACCCTGCTGCTTTTAAAGTATACCGACTAGATTATACAGCAAAAACATTTTTTTTTAAATATGTTTTAGTAGATACATCATTAGCCACACCTTCCTGTTTTGGTGTTATCTGCAGAGCATATTGTATACGCATGCTCACAAAAATGACAATAATATGAGCTCTAATTTTGTCACTGCAAACCTTTAGGTCCTTATATGCACTCTGCTGGCAAATCACACAATTGATCACATAGCTTATTCTATTCTGAGTCATACCTGATTCATCAAATTCTTTCCGAAATATCTGTTCACAAAGTGTACTGAAATCAACAAAAGTGTCGGATCGAACCTTCAATCCACCAAAGTCACTACTGCTGGTGTCCCAAACTTTGTGGTGGATGAAGAGTTGAGATGGGTGACTAAATACAGTGTCAGAAGACAGCAAGGCTGACCGACATGTGTTGCACGGGCTAACAACCTCATGACCTATGAGAACTTTTCTGGAAAGATAGCCAGCTATGTACATGTATGACATAGTATGTTGCTCTAAGCAAGTTGAGAGCAAATTGTGTTACTGGAACATGCAGTGAATTTATAGTAGACCTTTCATGATGATGATGAGATGATGATATTTATTTATTGTCTCCTCATAAAAATATGGAGAAATTTGTCTTATGTACATTGCCGATATAAAATTACACATAAGTTTAACAAAACAAGTTATATACAAATTAGACACACACAAACCCACACTCAACAGATTGTGCAAAAGCAATTTGGCTGAAACAACAATTGGTGTTAAGTATCAGAATAGCGAAACTGTCTGAATACATATGATTTGTACGAAACCATTAATTAATCTTACGTACCTTTAAAAAAATTCCCATCTCAACAAGGAGTGCTTACAATCCCAGCACATACATGTTCTTGTTCTGTCGACCACAGTTATCTAATTGGAGGTCAGTGTTGGGGGAAGGCGAGGGTATTTGACTAGTGTTTAAAAGCGGACGTTGGTGTGTGTTATTGCTGTCATGTGGAATCTCTTTTAGGTCAATGAATGCTTGCTGGCCTCTACCATGGACTATAACGTCAGTCTTATGGGTAAAGGGAGCTTCCACATTGTGCAAAGGGACTTGGGAGTTTCCAAGAATTTAGGAAGATGTGTGGATTTCTAGTCTATGCAATCGATGATAATGGACATGTACAGATTTGGGGATGATTTTGCTTTCTGGGAGTGCTTGTAGTAATTGCGTCTTTCATTGCTGCATAAGAACATAAACAGCACATAATGAACTACATGTCGTACTACGTAGGCCATGTTTGTATACAATAATATTGAATTTGTTGTGGTGGGATCTGTGCTATCACTCGAGGAGACAGAAATGCACTTGCATGTTCGGTCTATTAAAACTCCTATGATTGACCGATAGCGCAGATCCATGGGAATTTAAGTCGGGAATTTCCTACCAGATTGACCGATTTCTGCCCATTCAAGTGATAGCACAGATCCACCGTGAGTAGACTATACAAATAATACATACAATACACGCTTAATTTCTATTGTATGAGTATTAATCTTGGTAGATTACCTTGCTTTTTGCCCCTCGGAGTATTTAACAGTTCCACCTGAAGTTCTTTGTTTAGATTCTGGTATTCTATGGCCGGTTTTTTTCAGCTGCTTGTTCTCCACTTCCACATCCACATTACGCGCTTCAACATCACGGCATCTTTTTTTTGCGTTCTTCAGTTTGGTGAGGCACTCGTGGCTTTCACAAGCTCTACTTTTTGACGTCTGACTTGGTGTTTGGTCCTCCAACATGGCTGCAGGAAACAGAGGTGTCGATTTCCTCTTTACTAAGTTCTTTGTCATGATCTTCTTCTTGGCCATATCCTGGTCACGTCTTCTGTCTTTCTGCAATTTAAAGTAGAGGTACAGGTACGGCTGTCCACCGAATAATTTAGTATTCATTATTCAAAACTGCATTTGACTAACATTTGAATATTCCCTTTTCATGTGTGCCAGAAAAAGCTATTAAAATAATCGCTATCATGTGGAATTTTCACAGCCATGTGGTTTCAGTGCTGCATGCAATATGGCGGGTAGCTGTTGGTAGGGGTAACCCCTAGAGGGCAGTATTTTATCTATTCAATGAAAGCTGTAGGAGAAAATCTCAATGTTTTAACTTGCCCCGCGTTCCGACTAACCCCCATCTTCTCTACTGCTTCCAGTTACTTTGTTTATCCGCATACCCCAAGATGGAGCCAAAGATGGTCTCCCACTTAAAAAATAGGTTGTCAGCTGCATCTGCCATGATAATGCGGAAGTCCTGTTCGATCTGTAACAAAGTGTCAATGCAATTCAGAATTAAAACTAGATTTTAGGCAGGATCTGTAATAGGTAGGGAGGCATTTGCGAGCGAAGTGAGTAAACAACAAATTTAAAGCCAGGCTGGCTGTCCAGGGTGTGAAACTTTCGACTATGAACATTGTTAACATAACTGTAAAAGAATGTTTTGGCATTTTATTTGATCAGCATTATAAAAACTCTCCATCTCAGTAAATTATCGGCCATCAAGCAATATGTGAGCCTCAAGATATTTCGAGAAATGAGGACGACACACCCATCCCCTCCCACCCTTCCCCCACCTAAAATTAAAGTGGACTGACATGTCAACTCCGATGTGTATATAACTTTGTTAGCACAGCACCCTTTGACGTAAACAGAGAAAATAATAATAAGTGACTTCAGTTTTACCATTCCTGGTGTGTCTACAAGGCGAGGGCATCCTTTGAGGAAACTTTCCAGTCTCCTCAGAGTTCTCTCTGATGAACAAGGCCCTTGATCTTGCCGTCTCGGCCATGAAGTCTTTGACCATGCCCAGTGGTTTTTTGTTGTGCTTGCCCTTATAAAAATCTACCCTAGTTTTACTTTACAAAAAACTGCAGTTTTATTGTAGTATTACTATAGTGCTACTGTAGCTGATCAATAGTAAACCTGAAGTAAAACTGTACTTTTACTATAATATTACTGTAGTTCATACCGTAGTAAAAGTACGGTGTTTTCGACACGGTAAAACCGCAGTTAAACCACCGCAGTATTACTGCGTTTAAACTACATAATTACTATATTTTACTTCACATTTACTGTTTTATTACTACAGTTTACTGCAGTTAAACTACAAGATCACTGTAGTCATTTTTACTGTAGTATTATTATAGTGTGTACTGCAGTAAAACTATACTGTTACTGTAGTTTTAGCATATTTTTACCTCACAATAACCCATTGTTACTTTATCTTTACTGCATTTTTACTGTAGTATTATTATAGTGTGTACTGCAGTAAAACTATACTGTTACTGCAGTTTTAGCATATTTTTACCTCAAAATAACCCATCGTTACTTTATCTTTACTATATTTTTATTGTAGTATTATTTCAGCGTTTACTGCAGTAAAACTACACTGTTACTGTAGTTTTACCAATAGTTACTTTATCTTTACTACATTTTTATTGTAGTATTATTTCAGTGTTCACTGCAGTAAAACTACACTGTTACTGTAGTTTTAGCATATTTTTACCTCAAAATAACCCATCGTTACTTTATCTTTACTGTATTTTTATTTCTGTTCGACTGTACAGAAAAATGAAAATAAAATATGCAGTACACTTTTTTTAGCTAAAAGAAAGGACCATAATAATGGACACAATACATTGGGATTCTTGGTGTGTTTTGGTCTTATTATCTCCTCACCTTTAAATGAGCGAAAACAACTTAATATAATATACACTGTACATGCTTCTGAGGTTCCATGAGAGTCTTGTTCGACGAGTCTGGCACATTGCAGGACTTGACTGTACAATTAAAAGAATGGCTAAAAGATATGGCGAGTTAAACGACTATAAAAAAATAAAAATAAAAAAGTACATGTATTAAATATGGCAATTAGAAATGAGCTTTGTTTTCACTATCCAGTAGGTGGCAAGTTTTTTAAAATCCAGATGTTAATGTGCATATTTATAAAAAGGTATATTTCAAAGACAAAATAATTTAAGATTTCTAGTCTATGTGCACGTAGTAAGCAATACATGTACATGTACACACCAAACTTGATCTAATATTACAATACATCACCTACATTAATAAGAAAAAAGTGCCATTAAATTTGTTCAAGTTATTCCAAAGATCATGTTTATTTTGATAGGTACAAGATGTGATGAATAAAGATCTAATAGGTTTTGCCTATATTTAAAGGTAGGATACACCATTTGCAGATATTGAAAAATTTACTACGGAATTATTAGGAAATATCATACTCATTTGCAAGTAAATAATGATTCTAGGCATCAAGCAAAATGATTGCGCTAGATATCCTGTAAGTATTCTGAAAAATATAGTTTTATGAAGAAAAATTTGCGATTGCCGGATGGCTATCGCGAAAAACTAAAAGATAACATAAGAATAACTTTGACGCCGGTTAAAAACAAATGCTGTTTTTCGTGCTTTTCTTGGCATCAATGACTGTAAAACTTTGGACAGCTCAGTTAAACGGTATTCATTACAATATGCAACCCCCTAAATCTACCCATTCGTAATAATTCAAGCAATTACCAATGGTGTATCCTACCTTGAAGTCTTTGTGGAAAAAACTATCCACACTGACGGGTGGGATTCCAACTCGCGACCTCCTGCCTAATAGTGCAGATGCCCTAACCACTTGCATCGGTCACCGAGCATGCATGTCGATGACGAGTGGCTGATCGACATGGACATCGACATGCTCTACTGGCCGAGTGGTTAAGGCATCTGCAAGAGTAAGCAGGAGGTCGTGGGTTCGAATCCCACTCGAGTCACTGTGGAAAGTTTTGCAATATTAATTAACTCCTTTCTGGTCCTTTCTGGTTTCTACGCTGCAATTGTTTTGACGCGTTATTTAATTTTTGCCTCATGTAGGCTTTGACGTCTGCCGGCATCCGATCCGGAAAATTGCAGCGTACGGTAGCTATAGAAAATGAAAAGAATTGTGGCAAATTTGATTAGGCCTGGACAAATATAGTTTCTGGTCATGTGGGTGCATTACCTTAACATTGCGTTCCCTCTCACTCCACGTACAAATTATTTTCAACATAATTTGTGTGGGAAAGGGGAGGGGGGTGAGTAGTCATAAATCAAATTACGATAAAGTTACTTTCCATATCATTTTTATCGCCGAGTGTGAATTACTTTTCAGATTTTCAAAACAAAAACGCAGTGATTCCTCTACGATATAATACTTGGCAGGCATGGCATTTTCGAAACTTTGTAGTTTAAATTCTGACAAGAAAAACCAGGCAGAAGATTGGGTTGTCTGTCTTGGGTAGTCGCTGCTCACTACTTAGCGCCATGTGCACTGAAGTTAACCATTTTGACAAGATGTGCTATTATTTAATGTGTAAACAGATCCTGAAACAGGAACATTTATTACATGTACATGGCTACATGACCAGTGAAGAGTTTCATCACTTATCAAACAGACAAATGGTATCGTATCTACTTACCAATTATGGCCTCGATGGACTTAGCATCCAGAGACTTCTTTGTCTTTGCAGGGTTGTCCTCTCTTCCAGACTTGCTGCCAGTCAGGGAGTGGATGGCGAGATGTTCCTCATCCCAAAGACATGTCATGAGGTCGTTTGTCAGTTTTTGAGGGTCCTTTGTGTTTGACCTCAATAACATGTCTTTGGTGATGAGGCCAATGGACATCTGTTTTAAAGATGGGTAATCATTAGAATAAAATTGTTGATTGGCCAATGAAAAAAAGACTGAAAGTGGCAAGTTTGAGGAACATGATTTTCATTTAAGCCATCAAAGGTTGACAACATTAGAAGGGTGATTAGGGAATAAAAGTGTGAAGAGTGGTTTTAAACTGCTTCAGTTGAGGCAACGAGGAGAATGGCAGCCAATGCATTTAATCAAACATATGGAATCTTGATCCTCAAGGTCTGTAGGCCTAAAAGAGGTCCCAGAAAAACACTGACAAGGAAATGGCCTGTTGTAACTGAGGCTATACAACAGGGACAGAGATAGTTGGCGTTGGAAGTTAGGCCAAGTTGAGCCGAATAATTTTTGTTGAAAAGTGAAGGCACATTAAAATATGCGTGCTGCTGGAATAGTGTTCAATAATTACATGTATCCCTCACCGCGTGAATAACACAGATTTTACAAATTTTGTCATTTCAACAAGGAGATATGAAAATAATGTCAATAAAATATCCAATGTTATTGACATCTATTCAACTGAAGTATCAATTCAACCTCCAGAGCAGTTGCAATTCTCATCGTTTTATAGAGATTTGCCAGTTCCAATGCAATTTTTTTGTTGAATGTGATGGTCGCCTGATAATTTTACAAAGATAAAGGTCTCACGGATAAAAGCAACTGGTGTTACATCTCTTCATCACAGTTTTATTCCCTCAATCAATAATGTAATTGTATTTTCATGGTTAATAGAAGAATGTTCATCTGAACAATTAACTTCAGAACAGCAAACCTTCCACTGCCAAGTGATTGGCGCTATATCCTCTGCATTATACTAGACCTGAAGCATTTGTTTACCCTTACCACCTTCTACTGAGCCAGATATAAAGATAAATTTGAAAATGTAATAAAGAAAACACTTACCTGCTGTTGTTCTCGACTCGTGGGGCTGGTAGAGCGACTTGGACTGGAAAGGCCTTCCGTTGTGGAGCCCAGTTTTAGTGGTCCTTTATTCACGGTTTCTACCCTCTTTAGGAGCGCTGGCAAATCTATATAAACAAATTGCACATGTTTGTCAGTATGCCTCAATGCACATAGCACTTGAACAAAAGTGATTGGGTATAGTTGTTAAGATTATAAGCTTCTTGGCATTGGGTCTACGGAAAGGTAATTTCGTCTATGCTTGCTATGGACTTGCTGCAGTCATCATATAGGCTCAAAAACAGCCACCGTTTTGTTCTGGCTTGAGCGAAATGGGTCTTGGAACTGTGTGAAACAGCTCTTCATTCCAGATAAATGTTCTATAATAATTTGTCCATTCTTAGTTATTGGTTCTTTTTCATTAATTTCCTTTTATACTGCGGTTTATAGTTCTGCATCTTGTAAAATAGATAATTACAACCGAAGTCGCCTGTGAGACTAAGTTACTGTCTGCTCAAGCAATGTAGAAGCTGTTATGCTGAAAACAAATCAAACTTACTGTCTATCAATGTCAATGTTCGGCTTAATGTTCTTGCTTCCTTCCTATAAGTGTTCTTTTCACGTTTCTCCTTGTCGAGTTCTGCTTGCAGGTCCCTGATTTGATCTTCGCAATCCTTCACCTTTGTGGATGCATTGCAGCATGGCTCCTAAAAAGTAGTATAAATGGAAATGTACACGTACATAGGTGACTACAACAGAATTGTATAACTCGTGACCCAGATGCATGTACAGCTCATGTCGCATTCCTTTTAAGTGCATGTACATACATGTACTTTGAGTTGACATGACATGTGCGACTCCGACTTGGCAGCAACAAAAACCTGTGGAATATAATTCATTTCAAGTCTTAACATTTAGGATGGTTAAAATGTTTCATGTATCTTCAAGCAAACTGGAATCCTCAATGAGTAACTGTGTTCCATTCCTGAACGTGTTACAAAGAACTCTTTGCACTTCTTGAGTTACACGCATTTCTTTTTTTACGTGTTTAATGTTTGTATAAGTGGTGTGTGTGATACTGTGAATAACCTTTGATCAGCACAATTCAGGCAGATTTATAAACAAAAATCTCAAAAGCATGGAACGCTCTTCAAAGAATTAAAAATCGTTTGCTTATACTTATCATGTATGGCTTGTAATTTTACTTAAAGTTTAAGAAATGTCCAAACAATTTTGAATACAAAATAGAATACAAAACACTTTTCGCTTTTGGTTACATTGTTCATAAACTAACAAGTTTACTTGAAGGTAAATGTGTTATTTCGTTTTTGTGAGCGCCGAATGGGAGACTGGAAAATATCAGTTAAAGTGGAATGAATGCGTGGATTCACATTGATAGGGCCTATTGTAGTAGGCCTTTAATGAAACTGAAGGATAAATTGCAACTTCTATTCCAAGCCATCAAATTTGAAATTAGTATCGCACCTTTCGCCTCAATTTCTTCCTCATTAAATGTTTCCCACATCTCCCTCCACATGTTTGAGTTGTTGATCATCGTTATCATCACTGCTGCTATGATTATCCACCTCATCACCTAACTCTAGACCAACTTGTTCAGGAATATTCTCACCTAATCGATGAACTTTCATCAGATGTTTCTTGAAAGTTTGCACTTGCGTTCGAAAGGTCTTTTCACACCCTTCCTGGCAACAAGACACAACTGCAGTGAACAGTCCACCTTCAACAATACCATGTACATTCCGAAAATGCCAAACTAAAATCATCATGATTGCCCGCAATGAGGTTTCCACATTTGAAACCAATATAAACCCATTTTGATCCAACTATGTAGATTAATTGGAGGGAAGGCAAGAATCAGTCAGTTATACCTCGGTATCTTGGAGTTGGAGTTGGTGAAGGTTTTCGAAGAAATTTCATTCGTGCTCTAATTTGTCGTATAAGTTCCTAACCCCGCGCTGCAGCAATGACAACCTTTTTGGAAGCCGATGTTTTTGTTTTTGTTATGAAAACAAAAAAAACGCCCCTGAAAGTTCAAACTCCAGCTATGCCTAGCCTGGTACTTGCCAAAAAGCACTGTATTGTTACTTTTTGATTCGGGATGATTGCAGCAATATCTATGTTAGCTATAATTCGTCAATGCTCAGGACCAGTGAATGATCGTGCCTGGATTTTGCCATTCTTTACAAGATGATCCAATCTGTGATTTCTAGTTTCTTTATGAAATTTTGAAATCGTGTAGATTCTTTCAATTTTCAAGATCACGGTTTGGGTTAAGGCGAACACAATTATCATAATGTTGAAGATAGTACGTCAGTTGATAAACCAACTGATCCATGATCCGCAAAAAGGATGCAGTGTGTCTGGGATTACTTAACAAATGGGAACATAATAAAATATGGGCACAGATGTACACAATATTTACTGCGCTGTCTATTTTCCGTTGTCCATGAAGGCCTTCTTTGACAGCAGTTTTTAGTTGCTCGAGAAACTGTTTATCGATGCATTGCACATATCAATCACGGTGTCAAGATGAGAGACGCCTGTCTCGGGATTCATAGAGGTAGAACACCATCTTCAGACATTGTGTTGACCTTTTCAGATCATTTTCTGCTCCTCTGATGAGAGTATTATTGTAGTCTATATTATTGTTGTCTATGAAGGCCTTCTTTGACAGCAGGTTTTAGTTGCTCGAGAAACTGTTATTTCAGTTTATCGATGCAATGCACATATGAATCAGAAATGTCTATTATATCTGTGGCATCACGCCAGGAGTTATAACATGGGGTGCTCCAATCGTCGTCGGTATAGTGAACTTTAACCAACAGTTTGTCATCAACAGTTTTTGAATCGACGATGACAAGTTCATAAAGTTTGGTTGTAGACCACTTTTTTAGGAGCTACCTTTTCTGTTGGCAATTCTGGTCCGTTGTGGAGTCGCTGGTAGTCGGGCTGCTGTCTTTTGTGTTTACTCCTCCTTGGTTGGAGTTGGAGAAACAAATTGAAGAAACAAATAATTGGTCAATTAGTGAAATTGACAAATTTTAAAAAAAATACATTATTAAAACAAATAATTTTTTAGAATCGAGACTGCTATATGATCTTCTGATGCTCAATGGACGAGTTTGATATATTGATAGTGCAAAGTTGATACAGGTACATTGCGTATCTCAGGAAGGTTTGCAATTTTTATATTTTTCGCATAATATTCAATAATAATTCAATAATGATCCTCCAAACATGCAGACAAAAAAAATTGTTTTATTCCTTCATTTGTTATTGCCAACCTATAGAGCTGAAACACAAACTTACACAAAGAGTTCTTTTGTTGTTGTTGTTGTTGTTCCAGCCTGAATTTTCCCAGTTGTTTCTTGTAGTCGTGAGAAGATGAGGAACGTCACAGAAGAAGATTTTTCGTGTTGGGTCAAAGAGGTTGACGGTGCAAAATGTTGGGACTTCAGATGCTATTGTTGACTGGATGCGATAACATTTACAATTGGGGGATGCACCATCAGACACGAGGGCACGTACTTAGAACTCGACCGTCTCAAGAAAGAATATCACCATGTACTTACACAAACATAACTGATCGCTCGTGACTGCTGTGGTTGCATAGTAGGCAAGTGGTGCATGAAGTTAGGAAAATATCCCCCGGATCATTAATACTAGAACATGGGTTGCAACAACCGGCTCCACCTTCCCTCTGCATTTCCTCTCGAAATCCGACACCTCATGGGTGATGCTTGTGAAGTCGTTAAAACCGATCACCTAACCTGATCACACTGAGAAAACAAGCCTAGTCTTCACCTTCATTTCATTGAATAAAATTGAGACATTTCTCTGAAGGTTGCATGTCTTGCAGGTTGCTATCTTGAACAATACGATGAAGCATTGAAGGATTGAGACCGGTTGTGGGGTTGGTGAAATGAGTATAAGAGTGAAGGGTGCCGAGTTGTGAGAACTTCAAAAAGCCGGTTTGACGTAGGATGTTATATCCTGACAAAGATTTGTCATGAAGGGCAATACACCATCGAATAATGGCAGGATGCCATCACATCTGTTTGCCCTTCACAACAGCTTCTCTCTGCTGCTGCCAAATCAGACCTGCAGGGGTTTCTTTCCCAAGGATCTCACTTAATGTGTCGCCACATTCTTTGACAATTTGCTTCATGGCTGTGTCAAGTGGGGGCATCAAGGCGGACACTCTCTTCTTCTAGTACAGTAAATTGTTTACCCTCTCTTGCACATTATTTAGGTGCCTTTTAAGCTTTTGTCTGTCCGATTGTAGCAGGCTGACCTTTACTTTTAGCTGGCTCATTGTCAAACTTTTGTTGGTTACAGCTAAACTTGGCGACACAACCTGGCCTACTTTGGCCTGCTGAGGACTTGGTGCCTTGTTCAGCTCACTTCGGTGCAAGTGGCACACATTACATCTTTGCTTAATGTCACAAAGCAAGTGGCATTTAATGTGTCTGATATAGCACCATCGCAAAAAATGTCACAGCTTGCCACTTTAGTGGGAATATGGCCATCTAGTGTTATCAACTTGATCAGATCCTCAAAATCGGCATTGGCCTCGCATACATCTAGAGAGGATCTTGAGAAGATCCTGTGCTGCTTTCCCATTCAGTTGTAGCGGGACATCTCGACATATGTGGCTGTCTTGGATTTGCATGTTCTTTTGCAATGTTTGAAACTAACCATGTACATGTACTAAAAATGCTTCCAATAACCCATATTACAAGGAAAATCGCTTCTTTTTTTAAACAGTTGTACTTGTACTGTACATGTAAATCTATTTCAAATTGAATCTACTGCGGTGGGAAGCAATCAGCTCTTGTTTTGAAGGGTAGTCGTACATGTATCTTGCGACCAGGCTTGGAAGTGCAGTCTTTCTTTTTTTCTTCTTCTTTGACTTGGATGCACGCTTTGACACCTCTCCCATCAAGTCATTGGCATAGTCTTTTCAAAAGACAAATGCGAAAATCATAGTATCTTCTAATATTACCCAGTTTTACAAAAAGTTTATTTTATGTGTGAAAAATGGGCGAAGATTGTCATGGTCGATGTTTATGACTGAGTACTAGAAGGCATTTATGAATGTTCAAATTCACCATTTTTAAAACAAAACCTTGCTCAATGAAAAGTATTATACAGTGTATACAGTTAATTGTTGGCAAGGAATGGTACATCTAGTGAAAAACTTACTTAGTTGAAGTTCTTCTTTGACAGGCTTGACAGAAGCTTGTCCCTTCTTATATTTTGGCTTGCTGAGATGGAACCGCTTTTCTCCTTGTTGGATTAGGGCCTGCTTCCGATCACTGTTGAAGTTGTAGTGCAGTGCGGCAAGGTGAAGTCTTCATTTTCTTTTTAAGTACCGAGCTGTAATTACATAATAAATCTGAAATTAATGAGCAATGGCACGGTGGGGAGACATGGATGTATGGCATGGGATGTGGTGCTCACCCTGCACTAGTACTATTTTTTATTAAATTTACAATTACCTAAAATTAGCATGTACAATGTACCGTACTAGTTTCTCATGTTATTTACTTAGCTCTAAAATAATTATTCTTAAGTTGTTACATGTATTGGCACAATTTTATGCACCAAAAATGTACACGTATTTACCTGCTTACCATTCCGTGGTACGAGAATGCTTTGAGTTTGGGAGAGAAATGGTTGATGATACCGTGGAAGGCCTCTAATGGAGAAGTTTGCTCGGCACTGGACATCATCTTGATGCCCTTGACCAGTATTGTGTTTTCTATGATGGCACAGAGCTTCACGTAGTCTTCAGTACCTGTATTTAATTTATATAACAAAATACCGAACTTCAGTCATAATATAAGCCCGACTTCTTGTAATTGAAAAAAGCAATACATAAAAAATAATTGTCCATTCAAGTACATGTACATGTAATTTGTGATGAACCTACATGTAGATACATGTACAATGCACAGACTGTCTTTTTCCAATTACAATACACTCGACACATACATGTAATAGCAATGTTCCTGTTATAACAAGTTTGTTGCAATGTACGTGTAAACAATAGACGGTATGAGTGCGCGGGTGCACGCGCCCGGCCGTTCCGGGCATGACGTATTGAGTCACGTGACCATTACCTCATCATTTCAAAAAGAAATCAGAATCAAAAGTGGGGGGTGGGGGGGGGGGGGGGGGAGGGGGGGGCACATAAAAGAGCACTAAATTGACGTAAATTTTTAATACAATTGATATTTGGTAAAAACAGTGGTAAATTTATATTTAGACATACATCAAATTAATTAGCCCTAAAGTATGTTTGATAGCCCTGGCCCTTTAATCAATCACTTAGTCAATCAATAAATCACTGTTGTGGTACACAATCCATGTCCTTGCGTTGCCAAGGGAGGCACAAGTATCACTGGAGCATTTAGGCCTACATAGAAATAACTTTAAGAAAGACTTACTACAAGATTCTTGGTTTTGTTATTGTAGCCCGAGTTCTCATTAAGTGAGAGACATCACAAAGTAAATTTTCCTTGAAGGATCAAGCGGATGAGGAGTAAAGTATGTTAATGCGGAGAAAGACTTGCATTTCTGTAAATCTGTACAGCTTTCTGTTAGCTGATGCCCCGTCACTGACAAATGCTCCAACTTTGAAGCTAGCAGTTTCTACAAACATAACAGCCTCAGCAAGACATGGATATAGCTGGCTACATGTACTTGACACACCCTCACTCGGATAGTAAGCCACCGGTGCATGAAGGCTAGAAAATAAATCCCGAATCATGAACACCAAAACATGCGTAGCCAAATGTACCTCCTCTTTACTCTACACCATTGTTCAAATTGCCAAACTTCATGAGCGATATTTCCCATGTCAGTGAAGCCAATCAATTTGCCAGACCTTACCGAATATACCAGCCCTCTCTTCACTTTCATCCCATCAAATAGCAAGCTCACATTCCTTTCAATTTCTGGACAACTTTCCAGCTTCTCGTCCTCTACAATTCTTTTCAGCATTGCAAAACTAAAACCTGGTGCCACATCGGCTGTAGAGTGGTCGGGTGAGGAAGCTTAAAGCCAGACTCTCGCATCAAATTATATGCAGGCGACAACTTGCTGTGTAGAGCAATGCACCAGCGTATGATAGCTGGATGCCAGCGCATCTGTTTTCCTCTGGATGTTGCAGCCATCTGCTGGTCCGACAGAAGTCTGGCAGGGGACCCATCTTTCAGAAGCTCATTGATTTGAGAATTTGAAGGCTTCAATGTCGACCGGAGCCTCTCCTCTTGTTTTTCGTCAACCACTAGTCTCTCATATCTTACCACAGAAGAAACCTTCTCTTGAAGTGCCAAATTCTTGCATTTTAGGCTGCGTCGGTCAGCTTGGAGGGAGCTTGCCTTCTGCTGCAGCTGCTGGTGTGGCATCGCCTTGTTCGGTATTGTTGATGATGCAGTGATGACCGCTGCCCTTTTAGCTTTCATCCGGCCTGCAATACCAGCTAAATCACTGCGATGTATTTTGCAGATTTCACAGTGTTGACTTGATTTCGCTATTAAGTTTGCATCGCTTAAGTCGGGTCGTGCCACAAGGAACTACATCTTGAGGTGTCATTGATATTGGCTCCGGACCCTTCTTTAGAATCAGAAGCTCTCAAGTCATTATTACCCTCACAAATAACACTGGTGGTTATCCAGTTACATAGGTGGGTGCAGCGATCTAAATCAATGGCTGAAGTCGTACCTGCATCTGACACATCATTGGTGACATCAACGCCTAAAACTGTCAGAGCCCAAGAAAAACTCACCAAGAAAAACAAAATGCCGCGTCGCCGCATCAATTCTGGAACTTTGGTCCGACCAGAACCAAAATACTTTTTTTTGGCCTAAGCTTGATAATGTAATAATATAACCTACTGTACAACACGTCTTCTAAAGTTGCCATCTTTCAACTGCTCGTCAAATACTTTGAAGTCCTCCACAACGTCCAAATTTTCACCATGTGGCAATATTGACAGCATGGTCTTGAATTCTGTTATGTCATCCACAGGCTTTGATGACACCATGTTTTTCAGAACCTCTATGGAATCCTCCAGTCTTTGTAGCTTTGACAGTTCTAGGAGAGAAAGTCATGGTAAACATGGTAATTTAAAAGAAACATAAGCAGGTTCAGGATTTGGTCCATTGTTGTGCCTGCCGAAGGCATGATGCCCCAGAGTAAATACCAATTTAAACCTAAAGGCACTTTCTTACCGCCTTTTTAAAAATCCTTTATTATTTACTTAGACAGACATACCTGCTGTCTGAAAGGCTCTGTCAGGATCAACAGGATTCACATCAGAGGCAGTAGGGCGTTGACGAGAGGTTCCTTCCAGGCCAGCTGTTGGGCGTGAGGGAGGAGTTGAATCAAGGGCCGCTGTTGGGTGTGGGCGAGAGGTTCTTTAGGGGACTTAGTTATATTAAAATATATTAACCCTAACTCCTTACACAACAAAGGAAGTTGGAGGATTTTGAAGGAATTGTATTGTTCAATAACAATGGTGAGGGAGTTAGGGTTAAACAATTACCCTAAATTGATCTGGAGTCTGCACTATAAAACTTGAAGTGGCTTCTGGACTCACTTTTACATCAACTGCTATTAAATGTATTTACAGAATATACTAAATATTGCGTCCTTCAACGGGAATAGTCACTGTAAAGAGCAAACACTACCTGATGGTTCCTTTCCCCGTATCCGGAAGCAATGGCATAAAAATATGGCAGAGAGTGGTGGACGACTTCAGCCTGCTTTACGTCTCTACACAGCGAGGGAGTGGCTCTGGAAAGCATGTGCTTCTGTATAGGCGTGTAGAATGGAATGTGCTGATGCCTGGTCAAAAGAATTAAACACAATAGGCAATGGAACTCAAAAATGCCCTGGCCACTAGGGCTACACTAGAAAAACAATAGGCTTAATCAGCCTTTTACTATTTCGGCCAGGTCAGCACAAAACGATATACAGCTGCTGTTGGTATTTCACTACCCCCCTTCTAGATCACAGTTACACAAAAATGTGATCAATATTAAGAAAGAGAGAGAGAAAAAAAGAAATTATTATCCATAATTATTTATTTACAACACTGTAGAACTGTCTGCAAATATCTGCTTGGCCAGGGACACGTCGTCCAGAAGAGTTAGTAAATAAATTTAAAAAAAAAAAATTTACTTACTATTTCGGCCAGGTCAGCACAAAACGATATGCAGCTGCTGTTGGTATTTCACTACAGTTCCTTCCAGGCCAACGGTTGTGCGTGCGCGAGGAATTTAATCGCGGGCCGGGGTTGGGCGTGGGTAAGGGTCTCCCACTTGAAAAATAGATTGTCGGCTGCATCTGCCATGATGATGCGGAAGTCCTGTTCAATTTGTAAGAAAGTGGCAATGCAATTCAGAATTAAAACTCAGAATTAAAACTCAGAATTAAAATTCAGATTTCAGGCAGGATCTGTAATAAGTAGGAAGGCATTTGCGAGCGAAGTCAGTAAAAAAATTAAAAAGCCAGGCTGGCTGTCCAGGGTGTGAAACTTTCGACTAAGAACATTGTTAACATAACTGTAAAAGAATGTTTTGGCATTTTATTTGATCAGCATGATAAAAACTCTCCATCTCGGTGAATTATCGGCCATCAAGCAATATGTGAGCCTCAAGATATTTTGAGAAATGAGGACGACACACCCATCCCCTCTCCCTCCCCCCTCCCCTCTCCCTCCCCCCTCCCTCCCCCTCCCCCATCCCCCCTCCCCCCTCCCCCCTCCCCCCTCCCCCCTCCCCCCCTCCCCCTCCCCCCCTCCCCCTCCCCCTCCCCCTCCCCCTCCCCCCTCCCCCTCCCCCCCACTTAAAATTAAAGTGGACTGACATGTCAACTATGTATATAACTTTGTTAGCACAGCACCCTTTGAAGTGAACCAAGAAAAAAATAATGAAAACAACAAAAGTGACTTCAGTTTTACCATTCCTGGTCTCTACAAGTCGGGGGTATCCTTTGAGGAAACTTTCCACAGTCTCCGATTTATCCAAGCTTTTATATCCAATATTGTGAAGCCGTTTGAAACCCTTTTATTATTTTCTGTGATTGTTTTGAATCAGTTTATCCTATAAAGACGTTCCCCTTATGTATTTTAAAAGAGGGCAAATAAGGAAGGCGCAAGTTCACTTGATTTTCAGTTCCTTAAAAGTGGGACGAACGAAGTGGCCAGGTCAAAAGTGATTGACAGCTAGGGGGCTGGTCCTGATATTTGTCAACACTGCGCAAGTGTAGTGCTCCTAACTTCCGTTCTGAACTACACGTAAAATAAGTGTCTACTGCGCTCATACGTTACCTGTAGAGCGAATTACTACATTTGCATATTCCCTAGACCGGCAGGTATAATCGCTAAGAGTTTGCCAACAGCGCCCTCCAGAGGCTACCCCATAGAGCCCGCACATGCGTGCCCCGTGAACGTCCTCTTTTCTCTTAGCGGTGCTCGCGGTAAGACGTGTTTTTTCTGGGTCTCCCAGTTACACTTAAATTACTGTGTTTTTCGCAAGAGAGTTCAACAGAATAACAAGATATTGTAGAGTTTTGTAGAGTGTTGTTTTGATGAGTTACAGTATGAGACGTTTGGCGAGAGCTCCGTCTGTCATAACCGAGGGAATTTGTACTCACTCGGGACAGCCGGGAGCCTCAGGGGTTGATGCGGGAAACGCTGCGCCGTTCCCTAATTCTTCCCCCAGCCGGCACTCACAGCCACAATCAGCTGTGGGCGCTGCCGGTCCCACCGATCGGGCAGGGGAGTACCAGCTACGGTCTCCCCCCCCCCCCCCGGCCATCGTCGGTGGGGCGGCTAAACGTAAGGGTAGTTCCGGCAAGAGCCGCAAGGCGGACTCCGGTGTCGGAACCAAACCCAAGCCCGCGAAGGGGCGCGGGAATAAAAAGCAAGGGACCATTGTCACGGTCCCGCACACTTTACCCGCCCCGTCCCCGAGCTCGGGGCCGTCTATTGTGACGAGCCCACGCAGCTCGGTGGGCCATAACCCCCCGCGTCCCCCCAGCTCACTGGCAGTGTACGCCACAGAGTCACGGGGTGGACAGGCCTACGGGCCCCCGGGCTTGCTAGCCAAAAACGGGAAGGGGCGCGGGAATAAAAAGCCAGGGACCATTGTCACGGTCCCGCACGCTTTACCCGCCCCGTCCCCGAGCTCGGGGCCGTCTATTGTGACGAGCCCACGCAGCTCGGTGGGCCATAACCCCCCGCGTCCCCCCAGCTCACTGGCAGTGTACGCCACAGAGTCGCGGGCTTGCTAGCCAAAAACGGGAAGGGGCGCGGGAATAAAAAGCCAGGGTCCATTGTCACGGTCCCGCACGCTTTACCCGCCTCGTTTCCGAGCTCGGGGCCGTCTGTTGTGACGAGCCCACGCAGCTCGGTGGGCCATAACCCCCCGTACCTTTATGTACCCCCCAGCTCACTGGCAGTGTACGCCACAGAGTCACGGGGTGGACAGGCCTACGGGCCCCCGGGCTTGCTAACCGACCCCGCCCTGTGGGGCTGGAGGCGCTGCCGCCCGGGCAGGGGTTTTGGGGGTGTGGACCAGTCTTTCCCGGGGGCCCCTGGACTGCTGGCCGACCCCCACTCTGAAGGGCCGACCACCGCATCGGGTTTTACCCGGTGTTCGGGGGTCGTGGTCCCCCAGGAGTCATCCGATTTTTCGGAATCCTCCCGGCGGGTCCGCTCGAAACATAAGAAAGGGAAGTCTGGCCGGCGTTCCCGCCGCTCGCCTTCCTCGTCCAGCTCGAGCAGCTCTTTGGGCCGCCGGGGAAAGCGTCGCCATGGCGACAACGTCTCCCGGACCGAGTTCCTTACGGCGTTCCAAACCATCTCGGCCTCACTGGCGGCCCTCTCTGCCCCCCGGCAGAGGGCCGCGGTGGACGGCCCAGTGGCACCGTTGGGATACGCTGCCCAGCCGTATGTTATCGGTCACGGTTGGGTGGCTCAAGTACAAAGGGACGCACCGCACACAGTCAGCCGTGCGCCGCCGTCCCCACCGGCCCTCAGCCTGCATCCATCGATGTCCCTTGTGCCTGAGGATACGGCCCAGCCACCGGACCGTGACATGGCGCTGCCTGCCCCGCCACAGGGGCCGGCCAGCTCACCGTCTCAGGGGTCAACTCGGCCCATGCCTTCGGGGGGCTCGGCCTCAGAGGATGAGGTCGTCCATATGCAGCGCCTTTCCATCGCGGAAACGGAGCTGCGTCTGGTCCAGCGTGACATGTGTCGCGTGCTTCAACTGCCCCTTGTGGAGCCAGCACCGAAGCCCGACCATAGGTCGTTCAAGCGGCGCACTGGGACGGCGGTGAGCTCGGAGGAAATTTTTCCCGTCCTCCCGCTGGACCAGGTGTGCGTTGAACATATGGGAAAGATCATGAAAGCAGACAAGTGGTCCGCCGTCACCCGCCGGACCAAGGACTATTACCAGTTCCCGCCGGCGGATTATGAAAACTTTTTCGCCGTGCCTACTGTCCCCGATGCGGCGAAGGACAAGCTCGCCGCTGATGCGGGTGCTGCAACAAGGAAACGCATCTTCTCAGACAAGGTCCGAGAGAAGTTTGAGGAGACGTTGCGTAAATCTGACACCGCCTCCCGCTTCGGTATGCGCTCCACCTCGTTCCTGCTACTCCTTTCGGAGTATTTGGTCTCGGGGTTGGATGAGGAGGGAGGCGTCCCAGCTATGCTGCAGGCTGCTTTCCACTGCTTGGACCAGGGGTTGCGTGTGGTCCTCGACCAATTTACACGCATCTCCACCCTGATGACATCGGCCCGTCGCGGGAATGTGCTGGACTCAATGTTCCTGCCCTCCCCTGCGGCGCGCAGACGATTTGAAGAGCTCCCACTCGCTGGCATGGATCTCTTCGCAGGCCAGTTCGAAGAGTTGATGCAGGCTGAGGCCAAGCGTTTGAAGATGACAGAGAAAATCAATCTCAAGAAACCTTCAACCGCGAAGCCTTCCTCCCAGCCTAAGAAAGCGTCGTTCACCATCCCCCGACGCAGACCTGTGAAGGCGAACAGAGGGAGTTTTCGTGGCCGTGCCGACAACCCGTCGGGTGCGCGGCCCGCCCATCCCCAGCATCAACCATACACCAATCCCGACCGACCCGGCTCAACGTGCGTCCCTCGAGGGGGAGATCTCCTCCCTCCTCGAAAAGGGCGCAGTGCGGGTCCTTCCCGCCCAGCGGGCGCAGTCGGGGTTTATGTCGACGTTCTTCTTGGTCCCCAAGAAGGACGCCGGCTTATGGCGCCCAATTCTCAACCTCAAGCGGCTGAACAAATTCATCCGCCCCAGGCGCTTCCGGATGGAGACACTCAGAACCATCCTCGAGTCCCTCCAACCGGGAGCATGGGCGGCCAGCCTCGATCTGAAGGACGCATACTTGCATGTCCCTGTCAGACGGGAGCACTGGGAATTCCTGCGGTTCCAATACGACGGGACACGCTACGAATTCACAGTGCTCCCCTTCGGCCTCTCGACCTCCCCTCGGGTATTCACCCGGGTGGCTCGGGCGGTCGGGGCGGCGCTGCGGAAACAAGGGGTCTCGGTCTTTATGTACCTCGACGACTGGCTCGTGGTGGGCCAGTCGCGGCACTCAGCAGCGGGGGCGCTTCAACACACCTTGCGCCTGGCGGCCGACCTCGGTTTTTTGATAAATCCCGAGAAGTCGCACCCGTTGCCAACCCAGTCCCCCACCTTCTTAGGCGCGGCCCTCGGTCTCCGATCGAGGTTGGCACGCCCTACAGAGGAACGCCTGCTGAATGTTCAGCAGTGCGTCTCCCTTTTTCTACCGGCCGAGACGGCCCCGGCACGGGCCTGGCTCAGGCTGCTGGGCCTGATGGCCAGCCTGGTGGATTTGGTCAGCTATTGCAGGCTGCGAATGCGGCCAATCCAGCTGCACCTACTCATGTTTTACCGGCCCAGCCGACACGACATCAGTCATCCCGTGCCAGTCACGGCCTGGCTGGTCCCTCACCTGCGGTGGTGGCTGGTCCCTCACCTGCGGTGGTGGCTGGTCCGGGCCAACCTGATGGGGGGCAAGGCTTTTCGCAGGCCCCGCCCATCCCTGACGGTCACGACCGATGCATCCCTTTACGGTTGGGGGGCCACCCTCCACCCCCGCCAGGCGGCGGGCTGTTGGGGCCCCGAGCATCGCTCGTCCCATATAAACGTCCTCGAGCTGTTGGCCGTGGCCAATGCCTTGGAACAGTTTCAGTCCCTAGTATCGGGACGGGCGGTGCAGATCCGGTGCGACAACACCACGGTGGTCTCGTACATCAACCGCCAGGGGGGCACCCACTCCCCCCGGCTTTGCGCGCACACATGGGAGCTTTTCCACTGGTGCATGCAAAACGAGGTCGACCTCTCGGCGGTGTACCTTCCCGGCGACGAGAACGTGGGGGCGGACGCCCTATCCAGGGGGTGGATCCGCCCCACGGAGTGGACCATCCGACCGCAGATCGTTCAGTCGCTGTTCCGACTGATCGACCGGCCACATGTGGACCTGTTCGCCTCACGATTCAACCACCAGCTCCCCATCTATTGCAAGGGCTCACGACCCGAACGCATGGCGGACGGATGCCCTGTCGTTCCGGTGGGACGGGTTACTAGTACGCTTTTCCCCCGTTCTCGCTGGTCCCTCGGGTTCTCGCAAAGCTGGAGGAGGAGGACTGCAAAGTCCTCCTCATCGCCCCATTTTGGCCTCGTCAGCCGTGGTTCACGCGGCTGACCAGGCTGCTGGTCCACCGCCCGGTGGTCTTGCCCCGACAGGCGGATGTCCTCCTCCAGCCGGGATCGGGTTTTCTTCACCCAGCTCCTCAGGATCTACACCTGACGTGCTGGGTGTTGTCACTCAATCCCTCCGCGCGGCAGGCTTTTCTGAGCGAGCTGCGTCAATCGCAGCCCGCAGTCGAAGGGCCTCCACGCGGCGGGTTTACGACAGCCGACTACGCCACTTTTTTAGATGGTGCAGACGGCGGCCTGTTCGTCCCACCGATTCATCTCTAGGGGATGTGGCCGACTTCCTTGTCTATCTATTCGAGAGCGAGCTCTCGATCGGCACGGTAAGGAATTACCGGTCGGCAATTGGAGCGGTCCACAAGGGTTTCCCTGATGGTACCTCCGTGTCGGACAACCCGGCCCTCAGCCAACTCCTGAAGGGCATGTTTGTCGCTCGACCCCCCACGCGTCGGCTGGTACCGGCTTGGGACCTCCCTAGCGTACTATCAACGCTAGCGGGGCCTCCTTTTGAGCCAATGGGCAGCTCGACCTTGCTCCACCTGTCCATCAAGGTGGCATTCCTGCTGGCGGTCGCCACGTCGCGCCGACGTAGCGAGCTCCATGCATTGTCAACCGAGGCGGGCCACATCAGGTGGGAACCTGACGGGGTCCGCCTCATTCCCCGGGCCGGGTTCCTAGTAAAGAACCAGTCCGAGTCATTTGTTCCTCCGGACATCTTTGTCCCAGACATTAAGTCACGATCATCTGTCGCGGAGGATCGTTTTTGGTGCCCGGTCCGGGCCCTTAAATGGTATATTAGTCGCACGGAGGCACTCCGTACGACTCGTACCCACCTATTCGTGACTTCGACCCCGCCTCACGGGCCGGCGTCGCGGGATACGATTAGCCGTTGGCTACTTATAGCGATCCGCTCGGACGCTCGCGTCTCGCCGGCGGCGCCTATTCGTGCTCACGAGATCCGGGCCGTGGCGACATCGTTCGCGTTTTTCCGCGGCATATCCCTAGGTGACATCACCCAGGCTGCCTGTTGGAAGACGCCAAATACTTTTACTGACTGCTACCTTCAGGAAGTACTTCAGTCAGAGGGCAGGTTTGGAAGGGCAGTCCTGACAACGACTAGCCGGGCTCCTACCAAACGGCACGACCCACCTCAGCCGGGACCTCCCCGTCAATAGGTGTGTTTTCTCCCGTTTTTCTGCTTTGGCATGTGTATTCATTGTTATGATATACTAATTAACATTGACATGTTCTTTTTTCCCCCGTTCGCTCCGGCGCTCCGGCGGGTTTTTCGGTCGATGTTATCTCAGTCCGGTGCACGCGCACCCTTATGACGGGGTCCGCGTCCCACTTGTTTAGGGCCGTGACGGCGCCCGCGGGCGCTGCTCCAGGCCCTGGGGTTTACCGTTGGCGTGCCCCTCTGCTAATTGCTGCATCTCGTAGACCCTCCACCATAATCCGGTGCGATTCTATGCAAATGTAGTAATTCGCTCTACAGGTAACGTATGAGCGCAGTAGACTCCCCCTCCACAGTAGTGTGGATGGGGTCTACTAGCTCATACTTACCTGTAGAGCGTCCCGCCCTCCTTCCCCACTATCCTCGATGACTCTGGGTGTCCGTATCCTTATGTGGCGCTCGAGAAAAGAGGACGTTCACGGGGCACGCATGTGCGGGCTCTATGGGGTAGCCTCTGGAGGGCGCTGTTGGCAAACTCTTAGCGATTATACCTGCCGGTCTAGGGAATATGCAAATGTAGTAATTCGCTCTACAGGTAAGTATGAGCTAGTAGACCCCATCCACACTACTGTGGAGGGGGAATTATTCATTACTTACGAGTCAACAAAACGGTGCGGACGTCTGTAGTCGTCGCTACAAACAAATGCTGTTCGTGTGCTGATGTTGGTGAACCGTTTCGACCTCCGTAAGCTGATATTTTAGCAATAAATTAAGATGGCAAGCATGAGCTTTAGCTGCTGAAAAATCAATGTTGCGAACATCTAGCTGCTGTGCGCGAACATTTCAAGCGTGCCGCGCGAAGCGTATTTGCCCCGTGAACAAAAGCAAACGTAATAAACACTTTTTGGAGTTCTGACTGCGCATGCGTTGACCTTGGTAACCTGAGTTGAGATACAAACAACAGCGCTCTGCACGTAAGCAACGTGCGGGATGCAGCACGTACACGTTCGTTACATTAGCCTGCAAGTGTGAAAAGTGCAATTTATCTAGCGATTATTAAACCCAACACAGCAAAATATTGACTCAATGGTACTAAGAGTAAAAGATAAATGTTAATAGTTAATTAACTTTTTTGATCATATAGAATCATGTTCGGGCCTAAGGACGAACAATGATAATGAAGGAGAAGAGATTTGTTTTCTTAAGCATAATTAACAATTAGAGGGTGGGCACGGCTAACGACTGTCTACTTACAAATTTGTGTGGCTCTGACTTGCACTTGTTGTTAGACTTCGCTTACAAACGAAGTTGAGAGCCTTCTCTACCTTGAGAGCTTTTCTGACTTTCTCAGCATCGTCAAAATTAGAAACCCAACCAAGTAAATTGTCATTTGACAAGGGTGTCCACAGCGCACAGCGCCCACGAGCACAGAGTTGCCACCATGATCATGCCTCGCCTGCCTGTTGCCTGAGCGCGCACTCCTGCAAACCTTAACCACACCGGCGCACGATCGGGGATTCGCAGTCTTTGTGGCAATAGGCGCAACTTGAATTTGTGATATAAGTGTTCGGGCCTTATTGTTCCTTGTTGACTCGCTTGAAAGTCTGTCATATTTGAGGCCTCACATTACTCACATTTGCAAATAACACATGTTTGGAAATCAAGTTCCAAACAAACTTGTGAATAAGTGGAATAAAACAGCGTTTCTCAGAATCATAGAAACTGATTGTCTTAACTTTGGCTTCATGCAGCTCTCCTGTAAGCTCGTTGACTTGTCCCATCAAATTATCTACCTTTTCGTGAAGGTTAGGTACTTATCACGTAACTGTGCATTTTCATCCTCAAGTTCTGCAATATGTGACTGATGCCAGTTGAGGTTCTTTTCAATCTCCGTCTTCGCTACCTTTGCCTCTGATTTAAACTCGGATGTCAAGTTGCGATTGTGTCTTTTACTATTCTCTAATCGATTCTCCAACTTGGCTTTATCTTTCTCTAAACTGCTTGCACATTTACGTTCAGAATATATTTTGTCCCAGTGATTGTTCTCTCTCCGTTTTGTCAATATTGCGTATGAGTTGAAAGCCACTGCATTAAATTTTCTACCTGTTTCAAGTCTTGGTTATCCTTTGTAAGAGTTTCAATCGCTTTACGTAGCTTTTCAATTTTAGCTTTGTAACGCTTATCTCAAACAGAGATGGTGGGGTACTGGATGTCGATGCTTGGCCTTTAGGTTGTTTTGTAGTAGGTATCAGATAGTCATCAGTCTCTTTCCAATTTTTCATTTCTTCTTCAAAACCAATGTTGCCTTTGTTTTTGTTTTTCTTTGTGTAAGCTTGCTTTAGCTTGATCCAGCTCTCACGGAGTTGTCTTTGGCCCTTCTTCTTGCCATCCAGTGACCAAGATGGATAGAGCACTTTTATCCACTCAAAAACACCAGGCGAATCAGTAGCATTTTCTCATCTTTCTTTGCGAATAGCTGCATAATGTGTTTTAGATTTTACTAATATTAGTAAAATCTGAAATTTACATTTGTTTGTTACAGATTGTTGCTCATGTATCGGTATTGCAGACTATTGTTTTATTATAACAATAGTTTGCAATACCGATACATGAGCAACGATCTGTAACAAACAAATAATGATATTATGTGCAGCGTACGTTTGAAGAAATGAACTAACATTTTCATGCCATAAATATGCTGTGCCAGAACACTTTAACGTTAGTCATTATTTACAATAAATAATTTATTATTATTTAAATTGTATTGGGTTTTAGAAATGATATTAGAAATGAGATGGCTTTTAGAAATGAGATGGCACTATCCCATTCAGTGACACTCCCTTTCTCTTGACTTGTTTTGGCTTAAAATGGATTTTAAGCATGACTTAGTCTTTGCCGGTTATGTCCAAATTAAAATGTATATTGGGTGGACATAAGAGATTGAGTGACTTCAGTTGGATGGATAATCAAAAGTGATTATGGGTGCGAGCAGAGGATTATGTTTGCAAATCCTCTTGATAGCAATAGCATGCTTTCGTACCTTGCTGTGGCACTCGTCAGTTGCAAATGGGCGATTCAAAAAGAATCGAGGCTGACTCGCAGAAAGGTTGGGATTGGGTATATTCCAATCGTGTAAGTTTGGTTTGAGCCATATGTTTGTTTTTTTAGTCGGTTTCAAAATGTTCCTCCAGTAAGAAGAGCAATAGGTTGAGGGTTTGTTGTTCGAAAAAGCCAGATTCTGTGGGAGTGGTTCGAGCTCTTGGTTTTGCTGTAGTAGTTTAGCTCTTAGTAGTTTTTCCTGAATCTTTTGTGCTTTTTTGAGGGCAATGAATGGAGGTTTCTGAAAATGTTCCGAAAATATATGATTGCCTCGGATTATTTTCCAGTGTTGGTTTATTGCTCGATGTCTGTCATCGTGGTTTTTGGCTGGGCTGTTGGTGGCTGTGAAGACAAAAGGAGTTCGTTTTGTTTTTTCTCCAAGTGCTAATTCGAATTTATTGTGGCTTCCAGATATAATTCTAGTGTTTCACTAGAGGATGGTTTTGGTTGCCATTTTGATGGTGGTTTAAAATGATGGTTTTTGGAGCGTTTGTTCCGCATTCAGAATGCAGTACATGTACTTAGTCTTCATTTGAAGGTATTTATGCCACTTACACGTGATTTGCGGTTTGGTTTTTAGCAGGAGTACAGGTACAAAGTTGGAACCTTTTCCTAAAACAACTACTTCAGTTTGCGATAGTGTTGCTTTGGATATAATAGGTTCGTTGTGAAGAATTGATATTGGTCTGCTAGTGAACGCAAATGATTGGAGTTGGCTCGTTTGGTTTTCGATTTGCATTTGTTCGAGAAATGGTTGGATTTCGATTGGCTAAGTGATCTCTTTGTTTTTTGGTTGAGTTTTCTCCTTGCCATGGTAGAGATTTATGGTTTGGATATAACAGATAATATAGGATGGGTTATATTCCAGTTTATTTATTATTTGTATTATATAGTAAGGGCAAGATGACGGATTTATCTCTTTTGAGAAGGTGTGGTAGTCCTGAAAAGGACTGTTTGGTTTTGTAGTGGTTAGAGATCGACTTAGGGTTGTCGTTTTTTCTTGATGCCTTTGTTGGGTTGATAGCTGAGCTGGGTCTTGTGAAGAAGCTCAGGAGTTTTTGAGCGGTAGAATGGTCTAGACCCTGGAAATCTTCAGCAAGTTTTTCTTGTGCTGAGCGTATGGCGTTGGTGAGCTGGTCCTCGGTGATTGGTAGTTGGTGCTTGTACTCCTCCAGCGTGATTCTTGTGAATAGCAACGATGTTCTTCTCTGGAGATTGCTCCAACGATCCTGGAATGAATTCTGAAATTTCAGAGATCGATGTGGGTGTGGTGGGCGTATGGTTACCGTGATATAGGATGGTGGTGTGCTAGTCTCGATTGACCAGGAAAGGAGCCGTATTTGGCGGGCGATGTGTTCTTTGGCAGTTGTCAAAATGTTTTTCTGCTAGGAATTTTACCTGTTTGAATTTTTCCTTGGATAGTCTGTGCGAGACCGTGGTTGGTTTGGTTGTTGATATAGATGGGCCTAAGTCTAGTTCGCAGGAGAGGAAAAGTGATTCATCGTCGCTTGTAAAGGGAGACCGTTGTCCGCATGGGATGCTGGATGAGGTTGAGCTGGTTGGTGATGGTGGCGACTGGCGGGATTTGCTCTTCTTAGATGACTTGCTGAGTTTAGACATTTTGAGAAATGGTGGTTTGTGGGTATTGTATTGGGCCTAAGCCCTAATTTTATATTTAGTTGGTTGAAAATTTCTTTTGAAAAGTAGAGGGATTTAAGGCAGGCCCTAATGTTATAGTTTGTTTAAAAAAATAATAATAATAGCCTAACGTTATAAATGTCACTGCCAATAATTATTTGTGTACCTAGGCCATCAATTCAGGCCTTGGCCTATTAATTAAAAAAAAAAAAAAAAAAGTTTCTCACCTAATACTAGTAGTAGGCAGAGCACTTAAAAATTTTAAACACATCAAACAAGTTTAATTTCAGTTCTGCATAAGAGATCTCTCTGAAATATTTATTTTTCTGCAAGAATTGTGACAATCGGTGGTGGCATTCATGAGATATGGCATTTTACATATTTTAGACAAGGTCCGAAAACCTGTTCAAAATGGAAACAAATGAAATAAAATTCAATTTTACCTGATTTGGGGCCTTTGTTTGAGTTAAAAGATAAGCAAAAATAGTTGAATACAGCATATTGTTTGACATGTTTACACTCAATTATGCATTTAAAATCAAACAAAATTGACCAAATTTCAATGCTACTTTAAAAAAAATTGTCGAAAAATGCACATTTTGACATTTTTGCAATTTGCAGACTAAGCCTAGCTAATTAATATGCATAAATGGGATAACTCGAGCTGTAATTGGTCTTTTGAATTGAAATTTGGGATATAGTACAATGGTATGAAGAGCTACTGGATGAGTAAAGATTTTTATTACAACTCATTAATTATGCAAATTAGCTAATTATGAGCTAATTATATATTCATATTTAAATTACGCTAATTAGGTACAAACGAATTGTAAATTTTGTCCGTCATTGTACTTGATGTTCAATGAAATAACCCTCTGAAACATTTCAGCCACATATGTTTATGCATTATATGCAAACGAGTCATTTTAAATCTTCTTAAAAATTAATTTAAAATGGATGATAAACACGGAAATATACGTTGATGACCGGCTTGCATCAGGCATCTGTGAGTGTGCTACCTATCAGATGCCGGCCTGAACCCGCCTGGGTCTGGTCATTGTCAAAATAATCCCGGCACGAGCTGGTGGTTAATAGTCAAATTTGGGACAACTAATTAAATATGCGTATTCAATTTTTGGTTTGAAACAACACCAGAAAACAATATCTTATTTTCCAGCTAATCTGGTGTTAGGCCGGGTTTGATTTTGACAGTCTATTAATTATTTAGCAAAGTGGTGAAAGTCTCCAGTCTTCTTAGCTTTGGTGACATGCCGGTTGATGTTTGAAATCAGGTCTACATCTAGTAGTGGGTTGTTTTAGACCAGGACAATCCAGCATTGGAGGGTGTTCTTTGCCGTTAGCTTGTGTCTGATGTGTCAATGAAAACTTGCAAAGGTAGGCTCTGGATTGCTGTACCGTACCGGTGATCTGAAATTAAATGAAATGAAACTTACAGTAGGCTGCTAATAATGTTAATTACAATTTTATAAAAACTTGCTAATCTAAATTTTGAAATTGCTTGTTAAATTTAGAATTCAATGCACATTCTTTAGTACGAAGTCATTTGGCAGTAGTCCTGCCACTTCTTTTGAACCCGGTTTGAATCATGCCAAGGATAGGTCTATACTGTGAATTGGGTTGACAGTATCTACATGTACTTTATTAATCATTGCATAGGTTTCTTAATTCCAACACGTCAAACTGGCATTTCATTTTTTGTTTTCTTTATGGGTTTTTGGCTTTTGCTTTCTAAACAAAGTCCTTGTTTTCTTGTTTAATTCATGAAAAATACAGTTGACCTATGTATGCTTGTTACTGTATGTTTGTTCCACCTTTTGTTGGCATGTGATACATGCGTGTCCTTTGTTATGGAGTAATTACATCAGGAAATGACAAAACATTCTACACACTAAGAAATAAAGGTTCAAATCTGCACCCAAAAAGGTGCACATCATTGATACAATAGCAGCACCCCTACGGGTGCAAACTTGCACCCTGAAAGTAGGGTGCAAGTATGCACCCCAAAGAGAGGTGCAAGTGTGCACCCTAAGGGGTGCAAGTATGCACCCATAATGGTTACATTCTGCACCCCCAGGGGTGCTGAGCGTTGATACAATAGCAGCACCCCTAGGGGTGCAAATTTGCACCCCAAAAGTAGGGTGCAAGTGTGCACTGCAAAGTGGGGTGCAGGCTTGCACGATATAAACGTGCACCTCTACGGGTGCAGATTTGTACAAGGGTGCCAATTTGCGCCAATAAAGGTACAACTATGAAACCCCTCTTGGGTGTTGCTGTATCCTTCGGTGATGTAATTACATGTACATGTAATAGAACACTTGAGGTGGTCGTAACAAAGGCCAATCATGAATTATACTATTTAATACCCAAATTAACACCTAAGGTCACTGTATATACACCACAAGTGTTACAAATTCATGGCACCTGATGCTTTCCCAAGTTAATACTTGTTTATTATATGACACAAAACACAGTAAAGGGGACCACCAATCTACCTGTCACGTTAGCACAATTTCTTTGTGTTTATTAACTTAATTAACCATCCCACTGCTCCATTTTTTTTACCTTGCTAGCCCTATGAGGTCAAAAGACTGAGGTGCAGAGATTGGTGTATCCTTTTATAAATAAAATTAACTGATAAATATTTTTTACAAAATTGACGGAAAATGCAAGTAGATTTTTCTGTCAAATATGTTGAACAAAAGCGGGCCCATATCTTTGTTTATTTTTATTTCTTGTTTACATAGTTTGCTTCTTTCAGTTCTGTGATAGTATGCATATCGATTCACTTCTTAAAAATATTCTGGAAGCTTTGTGTAATAGGTTGAGTTTATAAGTGATAAAGAAACAATGCTAACGTGACAAAACTCTGTCTGGCCCCCTTTACTGTGTTTTGTGTCATATACATGTATACTCGTGCTATTTTGAATGTTTGCAATGTGTGACAAGTTTATCATGCCACCAGTCAATGCACAAAGTAGGAAAGTCAAATGTTAAAATAGCACCATGAACAATACAGGTATCTCAGCTTTAACTATATTACAAATACATTGCAAAGAGGTACCTGGAATTTAACTACAAGTATATTACATTGCAAAGATGTAACTTTTTGTAATGGCTAAGTGACAACAATATTGCATATTTTCAACATATATATATATATCAACATTCAACATATCCTGCATCCATGTAACTGAGTGTACTTGTACCATCAATCTTTAAGAAAACGTGTTCTTTTACAAAGTATATGTTTAATGACAGTATATATTTTTTTGCAACTGATCCATCTAAAACAGGCATACAATATAAAAACGAATTTCAAGCTGTTAAACATCTTGAAAATTAAAAAGCTCCCGTTACATACCGATTAAATAGCACACGCTTGAAACATTATGAAAACTTTTAAATTGAAGAAATTGACCAGAACTGTTCTGAATAAGCCTCATGGTAATACCGAGTAGTGCAGCAAGAACCAACACAATTTTGAACAATTCATAACTTTAGCCCATTCACACATGTAAGATGAAAAAGAACCAGTGATAAATTATTCATGCAAAGTTTACAATAAAATATCCATCACCAGAATTTCGAGTCACCAATAAGTTAACCCATCTGTGGTAAACAATCATCCTTACGAGTATTTGTGATATGGTTGTGCAGCTGTGAAGAAATAATATGAATGCTTTTAAAACAATTAATTGAAGTTTTACCACAATTCTACAACTATTCTAGCAGTTTTGTAGTACATGTATGCGTACATGTACCGGTACACGTACTCTGGATATTGGCTGGTAATTTTTTTATTTCAATTTACTGTCTTGTGTTTAACCATATTTCTACAAAGCATACTAAAATATATTGCAACTTAACATGACAAGTGGCAAGTTCCGTTATGAACAGAAGTACATGTAATCGGTGTTCTGATCCTGAAGTTATTTACAACCATTTTTTGTTCATTACAATGTTGTACTCATCAGACCAACTCTGAGCTCTAATGCAAAACAAATGTACAATGTAACAATCATTTTGTTAATTTTTTTTTTTTTGGGGGGGGAGGGGGTGGCATGGCCAACATTGCCTATCTGGATCCACCTCCGTGTTCAGTGGGAAATGGTATTGATGAACCGCTGTACCTTTGTAGGCAATGCCTTGTTTTTGTCAAAGCCAGCAAGATGCTGATATAAAAGGAGTGTGTTTTTACCCTGTCGAGGATATTCGACACCAAAGACATAAAATGCAGCAAAGGTTGCAGAAACTCCAACTGCTATGTTGCTGCTGGTGCACAACACTGTTCCATCCATTTGGATGGATAGGTCCTCGGTGTTGAAGGGATTTCCCTTAATGACAAGGGTGGGGGTTGGAACTGTGGGCTCCTGGAAGAGTTAAGTAGAAACAGAATTGAAAGATTCAGATAAATTGAATATCTTTTAGCCAGACACCATCTCCACGGCAACAAGGATTTGGCAAGATAAATTCTTTGTTTATAAACTAGTTGCACGTGGACTAGGAGAGACATTTATGTGAACCATACCTAATGGATTGACAGTATTTTTGTTGATATGACTATTTCTTGTCATTTCATGTGAGTTACCTTGTCAATGACATGTCTGATCCTTTTCGCCCATCATTAATGGGATGAGGAGGCAAGACACGGTTACTGTTAGCTCTGAAACATAATGCAGAAATAAATGTTAGTATTTCACCACAAAATGAATAGATAGAAGCACACTTTTCATTGACGACGAGAACAACTGTCTACAAAACAAAATGATATTGAATGTCCTTATTCATAATCCCCAAGTTATTATTATTGGTTTTAATCCCCTGGCAGTAAACATCAGAGGAAAGTGCCAAGCTAGGGAGTAGTTTATTGCACTTTTCCCTACGTTTATGGTTATTATAATGGCCTGGACCATGGAGCTAGGATAGAATTGTTTTTTGTTTTTCTTTATTGTATTTATGCGTGAACTGAGTGACTAGGAAGAGGGCTTAAAATGCCCCCATTTGGTACATTTAGGTTAGATTAGATTTTTGTAGAGTACATGTACTTGAGAGTAGACTGGCACAGTACTGTTTCCAAAATTATTGGGTTCTATACTTTTGCTGCAGGATTATTCCTTCTTGAGTTAACTGTTCATTATTTTCTGAAAAGTGTTTTTAAAAATCCTTAACCAGTTCGCGCCGGGATTATTTTAACAACGCCAAGCCGACGGGAGGGATTATTTTTAACGAAACTCGATCCGAAGCGGGTTCAGGCCGATAGTGCCGGGAAGCACACCCACGCATTTCCGGCCTTGCTCGCTGCTGACATACATTTCCGAACTTGAACTTGGCGTGATTATGCGTCATTCGTTTTGAATTTTGGGAAATGTTTGCGTTTATATACGTCATCCGGCGCGAACTGGTTAACTGAGATTCGATAGTGAACAGTTCCTTTTAGGCTTTTTCATTTATACTCTTCAGTTAACTTGCTGAGTTAAAGAAGTTTGAATTATTTTCGCTCCCATTCTTCGATCCCCTCCCACCACATTACTAGCCTTGGTCAAAGCGTTCTTCATTAGCCGTCCGTACGGTAACCGATAACCGATCGGCGACTAACATTCTCATCGTGCGGTAACCGGCGAGCGGATTGAAAGCTAGTTAGCGTACGTGCAGTGCAAAAATAAATCAGTTACGGTACGGACAGCTAATGACGAATGCCTTGGCCAAGGCTATACCCCATTACTAAAACAGCAGCATGCACTGCACAAACATAATTGTACCTTGTTCTTTCTTTCGTCAATGGTATTTTCCAATTCACTCCTGAAAAGCTGGAGGATGCTTTTACAAGCACCCAGACTTTCCGCCTGCTTTATGATTTCTTGAGCCCCACTGGCTATTGTCTTGAGTAGGCTGCGATGTACATCCTGCGCTCCATAGCTGCACTGCAGTTCTTTCAGAATCTTTAAATGACAAAAATAAGAAAAATAATATACTGCACACCAAACTAAATGGGGGGGGGGGGGGGGGGGGGGGTGTTGAGACTTCCTGCTGGAATGGACCATTGATTTCAGAGTAACCACGGCAACCATGTATAATTTTGAACCATTATGTATTGCTTCTCCCAATTGAAAAATGGGCAAGCCAAAAGGGATGGGTCCTTTGCATCAAGTCAGATATCCCCCCCCCCCCCCCCCCCCCCCCCGGCAATGATGAACACAGTAAGCACAATTCTAGTATGTAATTATACCTCAGCTGACTATTAACAACCTTCAGGAACGAGCAAGTTCGATCAAGGAACGCTGGTTAACAATTGGTTTATTCTGATGTACCTTACACAATACATCGCAATGACATCTAAATATAAATGATAGATCGTTGAACTATTGTGTCACTGGTCCCCTCTGGACAGGTCAGTTTACTATGACGAATGTTGCTACACGTATTGATAGCCAGCATGCACTGTAGGCTGGTTCCCTAAATTCAACCAGACGTGGTCAAGACATAGTTGACTAGCCTGCATTCTAGCAAAATTACAACTGTCAACAACCTTCATCGAACTTGCTCAATTTTGTGGAATACTTAGTGCCAATGAACATACATGTATATATACACGTACAAGCAAGCTTGACTGTACCTGAACTTCAGACTTCAGCACTGGAAATTCCTTTAGCACAGTTAATACATGACATTCTGCAATCATCTTCTGCCATCTTGTCAGCTATGGCATCCATGTCTGGCTTTCTCTTTGCAGAGAGGAGTTTCAAGTCTTCTATGTGTTTCTTCTGGCTTATTTTATCCTCTCCAGGATGGCCATCCTATTAAAAAGTAATTAAAAAGACCGGATTGGTGAAGTATCAGCCAACCTGATAATATAGAAATTAGAGGACATGCAGATGACATCATAACATCATGCGACTGGCCATATTGGACGGCAAAATCCACTGCGTTTAAAGTTGAAACATACCTGTTTTACAGGGCTTAGTGGTCAACTGCTCATTTCAACTTGATCAGAAGATCAGAATACCTGTGTATTAAAGTTATGCAAATATGGCCTTCGATGTCGTCCAATATAGTGGCGTAATCACGTGGCTGCACGTCCTCTATAGACGTTCCACTCTGATAAATGTCACAGGTAGTTTGTACCTGTAATGAAGATCTTTTGGCTTTCTTCACAGGAGAAGGTGCCTTCTCCAGATCTTGCTTCTTCCTCTTTTGCCCATAGACGTCCTTGTTCTTGAGGACGCCTTCATCCATCGTCAGTGGTGCACGTTCATGTTTAAACTTATTCCGGAGACTCTCTTTCCATGTATCCTTGAGAAAGGAAGTTAAACAAGAAAAACATGCAGAAAAACAATATGTAGAAAGGAGACATCACATTCACACGTACGTGTTTCTGAGAATGGCTCGTGATATGTCAGCATCAATTTGACCCCATCTTAATTATGATACGGTGGGGTTAATTCAAGTGCTCTTCAAAATTCTTCAGGCAGCTACATACACACAGGCTGTTTCTTTAGAATTATCCAGCATGTTTTTTTGTCACGACCTTTTCAAACAGGACCACTTTATCTGAGCTGTATCAAGGAAACAAATACAGATTTAACAACTGAATGAAACTTACATGACCCGAGGCATTTTGTGCCCTGTCCTTTAATATGGCATACTTCTTCACTAAGACCCTTGATACTTCATTGTACTGCTGAGAAGATGGATAGCTGAATGAGAAAATGAAGTCAAATGTGAGGTATGACAGACTTGAGGCTATGCATGGTGGAAATCAATACATAGGTTTGTGGTTACACTGTGTAAAATGTTGTGTCAAAATGTAAACAAGTTCAAGATACTAACAATTTTGAAGCTGGATTTTCAATCAAGGGCATCAAATATAAAATGGCACTTACAGAGTAAATTGTACAACATCTTCAAAGAGAACTTGCACAATCTTGTTTCGCCATTTCCTGGAGAGCACATTGTGATCATTTGCCTTCAGAAGATTGCTGACATCATGTGGCATTGCCGGTAGTGTGTAATGTAGATGCCATGTACATGTACTTGAAGTTGGTGTTTGCTTCACGGACATTGGCTGTCTGAATATGGAAAAGAGAATGACAATCCACAGTATAATACTGTAGCTTCTACGGTATATGTAGCATGGAAATCCGCAATTATCAAGAGTCATTTTATGTTAATAATTTGTTTTTTTGTATTAACATATATATACCAGATAACATTTTCATTTGTAATACTGTCTGTATGAAGGATGATGTCGCAGCTTTGGTGTCCCTTTTACATGTTAAACTGTGAACTATTTAGGACAACATACCGTCAGGAAATTAGTCGGATGTTTCATCCTTCTACCAGATATTTCAGTACAAGTACTATAATTTGAGCAAGTAAAATCATTTGTATATATATTTCACTGTTGGTAATACTAGGTAGACAAATATTACAATTTAAAGAGTGACACAAAAATTCATTGGCCCCCACATTTATAGAATCACCCACATGTATTGTTGCTTTCATGTTTTTCAAGACTTGCCTCTCGTGTAAAATACACAATAGTATGCTGGCAACCTATATGCAGATAACTGCATGTTAACTGCTTTACACAGTATCTGAATACCTCTGATGAGCTTATTTTTCTCATGTACATGTGTATGTGTTTTTCTCTCAAATGCCTATACAGCATGTCGTAGTCCTTAAAAGTGCAATTTTGAAATTTCACAAGGGAAACTCACTGCACTTGGACATCTTCAGCTTGTGCTGCTGTGTCAGCTGACTGGCCCGTTTGATGGTCTAGTACTGGTTGCTCCTCAACCACAACCTTCAACTTGGATTTGGTGGTTGGTGGCTCATCTTCTACATCAAGCCAGTCATCCCATTCTTGATTGAAAACTTGGATGGCAATGATAGCAGCTTCTTCCACATTGAAAGCGGTGACGACTTTATTACGTATCTTCTGCTTACTGCAGCCTTCCTCTTCAATGGCAATGACCTTCTTGGAAAGGCCGCATGACACATGATACTGCAACATCCTAAAACAAACAAAAATGAGAATGCATTTTTAAAGGTATATGATAGATCATTGGTAGAGTTGACAACATAGTTGCAGACGGTGCTCATATTTTGAGTGATCAACATACAGCCTAATCCTCCATCTCAGTCACAAGAAAATAGTGAAAAAACATTCTGTTTTTAACAGTGATTTGTGCATGTTGATATGGTGCTTATTTTGATGAACAATCAAAAAAAGGTATTCAGATACAATTTACTCTATTAAAGATGACAGCATTTCAGACAGAAATATTTCACAGGACGATTGGTACCGGTATCATCTTCGTAACTAATCAGCTTGCTTTCACATAAAAACAGAAGATTTGTTTCGCCATTACCAATGATGTGTCATACCTTTAAATGAAAACTGAAAACATTACTCACAATTACCAAATGTACGTGTACATTGTCAAAAGTAGGGGCGTGATCAACTGCGAATAGTCACAAGTTCAAGAAATGGGCAACCATTGTAAAGTTTCAATACTTACCCTGAAATACTTTTGAACTGGTAAATGTTTGTAACATCTATTTAATTGTGTACACAACTAAAGATGTTGCCTCAGGCTCAACCACCAAATAATCACAGGGCTCATCCCTAGAGCAGTTGGTCAATTTGCAAGTGGGTGATTGCACAGTGAAATGCCACCTACAGGGTAACAAATTAACTCCCTTGGGGAGGTTTAATCAGTTATATTTTGGATGAGCAGTATGTAGGCCTTTTGGTTCCCGATACCAAAAATAAATACAATATCTAGTATTTACTATTTATCACACATTGTATTTGCATCCACACATGGTAACGGGTGTAACAGAGACACACATTTGACTCCAGAGGCACGAGAGTGTGATGTGTATTACCAAGTATTTTTGTTTAGTTTAATCACTACTTGGTAACTTATCAAAGCTCAGAAATATTTATGGGTCAGAGGATTACGAGAAAAAAAATGTAGGACAAGACACGTATATCATACCAAGTACATTATAACCACTGGCACAGTCTTTAATTCAACTATGGAGTTCCATTGTCAATTGTAATAATAAAGACTTCATTTTGTTTAGCTCCAGCAGGAATAACAACATTCTGAAGCATTTGGTCATAAAATGTTTTCTTTGAAGAAAAAGTTGTCGTTAACTAAACGTACTAGAATTGCCCCAAAGTGTTAACGGGCGTAACGGAGACACACATGACATCAGTGGCAAGTAAGAATCTGTATTACAGAAGCCCAATCAACAAAATGTGTGTTATCATGATGCAGTTTGACTTCAAGTGTTAAAGAATGACCATCCAAGTGATCCAACTCTACATTTGCCCTTTCATTCCTCATATGAATGTAATTCACTCTATGCACTTAAATCACATCATGTACAAACTATAGTAATTGTGAGTCTCAACCTCTCTCTCAAGTACAAGGGGTGATGGTGGTGCTCATCAACAAGTATTCAGACATAAATTAAAAGTACCACCCTCAGAAAATTCTCCTTAATCCCTTGATTGACACGGTAACGGAGACACACTTGTAAAGCAACAATTAATTCTGCAGGTCACACACCCAAATGTGTGTGTTCCAAAATAGTAGAATGACATAATTTAATACAAGGATGGTTCTCGAACTACGATCTCGCCTACTTTTGCAATTTGACCTCACATGACCATCCTATAAAAGTAACAAGATTCATGAGGTACCCAAGTTTGATTGCAATTGGACTTCAATTTTCATAATTCCAGCTACTTTTTTCAACTTGTCCTCAAATGACCTTTGACCTCGGTTTTGACAAAAACTCATCTAGTTCTAGCATCAACCTTATTACTACTGTAAATGTGCATGTACCACAGAAGCATAGTGTTGTACTCAAGTCTGTCACAAGTCCTTTTACAGGTCCATGCAGTCACACACTTGTAACAGGATAAACAATGACTTAAACATTTTGACAAGACTTGAGACAGGCTCGACTGCAATCTAATAATATGCAAATTTGTCATTTGTTTTTACCAATAAATGGTGTGAAAGTTTTGTTCTTGTGATCCATATTCTGGTTCTGAATAAAAATGGCTTTCATGAAAGTAATTTCATGGCTCTGAAAAGTGGGAGTTTATGAAAGTGTATCTTATTCGGGTGCTGCTAGCAAGAGAAATAATAGGTGGCAAGACTACAGCAAGGACATCTCCAACTGGAAGTGACCACACATCATCAACATCTGGCCAAACAAACTGGTTCGGAGCAACCTCTTTCATGTACTTCACGGTCAGGTTTGGGCCTTCTCTGGAAAGAACCTAAGGGTCACAAAATAAAACGAGGATACATTTGAAAAATAGGAAAATGAATAAAATAACTTGAAAAAGCACTCACTTGGAAATAAGTACTCACCCACCGTGTTTTCCTAATGTGCAATTGACAATTTTACTGAACTAACATTTCATTAACAGTTCATTTCCAAACTTTCAACATTTGTTGTGTGTTGTAAGTTGACAAACTAGTTCCCGAGGCGAAGCCGAGGGAACTAGTTTGTCAACTTCCAATACCGAGGGAAGCTAATATCGACTACCCACCCGAAATAAACCATGTTATATTTGTTTTACTATATCTCATACATATTCAGTTGCATTACAATTTCAGGAGCTCGGGAAAACGCCGATTAAAAAAAGTAGGGATATTGAAGTAGGGATATGTAAGTAGAATCACCAAAATAAACTTTTCAAAAATAACAATAATAATAATATACCCAAATATTGGAATAAATATATTACGCGGCAGGGATTAACGATTTATGCAAATTAGTCATATTTCCACCACTTTAATTTTTAAAGACTTTTAATATGTCATTCTAGGGACCTTGTAGAAGTGCACTGTGGTGAAAAAATATTTGTTACAATTTGTTTGAGGTCAAAACTTATTTTTCCCCTACTATGAATGGGTATTCACTAATATTGCTGAGAATATAGGCTCCTGGTGTGTTTTTTAAAGATGTAATCGCCAAGGTCAATTAAGGTCATAATAGTGCATATGAAGACAGCAGAACAACCTTCCAGGAGTTGTGTAACTTGTTATCTTCAAGTTCTTTGGAATAACTTGGAAGAAACATAGACAGGTGTGTAAAAAAAATCATCTTTCTTTAGGGATTCAAAATTGATTGAAATTTATGTAATTTAAAAAAAGGAAAATTTGTAGACAAACATTGCTATGTTGACAATTAAGGTCTAAGTTAATACAAATATATAGCCTACACTTAAGCTGTCTTGAAAAAGGTATGTCTTCTAACCTTACCTTCACTGGATAAATCTTCCAGAAATTGGACCAGGTAGGTAAACACATCTACTTCGACCTTCCGCAGGTTACTCCCCTCTGCTGAATATTCTTGCTGTTGCAGACTATCCAAGAACTCCTGAGGTGTTGTGTGCCAAACTTCTGAATGGCACATTAGTAGCCTTCCATCTTCAGGATTATGCTGCATCATCTGCAGAACACCATACAGCTTGACGCCCTCCATGAACTGGTGGATTTCGGCATTGACAGATAATATCAAGTCGTGCAACGCAATCCTTGAAAGAATATCACCCCTATCTCTCAAGGTATAACGCGGCTTGGGATGGATTCCACAGACACTCAAGAGATCCATTATGGCGTCGCTCTTTAGAAGGTCATCAAAGGTTGTGTCGTTGGATGCTGCCACCAACTGTGAAAAAGAAATTGATTATTCTTCATCAAAATGGAGGACATGTAGTCTTAAATCTGTCCCCTTGTATTTCCATTTGTGGAGTTAAAACTGTTTTACTTTTAGAGATATTCTTCTTCACTTCTCATACATGTAAGACTATTTCTGCAAGGTTAGTACAGGTAAAGTTTCCCATCCCAATGAAGTCATGACGGTTCCCATCATTTTTTCCCATACTTCATGTGCTGTACTTTAAATATATTGAAAATAGCACCATACCATTTCTTTTGCTGACATGCTGTCTTTGGTAGTTGGTTGGGCATGGATCAATTTGGCAGCAAACTATTTTAAGCAATTTCTATTAGCCTATCCAACTGCCTAGTCTAGTTTTGGCAAGTCTTTCTCGAAATTATTGTTTTTTAAAGAAGTTCATATTATTTCATTTATATATTTTTTTAATCTGATTAGCTTATGCTTAAAAAGTTTCCATGGATGAAATTGTCTCTAAAGCTTCATTTGTTGCACTGACCAATGTATTAACCATTATTACCAATTCTGCTTTCTCCTTGATTCCTCTGTTGTTGATGTCGTCCACTGAAGGTTTCACACTAGAAACGCCCCCAATCATGTAACTGAACATGTGCTTCGAGATGCAACTGGGTGACCTCCCTCCATGTACCATGGACATGGCAATCACTTGCCCAGCAACCTTGAACTCTTCATTGCACAGGGCCCCAACATGTGCACGATGGCTTTGCAATCTTCTTGTCCCTGAAACAAATTCCCATTTTGGAAAATGGACCGCAAGACTTCAGAAAAAACTCCCTTGATGGACCTCCATCGTCGACTGCTGGTTCTGCAATAAACGTGATCTTCAGAGGTTTAGTGAAGTCAAAATTTGAACGTTTCAATGCTCTGCAAGTGTCTTGCCAAATGGCGTGCCGGCGAATACGTAGATGTTGGAATTCATCATGATCCTGTTGATCCACAGATTGAATATGTTGTACTCTGAGAGCCAAGAGGTTCCCTATGCACTGTTCCTTGAGTTGTTTTGCTGTCCTTCCACTAAAAAAAATAGAAATAATAAAAACACAAAATTAAACAATTTTACAACGTCAAGAAATATGTCACCATGAAGTTATGAGAACTAGTTAAACATTTTTGTGGAAAAAGCAAAATGTGCTTTTTCAAAGTAAGTCCGCATATAACCCCTGATGATCTTTTACTTCCAATTTTCTGAAAAGGTGTCATGACCCCTCACCCAAGGATCACTCTATCCAAGTTACATCAACATCAAATTTTGTAGACAAAGACAAATTTGAAGTCTATTTGAACAATGACCTCTAATGACCCTTACATAACCTTTGACCTCAGTAACATGAAGAGGAATTGAGTCTACCCACCAAAGGGTCAAAGCATGTATGTTTCATCAAAATCCCTGACAGCATGTACAATATTAAGCAATTTCCTCCAAAATTAACCTCCATTTTTTAATTTCTGCGATTCACAATACAGTGCCTATTCTAGGAGAGGCTATTCTTCCAGAAAGCATTCAACTGAAATAAGCACTATGCGCGCCGTCTCACACTTGGGTTCAAGACAAGAGCTGACATGCTGTTGAGCAATTGGCCGACTTGCAGAATATGTTCGTTGTTTTCAGAAGGTTTTTCAAAATGTAGGGGAGAGAAAACCACACGAATAAACGAATGACAAATGTAAACAAACCCAAGGCGGCGTTCGTTGACATAGATCAGACAGACTACTCCAAAAAATTGAGCAAGCCAAACAGGGCGCACTATATTGCGAATCACCCGTATTGCATCATAATTAACATCATTTGACCTTTGACGTATGACTTTTGACCTGAAATTGTCCAGCATTATCCTTGGTACTCAATCAGCCTTGTTTCCCAGTTTAATGGAATTCAGGCGAATATTTAGGAAATAGAGAGTACTTTTACTCCAAAACGTAACATACGGACATACATACATACACAATTTTGGTCTGGTAATTGCCCCCAAAAATATATGTAACATATAACATATCTATAACATTCTCCTTGAATTTCATTGTATACTTTTGTGTATGAACTGTTATTTCTCAGCAGCATTGAAAACCTTGTTTACAGCACAAACAGTTTCAACAGATATGCAGATAATATCATGTAAGTGCTTATAAATTGTTTTGTGTGTGTTTTACCTCTTGTGGGCAAGCATTTTCTTCTGGAAGACACTCATCGTCACTGTCGCTTATTACTATGAGGTCACTGAAGAGGCTGCAATAAAGAAAAGATAAATATTATACCACCAAACACAATAGTTCATCACATTACAGATTATGAATGATGTACATGTAGCATCCTCATCACTGCAGAAGAGGGATTGTTACGCATGTGTTGAAAAATTAATAGTTCCTGTTGAAAAACCAACAACTGAGAACAGAAGACTGGAACAAAAACAAACTTGATAGATTTTAGGGTTTGGATGGAGGTATGTCAATACAGGTTCGGTCAGTCCACTATGTGACCAATCACATTATGTACATCGGCCTATACCCAGAGTCGGACTTACTGGAAGAGATTCTTAAAAGGACCAGATGGGTTTAATTTTGGGAACGACACTACTATAAATTCCACTCAGTGTAATTTATCAGTTTCATTTTTTTATTGGAACCGTCTGGTAAACTTTTTAACCATCAATTAAACTTAACCATCACTTAACTGAAGTACTCATTGACAAATTATTTTGTTTGATGTCTCAACTGAAAATGTATAAATCCCATCCCCAGAATTTAGCAATGCAACCTTTCAATCAATTTATTTACCAGTTTACTGTCAAAATTCAGCAAAATTCATCTTCAAATGGCTTACTCTTGGGGATCTGCAACAGCTACATGTACTTGTGTAGATGGTGTAGATGATGCCTGTGGTTTTGATGATGCCTGTGGTACAGGCACCGTTTCATCCATCCCTATATCGGGAACAGGGCCCTCTGAATGTGGCTTTTTGAGTGACACAATATCGGATTCATTGAGGCGCGGCCTTTTTGCTCCATCAGCTACCTGGTCAATTTAAAATAGGAATACATAAACTCAATATTTTTCAATTCCTGTAGAAGTGAAACAAGACAGAAACATATTTCGCTGTAAACCTCGTTTGCTAGCAAAAATACCTCCATACTACTTTAAAGGGCACTTCAGTTTGGAAAACATACAAATGAGCAACAGCATGGTTACATGTAGTTTGAATGGATACAGACAAAGGTTTTCAATTCATGCATTTCAATTCGGGCGATTCACAATGCAGTGCGCCACCAAGCGTTTGACTCAAAAGAGCCACTTTTAAACTTTACGGTCAACTTCTTCCGTATATCATACTGTGGTGAAATATCTATTCTTCATTGTTCACGCGAGGTACAACACAAACATAAATGTATCCGGAAGCGTCGTTGATTATCATTGTTATTTGCAGAAAAAAATTGGAACTTTAATCGTGCGCGTCCAAAAAGACGTAAAAACTGATGAGTTCATGCAAAATGAATACCGTTTTTCAAACTGATGCCGACTTTTTCCCATGATGCACCGCGGGTATAGCAGGATTTGCGCCTCCAACGGCAGCTTCTAGGTATTGTGAATCGCTCGAATTGTGTTAATTTTCTGTTTCATATGATTTTTCTTTCCTTTTGGATAATGGGCAAGTTCACTCTTTACCACAATTTAAAAAAAAATCGAGTATAACAACTGTTATTTATTTTATTTTATTTTGTAGTTCCGTCACATTTTTTTCCATTTCACAATTATTTAAATACAAGTAAATATAGAAAATATTCATTTTGAAAAAATGTTAGGGGAGAAGTTAATACCAACTTACCAAATCAAAATCTTGCAAGGAATCAGAATCAGAGTCATCTTCCTGTTGGTAAAGTAGAACAATTGCAATTGTCATGTACATGTACATTATATTATGTGCACTACATCAAATCCCCTTCCATCCAACCGCCTTGCCCCATGTACTTCAAATGTTGATACAATCGTAGACTTTGCTTTTGACCATAATAACCGTATGATACGCAGCCCCTAATGTGACACATGAGGAGAAAAAATAACTAATGAAGAATTAATTTAAGTTCTTAATTTTGTTCACTCAATGATGTTGAGCGTACCGAATCATTTAAAAAAACATTTCTTTTAGTACACAGAATAATTTATATCGAGGGGAACGACATCTTCATACATTATTATTTCTCACCAGTTGTAGTATGAAGTAGTGTAAAGGATACACAATCCATGTAGACATTTATATGTCAAGAAATTATGCTATCTTATTAGGCTACAGTTATGGAGGTACTGGCCCATTATAAATGTACAAGATTTTGAGGGCACACTAATTGAAGGACTTTAATACACTTTACCCATGTCAGGAACTAGAAAAGAACTTGCATGAACATGCTCAAGCACTAGGGATGTCATAATAATGTAATGACTCTTGAAGTTAGCCTTTATGTTGGAGTACTTTACACCACACAAATGACTCGGAATTGGACTTGGACTCGGACTCGGACTCGGGACTCGGACTCGATGTTTGTGACTATGACTCCACTAAAAATGTTTATTATTTTATTAAACATAAAACAGAGGAAGAAATTGCCAAGGATACAAGAAGAAATAAGGGGATGAAAAAGAAATTACACAGTACCTGAAAGCCCCGAGGCATAACAACCCCTACAGGTATATTTTAATACTTGAATCCCATTTATTTGAGGCTTATTATGATGGATCCTGCCATTATTCTGTGTAAAGAGATTTTATACAAGTAAGGAAAAAAAACACTGTTTCAACCTTTCTTCTTTAAATACTTCAAGTGACTCGTTACCCAGACTCGAACTCGACCTTTGTGGCTTGTCACTTGGACTCAGACTCGACCCAAATGACTCAGGACTCAGACTCGACAGTGAGGACTCGAGCTCGGACTCGGACTCTAGGAATAATAACTCAAATACAACACTGGTCTCTCTCAGTCACACTCTGGAGAAAAAATGTAAGTTGGTTGTATTGGTGGCCACTTTTAATTAGTATTAACCAATGCTACACTTACCTGGTTGGATGTGGACTTGCCTTACATGAAGCTCCTAAAGCCAGATCTGCCATCTTCATCATAGAAGCGGAAAGCTGTTTGTATATCTTCCACAAGGGTGTTTTCAGTGCCACGATCTGTTCTCACTAGATGTGGAACACCTTGAATTCACAATAATCAATAATTTATGCTTGTCAGTGACATTAGATATTTGCCTTCTACACCTCAAAATTCAACATTAATGGGAAATGAAGCAAGTAAATACAGTCTTTCAGTTGACAGGATACAATTTCAATGACTTACGACCACATACCCAGTTCAGTACTGAGAAATACTGTGTATCACTGAAGCAGCGTACTGAGTTTTGTATGTTTAGCCACGGAAGTACAACATTGAAATGTCTTTAAAATTGCGATGATGTCATCGCAATGTCATGTAACCGAACAACAGTTATGGCAATTCACATGAACATTGGTTTAGTTATGACAGAGAAATGGTGGAATGTCTGATCTCCTCCACTCCCATTGCTAACATGTAAGAATAGTAATTTTTGTGCACACAGTAATGGGGAAAAAAACTAAGCCGCCAATAGACCCCATGGGACAATTTTGTCCGCTGGCAATATCAACATTCTTAAAGTAAATGTCCTATCCTGGAGATGCTAAAAACACTTTGGAATTAAGTTTTAGGGGGAGTGCATAGGAACCTACATTTCCTGCTAGACTAAGAAGGTTCTGCTTCTACAATGATGCAGCATACTTAAATTTATTTGTTTACCTCCTATTTGCCGAATATAGTCCACAAAGTATTTGGCAACAACTCTTGGATTGTTGTTAGTGGGTCCCACTTCCACCCAAAGAATTCTTCTAGAAAATCTGTAAGGAATACATTGAACAGCATTTGCAGTAAACATTTCAAAAGTAACATCGCATCATAACCAAATAGAACATCTCAATTACAACTTCCATGGCACTTACCCATCAATACCCCCATGGATTACAAACCCATAAGGCTTCAATTTATCATACCCATCAATGTGGATAAGAAAGTTGGGGCCTTTGTTGTAATATATTCTCCTCCTTAGTCTTCTGTGTTTACGAGCATGAACACCCTCTGGATCCACAGCAAGTAAGATTTGACGAACTGTATCTCTATAGTGCAAAAAGAAAAAGATGGCCAAATTTCAAGTCTTACAAAAAATATCAATTACCAGTAGTAACCACCCTTCAGTATTTATGGGGAGCAATAAACACATATGGACGAAATATATACATTTAAAGGGGCAATCTCGTCGCGCTGTATAATGTATAATTCCATATACAGCAATTGATTTGGCTCATAGCGATTTGACGCATCAGCCGCAAGTGAGACATCCCTGTAGTAGAATGTCATTGATTTAACAAGTATTAAAAAAACCAAAGATTTATTCAAAATGTAGTGGAAGCACATATAGACCATGGGACGAAGTCACAAAATCCTTTCAGAAAGACATTTTCGTGATCCCCAATTTGGTACATAATAAAACTTCCACAAATTGATCTTGAGGGCATACCTAACAACATTTGGGGTGTTCATTTTTGCAAAAGTGGCACTTTGGAGAGTTATTTCACGTACAAAAATTGATGGGGCGAAAATAACATGGGGCGAAAATAAAATGGGGAGAGTTGATTTTTCTCGCCTAGTTTTCATAACAAATTTGCCCCAAAGCCAGTTCGCCCCATACTTTTGTTAACCTAATAATTGTATTGACTTAAGCCAACTCGCCTCATAGAGCATGTACATGACAGGAAAAAGTTGCCAGTGACAAACATGAACTATTACCACCGTTTAAATGTAAATCACTCTTGATGGGTTCCCAGATGGATCCATTTAAGTGTGTTATTATATAATTGATTGATAAATAAAATGGCTTATATTCAATTTCAATCTGCAATGTTTTTTATCTATTTTTGGGGGGAGGGGGGGTGGGTCAATCAGCTCAGTGTTTTGTTTAAAGGGGAATTTTAATGGGTTTCATGCAAGGCGAGCTTGTAATGAAATACATAATAATGAAATACATCAAAAGATAAGATTCACACAATATTTATTGTTTGTCATTTTATTCTTGTCAGCACTAGTACATAAACTTCAGTATATACTCACTAATTTTTTGTTTATGGAACATAACTTGCAAAGTGACATTAAAATAAATAGAATCGCATGAAAATTGAGAATTAACAAATAAATGTTCACAATTTGTGGCCCTGTACCCACGTTTTGGTTGCTGTGGTCCAGGAGTGGTAGTGCCTGCCCCAACCCTACAGTTTTATTTTACAATGGACCTGTAACATTACTGGGAAGCTGAATTGTTTGTGATTAAAGTCATGGTTGTAATAACATTTAAAATTACAGAAATGGTGAATTGTATGCACCATTTGCAAATAATAATTACATTTAAATTTGTGTAAATGCCTATTTGAGTACCATATTTTCTCAGTAAGAGGGATATTCATACTCCATCATGGATGTTTCGGTATGTAGCTCTAATAAGTTTTAACTAGGTTACACTTTTCAATTAGAAAAAGCCTTGAAAATAGTTGCCCTCATTGGAACAGGGATAGTGGAAGTTAACTGAATGAAAAATGTCAGAAAAATGCTCCTGACTTGTCTTAAATATTTAGTCATTTAGTACACAAAAACCAGTTCTAGCATAATTCGCTCAGCTTTTCCCTCTAAAATTAAGAATTATAACAATCACAAAATCACTGAAGTGAGCACATTAATGTTACAATTATTCACAACCCATGCGATTTTGGGCAGATAATGCACATAGCCGGTACGACATGCTTCTAATGTTGGGGCTTAGATAGTAGGCTGGCACTGGATCTGAGTAAACACAAGTCTTCTGTGGAGGTCTGTCATTAGCACTGCTCGTCTCCTGATTAGCAACTGCATATAAGGTTAAATCTAGAGAGAAAAAAGAAGGGACAAATACAATCAATGATGGAATTTGGAAATTGTTACAAGAAAAGAAATTTAGTTTGTCACTTGTCCCTATTTTCTTTTCTTTTTAAATGTTCTACACAAAAATATGGAGCCAAAGTTGCACACGCTTTCCCCCCCCCCCCCCCACAAAAAACAATAATTGAAATAAAATTTCTTTAGTTGAACGGAATTTTTACGATTTGAAATGCAAACTTGCCGTACAATGCATTTTCCTGAGATACCGGTATGGTCTTATTTGTAACCTTGTACAAACAAAAAATTGCTCACACCTAATGTTTTCTCAAACACCCCCCCCCCCCTTATAAAAAGGGGATAAAAGATAGGTGTATACATGTACTTAATAGCCAGAGCTGGCAACGTTTTTTGGCATAAACGAGATTTGACGAGCTACATGTATGAGTAGCTAAGTTGTCGTGAATCCAACAATTTCATTTATTAAATTAGCACGCGGAGTTTCTGTAGGCTGTGTCCGGATTACTTGGCTGCGGCTTGAAATTATGCATGAGTCTATGGTAGCAGCTACAACCACATTTTATAGACTCGTGCATAATGTCAAACTGCAGCCAGAAGGCAAAATAGCGGCCAACGTTCATGCTGGATATAGAAAAAAATTCGCGTGAAAAAAGATATCCATTTTAAAAATGAATTGTAACCTCGAGTTGAATGACAATCTTTTGACTTTTTGTATTGTATTATTACAGTTCTCTTCCTCTTTGGTCAATATCAAATATGTTTTGTATGTGTTGTCGGTGCTGTGCGTGTTGTCGGTTATTAGTATGACCCCCGACAACATGCACAGCACCGACAACACATTCATTCCATAACATATTCTACATTGACAAATGACAAAAGAAAGAGTTACAGAACTATAATAACATAAAGCGTGTTCGAATGTGTGGCCCCGTCTGAACGAAGTCTGAAGTCTAGGCCTGAACGTTACTGCAACACCTACCGGTTCCAACGATTTTCCTGTCGTTTCTCTTGGACAGCTGTGACTTGCTCTATCTTATTGATGTCCGTAAACCGGGCGTAGCAAGATCGATAAAATCCAACATGTTTCGGTTGTCTGCCTGCCGATGATAAACCCATCCGCTCTCTGCAACGCGGAGTCATGTTTGGCCAGTAATTCTCTCGCTATATCTGACTGTTTTCCCTTCAAACTCTTCCATTTGTCAGCAAACTCGAGGAAGCGAGACCAGCTTTGATTAGAAAAAGGTGAAACCCTGCCTTTGGCTCCAGAATCACAGTGCAAAATGCACATAAATAAAGGCTCGGCGTCGTCTTTAGAAGCCGCCATGTTGAATTGCTGTACACCGGGTCAGAAACTGTGCGTAACGAGAGCGCTGATTGGATGCCGACGGAGATTCACAACACAGTATTTCCGATTGGTCACAATTTAGGTTTAGTCACGTGAGTGCCGTTTTGTTAAATGAAACTTTGTTTCAGTTTTGGCTTCAGTTATGCAGTTTGGCAATAACGCTGGAGCCACGTACGGGCCAAAGCCTAGGTTCATGCAACGGCAAGTTTTGTAAAAAAAAAAAAAATCGGTCCATATTTTCGCCAAAAATACACCAAAAGTGCCACTTTTGCAAAAATGAACAGTCATTTTTGTATTTAGCAACAACAACTTGAATGAACTTCGATGTTTTCATTTTGTACCAAAATGGGGATCACGAACGAACACAATAATCGCACTCGTCCCATGGTCTAATACTTACCGTCTAACATGCAGGTGATGTTCTCTTAATAAACGTTGCCACATTGACCGATATCCACAACAACATCCACTTCCTTGTAACTGTGTCTGTAAAAGTAAAGAGAAAACAAAATCACTTGTTTTATTATAACATAAACTATAAAAAAGCACTAAAATGGTCTTTAAGAAGTTGTTAAAGAACATCAATGGATATAAAGACCATTCCTATGAAACTTTCTTGAACAACATGTTGAAAGAACATTTGTCCATGTATCTTGCCAATATTGCATGCACTACATCTTCTGCATTGGACTCTGGCTGTCTTCTCTTCAACCCCAATTGTTTCAACAACCTTTTTAAGTGACGCACACTATAAGAAAACAAAAACAAAAAAAATCAGTATTCTAGTTAGGTTTTACATGTTAACATGCTTGCCCAACCTTTTACCTTATACGGAAAACTGGTCCCATTACAACTTCCACCTTCAGTACTGCAGATTAAGGCAGGCAGTAAAATAACACTCCCCAAGCTTTACCAAAGTGTTTACAAATAACTTCACAACAATGACATAAACCCAGTCACAAAACGATAATGACTTTTTAACTCTTCAAGCTCTAAGAAAGCAATATTTTTATATTTTTTAAAATAGCAAGTTCATTATGCCAACCAGAAGCGTGATTCTATTGATATGTCAAGGTTGCTACAACTGTCTCATGATAAAGTACAATCAACGATACTGACCTACGTGTTACGCCGTGTTTGAAGAACAAAAACGAACATATTGTTGGGATGGTGTAGCCTGCATTGAAGTACATAACTAACAGGTACAGAACTGAATATTTAAGTAGCAAGGAAAACAACTATGGACATAATAACAAGACGAATTTAACATTTTTGCAATTATTCGAACCGACACAAAGTTTGTAGAAAATGTAAAGGGAAATAAAATGACAAGAAAAATGTCTTTGAATAAATAATTATTATGTCTTTGGGGTTAATGTTGAAAACTATATAAAAGCATTATGAGCGCTTTGGGACATCCTACGGATGTGAAAAGCGCTATATAAGAACTGCGTATTATTATTATTATTTTATCTTTGTTAAGTTTGAAGCACATGGTATTAATAGAAATCTATGTTCAACTGGTTTAAACTGGGTTGAAAGTTCAGCACAGCAGCATCAGTAGTTAATTGTTTGGACAGTGTGAGGTAAGATGTAAGGTGTACGAAATGTAGGTCATCAAACATTACTCAATAAGTGATTTACTACAAACATCCAACAAAGAATGCACAAAACTATGAAGAACCAATGCAAATGGTTATTACTTCCATCGGGAAAAAAAAGTATCAGGGAAAAAACATTTCCAAAAATTAAACGTCATACTGTGGACAAAAACGTTCCACACAAAGACTAACATAAATAATGCTTATTAACCATGCATGCTGAAAAGAATTGTATTTTAGTGGAAAGCACTAAACAGTAAACATGTATTGACAGCTTTAACTTATTCCATGGGTTGATATGGGTTTAGTACATGGTACAGGTTACTTTTTCATGTGACGTGCTCTAGTCTAAACCAATAATCAAGGGCAGAATCTGTATACAGATAGCATACATGTACATGACATGACAATTTCCGAAAGGATACGATCAACTGCTCCTTCAGGAATCATTCCTTGAAGAGCTGGAGTGTAGTCAGGTAGGACAGCAGCAACACAATGAGTAGATACAAGTTGACACAGAACCCATAACAACTAAACAATGAATTAAAAGGAAGAAATTAATAGAAAATTAATAGATGCAAGGACAAATCAAATAATTTGTAATTGTTTTTTTAAATTTAATATTACAGCAGGTATTTAATATAAGAATTACAGCCATGTTACAGGTTCGGCATCTGTGGCATTTTAATTCATCAATACACTACTTCTAAGTACGGTTAAAGATAGTACGTGAGCATAGGCTGCTATATAGCCTATACTGGCTATAGTAGGCCTATTTAAACATAACCAAATTAAAACAAAAAATTAAAACAAAAAAACAGGGGCCTAACGTTAGGCCTACTCGTCGTATTGAGTCCTGGTGGCATTATTATTGAGTCCTGGTGGCATTATTGAGCCCTCTGGACAACCGATTATCGTAACTAGACAACATTAACAATCCTCACCACTGATCCTTTTGAAGGTGGCATAATGCTGATCTGTTGACTTGTTGACTTGTTGACTTTTTTTGTTGAGGTTCATAGAAAAAACGACCACGGATGCCTATTTCTACCGCAATATGGTAATTTACACGCATACCCAAACTGCACCCGACTACCCACCCGTGTGTACATGTTAATGGAATGAAGGCTGGAACCCACACAACTTTAAGACCTTTAGGCTCTTGAAAAAATTACCGGCACAAACTATGAAACAAAGTATGCGACAAAGTATTAGATAATATTTGCGACATCGCAAATATTTGCAAAGATATTTGCAAAGATATTTGCGACATCGCAAATATTTGCAAAGAAATTTGCAAAGATATTTGCGACATCGCAAATATTTGCAAAGATATTTGCGATGTGCGATGTCCCTTTAGGGCCACCATAGGTACGTGAACACGCACCCCATGCAAAACGCATGCATGTACTTAATCCTATGGGGCTTTGTTACCCAATCACGCACACCGCACAGCCAGTTACTAAGCAATAAGCTCCGCCCAACCAGCGGGCGCAACTACCGGTCACGAATTGACCGTGGATTAAGCGTTGGTGCTATACGTCTGACGTCACAAACTATATTGGCTCCACACACTTTCCGTCACAATAGTATGCTTTTTATGTTTCAAATGTGAACACAACTTAAAGGTAGTATACACCATTTACTCCAGAAGTGATGTACCCAAGGTACATCACTCCGAAAAAATGATGTATCCTGTGGAGTACATTACCTTGATCGTCATCTTTAAGTCATCATCTTCATCCTCATCTTTCTCTCTACAAAGTAGTGTAATTAAATGTATCAGGTACCACATTGACTAAGGGGACAGACTGGAAGAGAGGTTAGGAAACACAGTTGTAATTGTTCTTCTTCTTTTTTGAAAGTTGACAAATTTCTTAATTGTCCGTGCACCCTTGTTTGTATCACTAATTGACCAGCTTTTTGTCATATCAAATCTTAACTCTTTTGGGCACTTACACCGCTGACAGGAGTATGTGCTTGCAAATCCCCTGATTCCAGTGACTTGATTCAAGAATTTCAGATTGCCACCTACCTTATATATTTTGTTTTAACTTGAATGAAATGGCCGATGATTTGAACTGATGATAGGCTTTCAAATTCGTTGATTAGATCTCCAAGGGTTGCCTCATTACACTTATTGTTAACAATGGCAAGTAAATAATTTCCTTGTTCAGATTTGCATGTACATGTATCTTCACCAATGATTGTAAACGAAGAGTTTACAAGGTGTTTTTTTCCCCCTGCACGTGTCTCATCTCTGCTCAATTCAATTTTCAGTGCCATTTTCACAAAGATGGGTCTTTGATGGAATACTTAAAATGGACACAAGTGCTTCTTTAAGCAAGCGTACAACTTCAGTAAATGTCTGTTTAACTACCTACCATACTTTGGCATTTACATCAGTTAGAGTACATTGCTGATTGATTTCTTTTGTCTTTTATTCAAGGCATCAAGTCAGGGCAGATTTTGATAACGCTGTGCAATTTCATTGTATCCTTCCATCTTCTCATCAATGTCATCTTGGCATACTACTGGGCATGCACCGTTACCAGAAAATTTCAGTCAAAAGCCTGTTTTCATCTTTCAAAGTCAAACAAACGGGTGTGAATTGGCTATTTTTAGATGCACCTGACACAGATTGTTTTATCGTCTTGGTATTGTCTGAGCGGTGACGGTATTTTTGTGTACATTTGTAGTTCAATTTGGTTCTGGTCCGTCCTTGTTGCCCTTCCTTTTTTTTTGTCTGGGTTTTTCTCATACGATGCACATTTCTGATGCACTCATCTTTTTCATCTTTATTTTGATCGAGCTCAGCCTTCAGTTTATCAAACTCATTCTCAAGTTTATCTTCGCTTTCTGGTCACTCAAGTCATTTTTAGGTTTTCGTTTTCTAGAAGTACCTGTTGTATGAGGTAATTTTAATGTGTAGCTAGACGATTTTTATCGATCTAGTTGCTGTTTCAAAGACAATCCACCCGGCTTTCCTTTTTTTGATGCAATGGCCAACATTTTTTTCAATTCCCATTGGCAACTCTCAAGCAAAGCAGATCTGTCCTTCCTTTAAGGTCTGTCCAGTGAGTAGGATCTAGTGAAGCATGCGCGGATCCAGGGGGGGGGGCGCACCCGGCGCGCGCCCCCCCTAAAAAAATCTCGAGAAGATTGAGAAGATCTCGGCGTTGGGGCTTCGCGCCTCCTGCGCTCCCATATCTTCTCCCAATATATTATGTTGACAATTTTTGGCGCCCCCTCTAACCGAAATTCCTGGATCCGCCCCTGTGAAGGGTGACTGGAAGTTTCGGGAGACGATAAGCACTCCATGAACTGCTGTTTCTGAAGTGGGGAGAGGCAGAAGGACTACATGTACTTTCTGAAGTTGATGCTGACGTGTATGTTCTTGGATTACACACATCATCAAGGCTGTCGCACTCACCTGAGCTGATAGAAAGAAAACAAAATTAATACTGTACTACATGTACCTGAATAAATCACATCTATGTTTTGTGACCTACAGAGCAGAGTAAAAATGATTCCTTTTAAAATGATGTGGGACATCTTCTTAGTCGGTCAAGTCCAGCAAGATCCAACCCCCAAAAAATATATACCGGTATATATATATTATACAAATAAAAACATAAATTGAATAAAACACTAAGAAAAAAACAAACAAAAATGGATAAATTGCTTCACAGTTGTATCTCCCTAGAAATGTAAGATTGAAAAGGACAAGTGGAATAAATTGCTAATTTTCTTTACAAAACTCTTTGGAATTGACCCCTCCGGGTGCACTACCCTAATTGAAGGGAGAATTTCTCCGCCAGCTCATAAGCATGAAATGTGCCCCCACAATTTATTTTGAAAAAGGATGCCGTTTGGTGAAAGAAATGGTGGGATTGTGTAAATATAGCATAGGATCAATCCCTGGTTTTGAGCTTTAATCTGAGGGCAGACTTGACAAAATTACGGTTGAAAAATGGGTTCTAATTGCCCTAGAATGTGGAGGGATGCCATTTGTAAAATGGCTGCTTGTAGGCTCGGGAAGTATCACTTTTCGGGAGGTGAGTTTCTTTTGGTGTGAATATTAAACAATGTAATTGGCTAACCTACTAAAAATTGAAAAGAAATGGAAAGATAAAGACCAAGACGATAATCTGATTGTTGTTTGAGAAACCCCAGTGATGTTGGTGTGCATGAAACTTGGTCCTAAACACTGTTGATTTTACACTGTTTTCAATAGGACTTGATTAGGCTGGTGCACCCCTTCCTGCACATTATTTTTTTTCTTAGCGCCCTCTATAGTTTGCTGGCAGCAAGTGCAAGTTGTCAGCCAATCACATCGAACCATAAAACCTTAAAGCCTGCTGTCTAAAAATACCACCTCCAACTGTGGTTGTTTACTTTAGCTACTGTTGTTATGTGATGTGTGACCTTCTAGGCACTTTTGGCATGCAGGGTTGTACACTGTTTGAAGCATGCACAAACCCCTTATGAAAATGTACCATGATATTACCATGGTAACCATGGTTATATGGTGGTTACCATGGTAATTTGATGATAAAACCATGATACATGTATTAAAAAAACTCCATGGTTTTACTATGTAAAATGATGGTTACTATGGTTTTACCATGGTTTTACCATGGTTTTACCATGGTTTTACCATGGTTTTACCATGGTTTTACCATGGTTTCGAATGTAAAACGATAACAACCATTTACCATGGTTATACCATGGTTATACCATGGTTATACCATGGTTTTACTATATCTACTCTTGGGAACTATGCTTTTACTATAATATTACCATGGGCTCCATGTGTACCATAGTTATACCATAGTTGTACCATGCAGGCATATTGTTTTTACCATATATCGAACATGTGCTATAATAATTATCATGGTTTAACCATGGTTGTTGGACATTTATATTGCTGCAAGGGTTTGCATCCAATAACATTCCAATGAGACTACAGTGGTCATTATTTCAACACATATCTAATTTGCATATTAAATTATTCTTATCACAACAGAAAGGAAAACAATTCAAACCAGCATTTTCGTTGACATTTGCTCTTTTTATATTCTGAAATCATTCCATCCAAGAGAGTTTCTCATTATCTAGTCACCCTCTACAGCATTGGGCAATGTAATGACATATTCCGTGTCCATTATTTTTTACAGTCATGGCTTTTTTAAAACTTAAATCAAAATGTAAAGCAGAATAACTTCCTCTAGAAACTACATGAATAAAATCAATGTTGCATCCAAGTTCTTGGTTGTGTTTACATTTAAATATGTCTAGTACACTTTAGTTTTGAACAAGCAAGATGGTGTATTTCGGGCAGTCACACATACCAACACAAGCATGGTTTCTAAATGAAATAAGGGCTACAATTTCTGCAAGTATATGTCAATTATCGAATTGTTGCGTCTAAATGTCCTCGAGTATGTTCTTGATGACAAGAGGGTATGATTTTTGATAAATCTATCAAAACAATCTACACTTTCGACAACTACATTTTGTCCTAATAAATGTTCTATTGCAGTTTTATATAGAAGTGTTAAATTTAATAACTTTGCCCTACCAAAACAAACTAGTGAAGTACTGTCACTTACAAATTTACGAACATTTTTAAGTAGCTGGTTACCATGAATCATATGTGAAACATAAAGTGCTGCCTCATGAGAGTGAATGTAAGGTGCATACCTAACAATATCTTGAATTCTAACTACCGACTGAAAAATTTGTTTGGGAAGATGTCTTGTGCCAGAAAATAATTTTTTCATGAACCCATTGTACGATTCAAAGGTGAATGCAGAGATTCCCCACAGTGGTCCCCAGTTCTTCACACTTTCACACATATGCGTTAATAAATGAACATTAAATGTTGTCTCGTGCTTCCCATACAAAGGCTCAATATATAGTACAAATTTACAAAGTAATAAGCAACAGTTTGTTAGAGTTTCCCTGGAGATTTGTTGCGAGTTTAAGTGAAAAATCCTGTGAACAAGCATTGTCCAGTGTGCCAAATATTTTTTGGGTAAAATACCATTTAATACAACAGGTGAGTAATAAAGAAATGCCCTCCATTCGTTAGCTTTCCAATATTTCAGTTCACTTAAGGACCTAGGCAATCTTGTGATTTCTTTTGTTACTTGAACAAATTTTAGTCGCTCGCAAAGATCTTTGCCACGATTTTGCCAATATACCATGCTTCTGCCCTGTTTGCCGAATTATTCCACATCGTAACAATTAACCTCCGCACAACTCCCAAACAGACTGCATGCATGTAGTCAGGAACAAAGCTAGAGATGATATTAAAATATGTCAAAAAAGAAAGGATGCTAACACCTTTGACACCATCGATACATCTACCGGACTCTTCCGCTAAGATGCTTTCCTGTTTTGTTTGTTGTTCAGTGCGAGTAGCAGGAGGAGGATGTACATTAGGATACTTTACACAGTTGGTTACATACTCTCCCTTTTGTTTACAAAAGCCACATCCCTCAAACCCATTGAATTGGATCATTCGTTGCAGCATAGGTCTGGCAACTGTATCTACTGAACACATGAGACAAAACACTCGAGAAACCTTCACTTCGTTTCTCAATTTCCACTCAAATCCCGTGGAAGACGGTGTATTACACTCTACTACGAAAGGTTTTAGAAAAACATTCATATTGGTTTTTTTTGGCCCAAACCAAAGGCCTGTCATGATTACATTATCCCGTCGCATCTCAACAGGTAGCTCATTTATAGAGCACAAGACTGGCCAAATTGAACTCTTTGATGATTTGAATACGGGAATACCATCTGTGTTCCACATCAGAGAAAAATTATTTGTATCTGACAACAGACCATTCTGCACCATTTTTTGATACAACAGCCCATCTTTGATGTCACAAATACATGTATAATCATCATTTCTTGTTCGACAAGTATTTATCAATATTTACGAATTTACCAGTGTGTGACAGGAAGGGATTTGAGAATAGACAAACGAATATTAACCTTATTATTATCTCTGCCTTGTGGGGGGGGGGGGGGATAATAATAATCCGCAATGAAACCTCTAGATAGCGCTGCCACCAGGCGAAATAGTTAAGGCCTAAACCTCCCGAGTTTCGCCTCTCCGATTTAGCAATTCTCGATAGCTGCCGTGAATCCGGGTCAAAATAAATTACGAAGCTTACCAAGGGGAAAACACTCCACGAGAGATTGGACTTAATTAAATAAGGTTAGTAAAACGGGAATTCAGAACAAAACTAACCATTATTTAATTCAAAATCTGCGACCCCAATCACAGCAAAACAAATAGATTGTTGATTATAATCAGGTGCTATCAATAATTACAACCTCGAAAATTATTTAAAATCCAGTCTGCACTCCAAAGAAACTACATTTACTAATCCAGGGAGTTCCACTAATCTCGGTAAGTTTATACTAGTTTACTGACGACTGTGGCCAGAGTATACATTAAATACTACAATCCTTAGGTACATTAAATTGGGGGACGAGATTTGGAGGAAGGGGATGGGAGGTCGCACACAGAGTAATCGAATTGGACGGGGTATCGTCTATCCCTGTCGATCAAATCAAAGCAAGGACTACTCCTCGTTTAAGCCTCTTTCCTTAATAAATAAACCAAGGCCCCAGGCACTTTAAACTTAACTTAGGTTTGTCTACTCGACAAATTACACTTCTTGCGTTAGGCCCCTGGCCTCTTACAAATAAATTCAAGGCCCCAGGCCTTTCCTATTAACTCCTCAAGAAAATCAGACTCGTCAGCCTAACTTCATCCGACTCCTCCAGTCAGTCATCAATAAACTAGAGCTGATGTGATGTAACACAAAAGCAACTAAACTGTCTATTTATCTGCTTCACCTTTCAGGCTCCCCAATGTTTGGCTCCCCAAAGTTTGGCTCCCCAAAGTTTGGCTCCACAAAACTTGGCTCCTCAAAAGCTTGGCTCTTCAACTCAACTTGGCTATGTTTCCAATAATTCATTAAACTTTGACTCTGTCGCCGCCCGATCACTCATTGTATTCTTAATTTGCGACATATTTTTTATACCAGTTTCTTTGCCATGTGTGAGTGCGGTACTACAGATATGACTGATGTCATCAAATACATACATCTTTTAACGTTGACAGCGTATCATCAGCCGACTTCGACACCATCTCTCTAAGTCCTAAAATGTATGTGTTCTCTTTGTCGTAGTTTATAGTATACGTCATATCACCATTTTTCGGAGTTTCGTCCGTCCCTAAAGTTAGGATTTTCTCCTGTGAGTTCTCCAAGTTGGATGACCCGAGTTCGAATCCGGCCTGGGCCAATATGTGGATTGGGTTTTCAGTCCCTGCCTGACTCCGTGGGTTTTTTCCCTAGGATATTCTTCTGGGGTTTTCCTCCCACCTCTAAAACTAACTTCTTCACATTAATTGTTGAATGAAATAAAAAATTGTTGAATGAAATTTGTTCCCGCCGTGAATATGGCCATTGATGCTGGTACGGCGTTAAACCCTAAAAACTCACTCACTCACTCTCCAAGTTGGTGTTGAGAAATAAGGAGCCGTTCCTCGTTAAATTGGGCAACAGTCCTATCCGATGGTAAATGGTCAGTCGTTAATCCTATCATGCTTAATACTGTTTTGATCACCGGTCCAACATTTCCAAAGCTTACATGATAACCTAATAGCTTGTACACACATGGGCCCATACCGCATGGGTGGAATAAAACTCATTGCGTTCGAATGCGTGGCAACATATTTATTCCCCGACTTTTTTACCAAGTTATTTGTGTACTGATCTTTCAATTTCAAGCATATTCATTGATATTCCTCAATCCTCTTACCCTCAAATGTCACTTCTTTTCTTACCTGAAAATCAGCATTTTTTGGGTAAATCTAGGTCAAGTTGTTTCGGGTTTTTAAAAATGTTGATGCAGCAATCGGCGATATCCAATACAGCGTCTGTATCAACGACGCATTCCCATCATGCTTTGCGCTAACCCCCAAAAAGCGGTGGAACAAAAATTTGCACGGCAAATTTAAGATGCGCAGTAGCATGATTTTGGTTCCTATACCTGTATACAGTAACATTTGACGTGACTATTTGTAAAAATGTATTAGAAAGTACACATGTACCTAATTTAACGTAATTGACTCTCTGACATGACTTTAAATTTAACACAACAGATAAACATTTATAGCATACATTTCATCTCTTATTCCTAACCATGTGCCTCAATATGAATCAGTTTTGTTTAGTACTAAATACCATAGTACTACCATAGTACAAGTACTTTTAGTGAATTAAAAAAAGTCGTAAGTTGAACAGAATTGAATAACAGGTGCAGTTTCCAATTCTGCAATGAACAATACAAGTTAATTTAATTTAATTTATACATGTACATTAATTTATACAAGTTATAAGTTACAATGGTACAAGTTACAATGGTACAACTTAAGTTAAGTCAAGATCACTAGCTTACATTTTTATTTCTTGTTAAATTGAGGGGCCATTTCGGCCATAATTCTGTGTTTAATAAAAACTAAACAACAACAAATAGACCTGAATCTAATCCATAACATTAACAATATAACAATCTTTACCAAACATTTAAAAAACATTTAAAAAACATTACTCCTCTGGCCGTCCTTCAGGCTCTCGTAGACTCATTCAGTTGTCTCCTTCCTCTCTACTCTTCCCTTCTTGTCGTAAACCCAAATGGTATGAGTTTCAGTTACTTTAACCTTTCCAGGGAAAAGCTCCTGCATCGCGACAGGTCGCCACTGGCACCTTCTTCTGCACAGGCCGCGAGGCTGTGGTGAGTGGGCCTCGTCCTCTTCCTCTGATGTCGACTCGGGTTCCTCAAGCATCTGCTTGAGATTGTGAGGCTTTCCCATGGGTTGAGGCAGTTGAGGCTTGGTCGGCGGGGAGGGATTCTTCAACGTGTATTCAATGTCAGAGGCAGTTAAAGAAATTGCAGCCTCTGCCGCTTCTGTCTCCGTGATTTCCATGGGAAGGGGGTGTTCTGGAGATGCGGGGTCCAAGAGGGTGTCTTTCAAGACGTTTTTCCGACTTGAAGGGCTGACTTCTGGGGATGGTTTGGGTGCTTGAGGTTGCTGGCGGACTGGCACTCTCGGGCGGACTGGGGTTCGTAGGCGGACTGAGGTTTGCAGGGGGGGGGGGCTGGTGGTGAGGGTTGGATCCGGAAAACTCTTTCGGCCTCTCTCGATGATTGGATGAATTCCTCCGACCTCTTAGGCCGCTCTGGGATGGCATTTCCCATAGTGTCGGCGGAGATGGTATTTTTTCCAATACCACTGCGGGCATCTCCTACATTGAAATTTTTCTCTATATCTTAGGTGGGTGGTTACATGTCGATCGAAGTTGAATCTTTTTCAGAAACACAGCCCGCACTCGTCACACTTAAAGATGCGGCGATCACGATTACCTCCTGGAGGTCTACCAGATCCATCTGTGGTCAAAATATAAATTAGAAAATAAAAACAAATGTTTTGAGTTCACATTTCTTTTCTCTATCTTGTACTCGATTCCCTATATCGCATTGGTTCCTTTCTCTCCCTATCTGGATTTCGTCTCAGATTTTTCTGTTTTTCCGAGTCTTCTCTTTAACAGGTGCCTTTTTTTACTCTCCAACATTTATTTAGTACCCAAGAAGCCACATCATCAGTATTTTTAAGCGTGCGATGGCGTGGGGTGCGATCGCACGCCTCAAATCAAAAGCTACTCGAGAAAAGCAAATAATCACACGCCTGAATCCCACTGTGCCGCACACATTTATGGCATTATACTTCATATTTCATAATTTGTGAAAAAAGTTTGTACGTGAAGAAAAATGTCTTTATAATGTTAATAAAGATCTGTGGTTCTTTTTAGAACCACACATCTCACTTTGGTGTTTTACCGCAAACTACTTATTGCATTTTTGCTAAGCAAACCTTCAAATCTCAAAATGCATATTATATTTTAAAAAGTCACATTGTTCAGTCCCAGATTGGACAACATGACGGAATCACAGGTCTTGAAAATTCACACGCCTAGAAAAATCCAGGTGTGCCTTAATTTTTCACACGCTTGTGATTTTCAAATCGGGACTGCATCCTGAATGGCTTTTGAACCTTTGCTTTGAACTGTGTTCTGATAATTCGTAATTGTTAAGGTGTATCAGGTTTGGTTGGCCATAATTTGGCCCAAACCAAGTCTGAGCAGTACAGAGACACTAACTGTACGATAGAATTGTGTGCCGAATGAATTTTTCTGTTCAAGTTTTTATAATGTATTACAATAACAAAAAAGTACGTGCATGCAAGAATTTTGTTTTATTTAAAGAAATGATACGCTGTGTATAATCCCCATGAAAAGAAAACAATTTACAACTATTTTAGGGGAAAAGTGCATTTTGCCATTGTTCAGATTCTGTATGATATTGGTTTTTCAGATCTGATAATAGTGTGTATAAGTTGTTTTTTTATGGTGTTTATGAATTTGTGTAAGTTTTGGATGCCAGTGTGCAGATTGCTATGTGTGATGTAAGTTGCAGTGTTTTCGAAGACTCTAAATTCTTGATAACATTTGCATTCTAGGATGTGTAATTTAGGAGTGTATTTTTCTAGGGTTGTACAGTGTTTGTTGGTGATGTCTATGAATTCTTGGAAAGAGTTATGTTTTTGTGTGTAAAGTTTACGCCATGAGTAAATGTTATTGCAGGATTTAATTTTAGTGAAGATGACTTTATTAGTAATGGTGAATGGCATATTGGACGGTAGGATTTATAATGAAAGGGTCTCGAGGATGATTTCAGTTAAAGTGTTTACGAAATTTGTACTACATGCGAAATTTATTTGTATGGTATAGAGATATAAATATTTTATATAGTAAGTCGGTTGACGCTGTTAAAAAACGATAAATAATCAGTTGGGTTCGTATTATTGAATAAACAATAAACAAAAATATAAAAATGTATATAGTATGTAAATATTAAACAGACTTAATTTATTATGAATTAGATGTAGTTAGTCCAGAAAAAAAACTATTTATGTAATATCAGTAATAATATTAATATATAAAACAATGTGTGCAATAGAATAACATTTTCAGAACTCGTAACAACCCTTAAAAAGAACCAATATCCCTCTAACTGTATAGATAAAGGGTAATTAATAAATTAAAAAACTACATCACACCAGTAACAATCCCCATCACAAAAGGCTAAATTTAAATGCACTGTAAAATGATAAAACCAGATTCAAAAAAATATTAAAAGGCAAAAATCCATGTACATCCCAAACTACTTTTACATAAAGGAAAACATCATGTTTTTTTATGAAAGGAATACAATTTTTACAACCAAGCAATTTGAAAAAGGTTGGTTTTGAGCAGCCTCTATTTGAGGCCTCAATCTATTTTTAAAACAACCTAATCCTGGCATGTCTTTAAGTTTGTGAAAACTTACTTCGAAAGATTGTTTTAGAATGATACTGGTGGTAGGGGTTTCAATAATATATATTCCCAACAGTCACAGCAAAGGATACATTACAATTTTAAAATTAAAAAAAAAATTAACATTGGGATTTTCTTTTGCAGTTTTGTCTTTTAAATTATCTGTGTGAGCACTTATTTTTTTATTATAATTATTCTTAATTTAATCTTTTGTTTAGTTTTATATTGAATGATTTGTAATTATGATGCCCTGTTTTAATCTGAATGTTTATTTTTCCATGTTATAACCTTTTTGCCAAATAAACCATGGTTGACAATTCTTTGCCGAAAAGTACATATTTATTTTCTTGAAAGACGGACACAGCATATTAAAGGGGTGCATCTTAGATCCAATCTGCAGATCAAATCGTAAACAAAAGAATTACAAGGTCTCTTCCCGAAGTAAAAATAGATTCCGTTTTTTATAGCAATAGCGATGCAAGCAAATTATTTTGAATGAGGCATTGGCCCGGCACTTGCCACACCCCCCCCCAAAAAAAAACCCAAAAAAAACACCAAAAAAACAACGAAACAAAACAAAACAAAAAAACACCAAAAAAACACAAGTGGATTGTTTGTTATTGAAATATTTAATTGTGCCCAAAACAAAACCTTTTCCAGAGGTTTACAGACGCGGTTACGAAAAGGGGAAAGGACAGATTTTGGTTGAGTGAATAAATGGCATTTGTACATGTATAAAAGTTAACATTTATTCCTGGATACGGCTATTTTTCCCGCCCGCATTGAACGAGGCGAAAAATAATATTAGTCCAGGAAAAATACGTTTTGACCTCAAACAAATTGCAACAGATTGTTTTTCACCACAGTGCACTTCTATAAGGTCCCTAGAATTACATACTAAAAGTCGACAAAAATCCAAGTGGTGGAAATATGACTAATTTGCATAAATCGTTAATCCCTGCCGTGTAATATGTTTATTCCCATATTTGGGTATATATATATTTTTTTTATTTTTTAAAAAGTGTATTTTGGTGATTCTACTTAGATATCCTTACTTCAATAACATTTGCTAAATCATATAAGTGACTGAATAATTATGAGAACATAGTAATTATCAAAAATGACAACTTCGTGACCCTATAAATGTGCGCACATTACACTGTCTCCAGATATCATCAAGTAGTCAGTATTGGTGAGCTTCAAATTCACCAAGTTGCTTACTGGCACAGTTATCATATTTAAACCTTATGAAAAATCATAGGAACAATGATAACATTGTGATATTTGGAGGAAAATGGTGTGTCCATAAATTGGGCGAAAAAGTAGTTAAAGGGTTGCCTAAAATGGGAGACTTTAACAAGTTCAAGGAAATCCCAAAAATACATTTTAACGTAGATAGGATTATTGTAAGCAACAACAATCTTTAATTTGGGAGGTTTCCTTGAACTTGTTCAAGTCTCTCACCTTAGGCAACCCTTCACCTACTTGTTAGCCCAATTTAGGGACACACCATTTTCTCCCAGTTTGTGTTTGCTGGGCTAAATATCACAATGTTATCATTGTTTATATGATTTTCCATAAGGTTTTAATAGGATAACTGTGCCAGTGAGTTTGAAGCACGTCAATACTGACTACTTGATGATATCTGGAGACAGTGTAATATGCGGACATTTATAGGGTCACGAAGTTGTTATTTTTGATAATTACTATGTTCTCATAATTATTCAGTCACTTATATGATTTAGCAAATGTTATTAAAGTAAGGATATGTAAGTAGAATCACCAAAATAAAATTTTCAAAAAATTAAAAAAATATATATATAATTATATACCCAAATATGGGAATAATAATATTACGCGGCAGGGATTAACGATTTATGCAAATTAGTCATATTTCCACCACTTGGATTTTTGTAGATTTTTAGTATGTCATTCTAGGGACCTTATAGAAGTGCACTGTGGTGAAAAACAATCTGTTGCAATTTGTTTGAGGTCAACAAAACAAAATTATGTATTTTGACTGGACTATATTGCTTTAGCCGTTTATTGGCGAAGTTGCCATCTAGAGCGGTAACTCAACGAAATGTAACGAAGCATCACGAATGGCTAGAGTCGCTAGTCGAAGCCAGCCGAAGCCTCACGAAGCCTCATTGTTCCAAAGCTTTGAGGCTTGTCGCGGAGCCTCATAAAGACGAAGCATCATAAATTGAAGCCAGTAGTAGGGATAAGCCGCTTGTAGACCAAATCTTAAAAACTCAAATTTGGTCTACTAACAAAAAAGTAGAGATGTGCCGCTTTTGAAACAAATCTTAAAAACTCACAAAAAAATAGTCTTATTTATCTTGCGAGAATCTAAAAAAACAGCGCCCTTTAAAAAAACTTTAAAAAAAAGAGATTTTTTTATCTTGGTTTACTCTCAATAAAATTTAAATAAAAAAATATTATAATACTTATATATAAAGTATGATGAAGAAACCAACACCAATAGGATATGGACGTTGGTCTAAATCAACCTTGCAACAATATGTACAACGGAATAATATCACGATCTCAGGGCGGAGCCTACGCCGGAACTATATCGACGCCATTAGAATAGAGGAGAATAAATATAAAAACTTGAATCGCAAGAAACTCGATGAGCTCAAACAAATCATAGACGACCAAGAGTTACAATTTACACCAACTGGTAAACGAGGTCGATTTTTACGAAAGGATTTAATTTCAGCAATTAAATCGTATAAAAACCCCGATAGCTTCAGAGAGGCAGATTTTCAAGTACATAGAGCTTTTGGTAACAGTTATAGAAACTGGGAGCTGACGCCTAGGTTGTTTAACAACGACGTAGAGCAATTCTTTACTACACACGTGAAGCAGATTGAAAAAATTGTTACGTCGGAGTTAAGAGATCTATCAACCATAAAAGTTCAGTTAGGATTTAAAGCGAAATACGATAAAACAAATCAAGACGGCTTAGTTTTTAGCGCTTTTACCTTTTTTAGTAAAAAGCTAGTTGTTTTAAACGAGAGTCAGATAAAAGAAAAAGTAAAAGATCAAATCTTTAAAATAAAAGAAAAACACGCCAAAAATACGAGACAAGGATCGGGTTGGAGCCTTGTTAAAATACTCGCGTTTTATATCAACATCGATCGTTATAGACCTATGAGCGGCAGTTCTTATATAGAATTACCGGAGTTTTTAGTAAACAAAAAGGCTTTTATTAACGTCAGAAACAAAGACAACGAATGTTTACGGTGGTGTTTGAGAGCCGCTCTCGGCAAGTATACCGACAAAATAAAACAACGTGTAAAAGACAAACCCGATTTTAAAATCCACGAAGACAGACCATCAATTTATGATAAAAACGATGGATTAAATTTTAAAGACGTAGACTTTCCCGTTCGAATCAATCAAATAGAAAGGATAGAGAGACAAAACAATCTGAGTATAAATGTGTTTGCGTACGAAGAGGCTGAAGAAGTACGACCGTTATATTTATCTAAAAACGCCAACGACCCCTCAACCATAAATCTGCTGTTGTTTTCCTCAGGCAAAACGAATCACTATTGTTGGATAAAACATATATCTAGAATATTTTTTAACCAAACGAGACACAAGCATAAAACATACGTCTGTCTCAGATGTTTGGCGCACTACAACACACAAGACAAGTTGGACAGGCATACGCAAGATTGCGAGGGAATAGATGTGCCGCCATCTAAGGCCGTCTTTCCAAAAGGTTTTAACGACGACCCTCCGATATTAAAATTTAAAAATCAAAAGTTTGCGCAAGACGCACCTTTTGTCATTTACGCCGACTTTGAATCGGTATTAAAAAAATTAAAACCTCAAGAGGCAAACACGCAGGAGACTCAAGTTCACAAAGCTTGCGGTTATTCGTTGATCGCTTTAAGGTGCGACGGTAAAGTTAAATTTCAAGAGACCTATAGAGGAACAGATGCCGTGACCAAGTTTTTAGACTCGACGTTGCGTTTAAGAGACAAAGTAAACAAAGTTTTTAAAAACCCCAAACCCATAGACTTTACCACAAGTAACAACATCGACCACCAAAACACGGACACGTGTTGGATTTGCGAGAAGTCAATATACCCCAACTACTATTTAAACTGTCAGTGCCCTATACCGAAAGAACCTCGCACTAACGAAGAAAAGGAAGAATATTGGTACGTAAACAAAAAAGGATTTAAAGAGTCAAAGTGTCTAAAGTGTAAAAAGCGTATGAACAAATTTAGAAAGGTGAGAGATCACTGCCATATCACAGGCAAATACAGAGGAGCCGCGCACGCTTATTGCAATCTAAAACTGCAGGTGGTGCCCAAGAAAACCACAATACCCGTCATCTTTCACAATTTACAAAATTACGACGCTCATTTAATCATGCAAGGTTTGTCTAATACTAAAGAAAATATCGGTTTTATCCCCAGCAACTCGGAAAAATACATTTCGTTTTCGATCGGCCAACTGAGATTTATAGACTCGTTTAAATTTATGGCAGCGTCGTTGGATAGACTAGTCAACTCGTGTCCCAAAGAGGCGTTTACTCTACTCAGAGAACGATATCAAGATCAAAATGTCGACCTACTCTTACAAAAAGGTGTTTATCCATACGAGTATATGGACTCGTTTGATAAGTTTGAAGAGACGAGCTTACCAAGCATCGACGAGTTTTATAGCAGCCTCAAAGACTCGAATATCTCGCAAGACGATTATTCTAAGGCTCAACAAGTGTGGAACGAATTTAACCTCAAAAACCTGGGTGAATATCACGACTTATACTTGACCCCCGACGTGTTACTTTTGGCAGGTGTGTTTGAAAATTTTAGAAAAATGTGTAAAAAGAACTATAAGTTAGATCCCGCTAACTATTATACCTCTCCTGGGTTATCGTGGGACGCGCTATTAAAACACTCGGGAGTCGAGCTCGAGTTATTGGAAGACGTCGACAAACATCTGTTTTTTGAAAAAGCAAAAAGAGGAGGACTATCGAGCGTGGGTAGTTCTAGGTACTACAAAGCAAACAATAAATATCTACCCGATTACAATCCAGACGATCCATCGACTTACATCATGTATCTTGACGCCAACAATTTATACGGTTGGGCCATGAGTCAGTATTTACCCTACGCCGATTTTGAATGGGTAAAACCCAAATACTTCACGACGGAAAGCATCATGTCAATCTCAGAAACGTCCGATATAGGGTGTCTGTTGGAGGTAGACTTAGATTACCCCAACGCTTTGCACGATTGGCACAATGATTTTCCGCTAGCCCCCGAAAATATCAAAGTACCCAAAGAGTGGTTATCTGAGTATCAACTGGGGTTAACCACAGTCGGGTTAACCGATCTGAACGAATCTAAATTAATAGCCACTCTATACAACAGACGTAAATATGTCTTGCACTACAGATCGTTACAACAGTATATAAATCTTGGTCTGCGACTCAAAAAAGTTTAAGCAAGCGCCTTGGATGAAAGAGTACATAGACAAAAACACTCGACTAAGAGCTAAAGCAACGTCCGACTTTGAAAAGGACTTTTTTAAGCTCATGAACAACAGCGTTTTTGGAAAGACGATGGAAAACGTGAGAAATAGAACGGACGCGTTTTTGCTCAGAGACGACCAAGTTTCCAAATATAAAGCGTTGGTGCGTAAACCGAGCTATAAACACACGACGGTTTTTACCGATTGCAATCTATCGTTTATCGAAATGTATAAGACCAAGACGGTATTAAACAAACCTATTTATGCGGGAGTGAGTATTTTAGACCTCTCAAAAACTCTCATGTACGACTTTTATTATAACCACCTCAAAGAGTCCTATAGAGACCGAGTAGGGTTACTTTATACCGATACGGACAGTCTACTCTTGAGCGTTGAGACAGACGACGCTTACGAAGATATACAAAAAGACTCTGAGTTATACGACCTGTCAAACTACCCCACCGATCACCCCCTCTACGACTCTAAAAACAAAAAGATCATCGGTAAATTTAAAGACGAGTTTGGTGGAAAACCAGTCAGCGAATGCGTTTGCTTAAGACCAAAGATGTACTCGATTTTAACCTCTGACTCTAACCTTAAAAAAGCCAAAGGGGTCACAAAGTCGGTCACCGACAAAACATTAAGTCACGAGCGTTATCTCGACTGTCTCAAAAAAAAAGAATCTCAGCTAGACACGATGACGTACATCAGATCAAAAAATCACGTCTTGCACACCATAACTCAAAACAAACTGTCGTTGAGTCCGTTAGACACAAAGCGGTATATACTCCCGAACGGTTCTACTACTCTAGCTTTTGGTCACTATATAATTAAAGACCTGTAAGAAGGTGTCTAAAATCAAATCTTATTTAGGAGGTAACTCGGTGTCCGGAGGCACAACCTGAAGCTCTTGACTAACGAAACTTCGATTGGGACCTTTCTTGAGATAGTAAAGAGTGGGCTGGTTGTCTACTTTGATCGAGCGATCTAGCCCAAAAACCTCGAGACTCCAAATAGGATCGGTCGCTCGCCTGCGTTCTCCTCCCTCTAACTCACCAGGTGCGTAAAGATATCTAAAAATATCGCCTTTTCTCACCAACTCTTTTTCTACCTCGTCTGCGGGAGAAGAACTGATTTGACGAACTTGCGTTTCTTGCATGGCGAGCTTAGGAGTTAGTGGCTCGTAATCTTCCGTCGCTATCAATCTGGTGGTTTCGTCGTTTAACGCTTTAATAACGTCGGGCAATCGTTTAACCCAGAGTCGCGATCTCTCCGTCGGATTAACGATCTCTGCAGCGTATTGATGGCCGAACAATCTCTCTGCCAAAGTCCTGTTAAATCTTTCGACCACTGCCTGCGCTCTGTGGTTGCCCGGTTCTCCCACTTGTATCGCGACTTTTTTTCTCTTCCAGTTGCTTTTTAAAAGCACAGTGAAATTCTTTACCCGCGTCTACTTTTAACAGCTTGGGCCAAGTCAAAGGTGACCTAGCGTAAACTCGAGCTAAAGCGTCGGCCGCTTGGGTACTCGTCTTGTTGGTCAAAGGTTCGGCCTCTTTAAAACGCGTGGCTACGTCTACGACCGTCATCGCGTACTTGTATTCTTTTTTACCGACTTTATCGTAGGGTAAAAATAACAAGTCTATCTGATGCATTTCGTTTGGCACAGCCATGGACTTGTTCAAACTCGTAGGCCTGCTTATATACGTAGGAGGCGGTAAATAAATTTGCCACAACGCTTGTTTTCTTAACCAATTTCTGGTTTCTTCTTTGGACGCACCCGTTTTTTTTAGCTAATTTTTCAACCGCGCCCTCACCCTTCCAATAACCGGCGGGGCTGTAATACACTTTTTTAAACTTTGTTTCCATTTAACTTAACTAAACAAACTTATAAACTAAAAAACCTACCAACGCAGTTCCTCCCAAAACAAACGCCAACTCGCCGGTCTTTTGATCTTCGCTCGGTGCGTAAAAATCAGACAGAGTGGGTTCGTGCTGCAGGTAGATTGGTACTTGTGCGTTTGAGCGAGTAACCGAGTTGTATTCTCTGAGAGCCTCGTCTATACTTTCAAAAGTCCTTTGAGCATTCGCTTGTTTTTTGAGTCGATCGTTTAACCAATCGAGATACTTTGTCCTCGCTCTTTCCCAATTGTTTTTTGCCGTTGCCAGTTTTTCTAAAGCCAAGTCGTGTCTCTTGCGCTCTTCGTCTTGTTTTTGTTGTTTCCCGCGAAAGCGAAAGCGTTAACTATTGCGCCTCCGATCATCATAGCGATGCTAACCATATTTATAAAAGAAGTAATATAAAAAATACCTATAGATTTCAAGAGTCTAGAAGTAGTAGTTAACTCGGTCGACCGCGGTTCTTTTATGGCTACTTTTCCAGATCTACTCGCCGACTATAAGTTACCCGTCGTTAAAACGGACGAGGTAATAAACAGATGGAAAACACAACCGATGACGTTTTATCAAAATCAACTTAATTTTGCCATTTGGTGTAGTACCACCGGCGCTGGTTTAGGGTGGGATCTACTTAATTCGATCGATCCTCTGACGAGCGCTGTATACAGATTTCACGTTTATTTTACCGTTAGAAAAATAATGTCGTTTCTCAAATGTCCTATTTTAAACGATAACGTATTTAATGCCGTAGACAACAACGTAGATCACGGGGCTTATATCGACGCGTGTAGATTTTATTCTACGGATCCTCAAAATACTTGGATACAGACGGTAGATCATTACTCGGGTGGATTGGGGCAGGCTTATGCTTGGGGTAAACCTTTGGGAGATTATGATACCACGGACTTGGGGATTAGTTATGGTAAATACGCAGGAGGAACTAAAATGGGGTTTGGCCCCTCAGATCCTCCTGGAGGATCTGGACGTTACAGCTCTTTTACGGTGACAAATTTGGCGCAAGACGACGCCGTTGGCTCGGCGTGGAAACGTTTTATAAACCAAGAGTCTCACTTTTCTGACGTAGGGATACAAAAAATAAACGAATCTATCAGGGCGTATGTTTACGCTCTGCTGGGAGCCCAGGCTCAAACAAAAACTAGTATTTTAACTACGGGTACGGGGCTCGACGCCCAAACCCAGTTTGTTAATATCGTTGAAGGTTTGATTGCAACTCCGACCGATCTGGAAGAATCTATAACCCAATTTCAAGATACGCCAGGAGTTCGTTAAACTTTGTGTTGGCGAAAGGATTATATCTCGTGCCTTCGAACATGCAATTGAGGGTTGGAACCCACGAAGGATATAACAACAATATACAGATTGCGACCGCTGAGTTGGCGTTGGGATTAAACTCAAAGATAAACTCAAACGTACCACCAACGCCACCGCCAACGCCCTTCCCTCCCTCACCCACACCAACGTTCAAAAACCCGGCTCAACCACCAACACCCTTCCCTCCCTCACCCGCACCAACACCTGCGCCATTCCCTATACCCACACCCTTCCCTACACCCACACAAGAAAACGTTCAGAGAGATCCTCATGAGTATGAAAAAACTTCGCTGATTGTCGGTACTTTAGCCATAGCGGGTATAGGATACCTGCTTTTAGACTTGTGGTAAAAAAAAAAAGCCTTCTGTAGCTAACAGAAGGCTTTTTTTTTTTAGAGGCGCTTTTGTAAATAAACAAAAATTAAAGTTCCGACTCCCACTATAAGGGTCCACACGTGTTCTCCCAACCATCCGACGGTTTTGCTCAATACGTTAAATATCCAACTCGCTATACCGCCTAAAATTCCGGGCAAGGCGTCGAGCAGCTTGGAGCCTAGTTTAGCGAGCACGTTTGACAGATGTTTTAGTTGCGACTGTATCCATTCTTTTACGTTGGTGGCGTTAGACGGTGGTGTGGGTGTGGGAGGGAAGGGTGTGGGTGGTGCACCGGCAGACAAAACGCTCTTTACTATCAAACCGATAGCCAAACTAAACGCCGTCAAAATAGCCGTTATGGTCACGCCTTGTTCTCTAAACAACGTTCTAATTTTTTCTCCCAAGGTCTCGTCGCTATCTAAAACACTCGTAATCGTTTCTTTTAACCGACTCATCTGACTTCTGAGTTTTTTTGCGTTGATAGACGCGGCTTCTAATCTAGCCGATTTTTCCAACCTTAAGTCTTCTAATCTCTCTCTCATTTCTGCCGTGGAACCGTCGGCGAGTGCCGCTTCGGTTGAGACTATCTCATCTTCGACTTGTCTGAGGCGCGCTAAATTTAGTTCTAAGCTGCCTCTCGTCGTTTGAAGGGCTTTGTTTAAACCCAAGATCTCTCTGATGGGTAAGCCAGTTTCTCGTTCTTCGATAAAACTGGTTTCTTGTTCAAAAGTTTCGAAAATTTCGCTTATAGCGTCGGCCGCTTCTGGAAGATCTTGTATTGGGATAGACTCCGTATTCTCTTCAAGTTGCTTTTTTTGTTTTTTACTAAATGGATTTACTTTATAATCTTTAAAACCTAATTCATTTCTAATAAATTCTACACCGTGCCTAGTACCTGTTTCGATGGAACTTAATTTTAAAAATGTATCGGGTTTGCCTTTGCGTGATAATTGTACTTCTACTTTGTCGTTTTATAACTGTTATTTTTTACTACGAATTTTTCCCATTTCTTAATCCCATATTGTTTTTGTCCTTGACTTTTGTAGAAACTTTCGACTCTTGGATTCTTAATAAACATACGGTTCGCTTGTTCTAAGACAACGTCCGTTTCGTTGTAGAGAGAGTCCTCTTCTTCCTCGTTGTCTTCTTCCTCGTAGTCTTCTACGTCTTCAAAATCTCCACCTTCAGCCATTTATATAAACAAACTAAAGTTTTAAAATATTTGGTGGAAGTATATTTTGCGATACCAGCCAGGTTTTTACGTACATCGATCCGCTTATCGTAGCCGTTAGTTTCGCTACATCTTCCACGCTCAACTTGTCGAGATCGGCCGGTTTGATCTTCAACAGTTTTTTACTAAACATGGTAAACCCCACGCTTAACATAGAGATGATAGCGGCGTGATAGAGATTGTTGACGATGCTATTAGTATCCATTTATAATTGCTCGCTTATTTTGTTTTTTTATTTTGTTATTCCATTTCTACCCAATTAGAAGGTTTTGAAGGTGGTTTCTCCTTTGGGCTCTCTTGGGCTGGCTGAGGTTTTGGTGGTGAGACTCTCTGGCTCCATATATAGAGTCCTCCTAAAACTACAACAACCACCAGCGACAACGACCCAACTGTCGCGTACGAAGAAGGAGGAGTAGAAGTAGTAGTACTCACGTCTATATTTTGCATCTTGACAATTTGTTCTTTTCTCTTTTTGTTGTGTTCCGCTAATGCCTTGCCTTGTTTTACTCTACCTGGATTTTTAGTTTTAGTCGTCACCGTCTGTATTTTTGAGACTTTTGGAGTCTCTGGCTGAAGAGGGCTCTCTGGTTGACTCATCTTTTATTATAGGTAGAGAATTATTTTTGTTAATAACTAAATGTTTAGATGTTATCAAGACACCTACTAACGGCGACAACCAAACGCCGTAGTTATAATAAACTTCGCAGAGTAGGCTGGCTATCGAGCTAGATATAACGGGATCTTCCTCTAGATCTTTGGTGAGTGCGTCTTCCGAGTCTACTCGTAGACTGACACCTAGGGGTTTGATCATAGGTAGACTCGCGCCTAAAACTCTCGAGTAAATCCCCAGCACGCAGTTACCCAAACTAGTAATCATTTCTTTACCCAGTCGAGCCTCGTAATGGTTGTACATCTTTTCTTGTTTGTTCGCGTCTAGGTTTTCTATATCTCCCTGGCTAAATTCTTTACCCAAATACTTTTTAGAATCACCAGCTGATACTACGCCCAACAATCTAGTTTTATGTTTTTCCGTTTGCGGCGCCGGCGTGCTAAAGTCTAAAGTAAACAGCTCCATTTTTATAAGACGATATAATTTTTTTTTTAGAGCAAAATATTCGTAAGATAAAATACACAAGGCCGACGCTATAATAAATTTGAGCGACAGATCGATCATCACGAACATTTAATATAGCGAGATAAACTAACTTACAACTAGCTGTTCAACTAGCTGTTCAACTAGCTGTTCAACTAGCTGTTCAACTAGCTGTTCAACAAAACTCAACTAGCTGTTCAACAAAACTCAACTAGCTGTTCAACAAAACTCAACTAGCTGTTCAACAAATTACAACTAGCTGTTCAACAAAACCTCAACAAAACTCAACTAGCTGTTCAACAAAACTCAACTAGCTGCCCAACAAAACCTCAACAAAACTCAACTAGCTGTTCAACAAAACTCAACTAGCTGCTCAACAAAACCTCAACTAGCTAACAACTAGCTGGCAACTAGGTTACAACTAGCTATACAAGTACCATTTAGTCGGAGGATCCGTATGTAAAATCAATTTACTATAGGGAGTGTCTTTGAGATATTGTTTTATGTCTCGCCTTTTATTATCCGGCACCACATCATTTTCGTCGAGACAATTATCAAAACTTTTTTTGTCTTTGCAATAAAAAATAGCGACCCATTGAGTCTGTTCGCGATAATCTTTTAAAACGCTGTTATATTTTTGAGTCAATAACCAACAGCTGTGGTTATCATGTCTACCGCTAAAGGCTAATTTAGATAACATGCACACACTACTACCGCCTCTAGAACCCTTTCGATATTTTATCGCTTGATAAGCGCTGCAGTCGTCGATTAAAAACAAAGTGTGCAATCCTTTAAATTTCTTTCTGTAAAAGTCTATGGCTTCGTTCATGCTCATATTTTCGGCGTCGGGGTCGCACGCATAAACGTTGGGGTCGTTAAAAAACCAAGGTCTCTCGTGATACGTTTTGTTGTTTGACAGAGTCGGACATATGATCACCAAGTATTCAAATTTGTTGGCATATTCGTTTTCTAGCAAGTCTAACGCAAACTTTGTTTTACCAGAGTTTGTCCTTCCACATATTAAAGCGCAGTGCGGCGTCATCTTACTTTTATATAGACTAGTTATTATAGTTTTTTAAAAGTTGACGCTGCTCAAGCGACCTCCTTGGATGTTAAGTTGCGCGTCCATAACCAAAAATACATAACACTTTAGAGCGCCCGCGGTTTGAGCTTCGCGTTCCATCAATATATAGATTCCTCCGCTTATATCGCCGATTTGTTTACCCGATCCGTGATTTTTGTTGTCGTCCGTCGATCTCATATCCAACCAAAGTCCGTATCTTCTCAAAAAATAATCGCCGATATCCATATCCGTCAACCCTAAATCTTTACATATACCAGCCCCTAGCTCGGTGGATGAGTCTCCAAAGAACTTGTTGATTTCTCCCCAGTGTTGATAGCTTTTGAGACCCGAACTGTAGAGTTGATTAGGTTTTCCTTCTATCGTCACGCTAACTTTGTCTATCTTTGGGTTATAAAATAGTTCGGGGGTTTTCGTAGTCGGTTCTTTAAACAAAAACAGTATACCCTTGAGACTTTTAACCGCCACGTTTAAATTAAAGTTCCAAACGGTGTCCGATTTATCGATAGATCTTACTTCGTGTCTCTGAATCCTATCAAACAAAAACTGCGTCTTGTCCAGATATTTTTGAGCTAAGATTTGAGATAAATATTTGTTAGAAACGATCTCGTATACTAGCGCCAAGTTAGAGATGCGATAACTCGCTTCGGCGTCGGTAGAATTTACGACTTTGGAGTAGTCGTTAAAAGTAAGTTCGTAAGACAGTTGGTCGTTCAGAGCGGATGGATAAAACGGTTGATGATCTGTGAGCATTTCAAAGTCTAGAGGAATACAAAATCTGTTTCCAAAGGCATCTGCTGTTGCTTTGTCTTTTCCAGAGTTGGCAGCGGCAACCGCGTTGTCGGCACCCACGCGTAGGCTCGATATGTTGGCAATCTCGTTTCCGACGTAGTGATCTTTGATGCCTTTGGGTAACCAAAGATCTTTAAAAATGTTATAAACGTCGGCGTCGGTCAAGTTTACGATCTCCCGACCTCCGATACATATTCTTATTTGTTTTACGAGATTTCGTCCTAGATTTTTAAACAGACTTCGATTGGCGTCGTCGTCCGAGGTTAGATCGATATTAAAAGCTAGTTTCGCCGAACCGGGGACGATCACGTCGTCGGCGCTCAACGACGGAAACTTGACTATTAATTTGTCGTTCGCGTCGATCGTGCTAGGATTGTGAGTTACGACGACAGTCTGGCGGTTGCCTTTTATACCCCGAGGATTTTTAAGGCGTCTGTGTGGATTCAGTTTGTTTCCATAAGTCACGTTCATTTTTTATAGTAACGTTTTATTATTTTATTTTTTTTTAAATGCAGTCGCATACATTTATCATGACCGAAAAAGAGCAGACTTTTGAGCTACCTCGGCCCATAGATAACGTCGAGGGCGACCGTCGCATTAAGTTAAGCAGCGTTATTTTAGACGTGGGTTTTTATAACGTCGAGAAAGCAGAGACGGTGCTGTATCATTATTATAATTCTCTTGGTCATTCAATAGATGAAAAACTTTATATCACACCCGGCCGATGGCATCTTGATTCTTTCGCAGATCATTTTAAAGATGATATTAAATCTATGATCATTACTTCGATAACCGATAAACTATTTTATTTGTCATGGTTTATCTCAGAGTCTTTCGTGAAAATAAAACTATCGAGTAATTTGTCTAAACTTTTGGGCTTACCCAAGGGTTGGCTCTATGGCAGCGGTGATTTAACTAAATCTTATTTTGGAAAATTTAGCATAAATCTTTACAACGCGGTCTTTTTACATTGTGAAGAACTGTCTACGCATTCAAATTTTGTTAACGGAAAACAAACTAATCTTTTGGAGAGTATACCTTTATCGGGCGATGCTGCTCGTTCAAACAATCCCCAAGATCCAATTTACTTCAAATACGATAATTCTCCGAAAGAGTTAGTAGCCGATAAAATAAACAGCCTCACGTTTTCGTTAAAAAACGGTCTTGGTGAGGTGTTGGATAACAGAGGTAAAGATATAATTTTAAACGTAAAAATATTTTAGTTACTTTTGTAAAATGCAGTCTCATACCTTTGTCATGACGGATAACGAGCAGACCTTTGAATTATCGCGACCTATAGATAACGTCGGGGGTGACCGTCGCATGAAGTTAAACAACTTTGCGTTAGACTTGGGTTTTTATAACCTCGAAAAAAAAGCGTCTGTACTGTGGGAGAGTTTTACGGGTGATACGTCTATTCAAATTGCCGATCATGAAAAAATTGATATTCCTCCAGATAGGTGGAATCTTTATTCTTTTAAATATCATCTAAAAGATTTTCACGATATATCTATAAACCCCTTATACGATGAACTGTTTTATCTATACATTCCCAACCAAAATCGCATAAAACTGTCAAATAATTTGTCTAAACTTTTAGGTTTACCCAGGGGTTGGATCTATGGTGGTATTAATCATTATTCAAAATTTAGCTTAAATCTATACAGCGCGTTTTTTTTGCATTGCGAAGAACTGTCTACGCATTCAAATTTTGTTGGTGGAAAACAAACTAATCTTTTGGAGAGTATACCTTTATCGGGCGATGCTGCTCGTTCAAACAATCCCCAAGATCCAATTTATATCAACTATAACAAGTGTTCGAAAGAGTTGGTAGCTGGCAAAATAAACAGCCTCACGTTTTCGTTAAAAAACGGCCTTGGTGAGGTGTTAGATAATAGAGGTAAAGAGATAATTGTTAACGTAGAAATATTTTAGTTACTTTTGTAAAATGACGACTAGTATTTATCCTGATCTCAAAAGTACCATCGAAAAAGACGAAACGAGGGTGTTTCGATTGCAAAAGATCGAAGAAGTTCAAAAAGATATATTGGCGCAACGAGAACAGCGAAGCGCGTTGTGTAAAAAATACGGTAAGTTAATTACGACATTATCTACTACGGAAACGCTAGCCGAGATGAGTGGAGCAATTTGTGGGGGTTTGGGAATCGCAGCTATAAGCGGCGTCATTACGTCACCCGTTGGTTTTGCGTTAGTGGGAGTAGCCTTGAGTTTTGGTTGCACCGCGCTCTTGCTAAAATATTTTAGCAAACGATTTAGACGTAAAGCTAAAAAACACGACGAGATTAGAGTCTTGGCCGAGGCTAAGCTCAACAGCGTAAGAGATCTTATTTCTCAAGCTATAGAGGACGGCGATATATCCCACGAAGAGTACGCTTTGGTGTTGAAGGAACTGAGGCAATTTAACGATATGAAAGAGGCTATCAGGTCCGGCAGCTTGCTGTCAGAAAAGAAAGGTGAGAGCGATATGGAATCCGAGATTAAAAAACGCGTAGAAGAGTTGGTTTTGAAGGGAAAAAAAGGAATTATCGAAAAACTTACAGATTCGAGATAAATATAAATTATTTCGATCAACCCCCTCCTTACCCGTCGGCGCCTCCTTTATAAAAAAAGAAAAACTTGACTCTTTGAACCTGGTGGGTACCAGCACAAATTATGAGCTAACACAAAACAACCTTTGAGCCGAGGTTGTTTGGTCAGCGTGGTTAGCAGCCGCCCTTCACAGATAAAGAAATATATCTGCCGGTGGGTGGCTGTCACAGACAAAGAAATATATCTGGCGTGAGCGGCTGTATGGAAAATTACTGGTTCTAGTAGCGGCAGCTGTTTCATCATTTCTGCACTTGTACAGCGTGAGCGTGTATCGCACAGTTTTGCAGCCAGACTCCCTTCTTTTTTAAAATCACGAGTCTACTTTTAACCCAGAACTCAGCTACAGAATCGCTACTAGGAAAGGTAAGAGAATATAATTGTTTTGTTTACGTGAGTAGCTCAAAAGAATAACTCTATCTATTATTTTATTTTATTTGCTTTAGTATCATGGAGTTTCCAAGGCAAGTCCTCAAACTGACTGAAGCCAATCGTCTCATCGACTCAAGCGGCGAGTGGGTGGTGCAACAATTTCAGAAAAAATAAGACGTATTTTAGTATCACCCCAGCATTAGGTAAAAGATGGAAACACCATGCAGAGTGTATTTGTAATCACTGTGGACCTGTGTAATTTTAGACATGACATCATTTGTAAAAAAAAGTCTATTTTGAGAGAAGGAGACTGCAGTCTCCTTTTCTAAATATAGACATGACATCATTTGTAAAAAAGTCTATTTTGGGAGAAGGAGACTGCAGTCTCCTTTTCTAAATATAGACATGACATCATTTGTAAAAAAGTCTATTTTGAGAGAAGGAGACTGCAGTCTCCTTTTCTAAATATAGACATGACATCATTTGTAAAAAAGTCTATTTTGAGAGAAGGAGACTGCCAGTAAAAAACCTAAAGGGCACTGGCAGATTTTTAGAAGTTAATTTTAGTTATATTATTAAAACTGTAATCAATGAAAATAAAATAAAATAGCGCCCTCTGTTGATGGCGCTTTTTTAAAATTAATTTTAGAGTTTGTCATTTATTGTTTTTTTAATTTAACCCATAGAGGGCGCCGGTTTTTTTTAGAGTTTGTCATTTATTGTTTTTTTAATTTAACCCATAGAGGGCGCTGTTTTTTAGAGGGCGCTGTTTTTTTAAGATTTTTTAATTTAATAGAGGGCGCTGTTTTTTTAGATTCTCGCTAGTTTTTTGTGAGTTTTTTTTGTTAAGTTTCAAAAGCGGCACATCTCTACTTTTTTGTTAGTAGACCAAATTTGAGTTTTTAAGATTTGGTCTACAAGCGGCTTATCCCTACTACTAAGCCGGAGCCAAAGCCGAAGTCTGGAGGTTTGGAAAAGTGTGGTCTGACTAGTCTTAACTCATTTAAGCGGGGCACTTAACTCAATTAAGCGGGGCGCTTAGGTGGCATGGCGGCTTTTTTACGTGCCGCGCACAACAGACATTTTAACAAAGGAGTTCTTCGGAGAGAGCGAGTATTTCGTGAAAGAGGTAATCCCTTGGCAGAGCTTACTCTGACAGCGAACTTTACTCACGTTAGTTATACTTATAAGTTTGATAGAAACGGTGTTTTGTTTGTTACTGAGCTGATAAGGAAAGAAATTGATTCACCGACCGAACGAAGTCACGCCATTTCTCTGGAAATCAAGGTATAAGGTTGTTTCACGTTCCGCGGCCATCTTGAATTCAGCGCAAAAAGGGGTACCCAACTTACCCGGATGATAGCGTGTTTATATATGTGTGTTCCCCTCTTCCTACATGTAGTAGGCCTACAGAGGGCGCTCTACTGAGCATGCGCAACTGGAACGTGAAACAACCTTAATGCCAGGGGGGGGCGGAGGGGGGGCCCTTCGAGGCTGTGATTGCGAAACGCTGGGGTACCGTCCATTCTCAAAATAGGGGGAACAATTTTCTCACGGGAAAAATTAAGAGTTTTTGGCATCCAATCTTAACATCTTGTCTTTTGTAGTTGTACAACGTTGTTATTTACCTTAATTTTTATCATCCAATGACAACATTTGTATTGAAAATGAAAAAAAGCAGTCGAAATTTTTTTACGTTGACGTACCGTTGATGCACGTAGAGATTGTGCACAAATACTCAAACGACGTTGACAAATACCTCCCCTAAAAAGGGCAATAATAATCGATAAATTGTGAAAAATCGTGCTTCGAACCCACTCATTTTTTTCCATTGATACGTTAAAAAAGGATGTAGCAGTGATATACTGAATTTTTAAAAAAATCTGCCTGTGAACCCCTTGCGTTTTATCGTGTTGTTTTCGAACGAAAATGGCAGAAAATGACATCGCCCCAACAAAAATTCGTGTAGGTCGTGCCTGTGTACCTGGCTTTGCGGACGTTGCATGAATCACTGAAATCGGGGAGCGAGCGCGGAGAAAATTTGTACGTGTTTCAATGGTGCGCTTCGAGGAAGCGATCTATACGTATTTACTGTGTGAGATGTGTGGCTCATGAGCGTGGAAGAATGAATGAGATACATTTCAACGTTGGTGGCGCACTTTGTTGGGCCCCCCCTCCGCCCCCCCCCCCCCTGCTTAATGCGTTGCAGTTTTACGCTTGCGGAACATTTTAGCGGACGGTAGGCCTAGGCTAGGGGATACGATAAAAATTTCTCAGCCCTCCCAGTCTATAGAATAGTAAATGTTGTGTACTCGTGTCGTTCACGAAGGTTGGGTGATTTTGTAAGGTGGCCAGCTCCCCCAGCCTGATGCGAATATTCCCGATATTCAGAGAGTTTTTGTCAACACCGCAGGATTTCCAGGCGTAGTTAGACTATTATTGACGGTACATGTATACGTACGTACACGTTCACGTGTGTGCAACTTGACCGAGGTAATGGCGTCGCCATGCCGTTGCTAAGGTGGGCGGGGCTTATGGTCAAATCCGGATCGGTCCATTCACTGCTGTTTCTGCCATTGTGTATAGCGACATACAGTTGTGCGCATGTGCCATTTTCAAATCTATAGATTAAATAAAATGCATTATTCATGAGCGGTGACCCGCGACAGAGGGACGATAAAAAAACCGGAAATTACCGATGAATACTAACATTAGGGGCTTTTTTATTTTGATGAGTTCATTCATTTAATAAACCCCCAAAACCAAACAAAATTGGAATGACAAGCGCAACATTTAAACTTAAATACAGACGCTCCGTTTCGTTTAGTCATTAAGGAAAGGATGGTTTTCAGGACAAATTTAACAGTGAAGATGACTTTTTCCAAACTCAAAAAATGGTTTGTATAAAAAAGCAGATTGTGATCTCTTTGAATCATGTGTTTTCGAAAGAGCAAACCCAGCAAGTGATAAACAAAACTATATTTAGTTTTTTCCATCTTGAACGGAGTTTGGCGAACGTTTGGAACCTAAAATAAGAATGTTGGACTTTGCCATTTTGTTGGCATTCGCATCCCTCGCGAATTCGCGTGCCCTGTGAAAAACCCACAGTATCCCGCTACACGTGTCTATCATTCTGTTCGGTAGTTGATATCAATTACTGGTTAACGTGATTGCATTCCAAATTTTCAGTTTACAGATTTAGAGCCTATATAATTAAGACTGTAATTTTTTGTTTTATTTAACATACATGCTGTTACCGATATACAGTAGTGTTATTCCAGGCTGATGATTTTTGATAAAGTAATCAATGCGTTTGCCCAAAAACCTCCCCGCAGATTAGAGTTCCTTTTTACTGAATGAAATTAGTGTGGGCTTACAAGCTCAATAGTTATGGTTCTTTAGATTGAAAATCATTGTTCTACAAGTGTGCTATGTGTTCTAAAAAAATTCAGAACACTTACTACACATGTGTTAGGCATAGGCCTATGTGTTCTAATGCTTTATCACATGCCTGTGTTCAAATAGCGTAACAACAGAGAACGTCCGAGTTGTTCTGATCAATTTGCAGTGTACGAGGCATGGAAGTCAGTGCCGGTAGCGAATTATTTTCCGTATTTGAATAGTGATCTTAGAGTCAGCGGAAACGTTCATTATCGATCTCAGATTGTATTAATAATATTCAATACAGTAACGGTCTACTATGTGTACGCTCTATATCATAATAGGAATATAGATTTATTCCGTAAGAATTACAGAGGATTAAAATCACATTTCTGGCAGCTCACCCTATCTAGTATAGTGGTTAGGTAGATTGGCATATTGATCAGTGTTCTGTGGTTCGAATCCCACTCCAGTCTCATTTAAAAACTAAATTTTACAATATATTTTACAATAAATAATCAAAGTCAAACAAATCTAACTATTGCTATGTGTTGTGATAGCCCGAAGCAAATATTGACTACGGAAACAATATAGCGTCCCGGTAGCTTAATGGATGATCCAAAATTTGGGTCTGAAAATAAATAAATAACGAACCAAAAGCGTAAAAATGCTGCATAAAATAGCTTCATTTTAGCTTTGACTTAGATTTTTTTCCGACTTCGGCGGGGGGCACATTGTCCCTCAGACACCCCCCCCTCCCACCCCGCCCTAGTCTTGGTTCCAAGACCTTCGTGTTGTTTATTCCGCGATCACTGACACAAACCACCGATGTTATAGAGGGCGCTATCTCCAGACGAATCGCACCCGCGAACTGGACTCACTCGAAGGTCTTGGACAAGTTGGCACATTGGGGCGTGGTCAGACTATTGTAATATATGCAGTATTCATATCACGTGATAATGATGGACGGTTAGGCAAATTCGTGCAAGGGTAATTGTGTTTACGCAAAACGTTACACGCCGCTATTGACCCGGCCGTATATGTATTCACATTTTTGTATCACGTACTGTGGAGACATGGCTTTGTTCTCGTGTACAAAATGGTTAGAAAGTCGAGCACTTTTTTCTAAATGCTCCCATTTTAACCACAATTATTTTCCTGGGTTGAAATTTCGACCCAATACCCTACATTATACCCTAACCCAAACACTAACCCTAACCCACGCCCTAACCCTAGCTTTTGAGTAATTTAAGCACAATCCAAAAATCTAATTCGTGAAATTCCTTATGGAGACCTAAATATAAATTACCCTTTGGAGACCTTTTCACTCCCATTGTCCCCATTGTCTCCAGAAGGTACCGTATTTCGCACCATACAGTACATGCATAGGGGCCTACATGTGCATGTACATTGACACAGCAAATCATAGCTGCCCCGGCGTTTATTTGTGACTGCGGGTGCAGAGGTGTTTCTCTATGGTGTTTAAATTTGTTATGAGTGAAACTACTTTGCTCTATGGTGAAAACCTCCTAAAGCCCCAGTCCCACCGAAAGCCGGATACGCTACGGATCATCCCGGATGCACTACGGTTCATATCCGGGGTCATCCGGGAGTGGAACCGTTGTCAAACCGTGATAAACCGTAGCCAATCCGGGACCATCCGGGGCCATCCGGGACCATCAGGGGACATCCGTAGTACGTCCGGGAAGTCGAGCGTCACCCTGGATCAACATCTAGCATCCGGGGTGATCCGGGGCCATCCGGAAGGGGAGAGGGGGGCGAAGAAGAACCGTAGTGAAACCGTAGTGCGACCGTGATGATCCCTAGTGTATCCGGGATAAACCATAGCGTAACCGTTGTGTAACCATGTTTATCCGGGATGAAACGGGAGTTGGTTCACACACGGTTTCACTACGGTTCCACTACGGATGACCCCGGATATACCACGGATTCACTACGGTGTCACCACAGATTCACTACGGTGTCAACACGGATTCACTACAGTATTTCCCGGATGAACCGTAGTGTATCCAGGGTCATCCGGGGTAAACCGTGGCACATCCGGGATGAACCGTGGCGCATCCGTAGTGAAACCGTGGCGGAACCGTAGTGAATCCGTCACCATCCGGGGTCATGGGGGAAAAACAGGCTTGAACCGGAGTGATCCGGGCCCATTCATGGCGGAACCGTAGTCAAACCGTAGTAGAACCTAGTAGGATCGGGGAACATGTCACTTTTGTTTTCGATTGCCTTCCCGGACCACCCCGGATGATCCCGGATCAAACGTCTGTTTCATCCGGGATCATCCGTAGCATGCCAACGAGTTGCTTGCCAACTAGTGCTAGACCCTTTGGGGAATCCAAAATCATGTACGTTTGTCAAACGTCGGCTCCAGTGCGAGTATGGATCCAGCTGCATTTTGTAAACTACGCATGCGTGAGACCAGAACGCACACGAAGTCGGGATTTGAAAAAGAGACAGCGTTAATATAACGAATCTGCGCGCGTGGGTCTAGGGCTAGACTAACCCCGCCCCCGCGTAGCGCTAGTGCGTCGGCCGCTGCTAGCTGACGTGACGCGCCGTATTGTTAACCTTTTTTGCCCCCCCCCCCCCCCTATCAAAATACCCTGGCGCCGCCCCTGGGTAAACGTACGTATACTATACACCTACATGTACACTACTGTTTATACATTGCGTTGTCTTTGTACATGGCGAAAGTTCGAAAGTCAAATTTTTCAGAGAATGAGTGGGAGAATTCTTCTAAGTGAGTGGGAGAAGCGCCAGCATATTCGGAGACCACGATTCTCATCTAAAATAACACCTCAGACAAAGCACAATGCATGGTAACAAATCGCGGACTCACTGAATGCACAATTTCCATCTGTGCGGCGAGATGTTCCGGGACTTCAGAAGAAATGGCAAAACATGAAAAGTAAAATGAAGGAGGAGGCATCTACACAGCGAAAGGATTCCTTGAGGAAAGGTTTGGGATTCTTTATGTACATGAAGCATCGGTTTATTCAAATCGGTAGTATAGGCCTATACACCATTGTTAATTGCTTGAATTATCACGAATTGGTGGATTTGGCTTTCAATTACCATATTTACTGACAAGTTGAGATATGTAATTAAATGTATTATTAAATGTATTAGGCCCTATTATTGATTATTAAAGACCTTTTTATAAGCGAAAACTTATACAGTTTCCATGTTTTGACATTCTCCACTTTTTTTTTTTTTTAATCGTATAACGTAAGAAAGTCATGAAACCATTCCTGCTTAGCATATAGCATAGGCCTATATGTCTTTCGTCTACCTTTTGTGTTACAATGTATTTTGATGTGAAAATAAAAGGAGTCAATTATGCCTACAATTTAACTACATGTACTCCCAACAGTGGTGGTGTCAAGGACAAAACCAATAGTAAAACGAACATGATTCTAGGTTATATTTTGTATTTTGGAACCGAGAACTGAGATGGTTAGCAAACCCTGGCCCCGACAAAGTAATACTTGTTTTAACTGAACATCACAATATTACCTCTCCCAGGCATGTAATAACAGATGCAATGTCTCGATTGTGAAGTTCTAGCAAGTAGCATGCAGCGTATCCAACTATTTTATTCGGGTCAAGGGAGGGCAAACGAACCATCTTTAAACAATCCTTTTCTGAAACTCCGTAAATGCCACCAGCAAGTTTAACCCCCAACCCCCACCCCAACTGGATACAACACCGGTTATCGCCTTTCAAAATAATATAGGTTTTCCCAGGAGATTTGGCAAATCTGCATTTGAATTTGTAAAACGTGAATTCATTTTGGGCTGATTTTGAGAATGACGCGTGTATTCAGGTTTTATTTTCACAAAAATAAGCTCTGAAAAAGGTCTATAACACATACAATTCACTGTACATACCATTGTATCAATATTATGTAAATTTTAGTTTATGAACTTGGCCTACTTCTAGTTTTACTAAGTGTACGTGTACGTACGTACATGTACGTGAAAACAATACGAGCGACACTGTACTCCCGCGCTGCTAGCTGTATATGTTTTGGTACATGTATGCGTGCAGCATCACAACATCGGGGATCGTTCTACTTCCATGAATTCTAAAAGTAATGACACATTTACATTAATTGTATTAGTAAGACTCACTGGAAATATGTGTGGACTACATGATCCCTGACAAGGTTGACGTTGTCGTGCTGTGGTGGTTGGTCCGGCTGGGGTAGCCGCGGATGGTCATCCATCGGATCATCTTCAATGTCCGGGAAGCCTCTACAGTAGAGGCTCTTTGCGATGTTGTGAAGGACAGCACACGCACCAATCACCCCGCACGTTCGTTCTGGGGCCAATTTCATAAAACGTGTAAGCACCAAAATTTGCTTAGCATGAGAATTCTTCCTTGGAAAAAACAGGGTTACAAACCAACATTTCCGTTGATGTTTATTGTTTGTGACTGGTATTCAGCTGTTTTTTTTCTTTGAATGAAAAGCTTGTGGAGTTTTGGCCGATAACCTGTTTTTACTGAGCAAGACTTTTTTGTGCTAAGCAAATTTTTGTGCTTAGCAGCTCTATGAAATTGGCCCCTGGCGACAGCCGTATTTCACCGTGTAGCCAGTGAAATCGACGAAACTTAAACTCTCGTCGACGGAGACAGCAAAAAGTCGCGAGGCACACTAATTACGAGTAACGTTATTGACGTTGACGTTAACGAGTTATTTTTTAATACACGAACGATACCACAATTTATTATAGGCCTTGTACAATTTGGGGTTTTTAAAGTACAATCTGAATAAAAATAACAACTTTGGAAATAAAAGGAATCAACTAACCTATGTGCTTCGTTACACCTTGCTTCAGCACGATTTCTTGGTCGAAGAAACGGTGTGAGGAGCCATGGTTTTGAAGGATAACCAGTTGCTAAGTGTCTCCTAACAGTAACAGGTAAACCTCTCCATTTCTTTGTTGTCCTCTACTTTGTCGTCTACTCCTCGTTGCTCAAAAACATTAGACAGGGAACTTTCTCTAAGCACCCGGGAGTCATGAGTACTGCCTGGCCATTTGGCATTTATTTGGGTAAAATTACACTTATTATGATCTATACAACAACTTGTGTATTTATTGAGTGGTAGTTTTTCCTGTTCATGTATTGTTCTTTGTGTTCCGTGGGTGCTACAATTCGTATGTGTGTACACGTAGGCTAGGGCTAGGCGTAGAATACGTACAACGAAAATATTGATTTAAACTTTAGGCGGGGACAAAATAACCATCAGTAAGCTAGCGGGCGAACTAAAAGGATGACCATTATTTTAAGGAACGCTATGAACCGTACATGGAGGATGGTTAAGTTGCAGTTGGGGGAAATGAAGCATGCATGCATGTCAATTTATATGGACGGTGTACATGCAAGTGTTGCTTGGTAAGTCACTACCGACGTTACTGGAATAAATCGCGTATTTTGTCACAACAGGATTTAAACCATAGCCTAATTAATAGACTGCTATACATGTAGAGCATTACTATTAACTCTACATAGGCCCCTATCCTACCTTAGACTGCACTGTCCTTGACCTTGTTTATCTTCTTGACATTCCCGCCGTTCACGTCACACGAGTTCAACGGTAATTCTCATTTTCAAGATTTGTTTTGGTATTTAACGGACAAAAATGATGTCGTGATCCGAGTACCAGCGTGTTATTTACATATTTCATGACCATTTAATGCACATTTTGGACAATTTTTTTAACTCCATACAGCCGTATTTTGATTGACAAATACGGTGCCTTTTCGTAACGAAGCCATTTGTTTGTGTACACGTTTCTAACCACATGTGATAGTTTGACCGAGCTAATGGCGGACCACGCCTGTAGCAACCGTTGCTAAGTTACCTGAACAAAACTCGTAATCTTATTGGTCAATGCGCGCGTAGTGATTGACAGGCCGGATCGGTCCATTCTGCTCGGAATTTTCCGAGGTAATGGCGTCGCCATGCCGTTGCTAAGGTGGGCGGGGCTTATGGTCAAATCCGGATCGGTCCATTGTAAATCCGACTCCCGGTACCCTGATGTGACCAGCCAGACTTAATTGTTACTGAATTATGCTGCCAGGCCCCGTATAAGTATCGTTTATATAAAGTCTGTTATTTTCTAAAATTAAATCGTGCTGTACTTGCGAATATTATTGGTATAGTTTGTTGAACCGTATGCGAGCGCCCTCTTGTGTTCTTAACTTTGTATCGCGATATCGCATTACATCATTGGCATTTGCATTGTATGTGGGTTCCACTAATTTGACAGCTTTACTATTTTGCACAAACACGCTGCTCGGACTCGCATTCCTTACATTATATAATAGTCTTCTTGGAGAGTAAGCAAGCATGGGTAGGGTACTTGACTGCTTGGCGTTCATGCAACCACACCTTGCATCATATATGCTTCTCTTGAAGTTTATAATAATATTGCCAGCTTTGCCGTGGCGTTGACGATACATTGTCGTCCATTTATATTAAGACTAGAGAGGCATGGGTGTATGAGACCACAACTGCTCCGCTATTACTCTGGTCAAGGCCGGACTTCTGCTAATTTCATCGCTGATAGTCTCCTCTTGCAGCATCTGGAGCTGTTGATTAATGACTGTTGTTTTTTTGTGTAAAAATAAATATTTGATTGTAAATGGGAAAACACCCTACATGTATGTCACATTATTTCTGCGTAACCTTGGCCGCATCGGTTACACTGAGAAAAGGAAAAAGGTATTTTTTTTTGCCATTTCCTAAGCCAAAAACAAAAAAGGAAAAGTGTGTTCGGTGGCTCAGAGCGTGCGCATGCGGGTACGGCCGGTGTGGACGGTAATTCTGTCCCCCGGTAAAATTGTCCGGGGGGACAGAATTACCTAGGTAAAAGTGTCCCCCTAGAGCCGTTAATTCCGTCCCCCTCCAGTTTATTCTGTCCCCTCTCTAGGTAATTTTGTCCCCCAATGTTCCACACATAAGTGGTTATTATGACGTTATTTCAATAAAAAGCCCACATGGTATTTATTATTTGGACTTCTGTTCCCTTCATCGATTTATCAAAATAAAAATAAAAATATAAATAACTGTATTAATTAAATCAAACGATCTACGTTTCTGCGCGAAAGGGAAATTAGCGGTAATCAGTATTTTCAGACTTCTTGCACGCGTACAAATTCTGTATACCCAGCACGAAATTGTGGCAGCACTTTTAACCACCTGTAATTTGTAGTACACTACACATCCTACAGTGTGCCACAAATGATGCACCATGAAGGGGTGAACCTGTACTCATGGAGGAATAAAGTTTATTCCTCCATGCTGTACTACACTGGTTGTTGCGTCTAGTGGGTGCTAGACTTGTTACGTTGCACGGGACAATTTTACCAGGGGGACACGTTTAACGTTGGGCAGGGAGACAGAATTACCTGGAGGGGGACAGAAATACCTAGGTAAATGTGTCCCCCCGGACAGATTTACCGGGTCACGGCCTGGTAAGTCTGTCCGGGGGGACACATTTACCAGGGGGGACAGAATTACCTTTCACACCGGCCATGGCTCTTTTTGACTGTTTTGTTTACTAATACTAATTCACACAAACGATTGATCTAGTTGGTACATGTATCATGTTCAGTAATCATCGATCATCAAACGGCCCCCTTTAACATTATTAGGCGGGCGCGCGTGGCTACGTTCGAGAAAGATTTGTTTTTTTCAGTGGATATTTAGCCGGTGCGCCGGCTCGATTTAAAGTAAACATTATTTTGCGGCTAGCTATACAGCGCCCTATAATTACCACCATTGGATAGCGCATGTACTTCACAACTTCGATTCCTAGCCTAGTTTAATAGTAGTACTAGTGACATTTGTGAAAACAAAATTTCATCACAAAATATTACGAATATATAGGCCTAATTCCACATGTACATGTAGATAGGCCTATACTAGTTTTAGTAGGCCTAGGTCAAGGCCTATTATTTATTTTTTTCTGATTCGTGGATTTGGACATGTTGTCTAAATTGAGGTATTTAACTTTGAGAGGGCACAGGTGATACACCTCACACATCGTGCTTGTAACCCCGCCCACCTCCACTCTGAATTCGGAGAAGATATTTATTATGGAGATTTGTAATGCTTGAACTATAGGGAAAACTTACTTTGAGGCACCAAAATAATAATTGTTGATTCGACAAAGAATGACCAAGATATAGGCATTAACCGTGTGGACAAGATGATTTATCCATGAAATGGTAATTTACTAATTAAGGGTAATTTAGTTTATATTATGTCAACCTATTGGTTTATACGTCCGAACAACAATTTTTCATATACCCAGCACGATATGTGGCAGAGGGGTACCCCCCTCTTATCTCTATACTTTATACGCACTCAACACTATTGCAACCTAACCCACCCCCCCTTGAAACCTAAAAGGAATTCCTGAGATACCGGGAACACAATGGTCAACACAAAAGAGGGGGGGTTTTCTCTGCCACATATCGTGCTTCATATGATTTTTCAAGAGCCATGTAGCTCAGAAAGATAAGCCCAGGACTGCAGTGCGGAAGGTCCTGCTTTCAAAAGGTCCTGCGTTCAAAAGGGTGGGTACTGAGGGTTTGAGACTTTTAGAATATTAGCATAGGTGGGAGTTGAACCAGGGACCTCACGGTAGAGTTTTAGATGCCTTTGGTATGGGGTAGGGAATTAGCTTTGGGCTGATCGACTCACTGGGTAATGTATTAGCTAGATACTTTGTCTTCTCACACGTGTTGAGTAAAGTATGACCATACCTTTGGGCTTGGGTTTTCTAGACTGTACATGTATCTGTTTTCAAACAAGATCATGCTTTAAAGACATGCACACAGGAACCAGACAATTCTAACTTACAAATACCATGGTTTTGGAATTTATTTCTGCATTTTCTGACAAAACAGAAGTACATCAATGTACAAACAGTGCATTACAAGTCTACAGTTAGCACTTATTAAATGTTTTACAATAATAGTAAATTAAACTATAAACTCTGAAATGTTTACGTTAAACAAGTTTTATTATCTACTCATATTTTGTAAAATACACCTCCAGCTTCCATTTTTTTTAATTTGTTTACCCCTTTTGACTCTAAACAATTGAAGATTAGGTTTTAAAGAAAATATACAACATTTGCAAACATAATACAAAATTATAATTAAATACTTTACTGGACTATTGGTGAATGACAGTCTAAGGCATCCTGTAAACATACAATGTACAATGTACGGTGTGCCGTCAATTAATGAAAAGTGGACTTTTTATATTAATTTCGGCACTTGATGTACATCTACTGTACATGATTGTATGTACATGTATGTACATTTCTGCCAATAGAACAATTATAGACACACGCTCCAATTGCTCAATTCTTATTATTTTGGGGTGTGTGCGATGTGATCATTATTTACAAGATGAACAGAAAATTTGTTCTTCACTTCAATCATTTTTTAAGACCTTCGTAAACTAAATTTAATACTTTTAAATACTTTTTAAATCTTTAAATCTGGATACATGTAATACAAAAAATGGACGAAGCAAAGACCTTAGATAACTTAATTTATTACTTTTTAAGGCTTAAAACTTGATATTTAAATTAAAGGCGTTTTAGAGACCCACCAACACACTGATAAAACATACAGGTTTTTCTCTTTGTAAGATTCAAATTATAATCTTAAAACAGACACATTCAAGCCATTTAATTTTAATGAGAACATCAAATGTATGTAATTGATACATTGTAAATTGTAATATAACTATTGGACTTAGTTATGATGAACACAAGTAAACATTTAAGATTCTTTAGTTAGGCATGTTTTGATAAACACTGCCTAATTCGTGCATGGTGCAAATACTGTTAAAAAATGTACTTTTCTAATATTGTTCTATTTATTCTCAAATCATTAAAATGTGGCAAAGATTTTAAACACTTGTAAACGTTTTTAAGCATTCAATACATTCTTAAAAGATAATTAAAGTTAATTATGTTCAAAATTATTTTGACAGTATTTGTTTACGTGTACTTTTGTCTCTAAATAAATACATTTTGTATAATTCAGAGTATACATAAGGTCTTACTCAGCCTAAGACATACCTCATGATATGCCAAACGTTACAGTCTATAACGACACGAAATGAAAGAGATTTAAACCGTTAAAAGTAAGACGACTGATTTAAGATTCAGACTTTGCCTATCTCGGCAAAAATTAGAGTAGAGGTTGTTAATAAAATGGAAGATGGTAGAAAAAAACACAACATTTTTTGCTCTTTTCTCCTCTTTTATTCCTTCTTACTCTTAATTCTCTCCCCTTTCAATTACATTCATTCAACTTCCCTGCCTTTCTCTTCTTCTTCCTTTCCTCTTCTCTATTTTTATTATTATTTGTTATCCTTTTTCCCTCTTTCCTATTTTTCTCTTTCCCTTTAAATGTTTACATGTTTTAGGAATTAAAATACAAATATAAATTTAAAATAAGTTATATATTTACATTTCTATTTGTTGCAGAGTCTAAAGGAAGCCCAATTGGAAATACTATGACGTCGTTTACTGGTATATCTAGGATGTGTAAACCTTATGTTTACTCCGATCTTAACGACAACCAAGTTAACCATCAATAAATAACTTTTTTGCTCTGCATTGGGCCATAAGGACGCAGCGCGGGTATTTATCAGGACAGTAAAGAAACAAACTGATTAAAGTAACGGAATATTTACAGAGTTCAGGTTAGAATAGGTATAAAATATGCCGGCGTGTAAAAACATAAATGTCTAAAAAGCGAGACTCGTCAGGTGCAGTTCGCTCAGACCATGGGTAGGTTTCGTCTCGAGACTGTACGACCTACCCCCATAAGAACTTTGACGTGTTAGAGAGAGAGAAAAACCTAGTGTAAACATAACAATACCTTGCAGTCGGTCAATTTGCGTTACAGCATTAGTATACAGAGAAATCCTCAAGTTGTAGGATATTTTTATAGAAGGAATTACGGGGCTAGAGTAACCATCAAGTTGGAGAATATTTTTATAGAAGGAATTACGGGGCTACATGTACCAAGAATGACCGTTCTTGAGGAAAAAGGACTTTTCGACATCGATGCGTACGCTCACCCCCAAATGTCCAAATTTTTCGGGGTAAATAATGGTATTTTGATTTAGAAATAACGGTACCGTACTGGCACATGAAAATAGACTTGGCTTAGGCTATGAAGTCAACTAAAAACTTTACGCGGGCGCGTAATATGCAAATTTTACGCATACGCCGCCGTGCAAAGTGGCCGGATACCGAAGGTGGTGCGTAATTTGCATAATCGCTCGACAGCGCGCGCTACATACTACACGTACTGTACATGTACAGTACATGTACGTGTATGTGTACCGATTTAAAGTAAACATTATTTTGCGGCTAGCTATACAGCGCCCTATAATTACCACCATTGGATAGCGCATGTACTTCACAACTTCGATTCCTAGCCTAGTTTAATAGTAGTACTAGTGACATTTGTGAAAACAAAATTTCATCACAAAATATTACGAATATATAGGCCTAATTCCACATGTACATGTAGATAGGCCTATACTAGTTTTAGTAGGCCTAGGTCAAGGCCTATTATTTATTTTTTTCTGATTCGTGGATTTGGACATGTTGTCTAAATTGAGGTATTTAACTTTGAGAGGGCACAGGTGATACACCTCACACATCGTGCTTGTAACCCCGCCCACCTCCACTCTGAATTCGGAGAAGATATTTATTATGGAGATTTGTAATGCTTGAACTATAGGGAAAACTTACTTTGAGGCACCAAAATAATAATTGTTGATTCGACAAAGAATGACCAAGATATAGGCATTAACCGTGTGGACAAGATGATTTATCCATGAAATGGTAATTTACTAATTAAGGGTAATTTAGTTTATATTATGTCAACCTATTGGTTTATACGTCCGAACAACAATTTTTCATATACCCAGCACGATATGTGGCAGAGGGGTACCCCCCTCTTATCTCTATACTTTATACGCACTCAACACTATTGCAACCTAACCCACCCCCCCTTGAAACCTAAAAGGAATTCCTGAGATACCGGGAACACAATGGTCAACACAAAAGAGGGGGGGTTTTCTCTGCCACATATCGTGCTTCATATGATTTTTCAAGAGCCATGTAGCTCAGAAAGATAAGCCCAGGACTGCAGTGCGGAAGGTCCTGCTTTCAAAAGGTCCTGCGTTCAAAAGGGTGGGTACTGAGGGTTTGAGACTTTTAGAATATTAGCATAGGTGGGAGTTGAACCAGGGACCTCACGGTAGAGTTTTAGATGCCTTTGGTATGGGGTAGGGAATTAGCTTTGGGCTGATCGACTCACTGGGTAATGTATTAGCTAGATACTTTGTCTTCTCACACGTGTTGAGTAAAGTATGACCATACCTTTGGGCTTGGGTTTTCTAGACTGTACATGTATCTGTTTTCAAACAAGATCATGCTTTAAAGACATGCACACAGGAACCAGACAATTCTAACTTACAAATACCATGGTTTTGGAATTTATTTCTGCATTTTCTGACAAAACAGAAGTACATCAATGTACAAACAGTGCATTACAAGTCTACAGTTAGCACTTATTAAATGTTTTACAATAATAGTAAATTAAACTATAAACTCTGAAATGTTTACGTTAAACAAGTTTTATTATCTACTCATATTTTGTAAAATACACCTCCAGCTTCCATTTTTTTTAATTTGTTTACCCCTTTTGACTCTAAACAATTGAAGATTAGGTTTTAAAGAAAATATACAACATTTGCAAACATAATACAAAATTATAATTAAATACTTTACTGGACTATTGGTGAATGACAGTCTAAGGCATCCTGTAAACATACAATGTACAATGTACGGTGTGCCGTCAATTAATGAAAAGTGGACTTTTTATATTAATTTCGGCACTTGATGTACATCTACTGTACATGATTGTATGTACATGTATGTACATTTCTGCCAATAGAACAATTATAGACACACGCTCCAATTGCTCAATTCTTATTATTTTGGGGTGTGTGCGATGTGATCATTATTTACAAGATGAACAGAAAATTTGTTCTTCACTTCAATCATTTTTTAAGACCTTCGTAAACTAAATTTAATACTTTTAAATACTTTTTAAATCTTTAAATCTGGATACATGTAATACAAAAAATGGACGAAGCAAAGACCTTAGATAACTTAATTTATTACTTTTTAAGGCTTAAAACTTGATATTTAAATTAAAGGCGTTTTAGAGACCCACCAACACACTGATAAAACATACAGGTTTTTCTCTTTGTAAGATTCAAATTATAATCTTAAAACAGACACATTCAAGCCATTTAATTTTAATGAGAACATCAAATGTATGTAATTGATACATTGTAAATTGTAATATAACTATTGGACTTAGTTATGATGAACACAAGTAAACATTTAAGATTCTTTAGTTAGGCATGTTTTGATAAACACTGCCTAATTCGTGCATGGTGCAAATACTGTTAAAAAATGTACTTTTCTAATATTGTTCTATTTATTCTCAAATCATTAAAATGTGGCAAAGATTTTAAACACTTGTAAACGTTTTTAAGCATTCAATACATTCTTAAAAGATAATTAAAGTTAATTATGTTCAAAATTATTTTGACAGTATTTGTTTACGTGTACTTTTGTCTCTAAATAAATACATTTTGTATAATTCAGAGTATACATAAGGTCTTACTCAGCCTAAGACATACCTCATGATATGCCAAACGTTACAGTCTATAACGACACGAAATGAAAGAGATTTAAACCGTTAAAAGTAAGACGACTGATTTAAGATTCAGACTTTGCCTATCTCGGCAAAAATTAGAGTAGAGGTTGTTAATAAAATGGAAGATGGTAGAAAAAAACACAACATTTTTTGCTCTTTTCTCCTCTTTTATTCCTTCTTACTCTTAATTCTCTCCCCTTTCAATTACATTCATTCAACTTCCCTGCCTTTCTCTTCTTCTTCCTTTCCTCTTCTCTATTTTTATTATTATTTGTTATCCTTTTTCCCTCTTTCCTATTTTTCTCTTTCCCTTTAAATGTTTACATGTTTTAGGAATTAAAATACAAATATAAATTTAAAATAAGTTATATATTTACATTTCTATTTGTTGCAGAGTCTAAAGGAAGCCCAATTGGAAATACTATGACGTCGTTTACTGGTATATCTAGGATGTGTAAACCTTATGTTTACTCCGATCTTAACGACAACCAAGTTAACCATCAATAAATAACTTTTTTGCTCTGCATTGGGCCATAAGGACGCAGCGCGGGTATTTATCAGGACAGTAAAGAAACAAACTGATTAAAGTAACGGAATATTTACAGAGTTCAGGTTAGAATAGGTATAAAATATGCCGGCGTGTAAAAACATAAATGTCTAAAAAGCGAGACTCGTCAGGTGCAGTTCGCTCAGACCATGGGTAGGTTTCGTCTCGAGACTGTACGACCTACCCCCATAAGAACTTTGACGTGTTAGAGAGAGAGAAAAACCTAGTGTAAACATAACAATACCTTGCAGTCGGTCAATTTGCGTTACAGCATTAGTATACAGAGAAATCCTCAAGTTGTAGGATATTTTTATAGAAGGAATTACGGGGCTAGAGTAACCATCAAGTTGGAGAATATTTTTATAGAAGGAATTACGGGGCTACATGTACCAAGAATGACCGTTCTTGAGGAAAAAGGACTTTTCGACATCGATGCGTACGCTCACCCCCAAATGTCCAAATTTTTCGGGGTAAATAATGGTATTTTGATTTAGAAATAACGGTACCGTACTGGCACATGAAAATAGACTTGGCTTAGGCTATGAAGTCAACTAAAAACTTTACGCGGGCGCGTAATATGCAAATTTTACGCATACGCCGCCGTGCAAAGTGGCCGGATACCGAAGGTGGTGCGTAATTTGCATAATCGCTCGACAGCGCGCGCTACATACTACACGTACTGTACATGTACAGTACATGTACGTGTATGTGTACCGATGTGACTGTACATGGTGCGAAATACGGTACCCTCTGGAGACATGAACACACTGTATATGTACATGTACAGTACATGCACACATTAGGCGTACATTCGTACGTATGTTCAATTGTCCATAGCCTTATATAAACTGTACACGTTTGTAGGATATCGTCCAGAAAAATGACAGTCATAAACTAGGTGGAACCACTTTATAATAACCATCGTTTCATAGTAGGCATCAGCCATTTTATTGTAAGTTTTGATAGCCGTTACTAAAATTGTATAGGCCTATTTCTTGTTTTGTCTTGACGTCTGGATTACATGTCATGACATTGTTTTCTTAAATTGTATCTGTACGGCCTACGGGCCTAGGCCTTATACAATTTAATTTTTCCTATAGTATACATGTAGTACGGTAACAACTCACATAGACGTACATTATGGGTCGCAAAAAGCAAGATGAACGCAAACGTAAAGCGGCTGCAAAATTGTGTAAGCCATTAGACCAATGGATGATAAAGACAACAAATTGTTCGGCTGATGATCAAGAGCCAGCTAAGGAATCACAATAAATGCATGATCATGAGATGAGGGACGGAGAACCAAGCAGTTCCAATGACCAGGACGTACCCCCGGTAGCCAAGCAGAACAAGCAACATATATGGGCCGCCCATATGCCTACCATGAGAATTCTCCTTCAAATCAGTCCCCTTTGCTGATGGGCACAGGCAGCTATCACCAGCCAGCCCGTCAACCAATGATCCCCTCGCCCCTACATCTCGCCGACTTTGATCCCATCCTACCAGTAGCTGTTTCAGAAGACATCCCACAAGTCCCCAGCCGAGAATGCTCACAACACATCAAGTAAAGAGTGTACAGATCTTTACCGGCAAGGCAAAACATGGCCCCTTGTCTGGAAGACTGGATTAAAGATGTCAAGTTCTTGCTCGAGTCCAAAGGAAGTGCCAAAGAACCACACCAGTTCCATGAGGTAGTACGACACACCGGAGGCGAGGAGGTGCAAGAGACGTTCTGCTTAACCTCGAGGGCAGGACCCCAGATAGTGTGAACGCAGAGGTGGCTTTTGCGGAGCTTTTAGATCTACGAATTAGATCTACGATAATTTCCTTTTAAGTTTTGAAAGTAAGTGCGGTTCATTTTGTAGCACGTTTTTTTAGTCCTTTGGTCTTAATCCTTAGGTTGTTTTTTTAAGTTCACAGTTAAGAGTTTGTATCAGTTTTGTAATAGGGTTTCGTCTTGGTCATCACTTTATTAATTCTATGTTGTTTTGGTCTTGATGTTTTGTAAATAAATTCCCTGTTGTCTTTGTTTCGGAATCTAGAATGTTGTATCTTGGTCTATTAACTAAATTCCTCGCGACCATTCCTTTCAAAGATCCCGTGTTTAGAGAAGTTATAATTAGTTTTAGGCGAGTTCCCCCACTGCAGGTTACATATGCATTCCACTAACTATACAATAAAAGAGACTGCAGCTGCTAAAAACATTTATCTTTAGTGCACTGTTTTGAGGCTGAGAACTTAGTTCTTTGAGGATCAAGGTAATTTCTTCTTTGCGAAAGGCACTTGTACTAGAGAATAAAATTGTGGGGAAATTTCAAGAAGCACAAAGGCATACAACAAGAATCAAAGAAAATTGCCTCTGTGCCACTAAAGTTGAGATTGACTAAATAACACATTTCCAAAGAATATATGATTTGTTGGAGTTTCCTGATACTTGCACAGGTCCTGGATCAAATTGCCACACTTGCCAGCTTCTTCAAGAAAAGCCCAGATCTTCACTTTCAAAGGTAATTGCCACAATTATTTCCTCATTCAAATGAAAAATGTGAAAGACTGAATAATTATGTTTATCGGCAGCTGCTGTCTAGTCAAACATGTTTTGCTTCAACTTGAAAACTGACTGAACTCGAGTCTTGTCTGAGAAAGCCTATGATTTATTTCAAACAGGCTCTTGGAATACACCAAGCATCTGATGCTTTATACATGTATACCACGTCGAGAAAAGGCAAAAAGTCTCTTTAAACTGTTAAATTAAAGATATTGTAGTCCTAAAATCAAACGACGTACTGAACAAATACAAAAGAGACAGAATCCCCTTACAAAGTATTTATATTTTACCATTTTTGCCAGAAGGGTGTCTGGGTGTCTTTTGGACACCTAATTTCATTTGTCATTCGCATGTTTAAAGTATTGAAACTCCTTTCAACTGAGTGAAATAGTAATCCAGTATTTGATAGCCAGACAAAAGTTGAGTGGCTTCGAGCCTCGTCGCTGGCTCTACTCAATAAAAATATAATACAACTGAGAAATTAGGACACCTTTTTTAAGTTTAAGGCGAATTTGGACACCCTGTTTTTGAATTCTGGCAAAAACCTGGTTGCTATTATGAGCGTAATTGCGGCATATTATTGTTTTATGCACTTGCACTATACTCCATACATACCTGTATTTCATAAATAACACTTTATTTTTGTACAGAATAATCTCCGGTTGAGTCACTCGACCTAAAACTCCTTTTGAGGCTTCCAATGAGAAAATTCTGGCAGCTCAGAACTTTCCTCAACAACAGTAAAGTGAATATCAGTGGAGTGATAAGAAGATATATGAAGAGCCGACAGGTGGGTACAGTGCAGTATGCTGTAGTAAATCATGTATCATTTTTCATAAACTAGTATGAAAAAGTAGCAAACTGTCAACATTTTCCATTCTTTTCCATTTGTCTCATTTCACAGGGAGACAAGGGGGTTCATCTACAAAACAGTGCGGTGCAGGTCTGTAAAATGCAGACAATACTGACCTTATCGCCATGTTCAGCGCCACGGACTCGTACACAAACATGGACAAGGTGTTTTTTGTTTTCAGGGGGGAGTTAATGGAACTGCAACAAAGATCTCAGATTAACAAATGCTACATCATTTTTTGTAATAAGTCTGCAAGACATGAGAGACCAGTGAGATGTCTTTGATTATCTTGAGCATAATTACACAATTACTTACACCATTCTACAATTTCCTGAGTGCTCAGATTGTGTAAGTCCTCTGTTTTAGGCCTTTCGATTGTTCCTACATCATGTGAGGGTAAAAGTCTAAAGCCTGAAGTGTAGGAAGGCATGTGGTGCAAGTTTTATGAGTATCGAATCAGTTCATGTACAAAATGGGAAGAAGTACTTAAGGTCCTAAATATCTCCTACAAATCCAAACATGCCATGAAACTGACCTATCAATATATCATACAAGCTGTCTTTGGCCTACTCATGAAGGACAGAAACAAGACTGACTTGCCAGAAAAAGACATGACAGTTAATGTAGAAATTAAACAAGTGAGGAAAACGTGTTAAGATATATAGCTGGGTATGTACCATTTGCACTATTAAAAAGATACAAAAACAGGCTAATAATACAGCAAAAATGTACTGCGAATTTCTCAAATACTGGTCATATGAAAAACTATCGCGCATATCTGCCATAAACCGCCACTTCTTTTCAAGAAACATATTAACTTAGTTAATAAACATTGCCTCCTCCTGGATTAATACACTGTGTACCTAAATTGCACACCCTAGAATCTTCCTTCAAGCATGAAATTAGTGTAGTTAATAACATGATAGTTAAGGACGATCTTGAACGACAAACGTGTGCAGAAATTGGATATCTCAAACACTTCTTCGCATAACGACACGTTTAAGCTTAAACAAAAACAATTAATCCCCCAAATTCAACAAAGTAATTAGCAATCCCTATGCATATTAGCTTAAAATTAGCTTCAATTTAATTATCAAGAATCAAGTACCTCCATGTGTAAAAGCAGATCTTCAGAAAATAAACAAAATCGTCTCTAATTCCGGTCAAACCAAAATACCATCAATGGATGTGCTGCCAAAAGTCCACAAGTTGAAAGAACCTCCTTCTCCCGACAATGAGAAATTACTTAAAGGCAGGCCAATCATAACAACACACAGCTGGATCACCTCCCCTGTATCCAAAACATTAGGTTTCTACCTAAACGTCTTACTGTCCAGATTTGAAGATACATTTTTTGAAAAGGATATTCCTTGTCCAATCATCACCAACTCCCTTCAATTAATAGATTCACTGAAAGTTTTTCACCACTATGATATCTCATTTATTTCTTTTGATTTTGAGAGCCTATACACAAACATCACACCTCACGATATCCAAGAAACACCTTTCAAGATAAGCGCTGCCTGTGAATACCCTTACGAATACTCTTCCTATTTATATAAACTACATAACTTTACCGGTGATTTTAGCAATTTTTCTAAAAGACACCAAACAAAAAGGCATAGTTTTAACATTTTGTGGTCTTTCCCTTCAGTCCTTGCTTTCATTGGTGATGCCAAGTTTGGTTTGCAGGTCAATGCCAAACTCCTCGCTTTGGCTGAGTCAACTGCATCTGGGAAGCCAGAAAAGCTTGCTTTGAACCTGTTAGAGCTTATCGTCACAAAAGGCTCTTGCAAGAATCTCTCCATTTACGGGAAGAATAAATCCAAGGTTCCAATGGAGAGGAATGTCAGACGAGCCCTGTGATGTAAGTGACTGATCAAGGTGATGAATTAGACCCATCCAAGTATAGTTGCTTTAAAAGGTAGTTTACACCATTTGCAAGCCTACAAAAACAAAACTATTGAATTACCGGTATTATGAAATACCTTACTTGACTGTAACTAAATAACAGTCTTAAGCATCCTGTGAAATCACAGCATTTGGTGTTGTGGTTTTCAAGAAAAGTAGAATTTTCTTTCAATTTCCAACGATTGCCAGCTGGCAATCATTGGAAAAACCAGACAATTTTCAAACACTGCTCCCAATTTATTAAATTTAGTTAGTCCACATTTTATTTGCAATACTGTTACATATCCGTGAATGCGTGCAAGCCAACTAGTCTGGTTTCCTAACCTGATAATTCCCCGACATCTATAAATTGCTGGAAGTCAAGGAACCAGATGACAGGGACATCAAATAACAGGGACAAGAACCAGTCTGGAGATAATGACAGAATCTGGCAAGTCCTACTCATATTCCTCTCATCCAATCAAGAGGAGATCAGTGAAGAGCCAAATTAGAGAGGCAACATACAAGAGAGCCACGCCCACACACAGCAAGGTTCAGCATACCCCAACAAATTTGTTTCGCTGCCTCACTACTATAGTCGGGGCAGCTCTTATTGGGACAGCCTAATTAATTACTACTGTTAATGTAGCTGGGATGTATACAGCTATTTTAGAACATCATGGAATCTAAATTTCAGTGGATAACAGTGTAGATGTGAAATTTGTCCCAACATTGTAAATGTATGAGCTAGCGCTATATAAGCATGATTATTATTATGAGATATATAGTACATGTACATGTACATGTACTAGTATAAAAAGTTTTTTCCCTCAATTTCTTTTACTTTCAGGGACTTCTTGCCACCTGTTTTAGTAACACGGAGGTTACTTCTGATGCTGAACCAATTGTTAAGAGGATTGCCCATGAAGAAACTAGGAGAGAAACTTTGGCATATGTAAGTTGCTTGTTATTAATAACCCTAACAGTAACAGTCCTCAATCCTCCAAAATCAATACAAATTTGAGGATTTATAAACAAACCATGTCATGCTATCACAGTCTGCCATGGTCCAAAAATACGGCAATTGAAACAAAAACCACCAAGATCAAAAACAAATGCCCGACGCTAGTTGAAAACGAACGCTGTTTTTCTTAAAGGTAGGATACACCATTTGCAGATATCCAAAATGTTTACTATTAATTATTTTAAAAACATTTGCACTAGATATTCTGTAATTGCTCTGAAAATAGAAGGATATGAAAATAATCACGATTGCCGGACGGCAATAGCAATAAAAAAAAGAACAACTGCCAGACGCCGATTTTCTTGTTTTTTTTCTCGGCTCAGTTAAACGATATTTACTATAAAATACAACCCCTTAAATCAACCATTCCTGATAATTCAAGCAATTACCAATGGTGTATCCTACCTTTAAATATTATGTCAAAGTGAGATGGATTCATTTTTAACCAATTGTCAGGGTTGTAAGACTAAAATTGTTATCTTTCTCTATTTGTTTTGTATCTTAGGACAAAGCCAACTTCAGAATAGACAACTCCAATTCAGCAGGTACATGTACTGATGTATTCAACTCCGTGTCTTCACCCAGTGTACCGGTAAGTGAAGAGATCTTTGCTACACCAACTGATGATGTACATGTAGCTCCTGAATATACACCTCCAATTAATGATGGCGAAGATCAAGACCTTGATGAGCTGATGGCAGAAATTCAGGCACGCCTTGTTCAAGAGAATTATGCTGGTCTTGCTGACGACGATTTCGATGTTTTAACTGAACATACTGCTGAAGCAAGTTACTGTGAAGATGTGGAGTGTGTGGTTGATGAAGAGAGTGAAGGTGAAACAGATGGGGAAAAACCACTGTATGAAGGATCAACAAAATGCATTGGTGCAGTAATGCTACTTCTGTGCTGTTTCATAGTTCGATTTAGATTATCTGATGAAGCCCTTGGTTATCTTATGTCATTTATTGGTTTACTTTTGCCACCTGGGCACAGAATGGTGCAGTCATTATATAAATTTAGAAAGTTTATGACCAAATACATTCATTCCCTCAAAATTATGTACTTCTGCTCGTATTGTTACAGTAATGTTGACAAGGATGCCAGCCATTGTTCAAATGAATTTTGTTTAAAAGATTTAAAATTACCGGGAGCCACTTCCTATTTTGTCCAACATTCCATCATAACTCAGCTACAGGTTATGTTTAAGCGTCAAACATTTACAGAGAAAATCAGAACACACAGATTCCAACATTACAAAAACAATGCCAGTGGAACATTTTCTGACGTTTATGATGGTAGTATTTACAATCTCTACAACCAAGGGCTTTTGGATAAAGAAAATAACATTTCTTTTGCTTTCAACACTGATGGTGTCCCAATATTTAAAAGTTCCAAGATCTCCATGTGGCCTGTGTATTTATTGATTAATGAATTACCTGTTGCAGATAGGAAACTGCGAGAAAATGTATTATTTTACGGTGTTTGGATTTCCGCCAAAAAACCTATAATGTGGAGTTTTTTAAAACCATTATATGACGATATTTCTAGATTAGAAGATGGTGTACCCTTTGAGGACCACAGTGGCTCAAATTTTATTTGCAAAGCTACCTTGCTCACTTGTACTTGTGACCTCCCAGCCCGTTGTCTTGTTTCAAATAGTATGCAATTCAATGGGAAATACGGCTGTTGGTTTTGTTTGCAAGGAGGCGAGACATACCATACAGAAAAAGGAGGTCACTGTCATGTTTTCCCTTTTAAGGAAGATGATCCAAAAGGGCCCCCACGTACTGCTTTAAATATAAACAGTGATGTAAAGAAAGTTTGTGAAAACATTTGTAGCGGGACCAAAAATTATATTGTTCGAGGAGTTAAAGGACCTTTCTGGTTTATGTATCTGAAATATTTTGACCCTGTTAATGGTTTTGTCATTGATTATATGCATGGTGTATGCAGCGGAGTAATGAAACTTTTATTAGGATTGTGGTTTGGTCATGATAAAAGAAGAAAAATCTTACTCTTACTTCAAATTCCGTTGTACAGTAAATGGGTTTCTGCTCAAAATTAAGCCAACTGTTTTTATCACTCGAGTGCCAAGATCATTGGATGATTTAGTACATTGGAAGGCTTCAGAATATCGATTTTTTTTTTTTGTATTGGGGTATTCCTATTCTGAAATATGTATTACATACAAGCCATTTCTTACATTTTTGTGCTTTGGTAAAAGCAGTTCACATTCTCTCTCAAGAGAACATCACAACAACTGAAATAGATCTCGCTGAAAATTGTTTATGTAATTTTGTACAGTTTTTCCCCACATTGTATTCAGGCCGATATATGACAATGAATATTCATCAGTTATTGCACTTGACTGATTGTGTGCGAGCAACAGGTCCTTTATTTTCCAACAACTGTTTTGTTTTTGAGGATTTAAATGGTTACATTTTGCAACAAATACATGGTACCCAAGGAGTAGCCACCCAAATTATTCACAGTATAAATATTATTCAGGCACTGCCAATTTTTGTTCAAAAGTACCTTGGTGACACAGATGTAAATCAATTTTATATGAACATTAGAAATAAAAAACATAGCAAAGGTCAAGACATTGAACCAGGTATTAGGAATGTAGGGAGTGTCAAACCAAAAACACTGTCAGGCTTAGAAATAGATTGTATAATACAGAAGTACACATTAGTAAGTATTCATGTTGCCGCCTTCTCTAAAATTTTCCTTGCACCTTTATCATTATATGTTTATGCACAATCATATACAAGAATAGTCAAAAGAAACCAGAGTGTTATAAACTAGAGCTAATGTGCTTCAGGAAGCACGGATATCAGCCTAAATAGTCTTTTGTAAGGCTTGTGTGAACCGCCTCGCACTAACCACTTGGTGATGACTACCACTCCCAAATTGCAAAAGCATCTAACCAAGTTTGACTGAAATCGGCTAAAGAATGTAGAAGAAAATACATTTGATATGCTTCAATATAATGACCTCTACTGACCATTAGTTCACCAGTGGCCAAATTAATTAGATCAAGGCTGTGGGAGAAGCATTTCGTTATTTTGAAAAGAAAATGACCCCTACTGACCATTAGGTGACCAATGGCCAAATTTTGACCCCCTACTGACCATTAGGTGACCATTGGCCAAATTAATTAAACCAAGACTGTGGGAGAAGAAGCATTTCGTAATTTTGAAGAAAATGACCCCTGCTGACCATTAGGTGACCACTGGCCAAATTCTGTGAACAACTTTTACGAGTTAATTAAATCAAGGCTGTGGGAGAAGCATTTCGTTATTTTGAAGAAAATGACCCCTACTGACCATTAGGTGACCAATGGTCAAATTCTGACCCTACTGACCATTAGGTGACCATTGGCCAAATTAATTGGACCACGACTGTGGGAGAAGAAGCATTTTGTAATTTTAAAGAAAATGACCCCTGCTGACCATTGGGTGACCATTGGCCAAATTATCGGTGTACACCCTATATGAGGCTTGGTCCAGAGATATAACTGACCAAGATTGACATGAATTGGATCAAAACTTTGGGAGAAGCAGCATTTCCTAATTTTGAAGAAAATGACCCCTGCTGACCATCTGGTGACCACTGGCCAAATTCTGTGAACAACTTTTATGAGGCATGGTCCAGAGATGTAACTGGCCAAGTTTGACAATAATTGGACCAAGACTGTGGAAGAAGTAGCATTTTGTAGTTTTAAAGAAAATGACCACTAGTGACCACTAGGTGACGTTTGACCACACCTGCTGATCACTACAGATAGAACTCGGGTCAAGGAAGATCCTGTCCAAATTTGGTTGAAATCGGTCAAAGAATTTGGCAGATATTGAATTTGGCAGATTTTTTTGTGAGCGTTTGCCCGAAGAAAGAAAGAAAGAAAGAAAGAAAGAAAGAAAGAAAGAAAGAAAGAAAGAAAGAAAGAAAGAAAGAAAGAAAGAAAGAAAGAAGCGACGAATACAATATATCAGCCTGCTTCGCACGGCTGATATAAATACACCAGTGAATTGAACAAAGTTTGCTTTGGCAGTGTTAAACAGTTCATTCAGTTTGTTGATACTTCTTCCACCACAAGAAATGTTGCCTTAATTACTCCATTTGATTGTAATTATGAAACACAAGACAAGATACACTCTGTTGTGCCGAAGAAAGAAACCCTCGAAATAGTGCCATTGCAAATGTATGTTTATTTGTGGAAATTGGTGATAACTGTTATGTATGTGAAATTCCAAATAGGTGGGACAGGGAGGGATTAGTGATAATACCTAACAGTTTACCATTTTTTAGGGTTGGAAAATTTTGCGGCAGTGCCCTCAAATGGTATTATGCGGGTGCATGACACTTTACACAATAAAATTCAAGTATTACAGTCGTTTGAGTTTAAAGAACCCCAACACTTGGGCATCAATGTTAAAACTGATGTAAATATTTCATTTAACATTGAATGCTTTACTGATGCTTAAAGTATTAGGCGGGCCCAATGTTTCTATCCCAGCAGAATCTTTCTCAAAGGTTAAGGATTTGAACAAACAGTCGACTTTCATTTATTGTAATCCCATGATATGTGTGCTTTTACTAGAAATTATTCTGAATCTGTCAAAGTCCACCAATATTTGTATGCAAAAATAATTGGTGTTGGTGACTGCTCAATCCTGAATCCTTCAAAATTCTGCTGTACCACTATGCTTAAAATCCTCAATCCATCAGATTCCACCAATATGGAGGGTGTCCTAATTCCGCGAAATTCCTCAAACAGTAAATGGATTTTGATGGATTTAGGGTTAATACAAATTCAGCCGGATGTAGCAAAAGTATTTTTTTTATATTAGAATTTTGTATAAAGAGGAGCGCCGGTCCCACATAAATGCTGAGTCAGGACCAAGGCTTTGTTTGCTGTCCAGAATTTTGTATTAGCAAGAGTCGACTAATTTTAAAAGTGCTCTTTCAAAGTGAACATCACTTTGTTCAAGAAATCTTTCAAGGTTTAAAATAAGAATGTGTTAGAAGCATTGTTTCCAAGTAAGCAACTTGTACACTGACATTACAATACGATACATACTGTACATTGTTCAGTCCAATGTCATAATTTAGTTCATTAAAGCATTCAGTCATTAATTGATATAAAATTGAAGTCGTTTTTGTGTGTGAAATTAAGGTGATTCTGTGTAACTTCAATATGATCTAAGTACATGTAGTAACAGTACTTTGAGTGTGTGTACCGGTATGTGTGATCAAATAGAAATTGGAAAGCCTGTATTCTTTGCAATACATGTACAGCACATACATACATGTACATGTACATGATTATTCTTTGCAAAATAGTTAAGTATAGCAGTCAGTTGTTGCATCTAGGAATGCTATACTTTTAGACAATTGTGCTTTTTGTCACGGAATGCTATACTTAATAAAGAATTTACTGCACTGTATTTGCAGTTCACTTTCACTTACATTGTACATGCTATTTCATACTGCATGCTATCAGGAATGCTGATGTACTCAATTAGCAGTCCACCCACTTCACTTACATGCTATGTAGAATGCTATGAAGCTCGCATGTTATTAGGAATGCTATTTCATACTGCATGCTATAAGGAATGCTATTTCATACTGCATGCTATAAGGAATGCTATACAGACTGCAAAATATAGCAGTCATTGAGTCATCATCATCTGTGAATGCTATGTGAATGCCATCATAGCATGCACATGCTGTTTTAATGCTATTGAACTGCTATGCACATGCTATTATAGCAGTCTTGTTTGGTAAGGGAGCATATAGTAAGTTGGCAGATGATACACTTATTTATTGCGTGTACTATAAGTAGTTTTTATTATTATATGCGGATGTAATTTATATTTTTAATGTAAATATACAATGTAGAATCAAATAAGCGAGGAAGAACCAATGGAACTCTTTGATCAGGTAGAGGCAAGTTACCAGGAACCCGCCCAGCAGCAGCGACCCACCCAGAATGATCGCTTAATTATTTCAGTGGCTACATCATCCACGGAAATCAAGTCACTGAAGTCCAGGATCGTGGAGCTAGAGCGTAAACTACGAGGGAAAGAAGAAGTAATCAAACAGATGCAACTAGAGCCTCGGTCTAGTGATGTTCCTTCATTCAGCATTGGCAATGAACATTTTGTTTAAAGCACTTTTCCATGTACAGTAATCCAAAACAATTGTTTTTCCATTTGGTCAAATGATGATCAGTGTATGAAATTATGTCAAAGTATAAACAAAAAAAGACCATTGCATGTATTTCAGAAAGAGATTCATATGAGGGGGTGTTGAAGGAGTTTACATTTCACTGAAATGTCTTTGAAAATTCCCAACGGGAAAACACACATTGAAATCATCCCACTACATGTAAATCTACCTGGCATACCTCAGAAAACATTTTGGTTTGCCTCCATATATAATGCACTATTTCTAACTGCTTTGGTGGCCCTTAATCCAGAAAAATAATTATATTTATTATTATATATATTTGTTTATAGAAGTGGCGTTTAGCAGCTTTTACATTTGAAATCTTCATTTTATTCCCAAGGATTAAATAATCCTTTGGGGTTGGAATGATGAAACATCTCGCTATTGCTTAGACAGTGACTAATAATTTCTCCCTAAACAGCATGTTTACAATAATTTGTGTGTATTAACTTTTTTCCCCGTTTTCTCTCTCCAAACCTATAAATTCCTGGCAGTTTTGTACCTTGTACCATATGTACATTTTTTCAACACCCCACACGTACCACGGTCCAGATACAAAATAAAATAAATGCTTAGAAACAGATGTACAAGAGTGTTGTCGACCACGATTGCATATGGGTGGAAAGGGGAGGCAAGAGTGGGAATTTTTCAATGAATTGGATGCCTTTCTCGGTGTTAGGCCGCCAATAAACCCACCGGCGGGCCAGGTTCTTGACACCGGCGACGACAGCCTCAACGATTCACGAGGTATGTACTACATGTATGTAGTACTTGTAGTAGTACTACCAACAAGATACCATGAAGTGCTGTAACGTTATTATTAGTTTGAATTAAGTTCATTTTAGCTTCGCGTAAGGTTTCAAATAAGCTAAACTTGGTTCTACCCAGATTGCCCACTGTTATGCTGCCGCAAATTGTATTATGGCACGCCGTGGGACATAGGCACAATTATCGCGCATTGCACATCTGGGGTGCGCGGAATTGTACCTCGTGCCTATTTCCAGAGATCTTCAATCACTTTCTCGCGCCAAAACCTTTCTAGCTAGCTAGCTAGCTTGCTCTCCGCACGCAGACTTATATTTTCCCACAGACATTTGTTTGCAATCTTATACATATCCTCCTCGCTAAGATGATTAATCCTTACCAATATTCATTTTCTAATAACTATCCTCCTCACTTTGATCGTTATTCTTGCCCAGTAATTCCTCCTACAAAATATCCTCCTCGCTAAGATTGTTAATCTTTTCCAATATTACTTTCCAAAATAAATATCATCCTCACTTTGATGGTTATATTTCTTAGCCAGTATACTCTTTTCTTAATGTTCCTTTCCGTAAAGGAATATCCGGAACACGCTAGAGCTGCTGCGCGCTGGATCCCCCTGTTTTAGCTTCGGGAACAAACTCCCGAGTTAGGCCACATAATAATATTTTGTATTCAGTTACATAATTGTATACATTTTGTAAATGTTATCTAGCTAGGGACAGACGACAGATTGAATTCAACAAGTAAGCATCGATGTTCTTAAGAACCGGATTATTTAATTATATCATACCGAACCTATTAGCTTAATTTAAAGTCAATTTTGTGTCGCGTTTTGCAACAAATTAAACACAAACTATTAAAGTCCGCGCTACTTTTTATTTAAAAAAAATCTTCTCGTCGTGATGATTATTTTTTCTCAACATATTCTTCTTAAAATATATCCTCGTCTTGATCTGTTTTCCTTTAAATAGAAAATCCTTCTAAATAACATTTTACTTTCCAGTATTTCCTTCTTAAAATCTCCTCATCATTATGATGATTATTGTTTTTTCTTTAGTTCTTTTTGCTGTTCCACCCTAATTATTCAGAATGACGGCCCTCGGTGCAATTCTTGAAGAAATATTTGGCATCAACGAGAGCTACCATCTCACGCTCGATGAGATTTAAGATTTGTAAGTTTTACGCTTACATTATCAACAATGAGTCAGTAAAAGATGCGATTTGGGCACGATTTTTAGATTGTTCAGCATGTCTCAAATTCTGAATCTTAATTAATTCCTTTTTTTTGTACCTCCCCAATTTACATTGATTTACACGCTTTATAGTTGTATAAATATCTTACTAGAGGGTTTTAATAATTTTACTTAACTTCACTCTTAATAATTTAAGTCTATTTTCAAAATTATATCGGTTATTCTATTGGTTACAATTCATATAATTAGTTCTCTTTAGACCTTTGAAGTGCCGTCGTTATTTTGTATACCTTAATCTTCAACAACAAAATGTTACCATAATTAGCTTTAATAATAATCGAAGAACCAAAGAAGTCCGCGCTGTAATGATTAATCCTCGTAGTACTCCTTTCTAAAAAATATTCTCCGCGCTTTAATAACTTTAAAGAGTATCCATCCTATAAAATGTCATCCCCGCTGTAATGGTTAATCTTCCGCAATGTTAGTTTAAAAAAAAAGAATATCCTCTTTGCTTTGACAGTTAGTTGACCAAACACTCCTTCCAATAAAAACAAAAAATTATAAATAAATAAATAAACTATCCTCCTTGCTGTAAGATTACTTTATAATGCATCTGAAAAGAAAGCTGCAAAAAGTAAAATGTCAGAAGGCAAACATCAAACGTAGATCCAAAAAGATAAAACGTGCAGGTGTACCAGAGATGGACAAGCATAAAGGAGGTATTCATGTATCTTGAGGGGATTGGGGTGACTGAAAGACAAGTGGGTTCAGCAATCGAAGCAGTGCTGTCACAACGACGAACACAACATTGCTTAGACCTTTGCCATCAACCTCATCTCAACAGAGAATAAGTGGGGAGATGAGTGCAGTCAGTAAACAGCACCTAAGGGAAGTGCTACAAGACGATCGAACCAAACAAAGCCACCAACTTGTAGAGGTTGAAGTTGGTACCAAAATGAAGATGTTTTTTGTAGGAGGTCATGAAACAGCTGGAAGAACAGCAGAAGAATATGTTGAATGCATTACAGAGTTAATAAATGATGTAAGCCCAGACATGAAGGGAAAGATTGTGAATACAATGACTGATAGGTGCATCATAAAATTAATCGTGAAGTTGAAACAAAAAAAGGAACAAAACTGAACTCATTCCGGTGTGCTATGCACCCTTGGGATACAATCCATACATCCTGCGAGGCATTTGTAAAAGAACATGAACTGAAGTTAAAGTTGAAGGAAGGTGGGGCCATGCCTTATCAAAATTGAAGGGAAAGCAAGACGCAAGCATTGTTGCAGAAAGTAGATAAGCTCTTCCATCATAGTGGCTCTGGGATACCGAAAGAACTTTCAAACTACTTGGGGACGGAGGGTTTTAAAGCGGGGCTCTAATAACCAGGAAAAAACTGTTTGGCAAACTGTAACATTAAATATAATACTCATTTTAAAATGTACATATAAAATTATTAAAGTGAGCTTCTTTAAAAAGTAGGAAAAAACGATCAAAAAGAGCTTCTAAAATACGCGCGACTGGTCAAACAATGAAAGTGCGCTGACGTCATAATCATATGCAATGACCTCGATGACGTGTAGTTTGAGAGTTGCTGCTCGCTCGTACGTACATACGTACGACGTACGTACGTACGTACGTACCTACATGTACATGTACACTGTACTTATGTATTGTACATGTACATCTTACCGCTTTGTTTCCTTGTTGTCGAAGTCATCGAATTCTTGTTAAATTGTATTGATATTTGTGTCATTTTAGCAAAGTTTTAAAGTTTTTTGTGCACTGCCACAATCCTGTGTGGTTGGTGGTTTTACCAGGAATTTGACGAACAATCCTGACGTTTGTTTTTTCGTCGTTTCCAAAAGTCGAAAGTACGCGGAAAAGTTGGATCCGGTTTTGTGAACACAAGGTGGTCTGACTTCGTCTTGACCGACTGGTCCAAGGTGTGCTCTGCACATTTCGCCGACGATTGTGTCGACGGGTCTTACAAATTAAAACTAAGTGTCGGCATATCAGCAAATTTTAAGTTAGTTGACGGAGCCGTACCTTCCACCAAAGCCCCTCCAATTGCCCCTTCAAGTACCATCACAAGCCCGATGCAGAGCTGAGGAAGAATTTGGCTACACTGTCTCAAATACTTAACCTAAAAAGAAATGAGCAGCTAGCTAATCATATGGGACATAACATCGCTACGCACCGTGAATATTATAGGCTACCAGTTGAAACAGTCCTCTTGCCAAAATGAGCAAATTGCTCAGTTTAGCACAGAAAGGGAAGATTCACGAGTATAAGAGAAAGTCTCTTGAAGAGATCACCATCGATCCAGAAGAAACGGTGTGTGATGATGATGGAGATGACGAGAATGATCATGAAGAAGATAGAGTTCCTGGACATGAAATGAATAAGCAACACTTATCAAGAGAAGACATGCTGAAGGAACTTCCATCAACATCCAACAGCACACAAGTTAAATCACCAACGACTCAGCGCGCATGCGAGGGCGAGTAGCTATTTGAGCTATGCTTGGAATGTCCTCGGAATTTTCCGGGTTCACGTGACACTTGCGTCAAGGCCAAGATAGGGGAACGAATCTGGCGATAATTAAGGGCGCACTCAATAAGCCCAGATATATACGGACGGCGCGCCGCGGAACAAAGTAATGAACGGCTAGCTTGGTCTTGGATCAAGACTATGGCGGAACCGAAGGACACAAACGTGGGGCCTAGTTCTGACGGTTTTTACTCTCTAAATGACGCTTGGAAGGAGGATAATGACCTGAAAGAAGAGTTGGACAAGTATGTAAAGCAACTGCTTAAACGAGAGGAGATTCTCAGTTTCATGAGAAGGGACATTCCTACTCGTTTCTCGTTTCTAAACAATATTCTTCGCGCTATAATAACTGGTCCAAGGTGTGCTCTGCACATTTCGCCGATGATTGTGTCGACGGGTCTTACAAATTAAAACTAAGTGTCGGCATATCAGCAAATTTTAAGTTAGTTGACGGAGCCGTACCTTCCACCAAAGCCCCTTCAATTGCCTCTTCAAGTACCATTACAAGCCCGATGCAGAGCCGAGGAAAAATTTGGCTACACTGTCTCAAATACTTAAACTAAAAAGAAATGAGTTAGAGCAGCTAGCAGCTAGCAGGTAGGAAATCTGTATACGGAGGGGGGTGCCCCCGACAGATTCCCTGTCCCGAGCCGATCTACGCTTCACGCTACATGTAATGATTTTATTATCCATGTCTTAACGTGAAGCCAAAGTACGATAAACTAACGTACTACTAACTACGATGAATGAAGAAAAACTCTACTGTAAAATATCTCAAAGCGGACATAAGGATGGTGAAGAAAATTTCCCGGACTATAGCAGGGAAAAACACGTCTATCACCGTCCGTCGCCAAGAGAAAAGAGGAAGCTAGATGGCGGGTAGACCGCAGGGCATGGTGGGTAGCCTATTGTGTGAACTCTTAGCGGATATATTACGCCCTCTGGGGAAATATGCATTAGTAGTGGCTCTACGGGTAAGATGAACGCAGTAGACTGTCATTTATGAAGGTGCTTTTGAAGTAAGCATGCTTTTGATAATTACCTTTGCAACGAGACATTCTATAACTTCTGAGGGTATTACTGAACTTCTTCAGCTGCTAATACTGCACTGTAATGTCAACAATTGCCTACACAAGCAGTATGCCTTCAAGCAGTTGTTCAAGGATGTACAGCACCCATTAAAATATCACAAGTACTGCTCGTACTGTTGACTTGGAATTGACACACCATCAACTGAATCGGGCACATGTCAAAATCCACAATGTAGAAAGAGCTTACAAGACGAAGGATTTATTGAGATTCCTATCCATTCTCAAATCCAATCACTTTTCAATCGGCCAGGTTTTAAAGATAGCATAAAAGCTAAATCAAACCGTGTAAAAAAAAATGAATTAGCTTTAGAAGATATTTATGACGGAAGGCTTTACAAAGAGCTCTTTAATCAAGGCATTTTAAACGAGTATGATATAACTCTTATACTTTAAATATGGATGGTGCCAATCCTTTTAGAAGTTCAAAAACAAGTTGGTGGCCTGTCTATCTCATGATTAATGAGTTGCCTTTTACAAAAAAAATTCTTCCTGAGAATATGATTGTTGCTGGAATATGGTACAGTGCAAAAAAAACTAAAATGGCAGGATTCCTGCATCCATGCATGACATCTTTAAAACAGCTAGAAAATGGTGTCAAATTAAATATAGGTGAAAGTGAAGTTGACTTCAAAGCTATTTTGCTTTCAAGTACTTGTGATTTGCCAGCTAGAGCTTGTGTTTGTGCAATGAATCAGTACAGTGGTGGTAGTTCTTGCATTAAATGCAAACAAACCGGTAAAGTAGTTAAAGTTGGTAAGGGGTACACATGAGTCTTTCCACCAGATATGAATAATCTAGTTGGTCCCGAAAGAAGTGACACAATTAAAAAGCCCTGTTGATGGTATCAAAGGGCCTTCATGGTTTTCTTACTTACAATTTTACAGTTTCGTCAACGGCACAGCCATTGATTACATGCATGGTGTGCTTCTCGGTGTAACAAAAACCCTGCAATCTCTTTGGTTCTCAACAAAATACAGTGCCCAAGAGTTTAGTATTTCAAAACAAATTGATGTAGTCAACAAACGTCTTCTTCAAATTAAGCCACCAAATTACATGTCCAGGCTTCCAAGATCATTATCCGAGTCGCAGTACTGGAAATGGTAAATGATCCGACTTATTTATTCAAGTGTGCAATCACAGACAAACTTGGTAGTCCAATAGGAAGAATCATCTCATTTAAACGTGCTAAAATAATGGGCGACATATTTCACTCCAAGGCATATACCCGTGCACGTTTAAGGAATAGTTATACTGTTTCCTTTGAGGAAGACAATTCCTTGTTGTATGGTTTTATTGAAATTTTCCTTCAGGTTTCCATAGTTTGTCATTGTATGGGTAATTGTTCTTGCACTCCAAAACATTTCGCAATAATACGCAATTTACCTGTGATGAAAAATCATAGGGGGGTTTCATACTTGAAGAAAGTATGCGAGACTTCCCAAGACAAAATCATTGCTGTTCCCTTGGAAAAAAAATAGAAGGAAATGTGTTTTTATTGATGTTATAGATAGTGAGCTTGTTTGTACAGTACCAAATATCATAGAGAAAGACTAGTGATTTATACTGTGGGTGTGGGCGTAGTAGGATGAATAGGCCCCCTGTAATACATGTACGTGTAGCCCCTTCTGTTCAGTTATATAAACTTTATTCACGAGGAAGCCTATTTCGATCGTGTTCCCTGAAGCTATTTGGAAACAAAGAAAAATTGCAATGATACAACACAGAGTATTACTATTTTATGATTTAACTTAGTACATGTACGTTCCAAGCTCAATTTCATTTTTCTTAATGTTAAGCTTGAAACAACATGGTACATAAAAGTTCAACCTCAAATTTGTAATTATTCATTACTGCGATAATTTGAATTTCCTTTCTATTTGCAAAGTTTACCTAGCTTTCAATTTAATATAGTCTACCTGTTTATCCAGTCTGTGTGTACATTTGTATGTACATAATCATAGATACTGTACATTTATTGCAAAGCACTCGATGCTTGGACAACATTTCAGCTATCAAATTGTTCAATGCGCATTTTAAATGTGAAATACAAATAAATGGACGGTCAAATAGTTTTGAAAATGTGACCTACCAGTACGCCATAAATGCAGGTGAAAAAATGTGATCAAAATATGACTGGCAATATATTCCTAGTGATAGTACAGATGCCATTATTGCAATCTCATATTTAATGTCCTAAAATTATGATTCTGGAGTTCTTAGTGTAATTATTGTGCATTGGTACAGTAGGAAAGCGATCTTATAAGAAATCCATGCAATTGGCCTACTCGAGTAAGAAATACTGTTATTTTCTTACTCCATGAGTAATCTTATAAGAATTGCTAAACATTTCTTACTTCCTGTATATTCTTATAAGTTTTTTCTTACTCCATGAGTAATCTTATAAGAATTGTTAACCATTTCTTACTTCTTGTATATTTTTATAAGAATCTTGTCAAATTCAACTCGCGTTTCTTACTGTTTCTTACTTGCTGTGGATTCTTATAAGATTCTTATAAGATTCAGAACAATTTATAAGATTCTTATAAGAATCTTATAAGAATCTTATAAGATCTTATGAGTTGAAACTGTACGGGATATTGGAGGCAGAGATTTAGTAGACCGGTGTTTTCAGTACTACAATCATACCCACAGAAGCTTGAAATGGTGAAAACAAGTTTTTTACCATCTTCTCAATATATGTATTGTCAATAGCAGAGTAATATTTAACAGCACAGCAGGGAGCAAAAATGTCAGTAACCTTGATTTTCGTACAGGGATTGTACAATTAAGGCTTGCTATTGGGTTGGGAATGTAATGCAACAATTAAGTCGGTTGAGATACCATATTCCTATTGATTTGGGAAGACAACCGCAATGGAAAGAAACGGGACTGCATTGTTTGCAGTAACCGCAACTTAGGCCAGCAAAAACAAACTGATTATATGTAAGCAATGTATGAAGCCTATGTGCATAGTTCCTTGCTTTGAGAATTACTATACCATTTGATTGTACATACCGGTACATACTACATGTATTTGCCTCCAAACCCAACTCCCCCCAACTCAAAGTTGAGAAAATGACGGAGGCCAGACGTGCTGCAGATTACACTCCAAACCAACATTGATGGGGGGGGGGGGGGGGGGGGGGGGGGACATTACTTATGATGTAGTGTACAGTGAATACATGTACAAGTAAATAGTTCGTTTTCAGGCAAATTGTTGTTATGGCTTTTGATGCATATGTATGCACCGAATACAAGTAAATGGTTCATTTCCAAGAAAATAAAGGAATTAAAAAAAAATTATCATCCAAGTTATTGTTTTTCACATGAAATAACATGAACCTACCTGGGGATTTCGGACGGAAAAACATTCTACTGATTTCCTAATTTCCAAACACTCTGCACTCTTCTCCCCCAAAAAAAGAAATTAAAAAACAAGAAAAAAAGATGTAACAATATTCAATTGCAATGAAGAACCATTTGTTTCTCTCAGTACCGGTCCATAGAGTTGTTCCTGACACTCGTCACCTTTGCCTACGCATATGTGATCAAATGGTGGGTCATCTTGTTGCTTTTCTGTTGAAGATAGACAATGTCTTAGGCAGCGTAACTGCCAAGAAATTGGAAAATGCAAATAACATCAAGACATTCCAAAACTTCATCCACAAGACAGCTGGCACATGCGACTGGAAATTTTTCATCAATGATGACTACTTAATTCCATCCCATCCCAAACTTAATGACTTAAAAATACTGTGGAGAGATTTCCCAGTGTTGTTGGCGGAAATGGAAAAAGACCTGTCAGATGTTTTTCCAAATGGCGGCGAAGGAGTGGGTTTATTTTTGTTACACTGTTAACTGCAACACGGACATGCATGTTTTAGCATATCAAATTCCTGAATCGATAAGACTCCATGGCAACATAAACCACTTCACCCAGCAAGGTTTAGAAAAATTGAATGATCTTGTAACTAAATGGTATCATCGTTCTACTAACTTCGGCTCAGAAGCTATGACAAAATGGAGTGTCAGATGCAGTGTGTGTAAAACAAATGGCCACAACAAACAAACTTGTGAACAACAACTGTAAATGGCGAAAATATGGAGCAGTTATTTCCAAGTAGAGCTGCTGAAACTGCATGTTTTTTTCATTATGTGAGAATGGCTTGCCTCAAAGTCCTTCTAGGATTTGAATTTCTTAGGTGAAAAATGATCTTCAGTGCTTACCAAGTAAGGTTATATGTTCATTCATTTATGGAGTAATTATCAAAGATATACCTTACCTGATCTGGCTTGTCACTTGTAGCCAGGTGTGCACTTTTTCAGACAAAAGACAAGTTATTTCGCAACAGCTTCCTCCGAGGCAGATTATAAATAGCTCCTATTCCTCTCCCCCCCCCCCAAAAAAAAAAAAAGAGAAAAAAGAGAAAAAAGAGAAGGGGATGGGGAGCTTGAACAAAACAAACCACTTTCAAAAGCTGGCCACGGGCCTGTAGATTGTTCTCAACAAAATTGTCAATTAACTATTGAAAAGTGGTGTAGAGTGTCACAGCCCCTACCAAAACACTGGATCCAGCTGGAAAGGCCAAACCGTCATCTCAAACCGTTGCAGAGTGTCACAGCCCCTACCAAAACACTGGATCCAGCTGGAAAGGCCAAATCGTACATCCCAAACCATTGCAGAGACCGTCACAGCCCCTACCAAAACACTGGATCCAGCTGGAAAGGCCAAATCGTACATCCCAAACCATTGCAGAGACCGTCACAGCCTCTACTAAAACACTGGATTTCGCTCCAAGTACAAGCCCCAGCCCATATCGGCAGCCATCCGGACAGCCCTGCATGTCTCCCAAGGACTTTGATGCCAAGATAAACCAGAAGTGTGCTACATGCAGACGGTCACTGAAAAAGATCACTACCAGCTAGGTGACAGTTTGTGAGATAGTTATGCCAACAAAAATAAGGAAAATTGTTGAGTTTTACATCAAAGAAATGTAATGTTTCATTTTCTTCCGAGTTATGGGTGAACAGTTATATAGTTTGTAGTTTCTGTCTGTAACTTCTTGAAGTTCTACGATTCACATTGCAAAGACAGGTAATATTACAATGAGGATCTATGTAGAAACTTGTGTGTGTCGGTACAGGATGAAATGTTACGTAATGTCAAAATTTTGTGAACGTTTTAAATTTTTAATTTTTAGACACTACCTCTTCGGCATAACAAAATGTGATGATCCAGAGTGTAGGTTTCATAGCTTGCCGCAGCTCCCACCAGATCAATTTGCAAAACTGTGTCATCTTCTAGACCCTGTTCTAAATGGTGAAAGAGGAGGGGGGGTTCACACAATCAGGCCACACAATTATTTGTGTCACTCAAATTCCCGTTCAGTTCTGCAATGGGAACATGAACCAACCTGCAGATTTCGGACGGAAAAACATTCTATTGATTTCCTAACACTCTGCACCCTTCTCCCCAAAAAAAGAAATAAAAAAACAAAAAAACTAAACAAATGCAAAAAAATTCAATTGCAATGAAGAACCAGTTTTTCTCTCAGTACCGGTCCATAGAGTTGTTCCCGACACCTTTGCCTACGCAAATGTGATCAAATGGTGGGTCATCTTGTTGCTTTTCTGTTGAAGATGGACAATGTCTTAGGCAGCGTAACTGCCAAAAAATCGGAAAATGCAAATAACATCAAGACATTCCAAAACTTCATCCACAAGACAGCTGGCACATGCGACTGGAAATTTTTCATCAATGATGGAAAACTTGAATATAGGTCTTTCAGAGGTCCAGAACACCAACAAATCTTGCAAACTATGGATCTGGACTACTTAATTCCATCCCATCCCAAACTTAATTACTTAAAAATACTGTGGAGAGATTTCCCACTGTTGTTGGCGGAAATGGAAAAAGACCTGTCGAATGTTGAAATTGATAATTTCCAAAGGGCGGCGAAGGAGTGGGTTTATTTGTGTTACACTGTTAACTGCAACACGGACATGCATGTTTTAGCATATCACGTTCCTGAATCGATAAGACTCCATGGCAACATAAACCACTTCACCCAGCAAGGCTTAGAAAAATTGAATGATCTTGTAACTAAATGGTATCATCGTTCTACTAACTTCGGCCCAGAAGCTATGACACAGATAATGTCTACATAACATAGACTGCATTTTCTAGCTTGTAAGTTTAAATGCAAGCCAAAATGTAGTGTCAGATGCAGTGTGTGTAAAACAAATGGCCACAACAAACAAACTTGTGAACAACAACTGTAAATGGCAAAAATATGGAGCAGTTATTTCCAAGTAGAGCTGCTGAAACTGCATGTTTTTGTCATTATGTGAGAATGGCTTGCCTCAAAGTCTTTCTCGGATTTGAATTTCTTAGGTGAAAAATGATCTTCAGTGCTTACCAAGTAAGGTTATATGTTCATTCATTTATGGAGTAATTATCAAAGATATACCTTACCTGATCTGGCTTGTCACTTGTAGCCAGGTGTGCACTTTTTCGGACAAGCTTGCGACAAGCTTGCGACAAGCTTGCGACAAGCTTGCGACAAGCTTGCGACAAGCTTGCGGCAAGCTTGCGGCAAGCAAGCTTGCGGCAAGCTTGCCGCAAGCTTGCCGCTTGCGGCAAGCTAGTTTTAAGCTTGTGACAAACTAATTGTGCTTGCTGCAAGCTCAAATGAACTTGCAATAATTTCTGCAAGCTAGCTGCAAGCTCCTTGCAGGCTTGCAAGCCCGTGCAAACGTATTTTCATATAATTGTTGCAAGCTTGTTGCAAGCTTGTTGCAAGCTTGCTGCAAGCTTGCTGCAAGCTTATATGAAATACGTTTGTCTTCATGCAAGCTTGCAAGCAGTTGCAGCAAGCTTGCATATTTTTTTGGCAAGCTTTTAGATGGTATTTTGGCAAGCTTGCAATTTTTAGGCAAGCTTGCATGGTTTGGTCACAAGCTTGCAATCTTCAGCTTGCTGCACACTTGCAAATTTGTTTGGCAAGCTGTCGTAGCAAATGGCCAATGTGCAAGCTTGCTATACAGCACGACTACTTTTTGTAAGAAAAAAAGAAGAATTAAAATATGTATACGTGCATGTAGTGTGTGGCGAAGCATCTTAATGGTGGTTTTCGGTTGTCAATTTTGGCGACAATTATACAAAATATGTACCTAATGTCTGCAGTAATCCCACTTTTTTTGCATTTCGATTGAAAGAGTGAAATGTATTCAGATTCGAGGTAAATTGTTTTTTACATTTACAAATTTTGTCAACAAATTTGGATGGGACACAAATCATAGATTTGTCCCTGCTTTCCCCCCCCCCCCCCCCTGAAAATTTCTGCCCCTTCAAGGATCTTGCTATAGTATATAAATTGTAAAAAGCCGTTATAAAAATGTTTTAAAATTGTTGCTTTAAGTTTAACATACGCAGCTTCTTCAATTTCCTGATGTTTACCGTTTACTTTTCGTTATTCCTTATAATTCAGGCTCCTGTATTTGAACTTAGGCCCAGTGAGGAGCCAATAGACAGCCACAGGTTGCAACGGTCGTGAGGGTAGGCCTAAAGTTGTAATTCAATTTTACTTTAAATTGTAAATTGATCATGGTATGTTAGCAGCATTCATAGTCACTAATTTGTACACAAACAAAATTAGAATGGAACATGTATATTGCCTTCAATTTTACACAATGCGAACGAAACCTTTTTTTATCAAGCGGCGTACACTACTAACAGGAGGTAAAGTGACATGTGGGAGAAGGATATACTGGGGGTGGGTGATACATATTTTGTAGCGTTTATTGTTTAATTGCTTATTTGTGTAGTTTAATTATTTATGTTTGATATTATATGAATTTAATTGTGCTGAATATTTTGTGAACTAATTGTGAAGCGCATAGAGATGAGTCCATATTATGCGCTATATATATGTTTCATTATTATTATTATATTATAATGACACTCGGGCTACTGGTGACTCTGCAGCCAATGGCCACATGGGATGCCCTACTGACACTCAGGCTACTGGTGACTCTGCAGCCAATGGCCACATGGAATGCCCTACTGACACTCAGGCTACTGGTGACTCTGCAGCCAATGGCCACATGGAATGCCCTACTGACACTCAGGCTACTAGTGACTCTGCAGCGAGGCAAGAGAAATCCCAAAACAAGGATTCTGCGTACAATGCGAAGTCCATTTAGACAATGGAATTGCAAGCTGTGCTCCTGTGTCCAAAAACAAAAGCCAGCAGCCTGTATTACAAAAGTAAACTGCAGGTCCACAATACCCTATTTGACTTGAATTTGAAAGAGGGTTATTGTTATATTTGGCATAAGTCAGAGGGAGACCTCAGTAGCGAGGTATTCGCGCACCTTCAATATCGCCATTTTGAAGGTGTAATCAAGGATCATCCAGAACTCAAGGAGATAGTAGTACGTGGAGCGATTGTCGTGGTTATCAAAATCAGAATGCAAATGTGGAGAATGCGTTTTCCGAGCTTGCAAGGAAATATGGACCCAGTTGCTGCTGGCACAGATGTTGGCAGGAGTCCAGCCGAGATGATTTTCCTTATAATATTTGTAGCCATTTTATTTATTTACATGTAGTTAGTTAGGGGCCGTTCAAAGTTGTCAACATTTTTAAGGTCGTACAGAGCGTACTACTTTTCAAGACCCCCCTCCCTCCCCCCAAAGTAGTTCTTTTCAACATTTAGTCCAAACACCGGTAGGGCGCGGTGGGGCATTGCGTGCACGATGTCCATGCACAGCTGTGGGAACGAGTCGCAGTACAGTCGTGTCAAAGGTTATTCATTCACGTTTGGCACAATCGCGCGCTTATTCAGGGCTAGGGCATCAATGTGTGTATATACACCGCATGGTTAACGTTGCGCTATACGAAATCATTGACAACTCGGTCGCCGCGGCATGTAGTGCGGGCGGCGTCAAAAGTATCTCATCCTCGCAAGCTACGTATAGCTAGCCAGGGACGCATCGTTTGTTTTTTTCGGAGTTGCACAATAGCTGTTAACAAGGTATAACCATACCTGCCGAAGCAATCATTTTTAAACAGCGGACTTTGTATCGCTTCTGATTTTAACGTTGAAAATTCTTTCGAGATAAAAAAAGGAAGAAACAAAACTAATTATATAATTATCTTTTGCTGATTGTACGGTACAAAATCAACATTTTATTCACAATTTAAAGTCGTACGCGGCCTCCGACCCCCCTCCCCCCTGTCGTACGCTTTGTATGACCATTAAAATGTTGAAAACTTTGGACGGCCCCTTAGGTTGTCAGGCGCCAACCTTTAAGCAGGGGAGTATGTGACAGGTCATTTACATATTGCCCTTTGCAGCGCCCTCGCTTGACTATCATGCCTTGGCTATCATCTGGGTGCATCCTTGCCAAGTGAGTCATTTACCCTATACAGCCTTTATGCAGGCAACATCACTGTAAACACGTGTGCAAGTTCGATGTGCATTTCCCGATTTGTTTAATGAGTAGTTGATCATCGCCCATAATAGTTCCAGATTATAGCTTGCCTGGGAGTTTTACATGCCAAGATGCAGTAACACCAAAATAAAGAACCAGACACCGTATGTACACCATCCTAGTTGTGTCACATTTCCCCCGGTGTCACACAACTAAGATGATTTCTAAGGTAAAAAGCTTGAATTCAAGGTAAAAATTATCTTTTTTAAGTATTCCGAACTGAAGATATAGGCGATCAAAGTTATAGTGAACAATTGGATTGTCAAAAGTTCATTGACCTGCAGCGTACCCACAAATAAAAAGCCCTCAAACGAAAACACTAATATGAAAAATAATATTTTCATATCTTGTGACTCCAAAACTCATTGCTAGAGCAAATAAATGTCTGTCGTCTCTGTACAGGGTTGATGCCTTAACAGATGAGGTCTGCTTGGCGAGGTACATCAATGATGAGGAAAAGTGGCCAAACTGCAAGATGAAAAAAAAATGGTTTTTGACAACACCCCACACCTTTGTCTGTTTATTCTGGACGACATAAATGAAGAAACAGAACTGCGGTACAACTACGAAGAAGATGAATTCCCATGGCACAAGGTACATATTCCAATTGTGTTGATCTCTTCAAACCCTATGCCAGGGAAAAAAGCCTATCTTTAGGCAGGAGTTTGTGCAGCCTTCATATGTTATAGTACAAATGTAAATTCATCAGAATGATGCCGACGACAGCTAGGACACACGTCATCACTCACATATTTGACTGCCCTTTGCTCTATTTAAGAATCACAATTTACACAGGTCTTGAAGTGACTTGGTTTTCTCCAAGGCTATCTGAAAATGCTGGCATTTTTACTCATTTATTAGCTGCTCAAGTTGGCATGAGGAACATTTTTTGGAAAACGACATGATTGCTCTCACCCTGTTGCATGCACATTCCCCGACCTCTCAGCATGCTGTCAAGCAGTAAATATGAATGCATCTCAAAGGTTACATCCGCTCCCTGCATACTCCGGTGATTTTTTTTGTCGCCACACACAGTGGGGGTACTCAAGATGCAACAGCGACGGAACGCACTTGGCTGACTGGGCTTTTGCTAACATCCTCACCCTCCTAAAGGAACCACGTAGCTTGCATTCTGCAGGGTGGAGAGTTTGCTCAAGCCTCAAACCCTGACCTTGCCTTTGCAGGCACAGTTCAAACCCTGGTACGCTATGTCCTCGAAAACTTCCCAAGATCACAACACCGCCCCTTGCTATAATCATTCTTTCTTCACTAGTAGCACCAACACCTACCAAGCCAGTGAAGTGATACAATTTTCGGAAAGCAGACTGGGAAAAAATCTAAGTATGCGTCAGAAAGTCTGTCACTAGTCTTTCCCCACCTGATTACAATAATGCTGACACAGCATATCATGCTTACTGCAAGATGCTGACAGACGCAGCCAGACAGTCAATTCCACGCGGATGTCACAAGACCTACCTACATTCCCTCCTGGGACGATGAATGCCAACATCTTTACTACAACTACACCATGGCATCAACAATGGAACAATCAGATGCCACCATACCACTGGCAAGGCTTGTTAAAAAACGCATGTACCGCTGGACTGAAACTGTTGAATCAATCAATTTCACCAGCCGAAGGGCATTGCAAACTGTCAACCGCCTCACTGGCAGATCTATACTTACTGGTGGCAAGTGCCCGGTCACTGCAAACTCCATTGCTTCCCAATTTGTGCCAAATTGACGCTTCCAAATCCCAGACCGGGAGTTTTCAAGACGCGTGATGAACAAGGAAATGGTTGAAATGTGGAAGATAGATAACAGCAAAAATGTACTTTAAGATACTTTTACCATGGAAGAAGTGATTGCAGCACTAAAACTGCTGAAGTCTGGTATTTAAGCTCCAGGGCCTGATAACATACCCCTAGAATTCTTACTCCATGCTGGCACTAATTCTAGTTACTGGCCTTAAATCTTGCTTTCAACCTGCCTGGAAGCAGTGCAGAATACCTAAGATCTAGCGCAAGGCTATGGTGATTGCCATCCCAAAGCCAAACAAGCCCAAGGATGACCAAAAGAGCTACCGGCCCATCTCCGTACTTTGCATTCCCTACAAGCTTCTTGAGTGACTGGTCCATGGATGTATCAACCCAGTCATCGACCCACAGCTGCCAGAAGAACTGACCAGGTGCTCCTACTAACCCAAGACATTGAGGAAATCTTTGAAGCGAATGAGAAAGTACAATGTAGGTGCTGTGTTTCTCGACCTTTCAGCTGCCTATGACACTGTATAGCACAGAGGGCTCACCCACAAGTTGCTTACAATACTACCAGATAGGCAATTAAGGCATCTGGTTGTTCATTGTTGCAGTCCAAAGCAACAGCAGTTTGCCTGACTTTGGGGTGGCAGAATTATGATGATGCAAAAGCGGTGTACAAACGAATGTACCTGATGAAAGGTGGGGGAACAAAAGTACTCCAGGTGTCACCGACCCTAACTTATGCCGAGTTACTAAAGAAAAAGGAGGATGTTTTTTTCCCAGGGAAAAAAAATGGTAAGCTTAAACTGAATAACCTCCATCGCCAGCTTGGCAACTCAGTCGGGGACCCCATATCATCCAAGTTGGTCATGCATGATGGTGCAATAACGGACTTCAAATGTGGAAACCTATTCCGAATATTGTGCCACCCAACAGAAGCGAATCTACTTGCTTACCAAAGATTCTTCCTTATCGGACTCGGGAAGTACAAGCACACAGTTGTTTTTTTCGGGTATTTATTATATTTATTATACAGACTCAAACATGAAAGCACATATAACTTGTTTTCATTGATATTATTAGTGCTCAAGTATTATGTACAAAACGTTCTGCATGTGGTTGCATTGTGAGTATCAAACTTGCCCATTTTTAGCTGGTTTTTTTTGTTGACTTTTGTTATGCACTCTCCCCGGCGCATTGTAGTAGCGTAGTAGTAGTTAGTATATTTTGTTGTTTTAAATTTAAAATATTTTTTTGTTATTTGAGTTTGTTTTTATTTTTATTTTTTTATATATTAAACCATTTTTAAATACATTTTAGTTTTTTCCTTATTTTTTCTTAATAAAATAGTTTAAACAGTTTTTAGTTAAATACATTTATGTGGAATACCTTTCGCATAATGGTTTTAAAAAATGCACTTTCCATGAGTTACACATACTTTGTTTATATAAAAAATAAGGTTATTGAAATTCTTAAAAAGTGTTATTTAACATTTTTTTTTTTTTTTTTTTTTTTGGAATTTTGAGTACTTAAATTAAAAGTTATTTTTGGGTGTTAATTGGTTTTTTGTTGTTTTAGTTTAAAGTTGTTATTAATTGTTTGAGTTTCTAGTTAGAGGTGTGTTTGGTTTAAAATAAAAAATAAAAAATGTTAATCTATGTCATTTTCGTGACGGGTTTTTATTCAAATTCACTTTACACAAAATTTATTAAAATAATAAATAAAAGTTAATAACGTATTTTTTTTTTGATTTTTACAACTACAAGTTTATTTACATTGTTCTTGTGATTAAGGATTAGTACAATTAAAAACAAGGAGTTTGAAAAAAAGAAATGGGTCTGTACATACACAATTATTTTTAAAATCTTTAATAAAATAAATTAATACACGAGCAAACCTCCCCCCCCCCCAAAAAAAAAAAGGACAAAAAGTAAGCGTAAATTATATATGTTAAATACAGACAAATTATCTTCAAACAGAAGGGCAAAAAATAAAAATCACATGTCTCTACAGTTAAAACGAGCAAACTTAGGTTTAGAATTTTAAAAGAAATATAAAAAAACAACAACAATTTTAACAACAAAGGCAGGGCCTCTCTCTTGTTCACGAAAAAAGCACAGGAATACAAAACCCTCTTAACTTGGAAAAGGAGGGTTAGGGTATATATAGCACAAGGCCGAGGCAGAAGTCAACAATTCTAGTATTAAAAAAGGCGCCCTCACTAACCGAGATTACATATCACAAGGGAAAACAGGAAAGGGCTCAATCTAATATAAAAAAAACTTTCCCCAGCAATTCACATTAAAAGTAAAAACGGTTGACCAAATTATATACGTTTTTTCAACGAACGACGTCACATAAGAGCTTGTAATACCTGGGGAAAGAAAGCGATGTTTCAATCTCGTCGTATACAAAAAGGGTCTCCCCTATTGCCCGCAGTGAAAACAGGTAGAAACAGATCGACATTTAAAAAGACCACCACCACCCCACCCACACCCCCCCTCCCTCGAACCAGTTTTTTGGGTCCACACCTCGCTTCAGTCAGAAAATATCTCTGAGTAGACATTCCTTTAAATACGTCTAAATCACCTAACACAACGATCACATATCTATGTCTTGACCCATGGAGGAATAAGAAGGATTTCTCCATGCTTGACCGAAGTCCAGTTTAGACATCGAATGTATTACTAGATGCGCAATTTTCTTTCTGGAATGGCCAAAATAAAAAAATTAAAAAAAAGGTAACTTTGGTGTGGTTGCTTGTTTCTAAAAAAAAAAAAAAAAATGTTAAACAAATGTTATTCTTTAAAAGAATCTGTGGTAGTAATGTGCCCAGTGCGTGACGGGAGAAGGAACAACAACAAATGCATAACCAAAGGTCAAGGCTCACGGAATTTACAAAGGTTAAACGTGTAGGGGTAATATGCCCAGGGCATGCAGTGTACTACCGCAGAAAGGCATCCAATTCGGTGAAGAATTCCCACTCTTCCCTGCCCTTTCCACTTCTGCGATTGTGGTCGACAACACTCTTGTATCGCTGTTTCAGAGCCTTAATTTTATTTTGAATCTGGACCGTGGTACGTGTGGGGTGGCCGAAATCTAATTCTGCCATCCTCGCCACAATCCTCTCCATAATTTTCTTCTTTCTTGTGAAGGGGTCGTCACCAGAATGCCAAAACTCTTCGTCCCCCCATATATTTATTAGAGCCAGGACTTCCCTGCTTTGCCAATTCGAGCAGCGGTTTGGGTTTGATTTCTGCGAAGAAGTCATCTCGACGATCGTTCTACTGTGTAAGTTATAAAAAGCTTCTTGGCAAAATGGCTGTCAGTCGCGTGGATATGCATGCACGCGCACGGCGTGGACCTGTTACGAAACAGGTCAATGTGAATAAACTACCACCGGAAGTGGCAGGTCAGTTGCGTTCCAACGGCACTTCACAGCTCATCGCAGCGGGGGGAGATCGTTATCTTTCGCTCAACTTAATCTAATCGGCCACTTTTGGGAAGCGTAAGTTACGCCATTTTGGTCGCGTAACTTACGCCGATCGGGTGGATTAGAGCGTTCCAACGGACAGATTAACTTAGTATTTTTGGATTAGATTAACTTACGCCACCGTCTGAACGTACCCATAGATAATTCAGTGGCCTTCACTTCAGTGAAAGTTTGACCCACATATCCAACACGTGTAACCCGGCCCCACTAATCTGGATGTTTATGTCCAAATTGTTTTACGACCGGGGGTATCACAGGGATCGCCTTTTAACGTCATGATGATGGCAGACCATGCAGACGGGACTGTACACGAATTAAAATATACTGAATCGTCTTCGGACTATTCAACCACAACTGTCTTTAAAAATACAACATTTAATGAAGAGCACGGTATTTGGAGGTCCGTAACCAAATATTTCAATGAACTAGTTTGTATATCACCACAATTGAAAGGAAACAATAGTTCTGTCTCAGTTTATTTTATCCTTGCACACGTCTCAGATTGGAAGCCAAGTTAATCAACAAAAGCTGGAGGGCATCATGACATGTCTTTTGGAACATAATAATTACGCGTTTAAGAATTCAACACACCGAAGTACCACAAGTATATTTCATTTTTTTGGGGGGTCAGTAAAATAAAATGTACAATTTGTTTTAAGGGGGGGGGGGGGGGGGGGGGTGTTTTACGTATTGATACAGACTCCACACAACAATCTATCAACATATTCGACGGGACGGGTAGGCTAGGCCATGGAGGAATCTTCTTATTCCTCCATGGCTAGGCGTAGACGCCCCGGGCATTTACATGATTTAATACGATAACCAGCCAGGCCGTCTGCAGCAGTCAGACAGGCGGGACTGCCGTGCGTCTTAGTCTAAGCATGGAGGAATGGTCTAAGTGCGGTGGCTATGGGCAGGTGGGGGGGGGGGGGGGGGGGATGCTTGGAGTCAGAATCGCGCTAGGTATGAAAACAAGAATTGTTAATGGTGTTTTTATGTAAAAGTACAACACCAAACAAATAGTTTCTTGAAAAAGGAGAGGTTCAGATGAACGATTATATGAGGTCGGGGTTTTGACGATAAAGTTGAAATCATAATGTCTATAATCTATACAGTACGTTAGTCCGGTGTAATTACAAAAAGATGTATCCTATCACATGCACACGCTACCAATTCAAAACAAAATCGATGATGCAAGGGGTATATATGCACGCACAGCTGCACGACCACTAAGCAATAAACTTGAACAATGAGGTGATGTCATTTGTAAAAGCGCGGATAGGGTGACTCACGCATAATGAATAAATTACCAATCATTGCGGTAAGCGTCTCGTATTGTGTTGAGGGCCCGGGTCACAGCTAGCAAACGCATACACCTAACCCTAACCCTAACCCTATCAAAGTACTCCTACACTTCGACACTGCCACATCCACAACTAGCTGCACCATTTTCTTCGACAAATAATCAGCATCTATATTAATCAGCGCGCCGGATAATCGACGGTAAGTCCCACTTAAACGTTAAAAAAAGAATTACCGTGTTCTTGAGCACTTTCAAACGGGCGTAAAAACCCGATAAAACGAAAAGTAAAAAACTGAACATCAACATGCGTCAAATTTATAATCAACTTTTGCAGTGTAAACTTCCAAATTGTTTGGCTTTTTTGTTTAGACATGCAAATGCAAGAAAAAGCACCACGAGAAGGGTCACCCGACCGACCACACCAACAACCCAGGAGGAGGTGTTTGACGCCGGGTAAACCTTCAACGAGCGGGGCCGGGGCCGGGAGTGTCCAATTCAGAGATACCGGTAAGTAAAACAACACATACAAAACGTTGCGTGATGTGCAGGAACCATTTAGGAACGACTCAGTTGTTAAAATGACCTCAACACTCAACCACTGTTATTAAATCTAATAATAAATTGAAAATGTTATCAAATACAATCAACGCGAGACTTATACGAACGATCAGTACGAATGTTACATATGTACCCGACCGACCGGACGGTAAAAGCTTGTTATTTATGTCAGTGGTCGATTATTAAGGTTGTTGTGGGATTTTTTTGCGGGGCGATAGTTTGTGGGGAGTGGGGAGGTTGGTTGGGGACATTGAGGCAAGTCGGATAATTAGTGTAAACGGTAAAAGATGGGAAATATTGCACGGGCTAATGTTTGGTATTTTACGGCACTTAACAAATTACTACAAAGTTCAACTTTTTAATCAATTACAAACGGTTCGTATGATCGATTCGGACGATACAGTTCAATTCGTAATGTCGCCAAATGCAACGGACATAAACAGAAATTGGACACTGTCACTGAAATTAGTTCCAATATTTGGTGTATTTATCCAGACCACAAAACAAATTTACCATTCGTTTATTTAAAAGGCAATTTGGAAACGAGGACTGTCCCCCACAGTCAGGCACCCAACAAAAAACCGACAGAAAAACAGTTTGTTTAGCATTTTTTGTTTATATATGTACAGTTTACGGCCAATGGCTGCAGAGCAAAATGGCTTGGCGTCGACACGCAAAACGGAGGAAGCATAACCTGGAAATTAACGTCAGGCCAAGACCCGCCACGCGGGAATTTCTGCCGAGACCCCCCAGCCCAGAAAGGGCAAATACCGGTAAGTCAATTTTCAGTATGTATAAAAGGCACAAACGCGGGGTATGATTGTGCCTACGATAAAGAAGAAAAAAAAAATCCCCACACCACCCTTTTCCCCCCAAATGTACAACTGTATAACAATAGTTTATAACCAATATACAACAGAGAAAGAGACGTTATACGTGGACCATGAGGAGCTAATCGCCCAGACCCTGGACGTCCAGGCGGCACCGAACGAGTGCGAAAAGCGGGCCAAAACTGGTAAGTCAATGTCAATATCTGAAAAAGGCACAATGGAGCAGTTGTTGAGATTTCAGTTTGGTACGACCAATTAAAAAAGAAAATAGTAATAAATAAATCAAATTTATTATAGGGCCCTTTCCACGACGAACGCACGACAAACTAAAAACCGTACCCCTTTTCACTCGGGTTTTGATTGTGCCTACGAACAGAAAAACCCATCAAATCCACCCACCAACATTTTCCCCCAAAGGTACAACAGCTGTATAACAAACATTTTTAACAAATATACAGCCGAAAGAGAGGCCCCGCGGCCGAGGGAGCCGACCCCGCCCGCCACGTTCTACGTGGACCCTGAGGAGCTAATCGCCCAGACCCTGGACGTCCACGCGGCACCGAACGAGTGCAGAAAGCGGGCCGAAACTGGTAAGTCAATATCAATATCTAAAAAAGTCAATATCAATATCTAAAAAAGGCACAATCAAGCAGTTTGTTCAAATTTAAGTTGGGTACGACCAATTACAAAAATAATAGTAATAAATAAATCCAATTTATTCTAGGGCCCTTTCCACGACGAACACACGACAAACTAAAAGACGTACCCCTTTTTACTCGGGTTTTGATTGTGCCTACGAACAGAAAAACCCATCAAATACAACCACCACCATTTCCCCCCAAAGGTACAACTGTATAACAATTTATAACCAAATTTTACAGTCGTTGAAGAGGCCCCACCGCTGCCGAAGGAGACCGCCACAAGACCCGTGGTGTTCCACGTGGAACCTAAGCGAGGCGTCCCGACCCGAGACGTCGCCTCGAGCCCAAAGCGGGCCATATTAACCGGTAAGTCAATTCAATATCATAAAAAAGCAAAAACAAGCAGTTTGTTAATATGCAAGTTTTGCACTACCAATTTAATAACCAAAAAAAGTATAATACAAGAACAATTTTATTTGGCCCTTTCCACGAACGCACGCCAAAATAGAAACCATTAACAAAATCAACAAAAAAGGTAAAACTCTATAACAATTTATAACAAATGTTACAGGTCATAAAGGGTCCCAGACGTTGACCGTGGAGGCTGAAGATGAGTTCGAGTCCGATTCTGACTCAGAGTCACACAGCGGTAAGTAAAGCAAACATCTCCAAGAAAAACACATATTATGATGCGTGCGTCTTAAAGCCATAAGGCCCGCCCCCATGGTTCGGATGCAAAATTTTAACATCGGTCATGCGTCAAGAAATTCAAAACGAAAAGTTGCGGTCCCCCCCCCCCCCCCACTAAAAAAAGGCTTTGTACGAGCTATTATGTAAACCAAATTTAATTTTAAATCCAGAGGCAACATTATTGAGATTGAACAAATGATAAGGCCACCGCGACCTCATGTGCAAATTTGTACCCAGGCATTTAAAATATTTTCTTCTTGTTTCTTTTTTTTAGGCACCAGTACAGTACCGTCCGTCGCCGCCGCTCCTGACCGGCCTTTCGCCATCCGCCAACAACGGCAGCGGGACTCGGGCTCGGACACCGAACTCATCCAACGCATCGAAGACGATGCACACTGTAAAAGTAATATACACCATTTGCTAAAATCTAAAAACAAAAGTCTTAAGACTCGTGTGAAATCACAGTATCTTGTGACCAGTGTACTGTGGTTTCAAGAAAAGTGTAATTCTGTATGATTTTGTAACCATTGCCGGCCGGGAATCGTTGGAAATACCGAACTTTTATCAAACATTGTCCCCAATGTATTAAATGTTGTTAGTCTTTTTTAGTCCTTTTCTTCTTTCAATACTGTTACACATCTGTGAATGTGTGCCAGCCAACTAGTTTGCTTTCCTTTCCTAATACTTACACCAACATCTTTAACCCTCCCTTTATGAGGGTAGATCACAGCAATGCATGGGATGTTTCAGATCATAGATGAACAATTGAACATATGTAAATAATATCAATTTGTTTATACTCTATCAACAGGAAGATGATTCCTTGCCCGATAAACAATTGGTACGTCCTATCAATTCTTTTTTGTTTTTGCCGAGGCCCCCCTCAAAAACAAAAGGTTGTGTTTACGCTATAAACACAACCTACCTCTATTTTTTGCAGCAAAATTGCAGACCTAAACTTTGTTATTTGCATTTTTCTAGTTGGTAATTGTACCTGAACAGTAGTTTCAATTATTTGTCACGAACCTAATCATTTTTACAAACTGCAATTAAAAAATAGGGAACAAACAACACATTTCCAAACCTACCTACTTGGATGTTTTTCAAGCCGTTACCGTTTGGCTTAACTTGACTTTTTGGGGGTGGGGGAGGGGGTGTTTAGGGGAGGGGGTGTTTGGGGGCATCTGCAAATTTTGTTAAGTATTTTTGTTCTCTTACATTTTGTTTGTAACTGGGCATTACTATTTAGTTAACTTTCCAAGCATCGAAGGCAATGAATCAAACAAAACAATTTCATTGAACATGGGCTGAGTACTTTTCATTTCTTGTCTTCCATTGAAACTAATTGATTGTGTACCCATTTTCGTTAATGGATTGTCATTTATGGAGAGCAAGGAGAGTTGAACCAAATATATCCGCTGTTTGTTTAGCAAAATCATCGTTTACTAGTTCCTGTATTATTCCTATTCTCAACTGAACAGGGTGCTCATGCTCCAGTTGCCAAAGGACGACATGTCGTTAATGACTCGGGTATTGTGTCAGTGACAAGGCCGCATGATGATGGCCCTGCTCCTGAGCTTGCCTTAAACAACACCTGTACCTGTGGCACTTGCAGGTCCCCAACGGTAAGACAAAAGCTACTTTTAAATGCATTGCCCAATGTTTGCTGGTTTAACCGTAAACATGCGTTTGTTAATGTTAAACTTTTATTCACTTGTTGTGGCTTTTTAGTTTTTACCCTGATTAATCTTGATATTTCTGTCTAATTTCTTACCCGACAATAAATCTAAGTTGACAAGTTTAGAGAGTTCAGCATTGTCAGCATTTCTTTGTTTTCATGTCATTCAAATTAACACCACCATATCTGAGGGACCAAAACTTACTGCAGGTGGTTGTTGCCAAGTAACTACCAGAGCCTGCTCGCCTAACTTTCTATCGAAGGAACAGTGTACTTGGGGTACTTTGCCTGGTCACAGTGTTAACTTTTTGATTTTATGCAATGCTGTAATAGCCTCTTTGATAACCTCATCATTAATGAGAGTGAAGAGAGTGTGAATCTCATTGAGGAAAGCACTGGCCCACAAGCAGATTTACCTACTATGCAGTACGTAAGTCACATCGGTGCTCTTACATAGTACAGAGTGTTTCCCAACAAGGGAAACCGAGCTTATTTTGCTGATTTCCGGATATGGCTAATCATTTTGGAAAATGGTAACCACTATCTGTTACATAACCCTGCCCTCTTTTTTATGATAGCGAGATCCCCATTTTATTCCCGCGGATGACTAAGCACCAAGTGATGTAACTGACATGCCAGAAATGACCTTGCACCACATGTACCATAAGACCAATTGACAGTTTGCAGCATTTTGAAAATAACAAAATCCAGGGTGTACATTATCAAAGTCAATTATTCTATTGAGAAGGATGTGCATGAGCTCTTAACCAGTTCGCGCCGGGATTATTTTAACATCGCCGAGCCCACGGGCGGGATTATTTTTAACGAAACTCGATCCGAAGCGGGTTCAGGCTGATAGTGCCGGAAAGCACACCCATGCATTTCCGGCTAGCTTGCTCGCTGCTGACATACATTTCCGAACTTGAACTTGGCGTGTTTATGCGTCATCCGTTTTGAATTTGGGGAAAGTTTTGCGTTTATATACGTCATCCGGCACGAACTGGTTAAGCTTGATTGAGCAAGACTTCCCAATTGGAATTCAGGTTAGTTGTGTATGTGTGCTATGAACTGGTATACAAAAGGTAGTTTCAGTAATACCATATTGTGACATTTGCTTGAAATGGTAACTTTGATGCGTAATTTCAATCTCCAGACAGACGTGTGTAGAAAAGCACTCGAACAACCTTGCATTTTGCCTGATCCACAACGTAGGCTTTTAAGCAGATCCAGATGAAAAGTACGAGAAAAGTAGGACCAAAATTTAAAAAAAAAGCAGGTCTGATGTGCAAGGCCAGAAATTCAGACTAGAAATTCACACATCTCCCTAAATTCTTGGTAACTCCCTAAAGTCCCTTTGCTCAATGTGGAAGCTCTCTACCCATATCACCGACATTATAGTTCATGGTAGAGGCCAGAACACCATTTATTGACCTAAAAGAGATTCCACATGATAGCAATAAAACCACCAACGTCTGCTTTCAAACACTAGTCAAATACCCCCGCCTTCCCCCAACACTGTACCTCCAATTAGATAACTGTGGTAGAGAGAACAAAAACAGAACTATAGAACCCATTTTGAAGAAACCACTTTATCAAACTCCCATGAGACTTTAAAAAATGCTACCTAAACTGCAGAAATATGACCTTGATGTACATTATGTACTGATTTGCATGTAGCCGACTGTCTTTAAATAGAAACTACTTAGATGTGACAGAAGATGATTACAGTGACTTGACAGTACAAATCAGTATGGTATTTTGCTTTTTTATCACTTCACACAGACTAGAAGAAATAAAGAAACAAAAATGACGGGCAGTTTCAGACTCTTAAAGAAATAATACAAAAAGGATAGCCAGAAAGCAAAAAACAAGTGGACAACTCAGTCACGGAATATTGGCAGTTCAGAGATAAGCTGACTAGAAGATAACCTAATATTCAAAAGCAACCGCGTAATCATTCCCAAAACAGGTAAAGACTAGCTTCCTGATGGTGGGCCATACCCATGAGTATATTGACCAACTTTTGTCCTGATGCCCAATGCACATGTGGCAAAATCGTGTACATACGATGTCACGGCTTCTAGAATTGCTACCTGATGCTTACAACAAACCAAACACTACTGCCAAACGTCTTTAGAACAAGGTCAATTTTTGGGACTGGATTACAACATGACTGAATTCCATGGCTCAGCACAGCAGGTTCATGTCTTCAAATTCACTTTAAAAAAAGTTGGCAAATATTGTTACAAATTAAATGGCAAATTCAGTTTTTGCTGAACTTTACTTTCCATTGTCAGTAATCATACATGCCGTTTAAAAAAAAAAAATCCTCGAGACGGTAACAAATCAAAAATTTAAAATGTACTCTTTCGAGAGAATGAAAAATGTACATGTATTGTTTACAGATAGGCCAATGCCGAATAAAATGCCTATGCTAGACATTTAATTTTAATTAAAATTACATTGTAATGTTTTCTTCCCATCCCCAGGTTTGATGAGTGATGGCACGTTCTTTGAGAAAACAGCAATAGATAAACTACAATGAGCTTGCATCCATCCCAAGAAAAGATAAATCTTTGAGTTGGTCGACTCAAAAAGTCAACACCAAGTTTGAGATCGAGCAACTGTGTTGTCTTGTACACTACATTGGTTGGCCATCTAAATTTGATGAGTGGCGTATTTCGTCGGATATTCTTTATGTTCCCGAGGAGTTTTTGATTTCAGGCAAATCTAAGAGAGGAGACGCCTGTTTTTCTCTAATTTTTGGATTGCAGACAAAGAGGTACTCCACTGTCAGAGGAAAGTTGATAGCTTGGTTGAACTTAAACTGCATATAACCAAGGATATTTTCAGTGAACTGCAAGTTTTTAGTTCCCCAAAGAAACGCGAACAATATCTGTTGTCAGACATTAAGAGTTTCAACCAGGTTTTAGGAAACGAATGAAATTTCCGTATTGTCAACAAGCATAAAGACTTTGCCTACCTTTCTGAAGACAATCAATTTTTTCGCTTGAGCGAACGTGAACCACTGAGGGAATTGTCGGTTGATGCCTGGACAGCCAATCTTCAGCCAGCGAGGATTTGTGCTTGTTGTCATCTTCGTACGTGAACTAGGGAATCGTGAAGATACACATCTACTTTCCTGAAAATTCACTGGTTGACAACTATGCATTTAGTGTCTATTCCTAGTCTCTCGGGTATTTGTCCTTAAAACGTGTTTTTAAGTGTGATTTAACTTAATTCTTTATATTGCATTTTGCACTTATTTTCTCATAATTTAACCAAACACTAAGAAGCCATGGTTAATTTTGATCAGTTAAGTTCAATTTCTTAAAACTATTGACCCAAATCCAGAAATGCTGGGACCTACCGGTAGGAAGATGGTTTCCACTGAATTTTCCAGATCACCGGATCCCACCAAAATGTCATCTTCTCACATGGCACATCCCCGAGTGTGCAAAATGTGGCACACGGCATTGAGAGCTTGCACGCCCAAATCAATGAAGAAGAAAGGGTCTACTCTTCCGTTCGCAGTGACAAGGCTCGCATGAAATTAGTCTTCAGTCAACAAGGCCAACGGATGTTGGCAAATCAAAACGATCTAAAGACCCTGCGAAGAAAGTGCATACCGGTACTTGAAGGTTGCAAGGGTAGATATAAATTAGTTGGAGGAGTCCGAGTGTGCCAAGTATGCAACAGAGTAGATATTAAATAGAAGCCCACTTTGCCATAATTGTCTTACTACTGCAATATTTTAACTTGAATTACCTCGCGGTCATCATTTAGTGCATAAAATATTAAGTTTTTGAGAACCCGAAAATCGCGTTGTAATTGAATGAAAAGTAACCATCTTTTGTTTGTTAAAAACAAAACGATTTGCTAACCATGCTGTGATGCAACTTGGGGTTTAGGCAATTTGTACAATACCCTGTCTTTTCCACATTATATGATAGCAAACATTTTAGACAAATATTTTAGAATATATTTGGTATTATAAAATATAGTTTTATCAATCAAAAGAATATATATTTGCATCTGCAAAAATTCAAGAAGCCAAACTTTGCCGAGTGTATAATGTGCATCCTTTTATCTTGCCAGATAATTTGCACCATACTGTCATTTCATTCGTGGAGCAATAAATTGCCTTTTCTTTTTTGAACATCTGATTGAATTATCTGCATGTTACACTTGACCATATGAGTATTATATCAAAGAAATGGGAATGTTCCATTTTCTTCTGAGTTATGGGTGAACAGTTAGTTTGTAGTTTCATGTAACTGACAAGTAACTTTATTGATGTATCAATGCACAGTACTGACTTTTCTTTTATGAAAATTGAACATATTTTTCTTTTTCTTGGTACGTGCATCATACATGTAGTCAAATACATGTGCTTGTTAAAAAAAAAAAACATGCCATAAAGAAACAATGTTTAAAACCATTTACAGTATTGTATCATGGAATTATTTTGTTCACCGTTATCTTTATACATGTCTGTCTACATTGATGCTAAAAAGAGAGCAAGTCTTACATTTTGTTATATATACAGTGTGTGTTGTACAATGTATTTGCGTGGTTATTCTGTATTTATTGATTTACTAAAGTTAGCACTTGAGCAGCTGACTAGTTCGGGCCAAAAAATGGACCAACTCAAGCCACAGCTCCAGCCCAAGTTCGAGCCCAAGATCCAGCCTAATCAACATTAATCCAAACTGGCCACTTGAATACAACATTCCCTGGTCCAAATTCCCAAAGGCACTCTGCGATCCATTTAGGATAAACAAAGACCAAAGCCTTCCCTGCGCCGCCGTGAAATGGTCCGGTTAATCTGCGATGACCTAATGAAAATATCAGAACCACCCAGCAAGCAACAGATATCACATATAGCAAGAGGTATTGTACATGTAAATATCCACTCTCCTTTCGAGATGTAATCGAAGGTTGCACTGTTGGGGTACGACTCGTTGCTAAAGCAGCTTTTATCAAGGGTAGAAAACCAAAATAGGAACATTGAAGGTGGAAGCTCCAAACGAGTTACAAAGAGGGTTGATGCGAATAGACCAAAGCGACAAGTAACCGACAGTTATGGCTGCATCAACTACAATCCTCGGGTGTATCCTGATGGTCATGATGATGGCTTCACTTACAGCTTTGAGAGATGCCATGCAAGAGGAGATCCAAAGTGGATCCAGTAGTGGTCATGTACAGGATATGAAATTATCATATATATTGCAAAGGCAAGATATCTTATCCGGAAGATTGCAGCTAACTCCTTAACTTTCTTAGTAGGGATTTTTTGTTTACAGTGTACAGTGTGTCTTAAGAAATAGGAAACCGAGATTTAAAAACTAAATACTAAAAAACATATTTATTTATTTATTGAGAAACAGTCACCACTGAGTTGCGTCATCTTGTACTTTCATTTAACACACAGCAATCAAGGTTATTGTCACGGATGGCCGAACAATGGTTTGACAGGGTGGCATTAGACGTAATTCTGCACTAGATTAGGACATGTCTTATCTACATGGTGTTCATCATATTTAAAAAAGGAAGAAAATAAACCATGAAATTGCTATCCATTCAAACCACTAATGCTTCGTCATTGGGGACAATAAACTGGAAGGTGTCAAATAAGACTACGGGATGACGCAACTGATCATGGTAGTTACTATTATTCAAAGATCCTAATACTTTCTAAGTGATTTTTAGACATTGTGTGTGCATATACTGCGTGTGACTGTGAGTGACCAGAAGGGGGACCCATTTCCCTAGGCCAAAGGTCGAGGAAAACAGGTGTGTTATAATAGTACATAAGGTTTGACATTACAGGATGGTAAAATACACCTTCTAGGCCATTCTTAGGTACTTGCGCTATAAGCGGTTCTATGAAAATGGCTTAGTGATGTGAACAACCTTTGATCAAATATCAATTTGCAAAATGCAAATGAATGACATTGCCATCGAAAAGCCTCCAGCAAATAACTGATACATGTACCACAATTTGAGACCACATTACTTGTAATTGTATTGAAATGACTTGAACATTTATCAACAGTCATGCATTAGCATGAATGATGACTGTGATGTTCATTTCGGATGATCATTATTTTGATGCCTGAATGATGACTATTAAATGTACCTTCTTGCCTAGTGTTGAGCAAGTTGTGCCTATGATTACCAAACGATGCCAATTTATAATAATGATGAGCAATTGATGACCGATATTTCTAGTAGGAATCACCGGATGTCAAACATTTTGTTACCTGAAACTCCTACAGGGCTTTGAGGATTTTCCTCCAAGATCCTAAGCAGCTCAATGGGTCTAATACACGTTTGTTAATGTTTTTTATGTGAGTAATGTGCACGTGGGCACTGCGGACAACCTTGTCGAATGACTATTTACTTGGTTGGGTTGCTAATTTTGACGATGCTGAGAAAGTCCAAAAAGCTTTAGAAGTAGAGAAGGCCCTCAACTTCGTTTGTAAGCGAATTCTAACAACAAGACAGTGCAAGTGAGAGCCACACAAATATGTGTAAGTAGACTGTCGTTAGCCATGCCAACCTCCCTAATAATGTTCAATAATGATCAAAAAAGTTAATTAACTAACATTTATCTTTTACTCTTCTTAGTACCATGATAACATTCGAGTCAATATTTTGTAGTGTTGGGTTTAATAAGCGCTAGATAAATTGCACTTTTCACACTTTTCACAGGCTAATGTAACGAGCGTGTATGTGCTGCATCGCGCAGGTTGCATACGTGCAGAGCGCTGTTTGTATCTCAGGTTGCCAAGGTCAACGCATGCGCAGTCGGAACTCCAAATTGGCTTATTAGGTTTGCTTTTTGGCAATTCTTTTGGTTTAGTTTTTTGTTACATGTATTGTATTTTTTGTCATGTTTGTTGTTCACCTGGGAAAAAATTATTGAAATGAAATAAATATTGTTAACAAAACTGCTGACTTTGTGGACTTCATTTTTATTTATTTTTATTCTATGGCCTTAGTGTAGGGTTTTTAGTTTGTCTGTGCGTAACTTTTTTACATGAACCGGGTCAGCATTCCTTTCTTATTTTTGAATTGTACATGCAGGGTGTTATAAACACTTTTAATATTTTTTTCAGCTGAAAGTTCAACTGAAGATGTTAGCAGCATGACAACATGGCTGAAGCACAACAAAGAACCACTGGGCATGGTAAAAGAGGGCATGGCCAAGACGGCAAGATCAAGGGCCTTGTTCATCAGAGAGAACTCTGAGGGGACTGGAAAGTTTCCTCAAAGGATAGCCTCGTCTTGTAGATACACCAGGAATGGTAAAACTGAAGACACTTTTTTTTGTTTTTATTATTATTTTCTCAGTTCACTTCAAAGGGTGCTGTGCTAACTAAGTTATATACATCGGAGTTGACATGTCAGTCCACTTTAATTTTAAGTGGGGAGAGGGTGGGGGTATGGGTGTGTCGTCCTCATTTCTTGAAATATCTTGAGGCTCACATATTGCTTGATGGCCAATAATTCACCGAGATGGAGAGTTTTTATCATGCTGATCAAATAAAATGCCAAAACATTCTTTTACAGTTATGTTAACAATGTTCACAGTCGAAAGTTTCACACCCTGGACAGCCAGCCTGGCTTTTTAATTGTTGTTTACTCACTTCGCTCGCAAATGCCTCCCTACCTATTACAGATCTTGCCTAAAATCTAGTTTTAATTCTGAATTGCATTGCCACTTTCTTACAGATCGAACAGGATGACTTCCAATCATCATGGCAGATGCAGCTGACAACTTATTTTTCAAGTGGGAGACCATCTTTGGCTCCATCTTGGAGTATGCGAATAAGCAAAGTAACTGGAAACAGTAGGGGAGATGGGTGTTAGTTGGAACGCGGGGTAAGTTGAAACATTGAGATTTTCTCCTACAGCTTTCATTGAATTACCCCGACCAACAGCTACCTGCCATATTGCATGCAGCACTGAAGTCACATGGCTGTGGAAATTCCACATGATAGCGATTATTTTAATAGCTTTTTCTGGCACACATAAAAAGGGAATATTCACAGGTTAGTCAAATGCACTTTTGAATAATGAATACTAAATTATTCGGTGGACAGCTATACAAGTAATGTACATGTACCTGCCTCTACCTAAAATTGCAGAAAGACAGAAGACGTGACCAGGATATGGCCAAGAAAAAGAGCTTGAAGGCGATCATGACATACAACTTTAGTAATGAGGAAATCGACACCTCTGTTCCCTGCAGCCATGTTATAGGACCAACCAACAAGTCAGACATCGAGAAGTACATGTAGAGCTTTTGAAAACCACGAGTGCCTCACCAAACTGAAGAACGCAAAAAAAAAATGCCGTGATGTTGAAGCCCAAAATGTGGATCTGGAAGTGGAGAACAAGCAGCTGAAAAAAACTGGCCATGGAATACCAGAATCTAAACAAATAACTTCAGGTGGAACTGTTAAATACTCTGAGATGCAAAAAGCAAGGGACATGTAATCAAGCAAGATTAATACTCATACAATAGAAATTAAGTGTGTATTGTATGTATTATTTGTATAGTCTACTCACGATGGATCTGTGCTATCACCTGAATGGGCAGAAATCGGTCAATCTGGTAGAAAATCCCCGACTTAAATTTGTATGGATCTGCGCTATCGGTCAATCCTAGGAGTTTTAATAGACTGATCATGCAAGTGCATTTCTGTGTGCTCGAGTGATAGCACAGATCTCCTGATCGCACCTCAACATATTCAATATTATTGTATACAAACATGGTCACGTAGTGCGTGTATGCATGTATGTACATGTACATGCATGTAGTTCATTATCATCTGTTCATAAATGTTCTTATGTAGCAATGAAAGACGCAAATAGTACAAGCACTCCCAGAAAGCAAAATCATCCCCAAATCTGTACATGTCCATTATCGATGGCACAGAACAGAAATTAACACATCTCACTAAATTCCTGGTAACTCCCAATTCCCTTTGCTCAATGTGGAAGCTCCCTTTACCCATAAAACTGATGTTATAATCCATGGTAGAGGCCAGCAAGCATTCATTGACCTAAAAGAGATTCCACATGATAGCAATAACACCACCAACGTCCACTTTCAAACACTAGTCAAATACCCCACCTTCCCCAAACACTGTACCTCCAATTAGATAACTGCGGTAGAGAGAACAAGAACATGTACAGTATGTGCTGGGATTGTGAGCACTCCTTGTTGAGATGCTGGGAATTTTTAAGAAGGTAAGTGAGATTATTTAATGGTTTTGTACAACTCGTACGTATTCAGACAGTTTCGCTATTCTGATATTTAACACAAAAATTGTTGTTTCGGCCAAATTGCTTTTGCACAAACTGTTGTGTATGCACACAGGGTACTATAAACAAAAGCATGAATCGTTTGCCACTTGAACTTGAAATATAGACATTTTACATTGATTGTAAATGTTTCCTTAAGACAGTTGTGGAAAACAAAAGTCCGGTGTAAAAAGTTTCACACCCAAAACTACTTACTACGAACAGGTCGAGTCTACAACTGGCAAACTTTGCCGTGAAAAGCATTTGCCATGGAGTCGTAAGGAGTCGGCCACCTTCCTTGCTATAAGAACAGTTTGTGAGGCATATGGCCCTGATGCAAGCCCCCAAGCAGGATCGCCTAAAGAGTTCAACAATCATCTGGAACAAATAGGAGAGAAGAGTCGTTTAAAAGCTTATCGCGGAAATAGATATTCCATTTAAGAATAGGGCTGCGGTATATTATCACCACCATGGCCACATCAAAGGAACACACCAATCTCTACCTATCCACCGACCAAACAATCAACTCTCTCGGTCAGTAATGTATGATCTGCAAGACCCCATCATTATTGGCGGTATCAGAGCCATGGGCATCATAAACACTCACATAACTCGACCAATCATGCGGATGCTAGACACGGAACACATTTCTGTGATACAAACAAGTGCCCACTACACAGATCTTCATACGTCAATAAGTTAATGAATGGTGGATCCGCAGCCACTGTTGAACAATAGTGCTGTCATGTTCGCGGATTTTGTCCCTGTAGGAGACGAGGTACATAAAGCGCTGTATGAGCCTGTAGAAGAGGAGATAGAATTTAATACAAGACAAGCTCTATCAATTATTCTACACAATGTGTATGTATGCATTGTAAGACAACTGAAAGATCATCTGCCAGGTGGAAAATTCCACCAACCTGGTTGCCTTGACTATTGACAATACTGATAATGTCCTCAAAAGTTTCGGCGCAATATGCAAGTCGGCAGAGGAGGTGGATGACTTGATAAGTAGCAAACAACACGAAGGTGATTCTTCTGTCAAGGAAGTTCTCCTCTCCCAGATCAAGTACTATAAATCGGTTAATCCCGGATTGGTTATTCGATAAACCGGTCATCGCGAATTGATCGATAAACCGGTCATCAATGATTCAGACATGTCAGAAGGCAGTGCAGATGGGGACGAAGACAAAGAACAGAAGCGAGATGAACTACGACAGAGACTGTTGTCTAAGCTGAAAAGTGATACCCCTTCAAATTCACGAAAGAGAAAATTACCCTTCCCTAAAAAGGACTGTTTATAATACATAAATCTTTAACAAAATAGAATAAAATGACCCTAACTTATGCCGAGTTAATGAAGAAAATGGAGGATGTTTTTTTCCCAGGGGAAAAAAATGGTAAGCTTAAACTGAATAACCTCCATCGCCAGCTTGGCAACTCATTTGGGGAGTCCATATCATCCAAGTTGGTCATGCATGATGGTGCAATAACGGACTTCAATGTGGAAACCTATTCAGAATATTGTGCCACCCAACGGAAGCGAATCTACTTGCTTACAAAAGATTCTTCCTTATCGGACTCGGTAAGTACAAGCATGGTAATGCGCATGGGGAAAGAATAAAAGCCGAGGCTTGGGAGTCTATGGTGAGCCAGGCCATGGAGGAATTGGCTGTAAAGGCAGATAGACTAAATGCTTTTGATATTGCGGTACATTTGCCTGCAAAGGACGAAATGTACCGGCCGTCTCCTCATGAGGAACCTCCTCAAGAGGAGGGGAAGGGGGAGAACTGCCCTCGTTGGGACCCCCAAGAAGGGTCCTTGCGTGGACGCGGATTTACCTCCAGTTGGCCAGTCCAAGGGATGCGGGGGCATGCCATGGCCAGTGAGGGACCATGGGAAGAGCCACCAGCTCCTCGTGAGGAGCCTCCTCGTGAGGAGAGGTGGAGGAGGCGCAGCCCTTCTCGGGGTTTTTCTCGGGGGCCCTCACGAGGACCCTGGTCGACTCCTGGTTGGCTGGAACCCAGGGTACGGGGACACTCCCCGGCGGGTTACAAGTCACGTGAGGAGCTAGGGTACTCGGGAGGAGTAGGCAGTGGGAAAGAAGACTGCGTACGACCTCAGGAAGTGAGTTTCGCAACCACTAGGCCATCAAGGGGGATCGATGTTGTGAGGGGCTCCTCACGAGGAGCTGGCGAGGAGCGACCGAGGCCGGTCGCTGTGGGACCGTGGCCCCTCGTGAGGGACCGAAGTTTCCATGGGAAAGAAGAGTATGCGGAAAGGTTTAAGGGCTCCTCACGGCGGCCACACATCGTACCGGACCGGTACGATGGGAAAGCGTCTTGGGATGAGTACCAGCAACACTTTGAGGCATGCTGCGAGATAAACGAGTAGACGGGTGAGCAAGCCCTCCGGTATCTTAAGGCAAGTCTACAAGGCAATGTGCTGAGGGTTCTCGGCAGTTGCCATGGTGAACCACACCAAGATTATAGTGAGTTGTTAGGTTTGTTGAGGCGCAATGGTTTTCCACCCTTGACCTGGTTTCTGGGTATTGGCAAATCGCTTTAGATGACGATGCCAAGAAAAAGTCGGCATTCGTCGTAAGGGAAGGGTTGTATAGCTGGAAGGTCATGCCTTTCGGGCTATGCAATGCTCCAGCGACCTTCGAGAGGTTGATGGAGCGAGTCCTGGCTGGACTGCAATGGGATACACTTCTAGTGTATCTGGATGATGTTATCGTCTACGGAAAAAATGTAGACGAGGAGTTGGTTAACTTGAAGGCTGTACTGGAGCGGTTCCGGGCAGCTGGTCTCAAGTTGAAACCACAGAATTGCCACCTCTTTCAGGAAGACGTGCGTTATCTTGGGCATGTTGTGTCCCAGGAGGGGGTCAGGACTGACCCGGATAAGGTGGAAACGGTCAGGGCGTGGCCTGCTCCATCTTGTGTAAAAGTAGTACGAAGCTTCCTGGGGCTGGCCTCGTATTACCGAAGGTTCATCCAAGGTTTTGCGGACATAGCCAAGCCGTTGCATAGGCTGACGGAAAAGTCACGTCAGTTTGTGTGGGATGGTGAATGCGAAGCTGCTTTTGTGGAACTAAAAGCCAGACTTCAGGACTCACCAGTGTTGGCCTACCCAAGGCCAGGGGAAGAGTACATCCTGGATACTGATGCCAGTGATGTTGGCATTGGAGGTGTGCTCTCCCAAGTGCAAGATGGAGTCGAGAGACCCATTGCGTACGCAAGTAGGGCTTTGAAAAAGCATGAGCGCAATTATTGCGTTACAAGAAGGGAGTTGCTGGCAATGGTGGTATATCTGAAACACTTTCGACCATACATCTATGGTCAAGAGGTTACGATCAGAACCGACCATGCATCTCTTCGGTGGATCCTCAACCTAAAGGATCCGGAGGGCCAATTAGCTCGTTGGCTGGAGGTCATCGCAGGGTATGATTTCAATGTGGTCCATAGACCCGGATTGAAACATTCCAATGCAGATGGGTTATCTCAGAAGCCCTGTTGACAGTGTGGTCAATTAGAGGGTGACGAGGGGGTGGCAGAAGCTACCCAGAGACCACTCTGGGGGGATGCTCCCACAGAGCATCCTAAGGTTAGAGTGGTGGCAGGTGAGCCCTGGGGTAAAACGGATATGATCCGGGACGCGCAATCAAAAGACGAGACAATGGGGTGGTTGTTGTTAGCAAAGGGGGAGTCAGGTGCCCGGCCCAATTGGGACTAGGTGACTCCTGCGACATCAACGACAAAGACCTATTGGCTGTCCTAGGCGCGGATCGCTTTGCGCGATGGGGTGCCGACGGTGGGAATCTGACTCTGGTGTTGAGACTAAGTGGCAAATACTCCTACCAAGTCGGCTGCGTGCAATTGTGCTTGACGAGTTGCATGGTGGGGCAACTGTCAAATGTTACCTTCCGGATCCAACGCCAACCTTGTAGCAAAGCTAAGGTTGTTCATTACGACCGATTAAAATGCTATGAGGGGGACCCCATTGAAGGGTTGGAGTATACAATCCCATCAGGCAATGAGGGGCCAAATCTGGTACCTCCTCAGGAACCAGAGATTGAGTTGGTGAGCGGTCGGCCATCTGGGGCAGAGGCGAGCGAGGTTCCACTAAATGGTGATGTAACCTTGGAAGACATCCTAGTGGATGACGAATGTGACATGAGTGCCTTACAGGATCGTTACATTCGTATGGATGAAGTAGCTCAGCATGGTGGGGTTGACGCTGATCAAGTTCAGCCCGAGTACAGTGTCGGGCATGAAGACACCCTTCTAGGGGTGGACAATGCATCGCTTGGGGAGGAGCGAGCGGATGCTGAGATGGCCAGTCACGGCCGGCGCAATCCTTCCAGGATGCGAAGAAAACCTGTACGATACAGGGAGTAGACCTCAAAAAGGGGGCACTACGGGTGGGTAGCCAGCTCGATTGGTTACAAGTCCTTGTTCTTTGGTTATATAACAGGATGAAGGGTGTAACGAAGGCAGGAGGAACCGGGCTCAGGTGTTGGCACTGCAGCATAGTGTTGAGCAACCGAAGAAACCTGCCCCGCCACCTGAAGGTAGCACACCGGCCGGATGGCCTTGCTTGGCACTGCCGGAGGTGTGTCTACCAGACGGCACGCAGAGATAACTTTCAGCAACACTAAAGGAGCGAGCACGCCGAGTGGGAGGCCGACCTTCTTTGTATCATGAGGGAGCCTCGAGACCCTGGGGAGCGACAGAGGACTTAACGGTCTTTCTTCCTGATGGTGAAGGAGCTCAAGGAGAGGACGCTACAGGTACCTGTAGACATCGAGCAAGACGGCGGCAGACAGGAGGCCAGTGTAGAAATGACAGGCATCAAAGAGGTAGAGGAGTCCTCAGCCATCCCAGGGCCAAGCGGCGCTCAACCTCCTAGTGGACAACCAGTTCGACGGGAAGGGAAACCTCCATACTTGAAAGGGTGGACCCCACCGCCGGAGGAGACCTACAGCAGCATGCCAGAACTGGAAAAAGACCCGGATTCGCTAAGCATCTACGGGGATAACGATATCCCAGAGGAGAGAGTGGAGGTCGTCAATGCCGAAGAGCAGGTCGAGGCCGCAGGACAGACGACGCAGGCACCACCCACAGTGGACAATAAAACACTTGGACTCTTGTCAATTGATAGAGCCCTTATGGGCACGGTGACAAAGGTCACGGAAGAAAGGGTTAACCTCTCTTATAACAACGGGGCGGTAATCCATGAAGAGAGAGTCACCCGGACATATGACGTGGTTTTCCACGCCCAGTTTGAAGATGGGGAAGTGAATGAAGCCATTGTAAATGGGTTGAACAAGTTGGAAACGGGATACTTGTAAAGGTTTAGTTTCTTTTGTAAAGTGTATATTGTTTATATAACCCACCAGCCATTTTTAGTTTATAGGTTGTCGGTTAGATGGACCGGGACGGACCAAACCTAGGGGGATGCTGTGTAACGAAAAAAGGGTCTGGTGCATGAACTCTTGAACCAATAGGGCCACGGTGGCTGGGCAAGTAAATAGGTAGGGTCTGATGGCTATCGGATGTTTGGGAAACTCCTTATAGCCGAGTACAATGGAGCCTTGTGGGTTGGTATTTGAAGTTTAGAAACACAGGGGAACCAAGCGCAACGGAATCTTATAGCATAAGTTAAGATTAGCTGTCAGTGGTCTGACAGGGTGTTGTGAGTTGTATAAATGAGGTTGTATGAAATCTGGCATTATTCTTAAAGACTAACTTAGCAACTTGAAAAGGGGAAAACTGGGTTGTTTTGGAACACTTTTGGATGCATGACAGCAGACACTAGGCAGCTCACCAAAAGGGACTAAACTCTGTTTAGAAAGGGTTTGTAAATTAAAGGTTTCATGAAAATACATAGTAGCCTGGTTTAAGTTAGTTATTGAAACATAATAGAAGACTAAACAGGAGTTATTGCGTATAAAATACAGAGCACAAGGGGGAAAAGGGGCAGTTGTTCGATATTCATCGATGGAAGTGGTTCTGATAGAGTGCAGATTTAGTTGGTGATCAAGTTGTAACATATAAGTCTATGTACTTGGGAGGCCGATTGTGTACGCGGGATCTAGGACGCGGGAGCACAAGTGCTGGGATAATGTAAGTAGCACTACGTACTAGGGTAGTCCACATTAATGGGACTACCGCGCTATAGTGGGGTATGTTACATGTACCTGGGGCCGATTAGGCTCATTATGTAATTTGTGTTTATTCTTGTATATAGGACCCGGTGGGGGAAGTAAGTGGAAGTGGAGACAATAAAGTAGCTAGCTGTAATATCCTAGTCGAACTATAGAATTGCCTCTCTGGTGTGCCGTTAATCACGTGTTCCTTGTCCTCTTTGTAACGGGCGGTATATTTCCACCCAAACGGATCCGGTCCCTGGCCATAACTGTGCGGCTGTTAGGGTCAGACAATACCGGTGGAGTCGGGGGTATTTACCAACCGAGGGAAAACCGCTACAAAACTAATACACATCTGTGAATGGGTGCCAGCCAACTAGTTTGCTTTCCTCTCCTAATACTTACACCAACATCTTTAACCCTCCCTTTATGAGGGTAGATCACAGCATGGCAATTGAACATATGTAAATAATATCAATTTGATTATATTCTATCAACAGGAAGATGATTCCTTGCCCGATCCACGATTGGTACGTCCTATAAATTATTTTTTGTTTTTGCTGAGGCCCCCCCAAAACAAAATGTTGCGTTTACGCTAACACAACCTACCTCTATTTTTTGCAGCAAAATTGCAGACCTAAACTTTGTTATTTGCATTTTTCTAGTTGGTAATTGTACCTGAACAGTAGTTTTAATTATTTGTCACGAACTTAATCATTTTTACAAACTGCAATTAAAACATAGGGAACAAACAACACATTTCCAAACCTACCTACTTGGATGTTTTTCAAGCCGTTACCGTTTGGCTTAACTTGACTTTTTAGGGGTGGGGGAGGGGGTGTTTGGGGGCATCTGCGAATTTTGTTAAGTATTTTTGTTAGAAGATAACCTAATATTCAAAAGCAACCGCGTAATCATTCCCAAAACAGGTATTTACTTTTTCTTCAGGTAAAGACTAGCTTCCTGTTTTTCTTGCCATTTCCAAGCCTCTTGCTTTCATTATGAATTTGTCATTAAGTACAGGTATTGTTCCCGATTCCATGAAAATTGCTAAAGTTGTTCCCGTTAAAAAAAAAGGTGATTCCCATTTAGTTAATAATTATAGACCTATTTCCATTCTGACAACCTTTTCTAAATTTTTGAACGTATTATTTACGTTCGCACGTCTCGGTTTTTAACCAAACATAATATTTTATCTGATTCGCAGTATGGGTTTAGGGAGAACCATTCAACATCTCATGCTATTTTACAATTGATAAATACACCTTTCCAAGGCATTCGATACAATAGATCATGATATACTTTTGGCTAAACTTTCCTTTTATGGAATTAGAGGGATTGCCTTGGAGTGGTTCAGAAATTATCTCACTAATCGTAAACAATTTGTACTTTTTAATGATAACCAGTCTTCACCTAAAGAGTTGGTTTGTGGAGTTCCCCAGGGATACATTTTGGGACCACTATTTTTTCAATATATATTAACGATTTTGAGAAATCTTCTAGTACCTTGTCATTTATTTTATTTGCAGATGACTCGAATTTATTTTACTCGCATAACAATTTGGGTACACTGGTTAACGTCATTAATACAGAACTCATTGGTGTTTCTAAATGGATTAAAGCCAACAAATTATCCCTCAACATTGATAAAACCTGTTTTATGTTGTTTAGCAATACAGCCAGTTCAATTCCTACTGATATTTTGTACGATAATTATCCTGTTAATCAAACCAACTGTACTAAATTTCTTGGTCTTTTTATTGATGAACAATTATCATGGAAATGTCATGTAAATTATCTATGTAAATTAATTTCAAGAAATATTGGTATTATTAACAAATTGAAATATTTTTTTCCCTCTCATATTTTGTATAATATTTATAATGCGTTAATTTTGCCTTATATCTCCTACGGTATTCTGGCCTGGGGCAACACAAGCTCTTGTCTTTCTAATAGAATTTTGGTTTTGCAGAAAAGGGCATTGCGTGTTATTGACCGTGTGGAATTTAGAGCTCATTCTAATCCATTGTTTTTTAAACACAATACTCTTAAAATTAATGATATGTATTCACTCCAGCTAGGAATGTTTATGCATCAGCTTGTAGCTCATAAATTACCTAATTCATTTGAACGAATGCAGTTATTCATCAATATCATACCAGACAGTTTAAAGATTTCCATGTTCCTTTTATACGTACTGCTCTTGCAAAGAAATTTGTCATTTATCAGGGTACAACATATTGGAATTCACTAAGTCAAACTCTAAGAAGTATTCGTAGTCGTCTTTTATTTAAGAAAAAGCTTAAACTTCTGCTTTCGGAAAAATATCGTTCTTAACATTGATTATTATAATTAGCTGCGATACATGTAGATTCATTGTACGATCCCCTGTGTAGGTTATATTGTACAATTGTATTTGTTATGTCCTGTTTGTGTTGTCCTTGTCATTTTATGTGCAACATAAGTTTACTTCTGTGTAGTTAAAATGGAACCCGTATAATATCTATTTATCATGACATAATTACTTTCTTTCTACACGTGACGTCAAGGGCCTTTCCACTTGACAAGCTTGCTTTTTGGAGAAGCCCACCGCTTAATCGTATACGTTTATTTATACCGTCTGTAAATCATTTGTTTTTGATTAAGTGGAAATAAATATGATGATGATAAAGTATATCGACCAGCTTTTTCCCCGATGCCCAATGCACATGTGGCAAAATTGTGTACACGATGTCACGGCTTCTAGAATTGCTACCTGGTGCTCACAACAAACCAAACACTACTGCCGAACGTCTTCAGGACACGGTCAATTTTTGGGACTGGATTACAACATGACTGAATTCCATGGATCAGCACTGCAGGTTCATGTCTTCAAATTCATTTTGAAAAAAGTTGGCAAGTATTGTTACAAATTAAATGGCAAATTCAGTTTTTGCTGAACTTTACTTTCCATTGTCAGTAATCATACATGCCGTTTAAAAAAAAAAAATCCTTGAGTACAGTAACAAATCAAAAATGTTAAATGAAAAATGTACATGTATTGTTTACAGATAGGCCAATGCCGAATAAAATGCCTATGCTAGACATTTAATTTTAATTAAAATTTCCGTATTGTCAACAAGCATAAAGACTTTGCCTACATTTCTAAAGACAATCTATCGCTTGAGCGAACGTGAACCACTGAGGGAATTGTCGGTTGATGGACAGCCAATCTTCAGCCAGCGAGGATTTGTGCTTGTTGTCATCTTCGTACGTGAACTAGGGAATCGTGAAGATACACATCTACTTTCCTGAATATTCACTGGTTGACAACTATGCATTTTAGTGTCTATTCCTAGTCTCTCAGGTATTTGTCCTTAAAACGTGTCTTTAAGTGTGATTTAACTTAATTCTTTATATTGCATTTTGCACTTATTTTGCCTGTTATTTTCTCATAATTTAACCAAACACTAAAGAAGCCATGGTTAATTTTGATCAGTCAAGTTCATCAATTTCTTAAAACTATTGACCCAAAATCAGAAATGCTGGGACCTAGGAAGATGGTTTCCACTGAATTTTCCAGATCACCGGATCCCACCAAAATGTCATCTTCTCACATGGCACATCTCCGAGTGTGCCAAAATGTGGCACACGGCATTGAGAGCTTGTACGCCCAAATCAATAAAGAAGAAAGGGTCTACTCTTCCGTTCGCAGTGTCAAGGCTCGCATGAAATTAGTGTTCAGTCAACATAGCCAGTCCCAGTGTGCCAATAGTATGCAACAGAGTAGATATTAAATAGAAGCCCACCTTGCCATAATTGTCTTACTACTGCAATATTTTAACTTTAATTACCTCGCGGTCATCATTTAAATAATAAGTTTTTGAGAACCCGAAAATTGAATGTGTAATTGAACGAAAAGTAACCATCTTTTGTTTTATAGTATATAAAAGGTTTTATAGTATATAAAAGGTTTTGAAAAGGCAATAATTACTTCTTTTTTTTACAAGAAGGTTGTAAAAAAATTGAAAAGAATAAGACATTTAGGTTTACATGTACGGTACATGTAAGGTGTTCACTCCAGTCTAAGGGTGTATTGAAAAGAAATTACAAAATAAAGGGTAAAATTCTACATGTACCGGTACTTGTTTTCACTCACGAGACAAGAGAAGTTAGTTGACAGTACACCGGACAATAATTAGGAGTTTTGGGTGTCCAAAAAGTGTCAGTCTGACATAAAATACAAATTGAGGTTGTAATTTGTAGTTGTGTTAACTCTGGAAAAATGAGTGAATTTTAGTTTGATGTCGAGTCTAGACACAAAACAATATTAGTTATGTTTTATTTGTGTTCACTCTAGTCTAAGGGTGTATTGAAAAGAAATTACAAAATAGAGGTAAAATTCTACATGTACTTGTTTTCACTCACGAGACATGAGAAGTTAGTTTGAAAGGTGGAAAGACACTGAATTGCGACAATTTATTCTTCACAGTGGAGCTGTGGTTCTTAAAGGAAAGCTGTCGGATTCCTTTTACAGCCATTTCCTACTCATGTTTGTTGCCATTATTTTGTCTGTCAAGTTCATTTCATCTAGCTACATATTGTGAATATGCTGGTGATTTGCTTCGGCTTTTTGTTAAAGATTGGCCAAGCTTGTATGGAAGGGACATGGTTGTCTATAATGTGCATGGACTTGTTCATGTAGCATCTGATGCAAAACAATTTGGTCCACTTGATGCATATTCTGCCTTCCCATTTGAAAATTTTCTCGGAAGATTGAAAAGGATCGTACGTAAGCCTAATAGAACTCTTTCCCAGGTAATTTGCAGACTATCAGATATGAAATCAGGTGTTCAGAAAAAAGTTTGAGAGGGCATTCTTTTAAACCAAGAGCATGAAGCTGGTCCACTTCTTCAGTACAGGATATTTTCCCAGTTTCGGAGTATGTGGCTTAATAGTTTCTTCTTTTCCACACAGGATGGTGATAACTGTGTTCAAATAGGTTCCCATTATGGGTTGATCAGGAATATCATTAGAGATCCAAAAGCAAAAGTGCCAACTGAACCACTGGTTATGTTTGAGCCATTTATGGTGGTTAGGGATTTTTTTCTACTTCCATTAAAATCCTCTGATCTTGGTATTGTCAAAGTTAGTCGGCTTTCTGATACTCTAAGAGCACAGAAAGTGTCTGGAATTGTGTCAAAGTTCTTCAGGATTCCATATAAAGAATCATTTGTACTAGTACCCCTTCCCATCAATTTTGTTGAAGTGGACATGTTAATTCAGTGGGTTTCGTCAGTACCTGTGCTTCATATGCTGTGCCATGTTATGTACAGTATTGTTTTTGTGAACTAATCACTAGTTTGGGTTCCCAGTTTTTAATAAAAGGGGAAATTTAAAACAGTCTTCTCATTTTTCAATAATCTTTATCTCAAGTCCCTATCTGCTGTGTGGTGAGTAACATGTCAGGAAAACTAACAATTCATGTGGGGGTGTTAAATGTGTTCAGGGTGCCCCAAAGGTGTACGCGATTCAAGGTATCCTGCACTAAATGGAGCAACAGGAACCATTCACATTTTGTTCAAATGTGAAATATGCCCCGTTTAATAGTCAAGACCGTAAATCATGTTTTGTTCATAGAATGGAGCTTCAATTGTTCACCATTTGAGAATTTGGTCAGTTTCTACGACAAACTTATGGGGACATCACATTGGCAATATAACCGAGGTACATATACCGTACCTTGTAGCATGATTTAAAAACGACATCTTGAGCTGCTCGGTAAGACATTAGCTAAAATGTTTTTTAAAATGTCGTAAAAATGTCGTAATATATGCCATATATCTTGATGTGAATTCTTTACTTCAGTTGGAAGTGAGAGTTGAAAGCTCCTGCGGCATCAGGTCAGCTTTCAAAACACTTTAATTTTAATACAACATGCATGTAATTGTTAAATGCTTTTCTTTTCCAAGTAAAAACCATGGCCTCTACATCGTTGTGGAATTCGAGAAAGAAATTTGGTGGTGAATGCTCAATAGAGGTCCTCCCGGAAAACTGGCGTGACACAGAGGGACACCGGTGCTTTTTGTACCCCTTTCATTATTCAAATGAAAGGATTGTAAGAGCTGCAAAGCGTGGCGAGCCGCCAACAGATTTATGGAAATCTTTTCCCATAAAGAGAGAGTGGTACAGAACAGGTAAGTGATATTTGTTTCATTATTTATTGTTGACAGGGATAAAACTATCCTGTAGTCCCTAGTCCTTGTCAAGTGATATTGATTGTTGGACTAGTCTTCGAATTGAGGAGCTAAACATTGCAAGTCCATTGCCGGGGGTTTAATTATGGCAGAAAGTGCCCCAGGCATGGTGTGTGGGCCAGTGGCAATCTAAATGCTTTGTGGTAATCTTGTTAAAGTATTGCACCACAGTTTATATATACATCAGCACCAGTTTTAAGAATGAACAAGATGACTTCTGTCAACATGGTGCTTGTAATACAACCTTTATACTTTACATCTATCATAATTGACATCCCTGAAGGAGGTATTTCTCTTGCTTCGTCATGTATATATGCAGACTCAAAAGTACTCGGTTATACATGCATTTGATGTGTACACAAGTACATGCGTGTCTTGACTTGATTTATTGAAGTAGGTCAAATCCAAAGGGAATAATAGTTGGGAAAAAACCTACATCAAAGTGGAAATTTGTTATTGCCCACTGGAAGCCTTTAGAACTTGTGCTCTGTAGGTTCAGCAACAATTTATGTCATCTTTATTATTTTTCAGAGTCATGGGATGGAGCAAATCGGCGCTGCGACAAGCTCTTAGACACATCAAACCCCGAGAGCGATGGGGAAGAGTCTCTCCCTCCAAAGAGAATGAAAAAGTGAGTTCAGGATTTTGATTTTGTGTAGAATGAGCAACTCCACCTGGTATTGATCTCTTGTTAGATCGGTCAATTTTTAGCATCATGTTTTAAAATTATGTTTTGTGTTAGTTAAAAATAATAGGAATGGATCTTCTCTGTTCGATCTTTGTTGCAGAGATGCTCTCTATAAAATAAGTTAGGAATAACTTGAGAGAAAAGTACTCAATGAAGTCAATGTTTTGGGTGATCTTAGAATTAATTGGCAGTGTCCCATGTCCTGGTTTCTGGTACCAAATAAGTATTTGGCGTGAACATTGCAGAACAAGGCATTGCAGTATTAGCCAAAACTATGAATTGACGTTGCAAGCACATATCAATTCTGAAATTTCAAAATGACTTTTTAAATTGGTTCTAGAGTACCTCGACGCTTCATGTTTTCACAATCTGATTGTGACGATGCCTGGCATAAAAGTAATGCCAGCAGTCCCGAAACTTCATCAAGGGCTGCTGTGGAGCCTTCCTCTGGGAGTCGTGAAGCAGAAGGCGTTGCAGTTCTGCCAGTACCACCAACTGCCCGCTCCTTTAGAGGTACGAGACCTACACTCCCCAGAGGGTGTGTAAAATCATATTGAAATTGAAGGATTTAGCACTGTTGGGGTTAAGTAAATTAAATTACCTAAATATTTGTTTTTCACCCAATCAGTATAATTTTAAATGTTGCTAGTTCTCTTTCATTTACAGTCTGAATGCAGTACCAGCTACATGTATTTTGACTTCCTGCTACTTAAATTCTGTGGACTGCCTGCTGCCCACTTCTTAATGACTTGAAGGTAATTGTTCACCTCATTTTGTAATTTCATTGTGCATTTTTTCCTTTACTTCAGGAAACACATTGTTTGAGCGGAGGCCAGTGGGTATCTTGCCACAAACAACCCCTGCGAAACGTACCCTGCCGTCCACGTGCCGTCCACGCCCAGCTCGGCTGATAGCCGACATATTCCACGCAATGAGTGAGTGAGTGAGTTTTTAGGGTTTAACGCCGTACCAGCATCAATGGCCATATTCACGGCGGGAACAAATTTCATTCAACAATTTTTTATTTCATTCAACAATTAATGTGAAGAAGTTACAGTTTTAGAGGTGGGAGGAAAACCCCAGAAGAATATCCTGGGGAAAAACCCACGGAGTCAGGCAGGGACTGAAAACCCAATCCACATATTGGCCCAGGCCGGATTCGAACCCGGGTCATAGTGGTGGAAGGCGAGGTCCACGCAATGATGCAGTCAGTAAGTACATGTACAATGTAATAGGACAAAAAGTTATAATCCTATTTACTTTTGGGCATTCGTCCCATGATTTAAAACTATAAGGATCATGTTACCAAAATCTGGGCATGTGAATCCGGCTACTAAATTGCATATGGTACAATTTTGAAAACTCAAAGCACCGTTAATCTCAAAGTATTGCCCCATTCCTGTCAAGAGAATAGGATTGTGTACATGTGTGTGTCCTAATTATGTACAAATCTGCATGTTTTTTGTATTAATTTTTTTAGTTTTATTTCATTAAATACAGCCAATAAAATGTAGTATATGTATGTTTAATCATACTAAATAAGATTAGTACCTTCAATTTCCAGGTGCAAGATTGTTTAATCTCTTCGAGCGGGTGCTCGAAAAGTTGGATCGCCACGAGGTCATATTGCGAGGCATCGCCGAACGGCAGCAATCAGAGGGCCACCTTCATAATGAAGATGCAGATGATGTAGCCCTGCCACCTCTACCTTGTGGGGACTTGCAATCCATTCGAGAACTTAACCAGCTTTTGGAGGAGTCTTCCATTGCAACAAAAAAATTGGTGAGTCTGCAATGCTTTAACTAGCCTAATGCTTCTCGCCAATGGTGAATTGATTTGTAAAAGGGGCCGGTACTGGTATCATTTGAAGCATGTGTCAGTGTAGTCTATGGAATAGACACTCTAATATGAGCGACTATGATGTGTGCAGATACGGTAATTTATTATGCAAAATGAGCTGTCATAGAGCCTTGGATAATGCCTCTGTCTAAAACTGTTTGTTTCAGACCCGCTCTTTGAGCCTTGTCGGGGGTCAATCGCTCATGGCAGTGGTGGGGAAAGTCCTCAAGGAGCTCTTTACCCACGAATTGAGCAAACTACTAAACCTGACGGGTGTAAAGGGGGAAAACTTCCTTGATGGAGTGGAAGGCACTGCACCGAGTAATTTTGAGTAAGTTATCTTTATAGCAGTACTACCCTGTAAATTTCCTCATTCCCTGCTGGAATACATTGGAGTGAACAGTTCGTTGATTATAAAAAGTCTTGGCACTTCCTTGGTCACGAGTATCACCAGTATCAATCGTGTTGATTGACGTGCACCTTTGTGGTCTATTCGGCTCAATTTTGGAGGAACTTTTATCCCCTCAACCTGTTACCACTGCAACAAAACACAATTGCATGTCAAGATAATTCAACACAAGTTAGGTACAATTTCGTCGTACAAAATTCTGAATTCGAAATTCAGCTAATTGTTTGGAATGTACCAAATCATTCAATATTCTGCAAATCAATGAAAAATGTACAATAAATACTTGATATAGTAGTTTGAGTGTTACTTATCACTGGTGTATAAATAACTGGATTTCCTTTGCTAAAGTTGTATTGAGCTACCTTATTGATTTAATTTATGGTTTTATTTTTTATTAATACAGAGAGTATTCGATGACACGGTGATTACCGCTCAAACACTGACCAAGACATTCACAAATGTATTGGGAAGTGGTTTACTAATTCTCGTGATCGACATGGCGACAGAGCTGTACGTGTTCAGCAAAACCGAATCCAGCCTGTCCCTGAGCCAGAGCCTGTACTCCCAAATCGCCCTGCTTCCGGTGAAAATGTTTTGTAGTTCTCGGGTCACTACGAGTACATGTATTGAGTGGCTCAGCTAAGTGAATCAGGAGGAATATTTTCGCGAGGTAAAATCTGAACTTTTCAATTTCACGAGGTGAAGCCGAGTGAAATAGAAAAGATTTTACCTCGTAATAATATTCCTCCCATTTCACAATTTAAAGCCACTCAATATTTATTTTATATAACTGTCATACAGATCCGCAAACGTTGCCGCCATGATTGTGTGTGAGCAGCACAAATTGGGTCACAACCTTCTTCCCCAGGTTTCTGAGTGAAGATCGACTGTTCAGTATACTAGTTATATAATTCTTGTTACTATACCTCATACATATTCATGATAATTGGAGCCAAAATTTCACTGGTTCATTCAACATCACGTACCAGCCGCCATTTTTGCTTTTTGCCAAGCGTGCACTTAAGCATTCACAAACAGGGCAAATATGCATGCGCTAGCTCCCGATCGCAAGCTCCAAAAATATTTTCCAGTCACAGATGACTGAGCACCATTGGGTTTCAAAGCTACTTAACCAGTATATACCTCTGCTTCTACATTTGCTGAATAGTTTAATTTGACGCCCTCTTTTATTTTTAAAATTTGAAACGATCCCTTACTAATTATTAAAGCAAATTGTTTTTATCATTGTATTTAAGTTGAAACCAGAACTCTACCTGTTGTTCAGAGGTTAAGGAACATAGTAAAAAACAAGCGCCAAGATAGCATCGAAACTAAGCCATCTGGAATAGGTGGAAAGAGCAAGCTTAAAGGTAGTATACACCATTGGTAATTTGTTGAATTATCAGGAATGGGTGGATTTGGGGGGTTGTATTTTATAGTAAATATCGTTTAACTGACCTGTCCGAATTTTTACATTCATGGATGCCGAGAAAAGCATGAAAAACAGCGTTTGTTTTCCACCGGCGTCGAGCAGTTATTCTTATGTTATCTTTGTTTTTTCGCGCTCGCCGGACAGCGAGAATGAATTTTGGTTTATACAATTCAATTTTTTGGAACAATTACAGGATATCTAGGGCCCTTATTTTGCTGGATGCCTACAATCATTATTTACTTTTAAATAAGTAAGATATTTCTTAATAATTCGGTAGTAAAATTTTTCGATATCTGCAAATGGTGTATACTACCTTTAAAGCCACCTTGCGTATATCGACCGGATGGAAACACCAAGAAAGGGACACATGCAAATGCAAGTTGGTGACAGCTGGAAGAGGGGAAGGTTCCTTGACCCTTGACATAGAGAAAGATGCTACACTGGAGACTGTCCATCAAAAGTTTGAAGAGCTAAAATTGTCCGGAGGTGTGAACAAGTCTACTGAATTATCACTCAAGGAATTGAACTCCAAACTTACAAGTTTCAGTGGGGAGGACCTTCCGAAGATGATAAATGGGAAACCATTTTCCTTGGCCGATTTGAAATAAACAATCACCAAAATGATTGATCCGATCGCATACAGAGTTTATCGTCATGCTTCGATCGTGGAACATACGTATGCGTGCACGACTTTCTTGTTTTTTTGCTTGATGTTCGATGTTTCACCATCAGAGACAACCGTGACAAACGGCAAGCAACCATGAATATATCGTGCCCTAATCGTTATTGGTTCATTATTAGCCCGATGCCCCGTTAAACAGCTCTTCGGATGAAAACAGCTCTTCGAATGTAGTAAACAACTTTATTCAAACTTTTCGGTACCAACTTTTCCTTCGGAAGCCACACCTGCACATTTCCTGAAAGATTTCCTGGACAAAGTAGTGCAGAATGGAGATGGCACCAACTACAAGATCAAAGAGGGCAACCTCATTAAATTAGATACATCAGCCTCAAGAGGAAAAGTAACAAGAATTCAGGGAAAACAGAGACCAGTTTCTGAAGGCAACAACTGACCACATCATATCCAGATTTCCCAACCTAGATCTTTTAAAATCTATGCAGGTAAAAAGGACTCTTTATAATACATGTTCACGTTCAGGCATATCAATCTTTTTAATAATTCAATTTCAATTTCCTGAAATAGGGAACTTATGAAAGTGCAAATATATTAATATCATTTTATCGCCATAACATTTTTTCTGACAGTTTCCTACAGCCGAAAAATAGTTTAAAATGGGGACGAGACACGTACTGATTTGCATGTAGTAGGCATCGCACTCTGCATGCACACACATACTTACAGGAGGACCCTTATGGGGAGTTGAATTATGGGGTAAATCTGTAAGTACTGAATGTACCTTGTGGACCCATACTTACATGTATGGGGTTTTAAAGTGTACCCCACAACGAAGTGTATACTTTACATAATCAAATTACAACAAGGCATGAGCAAAAGAAAATTAAGCTATTTTACGCCATTCAAATAAGCCAAATGTGTTCCACTTTTTAAAGTTTGTTTAATGTTGTCGCAAAAACGAACAACTAAAAATAAGCAAGCCACCGAGTACCCCAATAAACAAACAAACAACAAAACAAACACCCCAACACCCCCAACAAACAAATATGAACTAAACAACCCCAAAACAAGACTTGCCTAAATTATTGGTTCTACAAATGATGAATGAAGTGGTTGTTGAGTTTTTATATGTAACAAGTATTGTCTATACTACAGTCTTATTGGGAACGGCGGCCATGATGTACACAATTAACATTGTCACACCACCAAAAATCAGCGGTTGTTGAGTTTTGAAAGATACATGCACGCAGGATTCAGACTCTGAGGGAGATGGGCATGATTCAGAGAAAGATAGATTCAGAGAGCACACGCTCTCTTTTCCCGCTGTCTCTTCCCCCACCGTTTAGTCAGGGCAGCCAGGCAGCGCAAAGTACACCCTCTCTTCCCCTGCTGTCCCCCCCCCCCCCCCCCCCGCCGATCATCCAAATGAGGCCGCCTTCAGTGGACTGGGTCACCTTTTTACCGAGCCAGTTTAGGCGAGTTCTTCAGAAGGGAGATCAGGATTGGATCTCTAGATGTCTGTATGACAGCCAGGGATGACAGCCAGGGAAGGCTAAAACCAAACTTCCCCCAGAACTGGTACCATCTGCCGGCACCAACCGAGCCAACTTTTAGTGCGCCCAATCCAAAACATTACTTTCGTAGGCGCCTGTTTGTGTGGGCCCCGATGCGGATGTGGGGCATCCCACTGAAATGCAAAAAGTGCAAATCAAAGATGCACCACGCCGGCATCTACCCGAAGGTCAGAGAAGTAGTTGACGTTGACAGCAGGTACTACCTGGTCGGTGCTGAGTACGTGAAGTGCAGCAAATGCAAAATACCTGTGTGTCCATGGAGCTCGGACCTGCTGAACCAGCTCGACCCTTGCCACCGGAGTATTTTCCCCGCCATACTAACAGCCAAGTTGGCCCTCGATAAGAAGTGCATAACACTTATGAAGCCACGGAGAGTGGGAAATAGCACCAGCTACCTGCACCAGGCACTGGAAGAAATCCACAGCAAGGAATGGGCCTGCCGCACAGTGGACTACTTTACCTACTGTGAAATTCACATAAAAAGGAATTTAGTTTACACGTGCTGGAGGGCTTTCTGGATCACACCAGAAAGGCCCTTGTTCCCAAGAGATATTGCCGGAAGGAGGTCATTGGCAAAGTAATAGAGGTAAGTATTTCCTCATTTGCAAGCAATTTGTATATGTTTAAAACAAAGCTAAGTGGTTTTTTTATGGTAGACCCAGCACATTGATTTGTCAAAGACATTTTATGATTCAGTATAAATTCACAAGTGTCACAAACGCTTTTTAAAGACCAACTCGCCCGATCCAAGGCAACGTGACCTTTAATCAATATGACATACATTCGAACGGCCAATTATTTTTATGCCAGAATAATGTTTGCAGTCTTTATCAAATTACTTATGTTATAGAAAGTTAGAAAGATACTATTTTTAGAGCAGGGTATACTTTTGGTAATTGTCAAAGAGCAGTATCCTCACTTGGTGAAAATTTAAGCTCACTTGGTAAACAAAATTGCAAGAAAATAATGAAAATAAATGTTGCATAGAATTGTGTGCTTTCAGATGCCTGAGAAAGGCTTCATGCCTGAAGCCTTTCTCAGATTCAAATTTTGGGGTAAAACTCCATTACTTAAAGGGGTCGTTTCTAACAATGTTTCAAAGTATTAAGTGCTCTTCATCAGGTTCATTGTTATGGTTATTAACATGTGGTGTAACTACCAAGCAAAATTACACCCTGCCTTTGAGAGACAATTAACCATGTAATAATCTCCTCTGAAAGAAGTGATGGTTCTGAGAAGAACTAAAAACACGTTTCAACACTTGTCCTGTGGTTCTTCTTTCAATATGAGTTTATTACATGTTTGTCTGCTGCAAACTAGTTAGTGTCTATTTTTGGTTAGTTTGTTGATTAAAATTGATTAATTAAAAACAAATATGTTTTGACTGCAATGTTTTGTTATAGACCTTTCAAAGATGTTCTGGCAGATAATCAAGCAGATCCAATTATCATTAAATACTTCGATGACGAATGGAAAGAGTTCATTGATCTTCAAGATGAACCAACAATTTACTGCAAAACAAGGCTGCAAGTTGGTAAGTGGAGTGGTTGTAAGAAAGCCCAAGGCACACAATTAATTACTGAATAGATATTAATATGAAAATGCTACATGTACATGAAAATGCATTTGTTATTTAGTAAATTTTAATGCAAATTTTCTAAGAAACTGTTGCTGGAATAGGCGTTCATCGGACTAAGTTGATTTTACGATAAACAATAAATTGTCTAGTCAATTAGGCAAGATTATGTATTTAAAAAAATGTTTTTAATATTTATTATAGATTTGAAGCAAGACAACAAGAAACGTCTTAGCAAAGGTTTGTGAGTTTATAAAATGACCTTTAAAAATAATTTGTTAAGTTATTGGTTGCTGTGTTGCTGTTGCTGTTTATTATAGTAATTACTTAACTAAAAGTACCCAAACAAATAAATGGTAAACTTTGGGTATGTAAATATTTCAAATGACAGTTTGGAAGTAAAACATAAACAACAAAAATATCACTGTGTATCACTGTGTAACCCTGTAACCAACCAAATACTTTGCCCTCAGTTGGTGCAAATGGTGTATTAAAAAAAACATCTTGGTTGAAGAACCAAATTCTACTGCCACACTATATAAATAATATTAAGCAATATTATACGCCAAATCAATCAAAGAGATGTTCAAGGGGCAGAACTTGAGCTTATCCTAGAGACTTGTAAATATCTACAACATTTCCCCCATTAATTTGTAATGGTTTCCTTGAAAATTGTATATTGTCTGTTTTGACAGTTCTGGAATCCTAAACTCAACACAGTGTATATGCTATCATTTGTTAGGAAACTTTCTAAGTAAAAATGTATGTTTTCTTACAAATGATTTGGTGTATTTTAAACAAATCATTCAGCCTTTGTCTAAAGAGAGGCATTCAAAGTTATAATGCAAAATGTTATGTTGGCACCCAATTTAGCAGTGTGTAAGATTTTCTATTTCCAACCCACTCTGTTTGCCTTCTGTAGCAATGTAGCCCTCGTGGTTGATAATAACACTGTTTTTGACTTATCGACAGGAGCAACAGGCAATCAAATGTACATTTTAAAAGGCACAGACAATGACCAGGGGCATTAAGGCATTTGCATTTATTGCCTTTAAATATCAGGCTTGTCATTGAGGTGGTTGTCAAACCAGATGGTCTGCCCAACATGTACAGGGATTTGATGTCTAAAATTGATACAATTTAACTCATTGTTATTTTTTGGTAGGGCCAAAACCACTATTGGCAAGCATGCTTCAATGCATCCATGGGAAGTTTAAGGTAAGAATTTAAGAATGTATAAATTGCTGCAGTATAGGCAACCTTGAGTTAATTATTAAGTTCCATTTTAGATAGCTGGCCGGGTTGGCAATTTTTGTGTAAGGGTTCGATCCATGTATACAAAATTGTATTTGGATATTTCTACAGGCACTTTTAGCAATTGCACTCATTATAAGTGGTAGGGTATGTCAATTTAATGTCATAAACATTTCTTGGGTTTTAATTGTGGACACTAGATATTGTTGACCTTGCTTTGGATAAATAAGTACTTAAAACATTAAAATTGGTACCAATACTTTTGCTGTAACCCTGCATGGAATGCCCTACTGACACTCGGGCTACTGGTGACTCTGCAGCCAATGGCCACATGGAATGCCCTACTGACACTCAGGCTACTGGTAACTCTGCAGCCAATGGCCACATGGAATGCCCTACTGACACTCTGGCTACTGGTGACTCTGCAGCCGATGGCCACATGAAATGCCCTACTGACACTCGGGCTACTGGTGACTCCGCAGCCGATGGCCACATGGAATGCCCCACTGACACTCAGGCTACTGGTGACTCTGCAGCCAATGGCCACATGAAATGCCCTACTGACACTCGGGCTACTGGTGACTCCGCAGCCGATGGCCACATGGAATGCCCTATACTGACACTCGGGCTACTGGTGACTCTGCAGCCAATAGCCAAATGGAATGCCCCACTGACACTCGGGATACTAGTGACTCTGCAGCCAATGGCCACATGGAATGCCCCACTGACACTCGGGCTACTAGTGACTCTGCAGCCAATGGCCACATGGAATGCCCTAATGACACTCGGGCTACTGGTGACTCTGCAGCCGATGGCCACATGAAATGCCCTACTGACACTCAGGCTACTGGTGACTCTGCAGCCGATGGCCACATGGAATGCCCTACTGACACTCGGGCTACTGGTGACTCTGCAGCCAATGGCCACATGGAATGCCCCACTGACACTCGGGCTACTGGTGACTCTGCAGCCGATGGCCACATGGAATGCCCCACTGACACTCAGGCTACTGGTGACTCTGCAGCCGATGGCCACATGGAATGCCCCACTGACACTCAGGCTACTGGTGACTCTGCAGCCAATGGCCAAATGGAATGCCCTAATGACACTCGGGCTACTGGTGACTCTGCAGCCGATAGCCACATGAAATGCCCTACTGACACTCGGGCTACTGGTGACTCTGCCGCCAATGGCCACATGGAATGCCCTACTGACACTCAGGCTACTGGTGACTCTGCAGCCGATGGCCACATGGAATGCCCCACTGACACTCAGGCTACTGGTAACTCTGCAGCCAATGGCCACATGGAATGCCCTACTGACACTCTGGCTACTGGTGACTCTGCAGCCGATGGCCACATGGAATGCCCCACTGACACTCAGGCTACTGGTAACTCTGCAGCCAATGGCCACATGGAATGCCCTACTGACACTCTGGCTACTGGTGACTCTGCAGCCGATGGCCACATGGAATGCCCTACTGACACTCAGGCTACTGGTGACACTGCAGCTGTTAGAAAGAACCCACCAACTAAACACGCCACAGATAATGAAATCAAGGAAAGGTGTGCGAGTTACTTCAAAAATGCCAAGGACCGTGGTGGAATAAGATAAAAGAGGATGAAGAACAGGGAATCATTGAAGACAACTGGACATTTAGATTTAGATGCCCATTTGGTTGACTGTGATGAGTAGCTTGTCATACTCAAGGTTATGCTGATTATCCCAGGGTTAATGTCATGCGTAACTTTTTGTAACTTTATTTTGTATTTGTTTTTCTGTAATGTAGATAAACTGTCCCTTTAACCCTGTAGCGTACATATATCCCTCTCTCACAACATAGTTATTGCATTCCCAGGTGAAGAAATACAATAGTCTCTAGTTTGGTATTTTCCTTTTTTTTTAGTGTATCTAGGTTGTCCAGTAAGGCCATAGTTATTTAAATTAGATTCTTTGTTACAATAGGAACCCCAGGAATTTAAAAGATTGAATGGAATGTTTATTGTTTAGTAACTGATACCTTTAAGCTTGGGCGTAGTCCCGCATGTCAGTCAGTCAGTTAGTCACTAGACACCAGAGGTGTAGGACATGTCCGCCCGTTACATAGCTGCCTGTGTATTGAGAATTGGAGTTGAGATATTTTAACTCGTGCCAGTTTGGGCACTCCTTTTGCTTCTGTGTGAAGCCAGTGCTATGTGCATGTCAAGTATTGCGTTAATTTCTGTGTGAAATTATTGTGCCAGTTTTGGCACTCTTTTGTGGCAGTTTGGGCATTCTGTGTGGACCAGGCAACGGGCAGAGACACTAAGAGAACGAAGAAGAGACTAACTGTAAGCATAATCTTATTTATTTAAATGTATGAGATCGATTGCTAGGAAATATTTATATAATTGCCACTTTGATGTACCGTACATATACATGTAGCCAATTGAAGTTAAAACTGTGATAAGGAATTGTAATTTATTAAGTTGAGATTTGTGAAATTATTAGATTTTGGTTATATATTTTGATGGTTATAGATGGCCAAGTATGTGAGTTAGTGTACTACTTTTGGGCGATAACTCGGTGCCAACCCTCAGCAGGTTTCAGCAAGGTGCACTGCAGGCTACTAGGTTTGGACACCTCTTTTGCCAACTGCAATTTAGGTCTTATCGTTTTGGGTTTGTTTTTATTTTAATGCTCAGACATCACCAAGACGATAAAACAATCTGTCTTGGATGCAGTTTGACTTTGAAAAAAAGAAAACGGGCTATTGACTGAAATTTAAAGTTTCTGATAACGGTGCATGCCCAGTAGTATGCCAAGATGATATTGATGAGATGTTTGTTTTAGATATGTTCAACATCTCACAGAAAGGATACAATGAAATTGCACAGCATTATCAAAATCTGCCCCGACTTGGTGCCTCGAATAAAATAAACAAAGAATTCAATCAGCAAGGTCCTCTAACTGATGTGAATGCCAAAGTAGGATAACCAGACATTTACTGGAGTTGTACGCTCGCTTAAAGAAGCACTTGTGTCCATTTTAAGTATTCCATCAAAGGCCCGTCTTTGTGAAAATGGCACTGTGAAAATTTAAATTGAGCTGAGCTAGATTGGACATCTGAAAGACATCTGTAGGTGGTGATCTGAAATTCTTGAATCGAGTCACTGGAATCGGGGGATTTGCCACCACATATTCCCGTCTGTGGTGCAAGTGCCAAAAAGAGTGAGATTTGATTGACAAAAAGCTCGTCAATGAGTGATACAAAACTGAGTGTTACAAATATAATTTTCAGCTTTCAAACTTTGCCAGCTAAATTTGTCTGTGGCACCTAAAGGTAGGATACACCATTTGTAATTGCTTAAATTATCATGAATGGGTGGATTTAGGGTGTGTACTTTATACATGTAGTAATTAATCATTTCACTGACCTATCTGAAGTTCACAATCATGAATTCTAAGAAAAGCAAGAAAAACGGCGTATGTTTTCAACCGAACAAGGCAGTGATTCTTATGTTGTTCGTTTTTTCGCGACAGGCAATAGTAGTTTTTAAATAATAAAATTCAATTTTTCGGAACTATTACAAGATATCTAGCAGAATCATTTTGCTGGATGCCTACAATCATTATTTATTTTTAAATAAGTAAGATATTTCCTATTAATTCGGTAGTAAATTTGTTTGATATCTCTAAATGGTGTATCCTACCTTTAAAACTGTTAACAGATAATGATAGGGTCACCGGTATAGTCCAGTTTCAAATACATGTACTGTATACACATGTATGTTTATTAACTGACTCACACTGATTTATCTTTTTTTTTTCAAACCAATTCACCAACTTGAAAAATTTGTTTTCCTTCCCCCCCCCCCTAATTTAGGAAACAATATGCCACACCTGGTTACCACCCGGAGTGTTACCGCCACTTTTGTAACGTCACTACCATTAAGCGAGCATTGGAAAGAGACAGAAAGAAGAGGTGTGCATTACGGGATATAATCACTTTCTATGGCTGTCCGTCACTTAACTGGCTCTGCCAAACTGATAGGGTTGTTGAATGGCTTAGGTCATTGTGTGTCCAACTCGCTTACCTTTGAGCATGACACAGCATTAGCGAAGAGATAGCTCGCCCTCGGAGAAATTAGTCTCTCAGCTGGGAGTACATTGGGAGTATTTTGCTACTGTCGTTTGGGACAACAATGACTTTGGTGAGGAAACTATCTCAGGCAAGGGAATCACGCATAACACAAATGGAATTCTTCTTCAGTGGCCTTTCCCCACCTCAGATGTTATTCAGCATCTTCAGTCTGTTCCCATTGCCAAACATTATAAAGTACATCGGCAGCAAACGCACTGGCCCCAAACCAAATGCAGGAGACATATCTCTGCCAAAAGAGCAACACCGTCCTGTCCAGAGTTTTTCAAGGGGAGTAGACCTAGCATTGCGTGTCATGAAACTTTCCGAAGTTATTGATGAAAAGCTCCTCCCAGGTTGGACAGGCTGCAACACCTTGCTGCAGAGATACCGAGGGTTTACTGTTGGGTATCTTCCCATTGTTGATGCTAGCCCTACAAAGTTCAATACAGTATATACCATAATAAACAGAAGCCTGGAGATAGCAGATACACTCAATCAATAGGAGATCGTAGCAGTGTTTGACCAGGCCATTTACTCAAAAGCTCAACAAATCAGGTGGAGCAATGACAGAATCAAAGAGCGACTTGTTATCCTTCTCGGGGCATTTCACACTACGCTAGCTATGTTGGCTTCCATTGGAAAACGTTTTAGGGATGCCGGTTTAGAAAATGTCGTGATTGAGGCAGGGATTGTTGCTCAGGGTTCTGTGAATGGGGCTATGAATGGTCATCACTATAACAGGAGTGTCCGGATGCACAAGTGTGTGGCAGAAGCAATGGAGCGTATCCGGTGGCAGAGTTTTATTGATTAACTTTGTGAAGCCAAGAAAACCGAGATGGAAGACACAATCATCACGTTGCACACATTATTTCCTGATCCATCCTTCAAAGAATTTGTCATGCCAGATCAGTTCGAGTCAGTGACAGCAATGTACAACAGCTTCATTAATGATCAATCAAAAAAGAGTCCAGCTTTTGATTTGTGGTCTTCATACATCGAGATGGTGGAGCTTGTGCTGTTGTTTATCAGAGCCACTAGAGAATGAACTGGGATTTACATCTCTCTGTCGTTAGCTCGTTTCTGCCATGGTTGTTTGCATATGATCATATCAATTATTCTTGCCTGCATACTGGTTATAAATGTCCCTGCTGTACATGAGGAGTTTTTAAGAGGAAGATTTTCAGTGCAACGTCAAGATGGCCACAGTTTTGCACAGGTTGCATGTGATCAAACTATAGAACAGACCTGTAATTGTGACTCAAAAAAGGGTGCATGGTCGAGTGTGCATTCTAGGTGGATCCTGTCTCGGCAAGAGAGGTCTGCTATATCGAAAAAGGTGTGAAGAGATGGCAGGAGAAGGTGACACAGCAAAAGGCCGAAAAGACTTCAAGAATTAAAAAAAGATGAAGGTGTGTGCAGTGTTGTTGCTGTGCTTGATGCAATTATCAATCCTTTTGAAGATAGCAATGAACAGCTTGTTCATCTAGCATCTGGTCTTGTTGCATCAAAGGAGGTTACTGCAGACTACCTCAATGCGTGGGATAAAGGTGATGGCGCACTCACTACATATTGCAAAGAACGACTTCAATGAGACAAGGACATCTATTCCACCATGAAGAAAATGAAAACCAAGACCTTTCAATCAATGAACAAGGTAGTCCACTCAAAGGTGAAGGACAAACAATTAGTGGCACTGCAAGTTGACAGAAATCTCTTCCAGCGATTACTCATAATTACTTTTACTCATAACAAACTTTGTTTGTAAATAGGTTTATCACAAATAAATGTACCATGAATACCACTTGAGTGAATTTGAACAATAGCTACCAAGCACTGTGGGAAGAAAATGCTTGGTAGCTATTGTGCAAATTCCCTCAAGCGGTATTTGCAATAAACCCTATGCCCACACCGAACAAAAGAATGTTTTGCCCAAACTGTTTAAAAGATGGTGTCATTAGAATTGAGAGAATTATACTTAGGTTGAAAAAGTAATTTTGGAATGACAAAATACCTTTCACTCTAATTTGATCAAAACTTGAGCGGGCCCGTAGATACACAATCGCTACTAAATCAAGGTCAAGACAGATCAATTTCAATCTTTATGATCAACAAGTACTGTAACATATTTGCATAATGTTCTGTTTATATATAATTTCCTATTATGACAAGACGTTTTTATATTGTTAGAACACAGTGTAGGCCTATTCCTTTGTTTCCTTTAAAACAGATGACAATTTCACTATGAAGCCCGACTACGTGAAAACCTTTTGTTGGAACAAAAAACGTGAAAAGTAAACAATAGACTTATCTTTCACGTATTAAAAAACGTGATAAGTCCACTTTTCACGTATGTCAAAGTATCACGTATTTGTGGAGCTAGCCTCGTTGCTAGGGTTGATCTTTCACGTACAAAATACGTGAAAACTTTGCCGAGCGCGTGCCCATTGTTGGCGGATTAGCGGAGTGTCTTTTGTTGCAATAGGCGCTCTCGGACAATGATTCTGCGGTGGCCCACATATTTGTAAGGATTTGAGACCGTTACCAAACCATCCTGGGTAAGTGTTTGACCTAATTAACTTACAAAGGTTAGTTGTAAACGATCAATGAATAACAACATTCCTATCACAAAACAGCGCGGTCTAGTCAAAACCCTTTCCTAAGTAGTCCGGCGGTCTAGTGAAAAAAATGCCAAGATAAGCATAAGCGCACACGTCTTCAGAGTAGGCCTAAGCTTATACCAAAAATTGCAATACCAGTTCCTAAAAGATTACAATGACCCCACCGAGTTTCTTGAAAAGACCAGCATCAAAGCCTCAGCACCGCTCACCACTTCCCCAGTGAAAAGATTGTTATCCAATCCTGAGGTCCAGTTACAAAAATCTTCATTGTCATTGGGTGTTTACTTTCTTCTTTCATTCAGCACAGATGTTCTCTCAACACAAAGTGCTACTCAAAGAATGTTGTCCAGGCCCGCTTATCTCCAACAAAGATACATTGTATTTACCTACGCCAACCCTTGCCAGGCAGACACAGATTTTATTTAATAGGCCCTGATCGGTTTATTCCTGGAGTGAATTTATTTATCTCTAGTCCCAACCGATGGTCATTAAGTTGGCTGTAAGTAATTTTGAAAAAAAGTTTGCCGTACCTATTTACAAAATGTATTAAGATGAACAAAAAAAGGTTATATTCCTAAGGTTAATTATGTTATTGTCTTTGTTTTTAAAGAAGAAAAAAAGAGAAAGGATACTTAAAGACTTATTTGAATGAACTTCTAAAATTTTCCCAACCGATTCCAGGGGTAAATAATAATACGATTTTATTCTTGGTTTTTCTGATATCTAAGAAAATCGACATACAGGTACACCTGACAACTACAAGGCTAGCGAAATCAATTCAAGGTTTATTTAATAACATTTATTTCTGGTTTCATTGTTTTTAAAAAAGGAAGAATACAAAAAAATAAACGGAACCTTAACACCTAATATTTTGAGCTCCTAAACATTTTTCCAACAAATTTAAGGGTAAAATTTAATACGATTTATTTTCCGTTTTTCTTGTCTTTAACAAAAACGATCTATTTCGTGGAAATTGTAAGAGCTCGTTACATTTTTTAATTTATAATGGTTCCGTGATGTAATTTTACATAATAAACGCTTTATAGTGCAAGAAAAATAAAGTAAAACCACAGGAGAAATATTCGGGAGTATTTTCCGAATATATTCCAAGTAGGGGCAAGAAATCCAGACAATGATTGACAGCTGACCTACAACATGTACTACATTGTATCAGCCAGTAGGCAAACATGTGGCCTACCATTACTTTGGAATTTCAATAGGCTGGGAAATGTCACTTTGTGGCATATAATTTACACCCAAATCCTGGTACTACTGCCGATAAACGGCAATCCGTTATGGTTATACAAAACGGTGCTGTATGCTGTATGGTTGGCTTAAAAAACGTCATCATCGGAAAGAGTATGCTGCTTACTTCGGGTCCGTTCGCGTACAAAATCGACAACGAGTTCCAATTTTTGCGATCGAAAACAGTTTTTCACGGTCCTAAAGCGATCCATAATCAACAAGAATCACCAAACGACAAGGTATGTATACAAAAGTAGACATTAAACAATCCTACCATACTGACAAAAAGTCCGTAAGGCCTACCATTTGTCGAAAAAATGTACTTTTAGCCTTAGGGGGGCATGTTGAGTTGGAATCCGAGACTTCGCTCGCGCGACCACTTTCCACGCCGTGTTGGGACGGCAGTGCCAGTGGTGTGCACACCGTACCACCGCCGTCCCAACATAGTACACGATGATCTCGTAATTCCCGTGAAACAAGCGACGATGCAGCGTTAGAAAACCTGCGTTTTAACGTCAATCTGTGCAAAATTGTGTCCCAATTTCGTAACTGATGTTGAATTTATTAACATTCAAAGACAATACGTGATATCAGATACACCAATTAAACATTTTTAGTTGTGAATTTAAAGCAAAACCGTTCCCATTTTACGAAAGACAACTTAAGCGAGCGTGTTGCCATTTTGGGCGATAACATTTACCTAAACAGGGGTTGTAAATTTTGTGACGCTTATCTGGCGCGTTTTGCGCTTAAATAATTCATTTTAACGTGGCAATAATCCAATTAATAAACGTTTAGGGTAATAATTTTCTTCTGGCATATTTTTTTTTTTTATAATCGTGATTATTTCTTCTGCCTCCATTTTTACAAATATTTTATCATTATGGACATCCCTATGTGAGGAGTGGAACATGATTTTACTACATGTACTAAATTTTAGTCTTTTTTAAATAATAAGTATATTTTGTTTGATAATTTCTGTTTTATTGATTTTGAATAAGTTGTTATTGGTTCTTTAGTATTTCCTTTTGTTGTTATACTCCAATCAGTAAATCGCATTTCCTTGGCTCTACACCTTCTCTTTGTAACAAATTAAGGCAAATAATTTGTTCAATTATTTTGCAGCTTTTCTGTGGTCCTTCTCTTGTGGCAGTGATGTTCCAGTATGGATACCACCACCAGTGAGCCTGAAGATGAAAAAGGCTAGGACTACCTTGATGATGCAAAACTGTCATCCATGCATAGTTGAGCCTCATGCCCGTAGTACATCCATCTATTTTTCAACATTAATTGGGGACAAATAAGGTTCCCTTAACAATCAACATTTTTTCATAAATTATGCAAATTAGGGGATTTCAATATAAACTAATTATCTGTAGTTAAGCAGGTTTGATTATTACAATTTCTTGCATCATTTAATAAAGTTAATGCATATGATGTCACACGCGCTACGCGTACGCGCTAATCGCACGTACAACCGGGCGGAGCGGTGAGGTCAAACACACTTTGTTTGACCTCACTGCTCGGCATGGTTGTACGTGCGATTAGCGCGTACGCGTAGCGCGCGTGACGTCAATGCAACCCCTTTATTAAAGTATTTGTCAAGATAAACTGGGGAAAAATGAGAAAAAAAAAACGGGGGTTTGGAAAAGGCCCACATCCCTGCTGCGATCAAAGACGTTTTTCAAATCATTAAAATCGTCACTTAGTTTGGTTAAATTTTCACGCAACAAGGTACTTAAATAAAGTGAATATTTCACTTGTATCTGTACGTACGAGCTTTACGTGCAATAGTTATGGTATTGTCCCCGACAACCAACTGGCAATTCTTAACAAATTTGCGAATTTGATTGCGTGAAAAAGGACGAAATTTACCAAAATTTTCAGAGCACGAAAATATTCATCGTGCGATATCATACGCCAACTTTTGTAACAATTGGCACGTTGTAACAGATTTCATGGGAACTTTACCATGTTTTTAGTCAAAAAAATGATAAATACACTGAAAATAATGTATAATTCCTCAATTAATTTGGGTAAACATAATCCCTTTTGTCTGAAAGTTGTTGTACTGACATGAATCTACAATCTGCTCACTCAGTCCAAATTTTGTGTCGATTGCTCATTCACAACTGATATTAGGGCGGATTTTGACAACTTCCATGCAAAAGGTTTCCCCCGACAACCAACTGGCAATTCTTAACAAATTTGGGAATTTGATTGTGTAAAAAGATACGGAATTTACCGACATTTTCAGAGCACGAAAATATTCATCGTGCGATATCATACGCCAACTTTTGTAACAATTGGCGCGTTGTAACAGATTTCATGGGTACTTTACCATGTTTTTAGTCAGAAAAATGATAAATACACTGAAAATAATGTATAATTCCTCAATTAATTTGGGTAAACATAATCCCTTTTGTCTGAAAGTTGTTGTACTGACATGAATCTACAATCTGCTCACTCAGTCCAAATTTTGTGTCGATTGCTCATTCACAACTGATATTAGGGCGGATTTTGACAACTTCCATGCAAAAGGTTTCCCCCGACAACCAACTGGCAATTCTTAACAAATTTGGGAATTTGATTGTGTAAAAAGGGACGGAATTTACCAAAATTTTCAGAGCACGAAAATATTCATCGTGCGATATCATACGCCAACTTTTGTAACAATTGGCGCGTTGTAACAGATTTCATGGGTACTTTACCATGTTTTTAGTCCAAAAAATGATAAATACACTGAAAATAATGTATAATTCCTCAATTAATTTGGGTAAACATAATCCCTTTTGTCTGAAAGTTGTTGTACTGACATGAATCTACAATCTGCTCACTCAGTCCAAATTTTGTGTCGATTGCTCATTCACAGCTGATATTAGGGCGGATTTTGACAACTTTCATGCAAAAGGTTTCCCCCGACAACCAACTGGCAATTCTTAACAAATTTGGGAATTTAATTGTGTAAAAAGGGACGGAATTTACCGACATTTTCAGAGCACGAAAATATTCATCGTGCGATATCATACGCCAACTTTTGTAACAATTGGCGCGTTGTAACAGATTTCATGGGTACTTTACCATGTTTTTAGTCAAAAAAATGATAAATACACTGAAAATAATGTATAATTCCTCAATTAATTTGGGTAAACATAATCCCTTTTGTCTGAAAGTTGTTGTACTGACATGAATCTACAATCTGCTCACTCAGTCCAAATTTTGTGTCGATTGCTCATTCACAACTGATATTAGGGCGGATTTTGACAACTTCCATGCAAAAGGTTTTCCCCCGACAACCAACTGGCAATTCTTAACAAATTTGGGAATTTGATTGTGTAAAAAAGGACGGAATTTACCCTCCAAAATCCTCCAATATCAATCATTGCATTATTTGGAGGATTTAGGAAAATATAGACATGCAACCCAGCATTTATATGTCGATATGTAAAATATTCCCATAATTAATTTAGCGTTCTGGAATTGAGATTCAGTGTCGCAATTATTTCCAGTTTCCCAAAATTTAGTCGTCTTTATGTGTTGAATTAGATCTGTGTCAACTCGAGAAAAAAAAGAGGCACTGCTAATTAAATTCATTTTTACTGAAAATCTGGGCTAATGCTAATAAACGATGTATAATTTTTTTTTAAAGATCCCTTTCGATAAATACTGTATTTTTGTATTCGAGAGGCGTATACAGGTAGATTCAATTTAACCTTGGAAATTATATTTGAAGGTGTCAAAATAGTTTTCTTTTTTTAATTGCGCCATAAAAACAATTATCATTTTTGAAGAAAATTAAAATTGAAAGTTTGGCCTAATCATTTGCAGTGAAATATCCTTGTCCAAGCATTTTACATGAATTCACAAGCATTTGTTCCACTTTTGCAACATATAATAACAGGGGCCTTGCACCCCAGACCATTTGTGGGCAATAAGTACTTGGCCAGCATACAAGCAAGCAAGCAAGTAAGCAAGCAAGCTTTTGTTATTCAAATTTATGGGTAATAATCTTTCTATGTGCCAGGTATCCTGTGCAGTGTTCCCCTTCAAACTGTCCACCTTAACTCATGTACCAAGATGAGTGAGAGTGGAAGCTTTTGTTATTCAAATTTAAGGGTAATAAACCATCTTCTATATATGCCAGGTACATGTATCCTGTGCAATGTACACTATATGGTAAACTGTACATCCTCACTCTTGCAGATTATCTAGTAGATTATATAGTTTCTCTTAAATGTACATTTTGTACTTATATACCTCAAATACAAATTAAAAGCAGTAAAACAGTGATTTTCACAGCATTTCATTTAAGGCCTGCCAAACAATAATCGACGGCAATTTTTTATTTTATGCATAGACATACCATGGACATACCTACATGTATGGGTATAGACATACGCATACATGTATGTCCATGGTATGTCTATGCATAAAGTAAAAAATGCAAGTTAAACAAAACTATTTATGTGAAAACAAATGGTAAAACTGATGCCAAAAATTAATGTATACATTTTGAGTCTGCAGATACACACGCAAGTGTACGCTTAACACTTAAATGTAGGTGGTTCTTGATTCAACCCGGACAAACTTTTTTACAAAACCTATGAAAATCAATAGTTCCAGAGAAAAATTGTTGTCGATTATTGTTTGGCAGGCCTTAACTAAATGAAATGCTGTGAAAATCACTGTTTCACTGCTTTTAATTTGTATTTGAGGTATATAAGTACAAAATGTACATTTAAGAGTAAAACTATATAATCTAGATAATCTGCAAGAGTGAGGATGTACAGTTTACCATATAGTGTACATTGCACAGGATACATGTACCTGGCATATATAGAAGATGGTTTATTACCCTTAAATTTGAATAACAAAAGCTTCCACTCTCACTCATCTTGGTACATGAGTTAAGGTGGACAGTTTGAAGGGGAACACTGCACAGGATACCTGGCACATAGAAAGATTATTACCCATAAATTTGAATAACAAAAGCTTGCTTGCTTACTTGCTTGCTTGCTTGTATGCTGGCCAAGTACTTATTGCCCACAAATGGTCTGGGGTGCAAGGCCCCTGTTATTATATGTTGCAAAAGTGGAACAAATGCTTGTGAATTCATGTAAAATGCTTGGACAAGGATATTTCACTGCAAATGATTAGGCCAAACTTTCAATTTTAATTTTCTTCAAAAATGATAATTGTTTTTATGGCGCAATTAAAAAAAAGAAAACTATTTTGACACCTTCAAATATAATTTCCAAGGTTAAATTGAATCTACCTGTATACGCCTCTCGAATACAAAAATACAGTATTTATCGAAAGGGATCTTTAAAAAAAAATTATACATCGTTTATTAGCATTAGCCCAGATTTTCAGTAAAAATGAATTTAATTAGCAGTGCCTCTTTTTTTCTCTCGAGTTGACACAGATCTAATTCAACACATAAAGACCACTAAATTTTGGGAAACTGGAAATAATTGCGACACTGAATCTCAATTCCAGAACGCTAAATTAATTATGGGAATATTTTACATATCGACATATAAATGCTGGGTTGCATGTCTATATTTTCCTAAATCCTCCAAATAATGCAATGATTGATATTGGAGGATTTTGGAGGGTAAATTCCGTCCTTTTTTACACAATCAAATTCCCAAATTTGTTAAGAATTGCCAGTTGGTTGTCGGGGGAAAACCTTTTGCATGGAAGTTGTCAAAATCCGCCCTAATATCAGTTGTGAATGAGCAATCGACACAAAATTTGGACCGAGTGAGCAGATTGTAGATTCATGTCAGTACAACAACTTTCAGACAAAAGGGATTATGTTTACCCAAATTAATTGAGGAATTATACATTATTTTCAGTGTATTTATCATTTTTTTGACTAAAAACATGGTAAAGTACCCATGAAATCTGTTACAACGCGCCAATTGTTACAAAAGTTGGCGTATGATATCGCACGATGAATATTTTCGTGCTCTGAAAATGTCGGTAAATTCCGTATCTTTTTACACAATCAAATTCCCAAATTTGTTAAGAATTGCCAGTTGGTTGTCGGGGGAAACCTTTTGCATGGAAGTTGTCAAAATCCGCCCTAATATCAGTTGTGAATGAGCAATCGACACAAAATTTGGACTGAGTGAGCAGATTGTAGATTCATGTCAGTACAACAACTTTCAGACAAAAGGGATTATGTTTACCCAAATTAATTGAGGAATTATACATTATTTTCAGTGTACTCATTTTTTTGACTAAAAACATGGTAAAGTACCCATGAAATCTGTTACAACGCGCCAATTGTTACAAAAGTTGGCGTATGATATCGCACGATGAATATTTTCGTGCTCTGAAAATTTCGGTAAATTCCGTCCCTTTTTACACAATCAAATTCCCAAATTTGTTAAGAATTGCCAGTTGGTTGTCGGGGGAAACCTTTTGCATGGAAGTTGTCAAAATCCGCCCTAATATCAGCTGTGAATGAGCAATCGACACAAAATTTGGACTGAGTGAGCAGATTGTAGATTCATGTCAGTACAACAACTTTCAGACAAAAGGGATTATGTTTACCCAAATTAATTGAGGAATTATACATTATTTTCAGTGTATTTATCATTTTTCTGACTAAAAACATGGTAAAGTACCCATGAAATCTGTTACAACGCGCCAATTGTTACAAAAGTTGGCGTATGATATCGCACGATGAATATTTTCGTGCTCTGAAAATTTCGGTAAATTCCGTCCCTTTTTACACAATCAAATTCCCAAATTTGTTAAGAATTGCCAGTTGGTTGTCGGGGGAAACCTTTTGCATGGAAGTTGTCAAAATCCGCCCTAATATCAGTTGTGAATGAGCAATCGACACAAAATTTGGACTGAGTGAGCAGATTGTAGATTCATGTCAGTACAACAACTTTCAGACAAAAGGGATTATGTTTACCCAAATTAATTGAGGAATTATACATTATTTTCAGTGTATTTATCATTTTTTTGACTAAAAACATGGTAAAGTACCCATGAAATCTGTTACAACGCGCCAATTGTTACAAAAGTTGGCGTATGATATCGCACGATGAATATTTTCGTGCTCTGAAAATTTCGGTAAATTCCGTCCCTTTTTACACAATCAAATTCCCAAATTTGTTAAGAATTGCCAGTTGGTTGTCGGGGGAAACCTTTTGCATGGAAGTTGTCAAAATCCGCCCTAATATCAGTTGTGAATGAGCAATCGACACAAAATTTGGACTGAGTGAGCAGATTGTAGATTCATGTCAGTACAACAACTTTCAGACAAAAGGGATTATGTTTACCCAAATTAATTGAGGAATTATACATTATTTTCAGTGTATTTATCATTTTTTTGACTAAAAACATGGTAAAGTACCCATGAAATCTGTTACAACGCGCCAATTGTTACAAAAGTTGGCGTATGATATCGCACGATGAATATTTTCGTGCTCTGAAAATTTTGGTAAATTTCGTCCTTTTTTACGCAATCAAATTCGCAAATTTGTTAAGAATTGCCAGTTGGTTGTCGGGGGAAACCTTTTGCATGGAAGTTGTCAAAATCCGCCCTAATATCAGTTGTGAATGAGCAATCGACACAAAATTTGGACTGAGTGAGCAGATTGTAGATTCATGTCAGTACAACAACTTTCAGACAAAAGGGATTATGTTTACCCAAATTAATTGAGGAATTATACATTATTTTCAGTGTATTTATCATTTTTTTGACTAAAAACATGGTAAAGTACCCATGAAATCTGTTACAACGCGCCAATTGTTACAAAAGTTGGCGTATGATATCGCACGATGAATATTTTCGTGCTCTGAAAATGTTGGTAAATTTCGTCCTTTTTTACGCAATCAAATTCGCAAATTTGTTAAATTGAATCTACCTGTATACGCCTCTCGAATACAAAAATACAGTATTTATCCAATTCAACACAAAAAGACCACTAAATTTTGGGAGACCGGAAATAATTGCGACACTGAATCTCAATTCCAAAACGCTAAATTAATTATGGGAATATTTTACATATCGACATATAAATGCTGGGTTGCATGTCTACCGTATATTTTTCTAAATCCTCCAAATAATGCAATGTTTAATATTGGAGGATTTTGGAGGGTAAAGTTCCGTCCTTTTTTACACAATAAAATTCCCAAATTTGTTAAGAATTGCCAGTTGGTTGTCGGGGACAATACCATAACTATTGCACGTAAAGCTCGTACGTACAGATAAAAGTGAAATATTTACTTTATTTAAGTACCTTGTTGCGTGAAAATTTAACCAAACTAAGTGACGATTTTAATGATTTGAAAAACGTCTTTGATCGCAGCAGGGATGTGGGCCTTTTCCAAACCCCCGGCTTTTTTTTCTCATTTTTCCCCAGTTTATCTTGACAAATACTTTAATTAAATGATGCAAGAAATTGTAATAATCAAACCTGCTTAACTACAGATAATTAGTTTATATTGAAATCCCCTAATTTGCATAATTTATGCAAAAATGTTGATTGTTAAGGGAACCTTATTTGTCCCCAATTAATGTTGAAAAATAGATGGATGTACTACGGGCATGAGGCTCAACTATGGATGACAGTTTTGCATCATCAAGGTAGTCCTAGCCTTTTTCATCTTCAGGCTCACTGGTGGTGGTATCCATACTGGAACATCACTGCCACAAGAGGAGGACCACAGTAAAGCTGCAAAAATAATTGAACAAATTATTTGCCTTAATTTGTTACAAAGAGAAGGTGTAGAGCCAAGAAAATGCGATTTACTGATTGGAGTATAACAACAAAAGGAAATACTAAAGAACCAATAACAACTTATTCAAAATCAATAAAACAGAAATTATCAAACAAAATATACTTATTATTTAAAAAAGACTAAAATTTAGTACATGTAGTAAAATCATGTTCCACTCCTCACATAGGGATGTCCATAATGATAAAATATTTGTAAAAATGGAGGCAGAAGAAATAATCACGATTATAAAAAAAAAAATATGCCAGAAGAAAATTATTACCCTAAACGTTTATTAATTGGATTATTGCCACGTTAAAATGAATTATTTAAGCGCAAAACGCGCCAGATAAGCGTCACAAAATTTACAACCCCTGTTTAGGTAAATGTTATCGCCCAAAATGGCAACACGCTCGCTTAAGTTGTCTTTCGTAAAATGGGAACGGTTTTGCTTTAAATTCACAACTAAAAATGTTTAATTGGTGTATCTGATATCACGTATTGTCTTTGAATGTTAATAAATTCAACATCAGTTACGAAATTGGGACACAATTTTGCACAGATTGACGTTAAAACGCAGGTTTTCTAACGCTGCATCGTCGCTTGTTTCACGGGAATTACGAGATCATCGTGTACTATGTTGGGACGGCGGTGGTACGGTGTGCACACCACTGGCACTGCCGTCCCAACACGGCGTGGAAAGTGGTCGCGCGAGCGAAGTCTCGGATTCCAACTCAACATGCCCCCCTAAGGCTAAAAGTACATTTTTTCGACAAATGGTAGGCCTTACGGACTTTTTGTCAGTATGGTAGGATTGTTTAATGTCTACTTTTGTATACATACCTTGTCGTTTGGTGATTCTTGTTGATTATGGATCGCTTTAGGACCGTGAAAAACTGTTTTCGATCGCAAAAATTGGAACCCGTTGTCGATTTTGTACGCGAACGGACCCGAAGTAAGCAGCATACTCTTTCCGATGATGACGTTTTTTAAGCCAACCATACAGCATACAGCACCGTTTTGTATAACCATAACGGATTGCCGTTTATCGGCAGTAGTACCAGGATGCGGGTGTAAATTATATGCCACAAAGTGACATTTCCCAGCCTATTGAAATTCCAAAGTAATGGTAGGCCACATGTTTGCCTACTGGCTGATACAATGTAGTACATGTTGTAGGTCAGCTGTCAATCATTGTCTGGATTTCTTGCCCCTACTTGGAATATATTCGGAAAATACTCCCGAATATTTCTCCTGTGGTTTTACTTTATTTCTCTTGCACTATAAAGCGTTTATTATGTAAAATTACATCACGGAACCATTATAAATTAAAAAATGTAACGAGCTCTTACAATTTCCACGAAATAGATCGTTTTTGTTAAAGACAAGAAAAACGGAAAATAAATCGTATTAAATTTTACCCTTAAATTAAATTAAAAATGTTTAGGAGCTCAAAATATTAGGTGTTAAGGTTCCGTTTATTTTTTGTATTCTTCCTTTTTTAAAAACAATGAAACCAGAAATAAATGTTATTAAATAAACCTTGAATTGATTTCGCTAGCCTTGTAGTTGTCAGGTGTACCTGTATGTCGATTTTCTTAGATATCAGAAAAACCAAGAATAAAATCGTATTATTATTTACCCCTGGAATCGGTTGGGAAAATTTTAGAAGTTCATTCAAATAAGTCTTTAAGTATCCTTTCTCTTTTTTTCTTCTTTAAAAACAAAGACAATAACATAATTAACCTTAGGAATATAACCTTTTTTTGTTCATCTTAATACATTTTGTAAATAGGTACGGCAAACTTTTTTTCAAAATTACTTACAGCCAACTTAATGACCATCGGTTGGGACTAGAGATAAATAAATTCACTCCAGGAATAAACCGATCAGGGCCTATTAAATAAAATCTGTGTCTGCCTGGCAAGGGTTGGCGTAGGTAAATACAATGTATCTTTGTTGGAGATAAGCGGGCCTGGACAACATTCTTTGAGTAGCACTTTGTGTTGAGAGAACATCTGTGCTGAATGAAAGAAGAAAGTAAACGCCCAATGACAATGAAGATTTTTGTAACTGGACCTCAGGATTGGATAACAATCTTTTCACTGGGGAAGTGGTGAGCGGTGCTGAGGCTTTGATGTTGGTCTTTTCAAGAAACTCGGTGGGGTCATTGTAATCTTTAGGAACTGGTATTGCAATTTTCGGTATAAGCTTAGGCCTACTCTGAAGACGTGTGCGCTTATGCTTATCTTGGCATTTTTTTCACTAGACCGCCGGACTACTTAGGAAAGGGTTTTGACTAGACCGCGCTGTTTTGTGATAGGAATGTTGTTATTCATTGATCGTTTACAACTAACCTTTGTAAGTTAATTAGGTCAAACACTTACCCAGGATGGTTTGGTAACGGTCTCAAATCCTTACAAATATGTGGGCCACCGCAGAATCATTGTCCGAGAGCGCCTATTGCAACAAAAGACACTCCGCTAATCCGCCAACAATGGGCACGCGCTCGGCAAAGTTTTCACGTATTTTGTACGTGAAAGATCAACCCTAGCAACGAGGCTAGCTCCACAAATACGTGATACTTTGACATACGTGAAAAGTGGACTTATCACGTTTTTTAATACGTGAAAGATAAGTCTATTGTTTACTTTTCACGTTTTTTGTTCCAACAAAAGGTTTTCACGTAGTCGGGCTTCATAGGACTTTCTTTTGTAAGAAAAGGCCAAACTCAACGGAAAGCCGATGAAACGAAAGGCAAAAGGTTGAGTATACATGTACATATACTGTAGTTTCCAAGTTTTCCTAGAAGTCTTATATGTAAATTTTGACCTTTATTTACATTGCGCTATTCTCTAACCCCATTCTCTGTGTTCTATACCGTGGTCCCTTGGAGAGTGCAAATGTAGGAGATTGATATGCTTGCATTGTACAAATGTTCCACGGATCTGTTAACCCGTTTCCAACATTAATTGATTGTATTAACGTCTGATTTAAGTTGTAATATGAACATGTAATAAATTATCTGTGCACCAAATGGTTATCCTTTCGACTGGCTACCACACACTTAGGGCAAGTACATATATTTCATATTTGAACTCATGTTTTGATTACATGTACTTGTAGGCCGTGTCATGGGCAGCATGTGGTGGAAGCACAGTTTACAACACCGTGACTCGTATATTTGAGAAAACAATGACTAACAACCTTGAGCGTCTTATCAACTGGACCGGACAAGGTGAAAAAACATCATTTAAGTCGTAGAGGGCTGTTGTAGAAAGTGAGTACCTGTACTTCCGAAGATGTCTGTCCAAAAAACAAATTCAAGATAATTCAGACTACCAATATCATCAAACATGGTGCTTCAGATGCTAGATTTATACCCCTCCTCATTAGGGCCCATGTATTTATTCCTTACAAATTCTTAGCTCCCTGAGCTAATTAAAACCAAATATATAGTACTGCCGTAATAAGTACCATTTGCTTCTGGGTGGAGAGAAGCAATCACAGAAAAGTGTCTTGCTGAAGCACAATAGTGCCATGATCCTCTGCCTAGGGAGCCCACATTCAAAAGACTTGTCACACTTGATTCAGATACCATTACCGCTGCACCACAAAGCTCTGCATCAAGTACGGTGTGTACCACGCAAATTTCCAATGACTGTAAATATATATCAATTTTAATTATTTGAGAAATATTCCCCCCCCCCCCCCCCCCCCCCACTCTCCTAAAAAAATAAATGTTTCACTAATAAAATAAAAGTACGAATATACAATGTATGTTGCAATTACCAATCTCCTTGTAAAAAAATTCATAAATTGGAAGAGTATTAACATATATTTCAGATTTGTACAGGTAAGTGTTTTGTTTTGTTTCTTATGCAAATTTTGAACTAAGACCTTATGACATGCAGTAACTTGACGCATGTCTGTGATGTTTTTTACGTGCAATGGCGCAACGACTGAAAACAAATAAGTGATGGTTGGTCTGTAATGTATTTTTGTTTCGTTTCGTTTTCTTTTTTTCAGGTTTCTTGTAGGCAAAGCAGAAAACTCATTAAACGGTTATCTGCGGCTGGAAGCACTGATGCGTTGGGAAATACAAGCAAGTGTATGCTGGTAAAGGAGGAGGTACTTACATGTACCCCCTTTCGCTCCCTTTCTCAAGTACCTATAACGAAGTACTTGAACAATTAAAAAAGCAATTTTTTTCCAACAGGAAAATTGAATCGTTGAAGATGGTTTTGCTTTCTTTTGCCCTGGCAAATTATGTTGGGGATCGGATTGATCAGTACCTCAAGCTACCGGATGGCACGAACGCTGGATTCACCATCGATGCCAACTTGACGTACTGCAACACCCAATGGGTGCGATTGTATCTACTGACTCAAGAGGTGAGAATGAACTGACTTATTATAGAACTCTTTCCTTATTATGTGATGTAAATTATCACTATTTTTTTTGAGAGAGCCGTCATTCCAGCAAGTTTTGGTTTCTTCAGGTTTCAAAAGCAATCAACCCCCCCCAAAAAAACAACCATAATAATATCTGCCATAATATTGACCAAAGGAACCCCAACTCTACGTAATCTTTTTGCAGAACCACGTGCGAATGTGATCACGATGCGATTTGCATGTATCAGCGTGCCCGCATGTAAACAATGCAAAGAGCGCATGCGCAGTGCCTTGTATAGCGTGACCTTGCACTGGAGGGCCGGGTGGACGTTTTCCTGGGACGCTTTTACCGAGTCGCGCTGTTTGCACTGGACTTATTGTCTAGGGAAAAGTGACCAGGGATGTTTTCCCGGGCAGCAGTTGGCCGGTAGAAGTACCCACTGGACTCGGGAGAAGTACCTGAGAGGAAAACGTCCTAGGCTGTCCGCACTGGACTTAAAATGGGAAAAGGACCCATCGTCTAGGTATGTTTTATCATTTTAAGTCCAGTGCGAACATGGCTTTAGATGTCAATTTTGACATTTCTTTATTTACATTGCGCTATTTGCATAAAGTCTACTATTTGCATGCGACCTTTTATGCTCTGTACCTTTTACCCGAAGAAGTCATTTACATACAAAGCGTGCTTTCTCTAGGGATTATGGGGCGTATATAGACGTATGTATGTGCTCACTAAATTTTGAAGTGTCACAAGTTGCACGTCTGAAACCGTCTTTTACCTAACGTTTACGCTATCGCTAAGGCTTTAAAGAATGCCAAGATATTGCAGATAAGATTTATAGTTCTACTTTAAGATCTGTTGTGTTGATTAAAGGTTAGTTTCCATCAATCTGATACACAACGTGTGGAACTGTGATTACTGTTGACTCGGAGGAATTATTGGAAATATTGCCGACAGATCCCGAGGTCTGAACGCGTAAACAAGTGAAACTGTGAGTAAACTAAAGAATTGATAGCGGCGTTTGAGTATGAAAGACTTGAAACTATAGACGTACAAAGTGAACATTACACATACTATGCAAACTTAAATTTAAATTAAATTAAACTGCTTGAACATAAGCTTTTATGAACATACACGTACACACATACATTACATGTAGTCCAAATTTGGTTTTTGTTGGAACTTGTTTCTCATATCCTGTTTGTCTTTATCATCAAAATAGCCTCGGCCCCCCAGAAAGAGCAAAAGAAGCCAGAGAGGATACTGGGTAATTTCAAAGTAATCAATTAAATGAATTTGTATTTTTTTCATGAATTCTCAAACTTTCTGTTTAGCCTCGGAAACTCATTGTTTATTGTAAACATTGTGAAAACATGCTTTAAGGTTATATTTTTTAAACAACTGCTAATCCATCTACGATATTGTTCAACTTGAAAAAGAGAGGACGCTGCGAAAAGAAGTGCAGAGTGTTGACAACAGTAGTAAATATGACTTATTTTTGTTTGAATAAAATAGGTGTGGCCTTTGGTTTCTAATTTTGACTTTCTAGTTAAAAATGGAACACTCATAATGGTGATATCACACTTGAGGCTGTGAAATGATTGCACAAAACAAACCTGTCAATGAAAACAAAAGTAAATAACTTCCTTGTGATGGTATAGTGCCAAGTTAGTTATTTCTATCCTGTTTGTCTTTATCATCAAAATAACCCCAGAAGAAGCAGAAGAATATTGTGAATATTGTTTAAACATGTTTTACTGTTATATTTTTTAACATTAGATACTCCAGCTGCAAGTGTACACCTTGAAATGGAGAGGATGCTGCTAAAGGAATTGCAAAGTGTGGACAACGTAGATGGTAAATATGGCACATTGTTTGGTAAAAAACAGTTGGACCTTTGGTTTTCCATTTTGATTTTCTAGTTCAAAATGGGACACTCGTAATGGTGACATATCATACACGAGTCTGTGGAATGTGAAGGTTAGTATTCAAAAATAATATATGTATGATATAGCAACCTTCGAGTATTCACCTGGTCAACAACTTGAAACAGAACTCTAATTTTAGCTGTACATGTAGTTTATGTACCTCTTGTAAAAGCTACATGTAATTTATACTTGTGAAAAAAAATTTGATTCTGAGTTAACTAAAGTGACTGACTCGCATTCCTTTTTTTTATTATTTTCAATTATGTTTAGATCTAAAGTCCGAAAACTTAGATCTGATGGCAGAGAACATCGCCTTAGAAGAGGTCATCAGGAACTTGAGGAAGGAGCTAGCAGAGAAAGGTATAGCTAGGGGATACAATTCCTTGTATGGTTGAAAGTGGGTGGATATTCTTATAATGGACTATGTTAAACTATACTCTTGTAAAACAAATAAGATACATAAACATACATTCACTGCTAAAATCTGAATGTTTTATGTTTTCATTAGATCAAGAGAAACCCAATGACAGCATTTGTGCTGCACCTCGCCCAGGAAAAATCAAACCTGCCATGTAAGCAGTTTTCTTAATATATTTTCAACATTGATTTGACCCTGAGAACGACGAGAGGTTCTCCAAGTTCTTTGCCCAAAAGAAGAAGACAGCTTCGAAGATGGCTTGTTCTCTAATGAATGCCTTCTTCACCAATGGTGAGCTGGCAGAGAAGAAACATTAATGTAATCAATGTGATCAATGTAACGTAGTTCTAAAATAGTAAAAAGCGTGAAGGATATTCACCAAAATAAAACAATTTCTGGCAAGAATGCCGACTAGATGTGTCGTGTCGTGGCAGGGTGCAGTAATACCCTAAAAGAAGGTGTGAGCCTGCATAAGTTTCCTAAAGATGAGGGACAACGTAAAACAACGGGAAACAAAAGTCCAACTGACGAGGGCGAACTGGAACGGCCCGTCTGCAACAAGCGTCATTTGCATGACTATGAGAATAGTCTCTATTCTCAATTCGGGTTACCGACGGGTCATCCTCGACTGAAGGAAACTGCCGTTCAGAGTAGAATGAAGAAAGATCTCATTCATGAACCGAGACGTCGTAGTGATGCTTATAAAAATGAGAGAGAAGGAGGGTAAGTCGGACAGGTTTTGAAACACACGTATACGTATGATGTACTTTCACCAGTACCGAGTATCGTACTCGGGGGTAAATCACGCTGTGGACAATATTCACGGGCCCAAGTGAAAGTAGTAGCGCTTACGAATAACCAATGAGACACCCCGAGGTAGCAGACGATTTGGTTTCGAAATTTTCTGATGTTGACGGTACGTCAAATTCTCAGGTAAGTAATCATCACAACTACTCGTCCAACAAACAAAGTAAATATGTGCAGAAATATTGGGGTGGTAATTATAGTAGAGACCTAACTGAGTTTGTTTAAATTAAGTGCAAAGGAAGAACGGTTCGTGATGGATCTGTGGTGGTTTCTTGACGAATGCGTTATAAACTCTGTAGCAATTGAGTCCAAAACAAGCAAGGACTTCTTAAAAAGGTGTACAACTAAAGCACCGGCTTTGTGTCCCTAACGTACCAGACGTACCTAACGTACCAGACAAATTACCCATCGACATCCTAGCTACCAGTCGCATAGCAAAGTGATTCAGCAACTGGTTGGATATTTGCTTGTTTGCTAAACAGGTCGCTTTTGAGCAACTCGGTTTGTGAGGTAATGACACGAGTGTGGATTTTTGATATAAAGAAAGCCTTTATATTGACACTTGGTAATTACATTTGTTATCATTTTTAGAATTAGATACGACTTATAGGTTCTTCGGTTTTGTTATAAACTGTTAACTAGTAAAATAAGGGAACAAAAATCCATTTTAATTAGACTAACAAAACTATTATATAGTCTCTTGGTTGAGGACTGGCAAAAGAACTGATTAGCCTGATTAACTAATATTAAATATAATAAAAACAACATTTATTCTTTATTTCTGAGTTTATTTGATCATTTAAAAATAATAACCAGTTTGCGCCGGATGACGTATATAAACGCATGACGCATAAACACGCCAAGTTCAAGTTCGGAAATGTCTGTCTGCAGCGAGCAAGGCCGGAAATGCGTGGTCGTGCTTCCCGGCACTATTAGCCTGAACACGCTTCGGAACGAGTTTCGTTAAAAATAATCCCGCCCGTAGGCTCGGTGATGTTAAAATAATCCCGGCGCGAACTGGTTAAAGATAGTTAACACCATTTGCTTTTGGAGTAATATTTACAAATAATGAGTTAGGGGATTCATTATAGTAAATATTATGACGCTGTTTTGTAATCATGCTAGAAAAACTTAATTATATTGTTGTAGTCTGGTTCCTTGACTTCCCTCAGACAAAACAGAGCAATTTATAAACGTCGATAAATTATCTGGTTAGGAAACCAGACTGTTTTTTTTGCAGCCCTAAAACTTTTTTTTAATCGTTTTGATCAATTTCTGTAGTGCAGCACGGCAGTCAAATTATTGGTGTCCGGAAATTGGTAATTGTTTTTGGCATAGGCAGGCTTACCTGCATACACAGCGATTGTGAAATTCAGAAACTTTGTGAATGTTTTAAAACAGTTGAGTAAAAACTGTCCACAGCTCCACACCTGGTTGTACAGGTTTTGTTGAACTACAAATAAATATACACTTGTATACTCCATCAGGCACAGAGGTCTGTGAAAAACTGAGCTCCATCATCAAAAATAGTATGCTGGTGAAAGACATCGGCATGATGTCAAGCACGGAGCAAACCGTCACTGGAGTCTGTCCATAGCGTGATCAATCGCTTTGCTCCAAAGCTCCTGTCCTCTGACTATGGCATGATAAGCAGGTAAAAAGAGCAGGTTTCAATGTATGTTAACTGTATTCTTCTTGTGACATTTTATGATACAAGCAGAGATGCCAAGATTACACAAAAGCTGGGCGTAGAGTGGCAAACTTTAGCTGAAATTCAAAAAGGTGGCGTCCAAAAATTGGGCTACACGTGGTATGTAGTGTAGTTGTATGTACATGTGTATAGATGTGCATCGTATACGTGGCTATAGTCTCTGAACTTTTGAAATTTCTAATGTTGGTGTTGATGTGGGCTCCCTTTTTCCCCTCAGTTTTTTTTGGAATGACAGATCCTATGCCGCCAGTACTTATTATACTTATTATACTGTGTTGTACTATTTTGTGTTGACTAGAGTACGAGTTGAACTTGTCGGAAAAAGTCAAAGTATTTTCAAATAATTTGTTTACTCCTTAATTAGTGGTTCTTTATCAGATTTACCACTTTTGGTACTTTTCAAGTCATATTAAGGAAAATGAGTGCCGGCCGTGTATAGAATTCATTTAAAAAATATTGAAAAACGTGGAATCTGGGACTGAGAAACAATTCCAATTTTGTAAGGATATACTTAGAATATTGTATTGACTCTCCATAGACTTCGTATGCAACCAGTACATGTATGTAATTTTACAAAGCCAACTGGCTGTGTTGAAATATCAGATGGCATACAAATGTCACCTTCCCATTTATAATCTATGTATCCTCTTACAGTACATGTAACTGGAGTGTTCTACACAGGTTTTTGTTAATTGTTTGGCCTTAGACCATCAGTATTATGCATTGCACTGTTTTACATTGATTTCCGATGTTTTCTTTGTTTTCACAGAAAATGCAGTGGATCAAGAAAGCTTTATGCTTCTTGATATGTGCTTGGAGTCGATGAAAGAGTTGATCCCCCAAGTCGATCCACGGATGAAATTCCTAAGCAAACTTAAGAATTTAAAGGGATTCCATGAGGTACATGTACAGTCTTTGCCTCCTGCACATGTACCTGTAGCCATTGAAGATGGTAACAGCAGTGACGATGAAGTAGATCAACTGGAAGTGCTTGAAAAAGGCATTGAGTTGTGGGACACCTTTGATGAGTCAGAACTTGAATCAAGATGCGCTATCCTTGTTTCACAACTGCTAGCTTCAAGTAGCGTTGTTCAATCAACAGTAGACACGTTGTAAACCACACAAATGATGTCATCAAAGATATAGTTTCTTTCCTAGGTTATAAAACTAGAAAGTTTGTAGTTGCAAGGGGAATTGAAGACAGCGAAGAGTTTGAGGAGCTTATGGGTAATTTTCAGGTAATTTTCAGGTTTGCAGTGATCCTTTAAGAATCTGACAACTGATTATCTGCGGAAAAGTACTTCAGAACCCACAAGTTGTTTGCAAAACCTAAGGAGGTTCCCATTGCAGTTGGATACTACCCAAGAATTAATTCTTTGACAGGAAATACAGTACAAGTTATGCGGACAGTGTCATTTCAGTACATTCCACTGAAGCCTCTTCTGAAAGCCACTTTAGAAAGTAGTGACACATACAAGCAAATAATACAACACCGTCTTAAATACGATGGGCTGATGGAGGACATTCAAGATGGTAGCTTTCTGAAGCAGAATGTGTTCTTTTCCCAGCCAAATGTCATCAAATTATTTGTCTTTATTGATGACTTTGAGGTGACCAACCCATTGAGCCCCAAGGCCGGCACACACAAGCTGAAAGGAGTGTACTTCACACTGGCAAATCTTCCCCCAAAGTTCAGATCATCAATGAAGAACATGCACCTGCTGATAATGTACAATTCTGCGGATGCCTAACTTTATGGATAGGGTGCAATCATGGAACCACTGATAAATGACCTAAACATATTGGGAAGAGAAGGCATGGATATATCAACACCTGATTTCGAAGGCAATGTTAAGGTTGGAATTGCACAGGTTGTTGGAGACAATCTGGGGGGGGGGGGGTTACTGCAAATTACCCTTGCAGATGGTGTAAGGCACACAGAGATGAAGCAAGAGTGCCGACTACGGAAGACAAAAATAATCTACGTACAACAGCTAACTATGAACTTGATATAAATCAAACCCTTCAAGAGACTGGAATTAAAAGACGTTGCCCTTTAAGCCAGGTGGAGAATTTTCATGTTGTCAACAACGTTGCTCCAGGTATAATGCATGACTTACTTGAAGGAGTCTGTCCTCTGAATTTAAAACTAGTTCTTTAAAGAATTCATTCAACAAGGACACTTTACCATTTATGTTCTTAACTCGCGCATTGCAAGTTTCAATTACGGGTCCCCCGACAATCAAAATAGGCCATCCCTGTTTTCGCATCATGTACTTGCCAATCCAGATGGATCTGCTGGACAGACGTGGTGTTTGATGAGACACATTGGAGTGAGTGAGTGAGTGAGTTTTTAGGGTTTAACGCCGTACCAGCATCAATGGCCATATTCACGGCGGGAACAAATTTCATTCAACAATTTTTTATTTCATTCAACAATTAATGTGAAGAAGTTACAGTTTTAGAGGTGGGGGAAAAAACCCACGGAGTCAGGCAGGGACTGAAAACCCAATCCACATATTGGCCCAGGCCCACATTGGAGTGATAGTTGGAGACATGGTTCCTGAAAATAATGTGTACTGGGAAGTAATTCTGATGCTGTTGGAGTGCATGGACATTATTTTTTCACTTGTTGTAAGTGAAGGAGAAACTATCTACTTAAAACATCTCATTAGAGATCGTCACAGCTTCTTCCTAGAAGTCTTTGGAGACCGCCATTTAAAGCCCAAGCATCACTTCATGACCCATTACCCATCAGCTATGCTTGCACTTGGGCCTTTGAGAAGTTTCTGGGCAATGCGATTTGAAGCGAAACACAATTTCTCAAAGAGACTTGCACACATTGTATGCAATTTTCAGAACATAGCAAAAACCTTGGCATACAGAAGCCAGCTGCTACTTTGCTATAACTTGCTGTCCACGGAAAACACAACAGGTGAAGATATAGAAGTGGGTTCTGGTACCTCTGTTTTTATTTCTTCCTTGGACAATGCCGAGTTCCTCTCAGATGTTCTTCGTGTTGGCTTATATGATGAGGTGTGTATGTGTATGCATATTAATTAGGTACACAAAGCTAATTTGCATAATTATGGAGGAATTTACTTGACATTGTATTTGAAGACCCATCATAATTAATAGAGGAAGCCTACATAATTGCATTTGCATAATTTTCATGGTTGCTATTTTTGAATTTGGGAAAATTTGCGCTTTTTGACGTTATGATACTCGCTCACGAAAAATGATACACATTCAGGATTGGGTGTAAACATTAACAGGTGGCATTTTTCAAGAAAAGTTGTCTAAAATATTCCATTTATAGTCAACAACATATTGAAAAAGCTGTTCAAATTATTCAAAAACCTAATTTTTGTACTTTTCTGTCATTTTTGGCAGGATTTTGGCGATTTTCGATGAACTTTGATTGACCGTAACTCTAGAATTCATTGACCGATTTAATGTTTTACTTTTTTCTTTCAATTGGCATTGGTTATCTACATATAGCAGATTAAAAATTGTTGTATGTGCTATACCTACTAATATCACCCGACCACGTCCAAATGTTAAAAAAGGTGATTTTTGGGTCCAAGTTACTTGGACTAAGCCTAGCCAGACGAATACAGGTCAACTCGTACGCGAGCAAACTCGTACACGACAAACTCGTACACGAACCAACTCGTACGCGGACCAACTCGTACGCGGACCAACTCGTACGCAGACCAACTCGTACGCGTGCCAAATACTTTTTTGTTACTGTATCTTAAAAATACTAATCAAATGAAAACATTAGTCTAAAAAGATCTATTAATATTGAAAAAAGTTATGTCAAACGAAGTTTACGAAATTAAAACCAAGATGTATATAAATAAACAATAGTAAAATCTTACACGAATGCCTTTGTAAAAAGAAAAGTCTAAGTTAAGCTTATTCTTAAAAACCGAAAGAAATGAGACTGTACAAACTGAATCTCATGATGTAACTTGTGCATCGTTACATTTAATGGAATTTAAATTGTATACGAAAATGTTTACAACTACAAGGCTAAAGGTTAATAATGCCAAAAAGATTAATAATGCCAAAAAGGTTAATAATGCCAACAATCGTGCAGATTGGCCTTGGATGCCCCAGAGTATCTGCCTTTTTAATTGATCAAAGCCATCTGTACCCGTGAACCACAATTTCAAACCGCTTACGAGTTGGACTGCGTACGAGTTGGCTGGCGTACGAGTTGTTTGGCGTACGAGTTGTCCCGAGTACGAGTTGACCAATCTGCGTACGAATTGGCCTGCGTACGAGTTGGTTCACGTACGAGTTGACCTGTTTCCAGCCAGACCATCGGCTGACTTGCCAACTCGGCACCTACTTATCCATGTTTTCTCTCCCACATAGGCCTACTGCATATGTGAGCCACAGTGCCGGTGCGAACAAGATTGGGATTATTTTGTCGCTTGATACTCACTCAGACCATTGCTATAAATATGAAGTTAGGCCTAGGCCTAGTTTAAATGTTGAATTCTACACCTTCAGACGTTTAATACGATGTCGAGTAACTTGGTAAATTTCGCCTTTTTTAACATTTGGTCTTTTTCAGTTTTTGGACATGGTCTGGCGAAAGTAGGGTCCAAGGGAATCCTATATGGTCGCTTCGTGTTTAATTCAAAACCACCGACAATGACCGACAACAGAAATATCAGATTTCACCCTCAAAACGGCCACAAAACTACAGACGTTTTCCTAGTTCCGGATCGCAAAAACAATTCAGGCTGTTTTCGGCAAGTCTAATCCTCGAATTTTAAATGAAATAGGTTTAGTAGTTTACCTTAAGTAATGGAGAAACTACATTTTTTGTTTCAATATTTATGCTCTTCTAATTAATTTAAAAATATGACGTCAAATATACCGACATCACTTTTTCTAGTTGCGGAATCAGTTTAACTAATTCCGGATCGGGTAAAAAACTGCTTCGTACATGAAAAATAATCACGCTAGAACCAACCCGAATCAAGCCTATATTTCTGATAAAGTATTCATTAGTTTATATAAATACAGTTTAAAATACATTTCAAATACTTCCACTTCCAATAAAGTTCAAAAAGAAGACTTGCAAGGAAATGTTTTGAAATGATTTGTCCGTGTAGCGTGCGCGACCGGTACTTGTGTGTTGCGGCAACGAGCCGATAAACGTTGACCGATCACATCGCAGAACACGTCATATGAAAACGCTTGCGCGCGTGTAGTTGATGCATGTATTTTACGCGCGATCCGGAACTTGGCAGATTTTTTAATACTGGAGACTTTTAGACTTATTTTTACTCAACAAATAATCGATGCATGAGTTTTATACAACTGTAGACCACAAAAAGGCATAAATGAAATCAAACGCTTTGAGTGAAATGTCGGAGAATATTTGTTCGTGGTTTTGCGGCTCCCGTGATTTCTACAAACCGTCAAAACATGTCAAAGTACGAGTCAAAAATCTTTTCAAAATCTTTTCAAAATGCACTTCATCTAAAAAAATAGTATTGGAGACCAAGCCATAAAAGGGTAGGTTTTTATTTAAAGCGATCCGGAACTAGGAAAAATAGGTGTTGTCACGTGATGCATGAAAATGAGTTATGCTGCATTCCAATCGCGTCGTGTTCACGAGTCGTATAATGGCGTTGTAATCGCCTGGTAACTCGTGTTCACCAGTGGTAAACTCGAGGTGGATTTTTTTTCTCCATGTTCACGACTTCATAACAACGAAATACTCGCGCATGCGTGTTCGTTCACGTACAAGTTCTTGCGCGATAAAGAATGTCCTTACCGCACGACAAACTCAACTGTGCGCGTGCGTCTTGGTGAGTAGCGTTTTGAATGCAACCGACTCGTGAACGTGGTGAACACGATAAAAACGACGCGATTGGAACGCAGCATATGATGCAACTCGATCTCAAATGTATTGGGCACAATCGGTCGATGTACATACAAGATAGGGAGTCGGGAACTAGCTTGAACGGGTTTCCGCCCTTAAAAGCTGTCGTACAAAGTAGTTCCGACTCCCTATTATCGTTCGAAAAGCACTTGTGTTTACAAACGTGATCCAGTCTACTCATTATCATAATCGATGCATCTTGCGCGCTCAGTAACGGAATCGCACTCGGGATACAGGGACCATTGAATGAACGCTGGGCGTGAAGACCACATCGCATCGTTCAAACATTAACACGCGTTGGAAATTAAACATGTTCTCGATCGCGAGGGGAGCTCTCGGAATGGAACGGGAATTTTCACTTTTAATCCGTATCGTAAGTAAACTTCAGTACAACTATCTTAATCATCGATGTCTACTTGTACCTCAGGAGGCATATCTAGTCATTTGGAGGCCGTCTTGAGGGTGAAATTTGATGTTTTTGTTGAAAAATTTTGGTTTTGGGGCCAGTGACAAAATTGTGATGCTCGGCATAACACCATTAGCTTAGATTCTACTATCGCCAGACCATGTCCGAATGTTAAAAAGGCGATAAGTTGGGTCCAAGTTACTTGGACTACCTAAAGGGCCACCACTCACTTGACTCAGAGCTCCTGCATAAAGTCTATTGGCCATGACAGAACATTTGAAAGTATTATCAAAGAATTTGTGCACTCCTTAAACAGTGTTTCTTCAACAGATTTACAACTTTTGGTACTTTTCAGGTCATATATGAGTGGTGGCCGAGTATGACATTTTTTCTGGCATGTTCAAAGGGTTCGCTGTAGCCTCCTACACCTCGAAATAAAATCAGAAAATCACGCCGAAGTAAACATTTTCTCTAACTTTGTAACGGGTGAATAAACTCAAGATTTATGAACGGGAGTGTTTAAAACAAGTGCGCCACGTTATGGGCTGCGCCACGTTAGGGTAGGCCTACAGCTTTAAAGGGTTCTAGAAATGTGGTTTTTACTAGTTTAAATGAAAGATTATAACTAATTGAGTGATTTTCAGTTTATAAAAGTTTTATTTTGGGGTAATTAATATGAGAAGAAAAATAATAAGGTGCTTTGGTGGACCGGCTCCGCCCCTAGAATAGTAGCTTATTAACATGTAACATTTGCATAATTGTGACGTATGTTCGGAAAGACTTCGACGTCGCGACCAGCGTTGCCCGTGCATGCATGCATCGTGTGCCACGCGTATTGATGCAAAATCATTCAGTCGATGGTTGACTCAAGTTATTGTCAAAGGAATTGCTCTGAGTTTTCTTATTTAAAAGAAGAATGCCAGCCAGATGTGTTGCTGCAAGTTCAGATGTAGGACCTGATGATAATGCGGATATTTTGTCAGATTCTGTGGAATATGTTTTCCCCTCCTCGAACTGTCGTCTTCACTCGCCATGTCTGAACAAAATCTGCTGTGTGCGTAACTGCGTGCATGGCATCTCGCATCCATGTACATACAATGTACATTGTACATGTATTTACGTACGCGGATCGCATGCTGCACGCACGCCGTGAAGCGGCATCGTACGGGGCTTATCTAGTGTCCAGACGTATTGTCAGGTACCAGACTATAATTTTGTTTCTTTTTGGGGGTTGCCGAATGTTCGTCACGAACAGCAACATGGCAACATATTTTGTTTGACCTTAGAGCTGTGGTATGAATATCATGCCTGTCTCACTTGTAACATGACCTTTTTGACTCAGTTTTTGCTTCTGGCCAGTAGCAAAAAGTGCAGGCATTCAACAGATTTGTTTTTAATGATCATATACTATAGGTTAACAAAATGTATTGCTTTGTTTTTGTTTCAGAATGGACAAGAATAAATGCATATTAGTCACCATTGTTAGTGTTATGGCAGGAACAATTGTCATTTTGCTGGTTCTACTGATAATCGAAAAAATCTACCGAATGCACGGTATTATGAATTAAGTCAACAGTACATGTAAGTTAAAAATGCTTTGAATTTACAGATGGGTCTCTCCATGCTAACGAACCCATTGTCACTGTTGTCATGCATAGCCAATTTAAAAGTCACGTTATTTTCGGCAGGACTGAGATTTAAAACCACAAATGTGATTAATGTTGTTGTTAATTTGTCATTAAATAAAACAAACACTTTTGACCATCTCTGGTTTTGTTTTTAGTTTTATTTAAGGAAATTTATGAGAAATGTCCAGTAAAAAAGTTGTGCCGCAGTGTGACACTTCCGTGCTAACAAACTTTAAGGGGTAAAAAAAAGAAGACAACGGCTCCCAAAATTTAAGAACACTCGGGAAATGTGTAGAAAATGTGATATCCGACATCTGTGTACTTTTATACTTTATGGGAAAGAAAATTAAGTAACAATTGGGAATATTTTATTTAGAAGTTAGGTTCGTAACGGCATCCGTCCAGAACGTTACGAACGGTTTTTGTTTCAGACGAAAATATTCTAAAGTCGGACAATTGCCGTAATGGAATTTCAAACTAGCACATAACTGACATTAAATAATATACCCGACTTTTTTGAGAATCATCTTGTTTTAGTTTTTAAAAAATACAAAATAATATTTTAGGGATGAATTCCGTCAATTTTTATTAAGTTCGTAACACACCAAAATCTCCCGCCAGTTTCCACATTTCGCGCCAAACACCTAAAGTGTAAATCGCATTTGCCAGATGATGTGTGATATAAACAGGGTACCAGTCTATTGTGAGTTTATTCGTGCGTGTAGGAAACTTTTAGGATTACGTGTTTTTGTCAGTCCAGCACGTCAAGGAATTCAGGTAAGTTTACGAACGTAAAAAAACGTTACGAACCTAAATATTGGCATGTCCATAATACGCAATAAAATCTGTATTTTCTCTCGGATGACCAGATTGCGATGTCTACCTTTTGTTTTAGAAATATGCTGGGTTTTTACGATAAAGTTTTGTTACAAAATGTTCGTTGGTGACCCTATATTGATTATTGACGGACACACACACGCATACCTGCGAGCTGCGTTCGTAAACAGGACGGAATGAAAGCATGCATGTTCGTAACTTGGACAAAATGTGTTGGGAACCATAGTGGTGGTGCGGTGGTACTATCGCCCCCCGGTCGACGTGGTGTTGCGCTACCGAAAAAACAATCAGATTTCACCCTAACAACGGCCATAAAAATAGACACACCACCTGAGATACAAATATTCATCGATGATTAAAATCATGGTACTACTAGAACTTTACGATCTTCACGAAAAGTGAAATTTCCAGTTCAATTTTGAGAGCTCTCTGCCGTTTCAATGACCGTTATTTTTTCACTGACTGTAAACCTCGGTCACAGTTAGCGCGCACGCAGTGATAAGTAAACGTTACGAAAACGGGATTTGGTTGCATCAAAACTGTTTTCGAGATCGAGTGTGAAAAAATCGTTGCCTCGTGATTGCATCCGACATTGGTTCACTTCATTATTAATGTTGACCGTACCGATTCTGACGGGAACCAGTGTACGATATTCTTCATGCATGCGCGACATATCATTCATCACGTGCAAACGATTTTTTCCACACTCGATCTCAAAAGCAGTTTTGGTACAATCAAATCTCGTTTTCGTAACGTTTACTTACTGCGCGCGCTAACTGTGAGCAAGGTTTATACTCGTCTCATTTTATATTGCAAAATTAATGGTCAAAAACTGGCACTCGGCAGGGAGCTCTCGGCTCGGAATTCAACTGAAAATTCGCTTAAGTCTACTTACGATCTTCATTTAAACTCAGTACCATGATTTCAATCATCGATGACTATTTATTTGTATCTCCAGTGGTGTGTCTAGTAAATTTTGGGGCCGTTTTGAGGGTAAATTCTGATGGTTTTTTTTTTTTTTTTTTTTTTTTAATTTTTATTTTGTTATTGCAGTTTTATGAAAAGGTTTGTCTCAGACTATAGCCACATCATGTCCAAATATTTGAAATGTTCCTTTTTTTTCACCAGAATATTTTTGTTGTCAAACTACTTTGTATTTTTAATACTTATTTTCAATGATTATTATTATTTTTTTATTTTTTTTTTTTGGGGGGGGGGGGGGGGGGGGTGAGGAATGTTTGTGATTCTATTTTTTTACTCTCATGAGGCCAATTAAAATAAATAAATTAATTTTTTATATAGGCCTATTGTGATTTTTGTAATTTGTTTTTATTTGAAGGGTAAATTATGGTAAAACTCAGAAGCCATAGGGAGGATGGGGAGCCTGTATGTACCGGTAGGCGGACAAAATCTGAAGCTGCATCTTCAGCTGTTAGGAAGTGGCTGCAGATAATGAAACAAAAAAAACCCTCAAAATACATGGAATTTCGAGCCAAAGAAACACAGCGCCTTAGGGATTTCCGAAAACAAATGTCAGCTGAGACCAGAGCCCGATACAATGACATGTCGAAACTGAGAATGCAAAAAGCGAGAAAAGGGAAGAAAGAAGCTGCAAGCAGACCTATGCACCAGCAAAACCGAGTGACAAGAGCCCAAGTTCTCACCCAAAAGCAGAAACAAGTGAAACAGAGGGACTACTGGAAAATTAAAAAACGAGAACAAAGAAGTAAGTTGACAACCCAAAAGAAACGCCGAATAAAGGAAAAAGACAAAAAGAGGAAGCAGGCAAAGCGAGAAAACCTGGAAAAGACACCAGCATGTGCATGTACTTCAGAGCCATTCTGTTCCGAAGCGGCAAGAAGACAAGCCCTCTTCAGATGCAAATCCAAAATACCCCAAACATCTGACAAATATGCAACAGTAGTTCAAGGGTTAATCACAACGGCAAGCCCCAACAAAAGGGTTGCTTTGGAACATAGAGGAATTCACTTACAAACTGTATTGAAAGCCAAAGAAGCAAGGGAAGTTGAAGAAATATTGACACCTGTAAGAAACACATGTAGGGCATTCAGTAGAAGGCAACGACGCAGCTTTGTCCACCAGTTGGGAGTAAACTTAAAACAATCCAGACATGGTACAAAAGCCAAGATTTGTAGGATGTTTGGCTTTGAGAGGAAGTATTTGAAGAAGTACATAAGCATGCAATATCTCAAGGAAGTTGGTACCCGTTCCGATGCAGTGAAAGAAGACACCAAAACAACTGTTAAAGAATTCTACACAAGACCCGACGTGTCAACTGAGCTCCCTAATAAGAAGACTGTGTCAAAACAGTCAACGCAGAAACACGTCCTCCAGAGGACTTTAGAAGAAACATTCAAGAACTTCAAAACAACACATCCAACAGTTAATTTGTCGCAGTCAAAATTTGCTGCTCTTCGCCCAAGGAACGTCGTCGTTCAAAGTAAAGCAAAGTGGATCCAATGTCTGTGCGAATATTGCGAGAACGTCGACTTGAAGATTAAGGAAATCAACAAGTGTGCATCATCTCACGAGCAGAGATGCAAGGTAAAGGATAGATACCATGCTTCAGATCTTACCATCTGTGATAAATCTCACACATATGGGGATCTAAAGTGCATCGACAGAAAATGCAGAAACTGCGGTGTGCAGAATATGGGCTTATTTCTTAAGCCGGTGCTTGATCTTGCAAGAGACAGTGATGTGACTTGGCGAAAGTGGGGAACTGCGTTGTACAAGGGTAAGCCGAAGAAGAGCATTTTGAGAGTAAGTGGCACCCTACAGGATTTATTGTTGGAGCTTGAAAGTGAGCTGGAGACTTTCTCGGCACACCTCTTCCAGGCCAGGTGGCAGCAAAGTCAGTTTTCATCCATCATTCGGAATCCTCCTGCAAAGTCTGTCATTTTGGTCATGGACTTCGCAGAAAACTTCACATGCAACCAACAGAGGGAAGTCCAAAGTGCACATTGGACCCAGACACAAATAACCCTCCACCCCATGGTATCGTTTTACAAGTGTAACACGTGCGATAAAGATGATGCAGTAAGGGAAGCGATTGACATAATCACGGATGATCTAATACACGATGCACACGCCGTCAATCATTTTCTAACAGTTGCGGTATGGTACCTCAAGAACCAGCGAGGGCTAGACGTGTCAAGACTCATCCAATGGTCTGACGGATGCAGCTCGCAATACAAAAGTAGAACCCCGTTTATGGACATCTCATGCTTTGCTGAAGACACTTCATTGGGATCTGTAGAGCGCCATTTCTTCGGAAGCAGGCACGGGAAAAACCCATGTGATGGGGAGGGGGGAGTAGTGAAGAGCAGTGTCACAAGATCAGTCAAGTCAGGAGATGGTGTGGTGATAAATGACACTGGGTCTTTCTATCGGCTGTGTACTACAAAATTGGCCAGGGGAAGTATCGATGAAGATGGAAACTGCCATCACACAAGAAGAAAGTTCTTGCTAGTCGAAAAACAGGATATCAGAAGAGACAGACCAGAGAGAACGAATGTCACCACGCTGCAAGGCACTAGAAAGCTGCATGCTGTTGTTGGACTGGGTGCATCACAACTGAGTACTCGAAGACTTTCCTGCTTCTGTGACAGCTGTGAAGAATCACAAGGGAAAGAGACGGCAGTATCTTCTTGCATCAACTCTGCCTATGTAAGCAGCTGGGTGAAGAGGAGACTAAAAAAACCTGGAAAAAAGGCGCAGAAGATGGAACATGCAGGTTTGTTGAAAATTGTACCTTGATTTTACATGTTGTTTTTTCTTCGTTTGTGTATTTTCTTTTGTGAAATAAAGATTTATAGATAAATGTATTTCAACTTGGTTTTCAAATTGTTGTAGATATGACAGGATGTCTAACTAATGATGAAGAGTTGTCCGAGACAGAAGAGATGGAACTTGAAGGTAAAGCCTCCGAAAATTTTGAAAATTGAGCATTAAATTGAGGATGGTTCCTTTTTGCAAGAAACCATCCTCAATCCTCAAATCAACAGTTATTTTTTAAATTTGTTCAGTGGAGGGGTGGCCATTGCCTCATTCCTCCAAAATCCTGCACCTATCACTGTATGGGTTGTGGCAGTGCCGATGACATTCAGAAGCAGCTAGTGCGGATGATATCGAGCATAATGCAGGGCGCGATTCTGCGTGACTGAACATAAACAATGCTGGGCACTACAGCCTTTCATTCTCAATCCTCCAAAACCACTCGGAGGATTGAGGAGGGTTGGGGTTAGAGGCTAATCCACCCAGGACTGTAATAGCAATCTATGGATCAGTGTCATACGTTTCATTCTTTTTCTGGTAAGCGTTTACTGTTTGCTACTTTGTACTTGTAGAGGAAAAAACAGTGACCGAGGATGCGTCAAGCGAGGACAAAGCACATGATTCGTCAAGCGAGGACAAAGCACATGGTATGTTAATATAGTTGTGGTATGCTCCATTATGATTAACGTACTGTTGCTAAACTGAGATACCTGCAATGCATAAAGTCTCCAACAAATCTGTACTGTGTTGATGAGTCCCATCTACCCATTGATTGATTGATTGACTTCTTCACTCAAGTAAGACATTTGTCCTAAGTTTATAGACGATGTTCCCTCTGTTTACATCTATATTCAAATGGGCCCGGCGGTATGCGCAGTGCGCACGCATCGTGTTTTGCATAAAATTTGATTGAGGAGTGACGTCGCAGGTCAGATCGCCTTTAACCAATTTTATGTAAAACACGATGCGCAAACCACCGGGCACATTTGAATATAAAACAGAGGGCACATTGATAATTATGTCCTTTTACCTTTTCTCTTAAAGAAGACCTGAATGACAACCTAGATGCCATTATGGGTGAAATCCAAGAAATACTGGAAGAGTCTGACACAAGGGGACACGCTACAGCACTCCTTCAGATAGGCGATTGGTGCAGTGTCAATTATGATGAAGTAACATATCCTGGTGTCATTGATGAAATTGTCGGTCGTGACTACAAAGTTTCAGTTATGCTCAAGGCTGGGAGAGACATGTGGCGGTGGCCTGACCCACCTGACTCCGTTTGGTACGAATGCAAAGATGTCATCAAACAGATATCACCGCCAAATTTGATTGGTTCGCGTGGGCTTTTTAAATTTGCACAAGGCAATGAGCCTTGAACAAACTTTTCACTGTGTAATTTGGTTACGAGTAATCGATTCACTTATCCGGTGTGCTAACTTCTCCGGCGGGAAAATTTTGCTTCAACACGCATGCGGCGGATAATTGCAGAAATTAGCACAACGGATAAGTGAGATTGTTACACCAGAACCGGTTCCAGACATCAACGGTCGGGTACTCAGGTACCGATGCACACGCGTGCACAGCCCTAGTTTTGGATTGTTACATATTGAAGTAACTGTTAATTAGTGTTAACTGTTAGTGTTACCTGTATTTCAAGTTAGTTAATCTCATAAATGTCGACATCAGCTGTTCGCAAGGTTAGATGAATTCTTATCTTATCAGCAAAAATGTGGTTCAGAGTGTCAGCCAGGTGTGCATGCCCAATTGTTGCTGTTTTTGGCAAAAACCAGTTAAGATATTTCTTTTTATTTATTACCTCTTAAAATACCTTGTAGGACCAAACAAAATAAATGGTGTGTTTACGGTAACAGCTTGAAAAAATCCAAGTACATGTAGGTAGGGAAATAATTTTATTTTGTCTCTTTTTCCAAATCTAGTCAAGTTTTAAGTGTGGAAAATGATTATGTTTGTAGCAAATAATTAAAACTATCAACTAGCAAAACGGCAAAAACAAGTTTGATGTCGGCAATTTTGCGACCAAAAATCCAGGTACATGTAGGTCGGGTTACCGTAGACTCACCATTGTTTGGCCTAATTTTTTTATAAATTTTAAAATAAATTGTCAATGAATTTTTAATGAACTGTTTTTAGCAATGGTTATTCTAATAAACCGTATTTTACTGTACTGAAGCTAATTCTGTATTTTACAGTAGTTGAAGCTAATTTTGAGGCCATAACAGGGGGGGGGGGGGTGGGGGTCAGGCCCTACAGATTTGTACCTTTTTATTACATGTAGTACTATTGTTGTCGGAGCCTGCCCCCCCACCCCTGGACATAAAGAATACAAGAAATTAAAGCTGATATACGGTACAATTGACGTAATTTTTTAATAAATTTTAAAATAAATTGTCAATGAATTTTTAATGAACTGTTGGAAGCAAAATTATTTAAGCAATGGTTATTCTAATAAACTGTATTTTACAGTAGTTGAAGCTAATTTTGAAGCCATAACAGGGGGGGGGGGGGGTGTCAGGCCCTACAGATTTGTACCTTTTTTATTACATGTAGTACTATTGTTGTCGGAGCCTGCCCCCCCCCCACCCCTGCACATAAAGAATACAAGAAATTAAAGCTGATATACGGTACAATTGACGTAATTTTTAAATAAATTTTAAAATAAATTGTCAATGAACTGTTGGAAGCAAAATTAATTTAGCAATGGTTATTCTAATAAACCGTATTTTACTGTACTGAAGCTAATTCTGTATTTTACATTAGTTGAAGCTAATTTTGAGGCCATAACAGGGGGGGGTCCAGGCCCTATAGATTTGTACCTTTTTTATTACATGTACATGTAGTATTATTGTTGTCGGAGCCTGCCCCCCCCCCCCCCTGCACAAAAAGAATACAAGAAATTAAAGCTGATATACGGTACAATAACTTTATTGTTGCACGTCTGTCCTTGTTACAAACAATAATTGAATGTCCGTCCTCGTTACAAACATAATTATTGAATGTCCGTCCATGTTACAAACATAAATTTCTTAAGACATTTTACCTTCTTATAACTCCAGAGATACTTATGCGATTATCTTTAAATTACACAAATATATCCTCTGATGGGTAAGTATACCACATACTAAAAACCATTAGAAAAAAAGCAAGTTTAGTTTGGGGTGTCTGTGTCACACCAAATGTACCCATTAGTGTGTACAGACCCAGATACCAATTTATATTCATAAATTACATTACAAAGTAATTAAGCCCTTTCTATTGGTAACAATTATGTCATGTTGGTGGTTTCCAATGGTCGATACAAACACCAACCAGCTTTTAAACACTTTGGCAGCACTGCACTCGATGCAAAAACACCGACACCCACTAGCACTATGAGCATCCCATCTCTTAAAATTCCAAAAGTCTATATTGCTGTGAAATTCCACCCTTAGGAAGCAGATTTTCTAATGAAGCATTATTTAAATTTTAATAATTTATAATTTAGAAATTCAGTTCGTGTAACAATTCTTGTACATGTAATTGCTTAAAGAAAAACGTGTGTAAATGCTTTTAAAACTTTTGACTGGACACGACGAACCACCAAACCTTTGGCTGGCCCATCACCAATGTATTTTACATGCACTTTCCAGAACTAGGGAAAAAGAATCAGTTGAGTCTATGGTGAATTTTCAAATACTGGAGACTCCCAAAGTTAATTTGATTTGATCGTCATTTGATGCAAGAAAAAAGAACAGAAAAAAGTCTAAGTATTTCCGAAGAAAAAGTTGAAAGTTTCTCCCACATAAATTTTTGTTTCTTCGTCGAATAAACAGCTTTTGGTACAATTTGAGAAAGGTTCCCAGTAATTGAAGATAGGGAGTTCGGGTTAAGAAAAATGAGTGACGGCCGATTATGGAAATTATCCCAAATTTATGACTGTAGAGTATGAAAGTATTTGAACTCGCATGTGAGTGACGTACCACTGCGAAATGTTTGTCGATTCGTAATATGTACATAATTATTATCCTGATATCTTCTTATTCACAGATCATTCAACAGATACCATGGAGGCTTAAGTGATGATCTCACTCTTAGAGCTACCTTAGAGCTTACTACAATGAGTGTGCGATTGCCTATTTACAAGCACTAGGGTGCTACATTTGTGCAGTCTACTTTGTACATGTATATTTCATATAGCAGCTGTTCAGTTTTCTTAAGGTGTAATGCGGAATACACATGGAAAACGTAGTTTGTTCCGAAACTGATAGTGCAGATAGTGCAAATCCTGGTTTCGCATCTGATGATTGGTATGTTTAAATCACATTTGAATACATTTTACTTCAAATAAAATGTCGAGTGTTATTACAGTAAAATGCTATTATGACGAACGCCACTAAAACGAGCGCGTGGCCATACAATGAACATCCCCTTTGGCTCACGAAATAGTACATTCCATAATAAATGTACAATACCTGTAACAAATGACCTCTGTAACAAACATTTATGGCGCTCTTTATTTATCAATACCCTTTCTGATAACTGAAGCAGGGCAAGAGGGCTTTTCTTCTGTATACATTCAACATTTATCATGTCGATGTTTGCTTCCAAAGCTGTGATAACAAAATTACTGAATTACATTGCAGACCTTCATCTGATGTCAAAGTAGCAATGGCTCGGGCTATTATTACTGAATTCCCCTTGGTACACACCAGGGAAAAACCGGCACTGCGCCACAGGTTACTTGGAAGAAAAGAATGTGAGGAAGAGGGCCAAGGACCGTGCAGCTGTTGTGGGCAGTCCTACTACAACTAAACCCAAGACTGGCAACGCCTTTATACATGGACTTAACCAGTAAATGTTTTTTAGCCAAATTTTTCATTCACGGTGTTCTTGTCCATGAAGCCAGATCTGTAGAAGGGAAATTTCTTTAAAGTAGTGATTTGCAACTATCCAAAATTATTACATGAACCAGGTCAGAATCGCCCCTGATTTATTTGAGGTGTTATAAACCTCTTTAATATTTTTCAGCTGAAAGTTCAACTGAAGATGTTGGCAGCATGACGACATGGCTGAAGCATAACAAAGAGCCACTGGGCATGGTGAAAGACTTTATGGCCAAGACGGCAAGATCAAGGGCATTGTTCATCAGAGAGCACCCTGAGGAGCAGGGTTGTAGCTACGCTGGCCGGCGCCGGCACTCAACATCACCGGCCAGCACTCGGGGTACAAATGAAGCTTGCCGGCCGGCACAAATTTTGCTGAATTACATCGCGATTTTTTAGTTTTTGCTACATCACATCGCAATTTTGTAGTTTTGACAGAGAAAAGGACTTTTTTGAAAGGTTTTTCTTTATGAAAAATTGTCTTTTTGTTTAGATTTTTTGTTTAGAGTTTAGATGATCGCGCACGTGCAGGCCTAGTGCAAGGTCAGGGATTTTGAAAGGAAAATGCAGTCGTCAATGACCAGGTTTTTAAAGCGAAAAGAGGACAAAGTTGAAGAGCGGGATGAATGCGTGAAGTTAGCGAACACCGAAGCTAGCGAAAATACTGAAACAGCTTTTACTACTAGTAGTGAGCCTGGTTGTAGCCAGTCCAGAGCGGAATTCGTTGCCAAGAGCAAGAAATTAAAGGTTGCATCTAAATTTGTTCCTGCATGGCAGAAATGTCGACCATGGTACTAACTAATATTAAATATAATAAAAACAACAGTTATTCTTTAATTCTGAGTTTATTTGATCATTTTAAAATAATAGTTTAACCAGTTCGCGCCAGATGACGTATATAAACGCAAAAGTTGTCCCCAAATTCAAAACGGATGACGCATAAACACGCCAAGTTCAATTTCGGAAATGTCTGTCAGCAGCGAGCAAGGCCGGAAATGCGTGGGTGTGCTTTCCGGCACTATCGGCCTGAACACGCTTCGGAACGAGTTTTGTTAAAAATAATCCCGCCCGTAGGCTCGGTGATGTTAAAAAAATCCCGGCACGAACTGGTTAAAGATTGTTAACACCATTTGCTTTTGGAGTAATATTTACAAATGAGTTAGGGGATTCATTATAGTAAATATTATGACGTTGTTTGGTAATCATGCTAGAAAAACTTAATTATATTGTTGTAGTCTGGTTCCTTGACTTCCCTCAGACAAAACAGAGCAATTTATAAATGTCAATGAATTATCTTGTTAGGAAACCAGACTGTTTTTTGCAGCCCCAAAACATTTTTTAATCGTTTTGATCAATTTCTGTAGTGTAGCACGACAGTCAAATTATTGGTGTCCGAAAATTGATCATTTTTTTTGCGAAGGCAGGCTTACCTGCATACACAGCGATTGTGAAATTCAGGAACTTTGTGAATGTTTTAAAACAGTTTAGTAAAAACTGTCCACAGCTCCACACCTGGTTGTACAGGTTTTGTTGAACTACAAATACATATACATTTGTGTATTCCATCAGGCACAGAGGTCTGTGAAAAACTGAGCTCCTTCATCAAAAATAGTATGCTGGTGAAAGACATCGGCATGATGTCAAGCACGGGGCAAACATCGTCACTGGAGTCTGTCCATAGCGTGATTAATCGCTTTGCTCCAAAGCTCCTGTCCTCTTACTATGGCATGATAAGTAGGTAAAAAGAACCAGTTCGTTATTTTCTCATTTTATGAATTATACAAATAATAATTTAATTTGTATTCATTCCATTCTTTGAAACCTCCCCCCCCCAGAAAAAAAATAATAATAATAATAAATTGTGGAGTGTGAACAAAACAGAGCTGTCCTAATTGCTGAAACTCAGAAATTCTTTCAAAACAAGTTGTTCAAACAAGTCTTTCACATTAGAAATGCTGCTTGGTCTGTGTAATAGTTGATAAGTTGATTGTGCATGTACTTCAGGCTTTATTTAGCTGCGATGCACTTCAATGAGAACAGCGAGAGGGAGCAGGCAACTACGGCACAAGGTGTGAAGCGTTACCGCTTGTCCAAGCCCAAGTACAATAAGGGAGCTGCCACAGTCAAAGCTGTCAAGGAGCCAGTACACCTATGTAAGTTCAAAGTTGGGGACTAGATCCACCAAGCTCCCATAGGGAAGTGCATGTGTACACAAAGGTCTGTTACCCAAAACAAATCTTAACAAAACTTTCTGCAGGTACATGTGTAGCACAGAAGCCAATAAGAAAAATAATTCAAAAAGATTTTGTTCCTTTAGAAGGGCAATGAAATTTCTAATATTGAGCATTAAAAATAGACCAATTTTTTTAAATTGTTTTTCTTGTACATTGCATGCAGCTTATGTGAAAGACTTGATGGCAGAAGTGACAAGACAAGGATGTCTAAGGAAGACGAAGAATAAGAAGAAATAGGCAAAGGAAAAGAAACAACGCAAGGCTCCACCAACTCTGGCCAGCAAATACAAATACCCACAAAAGAGAAAATTATAGCTTCACATTGTACTAGATTTAATTTGAATTAGGGAATAACAGGGTGAGATCCCTGTCAATACTGCGTGATAATTTACCAGGTTGGGGGATGACTAATGGTAATGGACCGAACCAGTGATGTCACAGTTGCTGCTATAACTAGTTCCTTGCCGAGTGATATTTGAGTTGTTCTACCAGTCCGCCTCCTAGCTGTGATCCAAACAGGAATCTAGATCTCATCCCCGTTGATGTTTAGACTTCAACAATTCCTGGGGCTGGGCAAGTAGCTACCATCACATAAGCATAGTGAAGTGGGCCAACAGGAACCCGGGTGTCAACCAGACAACCCTTCAAGAAGTACAGGCACGGTTTGGCATCCACATCTAGATGAGCCTGGTCAAGATTTCAAACTACAAGGGCTACTGGTCCGCACAACCCGGTCTCAGAAACGATCTTGTATCGTCAACCACGAGTCGCAACAGATTCGACACCCTCAATCAACACCTTGATTGTGATGACAAGGCCAAGGACCCTGACCTTATCAGAGACAAGGGGAAACACTACTAGGCAAAAATGAAACATCCTTGATACCCCCCTCCAGCGCTTTCCATGGAAATACATGTTCTAAAAAAAAAGGGGAAAAAATGCACCAGAAACATTTAATGGCACAAAAAAGATAAGGGCACTTGTTAAATATTGGGGGGTAAACGCTGGTCAAAACAAGGGCATTTAAATGAAAAAAAACAGTCTTCACAAAATATTGGGGGGGGGGGGGAATGTTGTTTTAGGTGTCAAGAAAGATCGGTTGTCTAACATTGCTAAATATTGGTTCGATAATGGAATTTCGAGGCCAGAAAATCGTGTAGGTGCCCGAAATGTAGGGAGGAACCTTGCCAGTGAAGCGTGCAATTCAAGACCACATCACAACATTCTCCTGTCGTGCTAGTCGTTATGCTCGCCTAGGTACACTTGGTGGGAAATACTTGCCAACTGACTCGAGTGTCAAGAGGATGCATCAGCTGTTCAAGGATCAAGTCATTTTACCAGGTGGGAAAGTGTATGTGACCTGCTCCATCGTAATCAGGAATAAGTCGCTGGGGCCGTTTTACGCAATCGGTCGTTGAAGTGAACGCATGGGTGGAAATCGTGACCAAGTCGTTTTTCTGAACATTGTATTTTTAGGAAGTGTAGTTATCATAGATTATTGTCATTAATGTCTTGTATGTGAAAACGATCAATAAAGATGAAAATGAAGAGGATTTGTGTGCGCTGTCCGTATGATTTTGGTCAATTTTGTTTATTTCAAAGCTGTTTTTCTCGGAATGTGGATTCGGCAAATAAATATACACCTGTCATCTTCATCAGACCATAACTCGTTAACCTAAACAGATACACACTTGTGATGGGTATCATTAGAAAGCTTATGAAATTCCCATTCTCACCATGTTCATATCTCCAAAAGTCATTTCGAGACTTATTCCTGATTTCGATGGAGCGGGTCACATATGTAGTTCTAGTTTAATGTTACTTATGTATTATGAAGTCTATTTATGAACTGAAACAATTGGCCAGCGAAAAGTTGAACATGTAGTATGGTCTTAACGGGTGTTTCTCTTGTAAGGTGGTAACATTTGATAAGATGTACATGTAATTACAGGTCTACAAACATTATGTTTGGGTTACTTTAACTGCAATAACTTTAGCTTAAAAAAAAGAAGTGTTCACCTGACATACATGCTATCATTGTCAAAAGAAGGAATATTTTGCTAGAGATTGTAGGAAATCATGTAGAATCGGAGTGTTCCCAGTATAAGTAGGCAGAATCACAGAGACCACCGTTGGCGGCGCTCTCAGGCATAGTAATTTGTGATCTATCCCTATCCTATTTTGTATTTTACAGATTACAACTCCTGTCGAAGATTTTGCCACACTAACACCAGATGTGATTACTAATGATGTCATCATATCTGTCTGCAATGCAGCAACCGGACCAAAATCAACTGCAACATGGCAGAATGTAGCGACTTTGATGTCTCGAGTTTACGGTATCCATTTCCTAAAGTCAAATATCAGAGCTATATCTTCATAAATGTGCAGAAGGAAAAAAAAAAATAACCCCCCCCCCCCAAAAAAAAGGCCAAAACCAGCACAGCCACTACTTGCAGACAATTATACACTCTGATCTTCCGCAGGTACAAAACATAGACAAATGAAAAATGTTTCTAATGACGGATGACACAGAGGAGCTAGAGCCAGAACCCAAGCAGTCTAAAATGAAACCATTTGAACAGGCTGCCATGGATATTGGCGCAGAAAATAACGAACTTCGACTCACTATCAAAGAGTTGACTAAAGACAATCAAGAACTCAAACAGGACACCTCTAAGACTATTGAAAGTCTGAATGATGAAATAGCAAGACTTAAACTCGGGATCACAAACTTGACAAATTCCTTGGCATCAACTAAACAGAGACTTACACATGTGTATAAAGTGATGGGTAAAATAAGTAAACCAAAGTATTTAATGCTAAGTATTCAGAGAAAGAACTCGTACATATTGATGGGGCGCAACAAAAGCAATAAATGGAAGAAAGTGGCGCATGATTGTAAAACGCGTGGCAACTACTTCAGGAGAGCTGAAAACATTGCAGCTACAAAAATCAAACAAAGTGTCGTGCAAAGAATGTGAAACAGAGAGAGGCGAGGCCAAAAACAACAGATAAACGCGCAGGTGTAATAGCTCAAACATTGGACATGGCCCTTGACGTAGTAAAAACACAAAAAGTCAAAATGACACATTTGGAGAACGACTTGCTGGAAAGTAGAGAGTCTGAGACACAAAGTACCGGTATATCAACGCGGCAAGGAAATCGTACAGGTTGGTCCAGCAATCAAAAGGATAATTTAAACGATGAAAGCTTACACGTTGGACGGGCCACTTCCCTCAAAGAGCAGTCAACAGAGAGTAGTATCTGAAATGAGGTCAGTGGCTAAACAGCACATCAGAGAAGAGCTACAAGGACAAGAAAACTTAACTGTTAAATATGACGGCACTACAAAAAAAGGCCATCATATAGTTGAAGTAGAGGTGGCAAGCAAAGACAGAACATACTTTGCAGTTGAATTGGAAACAGTTGGGGGCACAGCCAAAGACTACGTTGAAGCAATAACATGTTTCAAATGATGTCAAGTCCAACGTCCTGGTACCGGTATGTCTCCAATACAATGACAGACCGGTGCATCACCAATAACGCAGTCGACAGGGAATTAGAAAAAGGTAAAGGTGGTACACTTAACTCGTTTAGGTGCACTCTACATCCATTGTAAAAAATCAAAAATAGAGTTCGAAGAAGACAAATGAGGAGGGTTATAAAATAATACCATAAAAAGTTGGGGTCAATAAATCCCTTGAGCATTTAAGTGGCAATGGAGGGTAAATTAGCATATCAAAATCCCGCATTGTGGCCAAATAAAACCTTGTATATAGGGCTCATGCCGTATGCCATGGAAAAAAGCAGAACAAAAATCAAAAGTAGAGTTTGAAGAAGACAAACGAGGGGAGTTATATAATACCATGAGACGTTAGGGTCAATTCATCCCTTGAGCATTTGAATGACAGTGAAGGGTAAATTAGCAGATAAAAATCCCGCATGTTGGCTAAATAATACATCTAGGGTTCATGCCAGTTGAGTGTGAAACTAGGATGGGGAGATACAGTACGTGTAGATACCCTGTGGTCAAGCAGGGTCGGGGCCAAAAGAGAGAAATTAAAAGCGTTTTCAGCTCATCACGACACTCTTCCACTGCAAAGACAATGCGAACCCTACTGAACACACAGACCCGAACCATAAAAGGCAAAGGCAAAATAAAGGAAATGATGGACATGCTTGTGAAGAGATGGCATTCAGCACTATCCAAATCGAGAAGTGCCCATCGATGAGACGATCAACCCCTCAAAGGTCGTACTGGAATGAAAGTTTACAAGACTAATTAGCCTCACAAATAGGGTTTTAACCCTTTCAGTCCTACAGAACGCCTGGGCGTTCCATAGGCTCGGCCCTACAGAACACCCCAGCGTTCAAACAATGTAGTCTATTTCGAACCGTTGTGCGACTGGACTATAAGACTAGCTGACCTAGCTGAAAAGCGTGTAAGAAAGACGAGGATTGAAAATGTTGAAGTTAAGAAACTGCTTGGGAGAGAACAAAATAAGAAATTAAAGGCACAATTCCGAGCAGCCGATTTAAAGAGAAGGATGCGGATTGCATCAAGTGAGGTGAAGGAAGTTAAGAGGAAGACAAAGAATGTGAAGTGTGCATATGGGTCTGTAGTGTTGGAGAAGAAGGGACTGGAGAACAGTTTTGAAATAAGAGTTGATGAGCGGTTGATGGATTTTATGAAGGACAAAGAAGTTTGTACATTTAGGGGGGGGGGGGGGGTAGGTATTTGGACAGTGTCAGAGAGGTGTATCAGCAATTGATGACGTTGAATGTAAAAGCTCAGAATGTGAAAAAGGTGGTAAGAATTGTGTTAACAAAGCTGAGTGGAGAGAACCCGAAGAGGCTGCCAAAGCAAACGTTTGCCAAAACAACGGTATCCGTGAAAAATGACTCCCTATTATACAGGTTTGTTGTGAACATTGTGGCACGTTACAGCCCAATGCACTGCATTACAAGCCAGAGAGCCTCAGTGTTATTTAGGGCACCGTGTTACTGCGCAGGGTGCTTTACGTTGGGGGCAGTGGTTGTAACGCTCAGCTCGCTTTGTGTGTAAGCAGACGACAATGACAACACCCAGCAACATCGATATGGAGGGAAACCATCAAATCATTTAAGATGGTTATTCAACACCAACAATTGATCAAATAGAAACAGAACATTAAACTATTTGGCGACATGAAGTAGAAGTTTATGGGACAATGGGAAAATGGAAAAAATTAAGGAAAAAAAACTAAACATGTTAAAGTAGCAATTGGCCAGCAGCTTTACAGATGGTATAATTATCATAAATATACATAGTTAATCAAAACGGGGATTTCAAAACCAGCCGTTGGAGAAAGTGTGTTTGATGTGTGTTGAAAGCTAAAAATGAGAAAAAAATTGATCTATAGTAACTTTCTTTTCAATTCAAATGCCGTGTACTTCTACTTCTTGGAACTTGTGTACATGCACACCAAGTAATTGGCACACTACATTTTGTGTTTTGATGCCAAACAATTTTCTATATGTGATGTATGAGAAAAAGTACTTGGACTTGTACAGTCTTTTTTGGCTCCTCGACAATTTTGTTAAGTTGTGCTTTTCGAGTTACATTTTAAGCTTTTTCTCAAGTTTTCTACGACAACTGTTACAATCTGTCGTCTTGTAATATTGATGATATACATGTAACCCGTAACATTGTGGCTTGTAATCATCAAGGATTTCATGCTTTTGGACTATGTTTCTGTTATTAAAACTTTTAGGAACACGCGGCATACCCACGCCATTATTAGCCGCCATTGCAACGTTTTCCACTGCTTTCGGTTTCGTTATATATCTACTAGTTTATCCGTGTATTTTTGTCGATCATTAACATTAGTTGTACTTCCAATTCTGTTCATCATCATGGCCAATGTTTCGATGACATCAACTGCAGAGAAAGGCTTTTAGAGAAAGGAGAAAAAAAAGTAAGTAGTGCGAATTTGTCGAGGGTGGAAGTGAAGGCCCTTATATATCGGTGTGGGCCGAGGAGGACGTGCAGAGGGCCCTTGATGATCCCCTTACAAGGAACTCAAATTTTAAAAGCCACGGTGAATTCCGACCGTGGACGGGGCCGATCAAGTTGCGACTTCTACGAAGAACTCGAACGAGTGCTGGAGTCGAGACCAGCTGTCAACCCTACCCCAGGCATGATTATAGACACGTTGAAAGATAACGGCGATGATACATGTAAGAAAATAAGTGAGTGTCTATCATATTCTACCAGTGTGATTTTTCAACATGGTTTTCATGAGTATAGGACAGTCCCCACATTTAAACCTGAACGATAACAAAACTAATACTAGAAATGTGTTTATGGACAAACACATTGCTGTTTCTGGTGTCTAAAATGACTTTCAATATGTGGGTGGTGGTCTAGGTGTGTGCCAAGTCTAAAGTTGATCGGATTACACTAGTGCCAATGATATATTGGTAAAAGAAAAAACGTGCACAAAGAGTCTAAAGAATAAAGAAGAAGAAGTAAACAAAAAATATCTTAGCGATTAAGCGAGCTGTTTCGGCTGAAATGCCGAAACAGCTAAAAAGGGTGATTTGCATCGGTGGTGTCTCGGTATTCCAATCCATGCCCTACATGTATCTTGCCGCACCACCCATGGTTGCATAACAAAACATTCTGCTGCTGGATATTAAAAAAAAGTTGGAAAACATGAACCTGTGCCAGCCACTTTACAATTTTGTTCTTATTATTGTCAAAGTGAATGAGCGGAAGTTCTACGTGACCCCAGAACAGAGATGAAACACTTTGAAGTTAAAACTGGCTATACTTAGGCATACAAAAAAAAAATGTTATGTTGGCGTAACGGGCCCAAAAAATTGGGTAGGTAGGTAGGGATTTTTTTTTTTTTTTTTTTCCCTCCCAGCAATGAAAATGATATGTTTTCTAATTGTTTGAGCCAGTAGTGATACACGATAGCGTGTCCAGGTTCAATATACACAATCCACACACACAACAATGAGAAACAGTCAGAAATGGTTTCAAACGTATTTATAACTAGATTTATATAGATTTTAATCATTAAATTTCGTCCCTTGAAAAGATAAAAATCCAGGGTCGGCCGTATTTTTAGGGTCGGTTGGATTACGCCAACATAACATTTTTTTGTATGCCTTAGAACGGTGTCTGAACGTCCGCCCACCTGTAGTAAGCGACCGTTATAACTTTTACCGTTTTACAATGTACCTGAAACTCTGTCTGAACATAGCCATAGTCCTAGACTGGTCAATTATACGCTGGTGTTGACAGCAGAATGTATCAAAGTGCACCAGACCTTTTTTACCTAATGCACTGGGCTGCATCTAGCAGGGTTAAAGGTTAAGATATGTACTACTTATATCCCATAATCTCAGGTTTCAAGGTCTCATATTGCAACACAGCATTATGGACATAAAAAACACACAAAGTATAGCACTTATAACACCCTGCATCAAAATGCACCAGACTTTTTTACCTGATGCACCGAGTTGCATCTAGCAGAGTTAGGGTTAAGATATGTACTATTTTCATTATTTCCCATTGTAATCTCTGAGGTTTCAAGGTCTCATATTTCAACACAGCATTACGGACATAAAAAAACACACCAAATATGTGACCACTCTACAAAAAGGTGTATTAAGTCATATCATGTAATGGCCCGCTCAGCGTTGAGAGGGAAAACATTTCAACAAATTGTGGTTTTTATTTTTTGTCATGAATAACATTTTTAGTAACTACAGTTTCAGGTTTCATTTAAAGAAATATTGAGTTTGATAAATAAAGTGAAAAAAAATCATTTTGTGTGCATCGTTCTGTTGTAGTACATCAGAGCCGGCTATTTCAAAGCCTGCTTTCTCAGTTGTGAAATTTTAATTCCAAGGACGTAATCAATATGTAAACATGTAATATCTCCAAAATGAAAGAGGCAATGGACCTCTGTTATATACCGAATCAAAGCTTACGTTGTGAGCTTAAAAAAATGTATACAACTCAAATTTACTATTTTGTGACATAAAAAAAAAATGTATACAACTCAAATTTACTATTTTGTGACATAATACACCTTTTTTTAGAGCCAGGCACATATTGCACTTATAACACCCTGGCTGTCAATCTACTAACACTGCTTACCGACCAGTTTGCCAAACTGATCATCTTGAAAGGCACAGTTATTCATGTAGTAGCAGATACTGTTCAGAGTTTCTCAAAGGAAGCCACCTGGATGGGTTGTCTGCTTTGGTTTGGGGAGGCTGGATCTGATGGTGCTGGAAATACACGGTCGATGACGAGGCAAACAATTCCTTCGACGAGCTGGGATTGAAGTCGCCTATTGATCAAAACAACATTGTGTTACATTTAATTAATATCAAGTACCATTTTGCCTTTATAAATATACAGGAATTGTTGCAACTTTTGAAGTTTGCAGAAATTCATGTAAGTGACTGCTCCATCAATGGTACTTCAAAACTTTAAATTCATTTTTTGTAAATATAAATATATTTCATGCAGTATTTTGTCTTTTTTATATACCCAGCACACTATGAGATCGAGGGACTCCCCCTATACATGTAGTCCCCCATATCTATACACTCTCTAGACTATTGTTACCCAACGCATCCCCCTTAAAAACCTAAAAAGAATTTCTGAGAAACCACACTATTCCGCAAGCACAATGATCGACCACCACAAAGGAGGGAGGAGGGGAGAGGGGGGGCAGGTTCTCTCCATCTCCTAACTTGCTTCATATGTTTTTTTCAGGCCAATGACAAAGACATTTTTGTTCTGGAACATCTTTTTGAAGGCTCTAACATTTTTGGCATTGGAATAACAAAATGTTTTAAACATAACTTTGGGAAACGTGCATCAACTCCAGTCATCAAAGTCCACATGCACATTAGGCCCTGGGTGAAATTCGACACTAAAAAACACAAGGCCAGAAGCACGATTGTGAAATCTTGCATGCCTTTACAATGTACTCAAAGCAAAGTTTGTTTAGCTAAACATAGTTGAATTTCAATTAATGTTTGATGTACTTTGATGTACAAACCTAAAATATCCTATGCGCTGAATAAGCTTGAATGGTCCCACACAACCCCAACAAGGCTTAATTGGCTGAATGCAAGACATTTGTAATTGACGGCTCTACAAATTAAGTCGCGCTGTGCATTATCATGTAACGACCCACTCAACGTTGCACATTTCATCAAAATGTGATTTTCATTTCTTGTCACGAATGACATCTTTAATAACTACAGTTACAGGTTTTATTCACAGAAGTGTTGATTTTGATGAATCAAGTGGAAAAGAAATGACAATTTTGTGTGCATCGTTCTGTTGTACATGACACAGCGGGCTATAACAAAGCCATTTTTTCAGTTGTGTAATTTGAACTAAGAAAGTAATCAATATTAAACACATCATATCTCCAAATTGAGAGGGGCTACGAAGCTCTTTTATATACCAAATGAAAGCTTATTGGAGGGGTTCTGGCAAAATGAGACGGAACTGGGCAGAGGGGTATTAGAAAAGAGGATAAAAATATCGTTACTATGCTGTTTCTTGCACTTTAATCGGACATTGCGCTAACAAGTTATGGCTGTTTAAAGTTTGCCTTTATCAACATGTCGCAAAAGTAAAATGTTGAGAAAAAGGCCTTTGAAGTTTTGAAAAAAATGCTAATTGTTTATCCTTAAAAATGCTTTTCTTCCACTACTTCAATACTATTTCTTAACAAAATATAGTTAGTAGGCATACCAAAGATTACAATTATCAACAAATCTCCCATTATTCATTATTTTACAGTTAGCACGCAACATCAACTTCTCCACTGTGCCCTGTGCCAAATTCCATCTCATTTTATATAACCATGTATATAACTTCGTTTTTTGTGACATAATACCCCATTTTGTACTATTAATACGCAGATTTCATACCCGAGTATTAAAGTTTATAAAGTTTTCCTACAGAATGAAAACTCGCATATATAACACATCTTATTTCTCAAATGGGAAAAAAAATACGACTAACTTGGCACATGCCGGTGCTCCATTGACCTCTATCAGCCAAACTTTGAACCCTTTGTCCAACATGAAGTCAAATCCGAACAACTGGAAACTCTGATAGCCCAATCCCTCTGTAGTGACTTCCTAATGAAGGAAAAAACATGATTTCAAAGTAAAACATGATATCCACAGCTGCTTACGGAATTCAAGGTTTGTATCACAGTGTTAGAGTACTCGTATTCGGTACTCGTTCTCGGTACTTGTAATTGTGTACTAAAAGTTCATATGGGACCCACTCTGCAAAAATAAGTCTGTTAAAAATGTTGGGTTTTTTTTCAATTTTACAGTTGGTCAGAAAAAGCAGAAAATAAGCTTGTATTTGATATTGCACAATAATTACCCGAGCCTAAGGCAAGGGTAATTATCAGCACCCAGACTCCAAGCGGTATTAAACAGTGATTAATACCGATCGAACACACATTTATTACCATTCATAAATGGGAGTAAAATTCAGCCCAAAAAGCCCCTGAAATCCTGGAAAATTGTTGCAAGTAAATTTCGGTGTTTCGCCATTCTGTGTGTGTCAAATGACATGTTTCCGCCTCTGTCGCTCTACACAATACATGCAATAAAGCGTATCTACTATGAACCAGACTATTACTGCCATTGGCAACCTCGTTCCCAGGGTGTCAAGCTGTACGCGCCCCAACACTACCCGCTCTTACTTTTGGAGACGAGGTACGGCTGGAAATAAAGTGAGCCCTGGGGACGGGTATAATGCGCGATCGCGTGACAGGGTTTTGTTGCCAGCTGGTTTGAAACACTTCCAGCCATGTCTTTATCGTCCGTTTAATACCGGCCATGTGACAGGCTCTCGACCAATAGGAATGCCTAAACTTGTTATTATGAATACAAAATACAACCCCCCAAATCATGCCCATTCATGTTAATTTAAGCATTTATCAATGGTGTATCCTACCTTTAAGTATAGGTATGATATATAAAGAGCTATGCCCCTACTACACAAAGGTTACTACCACAACGGTTTGCAACAAGAAACATTCAAACTGAATAAATTGCCTTGTACCAACCTGTATGCAATGGTTGGTTTAATGAGTTGTGATTTTCTTGAGATCATCCGCAAGGTACGGTTCAGATGATGTCCTTAAGACACCCTCTCTCATCATGAAAATGTTGTACTCGTGATCGAGCAACACCCAACACCTGAACAAAAATATATAGAATTTTAAAGTATTGTGTCGCAGATCATCTGAAACGCCTTTTTATAATTTTTGCCAATAAATGACTTTTTAGGATGCCCTTAAAATTATGTGAAAATTAAACTGACTTCAGTCTCGTGTTACACTGCCAAAGTTACAATCTTTAGCTGGACCTAGCCAAGACTAGACAAGAACAACTGCTTAACGCCGGTTGAAAACAAATGCTGTTTTTCTTGCTTTTTTCTTGGCATCCATGATTGTAAATCTTCAGACAGGTCAGTTGAAAGATATAACTACAAACTACAACCCTCTGAAACCCACATATTCCTGAAAATTCAAACAATTACCAAAACAATTATCCTCCTTTTAGTGCTGGTCCTATTCATTGCATACATAAATGCACGGTCGAGAGTCTCGAGACAGAGGTTTTATTGTTCACTAGAATTTGTTACAACAGAGTTTGTATCAATGAAGTATATGTACATGTATGTATACAATGATTAAGATGTTGTTGAAGACCAAGAAAACCACACACACAAGCCAAAACATGCTTGGAAAAAAAAAACAATTTATGACTTTTAAGAAAATAATTATTTCTTTTATTCATAAAATAGTTTACAAGGGAAGGACACACAACACGGGATGTTATGGACCAATAGTTACGGTGTTCAACCTGTGTGCGATAGTACACGGATTCAAATCCTGACGGGAACATGATGAATGTGTTCTTGAGCAGGGTAATTTACTGCAATTGCCTCTCTCCACCCAGGAGTATAAATGGGTACCTGTGAAGGTAGAGACCAAATTGCGCTGATCTCAAGCTGCTACACTGAGAAATGGTCTCGTTCCGGATGAACAGTGATAATAATTAGAGGCAACATTTAATGGATCTCTGGCTGTGTTTCGTGGTCAGATATAGGGTTGTTTGGCGGCTGTCTACATGCCATCGACTCAACCACATAGCCTCATTCTTTGAAATTCAGCTTCTTAGCTGCCAGTAAGGATGATTAGACCACCCCCCCCCCCCCCCCTCTCCCATTATTATTATTTACCCCTAATTGGGGCCCCTAAACCCAAGGCCCCTTGGCCCTTAATTGTTTGTACTTTTTCAGATGACCTCTCACATGTTTTGTATAGGAATGGCAACGAGAACGTTTGGCAAAAAGCGGTTTGCAAAGTGGCCATCTTAGAGGGCATGCTGTGTACAATGAATGTACAGCAGGTTTAATGACATGCAAAGGCATTCCCCTTTAAGATGGCTGCTACTCATAGGGGACCATATGTTCTCTATTGTTCAAAGTCCCCTATTTGAATGCAGAAACAAACTCATCAATTCTTTCCGTACACGTACCTGACGTTATGGGGACATTGTATAGGGTGTTTTGATGTTTGGTCAATCGTGGACCCTTGTTTATGCCCGGACCCAATGGTCCCTAGTCCACGATTGACTGTGTTTAAATTATCACACAAACATACTGTGTGCAAAATTAATCCTTCTTCAACAGTCAAAGCAAACAGAATCTTGTACACAACAATCGAACAAACTGACAACAAATTAAACATTTGTTAGTATAACGTTTGCCAGGCTGCATTACAACAATACTATACTAATTGTTTCTCTCTGAGCAGCTGTAAGCATAAAGGTAAGATACACCATTAGTAATTGCTTGAATTATCATTATTGGGTGGATTTGGAGGGTTGTATTTTTATAGTAAACATTGTTTAACTTACCTGTTTGAAGTTTTACAATCATGGATGCCAAAGAAAGCAAGAATATGTTTTCATTTTCAACCAGCGTTGGGCAGTGGTTCTTATGTTGTTTTGGGGTTTTTTCCCGCGATCGCATCCGGCGATCGTAATTTTGTTAAATAAAATTCAATTTTTCAAAAAAAAGGAATTATATGATATCTAGTACAATCATTATTTACTTTCAAATATGCAAGATATTTTTTAATAATTTGGTAGTAAAATTGTTCAATCTCTGCAAATGGTGTATCCTACCTTTAATTGACTTACCGGACATCAAATTTCCGATTGCCTGTAAGCAGAAATGGCTTCTCGGTGTATTTCTGCACAACATGGGCCTGGAGCTGACAGTCTACAAATGCCCACAACTCGTCAGGATCCTGTGATATACAGTAAGAATACCTTCACCTGTCATGACAAAGACCAACAAAAAACACCATTAACATTTAGATGCATTTGTATGACTTCATAGGGGACATTATAAAGCATGGCAGATTTAACTGTTTATTGACAGTATGGAGTTCTTACAGCAATCACCTGGACCTTCTTGGGTCCTTTAATCTTAACCCCCCCCCCCCCCCCCACCCCCCCCCCCCCCCCCCCCCCCCCCCAGGCTCTCACACTAGAAAGCATACCAAACCTAACAAACTTCAACACCTGCACACAGGTTAACCAGTTTGCGCCGGATGAAGTATATAAACGCAAAGTTTTCCCCAAATTTAAAACGGATGACGCATAAACACGCCAAGTTCAAGTTCAGAAATGTCTGTCAGCAGCGAGCAAGGCCGGAAATGCGTGGGTGTGCTTCCCGGCACTATCAGCCTGAACCCGCTTCGGATCGAGTTTCGTTAAAAATAATCCCGCCCCTCGGCTCCGTGATGTTAAAATAATCCTGGCGCGAACTGGTTAAGTAATTATTGGTACACTTAATACTGAACCTAACAGTGTTAAACCTGCCCAACTCCAACAGTTGAAGTTTGATTGACTTGGTACAGATGGGTCAATGCATTGTTCAGTTTGGGATCAGTTCAGCGATTGGCAAGTGGTAGATGTATGTGCTTGAGTGGGGACACACAGGGTGTACACAAGTATTTGACCAGGAACTGTGTCGTGACCAGACGTGGGTCACCCACAAATAAATGCCCGTGCATTTCCCCCAAACTCCAACAAAGTCTCATCCCTTAATAATTCTCGCATAATTCGCATAATTCAACAGGGTCTTCCTGGGCCTTTTGTACCGGCGAGTAAAACAAAGTCCTAGCAAAACCTGCAGTTGGAGTTGATGGGTTTGGGGTAGTGAGAGATAAAGTTATGGATATTTATATGCAATATAATGAACATTTTTTATTTGCTCTCGAGTACCCCTGGTACAGTAGATGCCCCGAACAGTTCTTTGAAATTGTCATAAGTTTAGCAATTAAAAGGTAGGATACACCATTTGCAGAAATCAAATTATTAAGAAATATCTTACTCATCTGAATGTATACTGATTCTAGGCATCCAGCAAAATGATTGCGCTAGATATCCTGTAATTATTCTGAAAAATAAAATTTTATAAAGAAAAATTTGCGATCGCCGTCCGGCACAAATAACATAAGAATAACTGCTCGACACCGGTAGAAAACAAAAACGCTGCTTTTCGTGCTTTTTTCGCTATCCATGATTGTATACTAAACGATATTTACTATAAAATACAACCTCCCCAAATCCACCTATTCATGACAATTCAAGCAATTACCAATGGTGTATTCTACCTTTAATGCACACTTGTTTCTAAATTCATTACTTTGCGGAGACCGATAACAAAAATGAAAAAAATTTGAAATAGAGGATGTCTCCAGACATAATTTGTGTGCACAAAGTCTATGGGAGAATGCTCAAGCACAGGAATAAAGTTAAGAACAATGTCTCCTCAGAGATAATGTTATTTCTTATACAGCGCTTTAGACTGTGGTGTTTCAAAGCGCTTTATAATTATTATCCCTGTTCACCAGGAACGAGACCATTTCTGCAGCAGCTCACGATCAGTGCATGTGGTCTCTACCTTCAGAGGTACCCATTACTGGGTGGAGAGAGGCGATTGTAGCAAAGTGTCTTGCCCAAGAACACAAGCACCATGTTCCCTGCCAGGTTTAAAACCCACGTACCATCGTACAGGAGTCAAACACCTTAACCGAAAGATACAATTTTTAGAAAGAAAACACAGTACACCAGTGATGTGTAAAGCTTGACTAAAGTAAAATGATGTTATCATCGTGCACTCACTAAGGGCTCATAAACCTACAGACCTTTCGCTCCCGAGGAAGACTTTGCAATCCAGACACTTCCGTCACCAGACCCTCTGCTCGTCTCCCAATACTGCCGAAACTCTTCCCTGTCATCCGCATGCTGCTTGCTCTGTCGTAACTTGCGAATCCAATCCTGGGAAGTGGTACCGTTTTCGGATTTGCAAGCATTGTTGTTGTTGGCCGGACGAATTACAAAGGACACAGGTAGCCAGTCCACGCCACCACTGTGAAATTGTGATGCGGTATACAGGACTGATACAAGTTTGGACTTGCGGCAAATATTGGAAGAGCCCCGGTAGTAATTCACTAGCTGCTGCAGACCTGGTTCATGCCCTGTTAAAAGTCCAAGAGATCAAGACAAGAATATCATAGCTATCTTATCTCCCAGTAGCATTTTCCTTTTGTTGCCTTCAATTTTATACCCACCCATATTTCCCTTAACCAGTTCGCGCCGGATGACGTATATAAACGCAAAAATTTCCCCAAATTCAAAACGGATGACGAATAAATACGCCAAGTTCAAGTTCGGAAATGTATGTCAGCAGCGCGCAAGGCCGGAAATGCGTGGGTGTGCTACCCAGCACTATCGGCCTGAACACGCTTCGGATCGAGTTTCGTTAAAAATAATCCCGCCCGTCGGCTCGGCGATGTTAAAATAATCCCGGCGCGAACTGGTTAACAACCCCGCCTTCTTGTACACATTTCTGTTGACTTACAACAATGCTAACTTTTTAGGCGAGTCTAAAAAGGTAAAACTAGCTGTCCGGTTGTTTTTCTATAAGAAAATAAAGTTCTATTTGCAAATTCGATTATGCATAGCATCTTTACGCAGTCACCTGCCCATTCAGCTTTAATTGATTGGCTTTAATACTAGGAAAGCCTGTTGAAAATTAGGGACAAAGATAAACTGCTGGTGAAACAAAGTGGAAGCAAAGACCAGTGACAAATATAGAATTGTAACCTTATTTACCAGTGTTTTTAACCAGTGCGCGCCGGAGGACGTATACACGAAAAAATTGTCCTAGATCCAAAAAGAATGACGCATAAACACGTCACGAGCAAGGCCAGAAATGTCTGTCAGCATCGAGCAAGGCCGGAAATGCAGGGGTGTGCTTCCCAGTACCATCGGCCTGAAACCGCCTCGGATCAAGTTTCATTAAAACTAATCCAGCCCCTCGGCTTGGTGATGTTAAAATAATCCAGCGCGAACTGGTTAAACAAACCTCGATCAAAACCAGGTTCAGGCCAGCATCTGTACATGTAGCTTGTAGGCTGTAGGATAATTATTTGTACATACATCGATATATTTAGATAGTTTAATACGTAGGGTTAAATATATACATTTAAACATGTGTAATGGCAAGTGGTGTTGGCAGTAGCACACAGCCACCCATAACTTGCCAAACACATTACATGTACTGAAGTCGATGCTCTACGCCTGGATATTCGTAAAGGACCTGATCAAGGTACATGTATGTTATATATAGAATAATAACTTCACTTCATTGGTGACCTCCACGTAATTATAGTTTTTGTTTTTGTGTAGTTATTATTGAACATTAGATACAGCCGTGCTAGTTAGGTTCCTTTTTTCTTCATGAGTCAAAGTGAGACTACGAAATTCTTATTTGTCGTTGATTCAAGAGGTTATTCTTTTGATTGCTACCCGATTCCAGTGGATAGTCAAATTGTGGTTGATTATGTTATTAAGCGAGGTGCTACGATTTGTGATTTAATTCCTCCTACTTTGGCTAGATTGCGTCACTATCATAAAAGTGATAGAATTATTGTAAGATTAGCGGCTGGTATTAATGATGTAACCATATTTCATTCAAGGTCACTGTCAGAGCGAGTGCTTGAACGTTCTGATGTTAATTCTGGAGACTTGATTTCACGGTTGGAAGATTTTAAAGCTGCCGTTTTAGAAGTCAGGTCTGATGCAATTCTTAGTTTTGTGACAATACCACCGGCATCTTTTGCAAAGTTTCAGAAAAGTAAACATCTGGAAACACCAATTTTGAAAGATGATGTCTTGCGTCAGTATCAATGTGAACTTAATGACATTGTTGATAATGTAAATTCCTACATTAAGTCTCATAATGATGAACCTCAACATCAAGTAGTTGTTCGTACAGTATCATGGCATACTTCCGTACGAAAACCCTCTAAGCGCCGAAGTCGTTCCGGTAAATTTCAAAAGTGTATTCGAAATGACTTTTCAGTTTTGTACGATGGACTCCATGCTATTTCCACTATAAAGAGACGTTGGCATTTGGAAATTGTCAAAGCCTTCGAGTTGGACAGACAGGCCATTTGTAAACCGTTAGAGTGATCTTAGTATTTGTTGAATTTATACACACTTTGATTACCAATTGTGTCTAGTAATATGGCCGAAGAAAAGCCTGATGTTCATCCTTCATTAGCAGCAATTAGTCTGAAATTGCCTCCTTTTTGGCCAAATGACCCCACAATTTGGTTCGCTCAAGTTGAAGCCCAGTTCCTTACTAGAGGAATCACTAGTCAGAATACTCAATTTGCCTATGTGGTGTCATCTTTACAACCAGAAATTGCACAAGAAGTCAGAGACTTACTGTTACATCCGCCACATGCAAACCAATATTATGATAAACTCAAGTCGGAACTAATTCGTCGCACTTCAGCATCTGAACAAAAACGTTTACACCAGTTACTTATATCAGAAGAATTAGGGGATCGTAAACCCTCACAGTTGTTAAGAAGAATGCGACAGTTATTAGGCGAGCATGTTCTTGAAGACAGTATACTTAAACAGCTCTTCTTGCAACGATTACCCACAAATGCACAATTAATACTAGCATCCACTAGTGATAGTGTTGATATTGAGCAGTTAAGTGTTATAGCTGACAAGATTTTGGAAGTGACTCCCATCTCAACTCATATTAGTCCTCCTATAGTTGCTACTGTGTCTCCATCACAATCAGAAACAGAGGAATTACGAGACATGATTGGTAAACTTAGTATGCAGGTCGGTGCTCTCAGTAAACAAGTGCAACAGAGTAGTCGTACAGATCGAAAAGAAGTAGAGATAGAAGTAATTTTGGACGTACATGTAGGTCTCGATCACGATCACCTTCAAGTGATTCAAAATTTACACCACGTACACACGCTGGTGGCGAATGTTGGTATCATTGGCGTTTTGGAGATCGTGCAAGCAAGTGTGTATCACCTTGCAGTTATTCAGTAATAGCTGGGCAGTTAAACGAGAACGCCAGCAACTGATGGAGACGCGTTTGACTGGCGAAGTAAACAAAAGTAGTCTCTTTTATATTACTGACCGCACTACAGGTACTAGATTTTTGGTCGATACAGGGGCTGATGTAAGTGTTTATCCAGCATCCTCGAGAGAGAAGTCTAACGTGGGTCCTTTTAAATTACACGCTGCCAATAAGACGCCCATTTTAACTTATGGAGAGAAGTCTGACATTAAATATTGGATTACGTCGAACATACAGATGGGTATTTATTGTAGCCGATGTATCATATCCGATTCTAGGGGCAGATTTTTTGGCCCATTTTTCGCTAGTTGTTGACGTGAAACACCGTAGACTTGTTGATATGCATACCAGTCTTAGCATTCAAGGTGATGGATCTACTGATCCCCCAGTAAGTCCAACATTTAGTATTTGTGCAGACACACAGTATGAAAGATTACTGCATCAATATCCTGATATAACAAGACCTAGTTATAAGGAAACAGAAATAAAACATAACGTGACACATCATATATTAACTAAGGGACCACCAGTGACTGCACGACCTCGTAGATTAGCTCCAGATCGTTTCCGTATTGCCAAAGATGAATTCAATCACATGTTGCAATTAGGTATTATCAAACCATCTCAAAGTAATTGGTCATCCCCACTGCATATGGTTCCAAAGAAGAGTGGCGATTGGCGTCCTTGTGGTGATTACAGGGCACTAAATAACGTGACATTACCAGATAGGTATCCTATTCCACATATTCATGATTGCACTTCATCTCTAAATGGTAAAACCATATTTTCCAAAATTGATTTGGTAAGGGCATATCATCATACCTGTCGATCCTAATGACGTTCCAAAGACGGCAATCACTACTCCATTTGGTTTGTTTGAGTTCGTAAGAATGCCTTTTGGTTTAAGAAATGCAGCCCAGACTTTCCAACATTTTATGGACCAAGTCCTTCGTGGCCTGCCATTTGCCCATGCATATATCGATGATGTTCTTATTGCTAGTATTTCACCTGAAGAGCATTATCATCATCTGAAGTTGCTTTTTGAGAGACTTAGTGAATATGGTGTAGTTATTCACCCAAGCAAAAGTATTTTTGGCGTACCATCACTGGATTTCCTAGGCCATAGAGTAGATGCAACTGGGATTAGACCACTTTCGGATAAAGTACAAGCCATCCAAGAATTTCCGCCTCCAAACTCCTTACGTAAAGTGAGAGAATTCTTGGGCTTGCTTAACTTTTATTGTAGATTTATACCCCGTGCTGCAGAGACATTACAACCACTCACAGACCTTTTAGCCGGAAAGAGCAAGAACAAATCTATTCAATTGTCCGATCGAGCATTGCAGTCATTTACAGAAGCCAAGAGTGCTTTAGCCCAGGCAACCATGCTCGCACACTTGAATATATCAGTTCCTCTTTGTATTATGGCCGATGCCTCGGATAGTGCTGTTGGAGGTGCACTTCAACAATTAGTAGATGGTTATTGGCAACCTATTGCATTCTTTTCTAAAAGATTACAAAAGGCCGAAACCAGGTACAGCACATTTGGTAGAGAATTGTTGGCAGCTTACCTCAGCATTAGACATTTCTCACATATCTTGGAAGGAAGATCATTTTGTGTATTTACTGATCATAAGCCACTTACCTACTCCTTTGCAGCCAATCCAGATCGTTACTCGCCAAGAGAAATTAGACATTTTGATTATGTTTCACAATTCACAACCGACATTCGTTATGTAAAAGGAAAAGACAATGTCGTGGCTGATGCCTTGTCTCGTTCATACGTAAATGTCATAGATGATGACAAAAACGTTGATTTCGAAGAAACGGCTTCATTGCAAAAGGATGATGAGGAACTGAACAAGTTACGAAGTTCATCATCTTTACAGTTCAAAGAAGTGCCATTGTCTATGTCTAATGGTACAATTATCTGTGACATTTCAACAGGTGTTGTTAGACCATATGTACCTTTGAAGTTGAGACATACAGTCTTTAATTCTTTACATTCATTGTCACATCCAGGCATAAGGGCAACACAACGATTGGTTACCCAAAGATTTGTGTGGCCAAGTATGAATAGAGATGTCGGAAATGGACCAGATATTGTTTGAAGTGCCAACAAGCGAAGGTACATCGCCATGTTAAGGCACCGGCTGGTACTTTTACCTTACCTGAAGCACGATTTAAACACATCCATGTAGATATAGTTGGACCTATACCTCAATCAAATGGTTACAGTTATATCCTAACCATTATAGACAGATTTTCAAGGTGGCCTGAAGCTATTCCTATCAAGGACATAACGGCTGAGACTGTTGCAAAGGCTTTAGTAGAACGATGGATAGCAATGTATGGTGTACCAAGTATCATTACAACAGACCGAGGTACCCAATTTGAATCTGCACTCTTTAGGGAGTTAAGCCATACTTTAGGATCAAAGCGTATCCGTACCACAGCTTATCATCCGATTGCTAACGGATTAGTAGAACGCTTTCATCGACAGCTTAAGTCTTCCCTAAAAGCTCAATCACATTCTTGTCACTGGGTAGAAGCACTTCCACTTATACTTTTAGGTATTCACACAGCATTTAAAAGCGACCTAAAGTGTTCAGTGGCCGAGATGGTTTTTGGCACTACTCTTACCCTTCCTTGTGAGCTTATTGAATCATCCAATGATACAATAATACCAGCAAATTCATCCAATTATGTCAATCGTTTGAAACAACATATGGCATCTTTGCGGCCAGCTTTGACCAGACCAAGTACAAAGAATATTCAAGTAGATAAAAACTTGAAAGATTGTCAATATGTCTGGGTGCGTGTGGACTCTGTTCGTAAACCATTACAAGCACCATATAAAGGTCCATACAAAGTTTTAGTTAGGAGTGATAATTTTTTACGCTTGAAGTAAAAGGCAAGAAAGACCAAATCAGTATTGACAGACTTAAGGTTGCTTATTTAGATGAGGATATTATCACAGATCGTGATACAAGTGTACATAGTGTTCCAGAAGTAAAGGAAAGTGCAGAAGTAACTGCAAAAATGCCAGTAAGAGTTACTCGTTCAGGTAGACATGTACACTGGCCTAGTAGGTACATGCATGGAATATCGTCCAGCGACATGAACTTTATATTTCCACGCTGAACTAGTTTATTATATATTATTGTCGATTTACACTTCAAATCTAGAGGGGAGCTAGATGTAGTGACCAATCCTATGTTGTATGCACCCCCATGTTTTGAAGTGGTTTAATCTAAAGTTGTTTACCTGCACACCCACTACAGTAAATGGATTTACCCTAGCTTAGTACTGCATGCACATTCTTTGTATATAGTTTATTTAGAATAATCACAATACCTATTGTTATTAGTGTGCATCAGTACACACCCAGGGTTTCCCCTTAGCGGTCGCCCGCTCGCCAAATGCGACCCAAAACAGCCACGGACGACTCAAAACACTTCCCTCGGTCGTCCGGCCGGCGAGTTAAAATATTAAATACATTACATGTGATTTCCCAGATCAACTGTTTACCAGTATGTACAGCAGTACCTTTACACAACAGTGCACGTGCATTGCAGAGATAGGATCGTGTCATTCCTGTGTACAGATTCGCGATGTTTATGGCCGGTTTGCTATAGCTAGCGCATACATTGGCGCGCATGGGCTGCGCGGCACACATGTACACATACGTGCATAGCATGCATAATGCAGGCGCATTCTTGGATTGGTTTCTGCCGCACGCTTTAATGGACAAAGTTAAGGACCGAAACCAGTCCATGGCCGACATGCATGTATTTTTTCCGTTACGCGAAATGGTCGAATTTGACATCGTAAGATGTAAAAATGCCCGGCAAACAAACGTCAATTAAGAAAGTCATATCCTGCAGGTTAATTATCAGATCATGGTCGCCCTTTCCTATTTTTTTATTTTCTGTTAATGTATTTCTTTCGAGGTAGTAACGCTTGTCCTTCCTGAGCGATGTAGCGTGTTTCTACAAAATGTTCTACCGCGGCATGTTTCCTGCATTCAGTTTACGCATGTGTGGTGTGTTGGTCAGCTCGGGGTTCATCGTGTGAAAGATTTAGGCCAACATTCTCGTGTTTTTTTCCCAAAAAGTTTTCAACCTTAAACATTTAATATGCTTTTACAATAACTCCGCCAGTTTTGTTGTCACAGGTGAGGTTTAGTTTTGATAGCTTTTGTGGCGGATGCAAATTAAATCTTCCCACAAGATCAGCGATTACAACAAGCAGTGGGCTGTAAAGTGCCGTGACGTGCCGCGTTACGGCAATTTTCCCGAACACGCGGCGCGCTTTCGCGGAAGGTCGGACAATGCATGGCGTTGCGTAACCTCGGTGGAAAACACAGATATGGCAAATGCACACGTGGCGACTGAAAACTCTAATTAGGTTAAGTTAAGGGAAACCCCTGACACCATAATATTACATGTAGTAGGCTAGGCCTTAATTTACCACCTCATTCTGGCTGTGAGAGTAGAGAGGGCCACATCATGTACATGCAGCACTCACACTCTTTACATATACTGTAGTCTTATTTATGCACCTTACTTTATTTATTAAGTCTTTAGGTTTATGTAGCTTGAAGGCTGTAGGATAATTATTTGTACATACATCGGTATATTTAGATAGTTTAATACGTAGGGTTAAATATATATATTTAAACATGTGTAATGGCAAGTGGTGTTGGCAGTAGCACACAGCCACCCATAACTTGCCAAACACATTACATGTACTGAAGTCGATGCTCTACGCCTGGATATTCGTAAAGGACCAGATCAAGGTATGTTATATATAGAAAAATAACTTCACTTCACAGTCCACTTTCAAATAGCGTGGGTTACGGCCCATTCCAACGGGCTTATAACAATTCTGCATCGAAGGTACGATCAACTTCGCGAGACTGTACGGGTTGACTAAACTGAACTGAAGGTACGAGTTGCCGAAGGTACAAATTGGTAAAACCTTGAGTTGGCGAAGGTACGAGTTGGCGAAGGTACGAGTTGGCGAAGGTACGAGTTGGCGAAAGTACGAGTTGGCGAAGGTACGAGTTGGCGAAGGTACGAGTTGGCGAAGGTACGAGTTGGCGAAGGTACGAGTTGGCGAAGAGTTGACGAAGGTACGAGTTGACTTGACGAAGGTACAAGTTGACAAGGATTTGACAAAGGTACGAGTTGACCTGCTTCCGATATATGTTTTACCTAGTCTGAGTAACTTGGACCCAAAAATCACCTTTTTCAACATTTGGACATGGTCGGGTGATATTAGGGTCCAAGCAAGACCCATTGGAAACGTTGTACGAAATGTCTGCACATCGATCCCCCATGACCTCCCACACTTTCCCCAAAAATGTCACGGAAAACGGCCACTTACAAAAATGCTGGAGACACTAACACTAGGGTGTTCAGGTAAAACATTATTCTTCCTCCAAAATGCTCAAACTATACACCAAATAAAAGGTCTTGATGAAAGAAATACAATGCTTTTTAAATCGAGAAAATCGGATAATTAGTTTTTGAGAAATCCTGTTTTATTTGATTAAATTCACCCCATTCGATGAAGACAGTCCCTACATACATTGTGTATATCCCTGAATGGCACCAAAACATGCCTCACACACGGCACGCGAAACGCGGAGCTCACACATACATTCGCGTAGCTGTCATGAATCTAGCTTTACAAAGTACACTTTCCGGCCGAATCTACGCACATTAGAGACTTAAAAATAACAGGTATAGTAGACAAGACAAGTAAACTTTATGTAAATGATAACTCCTACCTTGAATTTTGAGGCTTGCACCTCAAAAAATTGAGTTTATTTTTACTTTTTTCGTAACTTTCGTTCTAACTTGTTTATCGGGATCGAGTAAACACTAACGTGTTCAGTACCCCTTTGGGATCAAAATGAAACCCGTTTCAACTGTCACTCCGGGGTTCGGAAATCGCGGGGAGTTAAAACTCCACGATGTTTACGGGAAAAATCTGGGCCCGAACGCGTGGACGCGTGGATCGGTTTTTCTCGGGAAAAGTTGGGCGGAGCAAAAGGGCTTCATTCACAAAAAGTATAAGCTGTCGTACATCCACCCTACTGCTATTTTATGTGCATTATTTGATAGCTGAAAGTCAGGGGTTTCAAATGAAGGTTTTACTTGCAGTTTCTGACATAGAAAAGTTGTACAATTTTGGGGATAAACATTGGTTAGATTTTCGGCGCACGGACAGTCTGTGTGTGGATGTCTTCAGTCGCGGTGAGTGAACTGAACACCCTACTAACACTATCGGTGTGTTCTTACCGTTCAAAAAAGTGAGAAAACCGGGCCTCAAAATGTGGAGCAATGTTCGCCGATTCAAATGTACGTAGCCATTGTTGAGCGAAGTCAACGGCTGTTACTTGTTTCGTGCACTGTGCTGCAGTGGCCGTGGATGGCTAAAGCACAGTGCACGGAACAGGTAACAACCGTTGACTTTGCTCAACAATGGCTACGTGCATTTGAATCGGCGAACATTGCTCCACATTTTGAGGCCCGATTTTCTCACTTTTTTGAAAGGTAAGAACACACCGATAGTGTTAGGCCAAATAAAAAAAAAACATGTTTAGCGTCACCGCCCGCTTCCTTTTGGGGGCCGCCTCCTTTTTTCTTTTTTTTGAAAAAAATGATAAATTTGACCATTTTCGTAAAAAAAAATAAAAAAAAAAAAATTAAGATAATAAAATTTTAAGATCGTATTTTAGACTTTAGCATCACTGTGTACATGCGCTGAAAAAAATTATTTGTTCTAATACAATAGGAAGGCTAAGGTTTGACGTGAAGTCGTATACGGTGCATACATGATCGACCCACATGAATTTTGATTTCTAATCGTGGGTGAACCATGTTTGAATTTTAAATTGGAAGATAGGGTGTGACATGTTCACTACATGACTTGAATAAAAATGTGTCGGGCGGCCATTTTGTAAAAAAAAAAAAAAAAAAAAAAAAAGGGCCTCCTCCTTCCTTTTTAAAAAAGGGCATGACGCTAAACATGTTTTTTTTTTTTTTTTTTGGCCTTAGGCTTATCCATTGATCCTTACTGGGGACAAGCAGCATTTTTGCAAGTGGCAGTTTTCCGTGACATTTTTGGGGAAAAGTGTTGGAGGTCATGGGGGATCGATGTGCAGACATTTCGTACAATGTTTCCAATAAGGTTGTTTCACATTCCGCGGCCATTTTGGATTCAGCGCAAAAAGAGGTACCCAACTTACCCGGATGATAGCGTGTTTATATGGGTGTTCCCCTCTTCCTACATGTAGTAGGCCTACAGAGGGCGCTCTACTGAGCATGCGCAACTGGAACGTGAAACAACCTTATGGGAATATGGGTCTTGCTTGGACCCTAATATCACCCGACCATGTCCAAATGTTGAAAAAGGTGATTTTTGGGTCCAAGTTACTCGGACTATGTTCTACCCATTTCTCTTTTGAGAAAATATAGAAACACTGCACTCTGCAGCTGTCAAAATAACATACCCAATTTCCAAAAAGGTAACCTATTTCGCTCCACTAACACCAGGTTTACACGTAGTGTATCGGCACTGGGTGCAGCTGACGGGGAACGACAATCCCCTTTCAATCATGCGTTTCTCACTTGGTGGGGTGGTACTAGGGTAGTGCATGGAGGAAATTCTTATTCCTCCATGGGTAGTGGTAGTGGTACGCAATTCGAGATTTAGCTCTTAACACCTCAGCGACAGCACCATAAACACTGCTTTCCAGGTCTCGAACACTAAATGTGTACATCGTCTGGGGTCAGTCACCTCAGATCCACAGTTATTTGTGCAGTCATAGTTTTGTAATCGACCACGAAAACAGTAAATTTGTTACATATAATTGTCAACTTTCTGGAGACAGTTCAAACTCACCCCGCATGGTAACTTAACTTGGTTACTTTCGCAAATATATATCAACAGAGGGCGCACTTTACAGACCGACAGCGCTATCAGATTTTTGCTGCGTTTTGTTGTTGTAAGTAGGTTAGGAACAGGTTGGCACTTCCAGCATACTACGTGCCCTTTGTGTCAACAACGAAGAAAAACAAACAGAGCTTTGCCCTTTGCGGATGAGGGATGCACACACGACAAAAAATGGTTACGTCATATACATGTACATGATATACGTCAGTGTACTGAGAGTGGCAGGTAACTGAGCATGCGCATACAGAAAAAACGTCAATCAACAAGGAAAAAAGAAAGAAAAAGGGGTAAAAAGCATGGGTGGGAGGGTAGAAGGAGCGACGGCAATCTTCAGGAACATCAGTGTCACAGGGTCCCGCAAGGTTGGACGTTTCGCAGGCAGGAGCACAAAGGCCCCCACCTGTTACTTTTTTCAGTACCACATACGTACCTCCGGGTGATGAAGGATGACACTGAGTCATCCAATCACCGACGCAGGCAATTCTCCTATAGTCCCTCTCCCATGAGCAATATCAGTAAATCAAGAGGTCGCTTTAAACAGTTAAACACAAACATTACAATTGTTAATATACTTTAGAATTTGATCACAATATTGTTTGTGCCCAAGCAAAACTTGGAGCGTCATTTGAGGATTAGATAATCCATGTGCCTTTTGAAGGAACTGTCGTTGGTTGTTGAATTTTATGCATTTTGTCGGGAAATGATCAACATCTTCTATGGTGTTACAATTAAGTATCACACATTCCGTTTGGGTGTTTACCAGTATAAAAAAAGAAACTCATTCAAACCTTTGCAGACGCCCAAACGTAGTCTGTGCATAATAACTTCTTAGGGGCGTTTTCGACTTTATTTTTGAGAAGATGTTTTATTTCATCATCAGAAAAGGGAATACATGCAGTGGTCAATATTGGGTTTTTGAGTCCCTAATTTGGCGATAGTGTCGACCCTTTCATTACCATGAATTCCAGAGTGACTGGGATCCATTCAAAGAAAATGGTGCTCCCCTGATGAAAAGTTTTGGAAATTTCCATAATCGCACTAAGACAGTCACTAAAAATGCAAGAATAGAGAGGTTTCGGTGATTCGACCCATTCTCAACAGCCAGTCAAATAGCAAAAAGTTCAGCCGTAAAAATGGAAATACCATCATTAAGTCTAATGCCCTTGCTATACTTCATCTCTGGAATGTGAATACCACAACCAACGGGATTTAAAGATCCATCAGTGTATATTTGAAGATAATTTTTCTAAGTGGTATTTATTATTTCAATACTGATGTTACCTCTGTCAACGAGATCATTTAAGACCGAAATGCGAGAAATATTTTTTTTTTAAATGAAAGGTTCATAATAATGCCAGGGGGAAGGTGGGCAATGAGATTGGGGAGGTCCTAGCTTCGAAAGGGGTTTTATGGTTGGTTTGGCCCCATTTCCTGGCAAAGTAATGTTTCTGCCAGTTATCTTGATCAAGGTTATGGTTTAGCTGATTTTGATGGGATTTCAGTTTGGAGCTGTACATGTTGGCGAGAAATTGGCGACGTAATTTAAGAGGGGGGTCGCCACATTCGACACAAAGTTTAAGGAGTGGAACACCTTGGATAGCTCCAGTACAAATCTTGAGGGCTTGGTACTGGATGCTATCAAGTTTCTGTTCCATAGAATTAGAGGCAGAATTAAAAGCTTCACATCCATATTCAATAACAGGTCTGATGATAGCTGTATAAATTTGGAACAAGGTCTTAGAATCAGCCCCCCAAGAGGTACCACTGATGCATCGAAGGAGGTTAAGTTTACGTTTACACTTATTAACAATATTGTCGATGTGAGGTTTCCACGTAAGCTTGCCGTCAAAGATAACTCCCATAAATTTAGTGGATTGAAGGACCTGAACAGGGTTATTTTGGAGAAGAAGATATATTTTGGTTTGTTTTTTGTTTGAAAAAAGCACAGCGATGGTTAGAAGTGAATAACTTAAAACCCCATTTTTCACACCAAGAGCGGATGTCGTTAAGACTTTGTTGTATTATTTTTATTAATGAAAGGGATATTTCTATTGCTTTTCCAGATTGCAATATCGTCGGCATATTGCAGAATATGAATGCTAGGCAGATGGCGATAAAGATTGTTGACGGCAATAAAGAGAAGGGGACCGGATTACACTATCTTGGGGAACACCGTTTTCTTGAATTCTTTCTTTAGATAGGTCATTATTAATCCTAACTTGAATTCTCCTGTCACTCAAGAAATCATGAATCCATCGAGTCATTCGGCCATATATGCCCATAGCTTGGAATTTTATAATAACTCCTTTTCTCCAAAGCATGTCATAATAGGCTTTTTCAACGTCAAGAAAGACGGCTAGAGTAGGCTACTTTCTTTATTAGCAAGAGCTTTATTAATAGACGACTCGACTCGAGATTGATGATATGATATTTTGTGCTTCTTTCTTTTCTGAAACCGCTTTGGTACTGAGTGAGAAGGTTTTTTGTTTCTGGGTACCACATTAGACGAGAATGATCCGTTCCATTAACTTACAGAATGTAGAAGTAAGGGCTATAGGGCGGTATGACAAAGTGCTAGCAGGATCCTTCCCCGGTTTGAGGATAGGAATAAGTACGGCTTCTTTCCATTTTTTAGGACATTGAGAAGTATTCCAGATCATATTAAAGATGATAATTAAGAAAGCACGGATTTTGATAGGAAGGTGTTTAATGACTGTATTGCTTATCCCATCCTTACCCGGTCAATAGCATGATTCAATTCCTTGATAGTAAAAGGGTCGTTTATGACACTATCATTGTCATCATTAATAATAAACTGATTATCAGCTTAAATTTTATTATTTTTAAAAACACTCTCATAATTATCTGTGCTACTGACTTTAGCAAAGCTATCAACTAGCGCTTCTGTTTTTTTCTTGGCCACTTATAGCATCTTTACTATTGTACTTAATGACTGGAATGTTGTTAATGCTATTAAAGTGTCCAATATGTTTAATTTTATTCCATATTATTTTAGTATTAGATTTGAGGTTTAAATTATTACAAAAATGTTCCCAGTCCAATCTTTTAGCATTTTTAAATGTTCTTCTAGCAATGGCAGTAAATTTCTTGTATGCCACCAGATCAGAGGGATGACAGGTCTTCCTAATTTTGTCAGAGCATTTTTTGGGTCTTTATTAGCTTGTTCATATTTCTCATCCCACCAGGACGTGTTTTTGTTGTTATGGTTGGGATTTGTTTTGGGAATGGCGTACGACATGGCCAAGTCAAGTTGTTGAATAAATGTATTGTATGTTTTTTCTACATCATCAGATTCAGGTTCCGTATTATAATTATTGCAAGCTTCTTGAAACTTGGTCCAATCGGCTTTTGTGAGAGACCATTTAGGGGTGTGTTTAGAAGAGTTCCGAAATATGGGGTGGCCAATTTCAGTGACTATAGGACAATGGTCACTCCCCCACGTGTCATTTAGAACTTTCCAGTTGCATTTTGCTGCCATGATAGAAAAGGTTAAAGTTAAGTCTATACAAGATAGAGAGCTGTTAGAGGTATTAACTCGTGTACCTTCTCCAGAGTTTATACAGACCAAATTATTATGGTCAATAACGTTTTCGATGATCTGTCCATTGTGATCAAGCCTTGAGCTGCCCCAAAGTTGGTTATGGCCATTGAAATCCCCACAGATAATAAGGGGTTTATCAATGTTATCAACAATTTTATTGAGAGAGTTAAATTCTAGAGAGGTACACGGATTATAAATGTTAATAATATTGATTTTATTGTTATTAGCATCATAAATCTCTCCTATTTGTGAGTGGGTGATGCATTCCACGAGCGTCTTTACTGCAGCAATTCGATCCTCTTTGTTCTTTTTCGTGTCCCAGATCTGCATTGCCCCAGTCAGAAGCTCAACAATGTATTGTTCGTTGCAGAGGCAGTGGTGTGGAACCTCCGTCTGTGTGGAGGCTGTTTCTTTTGTCTGGGTTTTAGTATCTTTTACTAGTGCATGGTCTTGAAGTGGCATTGTGGTTTTCGACTGCAGTGTTATGGTTTTTAGCTGTGGGTTGACTTTTGTTTGGGCGCTTGGAGCCGGTCTGCTTTCAGAATTAGTTGTTGTGTATTGAGGTTGAGGCGTCAACTGAGTCGGTCTGCTTTCAAGATTGGTTGTTACATATCGAGGTTGTGGTGTCAACTGAGTAGGTGTATCAGGACGGATTGAGATGTCACTTTTAATTACCTTCGCTGCATCGGCATATAAAATGTTGTACGAAATTCGTATTCCTTGGATTCTCTTTTCTTGCTTGATGACGGTGGGGCATCCTCCATAGGCCAATGCGTGGTTTTCGCCACATCTGCAGCATCAGACCTTTTCCCGTTGTTGGCATTGGTCATAGGACTGTGACCCCCCCCCCCCGCACCGGACACATCGTATAGAACTGCGACAGTTGTTTGCCATAAAATGTGCGATAACATGTGCAATATCGCAGATTTCGGCGCAGAAATGTGCGATAAAATGTGCAATATCGCAGATTTCGGCGCAAAAATTTAACGATAAAATCTGCAATATCGCAAATTTCTGCGCAGAAATGTGCCATAAAATCTGCAATATCGCAGATTTCTGCGCAGAAATGTGCCATAAAATCTGCAATATCACAGATTTCTGCGCAGAAATGTGCGATAAAATCTGCAATATCGCAGAAATCGGCGCAGAAATGTGCGAGAAAATCGGCGACATCGCAGAAATCTGCGCAGAAATCTGCGATGTGCGATGTCCCTTCAGAGCCACCATACTTACCAGCTATTAAAGGAAAATTCCAGGCTCAATAATATTTTACCTAGTCTAAAATAAAATATGGTAACATACTGACTCCGCAGAGAATTTGTTTTGATTTGTTAACGAGAACGACACACGCGCTTATTATATTCACGATTTCTCGCCATTCAGGAGTACAAGGGCGCGGCCATGTTGTTCGCACTGGTATCCTACCTTGACGCGGCCAACTACATTATGCAGACGTATGTTGTACGGCGCCCGACTATTGCGAGTACATGTATTGCATTTCTGTGCAGAATATCGACTTGACGCGCCACAAACTATCATTTATTTTTGTATTTTCTGAGAAGAACAGAAATTCTGTGAGCTAGTAATTATGGCATCAGGTCCTTCCCCGTATGATTTTGAGCCTACTTTCACATGTACAGTACACAAAAGGGTTCACTTGCATTCCTTGCGTGTGCAGGGCCGCTATCGATCGGGCTTCGCGAACTGATGGTGCAGACACTACGTCACAATATCTCGGATGTACCGATAAACTATAACAAAATGGCGACTCGCATGACGAAGAGCGCAGTGCGAGAAAATCTCTGCTTTATATGATTACCGAAACCGATAAAAATGAAATAAAAATCAAGTCACAATGGCAATTGACACTCTTTAACATTATGTAATTATAAACTATGGGTGGAGTTTCCCTTTAAGGAAGAAGTCTTTTCTTTAGGATCAGTCGAACAAAAAATGTATGTCCAGAAGACCAATGACACAGTAGTCTTGGTTCCAAGACCTTCGTGTTGTTTATTCCGCGATCACTGACACAAACCACCGATGTTATAGAGGGCGCTATCTCCAGACGAAACGCACCCGCGAACTGGACTCAGTCGAAGGTCTTGGACAAATTGGCACATTGGGGGCGTGGTCAGACTATTGTAATATATGCAGTATTCATATCACGTGATAATGATGGACGGTTAGGCAAATTCGTGCGAGGGTTATTGTGTTTACGCAAAACGTTATACGCCGCGATTGACCCGGCTACGGAGCCCCTAAAGGGACATATGACGAATACAAATCACCGTAACGAAATAATTTGAGTTTTTTATTTCGTGCGCTCGAAATCATTTCGTGCCCACGAAATCATTTAGTGCACTCGAAATAACTTATTTCGTGAGCTCGAAATCATTTCATGCCCACGAAATGATTTCGTGCGCTCGAAAAAATCTTTTCATGAGCTCGAAATAATTTCGTGCGCTCGAAATACTTTATTTCGTGCGCTCGAAATCCTTTCGTGCGCTCGAAATCATTTCGTGCGCTCGAAATCATTTCGTGCACTCGAAATCATTTCGTGCTATCGAATTCATTTCGTGCGCTCGAAATCTTTTCGTGAGCTCGAAATCATTTCGTGCGCTCGAAATACTTTATTTCGTGCGCTGGAAATCTTTTCGTGAGCTCGAAATCATTTCGTAGTTTGCTAGAAATCGCTTAAGTAAATTATATGACGTTGTGTCAGCATTAAGCAGGCTAGTCTTGCTCCAAGACCGAGTTGTTCATTTGTTCGCGCGCCGTCCGTCTATGCAGTTCATAAATCATCAATACTCCGAAAACAGGCTGATTTAGGGCGCCCTTGATTATCATGAGATTTGTTTCACAGCTCGGTCTTGACGCAAGGGTCACGTTAACCCGTAAAATTCCGAGGACATCCCAAGCATAGCTCAAATAACTACTCGCCCCCGCATGCGCGCTGAGTCGTTTTTATTTAACGTAGTTCACGGTCGCAACATACACGCTGTGTGATAAATTGCACACGACACCATTCCACAAATGTGGTTTCTTACACGTCCGCAAAAGGCGAGGAATTTCCGGGTGTATCATGGTGCCATGGCAGCCGAAAAGTCTGCCACATTTCGACGATGATCTCACGAAGTGACAAATATCTCTAAATCTGGAAAATATTCATCTCGATATAATCGCATTTGAAGTTGATCCTTTTTTCACAAGGCATTTTCGATTATTTTGCAGTAACAAAATTCAAAATTGTTTGCATTGATCAAAACTAAATACTTTGCTCTATGATAACTCATACTCGTTTGCTAAAAACGTCTGTTAATTAAACAAAAAATGTTAATACAACTGTTTTTGCACTTCGTGAGAACATGAAACGCGGAGCCTTCACTCATTACTCGTGCGTTTGTATACTGTTGTATGCACTTCGTGAGATTGTTCTACAACTGTTTTTGCACTTCGTGAGAACATAAAACGCGGAGCCTTCACTCTTTATTCGTACGTTTGTATACTGTTGTATGCACTTCGTGAGATTGCCGTTCTGTGTAAAATTGTTACATTTTACTTGTGAGCGCGCGCGCGTATGTTCTATTTCAACATCGTACACGTGGTTGTGCACGTGTATGCTCCCATTGTAGACGCGAGCAAAACAAGAAATGATCGCCAGTCCCTGCTAACGAGGTAACTGTTTGTTCACTTCGTGAGATCATTTTGAAGTCTTCTGCACTTCGTGAGAACAAAAAACATGTAGTTCGGCATTTTTGTCAAATTTGTGTTTACGCTAATTAAAAAAGTAAACAAGATTTTGCTTTGAAACATGGTCAAGTTGTTCCTTGAAACAAATGTGACAAAAAGGCTAGTAAAACTCAACATCGACAAATATTTGATTTTGGAGGTTTTCTGCACTTCGTGAGATCATCGTCGATTTGTGCAATGGTGCCGTGTGCAATTTATAGGAAACACATAGCGTGTATATCGTAATGCACTGTATAGAATACAAACGCAGATATGCAAATAGCCGTACAAAAGCCGCACACAATTTTGAGGTTTCCATGGCATCAAGGTTGCTCAAATAGCTACTCGCCACCGCATGCGCGCTGAGTCGTTTTCATTTAATGTAGTTTACAATATACACGGTGTGTGCTTCCCATAAATTGCACACGGCACCATTGCGCGCTGAGTCGTTTTTATTTAACGTAGTTCACGGTCGCAATATACACGCTGTGTGATAAATTGCACACGACACCATTCCACAAATATGGCTTCTTACACGTCCGCAAAAGGCGAACAATTTCCGGGCGTATCATAGTGCCATGGCAGCCGAAAAGTCGCCTTTTGCGGACGTGTAAGAAACCACACTTGTGCAATGGTGCCGTGTGAAATTTATGGGAAACACAGAGCGTGTATATCGCGATTGTAAACTATACATTGAATGAAAATGACTCAGCGCGCATGCGGAGGCGAGTAGCTATTTGAGCTATGCTTGGAATGTCCTTGGAATGTCCTCGGAATTTTACGGGTTCAAGTAACCCTTGCTTCAAGACCGTTTTCGGAGTATTGATGATTGATGAACTGCATAGACGGACGGCGCGCCCGGAACAAATAAACAACTCGGTCTTGGAGCAAAACTAGCCTACTACATGTACCTGCTTAATGCTGACACAACGTCATATTTACTTAAGCGATTTCTAGCAAACGCACAAAATGATTTCGAGCGCACGAAATGATATCGAGCGCACGAAATAAAGTATTTCGAGCGCACGAAATGATTTCGAGCTCACGAAAAGATTTCGAGCCCACGAAATGATTTCGAGCGCACGGAAAATGGTATTTCGAGCGCACGAAATGATTTCGAGCTCACGAAAATAATTTTGTCGAGCGCACAAAAAGATTTTTTTCGAGCGCACGAAATCATTTCGTGGGCACGAAATGATTTCGAGCTCACGAAATAAGTTATTTCGAGTGCACGAAATCATTTCCCGGGCACGAAATGATTTCGAGCTCACGAAATAAGTTATTTCGAGTGCACGAAATAAATTCGTGGGCACGAAATGATTTCGAGCGCACGAAATAAAAAATTCAAATTATTTCGTCACAGTGATTGTTATTCGTCATATGTCCCTTTAGGGGCTCCGTACCCGGCCGTATATGCATGTACAGTACATGTACATGTATTCGCATTTTTGTATCACTGTGGAGACATGGCTTTATTCTCGTGTACAAAATGGTTAGAAAGTCGAGCACCTTTTTCAAAATGCTCCCATTTTAACCACAATTATTTTCCTGGGTTGATATTTCGACCCAATATACCCTATATTACCCCATTGAGGTAGGAAACCTCCATGATTACCCTAACCCAAACACTTTCCCTAACCCACATCCTAACCCTAGCTTTTGAGTAATTTAAGCACAATCCAAAAATCCAATTCGTGAAATTCCTAATAATGCCGGAGACCTAAATATAAATTATCCTTTGAAGACCTTTTCACTCCCATTGTCCCCATTGTGTTCACGTCTCCAGAGGGTACCGTATTTCGCACCATACAGTACATATGTACATGTACATGTTTTGACACAGCAAATCATAGCTGCCCCGGCGTTTATTTGTGACTGCGTCTAGTTCCCGTTTGCAGCCACGCGCATATAACCATATCAGCTACCAGACTATGGGCCACTCAGCATAAATTATACAGGTCACCGCCTTTTTAGAGAGAGATACAATGATTGGACTCAAAAGAGCCCTAATGTCCTCTCGACCAATATAATCTATTGTTATATCAAATGAAAGAACATACTATAAGGCTTAATCTTGCGTGCGAGGTGAAACCGCAGGGGGCTTCAAACGATTGTGCTGTTCGATTTAGTGAGACGACCCGCAGAAAAAATGGGAAATTTGTGTTGACCTCCATAGGAAAGACACTTTTTTGGCCTTTGAACCAATTTTAAAATCAAAAAGAGCCCTATCGGCTCGGATATAAATGGTTTGACAAATATCACTACTTGAAAGGGAATTAAAATGCCGGGCGATGTGGGTTAAAACCACCCACCACTTTTCGTGAACAGCGTAAAGTTTGGGGGAACAGTCTGGATTTGTCTGACGTTTTGCGTGTTGAAGGCTACGTTCAGCGTGCCATTGAGCAAATGCGCGCAAGTTTTTCATTTGAAGTTACCGATATTACCAGTATATATCACCCCAAAAAATTTGACTAATTTAAAATTTTACCGATATTATCGTGTTATTACCTAAATTATATTACCTGTGTGATAATGAAATTGTTATAAATTCCTTAATGTTTATTGTTTTAATGTAAGAATTGGATATAATTGATTCTTGATACTGACAGGATTTGTTTATGATGAGAACAACTCTTGAAAAATGGTGTACCGGTCTACCAAATTTTAAAGTCCAAATATAACCGTTATTACCCTGTTGAAACCAGCATTTTACCGAGTAACAACAGGATAATACAGGTAATGTGGGTAATGGTGAAAAGGTTGAATTGGTTATAACATCGGGAACTTGAGTAATAACGGTAAAATTAGTAGCAATTCCAGCAAAATTTCCAAGTCCAAATATAACCGTTATTACCCTGTTGAATCCAACATTTTACCGAGTAACAACAGGATAATACAGGTAATGTGGGTAATTCTGAAAGGCTTGAATTGGTTATAACATTGGGAACTTGAGTAATAACAGTAAAATTATAGCAATCCCAGCAACATTTCCCAATTCAAATATAACCGTAATTACCCTGTTGAAACCAACATTTTACCGAGTAAAATTACTCCAGCTTCCAAACCTATTAAGTCACATCGATTTCAAACAGTGTTTACTGGTAGTCGAATGGCCGAGTGGTTAGGCTCCTCGTCTGCTGGGTTCCATCGCCTGGGTTCGAGTCCCCGTTCTGCCCCACGTAATTTTTTCCTCAGTTTTAACGCGCGCGATTTCGCAATCTTATCTATAAAAGAATTAATTGATCGTCTTCATTCACCAACCGGAGTTAGCTCAGCGGCTTAATTCGTCAGGCTGGTACTGTCCGCGGAGTTCAGGTGCGCACCTTAGTATAGGGACGGAGCTCGTTTGCTTGCATAGGCGGCAAGAGCTAGGGCCTCGCTCCGTCAGTCCTCCCTTTACGGTTGCGTGGCCTACGGGTTACATGAACATGGACAGGGAAGGATGTGTGGTGGGCCGGGAATCCTAGAACCCAAAAGAGTCCTATATGGGTGGTCGTTCAATGAGTAAAGTCATGGGTTCGATCCCCTGAATGCTTGGTCAACACCACATAACTTTTTTTTCTTCATTCTATACTGGAGCTAATACTCCAGTTTTCAAACATAAGTCACATCGTCCTAGTATATGGGAGTCGGTCAATGTGTTCAGTCATAGGTCCGTACCCCTGAATTGCTTAGTCAACACCACTTTACTTTTTGTTCTTCATTTTCCCCTTACCATAGCACCAATGCAGACGTACGTTCTGTTCTTTTCTTGATTTACTTTAAAAAGGGGGGGGGGGGGGTGGTGGAGTAATGAAAGGGTTACTTCATTCTACACTGGAGCTATTACTCCAGTTTTCAAACATAAGTCCAATCGATTTGAAACAATGTTGACCGGTAGTCGAATGGCCGAGTGGTTAGGCTCCTCGTTTGCGAGGTTTCATCGCCTGGGTTCGAGTCTTCGTCCTGGCCCATGTTTTTTCCCCCTTTTTTCGCAATTTTAACGCGCGTAATTTCGCAATCTTATCTTTAAAAGAATTAAATTGTGTGTGTGTGAAGCAGTTTTCGCGTTGCTGTCATAAAGATTATGTCAGTTTCGCTTCTGCCGTTTCGACGATTTTCCTCGTCAGCATCCTCCACTCTTCCTTTGCCAGTAGCCGTAGCTGCTCCAAGTTGGCGGTGTTCTGTAGGCGCTTGCCCACTGTCTTCAGGTCGTTGTCGAGAACGATTGGAAGTGTGGTGCGAGGGCGTCCTCGCCAACCTTTCATGCCTGCTTCTATGCCAAAGTACTCATTTATAAATTTCTGAGCAGGTACGTCTCTTGGTAGTCGCAGGACATGGCCGAAGAGTCGCCAGCGTGCTTCAAGGGTCCTGATGCTGAGCAGACCACACTTGCAGCGACAATAGAGTGCCTTATTGGAGATGCGGTGCGGCCACCGTATCCCAATTATCTGGCGTAATTGGCTTCTGTGGAATGAGTCCAGTTGGTTGTTCTGTTTTTGTGTAAGACCCCAGGTACCCATATTGTAGAGAAGCACAGGGAGCACGAACGCGTTGTAGATGCGCAGACGGAGTACCTCACTCACGTGGTGACGCCGCAGCCAAAGTGTTTTCATCTTATGGAATGCTACATTGGCTAACTGCTTGCGATGGGCGACATCTTCCCCATCTCCTAGTAGTGAGCCGAGCTTCTTCGTCATGCGCCACTCCTCTCCTTCACGGTCTACCTGACGATTCACTGTAGTGTGTTCAGTCTTCGTTGGGTTGACGGTTAGAAACCATTGAAGCAGACATCCTGGTGCGGTCTGTTCCACTGTGTCGAGAAATTTTCGTGTGTAGCTCACAAAGTCTACGTCGTCTGCATATGCTACATCAAGAGGGAGACCCCTGTCTCTATTGTTCCGTGTCTGCAGTTTCTCACGAAGATCACGGAGAGCTGCTTCAAGGTATATCACGAACAGTACTGGAGACAGGCTGTCTCCCTGAGGTGTGCCGACGTTACAATACATTTGAATGCTATGTTTGTGAAAGTGCAAACGTACAATGTAGTCCCCCCCCCCCTCCCCCCCCCCCCCCCCCCCCCCGCTTGCAAATCGACTTGTAATTTCTAAATCCATTTCGATGCCACCCTTGGACTTTCACAAGATGTGGAATAGAGAATAATACTATTTTTAAATTTCTTGAACTTTCTCTGCATAGTTTTCTTTAGCCTTGATCAAGGCGTCATTACTCGTCCGTACGTACATGTACGTACATCGATGCCACGATGCTCGAAATTTCGAAGGACTGTCTTGCGACGACCCCCGATGACCCACGATCTGCCCAAATTTTATGTCGTGTCGTGGAACAAATGCGTCGTGGGTTCGTTGTGACCAGGCCTTACCACGACAACATTTCGTACGATCCGTTGTGACCGGGGCTTATTAACACAGAGCCCTTTGGGTGAAACGGAGCAAATCAATTCCCAAGGGCTAAAACGCCTATACTTTCACGATCTTATAAAATACATAGAACTCTCACGTGTTCAGGGACTACAGAAACATGACGACCAGCATGTCATATTCTTTTCAATTTTTGGTGGGTTGACCGAATATTTTTTTTTGAAAAATTCTTACCCAATGCAAACAAGACAATTTTATTTAAATTTCTAAATTTCCAATGAAAAATATATACATTGCCACCTACCGAGTGTCGCGAGGCAGCGCCGTTTGTCTGATTTTGGGTTGTTTCCTTTTAGCCCGCGCTTTGCTGGTGACTTCTATTTGTGTGGCGCGCCCTCTATCGACATAAAATAAGTCAAATTTTCGAACAATTAATGCGTGGGCGGCTCATTAACCCTGAAAACACAGTTTCTCTTTCCTTTGAGCAGATGTAGGATAGAGCTATTACTCCAGCTTCCAAACCTATTAAGTCACATCGATTTCAAACAGTGTTGACTGGTAGTCGAATGGCCGAGTGGTTAGGCTCCTCGTCTGCGGGGTTCCATCGCCTGGGTTCGAGTCTCCGTTCTGCCCGACGTCATTTTTTCCTCAGTTTTAACGCGCGCGATTTCGCAATTTTATCTATAAAAGAATTAATTGATCGTCTTCAATCACCAACCGGAGTTAGCTCAGCGGCTTAATTCGTCAGGCTGGTACTGTCCGCGGAGTTCAGGTGCGCACCTTAGTATAGGGACGGAGCTCGTTTGCTTGCATAGGCGGCAAGAGCTAGGGCCTCGCTCCGTCAGTCCTCCCTTTACGGTTGCGTGGCCTACGGGTTACATGAACATGGACAGGGAAGGATGTGTGGTGGGCCGGGAATCCTAGAACCTAAAAGAGTCCTATATGGGTGGTCGTTCAATGAGTAAAGTCATGGGTTCGATCCCCTGAATGCTTGGTCAACACCAGATAACTTTTTTTTCTTCATTCTTTACTGGAGCTAATACTCCAGTTTTCAAACATAAGTCACATCGATTTGAAACAATGTAGACTGGTAGTCCAATGGCCGAGTGGTTAGGCTCCTCGTTTGCGGGGTTCCATCGCCTGGGTTCGAGTCCTCGTCCTGGCCGATGGTTTTGTTTTTTGCAGTTTTAACGCGCGAAATTTCGCAATCTTATCTTTAAAAGATTTAAATTATAGTCTTCAAATACCAACGGGAGTTAGCTCAATGGCTTAATTCGCCAGGGTGACGAGTCCTATATGGGAGTCGGTCAATGTGTTCAGTCATAGGTCCGTACCCCTGAATAGCTTAGTCAACACCAATTTACTTTTTGTTCTTCATTTTCCCCTCACCATAGCACCAATGCAGACGTACGTTCTGTTCTTTTCTTGATTTACTTTAAAAAAAAAGGGGGGGGGGGTGGTGGAGTAATGAAAGGGTTACTTCATTCTACACTGGAGCTATTACTCCAGTTTTCAAACATAAGTCCAATCGATTTGAAACAATGTTGACCGGTAGTCGAATGGCCGAGTGGTTAGGCTCCTCGATTGCGAGGTTTCTTCGCCTGGGTTCGAGTCCTCGTCCTGGCCCATGTTTTTTTCCCCTTTTTTTTGCAGTTTTAACGCGCGCAATTTCGCAATCTTATCTTTAAAAGAATTAAATTATAGTCTTCAAATACCAACCGGAGTTAGCTCAACGGCTTAATTCGCCAGGGTGAAGAGTCCTATATGGGAGTCGGTCAATGTACGCATGCGGGGTGTGTTGGCTCTGATGTGTCGCTCGACGTTACAATACATTTTAATGCTATGTTTGTGAAAGTGCAAACGTACAATGTAGCGCCCCCCCCCCCCCCCCCCCCCCCCCCCCGCGCTTGGAAATCGACTTGTAATTTCTAAATCCATTTCGATGCCACCCTTGGACTTTCACAAGATGTGGAATAGAGAATAATACTATTTTTAAATTTCTTGAACTTTCTCTGCATAGTTTTCTTTAGCCTTGTTCAAGGCGTCATTACTCGTCCGTACGTACATGTACGTACATCGATGCCACGATGCTCGAAATTTCGTAGGACTGTCTTGGGACGACCACCGATGACCCACGATCTGCCCAAATTTGATGTCGTGTCGTGGAACAAACGCGTCGTGGGTTCGTTGTGACCAGGCCTTACCACGACAACATTTCGTACGATCCGTTGTGACCGGGGCTTATTAACACAGAGCCCTTTGGGTGAAACGGAGCAAATCAATTCCCATGAGACCTAAGGGCTAAAACGCCTATACTTTCACGATCTTATAAAATACTTAGAACTCTCACGTGTTCAGGGACTACAGAAACATGACGACCAGCATGTCATATTCTTTTCAATTTTTGGTGGGTTGACCGAAGATTTTGTTTGGAAAAATTCTTACCCAATGCAAACAAGACAATTTTATTTAAATTTTTAAATTTCCAATGAAAAATATATACATTGCCACCTACCGAGTGTCGCGAGGCAGCGCCGTTTGTCTGATTTTGGGTTGTTTCCTTTTAGCCCGCGCTTTGCTGGTGACTTCTATTTGTGTGGCGCGCCCTCTATCGACATAAAATAAGTCGAATTTTCGAACAATTAATGCGTGGGCGGCTCATTAACCCTGAAAACACAGTTTCTCCTTCCTTTGAGCAGATGTAGGATAGAGCTATTACTCCAGCTTCCAAACCTATTAAGTCACATCGATTTCAAACAGTGTTGACTGGTAGTCGAATGGCCGAGTGGTTAGACTCCTCGTCTGCGGGGTTCCATCGCCTGGGCAGGCCTTGCGCTAACTTTTTTTCCTGGATAGCCCACCGGGCTAGCAAACTGCAGATTTTACTAGCCCGTTTACATTTTCGCTAGCCCGTATGTACAATGCACAAAACTATTCGTTCGGCGCGGGCACGTGCACGTACCGTACCGGCACGGTACTAGCCTTGGTCAAGGCGTTCATCGTAGTACCCGTCCGTACGTACAGCGCAGCGGTAATCGGAGCTCAAACTACGACCTCACGCGGCCACTATTATATGCAAACTAACTGAGGATACTCGAACGCCTTGGATCATTAGGTTTTGGGGGCGGTGCTCATTATGCTAATAGATTAAGCTGACCTTTATAGTCGTTTTCTTATTGGTCGATCGTTGCGTAGAAACTGCATAATTTGAGCTAGCGGTGAAAGGTCATAGCTAGCTCGCAAGGGTTTACGAACACCGCCATCGTTGACATATTTTATCGGAGAAAGTTGAGTGATTTTTACGAAGGCTTGTATAAATTACACATGAAGATTTGAACTGTCTTAATTGCTTGATTGGTGAGGGTCGCAGTTATTTTCGCTCGTTTTGCTGGTTTTTTTTCTTGAATGTTGACATTGTTATGGTCAAAACTAGTTGTGTTTAGCTGCTTAGTTTTGAGTTTTCAACCGCGGTGACTGGAGAAGGCCGCGACTCTATTGAAACGTGTCGAACTCGGCCCTATATTATGTCGCACACATCTAATCCAGCTGATCTGAAAACCGTGGCTCGGTAAAACGCGGAACTCTGATAATTAAATGCCTTGCCGGCTGAATTTTGCCAAGAAGATAATCTGAGGAGTTATTGAGGATATAAGACACTTGTCCCTGATTAAATTGCGATATTGCGATCAATTTGAAGGTTGGTTCTGCAGCCGTAAACATGCCCCCTCCCCACAGCGTTGGACCATGCTTGGACCACAATGTGGCGATAACGCACAGACCAGCATGCCTGGGTTAATGCCGATTATGCGGCGATAAGAAACTGACCGAACACGCTGAAAACTGACGCCGAGTACCTGGCCGTACGTGCGAGCAAAATGGGGCTCAGGCTGCCTGAAAAATGACGGATTTCCCATAACCTGTCGGTAAATTCACAAAGACCACGAAGAAAGGATTCTAATGGCCTTTCGCTGCTCGGGTCTAAAATCTTCGAGGGATAATATTTGCGCTGCAAAATTCAAACAACACGACAGATCTTCGGACGAAAGACGACGCTGAATATCTGCCATTTTGTCTTAAATGTCATGCTGCATCAAATTTGATGACGTCGGGTTTCAACCGCGTTGTGATTGGACACTTCACATCTTAGCCCCGCCTATACTTATCTGTATTCGCATACGAGGTCATGCGCCACAAATGTGGCGCAAAATATAGGAAAAACATAAGATTTCAAAAACCCAATGATCCAAGGCGAAAAAGTAGCCTCAGTTGATTTGCATAAAATAGTGGCCGTATGAGGTCGCTGTTCGCGCTGTATCTTTGCACGGGTCATCACAAGCTAGCAGCATATGCGGGGCGCGCGCACAGTGTATTTCTGGACGGATAACGACGGACGGATAACGACGAACTCGCCTTGACCAAGGCTAGCACGGTACGTACAATAATGTACACGTATGTACATCACTGATCTCTATAACTGGATAGGTCGAGCGGCTCTGCACGTGAAGCCATCAGCGGCCATATTGGGATATTCAAAACATTGCAGGCGTACACACGTTTGTATAGCGCACGACCGAGAAAACTCATTTAATATCACAGGAAACGAAGTTAACGTCGCAAAAACGATCCAGTTTGATCAGGAAAATCAAGTTAAACATAATAACACCCAAGAATTACCTGTATACGCCAAGTTTCAATGTTAAATAGGCCTATTTTTTGGAAAAGATACGAGACATTCGTGTGAGACGATGCAATGCAGTGCAAAGTCTATGGGATATGTCGGACAAGTATTTTCAAGAATTCCAACTTCTAAATTATTTTTTTTGTGGTTTTTTTTTTTTTTGGGGGGGGGGGGGGGGGGGGGGGAAGAAATCCACATCATAACCTTATACCGGAACAAGGAAAAGGCAAAACGAGTTTTTTTGGATTAAGGAAATTCTTGAAATTGTTGGTTTAATTTTATATCCAGACACTAAAAAGTGCATTTTATAATAAAATAAAAAAATGTTGAAAAAATTGAACAAATGTCAGTGTGTTTCAGGAAAATTTAATTGGCACATCATGGTTTGTTCGTGGGGTTTTAAGGCAGTGTCCAGATTTGGAATCAACCTAATGTTTAGTAAATTTTTTAGAAAGGGTCCCAAAAATTCTTGCTGGACAAGTGGACAGAAAAAATTAATTATGTGGTTTTGAGCTTAAACCATAGAGCTGTATAATAAAGATACAGCTCTATGGCTTAAACTATGAACTTGAGAAACTTGAAATAAATCACAATTAAAAATATCAATCACATGTGTAAATAATGACACAAGTCACACAATGGATTCAATTTTGCTTAATGCTTTTATTTTACATTGATACATTACATATAACATGTAATAACTACTGCCATAGTAACAATATGCTTATTATGTATTGTTTACTGATGTTGGAAAACCAAATAAAAAACAATTAACCCCCGACTGTTTATGAATTGAAAACCAAAACAAAACTTGCGATGTCATTTTAGAATAATAATTGTTGATACTATGCAAAGATACATTTGACAGCATTCTTCACAGGCCAAATTTTAATAGGACACCCTTGTACAGCTTTAACTTTGAATTGTGAGTGTTTCTAGATATTTGTGCGATATGAACACAATATTTGTTTTGTAAGAAAGCAAAATAAAACCATGATTGAAAAGCAAAATTTGACAGCAGAAAAATATGACAGAACAGCGTAACATGTACACAGGGCGGCCGCTACCCAGTGATTGTGGAGAACACTGACTGGGTAAAACCATGTCATTTTAACATCTGTATAATTTGCTTTGAATATTAACAATACAATTTTAACCAGATTCGTCAGTTTTCATAAAACACATGTTCAATATATTTCCATGTTACAAAGATAGGTTTGTGACTGTTGCGACTGTTTTATTATCTGTACTTATATTGTTGAAACATGAAATGCCAAGATGCAGAGTTCTGCAATATATTTGCAGCACATCTATAGGGATGTGGAACACCGAGATAGCTTATCTTGGAAAACGTAGTTGGTCAATTAAGCTTCCGTATTTACTGATGGTTAAACAAAATAAGTGTTGACATTCGCCGTCATCTGTTGTCCCTCTGTCATAATGGGAGCAGTTCGTCCTATGACTTGTCCAGACGTAATAAGCTGTACAGACTGACATCTTAGTAGCAAGAAGTGGACTTGGGTAAACCAATTAGCTGTAGTGTACAAAGAAAGAAAATATACAGGTATAAATTGAATGCCAAGGAAAGAATGTTGTAACATGACGCTATTTTAAAAACACAAAATTCTCAATTTATTTGGCATACCCATTTCTTCAGAGAGTGAAATTTCATTTGAGCACTGTAAGGAATGTCATCAGGACAACTTTTTTAAGAGAGATTTGTGGGCGAAAATGAAATTGTTCTGAAGTATTGGAAATACGTGTCTACATCCAAGTTTCACCATGATAGCCTTGGCCTACACCATGCATTTAATAATACTATTATTATTATTAATAATAGGTGGCTCTACACTTCCAGAATTGTGAGAGAAAAAACTGTGATCATTGCGATATTGGGATAATTCTACAGAACATTAAATTTATGCACGTCAAATAGTTCATGACACAATATGTTGTGTACGAATGTGTACACAAATTACCACCATGAACTGTTTGACGTGCAAGTCAACGGGACAGTCCTCATGGAATGGGTACAAAATTGGTCTGAAAATACCTGTATTGTGGAATTCAATCATATTGTAAGGTATCCTAGACCAACTGATTCTATAAATCTACTGTTCTTTCGAAATATCCCAGTTTTTCTTTTAGATAAAATGATGGATAGGACCACAATATGAACAAATGTCGCTGGAATTCATGTGGAAACAAAAATATCGTTTTCGCCCAACAATGTTCTCCAAATCTCTCTTAAAACCGTAGTCCTGACATTTTTTACAAAGATAGATACTGATCGCACAGTCTGCGAGTTTATTTAATAAATTTACTTATTTACAAATGATTTTAATGCATTTTTACCCACCATCGCTGCTGCCACTGTCTCACTCTAGCTCTCGACGTGTCTACGCGTCTTTTGCATGCACGAAGGCAATGTTTTGAATATCCCATCATGGCCGCCGGTGACTTCACGGCTCGCTATCCCATCAATGTACGCTCGACCTATCCAGTTATAGAGATCACAGCTACGCAGTGGGCCGTTATGGTAAGAAAGGTTGAACGATGTGAAAGAGAATAGTGCACATATGTGCGGTACCCTGCGCCGTAGTTTATACTATACTAATCTCACTGAAGCCCACCAGTCTACTCTATTCGTGAGATCGCAATGCACTGCATTAGCCTCTGTCATGAAATGACGAAAATCAACCGAAGAGGGCGTTTTGCGGAAATTTGTCAATATGGCTTCCGAGCTCTCGCGTAAGACTAACGTAAGTAGCTATACCATGGAGGAAAGACAACAGATAGTTAGTGAATTGCGGGGAAATACTTAATAAAAAATGGCCAATCATAAAACTAGATTTTCTTTCCTGCACTTGAAAAGACCCGCCGTGTATTTATGCTCCTTAGAAAACCGGTTAGGCCCAATTAACATTTAAACAAAACAAAAAATTCAGTGGCACTGAACTGAAGCTTTATTTGAAAGCCATATTTGAATGCCATACAGTAAACAAATTCTGGGGCCAATTCATACAACTTGATACATGTACAAGCAATATTATTTTTGTATTTTTAATTATTTTTTGACATCAAATATAAATTTGGGGCTTTACACACAAGCACTTGGTTCACATAATTACTATATGGACTTTAAACCTCAACATTCCTGATCCTGCAATGTTAATTTAAAAACCAGTTTTAAATACTGTCACATTAAATGTACAGACGCCTGTGAAATCTAGTAATATTTTACCCTTTTATTGACTGAAACCTGACATTAAAAGAAGTTCGTAAATATTAAACTTGAATTTTTCAAGAATTATTCAATTGCGCCACGACCAATTAGGGAGCACTCGGTTGTGTGCACAATTTCTGGACGCCACCGTTTTGGGGTTTTTTTCGGACTAAGCTTACACCTAAATTGTTAACAGAGGGTAAATAGCAAGCATTAATAACATTAACATGGTAAAGGTACAATGAATTTGCAGTTTGTCAACAAAGAAGTATGGCAACATTGCATGAGGAAAGTCAGCCCAACATTTACTGTTTATAAACAATGTAAACGTCGAAGTACAGCTATAGCTCTCCCAAAGGTCGAGTTGTCTCAACGGGCGAGTTGTCTCAACGGGCGTGTTGTCTCAACGGTCGACTTGTCCCGAGTCGAGTTGTCTCAACGGTCGACTTGTCTGACATCCGCTAGCTACGCACGTACGTATATAGCGCAGCACGCTTTCACAAACTGACCATTTTTTCAGTCGCTGTTTCTTTCTCTTTCGTAATTTTACGGTTTTGGATGACATTTAACCTTATGCCTACGGTTTATCCTCTCGAAATAACCACAGCCTTTAGAGCTCCGTCGTAAGCCATAAAGTTCTGACATCGACGACACACGTGTTACTGTTGGTAAGCGCCGCCATTTTGACAATTTTCCTCGCGTTGACCTTTTAGAAAGGTCATGACAGAGGCTAACTGCATGCACGCGTGGATCGAGCGCTCCCAGGCTATCGATAATCATGCCGAAAAACACAAACAAAAGACAGTTTATACTAGGTTTATTTTGATCCTTTTTTTATTTAATACACAAAAAAACAATACAATTTTAAAATGTATTTTGATCTAAACATTTACAGGTAGGTTACTGAATTTTTCACTAGCCCACCGGTCAACCAAGGAAGTGGGTCTGTGTAGCCCGGAGCAGTTTTCGCTAGACTTTGTACGCCGGGCTAGTACTATTTTGAGGCCTGCTGGGTTCGAGTCTCCGTTCTGCCCGACGTCATTTTTTCCTCAGTTTTAACGCGCGCGATTTCGCAATCTTATCTATAAAATAATTAATTGATCGTCTTCAATCACCAACCGGAGTTAGCTCAGCGGCTTAATTCGTCAGGCTGGTACTGTCCGCGGAGTTCAGGTGCGCACCTTAGTATAGGGACGGAGCTCGTTTGCTCGCATAGGCGGCAAGAGCTAGGGCCTCGCTCCGTCAGTCCTCCCTTTACGGTTGCGTGGCCTACGGGTTACATGAACATGGACAGGGAAGGATGTGTGGTGGGCCGGGAATCCTAGAACCCAAAAGAGTCCTATATGGGTGGTCGTTCAATGAGTAAAGTCATGGGTTCGATCCCCTGAATGCTTGGTCAACACCAGATAACTTTTTTTTCTTCATTCTTTACGAGAGCTAATACTCCAGTTTTCAAACATACGGTCACATCGATTTGAAACAATGTCGACTGGTAGTCCAATGGCCGAGTGGTTAGGCTCCTCGTTTGCGGGGTTCCATCGCCTGGGTTCGAGTCCTCGTCCTGGCCGATGGTGTTTTTTTTTTGCAGTTTTAACGCGCGCAATTTCGCAATCTTATCTTTAAAAGATTTAAATTATAGTCTTCAAATACCAACCGGAGTTAGCTCAACGGCTTAATTCGCCAGGGTGAAGAGTCCTATATGGGAGTCGGTCAATGTACGCATGCGGGGCGTATTGGCTCTGATGTGTCGCTCGACGTTACAATACATTTGAATGCTATGTTTGTGAAAGTGCAAACGTACAATGTAGTCCCCCCCCCCCCCCAGTTTGCAAATCGACTTGTAATTTCTAAATCCATTTCGATGCCACCCTTGGACTTTCACAAGATGTGGAATTGAGAACAATACTATTTTTAGGTATTGGATTTTAAAAGGTTAGATCCGAGGTTAGACCTCGAGGTTAAACGGAGATGGGCAATGATATTTGGCGAAATTATTATAAATCCACACAAAAACCCTGTGGAGATCCACTGAAAGTTTGTTTTGGTTCGGGGTCGGACCTCGAGATAAAAAGGGTCGGATTGCTCAAGAAGAAACAGGATGAGTTAAATTTAGGTTTCTATTCAGAGGTTGCAATGGCCTCATAAGGGGTAGCTTTCCATAACGAAATTTGATTAACCAGATTCAAATTCTTAGGTTGGACCTCGAGGCAGTAAGATAGGGGCTCCCAAAAGAAATTGTATAAGTTCAGATGCCGAGGTTGGACCTCAAGGGGGCTAGGGGCAGGGTCCCCCGAAATAAATAATTTTAACAAATTGAGCAGATTCCGAAGTTGGACCTCGAAGTGGCAATGGGCTGGGTCCCCAAAAGAAAACTTGTAAACCAGATTAAGTTCAGATGCCAGGGTTGAACCTTGAGGTGGCAAAGGGGCAGTTTCCCCGAAAGAAATTAATTTATATGTGTAACAAAATTTAGTTCAGATTTCGAGGTTGGACCTCGTAGTGGCAATAGGCTGGGTCCCCGAAAGAAATCATTTTAACTAAATTCAGTTTAGATGGCGGGGTGGGACCTCTTTGAGCCACGGGGCTGGGTCCACAGAAAGAAATAACTTTGACCAAATTTAGTTCAGATGCCGGGGTAGGACCTCAATAGGGCAAGGGGCATGGTCCCCGAATAAAATCCTTTTAACTAAATTCAGTTCAGATTCCGAGGTTGGACCTCGAGATGGCAAGGGGCTGGGTCCCCAAAAAGAAATAATGTTGACCAAATTAGGTTCAGATGCCGAGGTAGGACCTCGAAGTGCCACGGGGCTGGGTCCCCAGAAAGAAATAATTTTGACAAAATTGAGTTCAGGTGCCGAGGTAGGACCTCAAAGTGCCACGGGGCTGGGTCCTAAAAAAGAAAGCCTTTTTATATAATTATGGAAAGATGCCGAGGTTGGACGTCGAGGTGCAAGGGCCAGGGTTCCTGAAATAAATCATTTTGATCAAATTCAGTTTAAATACCGAGGTGGGACCTCAAAGTGCGAGGGGATGGTCGCCAGAAAGAAAGCCTTTAACCAAATTAAGTTTAGATATCGTGGTTGGACCTCGAGGTGGCTATGGGCAGGGTTCCCGAAAGAAATCCTGTTAACCAAATTGAGTTCAGATGCGGAGGTTGGACCTCAACGTGTCATCGGGCAGGGTCCTCAGAAAGAAATCATCTTAACCAAATGAAGTTCAGATGCCGAGGTTGGACCTCGGGGTAACAATAGGCAGGTCACCCCTGAAAGAAATGTGATATATCAAAGTAAAATGTCGACTTAACGGTTGAACCTCAAAATAAATAGTTTGGGTTCCCTTTAAGAAATCTGATAAATTTAGTAAATCCGAGGACGAGCCTAAAAAACACTGATTAAGGTTGGTGGGTCTACACCCTTTTGGTCTGCAATTGGTGATATTTGCAGCGCCTTGAGTAAATACATTTTATTTACATATGCACAGTACCGATACGTGTGTGCGTCGGTGTTCGCGCATTGTTAGCGCTTCGGCAAAAATTAACAATGTTTCAATTTGTTTATAATAGGTGACGGCATACCAACATTTAGAGCCGAGACTGGGCCTTACACTGTTAGAAAAGTAGTGTTACCCCAACACCGAAAAACAGTGTTCACTTCATTTGAACACTACTTTTCGGTATTCAAAACGGTGTTCACTTGATTGAACACCGTTTTCTGCTTTCAAAATGGTGTCCACCCAATTGAACACTATTTGTCGGTGTTCAAAATGGTGTTCACTTGATTGAACACCATTTTTTGGTGTTCAAAAATGGTGTCCACTAAATTCAACACTATCTTTCGGTGTTCATTCTGCACCGAATATTGGCGTTGGATCAATACTGTTTCTCGGTGTCGAGTAAGGATGTACACCGCCCAAGGGTGTTGAATAAACCCTAGTTTTCAGTGTCCAGGTGAGCTACACCGTTGTTCGGTGTTCACTTGACACTGATCATCATGTGTTCAAGCTACACTATTTAACGGTGTTCAAAAATGGACACTGTCCAGCGGTGATCACTCAACACCGATTATCGGTGTTCAGGGCCAACACCGAAAATTGGTGATGGCAACTAATGAACCCTGAAAAACGGTGTTCAGTGAACACTGTTTTTCGGTGTTGATATAACACCCCTTTTCTAACAGTGTAGGATGCACTGGGCCGGAGGCCAAAATTGTTTGATTAATTAAGGTTCTGGGTCCTAATTTAATTCCCAAGGTAGCCTTGTTAAAGGGTTCCAGTTTTAGACGCCAATAAAGTAAGGGGACGAGACCCTATATTTGAGTTTAGAGTTTCATGAATTTTGGATCCGAGGTTGGACCTCAAAGTATACTTGGGCTTTGCCCAGAATGGGCTATGGTGAGGAGATAAATCCCCGAAGTTGACAGACAAATCATGAAAAACGACCGCTACTGAGGAGTGTAAATGATTCTTACTGGTATTTACCGATCAAATATATTCTGGGGTAGGGTGCAGCCATATTTTTACGAGAGGTATTACCATTTTTAAATTAACAGGTGTACATGTACTCATAACAGTGATAATAACCGAGTATATCGAGCTTAAAAGTCCAGAATGGGCCCTTTTAACCATTGTACCTTCTGACATATTCAATTCCAACCACAGAAATGAAACTTAATATAGAGCTGCACCTGCTTTAAATTGAGATGATGTATCTGGGCTCAAAAGGGCTGAGCCTCGATCAACCCATGGATTCATAGAAAATACATGAATTTGTGGGCTTGTCAATTACATTAACAATAAATATACAGGTGATATTTGTAATATAAGAATAAGATTGCATATAGGCAGATGCATCTATTTACATTTAAAACATCATGTAAAGTAACTTAAAGAGGTCGATAAATCACTCAATGTCACCAGAGTGACTTTAGCATTGCAAGCAACATAATAAATGTGGCTGCCCCCTCCCCCTTTTTCGAGTCATTTTAATTTGGGTATGCATGTACGTAGCTCTGGTAGCCTAGGGATACATGCGGGGTGGATGAACTCTCGTCTGTTTACTGGGGTGATCCAAGACTGGTGTGTAGCAAGGAGATTACACTTGAAGCAATTTTGTAAAGAGCGGCGAATGCGCTCTACATTGGTACGGTGGAGTTTAGGCAGATACAACAGTATTATTCATCCACATTATTCTGGCCTGCTAGTGGCACGTTCCGTCGGCGTTTGTTTGTTTGTTTGTGTGAATGCAGGCGAAATCCGCTTTGGAGGTCTACAAACTAAGCGTCGGTAGCTTCTCAAAGGTTGTACTGCCACTGGCTACGTGGCATTATATGTGATGTTCATTTTCAGGAAGTATGTTGACAAATCCACGCCACTGTCCATCGCCGACATCAAAGTAAAACAGATGTACGTAAATATTCTCACATAGTGGCACAAAAAAACCATGGAATCCAAGGTTCAGGGTATAGCTAAAGATTCTGACCAAGTATCGGGTAAAGATTCTGACAAACGGTCGAGGTTTGCCCTTTAAGCATTTAGATTTGAGCGCCCTTTTCGGCCGACACTATAAGGCATGAAAGGTGTGTGTTTAGACCCTTGAGACAGGGCTACCGGCCTAGAGGAATTTCTCGGCAGGGCCAACATGGTCGGGGTTACGGTCAGAGAGAAAAACGAGTTAAAATGCAGGGTTGGTCAATGATATACATGTAAGCATTGGAAGATCATTTTAACATAAAATGCTGACAGGTTTGGTCCATTGGCATTCGATGATGGGTTATTACACCCTTTAGTAGGCGGAGCAAGTATAGGGCCTCTCCTTTATAGTTCATAGCCTTAATGGGTATTTTAATATTTGGCTGGAACACATACCATGCGTTAATAAACTTATTTATAAGCACGAGATGCATTTTGTTGGCCTTGGAGAGGCATAGAGATAGATATCAAAATAAAACTATGAATGACGTAAAGGAATCATGTTTTCTTGTTGTCCTTCTGTCCTTTCTCGGGGGCACATGAAACGTTCCTACCCTTTTAATACTAATACACACCATGTAGTAACTTTGCGATACTTAGCAGTGCTGAAGAGTCACGCGTGGGAGAAGTCCTTTATTCGGTGTTTTGATCCCTTCACAGCCCAAACAGGAGAGCGAAGGAAGTCCTCAGTTGGGTGGACATATCCGGGAAACCCGTAAGTGTCCCTAGCTTTTGTGCGCCAAACCCTCTGGATGTCATTTCAGGTCGTGCCTTACCAGATGTGCAAGCACTGCTGTTTAGAGATCCAGACCATTTAGTAGCTGGATAGCCTGGAATGTGAGCCCGGATCTTTGGGACTTGGTTTTCGGCGAGTCTGTGGATGGTCCCGTTGTATCTAGATGGCAGCATAAGGGGGTAGAGATTAAAATAAAAAACAATAACAAAAATGTACAAACAAATCTACAATTCGACGTGACCCCACAAATGTATTTTGCAAACGCCCCTTTGTGTCGTAAGTTCGTTCCCTTCATAAATGAGACCTTAACCAAGAGGCTTATACATGTACAAAGCTCAGTGGAGCTTTTGGGGAAGACAAGCGAAATTCAACCGCCCAGATGTGTAAGTGTCCCATCCATTGAATCCCAAAAGTCAAGACTAGTTAGGTCGATGAAGGGGCCAAATCCTTGGTGTAAAGACACACCTTTCAAATTAGTTTCCTTGGGCGAGATTGCTAAGTTCATTTACAATAATGGATTCTTTTCTTTTCAGCCACTGATGTTGATGAGCGAGATTAGAAGAAAATACTTTTGTCGGAATTGTCAAACCCTTTGTGGCCTCGATTGGGCAGGTTACTATTTTGTAGGCAGCGCGTTCATCTACACAACTATTGGTTTGTGATTTTCATCATGGCTAAAGCACCGGGCTATCCACACTGAGGTTTAGATTGATGACCGTTTCACTTGTATTCGTTTCACAGTACTCAGAGAGTGCGCCAGATGGCAGGGCTTTCGACAGGGCTCTGATATCGCTTTGTGTGGTTTGCTACATAAACTCACATTTTGGGTTCTTCATCAATCTGGAAAAGAGTCATCTTCACCCATCCTCTAGCATGATTCATCTGGGTCTAGGAAATCTTTTCAAAAAAACAAAAAAAATGGGAAAAAAGAAAAGAAGAAAAAAAGATATTTGTTTTCGCAGTCTGGGTTGTCTTAAAGCAGCTTTAACGCTTCTTTGGAAAATGTCAAAGCTTCACATTGGTTTTCCCAGCCGCATCTTTGTTTATACATGTAAGGGAGTGTTGCGCATCCATTTCGAGACTAGACAATGTCTACCTCACTCCGCTCACACAAGAAGTGCGAGCCGAGAATCCTTTCTGGCATTTTATAGATTCATTCTCACAACCAATACCTTGGAAAATGGAACACCATGCGCCAGTGACTTTGAGTTCAGACACTTTCGTTGGGGAGGAGTCTCAGTGGTGGATCCGTTAGGAAACGCTAGTTTTAGAGATTAGTGGTCTCCGGAAATTCTGGCTGGGGCAGACATCTGCTGCAAGGAGGCCTTTGCTTTGTATTTTGTCCTGCAGTCATTTTCAGACTTATTGTGGGATAGGCGTGTTGACGTGACAGCTGACTCTTTGGCTCTCTTTGGGGCAATCGCAGAGCAAATTTAACAGATTTGGCAACCCCTTGTTTAAGTCGATTTTCACCCCGATTTTAGAGGGCAACTGCACTTTACATTCGAGATGGATCCCGTTTAAGCAAACCCAACAGACGTCCATTCAAGAGAATTATCGAGAGCTGACGCTCAGTTATCCAATTCAGTCTGGAAGCTGCTTCAGAAGGAGTTGAGAGGCGCTCGCGGCTTCATGTTTGACTTGATGGCACTTCCTTCAAATGTGCCGAAAGGATCAGCGGGTCTGCATTACTCGAGGGATCCATTGCCCGGGTCGTCGGGAGTAAATGTATTTGCCCAGCAGTGCCCAGTTGGTGAAGAGCTTTGTTTTCCACCTTTCGTTATGATTGGAAATGTGAAGGTTACTGTAGTGGTGCCAAAACACCCTCACCCGAAGCCATGGTGGCCGCGTCTGCTTTCGTTTGCGAATCGCTCGGTACGTTTGTCCGAGGTAGGGCAGACGGGGGTCATTGAATATCCATCAGTTCGGGGTTACACGCCAAATATGGAGGGCCTGCCCTTTGAACTCTGGGCCTTCCAATGTTTCTTCCCTGCCTCCGGTAAGCATCAGATGGAAATTCCGTCGCCTAAGCTCAGCAATGTCTTCCTTATGTCGGACTCCACGTTCAAGGGCCTTAAAAGTTTCAGCTGGCCATCGAGTCTGAATGTACAGCTGTTTGCTAACGGAGGTTATAAGATGGCATAATTATGTAGAGCGGTGGCAGCTACATGCTGACAGCATGCACAGGATGCAGTGGTTTTACACGGAGGAATTAATGATTTCAGTAGGTTAACAAATTGCCAGGTGGGAGCGCGAGAGGTCATAAGAGTCTTTCGCGGAGCCGCCGTTCGGCTTTAGGTAGTGTTTCCAAACTGTATCTTCATCTTGTCATCGATCTGCCAAACCAAGCTGGTGAAAGTAAACCGCTCCGTAGCCATGGTCAACGAGGCCCTGAGAGCCATATGCAGTGAGACTGCCTGGGTATTTCTCTCAAATGATTACATTATGCAAGATGACCTAATGGATGACGTCCACCTGTCTTTATGGGGCAGCCTAAAGCTTCACCGCAGGCTACATATGGTTTTAAGATCAGCTTTGCGCCTGCGTTCCGGGCCCGACATATCTTGTTTTCAGTAGAACACGGTGGCTAACATTGGCGCATTTATTGTCTCTTCCTTTCCTCTTTAAGCGTGATTGAGTATCGGTGTGATTGGAGTAGCTAAACAGCCTTTTGGATAGACGGGCATACAACAAGCAGAAAACTAAGTTAGTGGCATCACTCGAGGACTTTATCCATAAGCATCAAGGCGAAGGATATCAAACAGAAGAAACTGACCTTCACTCTGCAACTTCTCTAGACATTGTCACCTTCCTAGTAGATAGGGATTCTAAAGGAAGGACGCAAGTCCACGCTGTTGGATGTAACAACTTGGGTAAGCAGGGCTTCTTCTCTTGCGGTTGCCCGCGTCATCTGGCAGCCGGGACCGTGAATTCCTATATCGGCCAGCTCAGGGAGTATTACAATTCTGTAGGCAGAACCGAGATTTGGCGAACCAACTCCTTGTGGGGCAACTCCTGCATATCAAAACGGGTTCAAAGATATCTAAAGCAGGCTGTCCCAATATTCTCGGATAAGTTGCGCTGATTGGCGGCAGAGATAAAAAGGCGTTTGTCATCCCAAGACAATAACTCTTCATTCATACATAGATACATACTGCAGAGAGATTTAGCTTTCTTCTTATGTCTCTGGTGGGCAGGCGACAGGGCTGGTGACTTGGGACGGACGAAGACGTGCGAGATTTCAAGAATAGAGGGAGGCGATCTTCTCTTCAACCACACGGTAGGAAAGACGGTTAGAGAGTCCACTACTTCTCTCATTATTGTCCCAAAGTTAGAAGATTCATCAGACTTAGACCATGCCGGTGCAGAACAGCTTGGTCAAGGTGGCAGGGTCGCACGGTTACAGCCTGAACGACGGTTTCTTATTTCGGCCGTCAACGCAAGACCGCAAACATCTCACCAACAAGCCTTTCGTGGGTACCGCGCCGAACTTGCGGCTGCAGGCCTACTTTTCTTCTTTGTCAGATCCAGCCGATAGACGACTAAGGGCCCATGGGAACCGTGCGGGAGTCGCTGTCACCTTACGCCTCCTCGGAGCTTCAGAGGAGCAAGTTATGGATCACTGCAGATGGGCTTCCAGGAAAACATATAAACACTACACTGAGTTGGAAAGAATAACCAGGCGTAAGCAAACGGTGCATGTCTTGTGCGACGCTGTCCGGGAGGATCAGGGTCAACTATCATCATCAGCTGATCTTGCGGCCGGTTTCTTCAGAGGTCTCGACTCCGGTTTTAAAGTTCAGCGAGCCTTTCCATAAAATTCGGCGCCGAAATAACACAAGGGTCTATTGGGCTAGACTAATGACACAGTTGAGAAAGACGCCACAAAGGGGCGCGCGGTTTTTGATTTTCCCGCCACTGCCAGAAAACACGTCCGTCCACTCTGCTTGCTCAAATTTTTTTTTTGCTGCGTTCCAATCGCGTCGTTTTTTATCGTGTTCACCGTGAATTTTTCTATGTTCACAAGTGGGTTGCATTCCAAACGCTACTCACCAAGACGCACGCGCACAGTCGAGTTAGTCGGGCGGTAAGGACATTCTTTATCGCGCAAGAACTCGTACGTGAACCAACACGCGCGAGTATTCATTCGTTTATGAAGTCGTAAACATGGAGAAAACAATTCCACCTCGAGTTCACCACTGGTGACCAAGCGATTAGAACGCCATCATTATACGACTCGTGAACTCGTGAACACGATAAACATGACGCGATTGGAACGCAGCATTTGCCTTAGACGTACACACGTTGGCGGCCCGGGCTTGTAATTGTAACATATCGCCTGGTAACTCGTGTTCACCAGTGGTGAACTCGAGGTGGCTTTCTTTTCTCCATGTTCACGACTTCATAACGATTGGAATACTCGCGTGTTGGTTCACGTACGAGTTATCGCACGAGAATGTCCTTACCGCACAACTAAACTCGACTGTGCGCGTGCGTCTTGGTGAGTAGCGTTTGAAATGCAACCTACTCTACTCGTGAATATGGAGAAATTCACGCTGAACATAGCCTTGGTCAAGGCGAGTTCGTCGTTATCCGTCCGTCGTTATCCGTCCAGAAATACACTGTGCGCGCGCCCCGCATGCTGCTACCCCATGCAAATATACAGCGCGAACAGCGACCTCATACGGCCACTATTTATGCAAATCTACTGAGGCTACTTTTTCGCCTTGTATCATTGGGTTTTTGAAATCTTATGTTTTTCCTATATTTTGAGCCACATTTGTGGCGCATGACCTCGTATGCGAATACAGATAAGTATAGGCGGGGCTAAGATGTGAAGTGTCCAATCACAACGCGGTTGAAACCCGACGTCATCAAATTTGATGCAGCATGACATTTAAGACAAAATGGCAGATATTCAGCGTCGTCTTTCGTCCGAAGATCTGTCGTGTTGTTTGAATTTTGCAGCGAAAATATTATCCCTCGAAGATTTTAGATCCGAGCAGCGAAAGGCCATTAGAATCATTTTTTCGTGGTCTTTGTGAATTTGCCGACAGGTTATGGGAAATCCGTCATTTTTCAGGCAGTCTGAGCCCCATTTTGCTCGGAGTTCGCACGTACGGCCAGGTACTCAGCGTCAGTTTTCAGCGTGTTCGGTCAGTTTCTTTATATCGCCGCATAATCGGCATTAACCCAGGCATGCTGGTCTGTGCGGTATCGCCACATTGTGGTTCAAGCATGGTCCAACGCTGTGGGGAGGGGGCATGTTTACGGCTGCAGAACCAACCTTCAAAGTGATCGCAATATCATTTAAACAGGGACAAGTGTCTTATATCCCCAATAACTCCTTAGATTATTTTCTTGGCAAAATTCAGCCGGCAAGGCATTTTATTATCAGAGTTCCGCGTTTTACCGAGCCACGGTTTTCAGATCAGCTGGATTAGATGTGTGCGACATAATGTAGGGCCGAGTTCGACACGTTTCAATGGAGTCGCGGCCTTCTCCAGTCACCGCGGTTGAAAACTCAAAACTAAGCAGCTAAACACAACTAGTTTTGACCATAACATTGTCAACATTCAAGAAAATACCCAGCAAAACGAGCGAAAATAACTGCGACCCTCACCAATCAAGCAAGACAGTTCAAATCTTCATGTGTAATTCCTACAAGCCTTCGTAAAAATCACTCAACCTTCTCCGATAAAATATGTCAACGATGGCGGTGTTCGTAAACACTTGCGAGCTAGCTATGACCTTTCACCGCTAGCTCAAATTATGCAGTTTCTACGCAACGATCGACCAATAAGAAAACGACTAGAAAGGTCAGCTTAATCTATTAGCATAATGAGCACCGCCCCCAAAACCTAATGATCCAAGGCGTTCGAGTATCCTCAGTTAGTTTGCATATAATAGTGGCCGCGTGAGGTCGTTTTTTGAGCTCCGATTACCGCTGCGCTGTACGTACGGACGGGTAACGATGAACGCCTTGACCAAGGCTACGGTGAACACGATAAATACGACGCGATTGGAAGGCAGCATTAGCCCAATGGACGGTCTAACATCGTACTGGCCAGGCCCGTAAGACACTTTTTTCAAAGGGGGGGCGTTTTCAACAACAACAAAAAAGTCAAAAAAAAAATTCCCTTCGGAAACACGCTCATTCTCTTATTTTAATGTTCCATTATGGTGTCATAGTTTACCTTTCTTGTTGGTCGACGCACAGAAATACCGGAAGTAGTTTTTGACATGATTCTACAACAATCTTAACAACCTTCCACCACCAGTCCGTTGACGAGTTGCAGCGTGTGATCACGTGACAAAACATGGTCACGTGTGTAAATAAGTGTACAAGGAAATGAGAAAACACCGTTTATTTCCCTTCTATCCTTTTAATTCCAAGTCGTGATTTGCATAAATAGACTAAGTAACACCGTTATGTCAGATTATTGTTTCAAAACCATGTCTTAATCAGTACTAAAAATCCGGGTTAAAAATCAACTGTCGTAGCAACACTAAAGCACATGTCCGTTCGTGCATAATAAGTATGCGCAGTAGTCTGTTTGCGCATTAATGACGTCAGCCTAGCCCTTAGTTGGAACTTTGAGGAACATTGTAGCAAATGCATAAATGGTGTTAGGAAGTTACAATGGATCAAACTGTAGAGACTACTACAAACTGTAGTTGCTTAAGTCAATTAGGTTGTTTCTCTCTCTGCTTTGAGTACTCATGTACAACCACAGACTTGGCTTTAATAAGTCTATCACACATAAGACGTCACATGACATCGATATCCCACACACATTCGCACTCGGAAAACAACAAGTACAAATATCCTAACATGGAAACCCCGGCCATCTCGTTTGTTTAAACAAATAAAAACCTGAACGCACATCAGCAAATCTGTAATTTGGAACACAAATAACCCGCAGACGGGATTATTCCACCTACAATACATTATAACATTTGAAACAAACCAGCCACAACGTAGCCGCTATACTCATAAACAAAGGGCCGACCAAAACATATTTGTCCAAATACCGCACACGGTTTGACCATATGTTTCTTTTTCAAACACCAAAAAAAACGTCTCTTTCCATCACCGCACACGGTTAGATGTTTTGATTTTTTCTTAAACAACTATCAAAAGATAGAAGAAAAAATTATCTAAAAGCCCATACCTCATTTAACTATTTTCCAAAATAGGAAAATATAAATAATGGCTTTTTCAAACAAAAAACAAACACACTTTTAGCCCAAATCCACAACATGAGTTCACAACCCATGCTCTGTTTTCCGCTCTATCGCATCCGAGCACCCATTGGATAATAAGATGACCAATCACAACACGGTATCATCCACCGGGCCACGCCGTTTTGCACGCTACCCATCTTACGTACGCAAACTGTACATATATACCCCAGAGAATACCAACAAAACCAGGGAAACATCCCTCCTAAAACATCTCATCAACCAAAACAAACCAAACGGTTTTTCTTGCCTACAATGTGCCCCACAATCCGAATATATTCATTATATTCATATACAATTTCCGCATAGGAAAGCCATGGCAAGAAATAAACCGAAAAAAGGTAACAATGAGATCACTTAACCAACAAATATCAAACCTCTTCTCTGGCAAATGCGAACGCAAAAACGCCAATTCCAATCAGCAACCGAGCCATAAACAACCGGACCGTAACAATTAAAACACCAAGCAGTAAAAAAACACAGTTGTAACCCAACATACTGCTCTCTATACAAGAGAAATAATACGGACCCAATATAAATAATATGGCTAAGTTCCAAATACCTGGAATTCACGTTCATTGATTGTAACCACACCAAACCCACACACCTTGCGAGTTAGACCCGATTCCTTACCATGGAATCACCTACCTGCAACTGACGAGTGTCATAACAGTAAAGACACGAAAGCACTGCTATTGCTAACACAAGAGAATTTGCGATTACAATTCTCCCCTCGCACCCCAAATAAAATCACATTTGATTTATCTTATACCATACGGTCATCTAGTCTTTAGTGTTCGCCCACTCCATTTATTTCGGACATAACGGGCCTAGACTATTTCGTGCTTAAATTAAGCCATACAAGTCACAGAGAGAGGAATGTCACTGGATGGGAAAGCGCCATCATTCTCTTAACCAAAAACGCAATTTTTACCTTAAAAAAAAAAAAAAAAAAAAAAAGATTTTCAAAGGGGGGGCGTTCGCAACCGTCGCCCCCCCCCCATCTGACGGGCCTGCTGGCGTGTGCAACTGTAATTCTGTCGTGAATGTCATTTTAGTCTTGCGATATATTTACTATTTTGATGGCGAAAAACATCAAGAACCAATCAATATTGCCCATATTTTCCATATGAGCAATTGCCCATGTTACCCATATTAGGCCGTATGGTGTGGCTGAAAAGATGCCTAGAAAACGAGTTTCGTTTCGACCCCCATGGGTCTACCTTTTGAAGGCATATATAGTTCCTAGTAGCTGTTTAAAATACTATGCTAAAAGTTCTCCAAAAAAATCCAGTCGAACTTGAGTTATTCACTTTAAAAATGTAATGGGGCGAAACTATCATGGGGCGAGTTGGTTTTTCTCGCCTAGTTTTCATAAAATTTTTGCCCCAAAGCCACTTCGCCCCATACTTTTTTTCCCCACTTAATGTATATTGACTCAAACCAACTTGCCCTGTATAACACATGTACATCACGGGACATCAACGTTTTTTTGTGGCAAATATAACTTTTTACCGACCCCTGTCTACAAGTAATTGTAAATCACTCCCTTTGGCTTGATAGGTGCCCAGATTGATCTATTTAAATACGTTTTTTGATATTTGATTGATAAATAAAACGGCTTATTCAATCTGCATTATTTTTTATAATTTAAAAAGAAAAATATTAATATTTTTGGAGGGAGGGGGATGGGTAATCAGCTGTTTTGTTTAAAGGGGTCAATTTAATAGGTTTCATGTGTAAGGCAAGCTTGTAATAAAATACATAATGAAACAAATCAAAAATAAGATCCACACAAAATCTATTGTTTGTCATATTCTTGTCAGCACTACACAATCTTCTGTGCTCACTTATGAAACATAACATTGCAAAGTGACAATAAAATAAACATAATCGCATGACAACCCTACAGTTTTATTTTACACTGGATCTGTATTAACCTTACTGAGCATACTGTAATCAATGGCATACTGAATTGTCTCTGAACAATTATTGTGATTAAAGTCAATGTTGCAATAACATTTGAAATGACAGAAAGAGTGAATTGTATGCACAATTTGAATAAATTTGTGTGAATGCCCATTTTCAGTACAATAATATAATCCATAATGGATTTTTCAGTGTGTAGTTCCAATAAGTTTAAACTGGGTTACACTTTTCAATTAAAAAGAGCGTTGAAACCAAATTCAGTTAACTAAATGAAAATAATTAAAAGTGTCAAAAAGGAAATGCTCTTGACGTGTCTTAAATATCATCAACCAGTTCGAGCATAATTCTCTCAACTTTTCCGTTAGAACAAATACAAAAATCACTGAAGTGTTACAAATTTAACAACCCATGCGATATTTGGCAGATGATGTACATGGCTGGTAGGACGTGCTTCGAACTGTGGAGCTTATAGATGGTAGGCTGGCACTGGATCTGAGTAAATGCTTCTTTAGAGATCTACCATCATCACTGCTTGTTTCTTGATTAGCAACTGCATAAAAACGTTGAATCTGGTGATAAACAAGAGGGGGTAAAATATATAATCAATAATGGATTTTTTGAACGACCTGTTACAAGAAAAAACATGTAAAAAAGGTCAATATAGCCCCACTTGGGTCATCATTTGTGCAGTTTGGTAATGGTGATGAAGCTGGACTGAAGCATATAAGCAGGGGTTATTTTCAAACCCCCAACCAACCCCACCCCCCTCTGGGCTGTCAAAATCGGGGTAGATCTGGTAATTACCAGAACTTCGGAAGCAGATTTTCCGGGGCCAAGGTAAGAGAAATGAATTTTAGGTTTATTTTATCTACATGTATGTCTATTCAACATACACTTTTAAGGTAAAACAGCCTCTCAAAATTCGATGTAGACACAATCTGGGAAGCTGGGGAAGCAGATTAGATTGTTAATTGTGACCTTTCTGTATAGCCTATACATGTACATGACCTACCTGCATCTTCACTGTTTTGGCCTGTCCGAGATTATTGGGTAACTCATTCAACCTCTTGCTTGGTTCCTTGCCAATAATACATAGACACAAAGTACTGATCTAGGCGGCAATATACGGGACCCGATGATGACAGCGAACCCGACAAGGCCGAGACTGAGATTTTAGAGGCAAATGTGCTTTCTCCGACAGTGTCTCTGCACGTTTACGATCCGCTGCCAGGCATATTGCAGTTGTGAATGTGAGACGTCAATAATCCAGCGGTACTAACACGCAACGTTTAGCGTAAACCCGATGCGTATAGTGTCACGACTGTTTGGCTAGTTTTCACGACCAATTCTCGTACGACAGTTCTCTAGCACACAGTAGCAGGTCTAGGCTCACCAACTTCTCTGCCAATTCGTTGTCATTTTCACACAGATTTTCTCGGCTGTAACATTATTGTAAGTGAACAAAACAACTGGTTTTATCACGGAGTACTCGACGATCGTGACATGGGCGACGCCATGATTGTTTTGATTCGCAATGATACAATGGCCTATGACCTGAGTTGTGATTGGAGAATTCGGATCACGTGGTACCAGAGCGCATATATTTCAAACTAATGTGACACGATAGCGTAATGCGACCATGAACAAATCGCCCGTCGCTGTTGATCATTTAGTGCCGATTTTGGTCGATAATTACTCAAATTCGACAGGCGTTTTTGTGGAGAACTGTTTTTAATCATAATCTGCAGACAAAACTATGTCCAAAACCAAAGAGTTCTCTTAGACCCACGAGGTCGAAACGGGATGAAAAGAAAAACGTGGACAGCGTACGGCCTATATTGCCCAAATTACCAAAAGGTCCACATTTTCCGGGGTAAATAATGGTATTTCGATATAGAAATAACGGTACTGGCACACGAAACTTTTGGTCCCATTGTTGGTCCCATCTAGTACAAATTCGCACCCACCCATAAACAATCCAGCGTACGGGTCTGTTTGGGTACGGTTGGGCTGGAAGGGCCACCCGGGCGGAAGACACTTAAAGGTAGGATACACCATTGGTAATTGCTTGAATTATCATAAATGGGTAGATTTGGGGGGTTGTGTTTTATAGTAAATAGGCCTATCGTTTAACTGACCTGTCCGAAGTTTTACAATCATGGATTCCGAGAAAAGCACGAAAAACAGCGTTTATTTTCAACCGGCGTCGAGCAGTTATTCTTATGTTATACCCCAGTCACAATTGGCTTGCGATTGGTTTGCGATTAGTTCGCGGCGGATTTCTAGGCATTTTCGGCCGGGGCCCCACGGGACTCCTTGCGGCTGCCGGGTCATTTTTTGGCATCGGGCGGGCATCGAGTTACTTTTAACTCGGACTTAAAACCTGGTGCGGCGTTTCGCATCGCAAACTGATCGCCAATAAATCGGTCGATGCCTAGCCGATGTCCGGCAGGGCATCGCACACGTCGGGCGGGCGCCGAGCCAAATTTTGGACAACCCAGACAATCAATATATCGGCCAGGCGCCGCCCACACGCCGGCCGGATCCCGCCAGGCGTCCGGCCGACTTGGCGGTGCCTGGCCGGAAATCGGCCGGGGGCCAGACGGCGCCCTGCCGGCGCCCAGCCTGAAATCGGTCATGCATCGGCCGGAGCTCGCAGGGTAAAAAAAGCGGCTCATCTACATCTACACACAGTTTATCACACAAGTTTTAAGTACTACATCTCTTCTTCAGCCACCAATGCAACAAGAACCAGGTTGTAGCGGTATAGCGTGCAAACGCCAACCTCTCCCTCAACCGGGCGACCTACACGCGCTGTGCAGGTGCCCGCAAGCGTTGTGGAGGTATCAACGCTATTTTCTTATTTAATGGCCCTGTCACACCAGAACATTTTAGGCCAACGCGTGAGTAGCGTGTTGTAATTTTGGCAACACGCTGGCAAACGCTAACCAACGCTAGGCCAGCGTTAGCAACACGATGAGCGCGTTACTCACACGCTGGGACACGCTGTCATACGCTAAGGATTTTTTTTTCTTCAAAATAGCTACAATTTCCAGCGTTTGCCAGCGTGTGACTGCACACGCTGGCGGCGCGTTTTAGATTCGTTACTCACGCGTCGAACACGCTAGGCGATCGTTTTCAACCCGCTACTCACACGCTGGCGTACGCCAGCGTACGCTTGCGACACGCTGGTTATGGCCCTGCCACACCAGGACGTTTTAGGCCAATGCATGAGTAGCGCGTTAACAATAGTTGATACACTGGCAATTGCTGAACTTTCACAAAAAAAGTCAAGTGGAACCGTGATTTCAGCGTGTTCATACAGGTTGATAACGGGTTCATAGCGTATGCCGGCGCGTAAGTAGCGTGTGAGGAACGTGCTCAGCGTGTAATGAACGCATCACTGATTTATATACAAAATACGACAGCGGGTCGCCAGCGTGAGAGTAGTGGGTTGGTAACGATCGTCTAGCGCGTTCGACGCGTAAGTAACGCCTTCTTGCGCGCCGCTAGCGTGTGCAGTCACACGCTGGCAAACGCTCATTTTTTTTAGGTATGTTGAAAAACGTATTTTTGTCTCAGCGTGTGACAGCGTGTTCCAGCGTGTGGGTAACGCGCTCAGCGCGTTGCGAACGCTGGCCTAGCGTTGGTCAGCGTTTACCCGCGTGTTGCCGAAATTTCAACACGTTGGCCTAAAACGTTCTGGTGTGACAGGGCCATTACTGTAGTAGCGCGTCATCTTTTTGTACAACTAATCATGTGTTCGTTGCCGTACGCTGGCGCGCGTTGGACCGCGCTACTCACGCGCTGGGCAGTCGTTCATCAGTCGTCGAGCGCGTTACTAACGCGTTATTCACGCGCTGGCGAACGCTATGAACCCGTTATTAACGCGTATATGGACACGCTGAAATCACGGTTCAACTTGACTTTTTCTGTGGAAGTTCAGCGTTTGCCAGCATATCAACTATTTTTAACGCGCTACTCACGCGTTGGCCTAAAACTTTCTAGTGTGACAGGGCCATTAAGAAGGTCAGAGGAGAGCTTCTGCCGCCGGCCGTTGATCGCTGGCCACTCGACAGGCACACTACAGATGCCCGTCCGGCCGCCGTACGACCTGTACGAATTGGTTGGCACCCTGCCGGATACCGCAGGGGTATCGCAAGGACATAAGCAGGGCACCGGACGAGTGCCTGCCGGACACCGGCCGATAAAACGGGCCAATAATTCGACCCCATTTCCAAGAAAGTCGGCCGATCGCCGGTCGGCGACCCCCCGGGCCCCGTCATGGCAGCGTACGGGGCACTTTTAATTGTGACTGTGACCGCCATATCGCACGATCTTTCGCCGACCTCTACACGCCGGCCGATGCCTAGAAATCGCACACGCCGCCCGGGCTGCGAATTTTTTTTCCCAAACAGGTTTGCAAAATGCCATGAATTATTCAGTAGTTTGGATGAGAAGTTATGTTTATTCATCGGAATAAAACATGACGTCACAGCATTGTTGTTATTAGTTAACTAGTTACAATAAATCACTTTAAAGAACAGCTGTTGTCGAGCTGCTATACGTAGTGTAGTGGATAGTGGGATTGGCTATGGATCAAAGATCCCGGGTTCGAATCCTGGTGTAATAGGTCACCTCGTTTTTCCTAGTCAAATTGATATCTTTAGAGTATTTTTTATTTAAGGGGAAAAGGAGACCTAGAACCTAAGTGTTGTACAGCGATCAACGCAACTACTGAATAATTCATGAAATTGTGCAAACCTGTTTGGGAAAATAAATTCGCGCCCGGGCTCCGCTTTAATTGTGACTGGGGTATTATCTTTGTTTTTTCGCGATCGCGCATTATTTACTTTCAAATGAGTAAGATATTTCTTAATAATTCGGTAATAAATATTTTCGATATCTGCAAATGGTGTATCCACCTTTAATACTAACCAGTGTAGCGGTTCGCGTATTTTTTTTCAGGAGCTGGGTGGTGCGTGAATGTATATTCATGAGAAAGAGCAATGGCAACTCATATACGTTAAAGAACTATAAAGAATTATAAAGAACGGCTTCTACAACCAACTCGTCAATAGCATAGTTGGTGGAGAGAAGAGCTATAGATCGAAAGGTCTGTGGTTCGAAACCGATTGTCGTTAACGTTTGTCTTTTTCTTCTACAAATGTTCTTATGGGTTATTTTAATCAAAGAACAAGGCTGAAGGGAAAACCGGGTTAGGTTACATAAGTTTCTTGAAAAATACAAAAAGAACCGCTACACTGGCTAGTTTTTAGTGACTTCCCACCCGGGCCGCCGTGCCCGGTGTCGTGCCAAAAGGTGTCCGGTGCGAAATAGTGTTAGGTGGTCATGCGCACTAGTAGAGGCCGGACACTATTTGGCACGTAATACGTGCGCACGTAATACGTGCCAAATGGTGTCCGATGAAAAATAGTGTCCGGGCGCGCGCGCATGCATACATTGTGGACAGTATTTGGCATGCAGGATCTAATAACAGGGTGGGTGTATAAACTGACAGTATTTGGCATTTTGGCAGGACTCTTCATGAGACAGTTTTTAGCAGGATCTGTATAATAAACGGACAGTATTTGGCAGGATCTGTATAAAAAACCGGACAGTATTTGGCAGGACACGTGGAACATTTTTTCAGGATCTGTATTATATAAACATACAGTATTTGGCAGGACAATTTTTAGCAGGATCTCTATTATAAAGTATTTGGCAGGATCTGTATAAATAAACGGACAGTATTTGGCCCTGCCCGCCGCGCCCTAACCCAAATACATTTGGGAATGACTATGATGGCAATATGCGGTATGGGCATTATGGGTAATATGGCAGTTGCCCACTTTGGCAATATGGGCACTATGGGCAGTTGCCCACTTGGGCAATATGTGCAATATGCCGGCAGTTGCCGAATGGGGCAATGGCATATGGAAAATTGATATTGATTGGTTCTTGTTGTTTTTCGCCACCAAAATAGTAAAAATATCGAAAGACTATATGATGAGGGAATTACACGGTTGCACACGTCGTCTAGTACGGTGCCCAGGGCCCAATTTCATGGCTCTGTTAACCGCAGAATTCCTCGCTTACGGCCACCATTTTCCGCTAACCGCGATAGCATAAAAATTATGTGCTTACCCTGTAAGCACAGAATCCTTAGTTACGGGTTCTACGCATGCTCAGAGACCAAAATTCCTCGCTAACGTGTGAAATACGTTTACCGTAAGCACCAAATTTTCTGCTATAGTAAGCAGAGATTTTTCGCTAACGGTAAGCAGAGCCAAGTAGGCCCAAGGGCCAATTTCACAGAGCTGCTAAGCACAAAAATTTGCTTAGCATGAACATTTGTCCTTGGTTTAAACATGGAGGAAGAGCGGTTTAAACAAGGTTACAGACCAAATTTTCACGTGATCTTTATTGTTTTTGATAGTTAATTAGCTGGATTTTTGCTTAGCATGACAAACACGCATAATTTTGGCTGATAACTTGTTTTTAATGAGCAAAACTTTGTTGTGCTAAGCAAATGTTTGTGCTTAGCAGCTCCGTGAAATTGGCCCCAGGTTGGACGATGTCTTCATTGCACGACGACTAGTATATATTACGTCAGGATAAGACCTCAGTCTGTCTGTGCAATACGACTAAAAAAAGAAAGTGCGCCACCAACGTTGAAATGTATCTCATTCGTTCTTCCACGCCATGAGCCACACATCTCACACAGTAAATACGTATGATCGCTACCGCGAAGCGCATCATTGAAACACGTACAGATTTGCTCAGTGTATCGCTCTCCGCATTTAGTGATTCATACAACGTCCGCAAAGCCAGGTACGCAGGCACGATCTACACGGAATTTGTTTGGGGCGATGTCATTTTCTGCCATTTTCGTTCGAAAACAACACGATAAAACGCAAGGGGGTCACAGGCAGATTTTTTTTAAAATTCAGTATATCACTGCTACATCCTTTTTTAACGTATCCATGGAAAAAAATGAGTGGGGTCAAAGCACGATTTTTCACAATTTATCGATTATTATTGCCCTTTTTAGGGGAGGTATTTGTTAACGTCGTTTGAGTATTTGTGCACAATCTCCACGCGCATCAACGGTACGTCAACGCTTAATTTTTTCGACTGCTTTTTTCATTTTCAATACAATTTTTGCCATTGGATGATAAACATTAAGGTAAATAACAACCTTGTACAACTACAAAAGACAAGATGTTAAGATTGGATGCCAAAAACTCTTTATTTTTCGAGTGAGAAAATTGTTCCCCCCTATTTTGAGAATGGACGGTACCACAGCGTTTCGCAATCACAGCCTCGAAGGGCCCCCCCTCCGCCCCCCCCGGCTATCCGCGATCAATGCTACAAGTACATGCTGCGCGCATTGATATTGATAGTACTGTACATGTATGCAGCGCTAGCATCGCGCATACAGCGCACGTCGTATACGAACTCGAATCGGTATGAAACTGATGAAGAGAGTCTACAAGTTTAACGTTGCTTTTGAGTTTAATTTCCTGAAAAACGTCATCCAGTGTAGCATATGGAAATTCTAAACCTCCCGTTCTCATAGATAAGGACACGAAGATAATATGTGAGGGTGGAATTATTGTCTACAATGAGATACAAATATTGAAATTTTCATCATAATTTGTTTCGCCCACGTTTTACGTTTGCTTGGTATTAACATGGAGGAATAAGAAGGAAAACGTAGGGACGTCAGGGAGAGGACTAGGTGCTTATACGTAAACAAGCACGTCACGTCCAAGCGCTGTCGGCCTGTAATTAAGTGCGCCCTCTGTTGAATTGTAACCCAAGTAACCATGCATTATGCGGTAATATAATGCGGTGAGTTTGAACTGTCTCTGGAAAGTTGACAATTATTCCTCCATGAATATATGTAACAAAATGTACTGTTTTCGTGATCGATTACAAAACTATGACTGCCTAAATAACTGTATCTGAGGTGACTGACCCCAGACGATGTACACATTTAGTGTTCGAGAACTGGAAAGCCATGTTTTAGCCGCTGTCGCTGAGGTGTTAGGACTAGAGCTAATAAATCTCGACATTGCGCCTGCGCAAGTGAGAAACGCATGAAAGGGGATCCCTGTTCCCTGTCATCACCCAGTGCCAATACACTACACTACCGTGACTACGTGTAAGCCTGGTATTGGGAGCAGTAGAATAGGTTACCTTTTTTAGAAATTGGGTATGTTGTTTTGACAGCTGCAGTGTTTCTATATTTTCTCAACACCAGCTTTAATTTCACCCTCAAAAAGGCCACAAAAGCCATCTGAGTTGCAAACTTGTACACATTGTCATTGACGATTAAGATTGTACATGTGTACTAAGGTTTACTCACGATTCGGATGAAAAGTGAAATTTCAAGGTTAATTCCGCAAGCTGCATCAGACACTCTGCTGCCGATGCGCTGTATGTACTGATCAGCGTTCCCGTACGTGTACCGGCGACTGTTTCCACAAAACGTGGACTGTACCCTTATAAACTGTAAACCTAGTAATAATAGTACATGTACCACATTCTTAATCGTCGATGTGTACAAGTCTCATATGGCTTATCGAGTACATTTGTGGACGTTTTGAGGGTGAAATCAGATGTTTCTAATTCTTTGGGCAAACATATGGGAAAAGTGGCATTAGTAGTTGATTTAAATGTAAAAAACCCCAATGGGACTCACTATATAACTATCGCCAGATCATGTCCAGATGTTAAAAAATGATAAGTAGGGTCCTAGTTACTCGGATTACCCTAGAACTATATCGGAAGCAGGTCAACTCGTACCTTCGTCAACTCTTGGTCAACTCTTCGTCAACTCGTACCTTCGCCAACTCGTACCTTCGCCAACTCTTCGTCAACTCGTACCTTCGTCAACTCGTACCTTCGTCAACTCGTACCTTCGTCAACTCGTACCTTCGTCAACTCGTACCTTCGTCAACTCGTACCTTCGCCAACTCGTACCTTCGCCAACTCGTACCTTCGCCAACTCGTACCTTCGCCAACTCGTACCTTCGCCAACTCGTACCTTCGCCAACTCGTACCTTCGCCAACTCGTACCTTCGCCAACTCGTACCTTCGCCAACTCGTACCTTCGCCAACTCGTACCTTCGCCAACTCGTACCTTCGCCAACTCGTACCTTCGCCAACTCGTACCTTCGCCAACTCGTACCTTCGCCAACTCGTACCTTCGCCAACTCGTACCTTCGCCAACTCGTACCTTCGCCAACTCGTACCTTCGCCAACTCGTACCTTCGCCAACTCGTACCTTCGCCAACTCGTACCTTCGCCAACTCGTACCTTCGCCAACTCGTACCTTCGCCAACTCGTACCTTCGCCAACTCGTACCTTCGCCAACTCGTACCTTCGCCAACTCGTACCTTCGCCAACCCGTACCTTCGCCAACCCGTACCTTCGCCAACCCGTACCTTCGCCAACCCGTACCTTCGCCAACCCGTACCTTCGCCAACCCGTACCTTCGCCAACCCGTACCTTCGCCAACCCGTACCTTCGCCAACCCGTACCTTCGCCAACCCGTACCTTCGCCAACCCGTACCTTCGCCAACCCGTACCTTCGCCAACCCGTAACTTCGCCAACCCGTAACTTCGCCAACCCGTAACTTCGCCAACCCGTAACTTCGCCAACCCGTAACTTCGCCAACCCGTAACTTCGCCAACCCGTAACTTCGCCAACCCGTAACTTCGCCAACCCGTAACTTCGCAAACCCGTAACTTCGCCAACCCGTAACTTCGCCAACCCGTAACTTCGCCAACCCGTAACTTCGCCAACCCGTAACTTCGCCAACCCGTAACTTCGCCAACCCGTAACTTCGCCAACCCGTAACTTCGCCAACCCGTAACTTCGCCAACCCAAGGTTGTACCAACTCGTACCTTTGGCAACTCGTACCTTTGGCAACTCGTACCTTTGGCAACTCGTACCTTTTACTTGTAGATCACCGAAGAGGTATTAATTTCATTTCATGTTGATGTTAACCTTTATTATGACCGAAACATTAATTGTCGGATTGTTGCAAGAATGTGTCACGCAATCGCTATGTTGAAAGTGCATGGTGTGTAGTGATACGATTTAGTGGCTAGTGGTTCAGTAATTGTGATTAACAGATGTGTGGTGTATAGGTATTGTTCGATTGTTGTTTTGCTAATTCATTTGACTGTTGCTTCGATTTGCAGTTACATTGTTGATTTGTATGTACCCATACAATTTAGCTGGTACTCTTGTAAGTTTGCCTAGTATTTTTAGGAACATTCCTGCCCTCTGTTCCTTCTTACACTGTAAACACATATTGTTGGTCGGATTTTGTGAAAGTGTTTTGCGATTTGACCGGTATACACGTGTATGTTTACATTGATCAAGTTCCATTTCATTGCATTTACTTTTATTTGCAAGTTCAGTGTATTGCATTTCATTATTGATCATTTGCTGCTTTGTTCCTGTACTGGTTCAGCAAGTTCTTTTGCCGCAGAGTGTTTGGAAATAGTCCTAAACATTTAAATCACCGTATTCAGTCTGAAATAGATTGCTGTCTACTGTTACCTTCCAAAGTCAAATCTAAGATCAGGGTTGTCACCACGCCGGGCGGGGCCGGGCGGGGCCGGGCGGTGCTACCCAGCTCCCAAAATTTTCGCCCGGTACTCAAGGTCAAGTTCAGCCTTACCGCCCGGCTCAAATTTCTTACCCTAACTTAGGCCTCAACCTTACAGCGGCCACCAGCGGCCATTGCCGCGATGCCCCAGCCAATTGCCGTGAAGCCCCTTAAAAAAGACACGTACCTTACGGCCACTTGGCCGTCGTGCCCCTTTCCATTTTAATTATACTATGTATTCGAAAGTGTTAACGTTAACATTGTGACCCATTATGAAAGTAAAATTGTACGTAGCGTACCCGCGCGCGCTCCCGCACACTGGTTTTCATAATGCTGCTTGCCATGGGTTGCCACGCATCGCGCACCGAAGTACTTACATTGTACCTGCAGTACTTACCTGCAGTGGAGAACCGAACGTGGCATGGCAACCATATCAAAGTAGTTGAGTTGTTTACTACTAAAAACACGGCACCAGACTACTCTCATGTACAGTATAGACTGGCTACAGGTCCCTACACTGAATTACACATTTTCGCACTGATTCTGTTTTTCACAGCCGCCTCGGGCGATATCGTGGCATATTAAAGTTAATTACAAGTTTTCTCGGAAAGTTTTGCAACAAAATTCAGCATGGCACAACAAAAATTGGAATTCTTTGGGAAATCTGCGAGTAAGAGGAGGATTTAAGAGAATAACAGTGGTGATAGGAATACTTCAACTGAAGGTGATTCTGCTGTTGACGATGATTTTATTCTTGTTCGCGAGGATCATGTTGTTGAATCTCAAGATGGACGTGGTGCGGGGAATGAAGGAACGACCGCTGCATTATCGCAAGCTAAAAACAAGAAGCAGAAACGTGCCGATGGTTTCAAGACCGCATGGAAAGGAAAGCGGCCGTGGTTGGAATTCGTTCCGGGCAAATTAGACAATTTTCTTCAATTATTTCTTACTTATTCCTGGTACTTTATTAGTTCATATGGGACATTAACACTGAGGTGAGTGATGAGGGGCTCTAAATACAAAAAAAATCCAAGGAATATTCAGTGATCCACATGAAAAAACAAAGGTATCTCAGAAGAATCTTGAGTGTCAAAACCCTTTCTAACTGCCACCATTTTGCATGTAGGCACCATCAGGATTTGAAATTTTGTTATACCCCTCCCTCAGGCCCTATAAATGGTCCGGCGACAACCCTGTCCATGATGACAACCACTATATTCCAACATCAGCTGAAAGTCATCATCCGCCAGTCCTTAAGACTCGGACAAGATACCGCAGTCCTCCAGTACTCGCACCAAAGAGACACCAGCCATTCAACTCAATTCGACCACATCATACATCTCCAAATACAGAAAGAATGGCACAGCAATACTTAGAAGAAATCAATGACATCGAGCGAAGAATTTCTGAGACTATACAAAATGACCAACATGCTGAACAACGCGCGAGATCGCAACCTCGTTCAACGCCCTCCACCCATCATGTTCCTGAACCACGCCGGATGCAGCTTCCAACCTCTTCTCTTCACCAAAGATTTTCAACAAATGAACCATTGCAAAAGAAACCCCAACCTCCCCAGGCTCCTCAGTTTCATCTGTTGCCATCACATCAAGTAAAAATACGTGCCTATATTTACCGGACGTGAAGGTGCCTCACTTTACATTGAAGCCTGGATAAGAGACATTCAGTATCTCATCGAAAAGACAGCTATACCTAAGGACATGCAATTCTCTACCACAGTTCGAAACCTAGGAGAAGCAGCAAGACAAATTTGTATTAAATCTGCCACCTCGTCAACAAACAGAGCAACAGGCCTTTCCCGAGTTGAAAGCTCAGTTTGGTGAGCTTCTACTTTCTGGCGATCGGCTAGCTGACTTTTACGAGCGCATCAGATTACCAAACGAGTCACCAAAGATATAATCCGTCGAGCTGGAAGCAACTCTCCAAATAAGCAAACTCCCCCAGCGACGTCCTACAAAACAGAACGCAGATCAGCCCCGAACTATCCAACGAGTTCTCATCTGTCACAAATGCGGTCAACAAGGGCACATCGCAAGATGTTGTAGGAACGTTCCTTTAAACCACCAGGGCCCACGGTCGATGGGCAAGCCGTCGGAGCCACAGAACAAACACAGCTCAGTAGCCAATAACAGACCGATCCGGCAGTCTCAACCTTTAATGTTTCATGACAGATCGACACCAGAATATCAACGACTCGTCGGTCCCAACAATGAAGACATTGTCGAAATAGATGATGAATTCTATGAAGCTCTAATCGACTCCGGGTCAGAAATTACTTCTATTACAGAAGAACTGTGGAAAGCTCACCGCAAACTTCAAAACATAGAATTGGCACAGGTGGCTATTACCATAGAAAGAGCAGGTGGACAAAAAGTACCTGTTCTCATAGGTACAAATGTAATACAAGCCTCCAAAAGAGACCAGCATCTATCCAAGGGATATCACTACAAGTAAAAGAAGACATTATCGCGTGGTATACAGCTTTTACAAATACTACTGACTACGAGATAGGTGACCATAACGGTAATATTGGCTATGCAAAGTACATACCGGGGTAGGCCGCTTTCTCTGTACAGTCGCCCCTGGAGCAGAAGTGGACGTCTTATGCCAAGCTCCAAGTAGTCCTGGTAGCCAAACGTATCAGCAGTCGTGGAAGGTTTTCCACATAACAACTTCTGTCACTATCACGAAAAATTGCAGACTCGCTAAGCTGTCATCCGTCCTTCAAACGACGGAATTACCATTGTCTGTTAGCTGTTTGGACATTAGAATGCTCCCGCTACATTTCAACGCCTGATGATGACGTGTCTTGGTGACCTCAATTACTCGGCTTGTCTCTTGTACTTAGATGACATTATCATCTTTTTGTCCTCTTTTAATGAACCTCTCGAACACATAGAAAAAGTTCTGTCGTGCTTACGACAACATGCCCTGAATCTAAAGCCTTCTAAAGGCAATCTACTTCAAGAAGAGGTTCGGTACTTGGGACAGATAGTATCCAGTAAAGGTATATCAACAGACCCAGAGAAGACGTCCCAGGTTAGCGACTGGCCTATACCAACAAATCGCAAGGAGCTTAAGCGATTTTTAGGTTTCACAGGATACTATAGGCGCGTTATCAAAGGCTACGCCAACATATTTGCCCCGTTATATAAGCTCACCCCTGGAGATCCTAGAAAGAAGAAAAGGGGAAGAAAACCCCCATCAAAATCGCAAGAATTTATCTGGACAGACGAATGCCAACAAGCCATTGACATCCTGAAAGAATACCTGACTTCACCTCCAATTTTAGCATACGCAGACTACAACTTGCCTTTCATTCTGCAGACGGACGCCTCTGCTACCGGCCTAGGATCAGTCCTGAGTCAGATTCAAAATGGTACCGAGAGAGTAATAGCCTATGTCAGTAGAGGTCTCAATCCCGCTGAATCCAGATATCCCGCCCATAAACTAGAATTCCTAGCGCTTAAGTGGGCCGTGACTGGCAAATTACGGAACTACCTCATCGGAACACAGTTTACGATTATAACCTTGCTCTACATCACGACGAGTGCTAAGCTTGAGGCAACAGGTCAGCGGTGGATAGCAGCATTATCTCAATTCGACTTCTCAATACAATACAAACCAGGTAAAAACAACGCAGCTGCCGATGCTTTTTTCAGGAAAATCCAACCAGATAAACCCAGAGCTACAATTTCCTTTGCCTACTTCCGACAACAACTTACTGTTCCGTCAAAGAAAAACACCAGAAGGATTGACTATATATCAGCTTATACTCCCGAAGAAGTACCAAGATACTGCAATGAGAGACCTGCACGACGATATTGGACACATGGGGTATGATCGAAACATCAACCTTGTGAGAAGCTGGTTCTTTTGGCCTAAAATGTCTGCAGATGTTAAGCATTGGTGCGAGACGTGTAAGAGGTGTTGTCTCCACAAGACACCACGAGCAAAGACCCGAGTGCCCTTAGTCAACATCACCACCAGTGAGCCATTGGAACTCGTCTGCGGCGACTTCCTCAAACTGGAACCATCTAAGGGTGGACACGAAAATATCCTCGTGGTAACCGACAACTTCACAATATACGCTCAAACATTCCCCACCCGTGATCAGAAAGCAGAAACCGTCGCACAAATCTTGTGGGAACAGTTCATTCAACATTACGGATTCCCAGTACGTATTCACGCAGACCAGGGCTGAAACTTTGAAAGTCAAATCATAAGTGAACTCTGCAAAGCAACAGGAATCAAGAAAAGCAGAACCACACCCTATCACCCACAGGGAAATTGATTAACAGAGAGATTTAATCATACTCTTTGAATAAAGAGTTCCCCTTGATTCAGAACTCGAGCAGGATTGGAAAAAATATGTAGGTCCAATGGCCCATGCGTTCAACGCTACACGTCACAAATCAACTGGTTTTGCACCGTTTTTCCTCATGTTTGGATGCTTCCAAAATTTACCTGTCGACCTAATGTTCAATCTAAAAAAAAAGGCAGCAGACCAACCAACATACGGAGATTTCGCTGAAAAGTATTACGAAAGATTGAGATTTGCTTACAAAACAGCAAATGAACACATCGACAAAGCCAAATCTAAGCAGAACTCCTTTACGATACAGAAACAAAAGAAGCACCACTCCGACCTGGAGATCAAGTTTTAGTATGACACAAACATATTGTAACAGGCGTGAAATTACTGATACAAGTACTAAATGACTAGAGAAACTGGAGAGATCGTGCTGTGGCTTCAAAGAATAATAACAGTTTTATTATCTGTACGATGTTTCCAATACTAAGCACACATTATGTCTAATGCGCATAAACCGAATGTCTATGTGTGTAACAATGAGACGGAGCGTCAATGTGTATTGCAATCGAACGTCGGCTGAGACGCGCTCCACATACTAGGTCTACCGGGCCAGAACCATTCACGACCTGAACATCGATCTGAATCTCTCCACCACGAGCACTGATTTGGCTCGTCTTTTATAGCGGTTTGGGCGCGTACATAACGCGTGGAGCTAGCGCCTCATAACAAAATGTCCTTTGCAATACCCTGATTGGTCATAAACCACTCCTCCATGTATTATTCCAAATCACAATAATCATAGCGTCTTGCACTAGAAAGCTTAGGTGAATTAAACTTGTATAAGTCGTTTCATTTAACAATAACTCTACTATTAATTTATCATAGGCCCTATTGTTAATACGTGGTCAACTGTATTGACATCAATTCTTTCCATAGAAATACGAAATGTAGCTTGATACTTATTTCTTATCTTCCTAAGGCCTATCATTTCAATTAGGTTTAGGAAATGAACATGTATTCTATCAGATTAAAGAATGAATTAATCATGACTTGTATTTTCGTTACATTCTCCCCAACTTAGGACACAAATGCAACCTCGCATTTCAACGAGAACAAGTATTATTTAAAAATAAACTTATCTAACTTGTTTCAATCCTGTATTTGTTAGTGAATCAACGGTAGTTCACAATAATCAATTAGACATTTGACTGTGCCAGACAGCTTCACAATAAGTCTAAACTTAGTCTAGATTTAAACAAACAAGCGGTCCACCAATCAAACGGTACTCAAGGGTAAAGTTAACTCAAAAACAATGAAAACTGTAAAAGTAGTAGGCCTAGGCCTATGTCTAATTCAATTAATTAACTAAATAACAAATCAGAAAATGATGTCGGATTTTAAACAAAATTTATATTGTTGGCGTAAATTATTTCATCTCGCAAAATACTTATAGTTACAGGTATGGTTATCACTCGTATGTACACTATACACTAGGACTAGGAGTACATTTTACTTTATATAACTTAATGAAACAAGTAGTCTCTACCTATAGTTTATTAATTGAAACATTTTCTTGGTATATTTTTGCCTCTTTTCCCCCAATATACTTCAGCAAATGTATGATTGTTCACTTTTCTTAATGTTCTCAATAAAAACATGGAGCAGGGATAAAACATTGTCTAGATTCCGTAGTCCGCACAGTTTCGTGCTCATCATTATCAGAAATACACACCGTCCAAAACAATGTTGTTTTGCACAAATGTTTCTTTGACCTATAGCCTACTTACATCAAAGATACACGTCTTTTACAAAAACGAACTGTCTCCATCCTGAACAGGCACCTTTTTCCATGACGTTGCCTTTTCAACTTCAAATAAAACAGCCGGAAAGAAAAAGTTCTTTACCGCTGTTTTATTAATCATACACAGGCCAAGGGCGCCGCCATTACTAAAACTATTCGTGCCTCGACCTTTGAGGGCGCTACACATTATTTTTGTCAAACATTTGCTTCAGACGCATCGCGTCCAAAAGCGACACTTCTATTATTATTATTATTATTTTTGTTTCTATTTATTTTTTTTATTTAAAAAAAAAAAAAAATTCTTCACTGTGCTCGTTTTTGTACCAACTTGTATTTCACCAACATTTCGCAACGATGTTCTCTCTACCAATGGTCACTGCGAATCCAAGTTGAGCCTACAGAAGCAGTCATTGTGTTAGAGAACAACAGGGTTCAGCGAAGGGGCTATCTAGCCCGGCTATCCAGCGCGCCAGGGTCAGCCACCCTCAGCTGAGAGGGAGTTCAGCGAAGGGGCTATCTAGCCCGGCTATCCAGCGCACCAGGGTCAGCCACCCTCAGTTGAGAATTCAGCGAAGAGGCTATCTAGCCCGGCTATCCAGCGCACCAGGGTCAGCCACCCTCAGCGGTTCCTGAGTGACCATTGGTAGAGAAAACATCGTTGCGAAATGTTGGCGCAATACAAGTTGGTACATAAACGAGCACAGTGAAGAATGGGTTTTAAAAAAAACAAAAAACAAAAACAAAATAGATGCGATGCGTCTGAAGCGAATGTTTTGACAACAATATAAATTTTGTTTAAAATCCGACATCATTTTCTGATTTGTTATTTAGTTAATTAATTGAATTAGACATAGGCCTAGGCCTACTACTTTTACAGTTTGCATTGTTTTTGAGGTAACTTCACCTTTGAGTACCGTTTGATTGGTGGACCGCTTGTTTGTTTAAATCTAGACTAAGTTTAGACTTATTGTGAAGCTGTCTGGCACAGTCAAATGTCTAATTGATTATTGTGAACTACCGTTGATTCACTAACAAATACAGGATTGAAACAAGTTAGATAAGTTTATTTTTAAATAATACTTGTTCTCGTTGAAATGCGAGGTCGCATTTGTGTCTTAAGTTGGGGAGAATGTAACGAAAATACAAGTCATAATAATAATAATAATAATAATAATATCAACATTTATAAAGCGCCTTTTCCTAGGGTTACAAAGCGCTTAGAGAATGACCAAGAAAATACAACAATGACAAGTATAATAACGTAAAACCAAATGGAAAGACCACTGCCAGACCCAGCCCGCAGCACTCAACAAGAGAGCCCAGCGATAGCAACTCAAGAGAAATGATCACTGGTGAGGGAATGAAGGGAATGAAGGTCTGACAATGAAGTTACAGATTAAACAAATATGTCTTTAATGACCTTTTAAACTTGGCCACGGAGCTAGAATTTTTGATGGAGTGTGAAATGGAATTCCATATCTTGGGGCCTGCGATTGAAAATGCCCTGTCTCCTGATTTTCTGGTGGTTTGTGGAATATAGAAGTTACCCTGGGAACGTAAGTTGGCCTTGTTTGCCTGGTATCTAATGAATTGGAAATGTACGTGGGAAAAATACCGGAAATGCATTTGTGCATGTTTAAGGCCATTTTATACATGATTCGTTTCTCTATTGGGAGCCAGTGCAGCTGTTTGATCAGTGGAGAAGTGGGAACATGCTTTGGGTAGGAGAAGATTACACGAGATGCTCTATTTTGAATTTTTTGTAACTTGGTGAAGTCAGATTGTTTGAGTCCATTTAGCAGGGAATTGCAGTAGTCCAGTCTTGACAGTACAAGTGCCCGGACAGCAGCGTGGCAGGCTTCGGCATCGATGTACTTCCAAATTTTAGTGATGTTACGGAGGTGATAGTTAGCAGATTTGCAGACAGACGTAACATGGTCACTCACCGACATGGTTTTGTCAAAAACAACGCCAAAATTCCGGATGGAAGATGATGGGTGAAGTGTGATGTTGTTCATGGTGAGAGTCAGGTGGGCTATTCGTTTGTAGTTGTGGTTAGATGAGGCAATGAAGAATTCAGTTTTCCCCTCATTTAGTTGAAGCTTATTGCATAACATCCAGCGCTGAACGTTGATGATGCACTGAAAGAGCTTGAACAACCCGAGTTCTGCATCATTTGGGATTTGTGGGTCAAATTCCACGTAGATTTGAATATCGTCAGCATACAGGTGAAATTTGACATCATGCTTTCGAAGAATGTCGCCGACTGGGGCCAGGTACATCGTAAAGGCCTGTGGACCTATAACAGACCCTTGAGGAACTCCGAAACGAAGAGCGACTTCATCAGAGGTGACACCGTCAGGTAGGATAACCCGACTCCTACGGTTATCGAAGTATGACTTGAACCTGTCTAGTGCAGTGCCAGTTATACCAAATCTGTCATGGAAACGTTGTAGTAGTATGTCGTGATCTAGGGTATCAAAGGCGGCTGAAAGATCAAGCATGACCATGAAAACGGCATTGTTTTTGTTCATTGCTCTAAGTATGTCGTTTTGTACACAAAGCAGAGCAGTCTCAGTACTGTGGTTGGGTCTGTAGGCGGATTGTAGGGGTTCGGCTAACTGGTGCTCATCAATGTGTTGGGATAGTTGTTTACAGACTACTTTTTCCGTTAGCTTAGCTAGGTACTGGAGATTAGAAATGGGGCGGTAATTTTTGAGGTCTTCTTTATTGAGAGATGATTTCTTTAGGATTGGAGTAATGACGGCCATTTTGAATGAGTCTGGGAAAACCCCAGATGTCAGTGAGGTAATAACGATTTCAGTCAGCTTAGGTAGAAAGGTAGCTATGTGCTGTTTGATTATCCAGGTTGGAATTATGTCCAGATAACAGGATTTGGCCGTTGATTTATTGATGACTTGGTGGAGGTAATCATCGGTGATCGGCTGAAAATGAGAAAAACCTAATATTGGGAGGGCATTTTGGAATGTCTGCAGGTAAAGTTAAATCTGCATGCAGGTCATCCATATGAGCTCGGATAGTCGTAATTTTGTCGGTGAAAACTTCGCAGAAAGTGTTAGCAAGAACTACAGGTGAGTTCTGAATCGACGGCATTGACCGGGGTTTACCAGTGAGGTCATTGACAACACGGAAGACTTCTTTGGGGTGGAACCTATCAGCGAATCTCTGTAAAAGTCCGATTTGGCTTTAAGGAGGACTTCAGCTAGATTGCGTTTAGATTGTTTGTAGATGGAACGGTCGGTGGCGAGTCTGGACTTCTGTCATTTGCGTTCTGCACGACGGCGTCTGCGTCTGCGTCTTGTTGTACCACTTTGGTTTGATGCGTTTAGGCTTGGATTTCGAAGTTGATGAAGGTGCATGGAGGTCCAGCGCATAGTTAACTGCAGAGTTAAATGCATCAACGGTCGTATCAACGTCGCCCTCACATGTGACATCGTGGAGACAATCCGATAAGTCACGAGCAAAAGCATCATGGTCAATCTTGCGAAAGTTGCGGAATTTCGCTGCTTGGATAATAGGCTGAGGCTTTACAAAGTGAAGTTTACAATTGATAACGGCGTGATCCGAGACGCCATTCATGTCAATTGTACAGTCACTAACCAGTTCATCATCATCAGATCTTGTGATGATACCATCAAGAATATGTCCTAGTTTGTGGGTGGGACCTGTAACGAGTTGTTTGAGTCCATAAGCTGCTAGCGTAGAGTTGACATGGGACGTATCAGATTTGTCGGGACAGTCAAAGTGAATGTTAAAATTGCCCAGACAGATTACTTTTCCGGGCAATTCATCCAGGTATTCAATGAACCTGTCAAAGTCGGTGAGAAATGTAGATGTCTTAAGTTTGTTTCTCGCAGATGGAGGGGATCTGTAGATTACAGCAAAATGAAGGTTATGCATGACATCAGATATGAAAGCATACTCAAACGTATTAGCTTCAAAGTTATCACATACGGCATGTACTAAGTGAAGTTCATCGCGAAAGAGGACAGCAATACCTCCGTGTTTGTCTCCAGGGCGTGGAATATTAATGCACGTAAACCCTGGTGGGGTTATTTCATTGATGACTACTTGATCATCAGAGTCAAGCCAGGTTTCTGTTAGTAGCATTATGTCGATGTGGACGTTCCAGTGAGCAATGTTTAGTGTACTGGAATTATTGTGTTCCAGAGGACTGTGTTGTGACGCAGATGGTTGCAAACCGTTTTGGACGTTCGAGAAAGTGTTCTTGGTTTTACGGTGGCGGATGTGAGAACCGGCACGCCGACTTCGTAGATGAAGCACTCCCAACTCCTTAAGATTATGGAACAGTTGGTTGGCAATGTACACAAGTTGTTGCTATGCTTTATAGCAAGAAGTTCGGATTGAGTGTACATGTGAGTAGTCATTGAATTTGTTCGATCGAGCTTAACGCTTTCATTCAGGATGACGTAATTAGCGGTGTCAAGCATGGTTGTACTTCTGGTGATGACAATGCCCAATGGAGTCAATGCAGACCAAATGTGTACAAGACTTACTATCATCAGGGCAATGAAAAACATATTGAAAATGTTCCAACAGCATGTCCAATTATCTTCAACAACAGGTCCTAGCTGATGCACTACACCATGTTTGACAGCATGTCAAAAAATGAATCAGAAATGTGTATGCATAACAACGTAATCATCGATATTATCCGGATCAAATTCTCTTAGCAGCAGCAGCAAAACAGCGCTAAAACATTGTCTAGATTCCGTAGTCCGTACAAAACTGATAGGAGAATGACACAGTTTCGTGCTCATCATTATCAGAAATACACACCGTCCAAAACAATGTTGTTTTGCACAAATGTTTCTTTGACCTATAGCCTACTTACATCAAAGATACACGTCTTTTACAAAAACGAACTGTCTCCATCCTGAACAGGCACCTTTTCCCTTGACGTTGCCTTTTTAACTTCAAATAAAACAGCCGGAAAGAAAAAGTTCCTTACCGATGATTTATTAATCATACACAGGCCAAGGGCGCCGCCATTACTAAAACTATTCGCGCCTCGACCTTTGAGGGCGCTACACATTATTTTTGTCAAAACATTCGCTTCAGACGCATCGCGTCCAAAAGCGACACTTCTATTATTATTATTTTTTTTTTTTCTATTTTTTTTTTTTTTAAACCTATTCTTCACTGTGCTCGTTTTTGTACCAACTTGTATTTCACCAACATTTCGCAACGATGTTCTCTCTACCAATGGTCACTGCGAATCCAAGTTGGGCCTACAGAAGCAGTCATTGTGTTAGAGAACAACAGGGTTCAGCGAAGGGGCTATCTAGCCCGGCTATCCAGCGCGCCAGGGTCAGCCACCCTCAGCTGGGAGTTCAGCGAAGGGGCTATCTAGCCCGGCTATCCAGCGCACCAGGGTCAGCCACCCTCAGTTGGGAATTCAGCGAAGGGGCTATCTAGCCCGGCTATCCAGCGCACCAGGGTCAGCCACCCTCAGCGGTTCCTGAGTGACCATTGGTAGAGAGAACATCGTTGCGAAATGTTGGCGAAATACAAGTTGGTACAAAAATGAGCACAGTGAAGAATGGGTTTAAAAAAACAAAAAAACAAAAACAAAAATAATTATAATAATAATAGAAGTGTCGCTTTTGGACGCGATGTGTCTGAAGCGAATGTTTGACAAAAATAATGTGTAGCCCCCTCAAAGGTCGAGGCGCGAATAGTTTTAGTAATGGCGGCGCCCTTGGCCTGTGTATGATTAATAAAACAGCGGTAAGGAACTTTTTCTTTCCGGCTGTTTTTTTTTAAAGTTGAAAAGGCAACGTCAAGGGAAAAGGTGCCTGTTCAGGATGGAGACAGTTCGTTTTTGTAAAAGACGTGTATCTTTGATGTAAGTAGGCTATAGGTCAAAGAAACATTTGTGCAAAACAACATGGTTTGGACGGTGTGTATTTCTGATAATGATGAGCACGAAACTGTGTCATTCTCCTATCAGTTTTGTACGGACTACGGAATCTAGACAATGTTTTATCCTTGCTCCATGATTTTATTGAGAACATTAAGAAAAGTGAACAATCATACTTTTGCTGAAGTATATTGGGGGAAAAGAGGCAAAAATATACCAATAAATGTTTCAATTAATAAACTATAGGTAGAGACTACTTGTTTCATTAAGTTATATAAAGTAAAATGTACTCCTAGTCCTAGTGTATAGTGTACACGTACGAGTGATAACCATACCTGTAACTATAAGTATTTTGCGAGATGAAATAATTTACGCCAACAATATAAATTTTGTTTAAAATCCGACATCATTTTCTGATTTGTTATTTAGTTAATTAATTGAATTATACATAGGCCTAGGCCTACTACTTTTACAGTTTGCATTGTTTTTGAGTTAACTTTCCCCTTGAGTACCGTTTGATTGGTGGACCGCTTGTTTGTTTAAATCTAGACTAAGTTTAGACTTATTGTGAAGCTGTCTGGCACAGTCAAATGTCTAATTGATTATTGTGAACTACCGTTGATTCACTAACAAATACAGGATTGAAACAAGTTAGATAAGTTTATTTTTAAATAATACTTGTTCTCGTTGAAATGCGAGGTTGCATCTGTGTCTTAAGTTGGGGAGAATGTAACGAAAATACAAGTCATGATTAATTCATTCTTTAATCTGATAGAATACATGTTCATTTCCTAAACCTAATTGAAATGATAGGCCTTAGGAAGATAAGAAATAAGTATCAAGCTACATTTCGTATTTCTATGGAAAGAATTGATGTCAATACAGTTGACCACGTATTAACAATAGGGCCTATAATAAATTAATAGTAGAGTTATTGTTAAATGAAACGACTTATACAAGTTTAATTCATCTAAGCTTTCTAGGTCAAGACGCTATGATTATTGTGATTTGGAATAATACATGGAGGAGTGGTTTATGACCAATCAGGGTATTGCAAAGGACATTTTGTTATGAGGCGCTAGCTCCACGCGTTATGTACGCGCCCAAACCGCTATAAAAGACGAGCCAAATCAGTGCTCGTGGTGGAGTGATTCAGATCGATGTTCAGGTCGTGAATGGTTCTGGCCCGGTAGAACTAGTATGTGGAGCGCGTCTCAGCCGACGTTCGATTGCAATACACATTGACGCTCCGTCTCATTGTTACACACATAGACATTCGGTTTATGCGCATTAGACATAATGTGTGCTTAGTATTGGAAACATCGTACAGATAATAAAACTGTTATTATTCTTTGAAGCCACAGCACGATCTCTCCAGTTTCTCTAGTCATTTAGTACTTGTATCAGTAATTTCACGCCCGTTACAATATCATCGGGACACAAAAGCTTGCAGACACATGGGAACCTGGTCCGTATGTAATAATCTCTAAGAGACCTGACCTTCCTGTTTACACTGTTTGCTGACCTAGAAGATGGAAGAGAACGGACTGTTCACCGTAATTTGCTCACACCCTGCATGTTCTTTTCCATCACTGACGCCAATACAGAAAGCTACAATGTAACTAACGCAGCATCCAACGGCAGATGACTTATTAACAAAATATACTGAACCAAATGAAGTCAGTGATTGTGAAGGAGACCATACAGACAGGTCAACAAGTGACGAAGAAAATAATACTGTCTTTATCCCCCCGACAGCAACAACATCTTCCTTGTCACCTACTGACATCATTTTGAGAGAAACATCACCCAGAGAAACAGCCACAACAATCAAAAATGAAGAAGAAATTGATACTATGGAAACAACAGTACCGACCACCCTGGCCAGGCCTAAAAGAGATCGAAAAGCAGTAGAAAGACTGACATATAACTACTTGGGACAAACCAAACAGCACAGAGTGACAGGAGAACAGACACAAGATATCTATCACCTAAAACTCCAACCCGGAAGGAAAATATTGGAAAGATGGCCAAAATAAGAAAGAAAGCTTTGATTGTTCATGTGTACCGGTATTTAAATAAATAAAAATTGTATATTTATTGTTTGTTGTAGGCCCCTATATGCCATTCAATTTTCGAAGAATGTACTGTACGTTACTTTTTAAATTTCACCGCAGGGCCAGTCAAGTATGTTTATTTAGAGAGTTTCTGTACTGTTGTGCACATTTAAATTGAAAATTTCATAGATATTAATTTTTGTGTTTCTATCTTATTGTACTAGTAATATTAGTAAAGTATTATTACTAGTAAAGTATGTTCTTTGTAAATACATACTTATGACATCAAAATGTCGAGGACGATATTTTCTTAAAAGGGAGAGCAATGTGACGGTTATAAAAAGACTCTCCTGTTCTTTCTTCGTTAAATCTTATTTACATCTTATTTACATCTTATTTACATCTTATTTACATCTTATTTACATCTTATTTACATCTTATTTACATCTTATTTACATCTTATTTACATGTTAATACCCTTTTCGCTTAGAACGATACAAATCTTAATTTACCTAGCGCCCCCAACGTTTGACAATGGGCACTAGCTCATTCGTTATTCTGCGAAGACGGCACTAATAACATGCTTTGTACATGTCTTCGCCCATTACAGGTAATTGTTACTTTCTATTTATTTATTTACAATCTTAATACATCTTGTATTTAAAAGCAAGATACATGTATGCCTGTCATGGTCATTTCATGGTGATGTTAACCTTTTTTTTATGACCGAAAAACTAAAATCCAATATGGCGGAACCCCCAAAGTTTCGGCGGGAAAATGTAATAGTAGTTTAATGTATTTCACGTATTTCGATTTCAACTTGCTTATTAATTTTAACCATTAATTATTGTATGTTTGTAAATAATTATAACTAGCTCACTCGTTATTCTGCGAAGACGGCACTAAACATGCTTTGTACACGACTTCGCCATTACAATATTACAATAAACTCAAGGGTCGATGCATTTCAACCTCAAGAAGATGTAGTCCAATTTCTGGTTTATAGGAGCGTCACATATGTATTAATAACGGGCCATGTTTTAAAACTTGGTAATATGTGACCTGTTCCAACAAAACCCGGACAAAGTCGCACAATGTGTTTTGTCACAATGTACTCCTGAAGTAATTTCGGGATGGATTTTACCATTTTGAGATTTTAGGTTTTCCTAAGTCACTTACTATTAATCTACAATCTCCTCAAATTTGAACAAAATCCGTCTACTAGAAGTGTGTTGTTTGGTCAATTTTGTGAAACATTTGTGTATAGAAATAATACGCTTTTCTGAACTTCAAAGCTGTTTATCTCATAATTAGGTTGTCAGAGTTTTATCACTAAATCCAGACCCCAGGGAAGATAGGGTGGGGGTACATATGTAAATGATACATCATTTTAAAGCTGAGAACCTAGAGAATTTGAAAAAAGCAAAATCTGAAAAACTAAAATGTCGACTTTGTCCGGGTTTCGTTGGAACAGGTCACATATGTTTTCATCCCAAAGTATCCTAAACATTTTCTCATTCTATCCCTATTTTATTTTTGTATTTTACAGATGAACCTGCTCGATATGATCGCCTGTTTGCAGTTCTAAATGCCATTTCAATATACCCAGCTCGATATGTGGCAGAGGGGTACCCAAGCCTTAGATTAAGCAGCCAGGAGCAAGGGGCAATTTATTTTTAAAAGTTGCCCCTTGCTCACGGGGATTTACCAGAGCAAGGGGCAATTTCTGAAGAACCAGGGGCAATTATTTTTAAACTCCCAGTCCTACGCTATCATCGAGTTTGACAGTTTTCCCATTGCCTGTAGCCTGGCGGCTGCGCTCGCATCTTGTTACAACGTCTTTAAAAAAAGTTTTAATTCATCTGCACATGCGTGTACCATACCTTCGACAGCATGAGATCAACAATTTTTATCGTTGACGCTGTAAAAGTTATTATTTGATTGCTTACCTAACGTAAACAAATGCTCGTATCAACCAATCAGAACACCTGTATGAAAGCAGGCTAGGCAGCGTAAATTACGTCAACGTACGCTACAATACGTCACAGGTCAGCGCGCCGATAAAAACAATACGCGCTGACACTGCACTGTAGCATACAAGACTGCGCGTGCGATCATCGTTTTTACCGGCGTGGTGTACGTATTATGACACAAATTTTTATGACAGTTCCCGAATGTCCGCCCCGATCTATAGTAGAGATCGGGACACTCGCTGCATCAATACAGTGCGCGTGTATGCAGCGTTCAAGTTTGCTACATGATGGCCGACAGGCGACTGAGATTTTTCGAGTCATGATTGAATAAAACAGACAATGAGACAAATCACAAATGAGACAAGACAACATGTTTTCTTCACAATATTTATTATGAGAACAAGGTAAAAATACTTTTGGGAAACCAGGTTTACATCAGTTTGATTATACATCAACATTTGTGGGGAAATAGACTTGCTTCCTGTCCTAATTATTTATGGGCGCAATTTTACGGAAAACACTTGCGCCTTGCCGTCTAGTTTTAGATGATTATGGGCGCAATTGGTGGTTTTATGAGCGCAAATTTGCGCCTTGCGCCCGCTTAATCGAAGGCTTGGGGGTACCCCCCTCTTATCCCTATACTTTATAGGCACTCAACACTATTGTAACCTAACCCACCCCCCCTTGAAACCTAAAAGGAATTCCTGAGATTCCGGGAACACAATGGTCAACACAAAAGAGGGGGGAGGGGGAGGGAGTTTCTTTGCATATCGTGCTTCATATGCATTTCAAATTTGTCAATTTTGAGCATTGTTACAGATGGGATATTTGTTCCTTTTTAAAACTCACCCGCTACTTTTATTTACTTAATTATACCTAAACATCTGTGGTATTTCAGTGTAAAGTGTTTGGCAGTGGACCCTCATGTAACTATATTGTACCCTCTTTATTCTATATTTGTCATATGAAGCGTGATATGTGGCAGAAACCCCCCCCCCCTTTTGTGTTGACCATTGTGTTCCCGGAATCTCAGGAATTCCTTTTAGGTTTCAAGGGGGATGGGTTAATAGGTTACAATAGTGTTGAGTGCGTATAAAGTATAGGGATAAGAGGGGGTACCCCTCTGCCACATATCGTGCTGGGTATAATATTTGTACCCAGTACTTATTGTACCTACATGTATTGTGCCCAGTGGGCTGATTGATTATGTTATGGCCCTCTGCATTGTTGGGTGCAAGTGTATTGAAGAAAGGGGTTGTACTGTGCTTAGGTGCATTCATCACACCACAGCCACCAAGTCAGCCAGAGGCTCTGCTCTCTCTCTTCAAACTCATGGGTGTCCACAGACAGCCTTCATCTTTAGCCACACCTTGGCCCAGCCAGTGCCTTGGTGCGTCGGATATGTACTGCCTGTAGAGACGGCGAGACACCGCTGTTCTCTTTCTCCTTCGTTGGTCTGAACCACGCGGTTCTCACAAGGCGGTGAGTCACCACTTGCTCTTGTTCTCCTTCAAGTTGATGGCCTGAACCACCCGGTTCTAGCATTCTTCGATGGCCTAAAACCAGACTGGTTTTTGAGGCTCTTTCTAGATGGCCTGGACCAGACTGGTCCAGTGCATGAGCTGTACTTCTGTGGTCTCCAACTCTGAACCAGAAGTGTGCCACAGCCTGACTACAGCCGCCCAAGTACAGACCCAGCCAAAAGCCGGTACTTCTAGGGTGTTCAATGTACAATATATTTTTATCATAATTCCAAACTTTTATTTGAATTGTCTTAATGTTATTTTTACACTTGTTTATACCTTTTCACTGAGGAAAAAAAAATACATTTACAAGGAAAATGGTGGCTCAAATCTCATTCACTTTCTAAACCGTAAAAAGGTAATATTAGTTTAGATTGTATCAGTTTGTCTTAGTATTTTAGTTGGACACGGTTGGGCACCAATATCGTATTTCATCCTGTGCGAGACTACAACAAAAGCTCGTTCTTAATGTATACAGTTCGTTTTATTAACCGGTACTAGTTGTGGACTCGCCAAAAATTGATCGGCATCTGAAGTTTCCATATTGTAGGATTCTACTTATTTGTCAATGGATGACGATGCAGTATAAGGATTGTTTGTGGACATTGGATAAATGATTCCGGGGGAACGGATGCCACATTATTGTAAAATATGTTTGGAATTAATCGATGGACTGTCGCAATTGCAACAGAACTAATTAAAAGTAAAAACTGCTCTTGTAATAGTTTTTGGCTGTTTTAGACTTTGCCAGAAAAGAATGAAATTAACCTAAATAATCTAAAATCTAAATAATCATTTGTAACATAATTTGGTGATCATGTGTCGATGCTTTTACTTTTTGCACAGAAGTTTCTGAATCACAAAGTACATGTAGTCCGTGTCAAATCAAAAAACCTGAAAAGGAAAGAAAACAAAATTAAGATTGATATTTTGATATTTATGAGAAATATTTGTGAGAAAATATATTGGAACATCAAATAATACTTGATCATGATAAACAAAACCTGCATTCTTTTGCCCCCAAAATACACAAAGACTTCGTACAATGTACCGTAAACGAATAGTACGTGCCGCGCGGCTCGCACGATGGGCTCACCTTGCACAGATGGCCTCACCGGCCGCAGCTGCTGCTTAATTAAGCGGCAAAGTCCTGGCGACGCAACATGGAAAATCATGTTGCGCTTTCTCCAAACGCAGTTAAATGTCTCGACCGTACCTTTGCCACGCATTTTTTCCGAAATTAAAAATGGATGGCAGATAAACATGTAATAGACTAGGCTTGAAATATCTGCCAGCAACTGTGAACGAGTGAAGCCGGGAATATCTGGTATGCTATCTACAGATGCTGGCCTGAACCTGATTTTGATCGAGATTTGTTTAACCAGTTCGTGCCGGGATTATTTTAACATCAAGCTGAGGCGCTGGATTATTTGTAATGAAACTTGATCCGAGGCGGTTTCAGGCCGATGGTACTGGGAAGCACACCCCTGCATTTCCGGCCTTGCTCGCTGCTGACAGACATTTCTGGCCTTGCTCGTGACGTGTTTATGCGTCATTCTTTTTGGATCTAGGACAATTTTTGCGTGGATACGTCCTCCGGTGCGCACTGGTTAAAAACACTGGTAAACAATTCTATATTTGTCACTGGTCTTTGCTTCCACTTTGTTCCACCAGCAGTTTATCTTTGTCCTTAATTTTCAACGGCCTTCCTAGTATTAAAGCCAATCAATTGAATCTGAATGGGTAGTTGACTGCTGAATGGGTAGTTGACTGCGTGAAGATGCTATGCATATTCGAATTTGCCAATAGAACCTAATTTTCTTATAGAAAAACAACCGGACAGCTAGTTTTACCTTTTTAGACTCGCCTAAAAAGTTAGCAGTGTTCTAAAATGTTGTGTACAAGAAGGCGGGGTTGTTATTTTTTAAGGGAAATATGAGTAGGTATAAAATTGAAGGCAACAAAGGGAAAATGCTACTGGGAGATAATTAAGATGGCTATGATATTCTTATCTTGATCTCTTGGAATTTTAACAGGGCATGAACCAGGTCTGCAGCAGCTACATGTAGTAAATTACTACCAGGGCTCTTCCAATATTTGCCGCAAGTCCAAACTTGTATCAGTCCTGAAAACCGCATCACAATTCCACAGTGGCGTGGACTGGCTACCTGTGTCACAACAACAATGCTTGCAAATCCGAAAACGATAGCACTTCCCAGGATTGGATTCGCAAATTATGACAGAGCAACCCCCATGCGGATGACAGGGAAGAGTTTCGGCAGTTTTGGGAGACGAGCAGAGGGTCTGGAGACGAAAGTGTCTGGATTGCAAAGTCATCCTCGGGAGCGAAAGGTCTGTAGGTTTATGAGCCCCTAGTGAGTGCACGATGGTATGTTGCCATCATTTTAATTAATATCAAAAGTCAAGCTCTACGCATCACTGGTGTACTGTGTTTTCTTTCCAAAAATTGTATCTTACGGTTACGGCGTTTGACTCCTGTACGATGGTACGTGGGTTTGAACCCTGGCAGGGAACATGGTGCTTGTGTTCTTGAGCAAGACACTTTACTACAATTTCTTCTCTCCACCCAATAGTAATGGGTACATGTGAAGGTAGAGACCACATGCCCACTCATCGTGCGCTGTTGCAGAAATGGTCTCGTTTCTGATGAACAGAGATAATAATTGTAAAGTGCTTTGAAACACCACATTGTGGGAGTCTAAAGCGCTGTATAAGAAATAACATTATCTCTGAGGAGACATTGTTATTTATTCCTGTACTTGAGCATTCTCCCACTTTGTGCACACAAATTCTGTGTGGACTGTGGAGACATCCTCTATTTCACAGTTTTCTTGTGAAGACCTTTTCATTTTTGTTATCGGTCTCTGCAAAGTAATGCAAAGTAAATTTAGAAGCAAGTGTGCATAAACTGCCAAACTTGCGTGTGGGCTCATGATGGGTGAACATTCTGCAAGAATTTGATTTTTTTCAAGAATTGTTTGGGGCATAGACCAGGCTACTTTGGAGCAAAAAAAGAAGTTCTTAATATGAATACATATAAATTATATACATTATCCATAACTTTATTCCTAACTACCCCAAACCCATCAAACTCCAACTGCAGGTTTTGCTAGGTTTGGGCAGGTTTGGTACCAAACATTAGCAACTTGTTGTTGGACTTTGTTTGACTCTGTACAAAAGGCCCAGCGAGATCCTGTTGAATTATGCGAGGTTCAGGGCAGAAAGGGATGAGACTTTGTTGGAGTTTGGGGGAATGGGTAGGCATTTATTCGTGGGTGACCCAGGGGTGGTCAGGGCACAGTTCCTGGTCAACTGCTTGTGTATGTACATGTACATCTGTGTACATGTACGTGTATGTACATGTACATGTAACTGTGTACATGTACACCCCGTGTCACCATTCGAGCACATACCACTGACCAGTCATCACTGAACTGATCCCACACTAAACAATGCATTGACCCATCTGTACCAAGTCAATCAAACTTCAACTGTTGGAGTTTGGCAGGTTTAATATTGTTAGGTATAGTAAAGTGTACCAATAATTACTTAAAGGGATCGCATACGTTTGGTAATTACTCCAAAAATTAATGGCAATAAAAACTTACTTGGTAAAAAGTACAGCAGCTTTGGGTAGTATAATGCATTTTTAGAACTTTCCACTTCGAAGTACTGCGGTTATGGAAAAAGATATCACTTTTTATCCACTTTTGAATGTGAGAAGCGTTACTGCAGTGACGTTTCTCAGATTGTGTATTCCAATGCAGGGGGGGGGGGGGGGGGGGGTGTGGTTAGGGTTAGGGTTAGGGTTAAAGGACCCAAGAAGATCCAGGTAATTGCTGTAAGAACTCCATGCTGTCAATAAATAGTAAAATCTGCCATGCTTTAGAATGTCCCCTATGAAGTCGTACAAATGCATCTAAATGTTAATGGTGGGTTTTTGATCTTTGTCATGACAGGTGAAGGTATTCTTATATCACAGGATCCTAATGAGTTGTTGGCATTTGTAGACTGTCAGCTCCAGGCCCATGTTGTGCAGAAATACATCGAGAAGCCATTTCTGCTTACAGGAAATTGGAAATTTGATATCCGGTAAGTCACTTAAAGGTAGGATACACCATTTGCAGATATTTAACAATTTTACTAGCGAATTATTAAAAAATATCTTGCATATTTGGAAGTAAATAATGATTGTAGGCATCCAGCAAAATGATTCTGCTAGATATCCTATAATTGTTTACGAAAAATTGAATTTTAATAATCGCTGCATTTTGAGCAATTTACTGATAATGCCGAAAACACGTTTAGGAGTACTGTGACCTTAAAAATAGTCCCACAGTGGGGTTCTTTCACATTTATCATCAGGATGTGATTAAAAAATATTAAAAAACTCAATATAGCTCTACTTCTGAAGAATATGTGGGTTTCGAGACAGTTTCCTTCCGACGAGGCTAAAAATATTTCCACTTGGCCCGAACCTGGGATGCAAATGACGTCAGAAATTATATTTTGTCATAACTGACCCATCTTTTATGGTTATAGAAATCTGCCTGGGGCCAAAAGCTTTGATTTGAGTGGTTGATGAGCTCAATACATGTAGCTCAAAAGCTAAAAGGCGTTTCAGATGATCTGCGACACAATACTTTAAAATTCCATTTTTTTTTCTTCAGGTGTTGGTTGTTGATCGATCACGAGTACAACATTTTCATGATGAGAGAGGGTGTCTTAAGGACATCATCTGAACCGTACCTTGCCGATGATCTCAAGAAAATCACAAGTCATTTGACCAACCATTGCATACAGGTTGGTACAAGGCAATTTATTAGGTTTTAATGTTTCTTGTTGCAAACCCAGAGATGCCAACCATCCCGATTTTGGCGGGAGGCTCCCGGTAAATCAACTAAACTCCCGACCTTACGGGCACATAGATATCCTCCCGGATTTGCAATATTAATGCGCCTTTTGGTTTTTTGTATTGGTATTTTTGTAGCAGCTATGCTTTCCGCACACGCACTGCCGTTCAATGCATACAGCATGCAGTTAGCGTACGCGTACCAAGCCCGCCGGCCTGAAGCACTCGGTATTATATACGCAGCCACGACTCCATGTGCGCGTTCCTTTACATCGCGCAAGGCATGGTGGGAAAACATGGCACAGCAAGATCGTAGCTGTGGTAACGAGGTTGGATATTACGCTAATCTATTACTGTAAAATCTATTTCGTGAAAAAAAAGATTCGCTTTGCGTTCGGTGTGTATTGCGCTGTTTTGCAGTGCATTATGCATGCAAGCAACTCTGTTCAACGTGCAACATGGCGGAGACTACCGTGAAAGCAAAAAAACGACCAAAAAACAACGGCGCACACATTGGCGCACACAACAAAATAAAAAATGAAAAAAATCATTAAAAAAAAAGAAAAAAAAAGAAAGGGGGGGGGGGGGGGAGAGGGGAAGGAAGGTCGTTGCAAAAAAACCTCCGACAACAGGATTCAAAAGTTGGCATCTCTGCAAACCATTGTGGGAGTAACCATGAGTAACCTTTGTGTAGTAGGGGCGTAGCTCTTTATATATCATACCTATACCTAACCCTCGCAGTTTTAGATCAACAAACAAAGATGATTCTTTTTTACAAGTCTGGGGTTTAACTGTCCGTCTTAGTCTTGGTCTCAGACTGCCTGGTCTTGATGACTGCAACTATGCAATAGTCATTTAGGTGACTCTTTAACCAATTCGTGCCAGGATTAATTTAACATTACCGAGCAGAGGCGCGAAACCATTTTTAACGAAACTTGATCTGAGGCGGGTTCAAACCAATGGTACTGGGAAGGACACCCACGCGTTTCCGGCCTTGCTCGCTGCTGACAGGCATTTCCAGCCTTGCTCGTGACGTGTTTATGCGTCATTCGTTTTGAATCTGGGGAAAACTTTGCGTGTATATATACTGTACGACCTCCGGCGCGAACTGGTTGATACAAATTCTTGTTATAATGAACTAAAAGCCGTGGTCCCAACGGGACTAACGGGAGTCAACTGTATTCAGTTTGTTTACCAGAATAAATCCTGCAAAAACGACTTGTGCCGCAACTGAGAACATTAATTTAAGTTGTCTTGTTTGCTGTTTTAAAAGTATATTTGGCTGTATGGCGTAAACTTTAATTTTGTTGCAATATTAAAAATTTTGTGTATATATTTTTTTTTTTCAGGACAACACTCGCCAAACTATGGCCTATACGAAGATGGAAATGAAATGTTTTTCCCTGAATTTAACAGGTGAGCTGCAAATGTTGTCTTAAAGGTAGGATACACCATTGGTAATTGTTGAAATTATCATGAATGGGTAGATTTGGGGGATTGTATTTTATAATAAATATCGTTTAACTGACCTGTCGAGGAAAGCAAGAAAAACAAGTCGTTTTCAACCAGCGTCGGGCAGTTATTCTTATGTTGTTCTAGTTTTTTGCGATCGTGATTTTTTTTAGAAAATTACAAGGTATCTAGCGCAATCATTTTGCTGGATGCCTACAATCATTATTTACTTTCAAATAAGTAAGATATTTTTTAATAACTCGGTAATGTCAAATATTTAGAAAAACAGTTTTTGAGACCTATTTCAACTAAACCTGTACAAAGTCACACAATGTGTTTATTTTACAATTTATTCATGAAGTCATTTCGGGGTGGATTTTACCATTTCGAGGTTTCAAGTTTTCCTGAATCACGACTGTTAATCTACAATCTCTCAAAATTTGAACATAATCCGTCACACAGAAGTGTTATTTGTCGATTTTGTCGATTCTGAACTTCAAAGCTGTTTATCAAATAATTATGTAGTCAGGGTTTTATCACTAAATCATTTCCCCAGGGGAGATAGGGTGGATGGTACATATGTAAATGATACATAGCTTTAAAGCTTAGAAGCTAAGAGAATTTGAAAAAAGCAAAATCTAAAAAACCAACATTTCAACTTTGTCCGGCTTTCGTTGAAGCAGGTCACAATTATGTTTTTGCCATTAGCCAGTCAAATAGCAAATTACCTGGAAATTGTCATATAGTACAACAGTCATCTATTTTTGTTTAATATTGATCTGTGGCCGTATTTGCATATTTGCTTGATGTACTACTACTACTGTTTTGTTTTTATATGATTTCTTTTGCAGATTTCTTCAAGATAATTATAATAGATGTATGGAAGACACTATATTGCCACAGATCTGTCACATCATCAGACGATGTTTAACAGCTATCAAAGAGGCAAGTATAGGCTGGACTAACAATGACACAGGGTTAGGGTTAGGGTTACACAGCAGTTGAGTAAAATTCCTTAACAGGTTTGCTCCGGGATTATTTTAACATCACTGAGCCGAAGGGTCAATCTGATCGATTGAAAAGATTGTTTTGAACCCGAAATTTAATTTAATACAGGTTTTGTTATTCTCTTACCATAGCATCTGATGAAGCTCTAAAATTGTAAATCTTCATTTCTTTTCAAGGACATTTAAAATTTAATTGAGAAAAAGCACATTTTCCAAAATTGTAAAAGAGCAATGCATTACACAACAGTTGTGCCATATCAAATACAAGCTTATTTCCTGCTTTTTCTGACCAACTGGAAAATTGAATAAAAAACCCCAAACATTTTTAACAGACTTATTTTTGCAGAGTGGGTCACATATGAACTTTTAAGTAGTACACAAGTACAAGTACCGAGAACGAGCACCAAATACGAGTACTCTAACACTGTGATACACGCCTTGAATTCAGTGAGCAGCAGTGGATATCATGTTTTACTTTGAATTTATGTTTTCCCCTTCATTAGGAAGTCACTACAGAGGGATTTGGCTATCAGAGTTTCCAGTTGTTTGGATTTGACTTCATGTTGGACACAGGCTTCAAAGTTTGGCTGATAGAGGGCAATGGAGCACCGGCATGTGCCAAGTTAGTTTTTTTACCATTTAAAGGGATCGTATACGTTTTGTAATTGGAACCCACTGTCTGTTTCAATCCTATGTAGTTATAGATACACATGTATACCATAAAACTAACCTGTACAAATTTCATTTCAAAAGGTGGTAGCGATTTTGAGATATTGCTGAAAATCTGGAGCGGTTATGTCCACGCAGGAAGAATAATCTGCTTTGGAATACACAATCTGAGAAACGTCACTGCAGTAACGCTTCTCAGATTCAAATTTGTTGGGATAAAAAGTGATACATTTTTTCATAACCGCAGTACTTCGAAGTGAAAAGTTTCTAAAAATGCATTATACTATCCAAAGCTAATGTACTTCTTAGCAAAGTTTTTATTGCCATTAATTTTTTGAGTAATTACCAAACGTATACGATCCCTTTATTGATGTGTGATATATGCGAGTTTTTATTCTGTGGGAAAACTTTATAAACTTTAATACTTGGGTTTGAAATCTGCCTATTTCAACAAATTGAGTTATGTAAATATATATACCAAGCCCACAATATGTGAGGTGTTCTGGAAAAATGAGAGAACAGGGCACAGGGTATAGTTAAGAAAAATGCAAAATATTGAATAATTGGATTTTTGTTTTCAGATTGAATGATAATTGTAATCTTTGGTACACTTACTAACTATATTTTGTTAAGAAAAAGTATGGAAGTAGTGAATTTTTTTTAAGGAAAAACAGCTTGCATTTTTTTCATATAGTATATTATAAAGCTCCATAGCCCCTCTCAATTTGGAGATATGACGTGTTTCCATATTGATTACTTTCTTCAAGTTCAAATTACACAACTGAGAAAACGGGCTTTGAAATAGCCGGCTCTGTTGTACTACAAAGTACAACAGAATTGTAACACAAAATGCACACAAAATAGGAATTTTTGTCCTCCCTCTCCTCCCCCTCTTCCATTGTGGTGGTCATTGTGCTTGCGGAATGGTGTGGTTTCTCAGTAATTCTTTTTAAGTTTTTAAGGGGGATGCGTTAGGTAACAATAGTCTAGAGAGTGTATAGATATGGGGGACTATAGGAGAGTCCCTCGGTCTCATCGAGCTGGGTATATGAAACAGACAAAATACTGCGTGAAATATATTTATTTGGAAAAAAAAAATTATTAAAAGTTTTTAAGTACCATTGATGAAGCACTGTTAAATCAGTTGCATGAACTTCAAAAGTGCAACAATTCTTGTAAACTTTTAAAGGCAAAAGGGTAATTGCTATTAATAATGTTAACACAATGTTGTTTTGATCAATAGGCGACTTCAATCCCAGCTCGTCGAAGGAATTGTTTGCCTTGCCATCGACCGTGTATTTCCACCACCATCAGATCCAGCCTCCCCAAACCAAAGCAGACAACCCATCCAGGTGGCTTCCTTTGAGAAACTCTGAACAGTATCTGCTACTGCATGAGTAACTGTGCCTTTCAAGATGATCAGTTTGGCATACTGGTCGGTAAGCAGTGTTAGTAGATTGACAGCCAGGATGTTATAAGTGCAATATGTGACCGGCTCTAAAAAAAAAAGGTGTATAACATGTATGTCACAAAATAGTACATTGAGTTATATACATTATTTAAAAGCCCACAACGTAAGCTTTGATTCGGTACATAACAGAGCTCCATTGCCTTTTTCATTTTAGAGATATTACATGTTTACATTTTGATTACTTCCTTGGAATTAAATTTTCACAACTGAGAAAGCAGGCTTTGAAATAGCTGGCTCTAATGTACTACAACAGAAAGAGGCACACAAAATGGTAATTTTTTCACTTTATTCATCAAAATCAATATTTCTTTAAATGAAACCTGAAACTGTAGGTATTACAAATGTTATTCATGACAACAAATTAAAATCACATTTTGTTGAAATGTTTACCCTCTCAACGTTGAGCGGGCCATTACATGATAGAGCACAGCGCAACTTAATACACCTTTTTGTAGAGCGGTCACATATTTTGTGTGTTTTCTATGTCCATAGTGCCGTGTTGAAACATGAGACCTTGAAAACTCGGAGATTGCAATGGGATATAAGTAGTACACATCTTGACCCTAACCCTGCTAGATGCAGTGCAGTGCATCGGGTAAAAAAGTCTGGTGCACTTTGATGCAGGGTGTTATCAGTGCTATATTTTGTGTGGTTTTTTTCATGTCCATAATGCCATGTTGAAATATGAGACCTTGAAAACTCGGAGATTGCAATGGGATATAAGTAGTACATATCTTAACCTTTAACCCTGATAGATGCAGCACAGTGCATCAGGTAAAAAAGTCTGGGGCACTTTGATGCATTCTGATGTCAACACTAGTGCATAATTGACCAGTCTAAGACTGGCTATGTTCAGACAGAGTTTTAGCTACATTGTAAAACGGTAAAAGTTATAACAGACGCTTACTACAGGTGGTCGGTCGTTCAGACACCGTTCTAAGTATAGCGAGTGTTTTATCTCTGTTCTGGTGTCACGTAGAACTTTGACAATAATGAGAAAAAAATGATAAAGATGCTGGCACAGGCACATGTTTACAACCTTTTTTTTAATAACCAGCAGCAGAATTTGTTGTTATGCAACCATGGGTGGTGTGGCAAGATACATGTAGGGCATGGATTGGAATACCAAGACACCACCGATGCAAATCACCCTTTTGAGCTTGTGTAATCGTTAAGATTTTGTTTTGCTTTTTCTTCTTTAGACTCTTCTATATAGGGTTTGTGCATGTTTTTTCTTCTACCAATATATCATTGGCACTAGGGTAAATCCGATCAACTTTAGACTTGGCACACACTTAGACCACAACCCACATATTGAAAGTCATTTGAGACATGCGAAACAGCTATGTGTTTGTCCATGAACACATTTCTAGTATTAGTTTTATTATCGTTCAGGTTTGAATGTGGGGGCTGTCCTAAACTCATGAAAACCATGTTGAAAAATAACACTGGTAGAATATGATAGACACGCGCTTATTTTCTTACCATCGCCATTATCTTCCAACGTGTCTATAATCATGCCTAGGGGAGGGTTGACAGCTGGTCTCGACCCCAGCACTCGTTTGAGTTCTTGTAGAAGTCGCAAACTTGATTGGCCCCGTCCACGGTTGGAATCCACCGTGGCTTTAAACTTATGCTTCAGTGCCTTTGTTTTATTGCACACGCTTTCAGAGTTTTTGTCATGCCCCAGATCTTTTATTTTCCTGGACAGTCGTTTGTATATTTTTGAGTTCCTTGTAAGGGGATCATAAAGGGCCCTTTGCACGTCCTCCACGACCCACACCTCTATGAGGGCCTTCACTGCCACCCTTGACCAATTTGCACCACGCGGTACTTTTTTCAATCCTTTCTCTAAAGCCTCTCTCTGTAGCCGATGTTTTTGGAGTATTGGCCATGATGATAAACAGAATTGGAAGTACAGCTAATGTTAATGATCAACGAAAATATATACGGATAAACTAGTAGATATACATGTATAACGAAACCGAAAGAGCAGTGTAAAACGTTGCAATGGCAGCTGATGATGGCGTGATATGCGGCGTGTTCCTAAAAGTTTGATTAATGGAAACATAGTCCAAAAGCATGAAATCCTTAATGAATACAAGCCACAATATTACGGGTTACATGTACTGTATCATCAATATTACAAGACGACAGATTGCAACAGTTGTCGTAGACAACTTGAGAAAAAGCTTAAAAATGTAACTCGAATAGCACAACGTGTAACTATCAAAAAATTGCCAAGGAGACAAGAAAAAGTCAAAGTACTTTTTCTCATACATCACATAGAAAATCGTCTGGCATCAAAACACAAAATGTAGTGTGCCAATTACTTGGTGTGCATGTGCACAAGTTCCATGAAGTAAAAGTACACAGCATTTTAATTGAAAAGAAAATTACTATAGATTGATTTTCCCATTTTTGGCTTTAAACACATCAAACATACTTTCACAACATACATCAAACATACTTTCCCAATGGCTGGTTTTGAAATCCCCATTTTGATTAACTCTGTATATTTATGACAGATGTACATGTACCATCTGTAAGCTGCTGGCCAATTGCTACTTTTACAATGTTTTTTTTTCTTCCATTCCTTAATTTTTCCATTTCCCCATAAACTTCTACTTTACCTCGCCAAATAGTTTAATGTTCTGTTTTTATTTTATTCATTTTGTTGTTGAATAACAAACCTAAATGATTTGATGGTTTCCCTTCATATCGATGTTGCTGGTGTTGTCATCGTCGTATGCTTGTAACATACAAAGCGAGCTGAGCGTTACAACCACTGCGCTCAACGTAAAGCACCCTGCGCAGTAACACGGTGCCCTGGAATACACCGAGGCTCTCTGGCTTGTAATGCAGTGCACTGGGCTGTAACACGCCAAAATGTTAACAACAAATCTGTATTAGGGAGTCGTATTCAGTTTACGGCTCCTTGATTTGCCGAGTTGGCTAATTCCACACAAAGCCCGTTAATGCTCGGCGGTATATTTGACCCTTTCTCTACCACCTGGGTATTGCCATGTTGAATGACCCTAGTACAAGACTTCTTCCAAAATAATATAACAGGAGACTGGGAAATGAGTCAAGATTGTCTGAAACGCTTTTGTTAGTGTCAAAATGTCTGAAGCGTAAACAATAGACTTACGCTTTTTGTTATTGTCAAATTCAAAATGTCTGAAGCGTAAACAATAGACTTACATTTCGGACATTAAATGTACGAAACGTAAGTAGGGATTACATTTCAGACATTCCAAATGTGTGAAACGTAAGCTTCCGTACGACTATTAACACATTTGTCGACCCTCTGATTGACAAATCCCTTCATGTACAAATGGGTGTACAAAAAAGTGTGTGATGAAATGCCTCCACAAACATATTTGTATTTATGCGGGCTCCCTTCCTGAAGCACGCTGCCCATTGACTAGTTCTTGAACCATATGTGCCCTTGAAGTAAACACCAAAACTTTTTGTGGAATCAGACTCCGCCAACTTCTCATAGACTTTGCCCAGCAGCTGCTCAATTTTCTCTGTGCCGGTCTCTTTCACGAGGCATCGTAGGGTCTTGTACACAGCAGATTTCAGTGCATTGCGCCATGCACGATCAACATGCCAAGCACAAAGTAACTTCTTTGGCTTGTGAGTAAAAACACTCACCCATGCAGAATAATACTACTCGGCATCATCCGTCATCAGCCACTGTGCATCCACTTCCCCAACAGCATCTTTCACCTTCTTCAGAAAGCATGTTAAAGCTGTTCGGTCCTCCCGATTTGAAATGCACCAGGCCACGGGAAAGCCTTCCCCAAATTCATCCACTACCAAGACTGTTACCAGAGTGAAGTCATAGGCATTTGTACCATGAGTTGCATCCATGCATATCACCCTGTTGCCAAAGGACTTCAACATCTTCTTCTGGATGTTGGTAATAATACCAAGCAAGAAGTTGTCAGATGGTAGTACATAGTCCCACCCTGAACCGTTCTTGTTCCTCACTCGCTTTATTGAGTGTGGCGGAGATGGTACCGGCGGCAAGTGTGGCTCCATGTTTAGTCTATCCCAGTAGATAACGTCTCCAAACTGTAAATAAAAATAGTTGCAAATTAGTCATACATACATGTACATATTTATCCTTGCTCTTTTCTGCTCTGTAAAACAGAACCTTCGTCGATATTTGTCAAATTTACACACTGTCAGAAATCAGAAGTCTGTGTGTGGTAATTGTTCAGACGTCTGAATCCCCAAATAGTTGTAAAAACTACCTCATTAATATCTGTGTTTTAGCACCGAATTGTTCTTTTAATACTTACTGAGACATCTGACCAATATTTGTCGAGCTGTCATGGCATCATTACATCTTCACTCGTCTTCTCTATCAGCATTACAACAGAAAACCTCTCGGATTCAATGTCGTCAAACTCTGTGAATGAAAAATTAAATATACATTTATTTATGAAATCATACCAAAACAATTCACATATCACCATCATGTTATTTACTAAATTCCAACCATTATTTAAAGTTGCTATTGAAAAGTTGCCATACACAAGCACAGTGTACAAGTGTACAGTGCACAGTTTTACAAGTTATCTGTAAAAAGTCGATAGATGCTGAATATTACGGTTACAAATACTGACTGCTACAGGCTCTCCCTCAATGATTATTAATAATGCAATTACAAAATTACTGAAATCTTTTTGAAAAAATGTTGATGTGATCACACTAACCTTCATCAACTGCTATGTGTGCCACAAGAGTAGCTTGGCCAACTGATATGTCACTGGAAATCAATCAACTGTACTGGGTCCCTGTTAAAAAAAATTGAAACAAATGTGCATCACAATGAGATATGTAAGAGATTGTCTAAAACCCTGCTCTCTGCCAGAAGAAAAATACATGTACCGGTACATTGCTTTATAAGTTCTCACAAATATTTTGTTTCAAAAATAGACTAAATGTACATGTACAATATAACAAATATATTATGCAATTTGAGAAAATTAATCAAAAATATTACAATATTAAAATACTTGTGCTCCCCTTCAAGCTACAGATTTGTTTTAAATAATTACCACTTCAATTAAGAAAATGCATTCGACTTCTGGATGCTGTAGAGAGGATTGATAGACAGTAAGTTTTACCCTGGTTTCAAGAAACTTTCTCCATGGTCCAGCTGGTCCAGCACAAAGTCATCCGCTCTGCGTAGTATAGTGTTCTCTTTGTCTGATGTGTTGCTTCCTTTTGGCTTCTGAGCAGTTCTGCCATTCCTAAATGTTAAAAAGAGTCTTGTAATAATTCTTGTCATAAAAGTGTAGAAAGAAGTGTAAATAAAAAGGTAAGCACTATTGAGAATTAGATATTTGTAGACTCGAGAAATACACTTTTTTGAAAAAAAATAATTACACTTTTAGATTTTTTTTTTTGAAAAGTCAAGGATGAAGTTGATACAAATCTTAAAAACTATTTTTAATAGCATAACGAAGACGGGTTGGGGGAGTGAACTCATAGTAGCGCAGTAACCACTCCCTCTAGCACTTATGCTTATTCAAATTAGTCTATTGACAAGTTGAGCCCTTCTATTGTGTTTAACTTATTACCCCAAACCACTGAACCATGAACAGAAATGCAACCATTTAGACACGTAAGCAGATCTCTAGTTTTGAACATTAATATTTACTGGGTTAGCACCATCGCAATAAATGTCACTGCTTGTCACTTTAGTGGAAATATGGCCATCTTGTGTTATCAACTTGATCAAATCCTCAAATCGGCATTGGCCTCGCATACATTGAGAGTGGCGACTTACTTGAAAAGATTCTGTGCTGCCTTCCCATTCAGTTGTGGCGGGACTTCGCGACAGATGTGGCTGTCATGTTTTACTTGAACTCCACACACTTCAAGTTGCTATCTTAAAACCATAAATATTGACAGATACAGCACAGGGCAACTATCTCTATTAAACCTCAAAACGAGCTCCCCCTGAGAAATTATTGAACTAAAAAAAATTATCTCTTTTTACAACGGATTTCAAACTTAAAATCATTGTAAATTTGACACAATTTTTTTTATCCAAATGACAAGAGGGTCAAAATTCGTCAACAATCGATGCAGAAACATGTCGAAATTTAAGGATGGCTTTTCAATTTTTAACCGCTAAAACTTGGCCCAAACTCATCAAAATCCTAAAAATATGAAAGCATATTTTCTTGCAAATATCGGTGTAATCATTAGGCCCAAAACAAAATTGTTTAGCTTTTTTTTCTTTTTTTTTTCATTATATTAATTCTGCATGGATTTGCATTTTCTTTTGCAATGTTTGAAACTAACTATGTACATGTACAAAAATGCTCCCAATACACTAACCCACATTACAATGAAAATCAGGTTTTTTTTCAAACAGTTGTACTTGTACTGTGTATGATGTAAATCTATTTCAAATTGAATCTACTGCGGTGGGAAGCAATCAGCTCTTGTTTTGAAGGGTAGTCGTACATGTATCTTGCGACCAGGCTTGGAAGTGCAGTCTTTCTTTTTTTCTTCTTCTTTGACTTGGATGCACGCTTTGACACCTCTCCCATCAAGTCATTGGCATAGTCTGTTCAAAAGGCAAATGCAAAAATCATAATATCTTCTAATATTACCCAGTTTTACAAAAGCTAAATTTAAAATGGCTTAATAGGTACTGCCAACGTTGACTGCATATTTCGTTTACATGGGACGATGTAATTCACAGTAGCAGAGGTAATGTCATCTGTAGACATTTCCACAAAGGACATGTAAACGGAACATGAGCAGATAATTTCACATGCACAACCAACAGGTGTTATTTTTATGAATTTAGTAACGTGACCATATCTCTCCGCATTACTGTGCATAAATGACACAGTATAAGAATTTCTGCGGAAATAATTGAGCATATGACAATGTTCTTTTTTAAAATACAAGAGAATGCCTCACACTTGTACAATGTGCCTGTGCAGTGATATCCCAAATATGAATACAATGCAATCTTCTCGTCTTGTCTTCAACAGTAGTTTTTTAGTAGACCTAGGGTATAAATGCCATCACATACATATCTGTTCTCTCTTCGAACTACAGGAAATTCGACTTTTCATAGATAAATACAATTTTGAAACGGGCGTCCCAAGTTTTAGCTGCAGTTTCAAGAGACTTTCTTTTAATAATGTACAAATATTATTAGCTATCTGTAAGTCAATCTTTTGTGTTCCGTGGAGAAGAGACAATATTTCTCCATTCAAAGATTCAAATGAAAAAAATGAGTAAACCCACAAAGGTCTGAGATCACGCACATCACATAAATGTAATAACTGGTGTACATTTGATGTCATTTGCTTTTGTGAATATAGACTGGCATGCATCATACAGAAGTTTCTCAGCACTGCTTCGCAGTGATCTACAGTATCTGGTAAAATGGAATCCCCATTCAACAATACGACTGCTTCAACCAAAAGCAGATAATGTTGGAAACAAATGTCGGGCAATAATCCTGTCAACACTGGCAACGAATAATATAACAACCAGGCTCTACATTCCGATGCCTTCTAATACTTTCTATGTTCTTTTATGCTCTGAGGAACTCTGGTAATAAACTTAGGTGGCTAAATGTTATAAAGTCGTTTATCAACTACATCTATAAGATGAGAAATTGAAAAGGGTTCTGAAGAGTTACTGCTGTCAAACCAAAGAAAAAACACCCCCAAATAATTTTCCTCAGTCGACATTTCGAGCCTCAGTCAGCAATGTGTGTTAACAACTCAGTTGACAAAATGGGCCACCAAATTAATAATTTGATGTCCCATTTTCCCACTGAGGCTCCAACTGAGGGAAATACATGCAACACAGAAAGTCCTCTCAGTAATTCCCTAGCATACTTTATTTATCATCTATCCTCAGCAGTCAGTGCGCAGCCTTCGGAAAAGGGCTTTCGTTTATTTGCAGCGTATGCATGGATCGTTTGGTTTTGCATATATGAGATCGGAGGTCACATTTTCGAAATTCGTTTTCGTGTAAACCTGTCTTTAAAAATGTTATTTTAGTCGGGTATACGATAGCCAACATGTCAATGCTTGATGTAATTGCTTTTTAATAGATTTTTAAAGATCATTTTTGTAGAATATAAGGGCGAAAAGATTGACGTCAGTGTACGGAATTTACGGCCGAAGTAAAACGGTTGTTTTTTTCATGAAAATAAATCGTGCAGACAAATCATTCATACACGTGATAAGTTTTGTTATTCATCTTTACATACCCCTTAACCGTATTTCTGGAGAAGATTCGAAACAGTCAGGAGCACCTAAAAAGTATTGAACTTTGCGAGCTCCAAATTCAGAAAATACTACGTCGTGGAAATGTGCGAATTGCACAAGAGCGTGTACGTGATTGGTCAAGACGCCAAACACTCACACGCGTTCACCAATCACGCGTTCACCAATCACGCAAAGCAATAAATACTGCAAGGCGGCGTGGCGGGAACTGACACCCCTACGTCGTACGAGATTTCATGTATAACTAAAAAGGGTTCAGGAGACTCCCGACTAATAGACTGGTTTATTCGCCTGGGATTGTGGCTCGTGATGTACATTATTTCGTGTCACAAATTCATACAAACCAGATTTCACCAGCAGTACTAGTAATTCATATAAAATAATAAAATATAACCTCTGTTCACTGCAGGAGTGCAGGTACATTTACAGAAATGTTTTAGCAGTTTTAGCTGTAGATTTTTAAGAAGTTTGATAATACAGCTAAAATATTTATGTAAACGTACCTGCAGGGCTGCAGACAGTGATTTTTTTTTTTTTTTATCTTCACTTTTATTTTTCCTTGAATGGGAATTAGGCCAATTTATTGGAATTTTAAAGAGAGAGGAAAAGACACTGGTTAAATGCCAGTTTTTGAAATGGTCAACACCTTTTTCTTCAAGATGGCTATGAATTGTGTTTATAATTCTGTGAAGTGATTAATTAAAACTGATATTTTGTTAAGTTTCAAAATGTCAAAATAACAACAAAAAGGAAAGGGGGCGGGGACAATCAACTTTTTGTTTAAATGGGCTTATATTTTTGTTTCTTTTTATGTAAACCACGCGAGACCAACGGGAAAAGAGGAAACAACTGAATGGTGCCCCCAAGTTAAAATGAGAAATAAATATAATCTTTCCAATGTTTCCCACAAGTTTTGCAATAATTTAGATGCAAATAAATAAATCTCTTGCCTTCTCGCTAATGGTAACATGTACTCACTCCCATTCCTTGACAATTCATATTAAAAGCACAAAGACATGAGTTTGACTTTCATTGTCTTTTTGCCAAGACCTTTTATTTGTTATGAAAGACTCTTTACATTTTCAGCTGCAAAATTTGTAGGCTGACCATGTCTAGTACAATAGCATTTTAAACAATTCTGCTAACTCGCAAACAGCATGAAATATATTGTTAAGTACCAGAACATTACAGTTACACAAGGCACTTTTATAACTAATATTAAAATACAAAAATTATTACAAAGAAATACAAAAAAGTGAGATTTGTTTACATAGCATGTAAAACTAATGTTTACCTGTCACAAATACTGTACTTAAATATGTCAAAGTAATACAATAAATTAAAAGAACCCTGTAATGCACAAACTTGATGGGAAAGACACAGGTTTAATACCCGTACCAAACTCAAGTCTGCATGCAAGAATTTCTCCAACCAAGAAATATTTTTAGTTGCATAGTTCAAATAAAATTAAAACAAAACTTTCTAGTAAACATAAATAGCATACTTTGGAATGTCGAATAAATAACTCAATGGGCAAGTTGGTTGGCAATGTATAAACCAACTAAAAATAAACTAAAAATATTATGTACATGTTACATGTAGAGGCACAACCTGAGATTTGTTTACATAGCACATAAAACTAATGTTTACCTGTCACAAACATTGTACTTAAATATGTCAAAGTAATACAATAAATTAAAGGAACCAATATAAGAACCCTGTAATGCATGAACTTGATGGGCAAGAAGGTTGTTTGTTTTACTGAAAAGTGCTCTGTTATTTGTTTTAGCTAACTCTAACCCCCACAGGGTATTCTATGAGCACCCTGCCAAATGCAACACAGTTGAAATAGAACCCTGCTAAATGCAACAACATGCAACAGTGGATACTGTTGTATTGTGTAGGGTTATGCTGGTATACCGACTAGCAAGCCCGCCAAGTGCAACAAAATAATATCAGGAGAAATATGTTGCCTGCTAAATGCAACAACTTTTTACCATTGGTGCATTCTGTTGCATTTAGCATATTAAAACAAACGGATAGTTTTTAATCAAATTTCATTGTTACTAGACACTTCCAATTCATCATTACTTTCAGAACCTGAGGCATAAGTAAATGCATCTCTATTTTCATTAACTGGAGGATCAAAATCTACAGTAAGGTCTTGATCACTGTCTATCTCAAGATTGGAATCATTAACAGAGCTGCTGTCACTTTCACAATCTTCATCCCTTTCATATTGATCATCGTGATGTTCATTAATGTTAAGGTTACTTTCATTCAAAGAAACAATACGAGCAGCAGACACATTTTCACATTCCTTACATGAACAACCCGGGCCACACAAACGATCTGCTTTCTTGCATTTACATACCCGTGTCTGGCAACGACTTTTAGAACAAGAACAACCCCTTGTCAGGAATTTTACATTTGTTCTAATCTTCTGTATATTTTCTTCAGTGTCCCACAGAACTTCCAAAGAATCAGATTCATCAGACACATCAGACACATGCACTTTCCAACCATACTCGGAAACATCAGGATACATAAATACAGGTTGCAGAGATGTTCCCCAAACTGTGCTGACCCAACATGATCTAAGCCAGTGCAATTTTAGTGATTCATTCGAAGGAAGTAATTCATCCTCGTACGTACCTTTCCATGTAGCCTTTCTAATTATTTCTAAAATTTGTACATGACATTCATGCTGTGAAGAACAATCTAGAGATTGAAAAAGCTCAACAGGTGATGTGTATTTATTGAGGCAACTTCTGTGAGCTGAGAAGTAAACACAACCAATGAATCGGTAAAATGCCAACAACCCCAAATCGCTGTCTTCTTTAAGGTTAGTATTTGACAACTACCCTGCAACACTGTCATTTAACAACCCATTTATGAATTTAGCATATTGAAAGAAAGTGTTAAAAAATGAACGTTTTCCAAGCCGAACAAAATATGACACAAAGTCACATCCACTACAGATGAAGAGGACCTGAATAATTTTAAACACATCATAGCCTCCTTCAACAATGCTGGCTAAATCAGGATCCCTCTGAAAACAGTCCTTTAACTTCTGCAGATGAATAAACTTCATATCTCCTGGCTTAGCCCTATATTGAATAATAATTTCTTTGTTTGATATTACCAATGGAAGACCTATCATTGCTATATCACGATCAATGGAATAAATGTGGATGACCGAGCACAGGGACTCTTGTGCATGAATCCAAATCTGAGTGTCCGACTCTTCGTGGTTGTTAAATGTACAATGTGATTGTTCATACAAGGTAACCTCAATTCCAGAGAATCCACAATTGGATTTAAATCCACCCGCAGTAACAAATCTCTGTTCTGGACGAGTCAACCATAGTGAAACAATATTAACAAATTTGTTTGACAAGTAATTACACAACAGTTGCTTATTTTTTCTGTTTTTAAGAAATTCCATTTATTTGGTTCTTGGAAGCTTTGTGTCATCCTGGATATTATCAAAAAGCTCAGTTTCACTTTGAGAATGACCATCCCTTCTACTGCGTTCAAGCAACTTTGGAGACAACCCTTGTGTATTCACCTGATCAAACAGAATTCTCACCTCAGTGTAACCTTTAATGAAAAATTGTTTAATCCAGCGAGAAGCCAGCATTTCTCCGTATTCAGAAAATGTTTTCTGATATCCTAGAGTTGAAGTGTAAATTATATTCATTCCCTCTGCTATTAATCCCACAGCAGTAGTTTGGGAAATCACCAATGAATTACTAATGATTGTTTCATTGTACCGTTTGACAAAGAGATCATATATGACTGACTTAGACCCTTTATAGGGCATACCGTTCGGTAAGCAAATTGCCCTTGGCGTTTCAAGAAACTGGCACAACTTACCGACAGGCAACTGGTTTTCTTCTGAAAAAGCTATGGTGCGCTTGTAACACATGGTTATAAGACGCTTCTCCTTTTCAAGGTAGTTGATGGTTCGCTTAGTGATTTTTTTCTTAGCAAACGTTTGCAAGTTATGTCTTCTTATTTTGGATTTTTCTACACTTGCATCCTTCAAAATAGTTGATTTGATAAAAAGATTTAAAGAGTCTCTTCCAATATCTCTGTACGTCAGAAGATTTAGCTGTTGTAATTTTGAAGCAACTGTCTTTGAAAAAGCCTAAAAAAGAAGAGTTGATTGGGCAGAGTCGAAAATACCACTCTCTTTCAGTTTTTCAAAATACATTTTTGAATTCGACAGTTCACTAGCAATTACAGCTAAAGAAAGGTCTCGCTGAACATTGTTCTTAACATGGCAAAATTGATTCTGAAAATTTGATATGAGTTCTGACTGAAATTCCAATGTTTGGGAAACTTTATGCATATCCGTTGGAAGGCTGTGGGAAAGAGCAGTTTTGCAATCTTTGTTAATCAACATCTCATGAGCTTCGTCCACTGCAACACTTGAAAAGGAGAAACCCTTAATACTTGATACAAATGCGCCTCTTTCAAAGTGCTCCAAAACTGGTTTCGGAAGTGCACACATTTGACTTAAATGCCAAGGGATAAGACGAGAATAATTCTGCCGATCAAAAGCATGAAAAAGCTGACCCATGTTTTTTAGAGCAGCCAACCGGGCATTGGCCAGTTACCCTCTCGAATTGCAAGAAACAATTGTATGTAGGAAAAACAATCTTCCCTCAGGAAGTTGTGCCAAAATCTGAAAGTTTCAAACTTTTCGCTCATTTCAGAACAATACAAATCAAACTCTGCCCATATTGACAACACAATGTCATCTTCAATTTCGTTTTCTAAACCAATAACACTTGAAGATTCAACACCTTTTAACACAGACAAAGGTTTGCAAAGAACACCCAAGATGTCTTCATTAGTCAAACCAGTAAAAGCAGAGTTATGATTGTGATGCCTGTAGTCAAGAAATGATTGAAACTGGTATGCATATATTGATTCGTACACTTGCATGAAAAATCGATGAGTCATTTTAAAACTACCACAACATTGCAGGCGTTGCAGCGTACCTTGTTTATGAGTTGTTTTTGCTATATCCTTTAGTCCTGCATCCCAGTAGATTTTCATTAGTACCTCTTGGAAATTTTTCAAAAGGTGCCAGTCTCCAAGATATGGAATGACCAACCGAGAGATTCCCCATATTCATATTTTATTTCTGACAACAATTTTATAGTAGCTCCATCGCCTGCAATGACCAAGTGGTTAATTTCCTTGCCTACTTCAAAGGACGTATAAAGTAATCCCAACATTTTCTTCAAAGTTTCTGAAGAATCAGCCTTTTCATTTAATACATAGAGATAACTGAAATTTGACTTTTCACACACTGCAGTGCTGTCCAAAGCCAATTTACATTTTAATCCTGGGATACTTTCTTTTTTCACATTGGTTATGCTTGGATAACGCTGTAAAATGTATGCAAAAATTTGTCCCTTCAAGCTAATACTTTCTTCTTCTTCTTCGTTCTTCAACCCGAATGATTCAAAACGTAGTTGATTGGAAATGTAAGTTTTGTAAAATGGAGATTCAAGATCAGATGGTTGAGGTGTTACCATTTCCAAAAATTCTTTATTTCTTTATTTTCCTTCGAACACTTGGTTTTTTGGACTTTGCAGGAATTATGTTTGCATCAACCTGATCACTTAATTGTTCATGTAGTTGCCGACATTCAACGACATCAGTAGGAGCATTATTCAAAACATTGCCACTGTTAAAGTAATGAAGGAGACTTAACATACCAGTGTTTCTTAAAATTGGAAAATGCCAGTCTGCAAAAATATTCCCAGATTCGATGGCCTCCTCACTAATGAGGGTCATGTTATTAGGTCTACAATAGTCTCCAACCAGTAAATCAAAATGACCGCACAAAGCGACAATACCTGGCGTGTACAACAGGCAAATATGGAAATCATTAGACAACAAATCTTGATTTACTGGGTCTACTGCGCTCATACGTTACCTGTAGAGCGAATTACTACATTTGCATATTCCCTAGACCGGCAGGTGTAATCGCTAAGAGTTTGCCAACAGCGCCCTCCAGAGGCCGCCCATAGAGCCCGCACATGCGTGCCCCGTGAACGTCCTCTTTTCTCTTAGCGGTGCTCGCGGTAAGACGTGTTTTTCTGGGTCTCCCAGTTACACTTAAATTACTGCGTTTTCGCAAGAGAGTTCAACAGAAAAGATATTGTAGAGTTTTGTAGAGTGTTGTTTTGATGATGAGACGTTTGGCGAGAGCTCCGTCTGTCATAACCGAGGGAATTTGTACTCACTCGGGACAGCCGGGAGCCTCGGGGGTTGATGCGGGAAACGCTGCGCCGTTCCCTAATTCTTCCCCCAGCCAGCACTCACAGCCACAATCAGCTGTGGGCGCTGCCGGTCCCACCGATCGGGCAGGGGAGTACCAGCTACGGTCTCCCCCCCCCGGCATCATCGGTGGGACGGCTAAACGTAAGGGTAGTTCCGGCAAGAGCCGCAAGGCGGACTCCGCTGTCGGAACCAAACCCAAGCCCGCGAAGGGGCGCGGGAATAAAAAGCCAGGGACCATTGTCACGGTCCCGCACGCTTTACCCGCCCCGTCTCCGAGCTCGGGGCCGTCTATTGTGACGAGCCCACGCAGCTCGATGGGCCATAACCCCCCGCGTCCCCCCAGCTCACTGGCAGTGTACGCCACAGAGTCACGGGGTGGACAGGCCTACGGGCCCCCGGGCTTGCTAGCCAAAAACGGGAAGGGGCGCGGGAATAAAAAGCCAGGGTCCATTGTCACGGTCCCGCACGCTTTACCCGCCTCTTTTCCGAGCTCGGGGCCGTCTGTTGTGACGAGCCCACGCAGCTCGGTGGGCCATAACCCCCCGCGCCCCCCCAGCTCACTGGCAGTGTACGCCACAGAGTCACGGGGTGGACAGTCCTACCGGCTCCCAGGCTTGCTAACCGACCCCCGCCCTGTGGGGCTGGAGGCGCTGCCGCCCGGGCAGGGGTTTGGGGGTGTGGACCAGTCTTTCCCGGGGGCCCCCGGACTGCTGGCCGACCCCCACTCTGAAGGGCCGACCACCGCATCGGGTTTTACCCGGTGTTCGGGGGTCGTGGTCCCCCAGGAGTCATCCGATTTTTCGGAATCCTCCCGGCGGGTCCGCTCGAAACATAAGAAAGGGAAGTCTGGCCGGCGTTCCCGCCGCTCACCTTCCTCGTCCAGCTCGAGCAGCTCTTCGGGCCGCCGGGGAAAGCGTCGCCATGGCGACAACGTCTCCCGGACCGAGTTCCTTACGGCGTTCCAAACCATCTCGGCCTCACTGGCGGCCCTCTCTGCCCCCCAGCAGAGGGCCGCGGTGGACGGCCCAGTGGCACCGTTGGGATACGCTGCCCAGCCGTCTGTTATCGGTCACGGTTGGGTGGCTCAAGTACAAAGGGACGCACCGCACACAGTCAGCCGTGCGCCGCCGTCCCCACCGGCCCTCAGCCTGCATCCATCGATGTCCCTAATTGTGCCTGAGGATACGGCCCAGCCACCGGACCGTGACATGGCGCTGCCTGCCCCGCCACAGGGGCCGGCCAGCTCACCGTCTCAGGGGTCAACTCGGCCCATGCCTTCGGGGGGCTCGGCCTCAGATGATGAGGTCGTCCATATGCAGCGCCTTTCCATCGCGGAAACGGAGCTGCGTCTGGTCCAGCGTGACATGTGTCGCGTGCTTCAACTGCCCCTTGTGGAGCCAGCACCGAAGCCCGACCATAGGTCGTTCAAGCGGCGCACTGGGCCGGCGGTGAGCTCGGAGAAAATTTTTCCCGTCCTCCCGCTGGACCAGGTGTGCGTTGAACATATGGGAAAGATCATGAAAGCAGACAAATGGTCCGCCGTCACCCGCCGGACCAAGGACTACTACCAGTTCCCGCCGGCGGATTATGAAAACTTTTTCGCCGTGCCTACTGTCCCCGATGCGGCGAAGGACAAGCTCGCCGCTGATGCGGGTGCTGCAACAGGGAAACGCATTTTCTCAGACAAGGTACGAGAGAAGTTTGAGGAGACGTTGCGTAAATCTGACACCGCCTCCCGCTTCGGTATGCGCTCCACCTCGTTCCTGCTACTCCTTTCGGAGTATTTGGTCTCGGGGTTGGATGAGGAGGGAGGCGTCCCAGCTGACATGCTGCAGGCTGCTTTCCACTGCTTGGACCAGGGTTTGCGTGTGGTCCTCGACCAATTTACACGCATCTCCACCCTGATGACATCGGCCCGTCGCGGGAATGTGCTGGACTCAATGTTCCTGCCCTCCCCTGCGGCGCGCAGACGATTTGAAGAGCTCCCACTCGCTGGCATGGATCTCTTCGCAGGCCAGTTCGAAGAGTTGATGCAGGCTGAGGCCAAGCGTTTGAAGATGACAGAGAAAATCAATCTCAAGAAACCTTCAACCGCGAAGCCTCCCTCCCAGCCTAAGAAAGCGTCGTTCACCATCCCCCGACGCAGACCTGTGAAGGCAAACAGAGGGAGTTTTCGTGGCCGCGCCGACAACCTGTCGGGTGTGCGGCCCGCCCATCCCCAGCATCAACCATTCTCTGGCCAGCAAAGACAAGCCGGTCGCGGTTTCCGTGCGCCTGCCCCCCGCTATCCCGGGGGTTGGCGCAAGTGACTCTGTAGACTGGTGGCGGCCTCCCACCCTTGGACCCGTGGGGGGCCGTCTGCACGACTTCATCGGGTCCTGGACTCGCGTCACGTCCGACCGGTGGGTGCTCGAGACTATAGATCGCGGCTACGCGCTCGAGTTCACGAGCACCCCCCCGTCGGACATGGTGGTTCGGCCTACCCCAATCCCGACCGACCCGGCTCAACGTGCGTCCCTCGAGGGGGAGATCTCCTCCCTCCTCGAAAAGGGCGCAGTGCGGGTCCTTCCCGCCCAGCGGGCGCAGTCGGGGTTTATGTCGACGTTCTTCTTGGTCCCCAAGAAGGACGCCGGCTTATGGCGCCCAATTCTCAACCTCAAGCGGCTGAACAAATTCATCCGCCCCAGGCGCTTCCGGATGGAGACACTCGGAACCATCCTCGAGTCCCTCCAACCGGGAGCATGGGCGGCCAGCCTCGATCTGAAGGACGCATACTTGCATGTCCCTGTCAGACGGGAGCACTGGGAATTCCTGCGGTTCCAATACGACGGGACACGCTACGAATTCACAGTGCTCCCCTTCGGCCTCTCGACCTCCCCTCGGGTATTCACCCGGGTGGCTCGGGCGGTCGGGGCGGCGCTGCGGAAACAAGGGGTCTCGGTCTTTATGTACCTCGACGACTGGCTCGTGGTGGGCCAGTCGCGGCACTCAGCAGCGGGGGCGCTTCAACACACCTTGCGCCTGGCGGCCGACCTCGGTTTTTTGATAAATCCCGAGAAGTCGCACCCGTTGCCAACCCAGTCCCCCACCTTCTTAGGCGCGGCCCTCGGTCTCCGATCGAGGCTGGCACGCCCTACAGAGGAACGCCTGCTGAATGTTCAGCAGTGCGTCTCTCTTTTTCTACCGGCCGAGACGGCCCCGGCACGGGCCTGGCTCAGGCTGCTGGGCCTGATGGCCAGCCTGGTGGATTTGGTCAGCTATTGCAGGCTGCGAATGCGGCCAATCCAGCTGCACCTACTCATGTTTTACCGGCCCAGCCGACACGACATCAGTCATCCCGTGCCAGTCACGGCCTGGCTGGTCCCTCACCTGCGGTGGTGGCTGGTCCGGGCCAACCTGATGGGGGGCAAGGCTTTTCGCAGGCCCCGCCCATCCCTGACGGTCACGACCGATGCATCCCTTTCCGGTTGGGGGGCCACCCTCCACCCCCGCCAGGCGGCGGGCTGTTGGGGCCCCGAGCATCGCTCGTCCCATATAAACGTCCTCGAGCTGTTGGCCGTGACCAATGCCTTGGAACAGTTTCAGTCCCTAGTATCGGGACGGGCGGTGCAGATCCGGTGCGACAACACCACGGTGGTCTCGTACATCAACCGCCAGGGGGGCACCCACTCCCCCCGGCTTTGCGCGCACACGTGGGAGCTTTTCCACTGGTGCATGCAAAACGAGGTCGACCTCTCGGCAATGTACCTTCCCGGCGACGAGAACGTGGAGGCGGACGCCCTATCCAGGGGGTGGATCCGCCCCACGGAGTGGACCATCCGGCCACAGATCGTTCAGTCGCTGTTCCTACTGATCGACCGGCCACATGTGGACCTGTTCGCCTCACGATTCAACCACCAGCTCCCCACCTATTGCACAAGGGCTCACGACCCGAACGCATGGCGGACGGATGCCCTGTCGTTCCGGTGGGACGGGTTACTAGCGTACGCTTTTCCCCCGTTCTCGCTGGTCCCTCGGGTTCTCGCAAAGCTGGAGGAGGAGGACTGCAAAGTCCTCCTCATCGCCCCATTTTGGCCTCGTCAGCCGTGGTTCACGCGGCTGATCAGGCTGCTGGTCCACCGCCCGGTGGTCTTGCCCCGACAGGCGGATGTCCTCCTCCAGCCGGGATCGGGTTTTCTTCACCCAGCTCCTCAGGATCTACACCTGACGTGCTGGGTGTTGTCACTCAATCCCTCCGCGCGGCAGGCCTTTCTGAGCGAGCTGCGTCAATCGCAGCCCGCAGTCGAAGGGCCTCCACGCGGCGGGTGTACGACAGCCGACTACGCCACTTTTTTAGATGGTGCAGACGGCGGCCTGTTCGTCCCACCGATTCATCTCTAGGGGATGTGGCCGACTTCCTTGTCTATCTATTCGAGAGCGAGCTCTCGATCGGCACGGTAAGGAATTACCGGTCGGCAATTGGAGCGGTCCACAAGGGTTTCCCTGATGGTACCTCCGTGTCGGACAACCCGGCCCTCAGCCAACTCCTGAAGGGCATGTTTGTCGCTCGACCCCCCACGCGTCGGCTGGTACCGGCTTGGGACCTCCCTAGCGTACTATCAACGCTAGCGGGGCCTCCTTTTGAGCCGATGGGCAGCTCGACCTTGCTCCACCTGTCCATCAAGGTGGCATTCCTGCTGGCGGTCGCCACGTCGCGCCGACGTAGCGAGCTCCATGCATTGTCAACCGAGGCGGGCCACATCAGGTGGGAACCTGACGGGGTCCGCCTCATTCCCCGGGCCGGGTTCCTAGTAAAGAACCAGTCCGAGTCATTTGTTCCTCCGGACATCTTTGTCCCAGACATTAAGTCACGATCATCTGTCGCGGAGGATCGTTTTTGGTGCCCGGTCCGGGCCCTTAAATGGTATATTAGTCGCACGGAGGCACTCCGTACGACTCGTACCCACCTATTCGTGACTTCGACCCCGCCTCACAGGCCGGCGTCGCGGGATACGATTAGCCGTTGGCTACTTACAGCGATCCGCTCGGACGCTCGCGTCTCGCCGGCGGCGCCTATTCGTGCTCACGAGATCCGGGCCGTGGCGACATCGTTCGCGTTTTTCCGCGGCATATCCCTAGGTGACATCACCCAGGCTGCCTGTTGGAAGACGCCAAATACTTTTACTGACTGCTACCTTCGGGATGTACTTCAGTCAGAGGGCAGGTTTGGAAGGGCAGTCCTGACAACGACTAGCCGGGCTCCTACCAAACGGCACGACCCACCTCAGCCGGGACCTCCCCGTCAATAGGTGAGTTTTCTCCCGTTTTTTTTTTCTGCTTTGGCATGTGTATTCATTGTTATGATATACTAATTAACATTGACATGTTCTTTTTCCCCCCGTTCGCTCCGGCGCTCCGTCGGGTTTTTCGGTCGATGTTATCTCAGTCCGGTGCACGCGCACCCTTGACGGGGTCCGCGTCCCACTTGTTTAGGGCCGTGACGGCGCCCGCGGGCGCTGCTCCAGGCCCTGGGGTTTACCGTTGGCGTGCCCCTCTGCTAATTGGCTGCATCTCGTAGACCCTCCACCATAATCCGGTGCGATTCTATGCAAATGTAGTAATTCGCTCTACAGGTAACGTATGAGCGCAGTAGACTCCCCCCCCCCACAGTAGTGTGGGTGGGGTCTACTAGCTCATACTTACCTGTAGAGCGTCCCGCCCTCCTTCCCCACTATCCTCGATGACTCTGGATGTCCGTATCCTTATGTGGCGCTCGAGAAAAGAGGACGTTCACGGGGCACGCATGTGCGGGCTCTATGGGCGGCCTCTGGAGGGCGCTGTTGGCAAACTCTTAGCGATTACACCTGCCGGTCTAGGGAATATGCAAATGTAGTAATTCGCTCTACAGGTAAGTATGAGCTAGTAGACCCCACCCACACTACTGTGGGGGGGGAGTATCTTGCAATTTCCTGGAGCCCTATATTTGTTTTTTGATACAGCCTTATCGCAAGATGTCCTGCGTAAGTGCCCATTTTGTTGTTGTCTTCAATGCGAGCAGTGAAATTTGAATATGACCTGTTCTGATCTATTTCAAGAAGATGGTACTTTTCTGCATCAGGTAGCAAATCCAGAACACACGAATGATGTTCTAAAATATCACAAACTCTGTTTCTGATCAACGAAGTTATGGCATATTCCCGTTCACGATGTTTATCTTCAATTGGAAGCCCAAGTGAGTTTCGTGGACATTTAAGCAACTGCTTATCCCCATACACCGCAAGACCCCGGTAAAAACAAGCACCATCTCCGAAAATATGCAACACATTAAAATCTACTGGACTCTTTGTCAGTTTCTCATATTGAGAAAGCTTTTCTGAAGGTTTTGGTTGTTGGGCCATTATAGATGTGCCGTGCCAACTTCTTTCCAGGCCTTTAGATGTAACAGCTGCATATGAAGCGAGGACATCAATATTATCAACAGACAATATTGTGAATGCAGAGTCTTGTAAATTTGAAAATGGGCTTTTACCTGATCTACTTTCCTTATAGTATCCCTAACTTAAGGTTCATCTGTGAAAAAAATTAAAAGAAGCTAATTTCAACTGATTTGGGTAGGTATGGGTATGGACAACTACCAAAAAAAAGGAAGGAGGGATAGGGGTTGGGGAACTTTTTATTAGAGGTCAAAGGTCATTGACCCCTCCCCAAATCCCTAAAAATTATATTTCAGCAACAAAATATGGTATATAGATGATCTTGGTGTCAAAATGCACAGAATTACAATAGAAGATGACATCAAATAATTATTGACCCTTGGGACCAAATCCTGACCTCCCAAAATGAGGTCAAAGGTCACAAAACAATTTTATTACTGAAATGTCATATTTATAGCAACAAAATATGGTATATAGATGATCTTGGTGTCAAAATGCACAGGATTATGAAAGAAGATGACATAGAATAACTACTGACCCTTATAAAAGAGGTCAAAGGTCAAAAATAGACGTATTACTAAAATGTCATATTAATAAAATAACAGGAAAATTACCATGAACAAAAACAAATCTAAGAGGCAAATTTCAACTTATTGTGGCGGGTATGGGGGTTATTATTTATTCCAAGAGCAAAGAAGGAGGGGGAAATTCCCTTTCTGAGGGTCAAAGGTCTTTGACCCTGCACTAAAACATTATAAATTGTATCTCAGCAGCAGTATGTTTTTCATAGGCCTAGATGATCTTGGTGTCCAAATGCACAGAATTATACTAGGAGACAAACACAATATGAAATGGATTCTTCACCACCAAAATACGAGGTTAAAGGTCAAAATGAGCAATTGGGCGGGGGGGGGGGGGGGGGATTAAAGTTCATTAGTGTCAAATAGTTTGTGTATGTAAAGTATATGTGCATTTATAATCATGTTTGGTGTTTATTGGGAAGGAGCGTAATCATACATTCAGCCTACGTTTTTATTATTAAAACGATTCTCGGTCACATGGGAAGGACATTAAATTGAAGGACGTCTAACGCTGGGTTATGTGGATTTGTTTTTCTTTTTCTGTGAGACTATTAGGTTTTTTAGTTAAAGATGAAGTGCTTTTGCAAGAAAATAGCAAAGGGAAACCGGTTTATGCAGGCATACTTCAAGGAATGATCAGTTTATTTGTTGTTGTTTGTTTGATCAATCCCAGAGTTAGCTGTAGTGAATCAGAACTCATTCTACTATGGGAAGGGGAGGGTGTTTATGGAAGTTGTCACAAGTCAGAACTATTTCTCATTGTTTTCATTATTGTTTTGGAGATGCTGCAACAGTTCTGCTGCGTGAAGTATCATGGCATTGTATGTTTGTTGCTGGTCTGCAGAGATAAATTTGTATATTTATGATTTGCTGGTATGCCAGCAGTGTGGTTGCGTAACTATATTGCCCAGAGCGTAATTCTTAATGTAAGTTTTTTCTTAGTGATATACGCTTCTGGGAGGTCAGTTCTGGCCACATTTTTTCTGCGAGATTGCAGTCGGTAGGAGGAAGTGGTGGGGGGGGGGAGGGGGGGGGAGGGGGGGGGGGGGGGGGTGGGGTTACGTGTACAAGTTTCAAGAGAACCCCTCCGTGTTTTTCGTTATTTTCTTAAGACGCGGTTCTGCTGACAAGTATCATATGAATTGTATTTGTGACTGGCAGAGTTAAATCTGTAATTGTACGTTATCTAGTGGGTATGCCCGGTATGCCAGCGAGTGGTTGTTTGACTGGCCTCTCCAGGGCGTAATTCTTAACTCTTTTTTTTTTTTTTCTCTCCTTTTTTGGAAGGGGAGCAGGGCATATTTTTTGTGCTATATTATGCACTTCATCAGTCACCATTCTTTCAGTTTACTTTTTCTTTGTCCTTGTTTTATTTGTGTGTCGGTTTATAAGACAGATTGCAAGGACAAATACTGGCTTTTGCGGGGTATTGATCGAAAGGAAGGCATCTTGACTTATTTATTTTGTTTTAGTCTTGAGAGCCATTTCTTTGATCATTGTTTTGTTCTTCCAATAGTTCCAATAGGATTTGCACATTCTCCTCATCCAGGTTGTTTTCTTCTTGGTTGGATTGTGGAGATGCTTTAGTCCTAGTAGATCAAACAAGTTCATATTTTATGTTTTTGTGCCATTTGTATGCCAAGGGTTGGGTATCAAATAGCCTACATGTATTTAGGTATTCGTTTTTCACTAATCCAGTGCCAGTGTTTGAGGAGGGCCCGTTTGAGAGCTGGGTGCGCGAATCATGGGTAGTATGGTAGGACGAACACCAGTGGGGTATTGTGGTGATTTTGGGGTTTTTTTTTTTTCACGCTTAGAGTCCGCGGAAGGCTCGCCCCTTTGAGAAAGGGCTAGGTCTTCGTTTGTGTATCCGCGCTTTTTAAGTTGGTCCTTGAATAATTCAACCCTCTCCTCAAGTCTTTTAAATGGGTACATACGGTTGTTCCAGTCACTTCGCCCTTGATTAAGCAGCCAAATACCGACTTAGGGTGTGCTGAATCTCTCTGCTGTATACAAGACTCTCTGCAAGATGCACCAAACTCCTCTTCTTATTAATAGGAAACTTTTGGGACATCTCACTTCACTGGGGTAACTAGTCAGGGTACATGTAGGCTAACTAGGTGTTATGAGTAATCACTTCTTAAACAAAGACATAATTCATGTTGTTTTATGTTATACCGGTACGTATACATGTATCTCTAGGGTGGTGCTTTGTGGATTCAATATGGGGCTTCGAATAATGACCTTTGACCTTTAAGGTCATATGTGGCGGTCGATTTGTATCTTACATTTATATCACAAGAATTTAAATGTTTCTACTTCCAGTGTAATTATGACCATTTTGACATCAAGATCATACAAGTACATATGTTGTTGCCGAGATACAATTTATAGTGTTTTAGTCCAGGGTCTTTGACCTCTGCTCCTAGAATAAATAATAACTCCCATACCCGCCACGTAAGTTAAAATTAGTCTCTTCGATTTGTTTGTGCTCATTTTTATTTAATGATAATTTTCCTGTTATAAATATGACATTTTAGTAATAAAATAGTTTGTTGACCTTTGACCTCATTTTGGGAGGTCAGGATTTGGTCCCAAGGGTCAATAATTATTTGATGTCATCTTCTTTTGTAATTCTGTGCATTTTGACACCAAGATCATCTATATACCATATTTTGTTGCTGAAATATAATTTTTAGTGATTTAGGCAGGGGTCAATGACCTTTGACCTCTAATAAAAAAAGTTCCCCAAACCCTATCTCTCCTTCCTTTTTTTTGGTAGTTGTCCATACCCATACCCACCAAAATCAGTTGAAATTAGCTTCTTTTAAATTTTTTCACAGATTGGCTCAATATATGGCTAATTTAGGGTTACTATTAACCTCTTCAAGAAATCTATCTAATGTGTCTCTTGATACAGAAAGTCCAGCCTGGTTAAAAATTTGCATTAGTCTACTTGAATTTGACAAGCGGCGTATGCAGTTAGCAGTTATGATGTGCAGGGGGTAATTATTGTTCTCACTTAGAATGAAATGCAACATCAGAATGACATTAATACGTCTGTACAACTGACGCTTTGCATGGTCCCCTGTGACTTCAGAAAAAATATACGAATTTGATGGAAAATCTGATACACATTTCTGTTCCTGATCACTCATGGTCATAAAACATATAAAGTTGAAAAGGACTGGATCCATCATTTTCAATAAATCCTCGTATTGAAAATGTACAACAGCCAGTAGATTTTGTGCGTAAAATTCAGTTATTTTCTTGGATTGAATCTTTAGCCTTGATGACATTTCTGGTAAAATGTGCTGTACTGACTTTGAGAAAGAAGCACGTGTATCTCTTACAGGAGTATCCGCCAAACTGGCAGTTTCTTTCTGATCTTTTAGTTTAACTGTGCGGTTTGTAGCTAGAGCTAGGTGCAAGGCCTTTTTCAAATCTATTTGGGAGTACATAATTAATGTACTGTGTTTGCGTGCATCTAAACGATGAACAAGGAGCAGTTCTCCAAATGTACTACTGACAGAGGTCAAAAGCCAACGTGTTGTGCGTGCACAGTAATTTCCATCAAAATTCAGGTCTTTATGCATTTCCAAATAATGCGCAATATTTTCTGTATACAAATCATAGATGTCAGTCAAAAGCAGTGCTCTGCTTTCAAAGGATAAATCAATAATCTGAATATAAACTCTCAAGAGACATTGATCGATTAGTTGATTTTCAGTAGTTATATTATCAGTGGACAACTTATTTTGGAAGGAATTTTTCATTTCATGTAAAGAACGCACTGAAGACACTTTCCCAGAAACAAGGCTGTAGCATGAAAAACAAAGATAGCCTTAAGACGTAGATCTTGATCACCCAAAAGTGTTTTAAAGATTTCAGAGGCAGCTGGTAACCCCATTTCTAAGGATGAACATAAATACTTTTTGGCTGATGCTTGGATAGTAACTTGGCAAGCACTGCATTTACATTCATGTCTATACTTCCATAACACATTGTAATGTTGTTTACACAGTGGGAAAACACATGTATCCATGTTGCACTCGACAGAAAAACAAGAACTAAATATTTCTCCATGACATTCCATATTGTGGGTTGAAGGAGAGTTACACTGTTGGAACTTTTCAAGATTACATAAGGAACGTTTTTTTCTTCTAGTTTTTTCTGGTGTATATTCTGGGTTCAACTGCTTTTTAGTCACAGATATTTTGCATGCCTTACAAATGCAGTCTGTATCTGATAAATTGGCTTTTGTGCGAAACCATTTTTTAACGTTTTCATTTTGTAACGATTCCAAATGGAAAAAATTATGGCTTTGCCTTTTACAACGTGCACATGGGCCACACCGTGTTTTTCCACAAGGAGGGGCCAAACTCTTAGGTTTGGACCCCCCCTTAGCTCTATTTACCCCTGCATTGGCGATGAACCAGGTTGATGCTCGGACAACCAGCACGATATTTTGCACTGTCGTTTCTTTCTCTTTTTTTTCGCTTTTTTGATCTTCACACGTTTCCTTTTTCCCTGTTGTTTTCTCTTCACATATGGTGTAAGTGGTTGAGGGGGACGAATGCTGGACAATTCAGGAAACTGCCTAGGAGTAGGAGATGGGCCAAGGATGAAATTCATGGGTTGAGAATACTGGGTGACAAGGGAGGTTACCCGAGGAGGGCTTCGACAAAACCCAATCTGTACAAACCCTTCGTTACCCTCCCCAGCCCAATGAACTTTCATCCTCATCAGTTTCTTCTTTGTTGCCGACTTGGATGGAAGCTTGACTCTAGCTTTGCGTTTGCCTACTGCTACATGTATGTCTGTTGACGAAGGCAGGCTTCTCGATGTCGCTGGCAGTGGGGTTACTGGTGATGGGGTCAGGCTTTGGGTTGCTACTGGCAGTGGTGGGGTCGGACTTTTGGATCGTGCTTGTGGTGGGGTAAGGGTGGAGGATGCCACTGGCAGTGGTTTTCGGATCCCAGATCTGGGTTGCAGTGGGCTGGAACATCCAGATACTGTTGGCAGTGGGCTTTGACTTTTGGATGCTGCTGGGTGCGAGGTCGGGCTTTTACTACATGTAGTTGGTGGCAGTGTTTCCAGAGGAGCAGCTGCTACAGGAGATGGAGGTTTGCTACGACATGCCCGTCTTGTACGTCTCTTGACAGTAAGCTGCAAAAGTTCCTTAGGAATAAAGGGCTTTACCGGAACTCCCGGTATTACACGCACCAGCAGCCTTTCAGCGGCCTTTTGCACTGCCGCTCCAAACTTCTCATTGCCGTCACGGCTCAGATGTAACCCATCCCTTGCAAAGTCGGATCTCTTGTTGATGTCATCACTGAAGTCCACAAATTTGCAGTTTGCAAATTGTAGACATAGTTTTGCCAAGTGGATATTTGATACTTTGGCTACCTCGTTGAGGCAACAGTCATCAAAGCGAGGCAAAACTCCACTGACCAGAATTTTGGCGTCTGGCTGCCTCTCTTTTGTGGCAATTAACAGAGACTGAAACTTTTTCAGGAAGGTTACCAGCACTTCTCTGCATAAGTCATTGGTTCCAACATGCAGAACAACCACATGTGCACCTTGTAAATTAGACGTACACGTAGAGCGCACAGTTTCTCGGAGACGAGATATCGTAGCACCAGGTTTGGTTACAACTGACGGAATAAACCAATCGCTGTGTAGGTTGTCCGACAGATACCTTGTAATGGAGTCACCCAGTATTTTAACAGGAAACCAAGGTAGATCACTCTGGGTGCTGGGCCTGTCATATGGCAAATCAGAGGAAAAGATTTGTTAACGTTTTTGGTTTACAGAACTACATACAACATTATACAACAATTGCAACCACAAGAACAATTATTATGAAATACCAACTGTTGTTTAATGAGTGTCTAAAGCATCCTGTAAAATTATGGTACTTGGTTATAGCCCTAGTCTATGGCCCCGCACTAGATTAAATACACTGTGCTATAGGCCATACGTCCATGCAAAAAACACGGGATTTTTCAAACTTATTTCATAGAAATCATTCGGTCTCAAACTCGGCATGCAGGTTCATTTATTATAGCGCATCGATATTTTCCTAAAATAAATCTGCGTTATAAAGTTTTTAAAAAATTCACGATAAATGTAAAACAATATGGCAGATCAAGTCTGCGCAGACTACACCAGCCTAAAATATAAGTTAAAAGTTTAATACAATAAATACTAAAAACTTAAATCTCTAGGAAAAACTAGGCCGAGTAGTTTTGTGCACGTACATATGGAACAGCGCCCTATTGTCGACACCAAAAAAATTGCCTGAACACGAACGTCATGAACGTTGAAAACCGCAGTTATTGCACTTGTGACGTCATCATATTGCGAGTCTTACGGCAAAATGTGTGATTTTGGCAAAAGTTTGACATCAAATTGTTCGCTCATGGAAAAACTTGCAGAAGTGAATTCGGTATCGTTGAAATGCGTTACGTTTTGCGACACTGACAAACACCACAGTTTTCCCCAAAATATCTCGAAACAGTCAGGAGCACCCAAAATGTGGGGCCACTCCCGAAAAAGTCAACAACTTTTGGCACGTCCATTTCACATGGCGTTTTAACTAATTTTTCAGAAATTTTACCGGCTAAAATGTATTTTTATTAACGGAAAAATTATCGTAAATTCACTTACCACTCCATTTTGACCCAACACTGTCCGCTGACGGGTTTCCTGCACGTATTTGAAGGGGTACTACTGAAATCCCGCGCAAGCTCGCAAAATCTCGAATGGTCCGAGACCGTCAAATCGCTGCAAATAAACTTTAGCGATATGCCTCATTAACGAGTACGCTGCGCACTGACTGTCAGGTGTACATTGACCCCCATTTGACCCAAGTTATTGTGAGACTTGAGACTAAATGTCCATTAGGCAGGTCACTGAGAGTTCAAAGTTACCACAGAACAGTATAATCTTATTGTCCCTACCTCAGTTGAAGTTTCCACAGAACTATAAATTTAAATTCTTAACCTACAATGTGATGTGTACACTACAGGGAATTGATAGAAGTAGGCAGTTTTGCAGTGAAATGTTTACCCGCTCCCAGTTTCGCTCAGAATAAAAATAATGCAATAATAAATGCCAAGAACAATTTTGCAAATTTGATTAAAAACGTCAGAGTAGCCAGGAAATGCCTCAGATTGCACCACATAGTTGAGACCGAATGATTTCTATGAAAGAAGTTAACAAAAATCCTGTTTTTATTGCACTGATGGACGTATGGCCTACAGCACAAATTGTGTATAGTGCGGGGCCATATAGACTAGGCCCAAGCCATTGGCATGCTGCGTTCCCTTGGCATATTATTGCAACTACATGTATAATACGTCATATATTCGAAGCAACATATTGAGGTACATACCTTAATTATTTGTACTACGCCGGGTGAAATGACAGTATGTCACAATAGTCTAGTTGGGTCGAAAGTAGACAAGGAACTGCACGTTCTACGTACACGTTACATTGGCACGCCAACAACCAGACTTGCCTTTTTGAATACACTAATCCGGTGACCAGAATTTCGCGCCTACTATCGGGTATCGCACGCCCGCGAGTTTCTTCGACCAATAAGGTTTCGCGGCGGGCATGACAACATCGTTGAGCTGTCGTGTTTTGGTCAGAGTCGCTGTAGTATACACACGACTAGATAACGATCGTAAAACGACGTCGTTTTTTTCCATGCGGTTGTTGTAGTACACACGACGTTAGCCGTCGTTTTTTGGTCACGACCACTTTAGTACACACGACAAGATAACGACCACAAAACGACGTCGTAAAGACGTCGTGTGGTGTGCCCACTGGGCACACGCCGTCTTTAAGACGTCTAATGGACGTAATGTATGGATGTCTCATATACGTCTTATTTGGGTTGTCAGTGTAAAACTAAAAGACGTCGTTTTCTGACGACTGAAAAATGTCGTTTTCCAAAGACCAACATGTTTTTTCTGAAGCCCTTTACCCTGTTAGCAGGCACACGTCGTAATCACGTCGTAATTACGTCAGAAAGACGTGAAGTTGCACCCACGTCATTAACACCTTTATTTTAGGTGGGTTAAGTTTTTGATGAATGTATTTGAGATATTTCTGTATTTCGGCCTCAACCTGTCCACTGTTGAATTCCGACGTTGCAGCATTGCATCGAATAGCAGCTACATGAAATAGAAAAACAAAAGAATTACACGTATTAGAAAGCTCAAGAATCAACTACAGTGTATTTAATTTCTTCCTTTTTACTTTTTGGGAAGGATGCAAATTATAGGGCTAGTTCCGATTCAGTCAATGTTTCCTTGCTCGTTTTTATTTCAAGTCAGGGGTCATTCTCACTGCCTTCCCCACCCATGAATTGGTAAATAGGAATACAATAAGGGACTAACGCTCGGTTCAGACAGGCGTTCCACAGTCGCGCCAAACCAAATGAGTGAATTGAGTCCGACGTCTGAAACGAATAAGGGCGACAAGGCGGAGTTGTTAGAGCGACTCGGGAGCGACTTGATTTCAATTTGGTTCGGCGCGACTGTTGAACGCCTGTCTGAACCGAGCATTACAGTAGCAGCTTTTGTAAGTATGTGTGGTTATGAAAAGGGAAACTGGATGTTTATTAGGAGTCTCGTAATGACGCACATAATATTGTCGGAACTCTTTCAGAACCACACATACAAAACAAATTGATTACACGGTGCTACCGTAAATCACTTATTGTATTGATTATAAACATGTGATATACCACAGATTTGTATAATGACTTCCACATATCCAGAAAACCCCTTCTTGTGTCCTCGCTGACCACACCAGTTATACTTGTTTGCAACTGGTTGCCTTGTCTGAAGTGAGTTCATCATTCTCTGAATAGTTTCATGTAGGGTAACAGATCCACACTTTCTCAGGAATTCAACCCAGACAAGCATACAATCTAAGATGCTGCTATCGTGGATCATTTACAAACTTCCACCACTTCCTTAATTTCAAATTGCATGACTTGCAAATGAATGGCGGGTGCAATTCAACCAAATTTGACCCAACATAAAACATAAAAGAAGCCTGAATGATATCTGACAGCCACTCCTTTGCGCTTGGCAGACGATCTTGTGGGATGGTCTTCGCTTCTCCACATAGCCTACACAGAACTTCAAGGCACTTTCTGTGATCGTTATCCATGGTAGCAAGATAGCGTCCGATGTCATGAGACCTCTTCCATGCCAAACCACAATACACCACACAAACAAACAATCAAGACAGTTGCAACCGTCCCCTTGATATTGTGATGCAATATCGTGTTTGCTCGTGTTCCATTAGCTACCAACGAATTGCACACGTTATAAAAAAATGCAACATATAAAACACGAACAAAAACGTTTTTGTCTGAAACATTCGTCAATGTCACTTTAATATACTGCATGCTTTGTTATGGTCTTCACCAGTTTAATTTGTTATTCGTTTGCCGGTTTTGTTTGTATTCCCGGTTACATGGTTCAATACATGACTGGGAATTGTTTGTCTTTCACGTAAGCCCGATGTTACAACCAACTCAAGTGGCAGACGACATACTTGGTAGATGACATTATTTGGCTAATAAGACAAGATAAGACAACAACAAAGGATTGGCAATGCACGATGCTTTCTCTTCAAAGAATAATACTGTTATTAAAAAACTCACATTTACCGCAATAGTACATGTACATAACATACAATACACAATGACAATTATATATGAAATATGAAAGCCCAAAAAAAGCATGAAAGCAAAACAATGATAGTTTCCGTCCTGGTATTTTTCCCTCTTAAAAAACAACAAAATACTTTACATGTACTGGACTGTTGAGGAATGAGTCTTGTAAAAATAAAGTTCTTGGTGTGCTGACATTTTCAAATAAAGTGCTATTTTTGTATCAATTTCCAAACAACTAGACTGAATCTCTGACATTTACACTCGGATACACGCAATAAAGGACAAAGGAGAAAAGATTTTGTTTTTGCTATTTTGCTGCAGCTTGCAAATTTATTTATGTTCGCTAAATGGTACCATGCCCTTAATACGGGGGTCAATCGGCCACCGACCACAAATAAGAAAAGTTAGCAGAGGTCAGGCTTGACCACTGCACCTGGTAATTATCCATCTATTCAATCCATTATAAACCAATTTCATACAAGCACGTGATGACAGCTTGCCAGATAGGCCACAGCTTGTGGCCTCGACCATGAACGAATGGGCAGCTTGCCCCAGTTGCAATTAACTTATGGGCTGATTAGACCCCCATGGCAGCTTGCCAAAAGTCGATTACAATGAACGATTTTTTATAAAACCGTATTGGTAATAATGAATCTACAATCGATTACACAAAAAGATGATAACCATTCTACAATAAACTTGCATTAGACTTGTATGGGCTGATCACACCCCCATGGCAGCTTGCCAACAAGTCCAGTAACCACAATGCATTACTATGTAGAACATCAATAAAGACTGCCCTATCACAACCCAGTAAATGCAAATACGAACCTTTAAAGGATTACAAGTTTTAGGGTAATATAAAAATGCCACTACTATTAATGCTTAATGGTTATACGTTTTCCTCCTATTAAGAACCCCAATCGTCTTCTTAATGATTAGGAGTTTCTAGGAAGCGCAGAAAGTTTCGGTGCTCTGGGTTCACGTGGAAGTTATGAAACATCTGCTCCACATCTCCCATCACCGCAACTTTACCTAACCGGAACCTGAAGAGGATTCCCAATAGGCCATTCATCTGATCTGGTCTCTGAAGCAGTGTCTTGTTGAGGGAAGTTCCGGCATACTCAGCACTGGCATCAAAGACCACTCTGATGTCTGGTTTCTTTGGGTGTTGGACGGCAAAATGAGGAAGGTACCATACCTTCCCAGTCGGGGCAATCAATTCATCTTTTGGCACTGGGCTCGCATGATTTCTGCTAAGTATTTTCTCAAAGAATGCGATGTAGTGGACCATCATATTTGGCTTCTTTCGCAACGTCCTCAGCAGGCTGCTGAGTCTGTTCTTAGCTTGAGAATGGTTGTTCAGTAGGCTCATCTTTCCATTTTTGAAGGGTAGGGGAAACTCAAGGTTTCCTGCAGAGTTAGTGTGAGCACTGTGTTTCATGATATCGATGAAGCGCTGATCTTCAATAGACAATGCTTTGTTGTTGTCTGCAGTTTCGACGTAGATGTCTTGTACCGCTTTGTCATTCTCGTGGCGTGAAGAAAGAACTTCTTTGATGTAGATGTGATTTTCACACTTGTCGGTCTGGACAGCATTTTGTTGGTATAATCGCTCTGCCTTATTTTACGTGGGGCCAGGGAACCAGACTACAAGAACATGGTTGATTTTCTATCTTTTCCCAGCATTTATGAACGCAAGTCAAACAAGTCAGTGAAACAAATCAGTGTAACAATACTATAACGTACTGTCCATTGTTTTATGAAAATTACAGCAAAAATGGCTTGCCACTTTTGTATGTGTTTTGTTTTGCATCGTAGCTAATGAAGTCGACCCCCTTCTTTGCTTTTACACTTTTTCTTCCTCTTCCAATTTTTTTTCTTCTAATTTCTGGTTTTGTTCAGTCTCTAAATGAGCCACAGGGACATAGTCCCACTATGCACCATTCTTGTTTCTCACTCGCTTTATTGATGATACCACTGGCGAGTGTGGCGGAGATGGTACCGGCGAGTGTGGTGGCAAGTTGGAGAAAGAATCCACCGGTAATGAAGCTCTTGATAACTGCGAATGCAATGGTTCCAAGTTTAGTCTGTCGAAGTAGATAACATCTCCAAACTGTAAGAAAAATAGTTGCAAATTAGTCATACATACATGTACGTATTATTATCCTTTCTTTGTTCTGCTCTGTTCTGTAAGACAGAACCTGTTTGCCCTTCGTCGATATTGGTCAAATTTACACACTGTCAGAAATCAGAAGTCTGTGTGTGGTAATTGTTCAGACGTCTGAATCCCCAAATAGTAGTAAAAACTGCCTCATTAATATCTGTGTTTTAGCACCGAATTGTTCTTTTAATACTTACTGAGACATCTGACCAATATTTGTCGAGCCGCCATGGCATCATTACATCTTCACTCGTCTTCTCTATCAGCATTACAACAGAAAACCTCTCGGATTCAATGTCGTCAAACTCTGTGAATGAAAAATCAAATAAACATTTATTTATGAAATCATACCAAAACAATTCACATAATATCACAATCATGTTATTTACTAAATTCCAACCATTATTTAAAGTTGCTATTGAAAAGTTGCCATACACAAGCACAGTGTACAAAGTTATCTGTAAAAAGTCGATAGATGCTGAATATTACGGTTACAAATACTGACTGCTACAGGCTCTCCCACAATGATTATTAATAATGCAATTACAAAATTACTGAATTCTTTTTGAAAAAATGTTGATGTGATCACACTAACCTTCATCAACTGCTATGTGTGCCACAAGAGTAGCTTGGCCAACTGATATGTCACTGTGGAAATCAATCAACTGTACTGGGTCCCTGTTAAAAAAAATTGAAACAAATGTGCATCACAATGAGATATGTAAGAGATTGTCTAAAACCCTGCTCTCTGCCAAAAGAAAAATACATGTACCGGTACATTGCTTTATAAGTTCTCACAAATATTTTTTTTCAAAAATAGACTTATATACTGTACCGGTACATGTACAATATAACAAATATATTATGCAATTTGAGAAAATTAATCAAAAATATTCAATATACAATATTCAAATACTTGTGCTCCCCTTCAAGCTACAGATTTGTTTTAAATAATTACCACTTCAATTAAGAAAATGCATTCGACTTTTGGATGCTGTTTAGAGGATTGATAGACAGTAAGTTTTACCCTGGTTTCAAGAAACTTTCTCCATGGTCCAGCTGGTCCAGCACAAAGTCATCCGCTCTGCGTAGTATAGTGTTCTCTTTGTCTGATGTATTGCTTCCTTTTTGCTTCTGAGCAGTTCTGCCATTCCTAAATGTTAAAAAGGGTCTTGTAATAATTCTTGTCATAAAAGTGTAAAAAGAAGTGTAAATAAAAAGGTAAGCACTATTGAGAATTAGATATTTGAAGACTCGAGAAATACACTTTTTTGAAGAAAAAAACCTTGCACTTTTAGAGAAAAACAAATAGAAAAGTCAAGGATGAAGTTGATACAAATCTTAAAAACTATTTTTAATAGCATAACGAAGAGGAGTTGACTTCCGGTTGGGGGAGTGAACTCATAGTAGCGCAGTAACCACTCCCTCTAACACTTATGCTTAATCAAATTACAGTCTATTGACAAGTTGAGCCCTTTTCATTTCATTTCATTTATTATTTCGCAGGGCACAAAAAGAAAACAGATATAAATTTACAATCATTAGAAAGTTAAGAATATTCATTTTTAACAGTTACAAGATATCAAGTAAGTAAACAAATTACTACATGTACATGTAATATATATTTTCATTAAATTCAGGAACAAGACAAGACAAAATACAACGTGAACTTAATCACTATCAAGTAGCTCTCCGTATGCGCGACTAAATCACTGAAAGACAACAAGAGAGACAAACAAAGAACACAGACTGAGACAAACAAAGGACACATACTGGCACGAACAGACGGACACCAAAACAAAAATAAAAAAGACAAGCACAGTTAGATCGACACAGACAGGTACGGACAGACAAAGACGGCCAGTCAGAGCAAAATAACAAGCACATATAGACAGACAGACCGAGACACACACGTACAGACAAGCAGATCAATGAGATATAAATACAAACTATAAAATACATGTACGTGTAAACGAATAAGCAAACGAGATAATGTGTTGACAATAATTAAGGTAGTACGTTGTTGTATCCCGGAGTTAGCCAGTGTGTTTTCAGTTTGGCGGTAAAGCTATTCAGACCATGCAAGATCAGACTATCTTTAATGTCAGACGGCAAAGAATCCCACAGACGCGGAAATTTAATGAAAAGTGATTGCTTAAGAGCGTTTGTTCTGGAAAACTGATGGGAAAATTTAAGGTTGTTTTCATGTCTACGATTAATACAAATGTAATTCTCAAACGGGATATCAAATTTCTTATACAAACATTTGGCTACAAAGACTACTGATAAGTAATTCAACCTATTCATTAAGTACGGTAAGCCCAGTTTGGTGCAGCGAATGGGGTACTCAATGTTGTTGCTATTGGAGTTTGGTATGTGGCGTCTAAAGAGGCCCAGACAGGAACGACTGAATCTTCTCTGAACTTGTTCCAAGGATTTATTTTGAGAAGTGGAACGTAAGCACCGAACTGGAGCAGCATACTCAAGAATAGGTCTTACGAGAGCGGTGTATAATTTTACAAGAACTTGAGGATTATTACAATTTGTCAATCTTCTAATGAAACCAGACATTCTAGTTGCCTTACTGACAGTGGAATTTACATGATGGTTCCAAGTAAGATCACTAGAAATAATGAGGCCCAGGTATTTATAATGGTCAACACGGTCTAAGTTGTGAGAATCTATCTGATAAGATGTTACACATGGAGTTCTTGAACGAGAAATAGTCATTAATTTACATTTATTAACATTGAGTTTCATATGATTAAGGTTACACCAGGTATCAATGCTATACAGGTCATTCTGTAAGATGAGTTCATCATGTTTGCTAGTAATGGTCCTGTAAATCAGTGTCATCAGCGTATTGTCTTAGATTTGATTGTATACAGAATGGCAAGTCAAAGGCAAAAATATTAAACAGGAGTGGACCTAAGACAGACCCCCGAGGAACCCCAGAAGGAACTGGGGCCCAGTCTGAGTATGAACCACAGAATTGCACTCGTTGGCGACGGTCATGTAAATAAGAATGGAACCACTGTAAAACAGAACCGCAAATGCCATATTTATGAAGCTTATTCAGGACACTGTGACTTACACGATCAAAAGCTTTTGACCAATCCAGAAAAACAACATCAATTCTTGGAGGGTTGGAGGGATCTAAGACTTTAGCGCAGTCGTGAAAAACCGTGGATAGTTGGGTAATGCAAGACCTTTTGGAAAGAAAGCCATGCTGACAGTCGGATATGATGCCTCCTCTGTACATGTGGTTAGTGAGGTGATTAGCAACGATTTTTTCAAGGCATTTGCTAATGGTAGAACATAGGGAGATAGGTCTGTAGTTAGATGGGTCATAATGGTTTCCACTTTTATGATGGGGAACCACATTGGCAAGTTTCCATTCAGATGGGATAATGCCCGAGGCAAGCGACAAATTAAAAAATTTTGATAAGGGATGAGCTAGACTTTTGGCAGCCAATTTTAGGAGCATTGGAGAAATATTATCTAGCCCGGGTGACTTATGGGGTTGTAGATTATCCAACACTTTCATAACTTCATTAGGGTTTGTTTGTACAGAGGTCATTCTGAATTGATGACACGTGTGATTACACTGAATTTTGGGTAGTGACGGATTGTTGTCAGTAGAGAAGTTGCGTTGGAAGCTGCGGTTGAATTCATTGGCTATGGCATGGGAATCTGTTATGGTATTCTCGCCAATGTGGAGACAAACAACTGGAGACTTCTTACGATTCTATTGTGTTTAACTTATTACCCCACTGAACCATGAACAGAAATGCAACCATTTAGACACGTACGCAGATCTCTAGTTTTGAACATTAATATTTACTGGGTATCAAATCCCACCGTTGCAAACATAATCAGAAATTGATGCAGAAGCGAATCACAGCTACATGTATTCTCAGACTTACTTTCGTTTGAAGTGGTCAACAGCATTAGAAATGTATTTGCGAATTGCGGCCTTGATCTTCTTCTTTGTCCCATTATTATTTCCCAACAGAGGACACAATCGATAAACCTGAAAAACAAATTGAAAAAGATGAATGTTGTGTTGTTGTACAATCGAATCTCGTTATGTACAAACTCAGCCAGACACAGTAAAAGTTTTAGATTTACACTTTTTTTTTAAAGGAGTACCGGTCCTACTCGGGAAAGCCTAATGATCGGTACCGGGGCTTTAATTTTGCTATAACCAGAATAAGAATGTGTATTGGTACTGTTTATAAAATATAATGGGAGTGTATGTTCATGAAAGCTTCTGTTCAAGCAGTTTAATTTAATTTAAGTTTGCATAGTAGTGTAATATTCACTTTGTACGTCTATAGTTTCAAGTTTTTCATACTCGAACGCCGCTATCAATTCTTTAGTCACAGTTTCACTTGTTCAGGCGTTCAGACCTGGAGATCTGTGGCATCAATATCCCCAATAATTCCTCTGAGTCAACAGTAGTCACAGTTCCACACGTTGTTAATCAGATTGATGGAAACTAACATTTAATCAACAGATCTTCAAGTAGAACTATAAATCTTATCTGCACTATCTTGGGATTCTTTAAAGCCTTAGCGATAGCGTAAACTTCAGGTAATAGACGGTCTCAGACGTGCAACTTGTGATACTCCAAAATCTAGCGAGCACATGTCTATATACGCCCCCTAATCCTTGGCGAAAGCACACTTTGTATGTAAATCACTTCTTCGGGTAAAAGGTGCAGAGCATAAAAGGTCGCATGTAAATAAGTAGACTTTATGCAAATAGCGCAATGTAAATAAAGGTCAAAATTAACATACAAGACTTCTAGGAAAACTTGGAAACTACAGTATGTATACTCTACCTTTTGTCTTTCGCTTTGTCGGCTTTCCGTCGAGTTTGGCCTTTTCTTTCAAAAAAAGTCCTTGTCATCTGTTTTAGGAGGAAACAAAGGAATACGTCTACACTTTGTTCTAACAATATAAAAACGTCTTGTCATATAAGGAAATTATATATAAACAGAACATTATGCAAATATGTTACGGTACTTTGATCTGTCTTGACCTTGATTTAGTGGCGATTGTGTATCTACGGGCCTGCTCAAGTTTTGATCAAATTAGAGTGAAAGGTGTTTTTTTGTCATTCCCAAATGACTTTTTCAACCTAAGTATAATTCTCTCAATTTTAATGACACCATATTTTATCTTAATGTCAAATTTTAAAAGTACAAGTATTCAATCAATATAATTACGACAAACAAACCCCATAATCAGATTCATACATGTACTTTTTGTCGTAAATTGTTTCCGGTTTATTTTCCATCATCAAAAGAAAATGTAAACAATATTACAATGTAACACAATATTTGCAACTGAATGACAAAAAAACAAAATGTAATTCAAGATTGTTTACACTAAATGATTAAAAATGTATTGTAAACACTAATTTAAATGACAAGAACTAAGCATTATATAAATAAAAATAAGATTCTAATGGAAAATACTGCAAATGACTAAAAAAATACGAGATATTTAGCCGTGTAACCAATAAGAAAAAGTAAAGAATAAAATACCTTAATTACTGATAAAACAATCACTTATTGACTATTTGACTATTTGACGCTTCTCAGATTCAATTTTTTTGGGATAAAAAGTGATATCTTTTTCCATAACCGCAGTACTTCGAAGTGAACAGTTTCTAAAAATGTTTCCCCCCTCCCTCCCTCCCCCCCCCACCAAATTTGTTAAAACAGATTTTAAAGATCTATAAAAGTTTTAGTTTTTCTGTTTCTTTTCCCTTTGCCCATCTGTTTCAATTGTAATTCTTCCTCTTCCTCTACCTCGGAGTCAATATCTGCATAAAACCAGCCTCCTCCACTAGTGAACCGTCTCCCCTTGTTAGGTATTTTATTATCCCCCTCTTTGGCCATTGTACCTCCTTTGTGTCCCTCCTCTTGTTTGCCCTTCAACTCTTTCTGGCCCCCCAACTCCTCCCCTTCCTTCTCCCCTTCCTCATCCTCCTCTTCGTGGCCCCTTTGCACTATCTCTTCTTCTTTGCCCCCTTCCTCCTCCCCTTCCTCCTCCCCTTCCTCCTCCCCTTCCTCCTCCCCTTCGTGGCCCCTTTGCACCATTTCTTCTTCTTTGCCCCCCAACTCCTCCCCTTGTTGCTCTCCAACTCCACCCGTTTGTCCTCCTCTTTGTCGTCCCTTGGCTCCATCTCTTCTTTTCCCTCCAACCCTTCCTGTCCATGCAACTCTTTCCGGCCCTCCAACTCTTTCTCTTCTTTCTCCTCGCTCCCCAACTCCATCGCCTCCTCTTCTAAAATTCCACCATTTTGTGTTCCTTTCACATCACCGACATCTTCATCTTCTTTTCTTGTACCGGTAGCTTGCTGGGTGAGTGGCACGAGGCTTGTTCTTTCCCACATTATATTGCATCCGACCTGAGTAAAAATAAGAAATTGAATACACTGATTCTGAAATAACATGCGATTATTGACTTGCAGAGGTTACATCCACACTGACAATAACTTTTGTCCAAGTTGCAATGTTTGCATGATATTTTAGAAGATACTTGTGGAAGAAATAAATTTTCTTATTCTCCCCTCTCTGCTGTTATAATAATGCTTTTGTTCCAAATTATCACCACAATGTTACAGCTAAAACGGCACATGAGGCAGTGTCCTCACCACTACACTCTAGCACCTGCTGGGAATAACATGCATTCACAGTGTAACGAGGTCAAACCCATCTAAACTCTTTTAAATTTAAAATAAATAATTTGTTATTTGTTTCTTTTATACATTTTCAATGACAGACCAAGTTGGCAATTTCTTTTTTTCCCGGGGAGGCGTGCACATTATACTGACAAACAGCTCTAGTTGCCCAATTGGGTCAAAAGTGATCGTTTTGTACCCTAATAATAGTAATACCTGTTTGCTTATCAAAACTTCATTCACAATTACACTCAATTTTCTCCTTTTATTGTATTGCTGACCGATCAAAAAGATTTTGCCCCTCCAGGTGTTTGTAAGTGGACATACTGGACTCACTCAGCTACTCGCCATCCATAAATTTCGCTATCAACTTACTCTACACTCGCTCCATGGCTGGTCACCGCTCCATGGCATGATTACCCCTTCCCTCACAGCCTTCTTGCGCAGGCATACAAAGGCGTACCTGTGAATTTCCCACTCCTCAAAATCTGTATCGAAAATAACATAATTTGATAACCAATTAAGCAGTACATGTGTACATAATTTATTCACAGCAATTGAAACTGGACATGTTATGCAGTACATAATCCATTCACAGCAATCGAAAGTGGACATATTATGTTCTGCAAAATGGTCTTAAGCTAGGGTGTGTAGTGTTTCCCTGGCCTGCCCATTCTAAAATGAGGTGGCCTGCAAAGCCTATTTTCAGTGGCATAGTCCTAGGGTTGGTGTCCCCCCCCCTCCCATTTCAGTGATCCCCCACTGAAAGTGTGGCTAAAAAAATAGCATTGTTCAGGACAAAACATGTGGGCACCCAAAACACATTTTGATTTTCAATATATTTTTCTTGAGCCACCCACATTTTTAAAGGAAAAATCCCCAAAATTGTAATCATTGAACATTTTGAATGGACCCTAAATGAAAAAAAACCCACAAATTATTATAACAAGTTGCAATAACTGACAGTGTCAATGTTACCAATCCGGATGCACTGCCATCGGTAGAAGTAGGACCCCTTCTCCGACAATCCTGTCACCGTAAGGATCTTGGAGTTTGACCGTATCTCTGAAAACACACACACACAAAAATTGTAAAAGGTTCTAAAAATTACATGCAATAACATTGTGGAGAAGATATGAATGCTATTTGATACAAGTACGATGTAGGTATTTTAAAAGACAATGAGCTTTTCATAATTCATGCAGAATGCCTTGGGCTTAATAATGTAGCAATAAGGATGGCGAATGGTCAGCTATAAACAAATTAAAATCTTTGAGAATACCTACAGTGGCCTGAAAGTAGTTTTTATGTAAATAACATATTAAAGCGGTCTATAAAACTGCCTACAAGTCTGCACTTATGACAAGCAATGCATTTTTCAACTACATACCACAGCTCCTTTGTGAAGAAGCCGCTACCCCTGAACCATGTGCTTTATCACTTCTTTGTGGAGACTCTGCTTCTGGACAGTGAGCTTTAGGCAAAACCAAAAGAAAATCACATGAAAAGAAAGGTTAATACTGACATGCTGGGCAAACGTCCCGTTGAATAATAGCTTGAATACTAAAAATTGTCTTGCATTTGAGAATTAGCCTTCTAATGACAATTACAACAAAATTCAAGTTTCTTACTAAACTATTGAATGTTTTTAAAAAGGTTTTTGCAACTTGGAGCACAACCACTTTGATTTATTGTTAATAACCAGTTCGCGCCAGTATTATTTTGACATTGACCAGGCCCAGGGACAAGATTCTTTTTCACGAACCTCAGTCAGAAAAAGGTTCAAGCCAGCATGCATATGTTGATATAGGACGCCCTGATATTTCCGACCTAGCTCGCTGCAAGCCGGTCACCGACGGATATTTCCGGCTTTACTCGTTCTTGTTTGTCCATAATACGTTTTGAATCCCCCCAAAAAAATACGTCTCCATGGCATCTGATGCGAAATGGTTAAAATAATAAAACAACTTTGAATTTGGAAATAAGTACTTGTTATCAAGAGCCAAAACAACAGTTTAGTCCGTATTTTAAGATTTTCTTTTTCTTTTCTAATACACTGATTTTCTCTCACACTGCGTCACACTGAATATTCTACATGTACCTCCAGTTATTCAAGTTATGAATAATATGGGGGAGGAAGGGGGTGTCACAAACGGGCAACTTTCCTGAATCTGAGTGAGTAAAATTGGAACCCCATCTATATTTGTATCTGTATTTGTAACTGGGGAAAGATTCTTAATTGTTAACATGTTAGATTTTTGACAAATACTGACGGGTTTGTAAAATGTTGGTGCTAACATTTATTTATACCTGCACTTTCTGCACGTCGAGGCTGTTCTTCATCCTCGGAACAATCCTCTAAACACAAAAGGGCACAAAAAACACCAATATAAACAATCTGCATTCTGATCAACAATATTTCAATCATGAATATTGGCAGCACGAAAATAAGATTAAAAATTATCAAAATAAAACAAAAACCTGCTGCAAACTGCTAAGAGGATTGTACTGAAATTAGCTAGCTAAAGTTAGCAACCAAATTAGCTAGTCTACCAATTAAAGCCTTTATTTCAAGACCCTTTTGTTGAAAGATGAATTGCAGAAGTACAATAAACAAACTCAAATGAACAGGAAGGGACAAAGGAGTTTGGTTTAAAGATCAATGGGGTTGCATCAAGTGGTGTTAATGCAGGCTACTAGTCAATATAGCAGGCAACATTTTACTGGAACATTTTACCACTACAAAAACTCACCATCAAGATTGACTTCAATATCATCAAGACTCTTTCCAGCAAACTGATCAATGCGTCCTTTCTCCAGAAGCATCAACAGCTTGGCCACCTTAGCTGTCTGAAGTGTATTCTCTGGCAATCGGTAGTACTCCCGATGAATTTGTATGTCATGGCCCATAAACCCCGCCAGTACATCCAACTCATTTTCCTTCAGACAAAGAACTTGAGATAAGGTTGCAACATGCTTGCGCAGCTTCGTCAATGTAATGTACTCGGGATGTTCTACCTCAGACTTCTTAGCAAAATACCTCAAAGAATCACAGCCACAATAAGTAGACTCGCAGCCTGGCCGGGCAAACGGATGCGGATTGTGACCCAAGACACCAACAGTCTCTCTTGCCTCAATCATAACATCAATGGTTTGAACCATACTACCCGTGAGTAATATGGGCACTTTCCTCCCACGTTTGCCACGAATCTCAACACGAGAAAGCTTGGTGCAGAGTTGTCTTTCCCACGGAGACAGACCATGCATTACATCTTGATTAAGATGATTGTTGTGCTGCATATAGTTGTCAAGTGCCATTCGCTCAACTTCTCCGCTTCTCCTCCTATTAAAGAGAACAAGCTGAACCAGAACCCCTTTTGCCAATAAACTGTAGTGCTCTGCTTTGGGATTTGCTTTCACCAACTCCATCTTCTCTTGAACTACTTGTGTTACGTATTTATGAACCTTAATCACATCGTTGGAGACCGGCAGCATGGTCGGTTTGTTCCACTTTCTTTCATACAAAGTGGTGAGAGTCCCTTTAGAGACGTTGGATGGCCACAGAATAGAGCAAAGCTCAGCAAATCCTTCCGCTTTTCCTCGTAGTACTGCATTCTGACTTTTGATGGCATCGGCTTTGACAATTAGCGCACACTTTCTAAGCGAATGCCCCAATTTTAACGCCAAAGATGGAGTTGTGTACTTTCCTGTCTCATCATTCAGTCCAGCTACCAGGTTGACGGACTCAAGAACATCATCAAAGTTCTTTGGATCAACACAGTCAAGCAAGGTTTGAACACTTGGATTGACTTCTCGAACTTTGATGAGAAGCCGGCTCAGTTCTCGCATTTTTTGACTGACATGCTGGTGGAAATTCTGTGCTCGGCCAACTTTTCCAAGGGTATGCATACCCAGTTTGACTAATAAGTCGTCATTCCGTGCAGCAAGGGCTACATCACTATGAAGCATGTGACCAATGATCTGAGTTTTCATTACACTGGACACCTCGGAGGAAACTGGCAAAAGCAAAGCACACTGAGATTTTAGTAATTTACCACATGACTTTCCTTCTTCCCGCATTATGCAATGCTTTTGATGTTTCCACATGTCGGAAGACATGAAGTACCCGTAGCAGAGATGACATGGAAGGTACTGTTCTGCTGGGGTCTCATATGTTGGTCGTTTATGTGGGATAAGAACTCCTTTCTTTTCCTTTAGGACCTCCAGATTGTGTGCAGGGTTTCCTCTGTTTCTAAGAACTTCCAACAGCATTTTTCTTTGTTGTGATTTAAGTGGATGACCAAGAACTTGTTTTACTTCGGGTTCTTCAGCATGATGTTGCCCCATATGGCGAGGTAGCTTTGGGGTTGCCTCCATACAAAAAAGACAAAAATGCTTCTTGTCCCATTTCCTTTCATCCTCATTGTTGGTTGTCAGGACTTTGATGTTAGGAAGTGATGTGCTTGAAACGGATGCATCCTGTATGGAACTGCCCTTACCAGACCCATCGGCTGACTCAGCATCTGACCAACGACTTCCTGATGGCTCTGAAGAGAGAATTCCTGATGGCTCTGCAAGCCCTGTGGGAAGGATTGGTAGCTATTTTGCAAATTCACTCAAGTATTATTTGCGATAAACCTAATTACAAAGTTATAGGGCCTACCACTTTTCATATAAGTATGCTGCATGGATAAAATCTGCTGTTTAGCTCATCAAAGGCGCTTGTCATTCCATTTTCTGCTTGCAATTTACTTTCTTCAATTACTCTTTTGATGCCATCTTCATGGAACACTATCAGTGCATAATCTGTAATAAAGGAAGTGCAAACATTGATTGAGCTGGTATGCTACTGGTATGCAAACATGCTCTTAACGTTTTAGTCAACATGTTAAAAGTCCAAAACAAAATTTAAAATGCAGTGGCTATTGTTTTTGAATTGATGATAAGTTCATAAAGTTTGGTTGTAGACTACTTTTTAGAAGCTACCTTTTCTGTTGGCAATTCTTGTCTGTTGTGGAGTTGCTGGTAGTCAGGCTGCTGTCTTTTGCATTTACTTCTCCTTAGTTCGAGTTGGAGAAACAAATTGAAGAAAACAATAATTGGTCAATTAGTAAAATTGACATATTTTTGAAAAACACATTATTAAAACAAATCAATTATTTTGTTGAATCAAGACTGCTGATCTTCTGATGCTCAATTGATGCGTTTGATATTTGATAGTACAAAGTTATTGATACAAGTACATTGCGTATCTCAGGAAGGTTTGCAATTTTGCAATTTTCCGCACAACGGGCAATATTCAATAACAATTCAATAATGATCTCCTAACCTTGCAGAAATAAAAAATATTGCTTTATTCCTTCATTTGTTATTGCCAACCTTGGAACTGAAACACAAAAACTCACTCACTCACACAAAGTGTTCTTGTGTCGTTGTTCCAGCCTGAATTTTCCCAGTTGTAATCTTGAGAAGATGAGGAACGTCCCAAAAGAAGATCTTTCGTGTTGTGTCAAAGGAGTTGACGGTGCAAAATGTTGGGACTTCAGATGCTGTTGTTGACTGGATGCGATAAAATTTACGATTGGGGGGGGGATGCACCATCAGACACGAGGGCATGTACTTACAACCCGGCCGTCTCAAGAAACAATATTGCCTCGTACTTACACAGATATAACTGATCGCTCGTGACTGCTGTGGTTGCATAGTAGGCAAGTGGTGCATAAAGTGAGGAAAATATCCCCCAGATCATTAATACTAGGACATGGGTTGCAACGACCGGCTCCACCTCCCCTCTGCATTTCCTCTCGAAATCTTCCACCTCATGGGTGATGATTGTTATGTCGGTAAAACCGATCACCTCGCCTGATCACACTGAGAAAACAAGCCCAGCCTTCACCTTCATTTCATTGAAAAAAACAGACAAAACAGAAAACAACGGTTTTCTTGCAGGTTGCTATCTTGAACAAAACGATGAAGCATTGAAGGATTGAGACCGGTTGTGGGGTGGTGAAATGAGTATAAGAGTGAAGGGTGCTGGGGTGTGAGAGCTTTAAAAAGCCGGTTTGACGTAGGATGTTATATCCTGACGGTGCATTCATAAGGCCAAACGGCATACGGGTATACTCGTACAGCCCCATCGGAGTGGTAAATGCATATCTAGTGTTATCAACTTGATCAGATGCTCAAAATCGGCATTGGCCTCGCATACATTTAGACTGGCGACTTTCTTGAAAAGATTCTGTGCTGCTTCCCCATTTAGTTGTGGCGGGACATCTCGACAGATGTGGCTGTCATGTTTTACTTGATCTCTAGACACTTCAAGTTGCCAGAGAAAAGTACACTGTCAAAAACAATTGTGCGATGCCGTGCTACAACAATCCCTATTGATGCTCAACAAGATCATTGTTGATCAATGACATATTGGGCCAAGACCAGTGTGTTATGGAAACTGGACATTGCCTCTAACAGATTGCTGCTCATAGGCATATTTGAGATATTTGCCAATCCTCTCCGACTTCTGTCACTGTGGTGCTGTGGGACGCAACGACACTCTCTGCCAATAGACAACATACATGTACATGTACACACAAATATAAATAACTACTGTGTAGTGACTGCGCTTGATCTAATTTCAGGTACGTGTTCGTAATTTTTTTCAAAAAACGATCTACTGGAAACTGCATTTAACGTATATGAAATTGATATTTTTATCGACATCTTTATATTTAGAAGACAGTTTAGGTCGCCTTCGTCGTCTATTTCTGGGGCGACTTCGTCCGATGCTACGACGAGCTGTGAACCTCGTTGTGAACCTCATCGCCCTCGGGCTCGGTTTCTCAGTCTTCTCCATCTTCTCCATACGACTAACCAGCCAAACTGCTGTCTGAACTAGAATCACTTTTACCTGAAGGCAATTTTTCTTCATCGAAGCTGTGTTGTTCTCATGAATCATCACTTTCGGTCATCTTAAAGCTCAATTCCTGCGAAAATACACCCTCGTATTGTACACTGGATTACCGGTACCCGTATGGGTGTACTGTACATGTACATTAAATGTATATGGCGTGCATATAGTTGACATTTAATCCCAAAAAGATATTTATATTTCGGACGTACAAAGTTGACATTTATTTCCTGTAATAGAGATATCTCTGTTACAAATAGAGATATCCCTAATAACAATAGAGATGTCTCTAATAATAATAATAGAGATATCTCTAATAATAATAGAGGGGGAGGTGTTAAATAGGGTGGAGCAATAATGTTTTGTGTGATTAAAGCCAAAACAAAACCATCCCAAAAATCCTCGGCTCCCCCCCCCCCCTTTTTAAATAAGTACAAGTTGCCATAATTAAATAGATACGCATGTGTCATCTTCTACATCCATGATTCAACTATGGCTATAATTAAAAAAATTAGTCTTCATACTCTTAGAGCATGTATGTGCAGGCCTTCTTGCAAACCCGTGAAGTTTTGTGCATTGCACCGTGATGCATTGAGGCATATGAGTGCTTGCAAGTTTAGCAGAGCATCGTTATCCAACGAAAGAACAAACTCTTTCAGAAAGTACATAACTCTGTCTTCTGAGGTCAAGTCTATTACATTCCTATAGGCAATACCATCAATTACCTGCAGCAATATCTGCCTCAAGGTCATGTGGCTGCAGAGAGGTAACTACTGCTATGGAGTCATCAGTTTGTGGCGTTGGTTTAGTCAGATCGATGAGGCCTGATGGAACACGGGCTGCTGGTAGACTAGTTGCAGATAGTTGGTTGGATCAATTTGTGACAAGTTGGCCTGTTTGTTCATGTTGGTCTCGTCTTTGATTCTGCTGTGTGGATTGAGGGTTGTTGGCTATTCTGAATAATCCTTGAACTACCTGTTCATCGGTACGTGCAATATCAAGAATGAAAAGTCACGGAAAGCAGCGTAATACAAAATTAGGTACACTGTTTCAAATGTACATTGTAAAATTACACAATGAAGGGCTTGGGTGAATGAGTACTACATCTGTAGTCGAGGACATGGATCGCAGGAAGAATAAATTGCATTGGAATTAATACAGTCTGAGAAACGTCACTAAATGCATTATACTATCCAAAGCTGCTGTACTTCTTACAAAGTATGTTGTTATTGCCATTAATTTTTGGAGTAATTACCAAAGGTATACGATCCCTTTAAGCCTTCGTGTTTTGTTCAGAGTCGCTGTAGTACACACGACCTCATAACGACCGTAAAATGACGTCGTTAGCCGTCGTTTTTTGGTCATGACCACTTTAGTACACACGACGAGATAACGACCGCAAAACGACGTCGTAAAGACGTCTAATGGACATTTTATAATTGTACGCGCTTTGAGCCTTTTGGGAAAAGCGCATTATAAATATTAATGTAATGTAATGTAATGTAATGTAATGTATGGACGTCTTATAATACGTCTTATTTGGGTTGTCAGTGCAAAACTAAAAGACGTCATTTTCTGACAACTAAAAGATGTTGTTTTCCAAAGACCAATATGTTTTTTCTGAAGCCCTTTACCCTTTTTAGCAGGCACACGTCTTAATCACGTCAGAAAGACGTCGGCAGAAGTCGTCAGAAAGACGTGAAGTCGTCAGAAAGACGTGAAGTCGTCAGAAAGACGTGAAGTCGTCAGAAAGACGTGAAGTTGCACCCCCAGGTCCCACGTCATTAACACCTTTATTTTATGTGGGTTAAGTTTTTGATAAATTTATTGGAGATATTTCTGTATTTCGGCCTCAACCTGTCCACTGTTGCATTCCGACATTGCAGCAGCTAGGTGAAATAGGAAAACAAAAGAATTACACGTAATAAAAAGCTGAAGAATCAACTACAGTGTATTTAATTTCTTTCTTTTTACTTTTTGGGAAGGATGCAAATATAGGGCTAGTTCCGGTTCAGTCAATGTTTCCTTGCTCGTTTTCATTTAAAGTCAGGGGTCATTCTCACTGCCCCCGATCCCCACCCATGAATTGGTGAATAGGGAATACAACAAGGGACTTACATTAGCAGCTTTTGTAAGTATGTGTGGTTATGAAAAGGGAAACGAGATGTTTATTAGGAGAGTCCCGTAATGACGCACATAATATTGTCGGAACTCTGAGCCACACATACAAACAAAAATTGATAACACGGTGCTACCGTAAATCATCTGTTACACACCACAGATTTGTCCAATGACTTCCACATACCCAGAAATCCCCTTCTTGGGTCCTCGCTGACCACACCAGTTATACTTGTTTGCAACTGGTTGCCTTGTCTGAAGCGTGTTCATCATTCTCTGAATAGTTTCATGTAGGGTAACAGATCCACACTTTCTCAGGAATTCAACCTACAAAAGACAAGCGTACAATCTACATGTAAGATGCTGCTATCATGGATCATTTACAAACTTCCACCACTTCCTTAATTTCAAATCACACGACTTACAAATAAATGGCGAGTGCAATTCAACCAAATCTGACCCAACATCAAACATAAAAGAAGCCTGAATGATATTTTGATACATGTGTAAATGCTCTTACACATTTCTCAATCCTAGGTGTGCATACATGTACCTTGCCAAAATATTTTGTTGGACCGCGGCTGATGGCCTATAATATACATATAACAGTATATCCATACCAGGTGCTTTTCAAGCTCCTTGTTGGTCTCCAGGAAATGTTCCATGGAATTTATGTCCTCAATTGTATCTAGTGGGAAGGCCAAGGCATCAGGCATAACGAACTCATCAGCCAATTGCCCGGCATCAATTTGGGGAGACACCAAGAATGTCTGAAACGCTATTGTTAGTGTCAAATAACAGAAAACCTCTCGCATTCAATGTCATCAAACTCTGTGAATAAAAAATCAAATATACATTTATTTAAGACATTATGCCCAAACAATTAACATACCATTATTTTATTTACTAAATTTTAACCATTATATTGTAGCGTAGTCGGGCCAAAACACAAAGAAAAACTGTCGAAAATCAAGCTTTGTAATCAAAACTAAAAAAGTAATTAAACTTATTTACTACAATTAAGTTACCAGTAGTTAAAGACTAGGGCAGTTCCCAACAAAAGACCAAGGGTTGCAATTGAATACAAAGATAAGGTCCAAAAATAGTGACTGTTACAGCTAATAAATAAAAGTAAAAGAGGCAACAACTTATATTAATTTGACAAAGTAAAATCTTGCATACACGACCTGGTATACATGTACAATGTACATGAACCTCTCCCACCTATAGCCTGCTGAGAGCCACGCCCTCCACACTAGTATGGCTATCGCCGAACTGAACTGCTGGACTCCCCAAAATTCCTAATGCCCACAGTTTTATATGGGGTGAGCCCAGAAGCTAGCAACACAACAATAAAGAATATGCAAATTAACAACAGCTCAGGGGTTAAGGTTTCTGGGGTCTTAAAGTCACAACAAAGGAGAAACTTAAAATACAAAAGGATATCACATATGTACCATCAAACTAGAAGGGGGTGACTGGCTGGACCGGTCCACGTCTTCAGGGGGGAGAGCCATGACCATTCTATGTAGTAGACGGGGCCCCGATTTTACTACAATATAAAGCTGCTATTGAAAAGTTGCCGTACACAAGCACAGTTTTCCAAGTTATCAGTAAAAAGTCGAAAGACGCAGAATATTACGGTTACAAATACTGACTGATACAGGCTGTCCCACAATGATTAGTAATAATGCAATTACAAAATTACTGAATTCTTTTTGAAAAAATGTTGATGTGCAGGATCACACTAACCTTCACTGTAACTGTACAGCTGGTCCACTTGTTTCTTCAAACCTTGCATCTTCGTTATTATCTCAGTCAGGAGCTTGATGATTAAAGCGAATACCCAGCACGATATGTGGCAGAGGGGTACCCCCTCTCTTATTCCTATACTTTATACGCACTCAACACTATTGTAACCTAACCCATCCCCCCCCCCTTGAAACCTAAAAGGAATTCCTGAGGAACACAATGGTCAACACAAAAGGGGGGGTTTTCTCTGCCACATATCGTGCTTCATATGTTAAAACGCACAGTTGCTAAAATGTAAAAAACAGATTGATATTAATGTACATGTACACAAAATAGTAAATGTAAAATGTAAGTGTTTTTTTTTTAGATTGGGAACTTAATTGGATATTCAGCGATTGACCGGAACAACTTGACAAACAATTTAAAAAGCACAATTGTAGCAGAGTTGTAAGACTCATATTATTACACATATACACCATGGACTTGCATGATGACCATGGACTTACACTCAGGTATCAGTATTTTAAAACAGTAACAGCTACATGTATAATTGCTGCCCTTTTATTTAGGATTCCCTGTTTTTTGGTATACATATTTTTAGTGAAAAAGAAGGAATGTATCATGTGCTTTTCTATTATAATTTCTGTTTTTCTTAGATGTTTTGCCAACAGCCAAACACATATGCATTTGTGCTAGATATAACAAATCTTATTAAAAATCTATCGTTTTTGTACAAATGACATTTATGATATTAATAACAACGTACATGGATAGTCGAACACAGCATGTTTGTGACTCAACACAAACTCATACAGTTATGCTCGAAATTATGATCACTATACGCATATGCGTTTACGCGTAGCACGCTACGCGTATGATACGTCAATAAAATGTTTCTGCTAAGCTTGTAAATTCTGCTAAGGCATGCTTCCGCGTAAGCCTACGTGCAAGCCTACGCGTGAGTCTACGCGTATTTGCCGTGTTTCGGGAATTTACGTGAGGACGCGTTAATGTGCGAGAAGTAGCATTCGCGAAGATACGCGTATCAATAACGTACACCCGTCTACGTCTCTCTTGCACCAAAGAATTGTTTGACAATATTTTGTTACTCCCCACACCCAACAAGAACGAAACAGAGTTAGGTTTTAGCCTTACCTGTATTACGGTACGCTGTCCTTATTTGTTTGCAACGATCGTCCTGTAAGTTATAACCCGAATTGGTGATCATAGCGCCCCTTGTTTTCTTGATCAAATCAAATAATAATTAAAATATGTCACCGGCAGAAGTAAATTGTGGATCCCGCTTACAGGGATTGTCTCGTCCTTGTTCCTTTCTGTTCTGCTATTTTTAGGCGACCTGTTTTTTTGTTCATCTTTCAGTCCTTCATCGGCCACCTCCTATTTACGCAAGGGGATTCGCTCGTCAGTTTGAAAACTAAATGTCGCTTTGTTCAATCAATATTCCCCACTTTATTTACAATCTGTTATACCGAACAAAACAGGCACAATTAACTGTTTTTTAGCCCATCAGCGACCTGGACAATGCTACTCAGTACTCAGTGCGTATTTGAGTCATCTTGTCCTGATTGAGCTGGCCGTGTGCTGCTCCTTGCCGCCTTCCTTCATGGTATGTGCGATTGTTTCTTAATTTTATGTTATTAAATACTCTTCGAGCAAGGTTGACCGCGAAGTTGCGAGAAGAGCTGCTCTGGCGGAACAACCTTGGTAGTTCGTCTTCGTCTTCGCCTTCAATTTCAGGCACCTGAGCAGGTCTCCTCGGAACTTGTAGGCTAAGTAGCCTTCCGGGCTGATACAGCCCTTCTATTCTGTCAAGGCGTGCCTTCAGGCTGGTTATTTCAGTTAGACATCTCCTCTCCATGCCTATCATCCGTTGCAATAAATTAACAGTAAAGTTATACCTGTCCTCCCAGTGTACCCCCCCTTGCACTGCTCCCTGTCCCTGCCCTGCACCCTGCTCTTGCCTCTGCCCTGCTCCCTCCGGACCGTCCCCCATTGCTGCTCCCTCCCCCATTGCTAACTCACCATGCTAATTTAATCTTTGCTAATTTAATCAGTTTTTGTTTTACTTTTACATTTTTACCTTTCAAAGAAGCCCTCAAAGTCCCTGCAGGAAACATTAAAATGCTGGTATTGAAAAATTTCAAATTGAAATTTGAGACTGAAATTTGAGATTGAGAGCAATGCACTGAGAGCAAGTATATGCACTATGTAATTTACATGTATGCACTTATGTACAACTTGTGCACTTATTTTTGCGCGGAATGTTTTGCGGTCGATTTTGTGGTAAAGAATTCCTTACCTGTATTACGGTACGCTGTCCTTATTTGTTTGCAACGATCGTCCTGTAAGTTATAACCCGAATTGGTGATCATAGCGCCCCTTGTTTTCTTGATCAAATCAAATAATAATTAAAATGTCACCGGCAGAAGTAAATTGTGGATCCCGCTTACAGGGATTGTCTCGTCCTTGTTCCTTTCTGTTCTGCTATTTTTAGGCGACCTGTTTTTTTGTTCATCTTTTAGTCCTTCATCGGCCACCTCCTATTTACGCAAGGGGATTCGCTCGTCAGTTTGAAAACTAAATGTCGCTTTGTTCAATCAATATTCCCCACTTTATTTACAATCTGTTATACCGAACAAAACAGGCACAATTAACTGTTTTTTAGCCCATCAGCGACCTGGACAATGCTACTCAGTACTCAGTGCGTATTTGAGTCATCTTGTCCTGATTGAGCTGGCCGTGTGCTGCTCCTTGCCGCCTTCCTTCATGGTATGTGCGATTGTTTCTTAATTTTATGTTATTAAATACTCTTCGAGCAAGGTTGACCGCGAAGTTGCGAGAAGAGCTGCTCCGGCGGAACAACCTTAGTAGTTCGTCTTCGTCTTCGCCTTCAATTTCAGGCACCTGAGCAGGTCTCCTCGGAACTTGTAGGCTAAGTAGCCTTCCGGGCTGATACAGCCCTTCTATTCTGTCAAGGCGTGCCTTCAGGCTAGTTATTTCAGTTAGACATCTCCTCTCCATGCCTATCATCCGTTGCAATAAATTAACAGTAAAGTTATACCTGTCCTCCCAGTGTACCCCCCCTTGCACTGCTCCCTGTCCCTGCCCTGCACCCTGCTCTTGCCCCTGCCCTGCTCCCTCCCCCTCCCCCTGCACTGCTCCCTCCGGACCCTCCCCCATTGCTGCTCCCTCCCCCATTGCTAACTCACCATGCTAATTTAATCTTTGCTAATTTAATCAGTTTTTGTTTTACTTTTACATTTTTACCTTTCAAAGAAGCCCTCAAAGTCCCTGCAGGAAACATTAAAATGCTGGTATTGAAAAATTTCAAATTGAAATTTGAGACTGAAATTTGAGATTGAGAGCAATGCACTGAGAGCAAGTATATGCACTATGTAATTTACATGTATGCACTTATGTACAACTTGTGCACTTATTTTTGCGCGGAATGTTTTGTGGTCGATTTTGCGGTAAAGAATTCCTTACCTGTATTACGGTACGCTGTCCTTATTTGTTTGCAATGATCGTCCTGTAAGTTATAACCCGAATTGGTGATCATAGCGCCCCTTGTTTTCTTGATCAAATCAAATAATAATTAAAATGTCACCGGCAGAAGTAAATTGTGGATCCCGCTTACAGGGATTGTCTCGTCCTTGTTCCTTTCTGTTCTGCTATTTTTAGGCGACCTGTTTTTTTTGTTCATCTTTCAGTCCTTCATCGGCCACCTCCTATTTACGCAAGGGGATTCGCTCGTCAGTTTGAAAACAAAATGTCGCTTTGTTCAATCAATATTCCCCACTTTATTTACAATCTGTTATACCGAACAAAACAGGCACAATTAACTGTTTTTTAGCCCATCAGCGACCTGGACAATGCTACTCAGTACTCAGTGCGTATTTGAGTCATCTTGTCCTGATTGAGCTGGCCGTGTGCTGCTCCTTGCCGCCTTCCTTCATGGTATGTGCGATTGTTTCTTAATTTTATGTTATTAAATACTCTTCGAGCAAGGTTGACCGCGAAGTTGCGAGAAGAGCTGCTCCGGCGGAACAACCTTAGTAGTTCGTCTTCGTCTTCGCCTTCAATTTCAGGCACCTGAGCAGGTCTCCTCGGAACTTGTAGGCTAAGTAGCCTTCCGGGCTGATACAGCCCTTCTATTCTGTCAAGGCGTGCCTTCAGGCTGGTTATTTCAGTTAGACATCTCCTCTCCATGCCTATCATCCGTTGCAATAAATTAACAGTAAAGTTCTACCTGTCCTCCCAGTGTACCCCCCCTTGCACTGCTCCCTGTCCCTGCCCTGCACCCTGCTCTTGCCCCTGCCCTGCTCCCTCCCCCTCCCCCTGCACTGCTCCCTCCGGACCCTTCCCCATTGCTGCTCCCTCCCCCCATTGCTAACTCACCATGCTAATTTAATCTTTGCTAATTTAATCAGTTTTTGTTTTACTTTTACATTTTTACCTTTTAAAGAAGCCCTCAAAGTCCCTGCAGGAAACATTAAAATGCTGGTATTGAAAAATTTCAAATTGAAATTTGAGACTGAAATTTGAGATTGAGAGCAATGCACTGAGAGCAAGTATATGCACTATGTAATTTACATGTATGCACTTATGTACAACTTGTGCACTTATTTTTGCGCGGAATGTTTTGCGGTCGATTTTGCGGTCGATTTTGCGGTAAAGAATTCCTATACAAATAAAACGTTCGCGTATTAAGCATACGCGTAAAGCCGGCCTACGCCATGCTACGCCTATGCTACGCGTATGCTACGCGTATGCTACGCGTATGCTACGCGTATGCTACGCGTATGCTACGCGTATGCGTAAACCCTGCCTAGGCCACATACTACGCAAAACAAAAGCGTTCGCGTAATCCTACGCGTATAGCTTAAGCCGTATACATCATGTATGTAGAATTAAAAAGACTACTCGTGTGCGTACCTAGGCCAGTTTTAAAAAAACATGTAAGCACACAAATTTGCTCAGCTTGAAAATTCTTACTTGGAAAAAACATGGTTACAAACAAATTTTCTGGTGATCTGTGTTGTTTATGAGTGGTGTTCACTGGTTTTTCTAAGCAAGAAAAGCACATAGAGTTTTGGCTGGTAACTTGTTTTTACTGAATAAGACTTAATTGTTTGTGCTCAGCAATTTTTGTGTACTTAGGCCTACATATGTTTTATAAAATTGGCCCTGCTCTGGAGCCAATTTCATAAAACATGTAGGCCTAAGCACAACAAAATTGCTGAGCACAACAATTAAGTCTTATTAAGTAAAACAGGTAACCATCCCTCCCTGTGCTTTTTTTGCGCTTGCGTGATTTATCTATCACAGAGTTGCAGGTTTTTACTAAGACCAGAAATCATGTAGTTTTCAATGGACTTTTCAATAAACTTTTTAAGTGTTGTGTTTTCAATGTTAATAAAATTCGTTTGGATGTTGAAGTGCTTGGCAATGGATGACTTTTAGAATTAGAAGTCTCCCTTTCGACCATGGGCTTAGTGTTCGTTGAGTCCAGTTTATAATTTATCTTTTGTTCTGCCTCTAGACCCGTACCCCTTTACTGTAAACCCAAAATGTACATCAATACATGTACATGTACAGTACTGGTGGATACAAGTCGTTTTATACGTGGCCTGTTTACAATACACATACATTAATTAGGTAATACATGTGTAACAGTGCGAGGACCGGTCATTACTGCGTGATAATGACCGGGTTGGGGGATGACCGCTGGTAATGGATCGAGCCGAAGGTATAGCAACGCGCTAGCGTTAGCAGACGACACGCGCATTTTGAAAAATGCCGCGCGTATAGATACAAACGTTCTACGCGTACATTTTATAGCGCGCAGTATCAAGATTTGACGCGTCCTTGTTACAAGTTACCGTAGAACTGTTGCATTCGGCCAATCATTGGCTTATATGATGCTTGATTAATGCTGGTTCAGGGAACATTTATTCGCTTCTTCTTGAAACCCATGATATTACTACCTGGGCCCAATTTCATGACTCTGTTAACCACAGAATTCCTCGCTTACGGTCACCATTTTCCGCCAACCGCGCTAGCAGAAAATTTATTTGCTCACCCGGTATAGCCACCCTTTTTTATACTATGAACTCACGCGTAGGCTTGCACGTAGGCTTACGCGGAAAGCATGCCTTAGCAGAATTTACAAGCTTAGCAGAAACATTTTATTGACGTATCATACGCGTAGCGTGCTACGCGTAAACGAATATGCGTATAGTGATAATAATTTCGAGCATAACTGTATCTACACAGCAATTGTTTTCCCGCCGAGTGTGTTGTCATGCATTGTTTGTTTTGTTAATTTTGACTGAATAAATAATTAATGTATGTCTTCCCACACAATCTACAAATACCCTGTAAACACTGAGAATGTAGACTGCTCATGATGGGAAACGACGAATCGACAATGAACCATAAGGAGATACTCCTTAGCTGTATGATACCTAGACTGAAAAAGATATGTAAATTTCAGATTTTACTAATATAACTATAGTTTGCAATACCGATACATGAGCAACGATCTGTAACAAACAAATAATGATATTATGTGCAGCGTCTGTTTAAGAAAAAATATGGGGCCCAGGCATACCCCATTAAAACAAATGTTTACCATTAATAAACATTTTCAGGTCATAAATATGCTGTCCAGAACACTTTAACGTTAGTCATTAATTACAATAATTTATTATTATTAAAATAGTCCCAGTATTGGGCCTAGGCCCTAATTTTATTTAGTTGGCTGAAAAGTTCTTTTGAAAAGTAGAGAGGGTTCTAAGGCAGGCCTAGTTAACATTAGGCCCTAATGTTATAGTTTGTTTGAAAACAAATAATAAATAGCCTAATGTTATAAATGTCATTGCCAATAATTATTTGTGTACCTAGGCGATCAATTAGGGCCTAGGCTTTAGGCCTACTCATTATTAAATAATTGAATAAAAAAAAAATTGGTTAGTCACCTAATACTAGTAGTAGGCCCACTACACAAATGTCGGTGATTTAATCATAAATAATAACTTCATAGGATCATTTAAAAAAAAAATTCTTGCAAAGTTTTATTTCAAAAAGTAGGCCTGGTAGTACTAAGGTAGGCCTAGAAACGTACTAGAGAAATGTTTAAAGTTTTATTGATTTATTTTATAAAAATCACAAACATTTTTTTAAAGAATCTTGTGTGGGCATCAAAAAATAAAAGGATTAATTAGGATTTTTCTGAAAATGAGCTCGCCTTGAGAAAATATTGAAATAAACAAAAATCATCCCCTGTTTACAACAGATTCAAACTTAAGTTCTTTGTAAATTTGACACAAAAAACATTAACAAGTTGCGTTACAAGTGCGTTCGTTGTAGACAGTACTTTTACATTTTGTACATGTTAGCTGAAACTTGGGTGGACGCCTGCTCAAAAAGTCTGATGCGGTGTTGGTTGTGCATTATTTGTGCAAACACAGAGGCATGGTAATTTGTTGATTTAAAAAAAAACACACTTGGTGACTAGATCATTCAGTTTCTCTAACCCTTGTTGACAAAAGTCAACAACATTTCCATGTCGTATTATCGCTTCTGGAAGATAGCAAGCAAGAATGTGCATGTAGGGTGTTACATCTTTAGTTTGATACAACTTGCTGTACATACATGTATTTACCCAGTGCCTAGCTGCTTGCTCATATCTTTAGCTGTGTTCGCACTGGACTTTTTTGGGGGGAAGGTTTTACCGAGACGATGGTAAAATAAAAAAAAATGGTCAAATGTTACCACTGTTCCCACTTGGACTTTCGACACGGGAAAATTTTACCGAGACCGTGGGAGAAGTAGCCAAACTGTCATTATAATGACTCGTGAGGGCGCTTTGCGTGACCTTTTTGCATTGACCCCGGTGTACCCATTCGCGATCGCGCGGTGGTTCTGGAATGTATGTCAGCAGCGAGCAAGGCCGAAAATGCGTGGGTGTGCTTCCCGGCACTATCAGCCTGAACCTGCCTCGGATCGAGTTTCGTTAAAAATAATCCCGCCCCTCGGCTCGGTGATGTTAAAATAATCCCGGCGCTAACTGGTCAAGTGACACATGATTTAATACAGACTTTTATTTCAAACCCTGTTCTCGAGTGGCCCGCAAACAGTGTTCTCAGGTTGCCAATTACGAATGCCGAAATGCATGTGGAGTGCATGTAGGTCAAAATTCCAGATGATGTCATGCTTTGTTTATATGTGCACCTTTCTATGAGCGAGTCTGTACGTCCCTACATGTACTTCGTCTGGCGTCCCGACTCGGCTCTCATACGAAAGCGCGTATGTAAACAAAGCCATAACTTCATTATTTGTCAGGTCTATTAAAACTCTCAGTGAACTTCAAAAATAAATTACATCCAAATTTGTATGATAGCGTACCATTTTTGTTCTTCTCATCATTTATAATGCTCAGTTAGTAAATGACTACTTACATTTTTTAGTCAGAGGAGCCTCAGTACACCATTTTTGTTCTTGACATTCTTCATCTGCTCCCCATATTCACTTAGCAGGGAGTGAAAATCTTGTTCATAAACACCATTCGCGTGTTGGTTCTGGTTATTCGCATTTATTCATGTTTATTCAACACGAGAACAGGGTTTTGAATACAAAAAAAATGTGTACGTAGTACGTACCTGAGTTTTCCAGATCCTCCATGTACTGAACGAAGTATGCATAGCTATCAACCTCGCGCATCTTCCAGTTGCTCCCATCTTCTGAGAACTGCGGTTGTTTCAGCTCCTGTAAAAACTCCTCAGCTGTCATGTCAAAGTGCTCACAGTAGCACATGAGTAGTCGCCCTTCTTGTGGATATGCTATATCCAGCACATCATACATTCTCAACCCTTCCTTGATCTGCATCAATTCGGCATTCACTTGCAGAACGCCATAGTGGAGTGCAATTCTAGATACGACTGTATCCCTGTCCTGTAAGGTCACCTTTGGCTTGATAGGGATCCACAAGTGATGAGTCCCTCTTTAGAAGGCTGTTGAAAGTCCCATCGTCAGCAGCTCGCAACAACTGTACAAAGAAGAACGCAACTCGGAGAACTCTCTAAATACAAAGTTACAAAACCTTTGACCGTGAGTGTTGCCTTCCCTGCAATCAATCCCTTCAACAAACTCTCCACAAACAAGTAAGCGTACAGTGTGCAAGATGCAAACGGAATGCCACATGTACAATGTGTAACCAACATAATTAAATTGGTATGGTTTGAAAGATACACATTAATTTCAACTTTAAAATGAGGCATCAAACGTCAAAATCTGATACTATTGAGTTTTGATTGATTTCCCAAGATAGGTCAAATTGACCATTGGACCAATTAGTTCAAAGGTTTAGGCATTGGGACAACGGTAGCCTACTTAATAGTCTGTTAGGATAACTGCCTGGAAATACACATTATATTGTAACACTTTGTCTAATATTTTAAGATGTTGAATAAGATTAAAACTGCTGCAAACTGGCTGGAATGACCTGAAATATACAAAGTTAAGAGGGCCTAATATTTCGATCTGAACAAGATCTTCTTCAGAGACAAAATGGCTGTGTACAAGAAACGATCATACATGTTTCTTGTACACAGCCATGAAGATCTGGTTAAGGTCGAAATATTAGGCCCTCTTAACTTATTTAATTTTAAAATGTTGACGTTTAAAAAAAAAATACTTTTTAATAAAAAAAAAAAATAAAAAAAATGCATGGGCCTGCATTGAATATCTACCGGTAATTAGCGCTGCTTCGGCTGCTTCATCATGGAATTTAGTGTGTGCGCGTATACGTGTTGATAATCAAAGTTGTGCGATTGCTAATTGTCTGCATCAAATTTTATAGGCCGACTGGCTATATGTTAGATAAGCTATCAGAAATGTCCATACTAAATTTATTAAATTGTACTATTTGTGACCTGCTCCAACGAAACCCACGCAAAGGTGGGGTTTCTTTTATTTGGAAAAACAAATTAGAATAAAAAAATAAAAAAAATAAAAAGTTAACCTAACATGACAAATGTAACCATGTAAACTATCGAACGGTCGGTTAACCGTGTAACCGTTGCAGGCTTACATGTAAGTGGCATTACTGTGGCGGATTCTTGACCCTGGCCGTATTGATGAGCTTCTCGCGAGCATGGACATTGAACAACCGGTCACTGTATTCAGGAAATCTCATCTTGACGTAATCTGCATTTAGCACAAATAAAACCCATTCATTTGTATCAGTAAATATTGTTTTACAGCCAGGTAGAACACAAACTCTAGTTTGAGTTTTGCTGCATTTGGAAGAAAATTACTTGAATAACAGTACACGCACAATGCTGTGGAATACTGGCCATGACATAATTGAATCGTCACTAAGCGTTTTATTGTATTCCATATTTTTTTTTTAAATTTATCACTCTCAAATCAAGTTCATATTCAAATGACCTGTAACAAATTATATCGTGACTTGCTTTATGAAAGTTCTTGTGACAGGATTTGTGGACTGGAATATATACAACACTGATGGAAATTTAGCATTAAAGTTTGCTAATAGGTAATTTCAAAACCTGAAAAGCCAAATAAATAAAATTTCAGGGCCTTCTTTCAGCAGCCGATTTTATAAAATCTTAATTAAGCAATCATGGCGCAAGCCCCCTTGTGCCACAATTTATTGTGTAAGCTGCGCCATTTTTTTTGCCTGCTAAACATTTTGCTTACAAATGTTTGACGAAAAATGTTGACAGTGCGCAATAAATTATGGCGTAGCTGGCGCAGTCAATTAAAGTGGCGCTATTAAGTTGTGATGTACGTAGCAATTGAAAATTACATATTTTACCAGTAAAGTGTAATTGATGTTTATTGAGCTTGATAAAAGAGACTCGCAGCTTTTTTACCAGTGACAGAATTTTTAACATTGCTGCACGATTCCGTGGAAAGTTGGACAAAAACATTTTTAAAATAGCAGGCGGAAGTGATCGACGACGATTTTGTGAAAGAACACAAATATATGTAAACAGTCTTCGCAAACACAGGATTATTTTGGCATTGACTTGACCCAAGAGCGGGATTAGTTTTCACAAACATTGATCTCATGGGTTCAGGTATCTGATGGGTAGCACACCCGGTAATTTAAGTCTCGCTCGCTGTAGGGCCGGTTAATTGCTGACAAATATTTTCCGGCCATGCAAGTAACATGTTTATCCGACATCCATTTCAAATTCAGGAAAATTGTTTGCGTATACCTGTCCTCGGACGTAAACTTGTAAATAGTTGCACAGCTACGCCAAGTTTCGTCAAATGGGTTCGTAGAGAAATGTCGCAACTACGCAACTTTTTATGCCACTTTTAAAAATGGCGCAAGCTACGCACTTTTTGTGTGAAATCTGCTGCTGGGTATGGCTTACTTCTGATTGTTGTAACATCCTGAGCAGGCAGGCCTGGACGGGGTGCTTGCCCCTTGAAAAGGTTGCATGCGCTTCCTGTTAAGGAGTGAGTCTTAAGAATGTCATTGCCAAATGCTGCCTTGAAAAGTGCGTTGACCATCTTTCTGAGATGGTCAGTTGGTAGGATGGCCAGTATGTCTGCCGACACAAGTATCTTCTCTCCACTGCACAACTGATAAATTAAATGAGAATGGAAATATTTTAGTAAAAAATATAAATATTCTGTATTATTGAAGTATTAATGGTGGGATTTTTTTCCGCAATGAGCCAATAACGTTACAACTTAAAAAACGTATACAGTCGTGCATGTTTTAAAATATTTTAACATTTTGTTTGAATTTATTTTGTTTGACTGTGGCGACAGAGGTGCTGATGGTTTTGACACCTGACAAAAGAAATTTGAATTTTGAGGGTACTTGAACTATATCACATGACCTGACACAAGACCACGTTATGAGCAGACACTCGCTAGGGCTCAAACGATGACAAATTATGTCTTTCAATTTTAAAAGTGGGTTGAGACTTAAATTGAGACTAGGTTTTCTGTTTGACTTTTGTTGGACTCGCGGCACTCTAATTGTAGTGTCTCGACCACAGCACTGGATTTTTTTTACAGAGTTTTGAAGTTCACCGGTAGGCCTATATGTATTTCCTCTTTCAGTTGTCTTACAATGCATACATGTACACATTGTGTAGAATAATTGATAGAGCTTGTCTTGTATTAAATTCTATCTCCTCTTCTACAGGCTCATACAGCGCTTTATGTACCTCGTCTCTTACAGGGACAAAATCCGCGAACATGACGGCACTATTGTTCAACAGTGGCTGCGGATCCACCATTCATTAACTTATTGACGTATGAAGATCTGTGTAGTGGGCACTTGTTTGTATCACAGAAATGTGTCCAGCATCCGCATGATTGGTCGAGTTATGCGAGTGTTTATGATGCCCATGGCTCTGATACCGCCAATAATGATGGGGTCTTGCAGATCATACATTACTGACCGAGAGAGTTGATTGTTTTATCGGTGGATAGGTAGAGATTGGTGTGTTCCTTTGATGTGGCCATGGTGGTGATGATAATATACCGCAGCCCTATTCTTAAATGGAATATCTATTTCCGCGATAAGCTTTCAAACGACTCTTCTCTCCTATTTGTTCCAGATGATTGTTGAACTCTTTAGGCGATCCTGCTTGGGGGCTTGCATCAGGGCCATATGCCTCACAAACTGTTCTTATAGCAAGGAAGGTGGCCGACTCCTTACGACTCCATGGCAAATGCTTTTCACGGCCAAGTTTGCCAGTTGTAGACTTGACCTGTTCGTAGTAAGTAGTTTTGGGTGTGAAACTTTTTACACCGGACTTTTGTTTTCCACAACTGTCTTAAATTAAGGAAACAGTTACAATCAATGTAAAATGTCTATTTCAAGTTCAAGTGGCAAACGATTCATGCTTTTGTTAGTACCTTGTGTGCATACACAATAGTTTGTTCAAAAGCAATTTGGCCGAAACAACAATTTTTGTTAAATATCAGAATAGCGAAACTGTCTGAATACGTATGAGTTGTACAAAACCATTAAATAATCTCACTTACCTTCTTAAAAATTCCCAGCATCTCAACAAGGAGTGCTCACAATCCCAGCACATACTGTACATGTTCTCTCTACCGCAGTTATCTAATTGGAGGTAGTGTTTGGGGAAGGTGGGGTATTTGACTAGTGTTTGAAAGTGGACGTTGGTGGTGTTATTGCTATCATGTGGAATCTCTTTTAGGTCAATAAATGCATGCTGGCCTCTACCATGGACTATAACTTCCACATTGAGCAAAGGGACTTGGAAGTTACCAGGAATGTAGGGAGATGTGTGGATTTCTGGTCTATGCCATACAGTAGATGATAAGGGACAGATTTGGGGATGATTTTGCTTTCTGGGAGTGCTGGTAGTATTTGCGTCTTTCATTGCTGCAAAATAATTTGATGTCACAGTAAATTATATTACATGTAGGTACATTGTACCATACTAAATCCTAGTTTTTCACACTAGCTCATGAATAAAAGTAAAGTGACCCGAATTCTTACTAAAATACTTAGGTTTGCAGTTTCGTAATGCTATAGTTACGAGACTTCCAACCTTGGATGCTCCATAACCAGGGTGTATTTAAAATATCATTTTACCGTATTACATTTACATACTTGGCGTTAAAATCAAGAATCCCTAAAACGCCTTGACCATCAAAAGCCTAACTGGTGTGAGCTCAATGATTTGGTGCTCCTTTGCTCCTGGTACCCTCCACAGGCCAGTTGCTTCATCAGTGACGGCCTGCTTCCACCAGACGACCTTGGCATACATTTCGCCATTGTCCTTGCACAGAAGGATGTACAGTACTTGTCCTAAGAAAAGGTACTGTTAACCACATCGGTTAGCTTAAGTTCTATAGAAGATACAACTGTCTTTTTTGCCTCTTCTTCGAGGCAGGTGTACTTCAGACACCGTGGGTGTTTCTTCTGTGCAAAGAACAACTTCTTCATATTGGCGCTGCTGATGCCCAGTGACTGCAGATATAATAGCGGCCCTGTCCTTCTGATCAAGCACCGTTTCTTGGTGCTGATTGTCATCATCTGAAATTTGTTAGGGATTCTTAACTGTTAGCCTGTTATACACAATAAATCGTTTGGCTCTCAATGTTAATACTTGTATAATATTGGATGGCTTTGAGGGGGAACAAGAATATATTGATATAGAGAGTGCAATATATTCTTGTATATTCCCAAAATCCATCTAATAACTTCCCCCGATGAGGAAAATATCAAAAGTAATATTGCAGTCAACCGGGTACTTTTACTTTTTAAAACTGGAAGCCTGATGTAAACATTACAAAATTGTACTTGTTTGACTCCAAGTGTCGGTCTGATAATGCATGTGACATAATACCCTTTTTTTGTGGAGCCGATCACATTTGTTCAAGTTTTCACCCAAATGAGTAAATATGTTTGTATATGAAGCACAATGCATTGCTTGTACTAATCAAGATTAGAACAATTGCCTTAGCCCTATTGAACTCTATGGGCAACCTAAACAAATCTTTAAACTGCCTTTAAAAAAGGCTTCTTAAAGGTAGAATACACCATTTGCAGATATTGAAAATATTTACTACCGAATTATTAAGAAATATCTTACTCATTTGAAAGTAAATAATGATTCTAGGCATCCAGCAAAATGATTGCGCTAGATATCTTGTAATTATTCAGAAAATCGCGAAAAAACAAAGATACAGGGGTGTAGCATAAGAATAACTGCTCGACGCCAGTTGAAAACAAAAGCTGTTTTTCGTGCTTTTTTCGGCATCCATGAGTGTAAAACTTCGGACAGGTCAGTTAAACAATATTTACTATAAAATACAACCCCCCAAATCTACCCATTCCTGATAATCCAAGCAATTACCAATGGTGTATCCTACCTTTAACCCTACTTAACCCTACAGACAGGAGTATGTGCTAGCAAATCCCCCGAATCCAGTGACTTGATTCAATAACGCTGTGCCATTTCATTGTATCCTTCCTGTGAGATGTTGAACATATCTAAAACAAACATCTTCTCATCAATGTCATCTTGGCATACTACTGGGCATGCACCGATACCAGAACATTAAATTTCAGTCAAAAGCCCGTTTTCAAACAAACGGGTGTGAATTGGCTTTTTTTTCTGGGTTTTTCCATACGGTGCAATTTTCTGATGCCGACTCATCTTTTTCATCTTTATTTTGATCGAGCTCAGCCTTCAGTTTATTAAACTCATTATTCTCAATTTTTTGTCTCTTTGCTTTCTCGTCACTCAAATTATTTTCAGGTTTTCGTTTTCTAGAAGTACCTGTTGTATGAGGTAATTTTAATGTGTAGCTAGACGATTTCCATCGATCTAGTTTCTCGATCACTGGCATTTACTTCATTCTGAAGAGTGTAAATTCCATAGACAAGTAAGAACCAGTGGTTTAAGTACTTAGTAGGTAGTACACCCTTCAAGACAATTAGACAAAAAGAGAATAGAAAAGTAGAAAAGACCTAAGTTCAGAGGCCTTCCAAAACTTCCTGGTGTCAAGTTTTCTTGGTACTCTTGACCGACAGCTCTTGTGGTGGTGTTATGGCCATGAGTCGTTGATTGACATCATTCGCTTTTGTCCCAATGTACCACATTTGTTCATGGTTTGTGCTGTCAAACCACAAACTCATGAACTGCCCGACGACCCCCAGAAGCACACAATGCATATAATCAACCGCAAATCCTTCAACAACATCAAATTGCGGAAAAACATCAGCAATGTTGGGCCTTTAATGCCAGACACCGACTCCCCACTCTGTACAGCAAGAACAACATCATCTTCATATCTTTGTAGAGAACGCATTTCAGTTTCTTGAGGAAGAAATGGATAACATCGGACATATCCATTTCCTTTAGGAACACGCTCGACTGGATGATAACACCAGTCGCAGTCATGCAAACCATTAAACTTGGTGCAATTTGGAACAACTGGTCTGGCTACCGAATCGCATGCAGAACAAAGAAAGAATACCCTGCTCTTAACCGTATGGTTTGTTAGTGGATTTTTCCATCGAAATCCTTTTTCACCTAGTAAGATTAGCTTCATCTTTAAGTGGTTTAAGAAATGTGCTCATGCATGGTTTTGTTCCAAACCACAGCCCTGTGACAAGAACATTTCTCTTTCTGTCATTGTAATGCAACTCATTGATGGTACGCTGAACTGGCCAAAGGGGCACGGTTGGAGGATTTAAAAACGGGAACGCCATCAATATTGAACGTCAGGGTGAAGTCATCGTCGGTGATATTTCCAAGTAAGGATTTAACCTTGTTGCCAGTACACACATCATTCCTTGAGCAAGCTATATTTACCTCGGATTTCTTTGTACAACCACGTACAACTTTAGCTTGGCTTTCCAACAATTCTTTCATTTGTTTCTGCAGTGGTAATGAAATAAAAAAGTTACCTGCTTTTATATGCTCTTCAGTGTTATAGGCACCTTGGCATTGTGGACATAGACCTTCTTGTTCCATCACTCTTTTTTCGCCTAGATATAGTGTGTACAAACTGAACAATACAAATCGACTTTAACATCACCAACTACACCAATAACCTCCTTAGAAAACAAATATTTTGATTTAGGAGGACACGAGGGAAAACAAGTGAAAAAGTTTCAGCAAATCATTTAATCCTTCCCCACTTACACCATGAAGTAGTATATATGACAAGATCATCACAGTCGCTTGATCTGTGGTAACCTCACAGCCTGGTAACCTCACAGCCTGGTAACCTCACAGAAAGGATCACCACCCTGGAAGACATTCCCTGTTAAAGTGAAAAGAAAAAATATTCCTCAATTTGTTATTTACCTGACCCAGGCATATTTAAGTAGAGGTTAGTAAGTTTACTTTAAGCTATAGATGTTGATTACAGTCATTTTACCTAGGCCTAGCAAGAGCCCCGCTGTGGCCATGTTTAAAAATGGCCACAGTAAGAAATATACATGTACTTCACCATCAAGAAAAGATTTCTTACAGTAAATGTTCCACCAAGAAATGCATCGAGATGTTACAATTATTTTCTTTCCACTATGGAAATCAACTTCAATTTCCTTTTTTTACAAATGCCCATATTAAACTACTAAAACCTGCAGTATCTATTGGTTGTCCACCTTCATCTTCTAAATGTAAGTCGTGACATTTTAATTGGTACACAAAAGTAAAGTAGAATTTTTGACATGACATGGCTTAAGCAAACATAAGAAACAACATGTACCCACTAACAAACTTTCACTGGGTATTCTAAGATCATAATTCTTTCCTTCAACCTCAAAATTGTATAATGATAGCATGCCATGCATAAATGGATAATAACAGTCTGTGTTTGCACTTCAATCAAGTGCAACCTGCAAAATATTTACAGATAGGATCCTATTTGATACATGTATAAAATAGGAACATTTGCTGTAATGTGGAATAAATGTTAAAGTTAACATTTTTCAACTGCAACTAGGATCAACTATGCAACTCTATGAATGTTTCAGTTCTTTTCTTTGTCCCGTTTGATGCCACTTAGAATAGTTTTCACCTTGTACTTAACATCCTTCCACGACCGCTGATTAAGAGCAGGATGCATTTTGTCAATGTATGCTTCACACTCACTTTTACCGGGAACTCTGTTACACTTGAATATTTCGTATAGTCTTCTCCAAACAGCCGAAGTTTCGGATTTGCTCCATGGCCTTCGGGGTTTAGGGGCATGCAGTGCCTGAAAGAAAAAACAATGCACACTGCAACTGAGAACTCGGTCAAGATTACACAACACAAAGTGGCTTAAACCTGTAGATGGCTTTTTGCTAGTTTTGTTCACTGTATAAAATACGCCATTTGTGTGCAAGGATTGAATAATCCAACATTCACATTCCACATTTAAATTGTAGCCTTTAATAGTTTTGCTATTTCAATGGTCTCATAGACTGGCATAGACTGGTTTGAAACTGATGGTTACTGCAATCTGCCTTGTTGCTCAAATGCTATAAGGAAAATGAGTTAAACCAACCATTGGACTTTCCTGTTAGCCTGGGACCTAGTTCTGGAGACTGCATCGGGCTGGACACTGCAGAGGCACGGACATCTGTCGCATCTCCAGTGCGTCGTTTCTACCTGGTGTGTGTTGTGGACCCTGCTGCTTTTAAAGTACCGACTAGATTATACAGCAAAAACATTTTTTAAATGTGTTTTAGTAGATACATCATTAGCCACACCTTCCTGTTTTGGTATTATCTGCAGAGCATATTGTATACGCATGCTCACAAAAATGACAACAATCTGAGCTCTAATTTTGTCACTGCAAACCTTTAGGTCCTTATATGCACTCTGCTGGCAAATCACACAATTGATCACATAGCTTATTCTATTCTGAGCCATACCTGATTCATCAAATTCTTTCCGAAATATCTGTTCACAAAGTGTACTGAAATCAACAAAAGTGTCGGATGGAACCTTCAATCCACCAAAGTCACTACTGCTGGTGTCCCAAACTTTGTGGTGGATGAAGAGTTGAGATGGGTGACTAAATACAGTGTCGGAAGACAGCAAGGCTGACCGACATGTGTTGCACGGGCTAACAACCTCATGACCTATGAGAACTTTTCTGGAAAGATAGCCAGCTATGTACATGTATGACTAGTATGTTGCTCAAGCAAGTTGAGAGCAAATTGTGTTACTGGAACATGCAGTGAATTTATAGTAGACCTTTTATGATGATGATATGATGATATTTATTTATTGTCTCCTCATACAAATATGGAGACATTTGTCTTGTGTACACTGCCGATATAAAATTACATACAAGCTTAACAAAACAAGTTATATATAAATTCATACAAATTAGACACACACACAAACTCAACTAGCTTTACCTTAATACATACGTACTGTGGACATTTCTTTGTCTTCGTGTAGTTAAAATAACGTTGACTAAATACTCATTTTTCTCGCTTCCCCAAAACAAATTTACCCTCAAATTTTAATTCTGGGCCTCTCAGCTGTTTCTTCTATCTTTTCTATATGTAACCCTGACCGATAGCGCAGATCCATGGTAATTTAAGTCAAAGATTTCCTACCAGATTGACCGATTTCTGCCCATTCAGGTGATAACACAGATCCACCGTGAGTAGACTATACAAATAATACATAGTAATACACACTTAATTTCTATTGTATGAGTATTAATCTTGGTAGAATACCTTGCTTTTTGCATCACAGAGTATTTAACAGTTCCACCTGAAGTTCTTTGTTTAGATTTTGGTATTTTATGGCCATTTTTTTCAGCTGCTTGTTCTCCACTTCCAGATCCACATTATGGGCTTCAACATCACGACATCTTTTTTTTTGCGTTCTTCAGTTTGGTGAGGCACTCGTGGCTTTCATAAGCTCTACTTCTTGACGTCTGACTTGTTGGTTGGTCCTTCAACATGGCTGCAGGGAACAGAGGTGTCTATTTCCTCTTTACCAAGTTCTTCGTCATGATCGCCTTCAAGCTCTTCTTCTTGGCTATATCCTGGTCACGTCTTCTGTCTTTCTGCAATTTTAAGTAGAGGTACAGGTACAGGTATGGTACATGTACATTACTTGTACGGCTGTCCACCGAATAATTTAGTATTCATTATTCAAAACTGCATTTGACTAACATGTGAATATTCCCTTTTTATGTGTGCCAGAAAAAGCTATTAAAATAATCGCTATAATGTGGAATTTCTACAGCCATGTGGCTTCAGTGCTGCATGCAATATGGCGGGTAGCTGCCCCTAGAGGGCAGTATTTTATCAATTCAATGAAAGCTGTAGGAGAAAATCTCAATGTTTCAACTTACCCCGCGTTCTTACTACATGTAATTCTCATCCCTACTACTGCTTCCAGTTACTTTGCTTATCCGCATACTCCAAGATGGAGCCAAAGATGGTCTCCCACTTGAAAAATAGATTGTCAGCTGCATCTGCCATGATAATGCGGAAGTCCTGTTCGATCTGTAAGAAAGTGGCAATGCAATTCAGAATTAAAACTAGATTTCAGGCAGGATCTGTAATAGGTAGGGAGGCTTTTGCGAGCGAAGTAAGTAAACAAAAATTAAAAAGCCAGGCTGGCTGTCCAGGGTGTGAAACTTTCGACTATGAACATTGTTAACATAACTGTAAAATAATGTTTTGGCATTTTATTTGATCAGCATGATAAAAACTCTCCATCTCAGTAAATTATCGGCCATCAAGCAATATGTGAGCCTCAAGATATTTCGAGAAATGAGGACGACACACCCATCCCCTCCCACCCTTCCCCCACTTAAAATTAAAGTGGACTGACATGTCAAGTCCGATATATATAACTTAGTTAGCACAGCACCCTTTAAAGTGAACCGAGAAAATAATAATGAAAAAAAAATTAAAAAATCGGGAAGGGATTTCGAGTAGTATCTTGTGGGAAAACATTGTTTTGGGGGGCTAGATTGTAAGTTAAATGCTCACCATTTCTTCTTGAACATCGGGTACAGTGGTGCTGATCTACATGTAGTTGATCCTCTCCTGATGGTTGTTGATCCTGTGAGAAGAAATACACATGAACTTAAAAAAAAAGGGCTACTGCCGTACTTTGTACAGCATTTGTTTCTCGCAAGTTCAAAGACATGTGTCTCGTCTGATAGCTGAAACTAGAGTGGTGAACAAACTAAGAAGTATAATGGGCTGGCTATCCAATTTAAAAGCAATAAAGATGGGAAACCAAAGGAATGCAATAAGTGGCTTTTTTAGCTAGGTAAATGAGATATGGTGAGCAGGACAAAACTGAGGCTTGGCTCAGTATTAATTTAGTAATGACAATCAATCAATTAGGGAGCTGGACACAACCAGGTCAAAGTATTAACTATATCTGGGCTGTTGTTGAGGGCCATGTACAAATTAAGGGTCAAATGTTTATTTCCTAGGTTCTTTTAATCTATAATTATATGGACGTACGAAAACTCTACACATGTATCAGTCATCGACTAATATGTTTCCATGATTTAATAAATACATTTAAAATTACTCAACTGCATGTATGATTTTAGAAACGACACTACTCCATATAAAACTTACATGTGATGATGATTTACATTCCTCGATTTACATTCCACTTGTAGCAACGAATATACCACAATGGCAACATTCTAATGTGGCTGTAGATGAATGGGGGGGGGGGGGGGGGGGGGGGAACACGGTCAGGGTATGTCCTGCTGTATAGGCCTTATGTAGAACTTCTGTGAGCTAAAAAGCTTCAAATCCTTTGCAGAGCATGGACCGGAATGAACAACTTCAAGAATGGACCTGGACCTGTTTCTTGGTACCATTATCTCAAAGCCCGTAGTAAGCTCTTTTTTCTGCAACAAACTTTTAACAAAGTAAAACATACAATAATATTAATAAGACTATTTATAATTTATATAAGAACATGTAAATTGGTTGTGGCGTGATGAGGCAGTATATGCACACGCAGTATATATGCACACACAATGTCTAAAAATGTGCATAGTATATAAATTTAATGTACATTATTTTGCAAATAAACAAAGCAGTCCACATCTGACCTGCTTTTTCTTACTTCAAATTTTATCCTACTTCTCTCGTACTTTTTATCTGGATCTGCTTAAAAGCCTGCGTTGTGGATCAGGCAAAATGCAAACCTGGCAGCATGGACAGAATGTTAAAAGCCCTGCTGTTTAAATTGTAATCACAATTGTCATGCTATCTTAATTCCATTAATGCCATTGTCACAACATGTACAGTATGGTGTTTTTTTCTGCAAGGTTGTTCGAGTGCTTTTTACACACGTCTGTTTGGAGATTGAAATTACACATCAAAGTTATCATTTCAAGCAGATGTCACAATATGGTATTAATTACTGAAACATGATAAAAGCCTTTTGTATACCAGTTCATAGCACACATACACAACTAACCTGAATTACAATTTGAAAGTCATGCTCAATCAAGCTTTTAAAAGAGATCATGCACATCCTTCTCAACTAGTCCAAGTCTATCCAGGTCGATGCAGTAATCAGTGAGCTCTTGGAACACATCACACAATCTGAAACGCGTTTTTCTCTGGCGCTCACCCAGAGCATCACGTAGTACATACTTTAATATCCCATGGGAAGCAAGCTAGAGTATAAGAAATAATAGTGCAATTAAAAACAGAGGAAACCCAGATTTGAATGCCTACATGTAATTACACCTTGTAGATAAAACATGTCTTAATCTGGTGCAGAATTACATCTAATGCCACCCTGTCAAACCATTGTTCGGCCATCCGTGACAATATTTGATTGCTATGTGTTAAATGAAAGTACAAGATGACGCAACTTGGTGGTGACTGTTTCTCAATAAACAAATAAATATGTTTTTTAGTATTAGTTTTTAAATCTCGGTTTCCTATTTCTTAAGACACACTGTACACTGTAAACAAAAAATCCTTACTAAGAAAGTTAAGGAGTTAGCTGCAATCTTCCGGATAAGATATCTTGCCTTTTTTTAAATATATATTTGATAATTTCATATCCTGTACATGATCACTACTGGATCCACTTTGGATCTCCTCTTGCATGGCATCTCTCAAAGCTGTAAGTGAAGCCTCATCATGACCATCAGGATACACCCAAGGATGGTAGTTGATGCAGCCATAACTGTCGGTTACTTGTCGCTTTGGTCTATTCGCATCAACCCTCTTTGTAACTCATTTGGAGCTCCCACCTTCAATGTTCCTATTTTGGTTTTCTACCCTTGATAAAAGCTGCTTTAGCAACGAGTCGTACCCCAACAGTGCAACCTTCGATTACATCTCGAAAGGAGAGTGGATATTTACATGTACAATACCTCTTGCTATATGTGATATCTGTTGCTTGCTGGGTGGTTCTGATATTTTTATTAGGTCATCGCAGATTAACCGGACCATTTCACGGCGCAGGGAAGGCTTTGGTCTTTGTTTATCCTAAATGGATCGCAGAGTGCCTTTGGGAATTGGGACCAGGGAATGTCGTATTCAAGTGGCCAGTTTGGATTAATGTTGATTAGGCTGGATCTTGGGCTCGAACTTGGGCTGGAGCTGTGGCTTGAGCTGGTCCATTTTTTGGCCCGAACTAGTCAGCTGCTCAAGTGCTAACTTTAGTAAATCAATAAATACAGAATAACCACGCAAATACATCGTACAACACACACTGCATATGTAACAAAATGTAAGACTTACTCTCTTTTTAGCATCAATGTAGACAGACATGTATAAAGATAACGGTGAACAAAATAATTCCATGATACAATACTGTAAATGGTTTTAAACATTGTTTCTTTATGGCATGTTTGGGTTTTTTAACAAGCACATGTATTTGACTATATGTATGATGCACGTACTAAGAGAAAGAAAAATATGTTCAATTTTCATAAAAGAAAAGTCAGTACTGTGCATTGATACATCAATAAAGTTACTTGTCAGTTACATGAAACTACAAACTAACTGTTCACCCATAACTCAGAAGAAAATGGAACATTCCCATTTCTTTGATATAATACTCATATGGTCAAGTGTAACATGCAGATAATTCAATCAGATGTTCAAAAAAGAAAAGGCAATTTATTGCTCCACGAATGAAATGACAGTATGGTGCAAATTATCTGGCAAGATAAAAGGATGCACATTATACACTCGGCAAAGTTTGGCTTCCTGAATTTTTGCAGATGCAAATATATATTCTTTTGATTGATAAAACTATATTTTATAATACCAAATATATTCTAAAATATTTGTCTAAAATGTTTGCTATCATATAATGTGGAAAAGACAGGGTATTGTACAAATTGCATAAACCCCAAGTTGCATCACAGCATGGTTAGCAAATCGTTTTGTTTTTAACAAACAAAAGATGGTCACTTTTCATTCAATTACAACGCGATTTTCGGGTTCTCAAAAACTTAATATGTTATGCACTAAATGATGACCGCGAGGTAATTCAAGTTAAAATATTGCAGTAGTAAGACAATTATGGCAAAGTGGGCTTCTATTTAATATCTACTCGGTTGCATACTTGGCACACTCGGACTCCTCCAACTAATTTATATCGACCCTTGCAATTACCTTCAAGTATGCACTTTTTTTTCGCAGGGTCTTTAGATTGTTATGATTTGCCGTTTACTATGTTGACTGAACACTAATTTCATGCGAGCCTTGTCACTGCGAATGGAGGAGTAGACCCTTTCTTCTTTATTGATTTGGGTGTGCAAGCTCTCAATGCCGTGTGCCACATTTTGGCACACTCGGGGACGTGGCATGTGAGAAGATGAAATTTTGGTGGGATCCAGTGATCTGGAAAATTCAGTGAAAACATCTTCCTAGGTCCCAGCATTTCTGATTTTGGGTAAATAATTTTAAGAAATTGATGAACTTGACTGATCAAAATTAACCATGGCTTTTTAGTTTTGGGTTAAATTTTGAGAAAAAAACAGGCAATATAATTTCAAAATGCAATATAAAGAATTAAGTTAAATCACACTTAAAGACACGTTTTAAGGACACATACCTGAGAGATTAGGGATATGCCTAGTTGTCAACCAGTGAATGTTCAGGAAAGTAGATGTGTATCTTCCTGATTCCTTAGTCCTAGTACGATTACTAAGGTGACAACAAGCAAAAATCCCCGATGGCTGAAGATTGGCTGTCCATCAACCGAAAATTCCCTCAGTGGTTCACGTTCGCTCAAGCGAAAATATAATTTGTCTTCAGAAATGTAGGCAAAGTCTTTATGCTTGTTGACAATTCGGAAATTCCATCCGTTTTCTAAAACTAATTGAAACTCTTAATGTCTGACAACACATATTGTCCGCGTTTCTTTGGGGGTGCCAAGAATTTGCAGTTCACTGAAAATATTCTTGGTTATCTGCAGTCTAAGTTCAACCAAGCTACCAACTTTCCTCTTGCAGTGGAGTGCCTCCTTGACTTGGGGAAAAACAGGCATCTCCCAAATCAAAAAACCTCATCAAGAATATCCGACGAAATACGTCACTCATCAAATTTAGATGGCCAACCAATGTAGTGTACACTGCAAAAACTGTGGTGTTAAATTGTACACCAATGGTGTAAAATTTGATTATTTTCTGGTGTTTATTTTGGGCAGGGATTTGGGTGTTGAATAACACCAGTTTGGGAACCAAATTATTTTAACACCAATTTTGGTGAACAGTTGTAACACCAAAAGGAGGAATAAAGTAATTTCAAAAGGGTGTTTATATTGGGCAAAGTATTTGGTGTTACTCGACACCATTGTCGGGAATCAAAAATAGTTACACTTTAATTGGTGTTAACTTTAATACAAAAAATGGTGTCAAGTCGATCCGATGTGGTGTTCAGTAGGAAAAGGTTTTTCGTGTTAAACAACGCCCCTGTCTGGAATTACATGATATTTACACAAATGTCAATGTTGTATATAAAACAAATAATGAAAACAAAGCATTTAAACTTGATTATATATTTTTTTATTGCTTCAAAGTTATAATCTGAAAGAATTTCAATACAAATAACATAAGCATAGTTTCCATATCAACAAGGTCAAACATCTCTCAATCAAAACAAATTAGATAAAATGTTTTTCAAAAAATTACACTTTGATTTCAATGATTAAGACAATTACACGTTCACAGAACTGTTTGTAATAAAAGATGGAACTGTTCGTAATAAAAGATGAAACTTTTCAAACTGGAGCATGGCTATAAACAAATCTTGCATGCACTTAAAACCTTTTAAAACATCAACACGGAAGAAAATAAATATATTTTATCTTTTTAGTGCTTAACAAGATAATACGAAAACTACAGTTTATTACCTAGTTATAAACTTGCAATTCCTAAAGATAAAATAAACGTTTTCGCACCATACCAATTACAATTTGAGCATGAAAAGCAAGTGTGTTCTTATCAGTGGAATTCAAAAGGGCAAGTACACACTTGTTTGCCGCCCACAGACCAACACCATAAACCCTGCTTTTCAGTGTGTTAATTGTACTGGTACATGTACATATACTGGGACACAATAATACAAAACCTAATGATAGACAATCCTTTGATAGTACTCTCTTGAAAAACATGTCAGCACCTATTCATTGGTCTTACTTAAAAATAACATGTCTTGGGGAGACATACTGGGAAGAATCATTTCTTGATAAACTTGAAATTAAAGCCAATGGTAAATAATCAACAAACTCACTTAGTGTGCTGACAACAAATTGACTAGGATCTTATTCAAGATCCATTATTTTGGCATAGTTGAGTTCATGCACCTTTGCAGTTGTATCCCTATAGGCTACAAACTGCACAATATTGTTGGTTTACTGTAGAAGTATGACAATTGCTCACAACATTAATTCAAGGAATTCTACAAGTTTTATCTCCTCGGACCGTTCAAGCTTCACAGAGGTGCAATGTATGTTTGAAATACAAGAATAATGCAAGTGCACCTTTTTCTTGTGGTCTTCTGTTTTGGTAATTGGTCTTTTACATCTGTCTGTGAACTTGAATTACCCATGCACTTCCATCATATGGCCAACCACCGTATTAACGAGGAGTCGTCTTGTTTTGTCTTGTAAGCTGTTATACTTATGGTACGCCTTGAGCACGTCCTCTCCACCAGCTTTGGCTCTCAGGATCGTCTGGATAAGCTGATGAAAATAGAACAATTCAAAATGTACTTTGTTTTGGTTTTAAACAAAGAATCAATCAACAGCTAAACTTCAACCCATAGCCATTTCATAAGAGTTAGAGTTGAAATAAAAATGGAAAAACCAAAATAAAATTGTCACTCAATGACAGCTTGGAAGAAAGGAACTCTGAACTTCGTTCCCCCAAAAAATCTCGGCAATCAATGTTCAAATACTGCTTTCAAAAAGGTTTATTGGATGCAAAAGTATGGATTTGGGAAAACTTGAAAATGTACTGAAAACTAGACAGATAAAAGCAATACAGGTACTTCACAATAATAGTCCCTCTCCATGAGCAGTTAGTGGAATTTATGTTGACTGCCAAATTGGAAATATTAATTATAATTATGAAAATACAAATGTATTCCTCCTTAGCTTCAGCTTCTTGACCAACAGCTGGTAAGCTGTGTGTAGAGTCTCCATAAAGTAGCTATGCTTTGGTCTCTTGGAGTAAGGGGTGCTGCTTGTCATGTCCGATTCTGTTTCCAAGGATTGTGTCAATAAGTGTTGTTACAGTACTAACAACACTTGGGCCTCGACTACAGGGAGCTGAAAGTTGCATGGTAAATCAAGTATATGAATGAGAAGGTCAACCTGAGAACGAGAGTGCACTGTATACTGAATTAATACCTTTTTTAAAATGCCCATCAAATATATTGATACAATGATTAAACTAATTGGTAAATGTTGTCATTACATTCGCATGATTTCTGAGTGTTGTAGAGAAGAATTCCACTATCAAACTTCAAGCCAAAAGCAAAACACTTGTCACCACTACACCAGTGAGAATACTGCCTGGTCAGAAACAGAGGCCCTTTGGGATCCCATGTTTTGATGGATAAGACACACCTATGCTAATGCGTGTCAATTTAATGTGCACGCACACAAACGGGCACGCACATGGGACGTGTTTAGACATGTCGTTTGCAGAATGTCGATTCATCATGACAGTCAATTCTAAAGAGGTTTAAAAAGACTTACCAAGTTCTAACAACTCTTGAAAATCGTCTTTGAAAGGGACGATCTTCTGAAGGTTCCTACGACTTTCGCAAACTCTTGTAATTGGCATCTTGAAGTTTTACTGACTGTAGTTAACATGGCACAGACAGAAACACAATCATGACGAGTCAACTCCAAGACCGCAACCGAAATCCAGAACGTTCTTCAGCGATATCCCATAATTTCTTATCAACCAATCAGAGGGCTTTATTTCACACACGCATGCGCACGCAGTCGTGAACCACATAACGATCGAGGCTCGATATTGTGTTTTCCTTTACTATACCCAATCCGCATTGCTTTGCGCTTGCACCGTCGATCGAGGACCGAATTTTTCTATTCATACCGCCGACCGAGGGTCTTTCGTTTCCTTTGTTCTCCTTTGTGTCTCGCCCCTCGGTCGTTATGTGGTACAAGAGCATACACACTGTAACTGCAAAATAACAAGAGCCTTGACGGTGCAGATAGTGCCATCGTTAAGTTGCACTATGGAGTTATTTCGCTTAAAAGATCTGTGGTAGTCCACACTATGATATAATATACCATTGTGCTTAAATCTCTCGTAGTAATGTGCCTCGTAAGTTTTTAACTGGTAATCAAAATGATGGTCTATTGCAAGCCGATGTTCAACATGAAGCTGACCAACTATAGGCTTGCCCAGCAACTGGGTGTCTCCGATTTGTCTTCTCATCACAGGGCGGTGTGCACCAACATGGGTAAGGCTAGCAAATAATTCTTTGCAAGCATCACTTGCATCATTCATGCAGACCTTTGCGAGTTGTTGAGTTCCTCTGTAAAGCTGGAGATTGACAGCTAACTGCTGAGGAACAAATTGTGTACCATGAGTCAGTTTCAAAAGAAGTTGGTTGTTCCCCTCAAATGAAAAGGTGGAATTTGACCATGCCAGTCCCCAGTTAGCGACACTTCCTGAGAGGTGGCACAACTGGTGCACATTGAAAGAAACAGGCTCTTTTACATACAGATCAGCAGTATAGATAACAAACTTCTTCAGAACGAGGTCAGCTTTTTCCCGATCACTGGCATTTACTTCATTCTGAAGAAGAGTGTAAATTCCATAGACAAGTAAGAACCAGTGGTTTAAGTACTTATAGTACACCCTTCAAGACAAAAAGAGAATAGAAAAGTAAAAAAGACCTAAGTTCAGAGGCCTTCCAAAACTTCCTGGTGTCGAGTTTTCTTGACAGCTCTTGTGGTGGTGTTATGGCCATGAGTCATTGATTGACATCATTCGTTCATGGTTTGTGCTGTCAAACCACAAACTCATGAACTGCCTGACAACCCCCAGAAGCACACAATGCATATAATCAACCGCAAATCCTTCAACAACATCAAATTGCGGAAAAACATCAGCAATGTTGGGCCTTTAATGCCAGACACTGACTCCCCACTCTGTACAGCAAGAACAACATCATCTTCACATCTTTGAAGAAATGGATAACATCGGACATATCCATTTCCTTTAGGAACATGCTCGCCTGGATGATAACACCAGTCGCAGCCATGCAAACCATTAAACTTGGTGCAATTTCGAACAACTGGTCTGGCTACCGAATCACATGTAGAACAAAGAAAGAATACCCTGCTCTTAACCGTATGGTTTGTTAGTGAATTTTTCCATCGAAATCCTTTTTCACCTAGTAAGATTAGCTTCATCTTTAAGTGGTTTAAGAAATGTGCTCATGCATGGTTTTGTTCCAAACCACAGCCCTGTGACAAGAACATTTCTCTTTCTGTCATTGTAATGCAACTCATTGATGGTACTCTGAACTGGCCAAAGGGCACGGTTGGAGGATTTAAAAACGGGAACGCCATCAATATTGAACGTCAGGGTGAAGTCATCGTCGGTGATATTTCCAAGTAAGGATCTAACCTTGTTGCCAGTACACACATCATTCCTTGAGCCAGCTATATTTACCTCGGATTTCTTTGTACAACCACTTGGCTTTCCAACAATTCTTTCATTTGTTTCTGCAGTGGTAGTGAAATAAAAAAGTTACCTGCTTTTATATGCTCTTCAATGTTATAGGCACCTTGGCATTGTGGACATAGACCTTCTTGTTCCATCAATCTTTTTTCGCCTAGATAGTGTGTACAAACTGAACAATACAAATCGACTTTAACATCACCAACTACACCAATAACCTCCTTAGAAAACAAATATTTAGATTTAGGAGGACACGAGGGAAAAAAAGTGAAAAGGTTTCAGCAAATCATTTAATTCTTCCCCACTTACACCATGACGTAGTACATATGACAAGATCATCACAGTCGCTTTATCTGTGGTAACCTCACAGCCTGGTAACCTCACACCCTGGTAACCTCACAGAAAGGATCACCACCCTGGAAGACATTCCCCTGTTAAAGTGAAAAGAGAAAATATTGCACAATTTGTTATTTACCTGACCCAGGCATATTTAAGTAGAGGTTAGTAAGTTTACTTTAAGCTATAGATGTTGATACAGTCATTTTGCCTAGGCCTAGCAAGAGCCCCGCTGTGGCCATGTTTAAAAATGGCCACAGTAAGAAATATACATGTACTTCACCATCAAGAAAAGATTTCTTACAGTAAATGTTCCACCAAGAAATGCTTTGAGATGTTACAATTATTTACTTTCCACTATGGAAATCAACTTTAATTTCTTTGTTTTACAAATGCCCATATTAAACTACTAAAACCTGCAGTATCTATTGGTTGTCCATTGCATCTTCTAAATGAAAGTCGTGACATTTTAATTGGTACACAAAAGTAAAGTAGAATTGTTGACACGATATGGCTTAAGCAAACATAAGAAACAACATGTACCCACTAACAAACTTTCACTGGGTATTCTAAGATCATAATTCTTTCCTTCAACCCCAAAATTGTATAATGATGGCATGCCATGCATAAATGGACAATAACAGTCTGTGTTTGCACTTCAATCAAGTGCAACCTGCAAAATATTTACAGATAGGATCCTATTTGATACATGTATAAAATAGGGACATTTGCTGTAATGTGGAATAAATGTTAAAGTTAACATTTTTCAACTGCAACTAGGATCAACTATGCAACTCTATGAATGTTTCAGTTCTTTTCTTTGTCCCGTTTGATGCCACTTAGAATAGTTTTCACCTTGTACTTAACATCCTTCCACGACCGCTGATTAAGAGCAGGATGCATTTTGTCAATGCATGCTTCACACTCACTTTTACCAGGAACTCTGTGACACTTTAATAATTTGTGTAGTCCTTTCCAAACAGCCGAAGTTTCGGATTTGCTCCATGGCCTTCGGGGTTTAGGGGCATGCAGTACCTGAAAGAAAAAACAATGCACACTGCAACTGAGAACTCGGTCAAGATTACACAACACAAAGTGGCTTAAACCTGCAGATGGCTTTTGCTAGTTTTGTTCACTGTATAAAATACGCCATTTGTGTGCAAGGATTGAATAATCCAACGTTCACATTCCACATTTAAATTGTAGCCTTTAATAGTTTTGCTATTTCAATGGTCTCATAGACTGGCATTAGCTATTTGACCATCCCGATATATACATGTATAGACTGGTTTGAAACTGGTTACTGCAATCTGCCTTGTTGCTCAAATGCTATAAGGAAAATGAGTTAAACCAACCATTGGACTATGCTGTTAGCCTGGGACCTAGTTCTGGAGACTGCATCGGGCTGGACACTGCAGAGGCACGGACATCTGTCGCATCTCCAGTGCGTCGTTTCTACCTGGTGTGTGTTGTGGACCCTGCTGCTTTTAAAGTATACCGACTAGATTATACAGCAAAAACATTTTTTTAAATATGTTTTAGTAGATACATCATTAGCCACACCTTCCTGTTTTGGTGTTATCTGCAGAGCATATTGTATACGCATGCTCACAAAAATGACAACAATACGAGCTCTAATTTTGTCACTGCAAACCTTTAGGTCCTTATATGCACTCTGCTGGCAAATCACACAATTGATCACATAGCTTATTCTATTCTGAGCCATACCTGATTCATCAAATTCTTTCCGAAATATCTGTTCACAAAGTGTACTGAAATCAACAAAAGTGTCGGATGGAACCTTCAATCCACCAAAGTCACTACTGCTGGTGTCCCAAACTTTGTGGTGGATGAAGAGTTGATATGGGTGACTAAATACAGTGTCAGAAGACAGCAAGGCTGACCGACATGTGTTGCACGGGCTAACAACCTCATGACCTATGAGAACTTTTCTGGAAAGATAGCCAGCTATGTACATGTATGACTAGTATGTTTCTCAAGCAAGTTGAGAGCAAATTGTGTTACTGGAACATGCAGTGAATTTATAGTAGACCTTTTATGATGATGATATGATGATATTTATTTATTGTCTCCTCATAAAAATATGGAGAAATTTGTCTTGTGTACACTGCCGATATAAAATTACATACAAGCTTAACAAAACAAGTTATATATAAATTCATACAAATTAGACACGCACACAAACCCAGTCAGCTTTACCTTACATACGTACTGTGGACATTCCTTTGTCTTCGTGTAGTTAACAAAACGTTGACTAAATACTCATTTTTCTCGCTTCCCCAAAACAAATTTACCCTCAAATTTTAATTCTGGGCCTCTCAGCTGTTTTTTTTCCTATCTTTTCTATATATAACCCTGACCGATAGCGCAGATCCATGGGAATTTAAGTCGGGGATTTCCTACCAGATTGACTGATTTCTGCCCATTCAGGTGATAACACAGATCCACCGTGAGTAGACTATACAAATAATACATACAATACACACTTAATTTCTATTGTACGAGTATTAATCTTGGTAGATTACCTTGCTTTTTGCCCCTCCGAGTATTTAACAGTTCCACCTGTAGTTCTTTGTTTAGATTCTGGTATTCCATGACAGTTTTTTTCAGCTGCTGGTTCTCCACTTCCAGATCCACATTATGGGCTTCAACATCACGGCATCTTTTATTTGCGTTCTTCAGTTTGGTAAGGCACTCGTGGCTTTCACAAGCTCTACTTGATTATGCGGAAGTCCTGTTCGATCTGTAAGAAAGTGGCAATGCAATTCAGAATTAAAACTAGATTTCAGGCAGGATCTGTAATAGGTAGGGAGGCATTTGCGAGCGAAGTAAGTAAACAAAAATTTAAAAGCCAGGCTGGCTGTCCAGGGTGTGAAACTTTCGACTATGAACATTGTTAACATAACTGTAAAATAATGTTTTGGCATTTTATTTGATCAGCATGATAAAAACTCTCCATCTCAGTAAATTATCGGCCATCAAGCAATATGTGAGCCTCAAGATATTTTGAGAAATGAGGACGACACACCCATCTTCTCCCACCCTCCCCCCCACTTAAAATTAAAGTGGACTGACATGTCAAGTCCGATGTATATAACTTAGTTAGCACAGCACCCTTTGAAGTGAACCGATAAAATAATAATGAAAACAAAAAAAAAGTGTCTTCAGTTTTACCATTCCTGGTGTGTCTACAAGGCGAGGGCATCCTTTGAGGAAACTTTCCAGTCTCCTCAGAGTTCTCTCTGATGAACAAGGCCCTTGATCTTGCCGTCTCGGCCATGATGTCTTTTACCATGCCCAGTGGTTCTTCGTTGTGCTTCAGCCATGTTGTCATGCTGCTAACATCTTCAGTTGAAATATTAAAGGGGTTTATAACACCCTTGCATGTTCGATTCAAATAAATCAGAAAGAGATGCTGACCTGGTCCATGTAATAAAGTTTTTTTTTAAGCAACAGAAGTGCTCAAAATCTAAAGAAGGATGCTTAACAAGTAATAGCTCAGTTAATGGTGTATATTCTGCGAAAACAATATTCTAGGATTCGATTTGAATTCAAAAGTTTTTGAGTCATGTTTTAAATTGCACTTGAAACCAGCGTCCGGGACACACTCTCATTCAGTCGATTGCAGCTAGCGATGTCATGCACTGAACCAATGCATGTATGTTGTCAATGCTTTGGCGCACCCATTCACAGCTTCACCAAAATAAAAATGAACTACTGACAGAAATTCCTAAAATGTGTCACTTTACACATCTTTGAAGAATGCCTTCTATTGTTTTCTTCAAAATGACAGCATACATGTATGCCAGAAAGAATAAGTGGTAGTATGACTATCCACAACAGCTGCAGGCTCCTTGGCCCTCTTCCTCGCATTCCGGAGACTTTCTTCTAGGTAACCTTTGGCCCGTGCAAACATTTTACCATGCCATCGGTTCATTTAGGACCTGTACCCTCTGCGGCAGTGCTTTCCACACAGCATTCTCCGAGAAGGAGAGCTTGTAATGGACCTTGCCATCACTTCTAAATCGTGTACAGTCGGATCTCCAGCAGTTTTGCCTGGTCTTATGCTCAAAAAGCAAGAGCCGTTCAATTTCAGAATTTCATCATGCTTGACCACCTTAACATGATAGGGTGATGGTCTGAGTCTTGCAGTCTGAAGAATTATCACATAGTCTCTCGGGATGAAGACATCAGTCACCATCTTGTGTTCAATGGTACTATGCATACCGCCACACTCCATTTGAGTGTGACCTGGAACAAGGTACCGGTACTTCTGTGTCATTTAGTCCTCCATACATGTATTTCCTTGCAAGCTCGGAAAACGCATTCGCCACATTTGCATTCCACAGGAGCACAGCTTGCAATTCCATTGTCTGAACGGACTTCGCATTGTTCACAGAATCCTTGTCCCGGGATTTCTCTTGCCTCCCTTCATCTTTGTGTTTTACATGTGCATTATATTCAGCCTTATTGATATTCCTATGCTTGAATGAAACACAAACATCACACTGATCCTTTCTGGGAATGAATATTCAATTCATTTTTTTTTTCAATTCACTTTACTTTATTTCTCATATGCATTTACATACACCGTAAACAAATTATTTTAACAATAAATATAATAGGAGTTATAAGTACCGGTACATGTGCATAAACACGAACATATGGTAGAAACCCACAAAAAAACATGGCTTGTCTAGTGTGGGAATCGCTATACATTTTTTACATTAGTTTTAGATAGGAAATAATATAAAGTGGAATTGCAATTAATTATTAATAATATGCAGATAAATATTTAAAATATTTAAAGCCAGTCAAAAACAAGGAGAAACCGTTTTTTAACAGTCAAGGAGTCTATCTAATATTGTGCAATTGGTAGTATAGAATAAGATTAATTTAGTATTATTGAGAAGTTAGTTATATTGTGGGACATTGTGTACACAAATTAAATCAATTCAATTGTAACACTTGACATGTAAGCAAAATAACAAGCAATGCAGACGCAGCCATGCAAAATACAAACCACCATTTTGACTGAAACGATAAGTATTAAGTATTTTTCTAGAAGTTGAGATTTAAATTGTTTTTTGAAAATTGTTAATTTATTTATACATTTTAAATTGGGATAAAGTGAATTCCACAATTTAGGACCATCGTATGCCAGGTTTTTTTCCAAGTTCAGTGCGAATTTCCGGGAGATGGAAATGGCTGGCCTGTCTGGTAAGATGGATATGTACATGTTTATTTTGCGTGAAAAGCGAACAATTAGGAAGGACATTTTTGGTTATTTGGAACATAAATATGGCTACCTGGGATTAATAAATATCGCAAAGTTTTAATAATTTATACTGTTTAAAGAGTGGATCCGTGTGGTCCAAAAAGCTTGAACAAGTAATGATGCGGATAGCTCCTTTCTAAAGAAAGAATAACCTATTGGTAAATCTTTTAGCGCCATTACCCCAAGCTAATATTCCATAATTGAAGGCAAAATCAAACTATTATACAATATAATACAGATGTTTAGAGGAAAAAACGATCTTAGTCTGGCAATTACACCTATGTTTTTTAAAATAATTTTACATACGTAATTTATGTGTGTTTTCCATGAAAGCTTGGTATCAATAAAGATTTCCAGAAATTTCACATTGTCAACTTCATTAATTTTATCATTTTCAATACAAATGTCCTTCGGCAACTTACTTAGAGAATAACATTCAACAAGTTCTTTTAATATTTAACAATAATTTATTAGCCTTTATCCAGTTAGATATGTTTACTGTTGACTACATTTATTAACGTAGGGATATTTGTATGACTAAAGAATAAGTTAGAATCATCGGCAAAGAGTATAAATGATAAAATATCTGAAGATTTAGTAAAATCGTTAATATATATTAAAAAAAGAAGTGGTCCAAGGATTGATCCCTGGGGAACGCTGCATATTACCGAACGAGAAGAAGATATATGTTCATTAATTACAACTCCAGTTGATAACGACAAATTTATTGTGTACGTAAGAGGTTCAGAAATAGAATCAATAACTTATTTAATAGTAACCATGCTAATGCCATCCACACCACAACTCATTTTGCTAGGAAGATTTATAACAATATCTCGTATCTCATATTTTGTTGCGGGAGCTAAAAACATATAATTGATATTTGGTTCAGAGAGATATTCCCTAAAATCAGTTTCACTGTCCGGAATATTGTAGGCAAGATTTGGACCTATGTTAGCAAAATAATTATTAAAGTGGTGAGCAAACCTTCATGGAACACATCTGTGAAATATCGTATATCATCTCAGCCCCGAAAAACCTGCCACAAAAAAAACCCAAAATTATACATGTTTTGTTCTTAAACTGTTTTAATCTTTGGATGGTATACAGCCACCGCGCTCTTGAAACGGTTCGTTTGTATACAAACATATTTGTTAATAAAAAAACCAGAGATAAAGGAAAATTATATTATCTGTTATGGCCAAGTACTTCTATAGGGTGCGTAGCTATGTTCCCCAGTCCCTATGTTCCCCAGTCCCTATGTTCCCCCATAGTTGTTACAATCAGTAATGTAATAAAATCGACCAGTAATGTAATAAAATCGATGGTCGATTTTATTATATTACTGATTGTAACAACTATGGGGAACATAGGGACTGGGGAACATAGGGACTGGGGAACATCGGGACTGGGGAACATCGGGTTGACCCCCTTCTATAGACCCTCTCAAATAAAAACGGTGAATTAGTGAAACCCTGAGATAGGCGAAAAACCAGAGGTAAAAACCTGTTATCATAACGTTGGGACAAAAAACTCTGGTAAAATTCCTATCTGACCCCCAAAGGCGATCGAGCATTACTTCAATTATCTAACTCCAGGGTCTGCCGCAAGGCAACATGTCTTGATTAATTAAATATATAAGACAAAGGTTTCACTATAATATAAACTTATAATTAAACGATAAAATGTGTGGTGTTACGCATGGTGACTGCGAATGCCACACAACCGCATTCCTACGCCTTATAACCTTACCCTGCCACTTGCTTCACTGCACACCACTTTGCATATCATCTGCACCTCTGCAGCTTCAACTCACACTTACGATGAGATAGTAATTCTCTTCTTATATGCTTGCCGAAGAGAATTTATAAATCCCAACGGCCCTTACTTCAGCAGTTACAGCTGTCTGTTGATATTCCCGATGTAGTTGGGCGATTGTTGTCTCTGGTTCAAGGAACTTCTTGTCTTTGTAGGTCGCTGTGCTTCTGCAGTAGTGTGAATCAAGTATTTATATTTTACCAGATCAAAGCAAATATTTTTCAATGGGAAACACTAACTATTCTTGTTTATAACACTAATAAACACACAAACAAAAAGATAAACAATTTAAACTAACAATAATTAAGCTATTTACATTATGTTTTATTTCAAATTACACTCAACTATAGCCGAGGCATGTACGAACCAGATTATATCGTTTAATATTGTGATTTTTATATACGAAACGATGCTGTTGCCATTGAAACAAAGCTAAACATTTCCAAATGAGACGTGTAACAAAAGTAGTTCGTATACACACAGTCTTGCTCCGTGTACATGTTCAGTGACCCTTTTTCAGTGTAAATAATTTAACCTGCTGTTTGTGTTTCTTTGACTCCTCTAATTCATCTTTTATCTTTGCATTTGTTTCCTGTAACTCAAGTATGGGTTCTTTTTGTTGTTTGATCTCCTGTTTAAGTTCTTTAAGGTATGACTGGGCTTGCTCGCAAATTGACTTGGTTTTTTGAGTTGTGCTCTCTTTTGTCCAGTAATTTGTTTAAATCCTTTACGCTCTGCTTTTCCTTTGAAATTGCAGTAAGATGGTCACGCTCTTTACGCTTATATACGCGTTGCTTATGTAGTGGGGGCCTGCATTTCAGAGTTGCGATCTCCTCCTTCAAAGACTTGATTTCTTTACGAAGGGTGTCGTTTTCTAACTATAGTTGATCTAGGCAAACTTTGTTGTGTCAGTGGGTCGATATCTTGGTCCAGTTGGATTTTTGTGACCGAGTAAGCTTTATGGTTCATTGTTCCAATTATCAAGCAAAGACTTCTCTCGGTGGCTTTCGCCTACCATATCTCGTCTCATCTTGGCCAATTTTGTCCACTGTGCATTCAATGCTGCATTACTAGGTTTGTTGACCACTTCCATCAGCTGTGCTAACCACCCCTGAACATCAGACCAAGTTGATGATATATCCTTTTTGAGTTGTTGGAGTTGCTGCACATGTTGGTTGAGTAGTACATCGGGTTTGTCACATAGTCGTCCCGCTAGCAGATCCTTCAATTGGCTCTCAGATAACAGTGCAGGTCCAGGGTTGCTTTCAATATCACCACAGTGCAACAATGTGTCTATCGGCAATGTCCGGTACACCGCGAAGTAGAGTTGAAAAGCATCAAGACAGACTGATGATGGAGGACACTGACAGTGCTGGTAATCAGAATCAGACTGTGATGGCATTTGGATAGCAGGCATATTGCATGTCATGATCAGCACAAAGCAAACAACCAGCAAAGTCGGAAGAAATGTTGGTGTATAATTATTCCATTCCACGTAAGACCTAGGTTGTTTTGAGGCTTTAGACGATGGCATAGAAAAGGTGCCAATACGCTGCCTCCATACATCTACTGATACTCTCATGGTACCGGTAGTGTGAAGGTGTTATCCTGCATTAAAATAAAAGAAGGGAATTAAAGGTAATATCTTGGAACCACAATCAATTTCAAAATTATATTAAATCAGTAGAACAAATATGAAACAGTTTTAAACAAACTTCGCGGAAATAAAAGAACAGTAGACATAAAAAAAAAATCAAAGTGTGAAAAAGAAAATGGGTGTGTGAAAAAGAAAATGGGCGTGGCTTCCCGGAATTTAAAACGGAAGAGTAAGCACAAAAAAAGGTCAAAATTATTGAAAGTTGAATTTATAGATGAAGATTGATTAATTAATTAATAATTTATTAATTAATAATATAATAATTTCTTTACCAATCATAAATACTCTGCTATCTACTACAATAACTTCATTGCCATAGAAACCATAATTAAACAAATTCAAATGGGCCTAGGCAATTAGGCCTACCCTATCACCATTGCACCTTCTGGATGCCAAACCCCGGGCCGATTACGGCCGCCCAGTACAGCCAGTGTACTGGCATCAAACTTTCTGGGGGTGTCACTTTGCGTCACTACAAGAAAACGATGTAGGGACTGCAACCCATTTTTCTAAATTTCAGTTGTGCATTTGTTTAAGCTACTGTACATTTCATAATTTAATTAGGTTACATATCGAGCCGCTCGAAAGGCTCGATTATCAAGCCGCTCGATGCCAACTGAGTGCACACTCGATCTCCGCTCGATTCGATCTTGATTCGATCTCGATTGGCGCTCGATCTGTGCTCCATCTCCGCTCTGTGCATTAGATAAATATCCGCTCGATTCCCATATTCACGCTCGATGCAGACTTAAGATAATGTCTGTATACTGCCTCCATCAGTACAGTACGGGCGTGAAGAATGGTTCATCCATGGATAAGGAATAACGCGTCGTGTGTGCCTAGACTAGACTAGACTTTACTGTGCTGTATGTAGGCCTAGTGTCCGACTTACAACGTTACGGGACGTGTCTACAGCTACATGTACATGTGCATTATCTGCGCGCGACAGGCATTTTGTAGCGCTGTCCAAAATGCCGTGCTACAGCTACGGCTACATTGTCACAAAATTATAAAAACGTTAGCCGTTGTCATTATGAAAACAGACACCTATAAAAATCGGACCCTTTTCCTGTAGGCTCTGCCGTAGCCGCGTCTGAATTCCAATTGCTTAAGCACCTATAATGGCGTCTACATAACTAGAAGTAACTGTAGACGTACACATGTAGACGTAGTCCAACCTGGGCCAATGTAGACATAGACAGTAGCTCTAGACACTCGATCGTTTCAGACACAGCCTCAAAAATCAGGGAATAAAAGTGTGGTTGGCCGTTTTAAAAAGTATTTGAATAATATTAAAACTGCTGCAAACTGCTGCAAACTGCTTACTGGCTGGAATGACCTGAAATATACAAATCAAATAAGTTAAGAGGGCCTAATATTTTAACAAGATCTTCTTCAGAGACATAATGGCTGTGTACACGAAACAAACATATATAGGGCAACATGCAGCATGATGCACATCATAAAAAGTATTTGTTAATAATGTCAGTTTGGAATATGGACGCTGATGACAAATGAGCCGGTTTTGACATTGTATTTCTGTATTTCTGTATTAATTTTTTTATCAAAGAAATATACCCCTCGGACTAAGGCCAAATAAAAAAATGTTTAGCGTCCTGTCTTTAAAAAAAAAAGAGCCTTTTTTTTTCTCAAAATGGCCGAATCTCGCTCCTTCCAGCTGCAGTTTTCTTTGTGCTATATAGTTCACCGCAAATCTGCCTTGCGTGTTGGATGGACATTGACACAGATTACTGCTGGTATAACTTTGTTCCTGGCATGGTCGATTAACCTGGAGCAGAACTCTGGCGTAGTAGTTGCTATCCACCAAGCTCGAATCCCTACAAGAAGTTGCTCTTTGTTTTTTTGACGAACATGAGATCTGATGTGGTGTTTCAGGCAGTGCCAAACTTGTTCTATGGGGCTAAGGTCGGGTGATTCAGCCGGAGTCTTCCACCAATTAATATTGTTTCGAAGCAGACAATTCTTGGCCAAGTTCGAAGTGTGTTTAGGGTCGTTGTCTTGTTGCAGTCCATATCCATCAGGGAAAGTCTGTTCACCAAATGGAATCAGAGTTCTTTCCCAAATTTTAACAAGTCCTAATCTAATGCACTGTAATGGGGTAAGCTCTCTGCAAGCTTGCGGCAAGCTATCAATTTTCGAAAATTTCACACACAAATAATTGGTGTATTCTACCACTCATCAAATCGTCACAATATTTACTATAACCCCCTTGCCGCAAGAAAGCTTGCAGAGAGCTTGCAGAGAGCTTGCCGCAAGCTTGCAGAGAGCTTGCCGCCGGCTGCGGGCTGGTGCTTGTACTATAGGAGCGGAATCCAGCATATCCAGTGTTTTGGTAGGGGCTGGGACATTCTCTACAACAGTTTGGCATGATGGTTTGGCCTTTCCAGCTGGATCCAGTGTTTTGGTAGGGGCTGGGACTGTCTCTGCTACGGTTTGGGCTGACTTGGCCTTTCCAGTTTAGGCTGACTTGGCCTTTCCAGTTTAGGCTGATGTCTCGACCCAAGTTGAAAGTTCTTTCATCAATTTCACTTTCTTTGGAGTGATTGCTGTAAAAGGTTTTGTAAATTGAAAAGGTTAAAACAACTTTGTAACCATATTTTCAACCATAAGTCCAGTCAAGTGACCTTAGGTTTTTAGAAGATCCCACGAGAATGGCACAATTTTGAAGTTCCTACTAAAAGACTATTATATTCTACTTTTGAAATAGCCTTCACAACAAGCCGGTGTGTGCCTTAAAATATGCCTTTGTATTTGACAAACTTGTCAAGCCCCCCCACTTCTCTTTTCTTTTTTTCTCTTTTTTTTGGGGGGGAGGGGGATAGAAGCTATTTATAATCTGCCTCTGAGGAAGCTGTTGTGAAATAACTTGTCATTTGTCCGAAATAAATGGACACTTTATCTCTAGAAGGCCCTGCCCACAGCAACTGCACTCCACAAGTGCATCTGGTAAAGCACCAATTAATATCTTGTCAGAGTGAATGAACAGCCCACATTCTGTTGCAAAACATTCTGATGGCCACGTTCATGAAGAAGCGTTTTGTATAATTGTCTTGCTTTGGGTTTCAGTGTCCATATTTCAAATATGTAGATTTGGGAATTCATATTCCATCAAATGTTTGAGGGGATTTGGGTCATTACTTTGGGAACTGCTCTCCGTTTTTAGAGTTTTGTTTTGGGTCGCAATCGACCTGACATTTGATGCAGTGATCCACCCAGCTCGCTACTCCATCCACTCCTTGCAATCACTTTATCCTTGCGTCTTTTCTCAATCTGCTTCAGTTCATGTGATGAGTAGGGTTAGAGTTTGCTTTCGAAATCTTTAATTTATTTGCATGTCTTACCAAGTTCACGAAGACTGACGGGAGTGGCAGTGATTGTTTCCACAGTCTCCTCCGGGCCAGTGTTGAAATCTTCGGTAGGTGAATACTGATGCCCTTAATTGTGTGGTCTCGAGGTACTCGAGCTGAGGGCTATCAACCCCATCCAGAGTGTTCAAAACTCTTGTGAAAACATCGCAAGTACTAAGAATTGAGTGCAAATTTCTTTGCCACCGCAACCACGCACGGACCTGTGAGGTATTTGTCAACCAGTCCGGCCTAGTGCACGTATCAGGGATGCATCTTCTAGGGCGTTGTATATAGCACAATGCAAGATATTACAAGGTCTCTAATTTTTTTTGAGAAACTTTAGAATGTGTTGCTCGTATGAGTACATGTATATGAGACCGATATTGACAAAATAAATGTTAACCAGTTCGCGCCGGATGACGTATATAAATGCTAAAAATTTCCCAAATTCAAAACGGATGACGCATAAACACGCCAAGTTCAAGTTCGGAAATGTATGTCAGCAGCGCGCAAGGCCGGAAATGCGTAGGGGTGCTTCCCGGCACTATCGGCCTGAACCCGCTTCGGATCGCGTTTCGTTAAAAATAATCCCGCCCGTCGGCTCGGCGATGTTAAAATAATCCCGGTGCGAACTGGTTAAATCGGTTTCCAACCCATCGTTGTGTTCCCTTTACCTTTAAAACCCTCCGCCCTCAAGTACATGTAGTTTGAAAGTTCTTTCGGTATCCCAGAGCCATATGTGACCCAGCACGAGTAAATGAGACACTTTGCGGCAAAAATGAAAATTGAGATTTTGATTTCATCATTTAAAGCTAAACAAGCTTTAATGATGAAATCAAAATCTCAATTTTAATTTTCGCCGCAAAGTGTTTTATTTACTAGTGCTGGGTCACATTATGATGGAAGATCTTATCTACTGCCCGCAACGCTTGTGTCTTGCTTTTCCCTCAATTTTGATAAGGCATGGCCTCACCTTCCTTCAACTTTAACTCCAGTTCATGAGCTTTTACAAATAGCACACCGGAATGAGTTCATTTGGCACGCTCATGTTAACCCCCACATCCCCCCCCCCCCCCCCCCCCCCCAGTTAAAACCCAGATTCGCCACTGGCATTTAAGTCATAACTATCTCGGCATTCTTTGGTGTCTCATCGGTTTGTATGGTTGATAGTCTTGATTCGCAGTCTTTGTGGCAATAGGCGCAACTTAAATTTGAGATACAAGTGTTCGGTCCTTATTCATGTTCCATACTGTGGACTCGCTTGGAAGTCTGTCATATTTGAGGCCGCACAAATTTAACACAGTTGCAATCACGTTACCCACATTTGCAAATGACTCATGTTTGGAAATCAAGTTCCAAACACACTTGTGAATAAGTGGAATAAAACAGCGTTTCTCAGAATCATAGAAACTGATTGTCTTATCTTTGGCTTCATGCAGCTCTCCTGTAAGTTCGTTGACTTAATTGTCCCATCAAATTATCTAACTTTTCGTGAAGGTTAAGTACTTTTAATTGTACTTTTAAGAGTCCCTAAATCCCTGAGTGTCAGTAGGGCCGAGTGTCTGTAGGGCGTACTTGCTGTTGCTACTTCAGGTTGTGACTGTGGTTGCATGACAAGAGGTGGACTGCAGGCAGGTATTGGCTGCTGACATTCAGTGGCACTTGCTGTTGCTACTTCAGGCTGCGACTGTGGTTGCTTGACAAATGGTGGACTGCATGCAGTTATTAGCTGCTGACATTCTGCTGACAACACCAACAGTTGTTACTTTATGTGGCTGCAACTGCATAGATTTCTACCACCTCTTTCTGCACTATAAGTCTACTTAAATATTGCATCTGTAGATCCACAATGACACATGACATTTTTGTCTGTCAGGCACATAGAATCTAAGACCATTATATTCTACTTTGGAATAGCCTTCACAACAAGTCGATGTGTGCCTTAAAATATAAATGTTACAGATTTTGAGTCAGTTTGAACATCTGTCACCTGTTACACCACTTTCCAATAGTTAATTGACAATTTTGTTGAGAACAATCTACAGGCCTGTGGCCAGCTTCTAAAAGTTTGAGGTTTTTTGGTGTTTTTTTTTTCTAATATAAAAGTAGACTTTTTTGTTTGACATATTGTTCAATTGGTTGGGTTGGTTTTTTTTTTTGGGGGGGGGGGGGGGGGGGATGGGAGAGGGGGAATAGGAGCTATTTATAATTTGTCTCCAAGGAAGCTGTTGTCCGAAAAAGTGCACACCTGGCTACAAGCCGAATTTTTTAGTCGCCAAATAGCAAAAAGCTTTATAATTGGTAATATTGGTAATACAAGACTTATTACCAATGCTGAATGGATGTGATGAGCGAGAGGTGCCTGGTTGAGTTAGCTCCCATATCCGCTGATCTTGTGCCTCTAGTTTCATCTCAAGCTCCTTCACCCTGCACTTCAGAGTGTTGACTTCTTCTGCTGCTGATGAAATCTGCATACAATTTAACATTACATATAGTAAGTTTGTTTGAAACATATCTAACAACTTAATTTGGACTAAACCAGGGCTTGATTGCCACTACATACCTCTGGGTTGGCATTGAGAGCTACATGTATCACCCACCCCCAGTATATCCTTCTCCCACATGTCACTTTACCTCCTGTTAGTAGTGTACGCCGCTTAATAAAATTCGTTTACATTGTGTAAAATCGAAGGCATTAGTGTTACATGTTCCATTCTAATTTTGTTTGTGTAAAAATTAGTGACTAGGAATGCTGCTAACATACCATGATCAATTTAAAGTAAAATTGAATTACAACTTTAGGCCAACCCTCACGACCGTTGCAACCTGTGGCTGTCCATTGGCTCCTCACTGGGCCCAAGTTCAAATGCAGGAGCCTGAATTATTAGGAATAACGAAAAGTAAACAGTAAACATCAGGAAATATAAGAAGCTGGGTATGTTAAACTTAAAGCAACAATTTTAAAACATTTTTATAACGGCTTTTTACAATTTATATACAACGACAAGATCCTTGAAGAGGCAGATATTTTCAGGGGGGGGGGGGGGGGGGGGAGGGGAAAGCAGGGACAAATCTATGATATGTGTCCCATCCAAATTTGTTGACAAAATTTGTAAATGTAAAAGGTTTTTTACCTCGAATCTTAATATATTTCACTCTTTCAATCGAATTGCAAAAAAAGGGGGATGACTGCAGACATTGGGTACATATTTTGTATAATTGTCGCCAAAATTGACAACCGAAAACCACCATTAAGATGCTTCGCTACACACTGTGTACGTATACATATTTTAATTCTTCTTCTTTTTCTTACAAAAAGTAGTCGTGCTGTATAGCAAGCTTGCACATTGGCCATTTGCTACGACAGCTTGCCAAACAAGTTTGCAAGCTTCCAAGTGTGCAGCAAGCTGAAGATTGCAAGCTTGTGACCAAACCATGCAAGCTTGTCTAAAAATTGCAAGCTTGCCAAGATACCATACAAGCTTGAACAAAAGATTGCAAGCTTGCCAAAAAAACATGCAAGCTTGCAGCAAGCTTGCTAAAAAGATTGCAAGCTTGCCAATAAACCATGCAAGCTTGCAGCAATATACATATTTTAATTCTTCTTCTTTTTCTTACAAAAAGTAGTCGTGCTGTATAGCAAGCTTGCACATTGGCCATTTGCTACGACAGCTTGCCAAACAAGTTTGCAAGCTTCCAAGTGTGCAGCAAGCTGAAGATTGCAAGCTTGTGACCAAACCATGCAAGCTTGTCTAAAAATTGCAAGCTTGCCAAGATACCATACAAGCTTGAACAAAAGATTGCAAGCTTGCCAAAAAAACATGCAAGCTTGCAGCAAGCTTGCTAAAAAGATTGCAAGCTTGCCAATAAACCATGCAAGCTTGCAGCAAGCTTGCAAGCTTGCAAGCTTGCATGAAGACGAATGTATTTCATTTGTAACAATTATATGAAATACGTTTGCACGGGCTTGCAAGCCTGCAAGGAGCTTGCAGCTAGCTTGCAGAAATTATTGCAAGTTCATTTGAGCTTGCAGCAAGCTTAATTAGATTGTCACAAGCTTAAAACTAGCTTGTCACAAGCTTAAAACTAGCTTGTCGCAAGCTTGTCGCAAGCTTGTCGCAAGCTTGTCGCAAGCTTGTCGCAAGCTTGTCGCAAGCTTGTCGCAAGCTTGCCGCAAGCTTGCCGCAAGCTTGCCGCAAGCTTTCCGCAAGCTTGTCGCAAGCTTGATTTTCCCTAAGGGATGACAGGAGGATTCAGAAACGAGGTAGTGAGGAAAATTTAGGTCCCTGGCATGTATATTCGTATCAACAAACTGAAGTGAATAAACCGAAAAGTTGGTACAGTATGGGCTTTGGCAAGACCTCAAATATGATGATGTACATGTATGTCACAAACAGTAATAATATAAATAACCAAGCCTCTTATTTTTGCTTATTAGTTTCTGTCAGTGCAATGAAAATTTTGAACCTCAATATTCTCCTAATGCAACAGTTCATATATTTTAACGACTGCACATAATTATAAAATTGCGTTGTTTTGGAGAAGATAAAAGATTGTGGCTCACCCAATAATGTCAAACTAAAACAATTAATAGCAATTATTATAACCACATGCAATTTAACTTAATTCCATTCAATTCAATTTAAAAACATGAAAATTGTAATGACTAATACATTAAAATACGTGTATTCTGCAGAACATTCTATCAATGGGAAAACACTCAAGCAATTATTACAATTAAACACCTACTGCACAACAATTATTTCACCAAATTTTGTTAACAATTCTGTTACATGTACATGTATATGAAGCTGTGGTAACATACATGTATTACATGTGCACTCCTAAAACAAGTACCAGTTAAAGAATTACAGAATATTTTCGCTTTCAAAAAACATCTTTTTCTACTTGTTTAAAGGTAAGGTATATCTTTGATAATTACTCCATAAATAAATGACCATAAAACCTTACTTGGTAAGCACTGAAGATCATTTTTCACCTAAGAAATTCAAATCCGAGAAAGACTTTGAGGCAAGCCATTCTCACATAATTAAAAAAACATGCAGTTTCAGCAGCTCTACTTGGAAATAACTGCTTCATATTTTCGCCATTTACAGTTGTTGTTCACAAGTTTGTTTGTTGTGCATCTGACACTACATTTTGGCTTGCGTTTAAACTTACTAGCTAGTCTATGTTATTTAGACATTATCTGTGTCATAGCTTCTGAGCCGAAGTTAGTAGAACGATGATACCATTTAGTTACAAGATCATTCAATTTTTCTAAGCCTTGCTGGGTGAAGTGGTTTATGTTGCCATGGAGTCTCATCGATTCAGGAACGTGATATGCTAAAACATGCATGTCCGTGTTGCAGTTAACAGTGTAACAAAAATAAACCCACTCCTTCGCCGCCCTTTGGAAATTATCAATTTCAACATCTGACAGGTCTTTTTCCATTTCCGCCAACAACACTGGGAAATCTCTCCACATTATTTTTAAGTCATTAAAGATGGACTACAACGAAAACTCACACATTAAATTTATTATCGGACCTTGTTTATGTTGTGTTTAGGTAACACTTTATTGTTACGGTCATGTTTTTCTCTAAATAATTTTGTTGCAATTTGACCGACAAAATTAGACCTCGATTCTTCGATTTTGAAATTTCCCGCCCTGTACTGGTTCCCGGCAAAGATCCACTGAAAACCACAATGAAATCCACGATATAGTACCAGCGGACTTGTAAACCAGCGAAAAGTGATGACGTACTACCCATGAGCAACCGAGAGTAAACAAAAGACGCCATGTTATTCCGTGTGTATTATGTATGCGTTTTCATGCAGAGGCATGAAGTTTTTACGAATCTTTTTTTTATAGTGTATCACTATCACTCAGCTACAATAATGCCAACTTCATGTGTTGTTGGTGGATGCACGAGAAATTGTTCGAAGAATCCAGAGATTCATTTTGTGCAATTTCCGCGGGATCCTGCGTTATCAAAGGAATGGGTGAAGTTCGTAAATATTACACGAAAGGATTTCACCTTCTCGGAAAGAAGTAGGCCTTTTTTCAGCACATTTTTCAGAGGACTGTGTTGAACCTTCAAGTGCTTTGAAAAAATCACTGGGATTGACAACAAAGTTTCGTCTGGTGAGCTCCCCTCATCGCTAGAGCTGCCATCACTGTCCTCAGAAGTACCTCCACGAAATGCCTCTTCCTCATCTATACTGTGGTCTTCCCAATACTCGCTGCTATCGGACATTTTTCGCTGTTTTTCGGTCGAAAATAGTTGTACCAAAATATAGCCTAGCTTGTCCGCTGTTATTCCGCATTGCATTGTACGGTAAAAATGCACGCACACGATCGACCCGAGTAAATCGTCATGGGTAGTACGTCACACACAAAGTATGAATTATTCATGAGTTAAGGGCTTTTGCTGAAACTGAGTTTTTCTGGGTCGTAGAACGCCGATCAATTTTGGTGTTTTTTTGCATGAAGGAACAAGTTTTATTGAATACTAATGATATATTAGTAATCATTATACATTTCTCGAACAAAAACAGCAACACAGCCTTTATCATTATTCCGTTGCAGTCCATCTTTAAGTTTGGGACGAGATGGAATCAAGTAGTCCAGATCCATAGTTTGCAAGATTTTTCGGTGTTCTGGACCTCTGAAAGACCTATATTCAAGTTTTCCATCATTGATGAACAATTTCCAGTCGCGTATGCTAGCTGTCTTGTGGATGAAGTTTTGGAATGTCTTGATGTTATTTGCATTTTCCAATTGCTTGGCAGTTACGCTGCCTAAGACATTGTCCATCTTCAACAGAAAAGCAACAAGATGACCCACCATTTGATCACATATGCGTAGGCAAAGGTGTCGGGAACAACTCTATGGACCGGTACTGAGAGAAAAACTGGTTCTTCATTGCAATTTAATTTTGTTACATCTTTTTTTTTTTTTTTTTTTTAATTTCTTTTTTTGGGGGAGAAGGGTGCAGAGTGTTAGGAAATCAATAGAATGTTTTTCCGTCCGAAATCTGCAGGTTGGTTCATGTTCCCATTGCAGAACTGAACAGAAATTTGAGTGACACAAATCATTTTGTGGCCTGATTGTGTGAACAACCCCCCCCCCCCCCCCCCCCCCTCCCAAGAAAATGTGTTGACATAAACACCTACCAGTACGAATTGTTAAAACAAGTTTGCCTTGGTACACTACACCAGGATAGAGAATAAAGTGACATTTCTATTGGTACAACTTATGCCTTGCCAAAGAACTCATCGGGAAATGACTTGTTAAATAAGTCAAAGATGACACTGCGGGGTGGCATTGGATCTTGTGAACTAGCTGGTACTGGAAGCTGCAGCTGGTGGCTTCAGGTGCAGGCACCAATTCCCATTAGTGACACCTCTTGGGGTATGAAGGTTACTGTTAGAGGAGGATGCCAGCCACATACAGGCATGTGTTCCAACCCAGTTACAAATTTGACAATTTGATGCAGAGATACCACACTTTTGTCTTCAAGGCTGTTGCAGCGGGGTGTTGTCCAGCTACAAATAGAAGACTAGTAATGTCAGTTATAATTATATAAAATACTTTTACATGTTGGTGTTTATTTGTGGGGCAAGAGAAAGAGGGCCAGCTATGAAGAGGGCTACATGTACCATGTACATGTACAGAGTGTACATGTACACTACACTTACATGAACACTATACTTACATAAATATTCAATGCCGTCTGCTTTGAGGGGGCAAAGGGCATGCCATGACCTTTCGGGGTCTTGCCACCTTTGTCCTTCATTGATGGCCTGTACTTCTCAGAAGTGGTTGTTCCATACAGGGTAGAAAATGTGTCGTGCCTGAAAAGTAAGAGGCAGATTGTATTAAAAGAATCAACTCCACTAGTACATTTACTAAAAAAGCAGATCACATGAGAATCACAATTCCACATACCTTTCACCATTTGGAACAGGGTCTAGAAGATGACACAGTTTTGCAAATTGATCTGGTGGGAGCTGCGGCAAGCTATGAAACCTACACTCTGGATCATCACATTTGTTTATGCTGAAGAGGTAGTGTCTAAAAATAGAAAATTTAAAACGTTCCTGTACCGACACACAAAAAATGTCTACGTAGATCCTCATTGTAATCTCACCTGTCTTTGCAATGTGAATCGTAGAACTTCAAGAAGTTACAGACAGAAACTACAAACTAACTGTTTACCCATAACTCAGAAGAAAATGAAACATTCCCATTTAGTTGATACACGTATTACAATTCTTGAAACTGATGGTTGGCTGATTCCACTCAAGTCCCTACAGACAAGTTGAAAATTTTCGGTGGCAAAGTATCTCAATGCACACAGATCCTGCAAGGATGCCGGTATGACCTGCGATATCCGAGTGGGATGTGCTACAGCATCGTTGCTTAGGTCGATTACTCGTAAGATGCCAAGACAATCTATACATTTTAATGAGTTCTTTATCGTTTTAAGAATCTAGTGGCTGAAACCAGTCACGGAAAACCTGCTGCCGCCGCAAAGCACGTTGTTCAACTTCTTAATTCAAAAATACCGCTATACGAGTGCCGCTATTTTGACACTCCACGCAAGTTGCGGGATGTTTGCAGGACGTCTGGAGGTGCTGCAAATTTTCAAGTAGTTTACGGGCACACGCAGATTTAAGTGTGTTTCGTGAATAACCCGCAAGTGCTTACGGGAGGGTTGCGGGGAAGTTGCGTGCCCGTAAATCGTTGCGGGTGTTTTGTGAATAAGAATCCTGGCCCGTATCCAGCTTTTGAAAGTATTAATTTTTTTTAATATTTTTTTATTAAAGTGGACCTTTGTATTTGACAAACTTGTCAAGCCCCCACCCCCCTTTTTTCTTCTTTTTTGTAGGGGGGGGGGGGGGGTGGTATAGGAGTTACATGTATTTATAATCTGCCTCTGAGGAAGCTGTTGTGAAATAACTTGTCATTTGTCAGAACAAAATGGACACTTCATCTCCAGGAGGCCCTGCCCACAGCAACTGGTGAAGCATCAATTAATATCTTGTCAGAGGGAATGAACAGCCCACTTTTAGTCCAGGAGCTAGCAGACTTTTATCGGTATTGTTGAGTACGAAAGGTTTGACACCTGAAATGAGTAGGACTATGTGTGGGAACCCCAAAATGTGGATTCTTAAGTTTGGCACTCTTGCACTGCCCCCTGGGGGCACTCTCAAAATGACCCCCCCTAATTTTTTTATCGGTATTGTGGCGTACGAGGACCAATTTTTTTTCATATGTACTTCAAGGGAGTCTTATTTTAAAAAGCCAATTCTTAAGTTTTCAACTAATGTACTAAGCCACTTAAGAATGGCCTAATTAACGCTAATTAGCACTTTTATCGGTATTGTCACGTACGAGGACACATTTTGGCTCAAATGTACTCCAAGATATCCTGATTACGAATATCTAATTCTTAAGTTTCAACTCCATGTACTAATCCACTTAAGAATGGGTCAAAGATCGATAATTGACCTAATTACGTTTGGAATAATGTGACCCGCTCCATCGAAATAAGGAATAAGTCTCAAAAACAGTTATGGTCTGATGAAGATGACAGGTGTATATTTATTTGCCGATTCCACATTCCGAGAAAAACAGCTCTGAAATAAACAAAATTGACAAAAATCATACGGACAGCACAAACAAATACTTGGTCACGATTTTCACTCATGCATTCACTTCAACGGCCGATTGCGTAAAACGGCCCCAGCGACTTATTCCTGATTACGATGGAGCGGGTCACATATGCCATTTCTCCGGAACCACATGGGGTAGAGGATTGAAATAAGGTTTAATGTGAAGGTCTAAACATTGTGGACAAGGACCGGTTGTTAAAGTAGTATTTTGTTGGTTTCTTCATGGCTTAAACATGCAATTAGGCCTAAAAGTGTACCTTTTGACCCACCACGTGTTTATAATTGTATCGGTATGATCGAGTACGTCCACAAAACTTATGTCAACATGTTCATCTGGCAACCCAGAATACGAAAAACTCGTTCTTAAGTGTCCATCTGATGCACAAATCCGCTTAAGAATAAGAAATCGGTCAACTCATGAAAGCATGTTTAAGCTATTATTTAGTTATTCCTCATAAAAAGGAGGCCTTCATCAAAAGTTTAATTTACCAAGAGCTTTTCGGAGTTTTCATGTGTACTTTAAGAATTGCTCGCATCCAATTATTAAGCTGAATAGTACAGTAACCATGTGTCTGTGTCTAGGACAATAAGACTATATATATGCCCTATTGTTCATTGTACCTTGTAAAATAAGCACGAGCTCTCGTGACAGATGAGGGCACTTGACAAAGTTTATTGATATTTGATTTAGGAGGACACCAGGGAAAAAAAGTGAAAAAGTTTCAGCAAATCATTTAATCCTTCCCCACTTACACCATGACGTAGTATATATGACAAGATCATCACAGTCGCTTGATCTGTGGTAACCTCACAGCCTGGTAACCTCGCAGAAAGGAGCACCACCCTGGAAGACATTCCCCTGTTAAAGTGAAAAGAGAAAACATTGCACAATTTGTTATTTACCTGACCCAGGCATATTTAAGTAGAGGTTAGTAAGTTTACTTAAGCTTAGTAAGCTATCTAGATGTTGATACAGTCATTTTGCCTAGGCCTAGCAAGAGCCCCGCTGTGGAACTGCCATGTTTAAAAATGGCCACAGTAAGAAATATACATGTACTTCACCATCAAGAAAAGATTTCTTACAGTAAATGTTCCACCAAGAAATGCATAGAGATGTTACAATTATTTACTTTCCACTATGGAAATCAACTTAAATTTCTTTGTTTTACAAATGCCCATATTAAACTACTAAAACCTGCAGTATCTATTGGTTGTCCACTTCATCTTCTAAATGAAAGTCGTGACATTTTAATTGGTACACAAAAGTAAAGTAGAATTTTTGACACGATATGGCTTAAGCAAACATAAGAAACAACATGTACCCACTAACAAACTTTCACTGGCTATTCTAATTAGATCATAATTCTTTCCTTCAACCCCAAAATTGTATAATGATGGCATGCCATGCATAAATGGACAATAACAGTCTGTGTTTGCACTTCAATCAAGTGCAACCTGCAAAATATTTACAGATAGGATCCTATTTGATACATAGGACATTTGCTGTAATGTGGAATAAATGTTAAAGTTAACATTTTTCAACTGCAACTAGGATCAACTATGCAACTCTATGAATGTTTCTTTTCTTTGTCCCGTTTGATGCCACTTAGAATAGTTTTCACCTTGTACTTAACATTCTTCCACGACCGCTGATTAAGAGCAGGATGTATTTTGTCAATGCATGCTTCATACTCACTTTTACCGGGAACTCTGTTACACTTGAATATTTTGTATAGTCTTCTCCAAACGGCCGAAGTTTCGGATTTGCTCCATGGCCTTCGGGGTTTAGGGGCATGCAGTGCCTGAAAGAAAAAACAATGCACACTGCAACTAAGAACTCGGTCAAGATTACACAACACAAAGTGGCTTAAACCTGTAGATGGCTTTTTGCTAGTTTTGTTCACTGTATAAAATACGCCATTTGTGTGCAAGGATTGAATAATCCAACGTTCACATTCCACATTTAAATTGTAGCCTTTAATAGTTTTGCTATTTCAATGGTCTCATAGACTGGCATTAGCTATTTGACCATCCCGATATATACATGTATAGACTGGTTTGAAACTGGTTACTGCAATCTGCCTTGTTGCTCAAATGCTATAAGGAAAATGAGTTAAACCAACCATTGGACTTTCCTGTTAGCCTGGGACCTGTTTCTGGAGACTGCATCGGGCTGGACATTGCAGAGGCACGGACATCTGTCGCATCTCCAGTGCGTCGTTTCTACCTGGTGTGTGTTGTGGACTCTGCTGCTTTTAAAGTACCGACTAGATTATACAGCAAAAACATTTTTTTAAATATGTTTTAGTAGATACATCATTAGCCACACCTTCCTGTTTTGGTGTTATCTGAAGAGCATTTTGTATACGCATGCTCACAAAAATGACAACAATACGAGCTCTAATTTTGTCACTGCAAACCTTTAGGTCCTTATATGCACTCTGCTGGCAAATCACACAATTGATCACTTAGCTTATTCTATTCTGAGCCATACCTGATTCATCAAATTCTTTTCGAAATATCTGTTCACAAAGTTTACTGAAATCAACAAAAGTGTCAGATGGAACCTTCAATCCACCAAAGTCACTACTGCTGGTGTCCCAAACTTTGTGGTGGATGAAGAGTTGAGATGGGTGACTAAATACAGTGTCAGAAGACAGCAAGGCTGACCGACATGTGTTGCACAGGCTAACAACCTCATGACCTATGAGAACTGTTCTGGAAAGATAGCCAGCTATGTACATGTATGACATAGTATGTTGATCAAGCAAGTTGAGAGCAAATTGTGTTACTGGAACATGCAGTGAATTTATAGTAGACCTTTTATGATGATGATATGATGATATTTATTTATTGTCTCCTCATAAAAAAATGGAGAAATTCGTCTTGTGTACACTGCCGATATAAAATTACATACAAGCTTAACAAAACAAGTTATATATAAATTCATACAAATTAGACACACACACACAAACCCATACAGCTTTACCTTACATACGTACTGTGGACATTCCTTTGTCTTCGTGTAGTTAAAAAAACGTTGACTAAATACTCATTTTTCTCGCTTCCCCAAAACAAATTTACCCTCAAATTTTAATTCTGGGCCTCTCGGCTGTTTCTTCTATCTTTTCTATATATAACCCTGACCGATCGATAGCGCAGATCCATGGGAATTTAAGTAAGAGATTTCCTACCAGATTGACTGATTTCTGCCCATTCAGGTGATAGCACAGATCCACCGTGAGTAGACTATACAAATAATACATACAATACTCGCTTAATTTCTATTGTATGAGTATTAATCTTGGTAGATTACCTTGCTTTTTGCATCTCGGAGTATTTAACAGTTCCACCTGTAGTTCTTTGTTTAGATTCTGGTATTCCATGACCGGTTTTTTCAGCTGCTTGTTCTCCACTTCCAGATCCACATTATGGGCTTCAACATCACGGCATCTTTTATTTGCGTTCTTCAGTTTGGTAAGGCACTCGTGGCTTTCACAAGCTCTACTTGTTGACGTCTGACTTGGTGTTTGGTCCTCCAACATGGCTGCAGGAAACAGAGGTGTCGATTTCCTCTTTACTAAGTTCTCTGTCATGATCTTCTTCTTGGCCATATCCTGGTCACGTCTTCTGTCTTTCTGCAATTTTAAGTAGAGGTACAGGTACGACTGTCCACCGAATAATTTAGTATTCATTATTCAAAACTGCATTTGACTAACATTTGAATATTCCCTTTTCATGTGCGCCAGAAAAAGCTATTAAAATAATCGCTATCATGTGGAATTTTCACTGCCATGTGGTTTCAGTGCTGCATGCAATATGGCGGGTAGCTGTTGGTAGGGGTAACCCCTAGAGGGCAGTATTTTATCAATTCAATGAAAGCTGTAGGAGAAAATCTCAATGTTTTAACTTGCCCCGCGTTCTGACTAACCCCCATCTTCTCTACTGCTTCCAGTTACTTTGTTTATCCGCATACTCCAAGATGGAGCCAAAGATGGTCTCCCACTTAAAAAATAGGTTGTCAGCTGCATCTGCCATGATGATGCGGAAGTCCTGTTTGATCTGTAAGAAAGTGTCAATGCAATTCAGAATTAAAACTAGATTTTAGGCAGGATCTGTAATAGGTAGGGAGGCATTTGCGAGCGAAGTGAGTAAACAAAAATTAAAAAGCCAGGCTGGCTGTCCAGGGTGTGAAACTTTTGACTGTGAACATTGTTAACATAACTGTAAAAGAATGTTTTGGCATTTTATTTGATCAGCATGATAAAAACTCCATCTCGGTGAATTATTGGCCATCAAGCAATATGTGAGCCTCAAGATAATTTGAGAAATGAGGACGACACACCCATCCCCTCCCATCCTCCCCCCATCCTCCCCCCACTTAAAATTAAAGTGGACTGACATGTAAAATCCGATGTATATAACTTTGTTAGCACAGCACCCTTTGAAGTAAACAGAGAAAATAATAATAAGTGACTTAAGTTTTTACCATTCCTGGTGTATCTACAAGGCGAGGGCATCCTTTGAGGAAACTTTCCAGTCTCCTCAGAGTTCTCTCTGATGAACAAGGCCCTTGATCTTGCCGTCTCGGCCATGAAGTCTTTGACCATGCCCAGTGGTTCTTTGTTGTGCTTGAGCCATGTTGTCATGCTGCTAACATCTTCAGTTGAACTTTCAGCTGAAAAATATTAAAGGGGTTTATAACACCCTGCCTAGCTTGCAAGTCCATTGTCTAATCGGACTTCGCAGAATCCTTGTCCCGGGATTTATCTTGCCTCGCTTTATTTTTGTTGCTCACATGTGCATCATATTCAGCCTTTGTTGACCTTAGCAAACCGTAGCGAACTATCAACCTCTATAGAATGAATCTTCTCTTGGGCTGTCTTCCGTTGCAGTTGGGTCCGTTTTTTTGTCAAGAATTTGTCATGAAGGGAGATCCGTTTATTAATTAGTGACACGGCAATGTGGTAACTTCTGGACATGGATTTTACTCTTAACATGGTGTTAGAGAGCTAGAAAAAACAAGTGTAAACGTAAAATTACCTTTCAAAAATCTTGCTTTATATTGAGGAAGAGGAGGAGAAGGTGGTAAGCCTGGCAACCGGTATCACTTCACGTGGGCTTGTAGAGCAACAAGAAACTGATGGTTCTGTTATAAAGATTTTGTGGCGTAGCGAAGTGTGCTGTATCGGGAGAAGGGGTTCACAAGCGATCGATAGTCTATAGGCGCTATTTATTGATTGATGAATTATATTTATATTAGATTATTTTTACAATATGTAATAGATTTATCAAATCGGATCAAGGGTAAATAACAATTTTTTTTTCTAAAAATGTAACCAGTGGTAGTTCAGTTTATCTTTTTAGGAGTATAAAAGTATGGTAACAATATCTATTCAGATTGAAACTCACCCCCGAAACCAGTGAGACTATCGCGTACAGTCGTGAGTCGCAGTCAGTCAACTTGCGTTATAGCGTTAGTAGTAGTTTAAGAAAGGCGTATAGCATCGATGGCGGCTGAGAGCGATGTGTGAACGTGACGCAGGAATTTGAATCGTCATTCCAGCAATGTGCGTTTCATACGCGCGCGCGTATTAAAAACAATCATTGGCTTGTATCAGTAAAGTGAGTGGCCCAGCATCGGAGCAATACAAGTTTTCGATAAGGTTAATAACAAATTATATATATTTGACGTATCTCGTTCTCAAGAATTATCGAAATAAAAAATATATGATTAATTATTTATTAAGTTATTAAATACTTAAAGGTAGTATACACCATTTGCAGATATCGAAAATATTTACTACCGAATTATTAAGAAATTTTTTACTCATTTGAAAGTAAATAATGATTCTAGGAATCCAGCAAAATAATTGCGCTAGATATCCTGTAATTATTTCGAAAATTTGAATTTTATAAAGAAACATTTGCGATCGCCGTCCGGCTAGAAAATGGTGATTAATGGTGACTAGAAAATGGTGATTAAAGGTAACCACAAGCCAGTGATAATTTACTCAACACTAAAGTTTTCCATGTTCAATCTTTAAATGGGAATGTTACCACTGATTTGGTGGCATATTTACCAAAACTTACATTGTGAATTTGTTTAAACGTGCCAAGAAGTTGCACCCCTCCCCTCCCAAAAACAACAACAAAAACCACCCCAACAATTACCTCATGACGACTTCAATAACTAAAACTTACCTTTGATGGCAGTGATAACTTTAGGGTCAAGTCTGGCATTGCTGTGTGGGTTCCTCTATTAGGAGTTTTCCCATCTAGAGAAGACTCGCGAAGTGTCGTGGTTCCAATGAATCGCACAGCCAGGTTTTTTGTGAAAAGTCATGCTTTTTTTCTTTCGGTTAAGAACACTTAGTTTCCGTTCCTTTATGGTCTATGACGAGAGGAATAGTGGGTAATCTAAATGTTTTGCTTTTTACACAACTTATTTGGAAATACTTGCCAACTTTGTTCAAAGTGAATTTGAAGACATGAGGCCTTCTGTGCTGTCCCAATAATTGACCGTGTTCTAAAGACGTTCGGCAACAGTATTTGGTTTGTTGTGAGCACCAGGTAGCAATTCTAGAAGCCGTGACATGGTATGTACACTATTTTGCCACACGTGCACCGGGCATCGGAAAAAAAGCTGGTCAATATACTCATGGGTATGGCCCACCACCAAGAAGCTAGTCTTTACCTGAAGAAAAGGTAAATACCTGTTTTCAGAATGATTTAATACGCGGTTGCTCTTCAATATGAGGTTATCTTCTAGATTCAGCTCATCTCTGAACTGCCAATATTCTTTGACCGAGTCGTCCACTTGTTTTTTGCTTTCTGGCCATTCTTTTTGTATTATTTCTTTGAGAGTCTAAAATTGCCTGTCATTTTTTGTTTCTTTATTTATTTCTTCTAGTCTGTGGGCCAGGGAGTGATAGGGAGGCAAAATACCATACTGATTGGTACTGTCAAGTCACTATAACCATCTTCTGTCATGTCTAAGTAGTTTCTACTAAGAATGCAAAATACAGTACCATGTACATAATGTACATCAAGGTCATATTTCTGCAATTTAAGTAGCATTTTCTGAAGTCTCATGGGAGTTTGATGAAGTGGTTTCTTGAAAATGGATTATAGTGGCTTGTGATCTGTTTGGACTAGTACTTTACATGTTCTAAATATGTAATTGCCCTTTATGATAAATTTTGAAAAAGTTTAGAAAAACAGCATGCTAAATCTTGTTGATGAAATCATTATACAAGTAGATATACTGCTGGTTCATAACTAAGATATTTACTCTGAATTAGTTTTGTGCATAAATTCCAAACTTTCAAATTAATTTGTGTACAGGTAGCACCAACGACTAGTATTTTACATTTAATGCAAAACACAACATCACTTTTTATGTTCAAAACAACTTGATTCGTAGTAAGTAGTTTTTGGTGTGAAACTTTTTACACCGGACTTTTGTTTTCCACAACTGTCTTTAAGGAAACATTTACAATCGATGTAAAATGTCTATATTTCAAGTTCAAGTAGCTTTTGTTACTACCCTGTGTGCTACACAACAGTTGGTGCAAAAATAATTTGCCGAAACAACAACTTTTTGTTAAATATCAGAATAGCGAAACTGTCTGAATACGTATGATTTGTACAAAACCATTACTTAATCTATTTTACCGTCTTAAAAATTCTTATCTCACAGAGTGCTCACAATCCCAGCACATACATGTTCTTGTTCTGTCGACCACAGTTATCCAATTGGAGGTACAGTGTTGGGGAATCTTGTAGAATAAGGTCGGGGGGGTCCCCTCAGGTCCATCTCTATGCTCCAAAACCATCATTTTAAAGACCAAGAATTCTCCCCTGGCCTCATGAAGTTCAATAGGCTAAAAAGAAGTTTCTGATTGAATGCCTTTCAAAAATAGGGTCGGTAGGTCAAAATTACATTTTTTATTTTTGGGGCCATTTTGTTATGTTTTGTTATGTGCAATTACAGATTATCAGTTTGTAGCAAGTAGGCTTTACAACTGTAAAAGGCCTGCCAATGCAAACAATTTAATTTATTCATTAGAGTACAATATGGGCCCTATTCGTTCAATTTTTTTTTTAAAGCACAGACATACAAACTTTAAACACACTACACCTGCCAATGAATTTTTTAGAGCCTGGTTTTTAGCAAGCTGTGTATCAAAGTCCACAGCAGTGTCGTAGTCAGGCAATGAAAGTTTTAAGTCATCTGCCGGATCTTGGCTTTCTTCCACAGCTTGCGCTTGCTTGTTGGAAACCAGCATCTGCAGCATCCTCGAGTTTCTATCAACTTGAAGCAAAACTGCTTCAAGAGTTTGCAGGATTTAATTTTTTTTTTAACTTCGGTCATTTTCTATTTGACTCGCCTAGTGCGTGTTCCGTGTCGAATAAACAATTTCACTTTTTCCCTTTTTTTTTTTTTTTTTTTTATATTGTTGTATTCGTTGCCATAATTGTTGTATTTGTTTTTAAGTAGAAACACTTGAAGCCATTGAACGAAATCTATATAGTTAATCCAAAGTTTTTTTAAACGGTTGTTCTTTTTCCTCGGCTACTGATTTTCAGTATAACTTAATGGCTACTCCTTTTAAACACAAAGTACGAAAAACTTGTCTAACGAGATGCTAGATATTTCTTGGTCTTTCGCAAATGTGTTTAGTTTTATATACAAAATACAATATTATTTCATAAACATTTTGTTCACAACTAAATGGTGTTAAAACATGCAGAAGTATTGTTTTCAATATTTTCATAAATGACGCTGTACTTCAACCTGAACATGTTGCCCGAATGGCTACCCTATTTAAGTGACCTCCCCACTAGACTTAAGATTTTGAAAAAACAAACCTGGGTAATATTTAGGCAAATAACAAAAAAATAATTTCACGTAATAATTAGTTGAGAGAAAAGAAAAGAGTCCATGAAATTAAGTATGTAGAGGGATCTCTCTTCCATTGCAGTAATCAAGGGGACTGGCAGGTTCTCTTGAGGAACAAAAGGATTGAGAGATCCCTCTATATCATCCATGTCACAGACAAACTGTTGCGTTTCTCTATCTATGATAGGATTCTTTAGCCATCGGGTCCGGCTGAGAAAATATATGTAACTTTCCTAAAAATTTATGGGCGACAATGGATTTGACAAACCAAAAAAACAAGGTAGTGTTGAAGGTGCGCTTGGATATAACTGACGGGTCGCTAAATGACTCTGTTCTAAAGTATGTGTGGCCATTCACTTCACACTGGTGACTTGTTTGGATCTTGTCTGAAGGCCCATTAATCAACGCTTGCTCGATTGATGAAAGAGGACGTCTTGGGCTCCAGTTTGAGAAGGTATCAGTGGGGTTTGTAGAACGAAACTCTCGGTACAGATTATCTTGAGCTGCTGCAAGCTGGGGGTATAACTGGAGGTAGGCACTGAGGAGCCACGTACCTTCTGTCTTCCTTGCAGAGCACATCAAGATGTTCGCCACCTGTATTTTTATTACTATTAATGACACCGAAGTCAACAACTCCTGCTTCCTCAAGTGAATTTGAAAACATGAGGCCTGCTGTGCTGTCCCAATAATTGACCATGTTCTAAAGACGTTCGGCAACAGTATTTGGTTTGTTGTGAGCACCAGGTAGCAATTCTAGAAGCCGTGACATGGTATGTACACTATTTTGCCACCCGGGCATCGGGGAAAAAAGCTGGTCAATATTCTCATGGGTATGGCCCACCATCAGGAAGCTAGTCTTTTACCTGAAAAAGGGTAAATACCTGTTTTCAGAATGATTACGCGGTTGCTCTTCAATATGAGGTTATCTTCTAGATTCAGCTCATCTCTGAACTGACAAACCAAAAAACAAGGTAGTGTTGAAGGTGCGCTTGGATATAACTGACGGGTCGCTAAATGACTCTGTTCTAAAGTATGTGTGGCCATTCACTTCACACTGGTGACTTGTTTGGATCTTGTCTGAAGGCCAATTGATCAACGCTTGCTCGATTGATGAAAGAGGACGTCTTGAGCTCCAGTTTGAGAAGGTATCAGTGGGGTTTGTAGAACGAAACTCTCGGTACAGATTATCTTAAGCTGCTGCAAGCTGGGGGTATAACTGGAGGTAGGTACTGAGGAGCCATCTTCTGTCTTCCTTGCAGAGCACATCAAGATGTTCGCCACCTGTATTTTTATTACTATTAATGACACCGAAGTCAACAACTCCTGCTCCCTCAAGAAGCTCACAAACCACCTCAATTTACACATTTCAAAAAAAGGAAGAAAGGCAAACAAATCATTTAAATGATGCAGTCTCTTCAATTAAAATGATATTCATAAATACCTGGGACAGTTTAGGCATTCCTATTGGTCGAGAGCCCGTCACGTGGCCGGTAATAAATGAACGATAAAGACATGGCTGGAAGTGTTTAAAACCATAAGAGCGGGTAGTGTTGAGCGCGTACAGCTCAGCACCCAGGGAACGAGGTTGCCAATGGCAGTAATAGTCTGATTTATAGTAAATACGCTTTATTTGTAACCTGCTGGGGGTTCTCTTGTTATTCGACTCTCTTTGGGATTTTACTTCTTTGGAGAAGTGAAACTCCAGAAGCTGTGAGGCGACCACTCGCTGAATCTGATCAATAAGTTGATCCTCATTCTTTTCGCTTGCCCGGCAATATTTTAATTTTCTGGGTTCGTCCCTCTGGGACTCCATTCTCTCAAAATTTTTCGTAGCCAGGGCGGCTCTGATTGCTTCATCGAGGGGTTTTCTGTCTAGTCCTGAAAATTCCTTCCCTTATCGACTGACGCACAATAGCATCAGTATAATGGGCTCGCGCTAGGCGATCTCTGCCCTCTTCATCAAACACCGGATATGCAAGAACTACAAGTTTCCTAATTGCTTGTCCAAGTTCTCGCAGGGTTTTGTGTTGTCCCTGCCTCCGTGACTTAAGTTCCATTAGGTAATTCTCGGCCATTTGGCCCGGCCCAAACTGGGCCTCGAGTAATCCTAGCAACTCCGTATACTTGAGTGCTGATTGCTGTCCATCCTTAGTCCAGGTTCCAAGCACCTTCAATGCTAAACCTTTTAAACTAGCGGCCAGAAACACTGCGGCCTGATTATCGTTCCAACCATTAGCTAATTTAAAAGCCTCAAAATGGCGACAATAATCCTTCCATGGAGTTTTACCATCAAACCGGTCGGGTGTAATACTGGGGCGACCTTTCGCCCCACCCTCTGCCAGTTCCCCCATGTTAACTTGTCCACCCCCTTCTAAGGGCCATGGGTCTCCACCCATACCTGTGGACACTTTCGGAGTTGCAACTCCTGACAGCAAAGGACTTTTCCTTTACCCATCACATCCCGTTGGCGTTATAACAGTCCTCCCGGGTTGTGTACTTAGTTTCGGTCTGGCACCATCGGGTCCGGAGCACGGAACTGGAGCCAACGTGTGGACATCATGACCCAACACGTTGCTCGACGTCTGGTGGGTCCTTGCCCCTCCAGTACGCCCCAAAAAAATTTTCGGATCGTCTTCATCCGGTTCAATAAATAAACCGAGCGGATCCTCCGAGCCTGCTTTTTCGACAGACCCTCCTGCTCGGGACTTGCCAAATTGCTGTCGCTTCCTTGATAACCCATCATGGGAACGTCATAACTCTTGCTCTTGCAGCTTTACCTGCTGCATAAGTTCACTTAACTGCGTTTCCACTTCACCAGTCTCACCGCCAGTGACGGCAGAACTAAGTTGTGCTTCACCGTCCAAAGGAGGCGTCAGCAATGAATTTTCAGTACTTAGCTGCTCAGCCATCATTGTACTGCACCAACTTGCCATAAAACGGCCAAGATGTTATTCACACTCACAGATACTTCACTATGAAAAAATAGTATCTATTTAATACGGCCCGCTGCAAAAGCAGGGGCAGTCCACACAACACACCGTTAATGGCGCCTCTGGCGGAGGTGCAATCAAAAATGTTATAAAGAAATAATTCACAAATACAACCAATAGCGCCTCTGGTGGAGGTGCAATCGTTAATGTAACTTTACAGAAACACACTTACAAAAAGGAGGTGACAATGTTATTACTCCAATTTATTCTCGTCCGATTTTATGCCTAGAAATATCTCACTTCTGACACCATTTGTAGCGGCACCTCCGGTGGAGGTGAAGGATAAAGGGGAAGGGGAGTATGCAATCTGACACTCCGACTCTATATTCAGGCGGCGCAGGGCGGCGCCATTAATTGCCACAATAAAAACTACTGTGGCGAAATAAAGCTTGTATTTTATTTTCCTTCTTGGTTTTATTTAGAGGAAAATCGGTCTCGGTGGCGGGGACCGTTTTATCGCTACATTTTTATAAACAAGCAATACTCGGCTGAATAAATGCTTGTGGGGACATTCGTTGTAGGAAAGTATATCCTAAAATTCAAAGGCAGAGTGAACTGAGTGAACAATAGACAATGGAAACAGGTATTAACTCTGAACAATTGAAGGGAAAGATTTATTCAACAAATATTACAGAACAAGCAAGACAGCACTTGCATTCAGCTTCACTCAACTGTTTATATTCGGCAATGAAAACAAATGTGGCTCTCCACTATACAACCGAATAGCGCCTCCAGCGGGGGTGCAATCGGAGCAGTTAACAAGATTTACCTAACTCTAATCGGACCTCCGTGAGGTGTCCAATTAAAGTTGGGAAATATCTGATCAATAAACAATTACGCAAGTGTAAAAGACGAAGATGGTTCTTACCAATAAACTTGAACGAAACTAAATATTAGAAGAGCCGCAGAGCACTCTCAAGGCACACACAATAAAAACCGCAAGATTTCAGGCTAAAGATTATCGTTGATACGAGTTGACTCGCTAATTATATAAACACAGCAGAAAATACACAAGTTGACTGGCTGACAGCAATTTGACAAGTGCCGTACGCGCGCGTAGCACTAGCATAGCACAAGCTTCGCCTAAGCCGTGCCTAGCAACAACTTGAATTACCCGCTGCCATAACTCGCCCAATAATGCGCTGCACACGCTGCTACATACACTGATGCGCCCAACAAGAAGATAATTCGCGCCGCGTTATAAATAGCCCAAAACCGCACAAAAGACCGCTAGTGCGCTACACAAAATCAGTATAGCGCCCAATGCTAAAGATCAAGCGCGCCCAAAACACGCAGCCGCATCGTGGCTGTGGCCGGCTAAACATAGACATAGGAACAACTGTACACAGAAGATCGTGAACAAGGTAAACCTAAACAGTCAGTAAACTAATTTTGCTACACAGCCCCATTCGAGGCCTGAACAGTCCCTGTTCAAAAGGTCTAAACAAAAACAATTAGTTTACTGCAAGCACAAGCACTCAAATTCTCTACCCAAAATCCGTTATCGCGGATGAGAACCAAACGATTTGAATATTAAATAAAGGAGTAAACAGTCGCAAAATAATGTTCAATTACAGCAAAACCGGTACGAATGTTCGATGAAAGAATTTCACTGTTCCTGGATGTCGTAGACACGGACGCGTCTCTCTTCTCCCAGCTTTCCAGTCCTGTAGGTCTTGGTGACAGTTTCTGTTACTCTGATGATCTTTCCCTGGAGGGCTTTCTCCATTTGTGACTTCTTTTGCTTCTTTGTAGGGGCTGATGATGGATCCTTAAACACCAAAGTAGTGGTGGTGTTGGTTGTAGCCTCCTCGGACGACTGCTCTGTGGTTGCCTCAGCTGGCTCGTCTGTGGCGGTGTCCGACGCCTGCCCTGCCCTGGTAGTGGTTTCAACCTCAAGTGAGGTGGCGGCTCGCGGCTGGCTGTCTCTATCCAACTTTGCGGCTTGCCTCTTGGTGGCAGCGTAGCAATGGCCCTGGAGCAAAACTCATCAGAGAATAAGCTGAGGGACGCTGTAGGCGACAGGGACATCTCATCCATATTCAACAGCTCGTCGCTGTTGAGCCATAATCCGGGAAGTGGGGGTAGCTGGGGGTCTTCTGAAGATTCAGGAATGACAGGCTCCACCGGGGCTGGAGGTTCCTTCGCTTTCGATGTCTGAGATCGAATGGGGGTGTGGCATGAAGTTGGAGCATATGGGCAGGAGGTCCCTTGTGGTCCTTCGGACATCGGCTCTGGGTAGCCGGTGCGTTGCTTCTAGGCGCTTGGGGCCTGTTGTCAGGCTGACTTGCCTGAGCGCCCCATCGCCTCTCCTCAAACATGCGTTGCCGACCATCACTCTGTTGACTTTGGGCGTCGTTTCTCATTAGGATTTCTCCTAGGTCATCCATGAAAGATGGATGGACCCTCCTGTAGTGCCCCCGGAGGTTGTCTCTCCGCCCACTCTGAAAAGAGCACCGCAGGCAAGATGCCACCAGCTTTGGCCCGTGTGATGCAGAGAGATGGCGATATAGACTTCGCCTCTGCATAAACACCTTCGGGCATCTCCGGCATTTGATGAGCCGGGTAGTGTCGAGGTCCTCTGGTGTTGGACACGCCATTCTGAAATAATTTATTACATAAGGCAAATATTCCGATTATAATCATTTACATTTTTACCGGTATCTTACCGGCAACCGATGCCTCCTCGTGAGGTGCATCTTTGTCAGTGACCTTGCTCAGGTCATTGTCAATTTCAGGAGGGGTTATTACCCGCTCATCTGTTTTACATGATGTAACATTACTAATTAAACTGGCTTCTTTTTCTGATTTATCTAAGAAGGGAGTGGTTACTATTCGCTCACCTGGGTCTGTCGGGATGGAATTATTATCCACCTAGCAGTTGGGTTTCGTGGAATTGTCTCAGTTGAGTAGCTTCAGCTTTCTGAAATTTATCAACAATTTGATCATCATTTTTCTCACTGGCCCTGCAAAATTTTGATTTCTTTGTGTCCTCCCTCTGAGACTCCATTTTCTCAAAGTTTTCTGTAGCCAATGCGGCTCTAATAGCTTCATCAAGAGATTTGGGCCTTGTCCTAAATATCCCTTCTCTAACTGATTGACGCTCTATAGCATCGGTATAATGGGCTCGCGCAAGGCGATCTCTGCCCTCTTCGTCAAATTCTGGGTAGGCCAGGATTGTCATTTCCCTCACTGCCTCCCCAAGTTCTCTCAGGGACTCATTCTGTCCCTGTTTACGCGACCTAAGTTCCATTAGGTAGTTTTCAGCCATTTGGCCATGCCCGAACTGGGCTTCTAACAATTTGAGCAACTCTTCATACTGCAGTTTAGAGTGCCCATTATCGCTGCAACACCCCAGTACCTTGAGTGCACTACCCTTTAAACTGGCGGCTACAAATACAGCGGCTTGATAATCGTTCCAACCATCGGCCAATTTACAAGCCTCAAAATGGCGACGATAATCTGTCCATGATGTTTTACCGTCAAAACGGTCAGGTGTTAAGTTTGGGCGACCCGTCGCCCCATTCGAATAGCTGACCTTATCATCTGTGTAACAGATCATCTGTGTATCATCTGTGTAACAAGTTACACTTGAGCGGCTAAGTGAACCTGCGGGGACATTCGTTTTAGGAAAGTATATCGGACGGACTAAGTGAGTTAACACTTGGACACAAAATGTACGTGAACAACAACTCAAGTAATTATTAATTCAACAACAACAACATATAAAATCAACAATAGTCAGATATCGCAAGAGCAATTATCAATGTACACGTATATATAATACTAGTTTCTGGCCTGAGAATCGCCGCTGCACTCTCAACCAATCGAAGCGCAATCAACATGAATTTATCTTCGAATGCAATTGGACCTCTGGGAGGTGTCCAATAAGCAACGACAATTCTCTCACAGTTCAAGGCCAAACAATCCCCTAAAATTCACCTTTTAACAAGTTATAAGTTTAGTTCGTTATACAAATCAAAATGTTCTTACCTATGTTTATCCAAGTACAATAGACTTTAAATAAGGAGTGAAAGTGATGCAAATGTTTGATGTGTCCGCAACGGCAGCAACTTGGCAAGTGACCGTACGCCGCATGCATACACAAGAGCTCCCTTAGCAACAAACTTGAACTTCCCGCTACAGCGCGGCTACAAAAATCGCCTAATCGTGCGCTTGTTACATAAACGATATACCAATGCGCCCAAAACTCAGATAAACCGCGCCCAAAACTCGGATAAACCGCGCCCAAAATACTCGCGCCCAATAGCGCACATTTTGGCGCTACAAGCATATAAGTAATATAAACAACGCGCCCAATCATGCGCTACACAGGCTTGCTATCACGCGCTGCATGCAGTACACATACAATCGGTGATACATGTACATGTAATAAGCAATAACGTTGACGGTGCTGTAAGTAAACTAATTCCCGTTACAATATCATCTTGGCATACTACTGGGCATGCACCGTTATCAGAAAATGTAATTTCAGTCAAAAGCTCGTTTTCATCTTTCAAAGTCAAACAAACGGGTGTGAATTGGCTATTATCACATGCATCTGACGCAGATTGTTTTATCGTCTTGGTATTGTTTGAGCAATGCCGGTATTTTTGTTTACGTTTGCAGTTCAATTTGGTTCCGGCCCGTCCTCGTCCCTACTTTTTTTTGTCTCTGTACCCCTGTCCATACGAAGATATGCCGACATCATACGCGTCTAATAAAGGTATTCAAGATACCATCGTCCCACTATCAAAGGGTCCGAGTCGGAAACCCATACACAAAGCCATAGGAGCTTTCTGCTAGCTGTATCCATGCACCCATACACAGCAAGTGGATACATACTGTTTTGATAGCCCATAAGCTTATCATGTCCATCAACAGAATACACAAAATTTGTGCCTTTTTTTTTTTTTTCGTTTTCTTTTTCTTTTGAAAGGATCGTGCACTAAGTCCATCAGGGTCAACATCATACATCACTGCATGCACCAGGTCTCATGGTACTTTGAGCCCATGTTCCTGCCTCAGTTTCTTTTGCATGGCCCGGTAGCCTAGAAGTGTTCCTGGGCCATTCAGCTCACCCCTGACTGCCTCCCGCACGTCATCAACGGTGATATCTTTGTCGTTGTAGTATATACCGAAGTGACGAAGCCTTCTATCCAACGACCGAAAACTCCAAGTGTAAACAGGAATGTCCCTTCTCATGAAACTGAGAATCTCCTCTCGTTTAAGCAGTTGCTTTACATACTTGTCCAACTCTTCTTTCAGCTCATTATCCTCCTTCCAAGCGTCATTTAGAGAGTAAAAACCGTCAGCACTAGGCCCCACGTTTGTGTCCTTCGGTTCCGCCATAGTCTTGATCCAAGACCAAGCTAGCCGTTCATTATTTTGTTCCACGGCGCGCCGTCCGTATATATCTGGGCTTATTGAGTGCGCCCTTAATTATCGCCAGATTCGTTCCCCTATCTTGGCCTTGACGCAAGTGTCACGTGAACCCGGAAAATTCCGAGGACATTCCAAGCATAGCTCAAATAGCTACTCGCCCTCGCATGCGCGCTGAGTCGTTTGTGATTTAACTTGTGTGCTGTTGGATGTTGATGGAAGTTCTATCAGCATGTCTTCTCTTGATACGTGTTGCTTATTCATTTCATGTCCAGGAACTCTATCTTCTTCATGATCATTCTCGTCATCTCCATCATCATCACACACCGTTTCTTCTGGATCGATGGTGATCTCTTCAAGAGACTTTCTCTTATACTCGTGAATCTTCCCTTTCTGTGCTAAACTGAGCAATTTGCTCATTTTGGCAAGAGGACTGTTTCAACTGGTAGCCTATAATATTCACGGTGGGTAGCGATGTTATGTCCCATATGATTAGCTAGCTGCTCTTTCTTTTTAGGTTAAGTATTTGAGACAGTGTAGCAAAATTTTCCTCAGCTCTGCATCGGGCTTGTGATGGTACTTGAAGGGGCAATTGAAGGGGCTTTGGTGGAAGGTACGGCTCTATCAACTTAAAATTTAAAATTTAAAACTTAAAATTTGCTGATATGCCGACACTTAGTTTTAATTTGTAAGACCCGTCGACACAATCATCGGCGAAATGTGCAGAGCACACCTTGGACCAGTCGGTCAAGACGAAGTCAGACCACCTTGTGTTCACAAAACCGGATCCAACTTTTCCGCGTACTTTCGACTTTTGGAAACGACAAAAAAAAAAACGTCAGGATTGTTCGTCGAATTCCTGGTACAACCACCAACCACACAGGATTGTGGCAGTGCACAAAAAACTTTAAAACTTTGCTAAAATGACACAAATATCAATACAATTTAACAAGAATTTGATGACTTCGACAAGGAAACAAAGCGGTAAGATGTACATGTACATGTACAATACATAAGTACAGTGTACATGTAGGTACGTACGTACATGTCGTGCATGTGCACGTACATGTACAGCGCATTGCATTGTCATGGACGTACGTACGTACGTACGTACGTACGTACAAGGTACAAGGTGGTACGTACGAGCGAGCGAGCAGCGACTCTCAAACTACACGTCATCGAGGTCATTGCATATGATTATGACGTCAGCGCCCTTTCATTGTTTTTGACCAGTCGTGCGTATTTTAGAAGCTCTTTTTGATCGTTTTTTCCTACTTTTTAAAGAAGCTCACTTTAATAATTTTATATGTACATTTTAAAATGAGTATTATATTAAATTTTACAGTTTGCTAAACAGTTTTTTCCTGGTTATTAGAGCCCCGCTTTAAAACCCTCCGTCCCCAAGTAGTTTGAAAGTTCTTTCGGTATCCCAGAGCCACTATGATGGAAGAGCTTATCTACTTCCTGCAACAATGCTTGCGTCTTGCTTTCCCTTCGATTTTGATAAGGCATGGCCTCACCTTCCTTCAACTTTAACTTCAGTTCATGTTCTTTTACAAATGCCTCGCAGGATGTATGGATTGTATCCCAAGGGTGCATAGCACACCGGAATGAGTTCAGTTTTGTTCCTTTTTTTGTTTCAACTTCACGATTAATTTTGTGATGCACCTATCAGTCATTGTATTCACAATCTTTCCCTTCATGTCTGGGCTTACATCATTTATTAACTCTGTAATGCATTCAACATATTCTTCTGCTGTTCTTCCAGCTGTTTCATGACCTCCTACAAAAAAACATCTTCATTTTGATACCAACTTCAACCTCTACAAGGTGGTGGCTTTGTTTGGTTCGTCTTGTAGCACTTCCCTTGGGTGCTGTTTACTGACTGCTCTCATCTCCCCACTTATTCTCTGTTGAGATGAGGTTGATGGCAAAGGTCTAAGCAATGTTGTGTTCGTCGTTGTGTACAGCACTGCTTCGATTGCTGAACCCACTTGTCTTTCAGCCACTCCAATCCCCTCAAGATACCTCCTTTATGCCTGTCCATCTCTGGTACACCTGCATGTTTCACCCTTTTGGATCTACGTTTGATGTTTGCCTTCTGACATTTTACTTTTTGCAGCTTTCTTTTCAGATGCATTATAAAGTAATCTTACAGCGAGGATATTTTATTTATTTGTTATTTTTTGTTTTTATTGGAAGGAGTGTTTGGTCAAGTAACTGTCAAAGCAAAGAGGATATTTTTTTTTTTTTATACTAACATTACAGAAGATTAACCATTACAGCGGGGATGACATTTTATAGGATGGATACTCTATAAAGTTATAGTTATTAAAGCGCGGAGAATATTGTTTAGAAAGGAGTACTACGAGGATTAATCATTACAGCGCGAACTTCTTTGGTTTTTCTATTAATATTAAAGCTAATTATGGTAACATTTTGCGTTGAAGATTAAGGTATAAAAAATAACGACGGCACTTCAAAGGTCTAAAAAGAACTAATGATATGAATTGTAACCGATAGAATTTTGAAAATAGACTAAAGTGAAGTTAAGTAAAATTATTAAAACCCTCTAGTAAGATATTTATACAACTATAAAGCGTGTAAATCAATGTAAATTGGGGAGGTACAAAAATATGGAATTATTTAAGATTCAGAATTTGAGACATGCCAACATGCCGAACAATCTAAAGTCGCATCTTGTACTGACTCATTGTTGATAATGTAAGCGTAAAACTTACAAATCTCATTGAGCATAAGATGGTAGCTCTCGTTGGTGCCAAATATTTCTTCAAGAATTGCATTGAGGGCCGTCATTCTGAATAATTAGGGTGGAACAGCAAAAAGAAATAAAGAAAAAACAGAAAAAGTAAAAGAAGAATCATCATAATGATGAGGAGATTTTAAGAAGGAAATACTGGAAAGGAGAATTTATTTAGAAGGAATTTCAATTTTAAGGAAAACAGATCAAGACAAGGATATATTTTAAGAAGAATATGTTGGAAAAAATAATCATCACAACGAGAATATTTTTTTTAAATAAAAAGTAGCGTGGACTTTAATAGTTTGTGTTTAATTTGTTGCAAAACGCGACACAAAATTGACTTTAAATTAAGCTACATGTAATAGGTTCGGTATGATATTATTAAATAATACGGTTCTTAAGAACATTGATGCTTACTTGTTGAATTCAATATGTCGTCTGTCCCTAGCTAGATAACATCTCACAAAGTCAGCAAACATTTACAAAATAAATACAATTTCTCTGCCCTGGCATCTGATGGCCGAACCCTTCCCATGTAACTGAATACAAAATATTATGCGGCCAAACTCGGGAGTTTGTTCCCGAAGCTGAAACCGAATACAAATAAAAAAAGGGGGGATCCAGCGCGCAGCAGCTCTAGCGTGTTCTGGATATTCCTTTACGGAAAGGAACATTAAGAAAGGAGGATACTGGTTAAGAAATAACCATCAAAGTGAGGGGGGAGGGGGGGGGGGGGTGGAACTGGTGATAGACACTGAGGGGATACCAGCGTTGACCTTTATCTTGCATCTTGGTCATAAACAGGTTTATTGAATTGGCAGATGTTTTTAGTGTGTTAGAGATTATGAAGTAACAAACAAGTTTTGTATATTGAGAAGTCAGACTGGCTTTGCATTGGTTTTTTCTAAGGCTAAATGAACAAGCCTAATCTTCTTTGTGTTGATTGTTTGTCTTTTGTATGTTTTTTTCCCTAGGCATGTTGAGCTTGCTGGATGTCATAGTTTTTTGGGGGGGTTTTGTATATACAGCCATTTTTTTCTGGAAAAGATTGAACTTTTTATGTTATTAAAGATCGAAATATTAGGCCTCAACCTATTCAAAGTTAAAAATAATACCCAAATTTAATGAACAGATATGGAAAAAGCAAAACAAAAAACCTTAAAATCACAAGTGAGCCAGGGATAGAACACCGAGTTGCAGGAATTGCAATTTGATGGTGCATCTAGATATTAACGTTTTGTTATATTATATTTAGTTACCCTTGTTTACTTACTCTTGTTTTGTAGGTGATTTTCAATGCAGGTTTGCTGGTACTTTTGACAGTGAAGGAATTGCATGGAACTAGTCTGTAGAACTTTCCTTGCTCAAATTTGCTGGAGAGATCTTGAGCCAGGTACAATTCCATGAGCTTGTTGTCACTGGTGAGAATTTGCAGGGCGTGATCAAACTTTTTGGGATAAGTATCCCTGGATAGTACTTTGACTATGACAGTGGTCATCTGTGAGGCAAATTAGGGAAAAAAGTGATGATTTTATTGGTATAGTGTTATATTTCCTGTGAAATTAGGCAATGGATTAAACTCTAACCCCATATTGGTAAATGAACAGGCTAAAATGTCAATTTTTAACAAAATCAAATTCGTTTTTTTGTGACATTATGTGGGGTGAGTAGTTACATATGTATTTGAGCTATGTTTAATTGGAGTGTCATCAGAATTTTATGGGTGCAGTACTTGTCTGTGATGGAATGAACCTGGCGATAATTAAGGGCGCTGTCAATAAATTTGGATAGACTGAAAGTGCGCCATGGAAACTGGACATTTTCGTTTTAAGGTCACTAGAGATACCATTTACTATACGTTCTAAAGCATGCTGATCAATTTAAAATAGGTCATAAAAAAGGTAAAATGGATTCGTATATCTTCAAAAAACACTCAACAATTAAAAACATTAACAAAACTTTGATTAAATAGTTAATTAGATTAAGCAACTTAAAAACACAGTTAAACAATGAAAACTTTATAAAACTCTTATAAAACAAATCAAGGGTAAATTAGTGGCAATGATTACACATGATTGTTCATAGGTTGTTCGTTGTTGGTTCCAGGAATGGTCTAACTGTTTAGGCTTGCAAGAGCCTTATACCGGTCCTTAATTTGGTCGTCGGTAGAGTGCACTGTTGGGTTGCGGGCTCTGAAGCGGCGAAGGACTAACCCCCAACTGATGCGTCTCTGGCCACCAACTCTCCGATACTGACGACACAGTCGAAGTAGCATCTCGTCAGTACGTGGTGGTGGAGGGTCAGGACGCGGGTCTTGTCGAGCAGCTGGCGGCGCTTGTCGAGCCACACGCCTCTGCAGAACTGGCCGAACAGCAGGCACGGGTCGAACAGCAGGCACGGGTTGCACAGCAGGCACGGGTTGCACGAGTGGAGCTGCAGGCGGCAGTTGGGGTCCCTCCTCGACTTCGGATCCCGAGTCCAAGACGATGACTGGTGATCCTGGCGCCGGCTGGTCCTCTCGCCACCATGCCATTGGGTCGATGGGGTCGGTCTTATAGCCCCGATGTGTAGTGTACCCAAGCAGGGACTTGTGGTCGCCGAAAATCCGCTTGACGTCCATGAAGATGGGTCGTCTGCGTCGGTAATCATCACGTACTCCGGCGAGTCTGAGTAGCTGGGATGCATCTTCGATCAGGCGGCCCGTGTTCCTTAGGTAATTGGCCGTTGTCATGGTGCGCTTAGCGACGACACAGGGCTCGAGAAGCTGGTCAAGGTCTTGTGGTCTCCTTCGGACGAGCTCGGCCACGGCTTGAGGTAGCGTGTTGGTGACGATGGTGGCCTCGAATCGCAGTCCTCCGAGGAGGTGCTGGTATCTGGTCATCAACCTGTAGATAGATTTGATATTCAGAAGTTTCCGTCCTGCAGACCGGGAATCAGAAGGACCGCTCATGTCATAGTGATGAGATGTGCGCAAGAAGTGAAAGGACTCTGTATATACCTTCACTACTGGCATGACTTCCTCCGGAAGTTGGATGTTCAATGTCCCGCCGTGGTTTACAAGGGGATTGCGCCTGTTATCCAAGGGCGTGTAGGTGGGGTACATGTCGGCCACAATACCTCTAGGAAGCAGGAATCGGTAGTCTACACGCAGAACGTGTATGTTGTCGTCGAAGAATTTGTAGGCCACGTCATACCGGTTTGGAGGGTAGTCTTGCTCAACCACAGCATTGCATCTGGCCAACACTTGTGTAACATCAGGGAAAGCAGCGATTGATCCCTTCATCCCGAAGTTGACAAGCCTCACGAATGTGATGTTTGCAGCTCGAAGTGCCTGCAGAAAGGTTGCTGTGGGTATTCCGAGACCTTGGCCGCGGACGAGGTAGTCGGTGTTCTCTTCTGCAGGCACACAGTTGTGATGCAGATATCTGAAGAGCACGACAGAGTTGCTCCTTCAGGTCGGGTGTCCGCTTCGTTTCAACGATGTATTGGAAGTACGCCGATGAGATCACCTCAAAATTGGCGGGGTACTCACGGTTGAATACCCGTTGTTTAGAGGTAGACAGCTGGATTGAGTGCCCAAGGAGGGAGGTCAAAGCCGCGAGGATGTCAGGGTCAGGGTTTAAAGAAGCTCACTTTAATAATTTTATATGTACATTTTAAAATGAGTATTATATTTAATTTTACAGTTTGCTAAACAGTTTTTTCCTGGTTATTAGAGCTCCGCTTTAAAACCCTCCGTCCCCAAGTAGTTTGAAAGTTCTTTCGGTATCCCAGAGCCACTATGATGGAAGAGCTTATCTACTTCCTGCAACAATGCTTGCGTCTTGCTTTCCCTTCGATTTTGATAAGGCATGGCCTCACCTTCCTTCAACTTTAACTTAAGTTCATGTTCTTTTACAAATGCCTCGCAGGATGTATGGATTGTATCCCAAGGGTGCATAGCACACCGGAATGAGTTCAGTTTTGTTCCTTTTTTTGTTTCAACTTCACGATTAATTTTGTGATGCACCTATCAGTCATTGTATTCACAATCTTTCCCTTCATGTCTGGGCTTACATCATTTATTAACTCTGTAATGCATTCAACATATTCTTCTGCTGTTCTTCCAGCTGTTTCATGACCTCCTACAAAAAAACATCTTCATTTTGATACCAACTTCAACCTCTACAAGGTGGTGGCTTTGTTTGGTTCGTCTTGTAGCATTTCCCTTCGGTGCTGTTTACTGACTGCTCTCATCTCCCCACTTATTCTCTGTTGAGATGAGGTTGATGGCAAAGGTCTAAGCAATGTTGTGTTCGTCGTTGTGTACAGCACTGCTTCGATTGCTGAACCCACTTGTCTTTCAGCCACTCCAATCCCCTCAAGATACATAGATACCTCCTTTATGCCTGTCCATCTCTGGTACACCTGCATGTTTCACCCTTTTGGATCTACGTTTGATGTTTGCCTTCTGACATTTTACTTTTTGCAGCTTTCTTTTCAGATGCATTATAAAGTAATCTTACAGCGAGGATATTTTATTTATTTGTTATTTTTTGTTTTTATTGGAAGGAGTGTTTGATCAAGTAACTGTCAAAGCAAAGAGGATATTTTTTTTTTTTTATACTAACATTGCGGAAGATTAACCATAACAGCGGGGATGACATTTTATAGGATGGATACTCTATAAAGTTATAGTTATTAAAGCGTGGAGAATATTGTTTAGAAAGGAGTACTACTGGTGATAGACACTGAGGGGATACCAGCGTTGACCTTTATCTTGCATCTTGGTCATAAACAGGTTTATTGAATTGGCAGATGTTTTTAGTGTGTTAGAGATTACGAAGTAACAAACAAGTTTTGTATATTGAGAAGTCAGACTGGCTTTGCATTGGTTTTTTCTAAGGCTAAATGAACAAGCCTAATCTTCTTTGTGTTGATTGTTTGTCTTTTGTATGTTTTTTTCCCTAGGCATGTTGAGCTTGCTGGATGTCATAGTTTTTTGGGGGGGTTTTGTGTATACAGCCATTTTTTTCTGGAAAAGATTGAACTTTTTATGTTATTAAAGATCGAAATATTAGGCCTCAACCTATTCAAAGTTTAAAATAATACCCAAATTTAATGAACAGATATGGAAAAAGCAAAACAAAAAACCTTAAAATCACAAGTGAGCCAGGGATAGAACACCGAGTTGCAGGAATTGCAATTTGATGGTGCATCTAGATATTAATGTTTTGTTATATTATATTTAGTTACCCTTGTTTACTTACTCTTGTTTTGTAGGTGATTTTCAATGCAGGTTTGCTGGTACTTTTGACAGTGAAGGAATTGCATGGAACTAGTCTGTAGAACTTTCCTTGCTCAAATTTGCTGGAGAGATCTTGAGCCAGGTACAATTCCATGAGCTTCAACTGGTAGCCTATAATATTCACGGTGGCTAGCGATGTTATGTCCCATATGATTAGCTAGCTGCTCTTTCTTTTTAGGTTAAGTATTTGAGACAGTGTAGCAACAATTTTCCTCAGCTCTGCATCGGGCTTGTGATGGTACTTGAAGGGGCAATTGAAGGGGCTTTGGTGGAAGGTACGGCTCCATCAACTAACTTAAAATTTGCTGATATGCCGACACTTAGTTTTAATTTGTAAGACCCGTCGACACAATCATCGGCAAAATGTGCAGAGCACACCTTGGACCAGTCGGTCAAGACGAAGTCAGACCACCTTGTGTTCACAAAACCGGATCCAACTTTTCCGCGTACTTTCGACTTTTGGAAACGACAAAAAAAAAAACGTCAGGATTGTTCGTTGAATTTTACTGGTACTTTTGACAGTGAAGGAATTGCATGGAACTAGTCTGTAGAACTTTCCTTGCTCAAATTTGCTGGAGAGATCTTGAGCCAGGTACAATTCCATGAGCTTGTTGTCACTGGTGAGAATTTGCAGGGCGTGATCAAACTTTTTGGGATAAGCATCCCTGGATAGTACTTTGACTATGACAGTGGTCATCTGTGAGGCAAATTAGGGAAAAAAGTGATGATTTTATTGGTATAGTGTTATATTTCCTGTGAAATTAGGCAATGGATTAAACTCTAACCCCATATTGGTAAATGAACAGGCTAAAATGTCAATTTTTAACAAAATCAAATTCGTTTTTTTGTGACATTATGTGGGGTGAGTAGTTACATATGTATTCGAGCTATGTTTAATTGGAGTGTCATCAGAATTGTATGGGTGCAGTACTTGTCTGTGATGGAATGAACCTGGCGATAAATTTGGATAGACTGAAAGTGCGCCATGGAAACTGGACATTTTCGTTTTAAGGTCACTAGAGATACCATTTACTATACGTTCTAAAGCATGCTGATCAATTTAAAATAGGTCATAAAAAAGGTAAAATGGATTCGTATTTTTTTTTTTTTTTTTCAAAAAACACTCAACAATTAAAAACATTAACAAAACTTTGATTAAATAGTTAATTAGATTAAGCAACTTAAAAACACAGTTAAACAATGAAAACTTTATAAAACTCTTATAAAACAAATCAAGGGTAAATTAGTGGCAATGATTACACATGATTGTTCATAGGTTGTTCGTTGTTGGTTCCAGGAATGGTCTAACTGTTTAGGCTTGCAAGAGCCTTATACCGGTCCTTAATTTGGTCGTCGGTAGAGTGCACTGTTGGGTTGCGGGCTCTGAAGCGGCGAAGGACTAACCCCCAACTGATGCGTCTCTGGCCACCAACTCTCCGATACTGACGACACAGTCGAAGTAGCATCTCGTCAGTACGTGGTGGTGGAGGGTCAGGACGCGGGTCTTGTCGAGCAGCTTGCGGCGCTTGTCGAGCCACACGCCTCTGCAGAACTGGCCGAACAGCAGGCACGGGTCGAACAGCAGGCACGGGTTGCACAGCAGGCACGGGTTGCACGAGTGGAGCTGCAGGCGGCAGTTGGGGTCCCTCCTCGACTTCGGATCCCGAGTCCAAGACGATGACTGGTGATCCTGGCGCCGGCTGGTCCTCTCGCCACCATGCCATTGGGTCGATGGGGTCGGTCTTATAGCCCCGATGTGTAGTGTACCCAAGCAGGGACTTGTGGTCGCCGAAAATCCGCTTGACGTCCATAAAGATGGGTCGTCTGCGTTGGTAATCATCATGTACTCCGGCGAGTCTGAGTAGCTGGGATGCATCTTCGATCAGGCGGCCCGTGTTCCTTAGGTAATTGGCCGTTGTCATGGTGCGCTTAGCGACGACACAGGGCTCGAGAAGCTGGTCAAGGTCTTGTGGTCTCCTTCGGACGAGCTCGGCCACGGCTTGAGGTAGCGTGTTGGTGACGATGGTGGCCTCGAATCGCAGTCCTCCGAGGAGGTGCTGGTATCTGGTCATCAACCTGTAGATAGATTTGATATTCAGAAGTTTCCGTCCTGCAGACCGGGAATCAGAAGGACCGCCCATGTCATAGTGATGAGATGTGCGCAAGAAGTGAAAAGACTCTGTATATACCTTCACTACTGGCATGACTTCCTCCGGAAGTTGGATGTTCATGCAGAAATGTCTGTACAAATTCCTGTTTTGTTCCTGTTTGGAACATGTTTTTATCCTGTTTTTGTACCGTAAACCAGTATTAAAACATGTTTTTATCCTGTTTAGATGAAATACCAGGGAGTATTAACCTGTTTGCTTCCTAATTGTCCCCGAACAAACCTGTTTGTTTCCTGTTTTTCCTCAGTCATCCTGTTTCGAACCTGTTTTTGGCTGACTTAAACTTTTTGTGAAGTCTGTAAACCTGTTTTCAAGAAAACAGGAACCTGTTTGAAAACTGTTTTCCGGTACCCTGTTTTTATCCTGTTTTTTCCCTGCTTTTAGCCGTTCCAAATACAATTGTTTCAAACATGTTTAAAAAAAACATGTTTGCAACAGGATACAAACATGTTTTTTATTCCTGTTTAAATTGGACGAGGGCAATGTCCCGCCGTGGTTTACAAGGGGATTGCGCCTGTTATCCAAGGGCGTGTAGGTGGGGTACATGTCGGCCACAATACCTCTAGGAAGCAGGAATCGGTAGTCTACACGCAGAACGTATATTTGTCGTCGAAGAATTTGTAGGCCACGTCATACCGGTTTGGAGGGTAGTCTTGCTCAACCACAGCATTGCATCTGGCCAACACTTGTGTAACATCAGGGAAAGCAGCGATTGATCCCTTCATCCCGAAGTTGACAAGCCTCACGAATGTGATGTTTGCAGCTCGAAGTGCCTGCAGAAAGGTTGCTGTGGGTATTCCGAGACCTTGGCCGCGGACGAGGTAGTCGGTGTTCTCTTCTGCAGGCACACAGTTGTGATGCAGATATCTGAAGAGCACGACAGAGTTGCTCCTTCAGGTCGGGTGTCCGCTTCGTTTCAACGATGTATTGGAAGTACGCCAATGAGATCACCTCAAAATTGGCGGGGTACTCACGGTTGAATACCCGTTGTTTAGAGGTAGACAGCTGGATTGAGTGCCCAAGGAGGGAGGTCAAAGCCGCGAGGATGTCAGGGTCGTCGACGGACATGTTGATGGCGTAGTAATCAACATCAAGATGACTCTCGAGATTGGGTGGGTCGATCAGGGCAGCCCAATTCGGGGCCTGGACAACCTCCATGGTCAAGAATAGTGGAACAGGCGAGGAGAAAGTACAGTGCACGTCTTAATAGCTTGGAAGATGACGGCAGAAAGGACGATAAGTGTGCAAAAGGCATAGCGTGGGAAAGTGACCCGATTCTGCAGTACACGCGTAAAGCCCATTGTTCGTGTACACAATAGGCTATTTTTAGATATCCGGTAGTCAACTGCAGGTACTGCAGTTTTGGGTTTAGAGTATTACTCCGAATTCCCTTGTCCGATCGGACTCAAATTTAAAGAGGATGAAGTCAGGCCCTTCGGACACATCCTATTAAAATTTGATGGGTGTGGGTCATTTGGTTGTCCGGTAGTGGTCATTCTTCCGGACACACCCTTTTTTTAGGGTGGGGATTCTAGTATTAAAACTAGTCTTAAAGGTTTTGTTAACCAGTTCGTGCCGGATGATGTTGATTAAAACTGGTCCAGGAGCAAGATTAGGCCTATCCTAGTAAAAGTTAATACAGTTGTCTTTTGATTAATGCCCACCCACAGAGCGTTCACATTCAGACACTCTGTCTACATGTTATGGTAATTGCCAAAGTTGGCAGAAGAAAGGGGGGGGGGAGGGGAGAAAAGGAGAGCTGTTTATACATGCATGGAGCAAGGACAAGGATTTGCAGGTGGTCTTACTATAATACTTTATGACTTTAATATTGTTTATTGCTATACTTTAAATTTAATATACCACTATTGAAATGTGCAGATTTAGCTTAGTCCCTTGATGGAGATAACGTATTGAGGACACCCACGCACTTCCGGCCTTGCTCGCTGCTGGCATTCATTTCCGAACTTGAACTTGGCGTGTTTATGCGTCATCCGTTTTGAATTTGGGGAAATTTTTGCATTTATATACGTCATGCGGCGCGAACTGGTTAACAAAACCTTTAAGAACAGTCCAATTGTGTAATAGGGTGATTATGATACGTACGCGCCTCATGGATTTGCAATTCCTATCGATTGAAAGGTGTTATAGGTTTGCTTGTTAATTTTATTTTTTACAATATTTTTCTGGATCAAGGGCCACTAAAGCAGTTAGAAATAGTCAGGGTTGTAGTCGAGTCCGTTCACAAGTCCCTTCGTGAAGCCAGTTTCAAGTCCTTTCATAAGGGCAGTCGGTCACAAGTAACTGGATGAATAATGACAAAGGAATGCTTTCGTCAAAGCTGATTTAAATAGCTTGTGATTTGAATTGGAACTGAAGGACTTGTGATGGACTTGCAGGGACTTGTGATGGACTCGACTACATCCCTGGAAATAGTGCATTACTTGTATATGGAGGCAAACCAAAATGTTTTCTGAGGCATGCCAGGTAGATGTACATGTAGTGGGATGATTTCAATGTGTGTTTCGTTTTTCCTGTTAGAAATGTTCATATAAATTTAGACATATTTCAGTGAAATGTAAACTTTAACACCCCCTCGTATGAATCTCTTTCTAAAATATACATATGCAATGGTCTTTTTTGTTTATACTTTTTTGTAGCCACTGAAGTCTTTAGGCGATTATTCTGTGTGGGTCGCTGCTGCTGGGCGGGTACCTGGTAACTTGCCTCTTCCTGATCAGAGAGTTCCATTGGTTCTTCCTCGCTTATTTGAGTCTACATTGTATATTTACATTAAAAATATATTTAATTACATCCGTATATACATGTAATAACTATACTTATAGTACACGCAATAAATAAGTGTATCATCTCCCAATTTAATATGCTCATACATTTACAATGTTGGGAACAATTTCACATCTACACTGTTACTCACTGAAATTTAGATTTCATGATGTTCTAAAATAGCTGTATACAGCTACAATAACAATAGTAATTAAGGCTGCCCCAACTATAGCAGCAAGGCACCATGTTGGGGTATGCTAAATCTTGCTGCATGTGGGCGTAGCTCTCTTGTATGTTGGCTCTCCAATTTGGCACTTCACTGATCTCCTCTTGATTGGATGAGAGGAATATGAGTAGGACTTGCAAGATTCTGCCAGTATCTCCAGACTGATTCTTGTCCCTGTCATTTGATGCAAGTTCTTAGCCTAGAAGCATACACAAATTAATATCTACATGTATTCAATTATATATCTTTTGTGTCTATCAAATTCGTCACATGCAGGTCCGTGAGGCAGTGATCGAAGATGCACACGTTCCAGACTCTTGACCCATACCATAAAAAAGCACCTCATGGAATCCACGTTCATGAGGTTGACCTTGTTAGGCCAACTGTTCGACGAAGTTGCTACTTAGCAACACCAATAGAGCTTAAGACACACATGAGCATCGACGGCAGCACAGAAATGAATCCTGAACTTGTCAATTTCTCAGTCACAGCCCTGAAGATCTGCCTCAAAATTTCAGCGAACATACCAAAAAACAGTTAGGTCGGGTTTAAAACAAAACTTGTACTTTGAGGTCGTTGAAGCCAATTTCTATTCAGTGGAAGATTCAAGCAGTGGGGATGAGAGTACAGATAGTGATGATGAGCCAGACTTGTAGATTCATATGATGGTATAGAGTAAAACTGGTCAGGGAAGTTTAACTGCAGACATCCGAGGTAGCGAAGCTTAAAACAAAAAAGGAAAGGCCAACGCTTTTCGTCCAAGTACCTAATCTGTCTAACTCTTGGCCCGTAATGATCATCTGCAGTTAACAAAACATATGAACATGTATGTTAATTGTAATGAAGTGCACAAATAAGTTAGTGTGTTTCCCTTAAGATTGATTGAAAATAAAACCAATGTACACTATGTATGTAAAAAGGTTTACATACAATAATGTCATCGTCATCATCCAACATGTCGAAGCTTTCAGATTGAAAGTCTTCAATGTGCTCAACATCATTGCCTCCCGATTAATCTTGCAATACAGTACATGTATTTGGATTTGATCCTTTTCGTTTTCTAGTATGTCTGGGTTGCCATTGTTTCCAATTCCATTTATATCAACATGTGCCTACAGTTCTGCCTCCTCAATATGAGCAGTGACATCATATTCTGAAATTAAATGATACTAATGACATACATAGGTTTAATTTGAAGCACATCCTTGCCATACATTTACTACAGAAGTATGTCTGCTTTCTGCTTTAGGCATGTTTGGGTGAGCGTGTATGCTAACAAGAACATATTAATGTCTATGTCATTATCAGTGTCTATAATTATAGTAAAACGTGCGAGTTTATTGATATCTTTAACACCTTTGATTATGGCTGTATGTTTATTTATCACAGCTCCAAGTTTCTAGTTGAGTCTTTCAGATTTCAGTAATGATTGCTTCAGTGCATCCTCTAGTTGTTTGTGCTTTTTTTCATCCGTTTCAGTACGTGCCTAAACTTTTCAGTTTCAGCTTAAGCTTTTCCTAAGAGCGCTTTGTTGAAGAGGCAGCAGGTTAGTGAAGGCACAAACTCTTTGTTTAAAAAGTCTGGCAGCTAGGGCTTTCTTCTTGTTCTTGCGCAAATCCTTCCTCTTCTTCACAGCCTCAGTAATCTTCAACCGTAGGCTGATTGATTTAGACTGATGTATTGCAGCATCTTGATGAGCCAATTTGATGATCAAATCTGCAGTTTCCTTGGCACTGTTGGTCGGAGAGTTGTCCAGGATTTCTAGAAAAAGACCATTCTTGATCAAAAATGTCATCTTTTGCTTGTTTGAGTTTTTGTTCCAATTAATTCGTGTATCCTGTTTTCATATTGATTCACTTCTACATTATTTTCCTCACATTGCTTCTGCATTTTACTGCGGAGATGTGTGTTGTCAAAACTTCGAGTTCGTTTTGCCTTACATGTTCGTACATGTAATGACCCAATGGTTTTACCTTTTTATTTCATATTTGTGTTCATGCAGTCTTCTTATGTTGTCCTGCTGCTTTTTAATTTTTATGCGATGCCGTTTCTCTTTCCTGCCAGATGGGGTTTATGGGGTAATAGCCTTTGCTGCATCAACGTTTGCTGCATCAACTTTTGCTTATCACCCTGCAGCTCCTAAACTTCTTTAGCCAGAATTTGGTTGGCACCTTGGAGCACTTCAAGATCTGCAGTACACGATGCAGAAACATTTTATCTTGGCCCCAGAGGACCTTTAGTAATGGGCAGGGTATATTGTTTGTCTTCCCAATCCTTAAACCTCTCTTGGTTTTTACTAAATCTCCAAAATGTCCAAGCTGCGGTCTTTGAGTTTTATTTCAGTCTTATTTTGATGTGCCAAGTCTTTCTTTTGTTTTTTGGCAGAAATCCTTCGTGACACCTCGGCTAGGATTTCGGCCATGAGACACTGGGAGTTGACAAGTCTCTCTTGCTTCTCTTTCTCAAGACTCTCAAGATGGTCAACAATGCAATTTGTTGTGCACGAATTCTCTAAGAAAGATAGCACAAGGTGTCATTTGGGGCATGCTCTTTTCCAGCACTAAACATACCCATGATTTCTTCGGCATCAATGTTGTGGCAGCGGGCAGAGTCTGTCTCCTTTTTGTGCTGTTATTTTACGTTGATATTAAAATATCGTTGGTACTGCCTTTCAAGAACTGTCTCAGTGGCCGCAAGACAGTTCTTCATCATGCCCTTTTTTTCTGCTGGGGTGGCCCTGAGCTTAGCGAGGGTTTCGTCTTCTTTGACATTGTTCCTAAAAAAGTCCAATGGAGTGGTGAGCACCCTGCTACTGCTAGGATTCTTGATAATGGTCTTTACATTCTCCACCAATCCGTTAACCCTCTCAATCCCCTCTACGTGGCTGACCTGTTTACTTGAAGCAGAGGTGTAAAAAAGCGTCGTCCATAGACCTGAAAGCAGCTTCCCAATCAGTCTCAACACCTGCATTTCAACTTTGGCCACCATCAGATCAAAGTCATAAAAAAAATTGCCTACTGCAGCCCACCACAGGAAACTGGGATCCCAGTGGGATATGGGTGGGATCCCAACGGTATTTTTGAGCGGGATTTTAAAGCGGGATAACTGGTATCCCAGTAGGATTCCCAGTTATCCCACTGACACCCCCGGTGCAGCTGACATAACCTAATTGTCCCACTGGGATGCAGGCTAAAAAGATCCATCTCGACCCATAAAGTGGCCTCGCAGTAAGGAACCCGTCTGTGGCTATAAATGCTCCCATATTGCGGCAATTGCTGTAATTGGCCGAGCCCAGCTGCAACAGTGGTAGAGTTCTGGAAAGAATAATTTCCAAGAAAGTATATATTTTCAGCATAAAATGATTTTGTTTTAATATTGGACATTTCTAGGTCAGATTGAAATGGAATGAATCAATGTTCTATATATTCTGCAGTTATTAATATGGGTTGGAACAAACATCCTGCTCCTAACAAGGACAAAATTAGGACCGAGTCATTGTTTTCCATAACTGATAATAGGTACCTGTCATAACAAGGTAATTTGTAAAGTCCCAAAGACCTATGTCCAACACCTATTGTGAGGCAATTTCAGTACTTCTACGTGTACCACGACACAGCTTTGTTATGCATATTATACATGTAAGTACAACACACAGAATGGACCACTTAATGGTTTAATTAAGTTAGTTACTCTTACCTGAAATACAAGTGAATCAGAGGCTTTAACAAATTTAACATGGTGTACTTTATTGTGACATTTGTTACATTGGAACATATTTTTCAACATATTCCTTGTAATTTATCTCCAATAACCTTAAAAAAACATGTATGGTTCCATTTTGTGGTCAGTTAGTACATGCAGAGAAGGTGTGTACAATAAATCTGGCATAACACCAAAAAGATATAAAAGAGACACGACATTCCCTGATACATCGGAGTACTAAATTTGTCATGAAATATCAAATTCCTCAGTAAACTATTGTTCAAATGGTACAAATCTTGCCCAATTCTGTCCAACATCCAAGACAAATATCAGTAATAACTATATTAAAACAATTTCATTGATAGTTGGCATGTAAGGCCATTTAAAATTAATAAAAAGTTTAACATCGCTGAGATTTAAAAAAATTGGTGGGGAGGGGATTTTATATTTTATATTTTATATTTTATATTTTTAGTATTTTACTTTCCTTCATATCCAAGGTGCCCAAATTATATGTAGCGACCGTTTGCTGTTCATTGTTTATTTAATAGTATCAATACAGTGCATGTGGCTTGAACACATTGGAATGGTAGTCATAGTGGAAGGAATAGGACATACATCTGACATCGTTAGCCACCTGTCCACCAGCGTGCAGCGACTTGCCCTGTTGACTGTAGTCTTTAGGCAAGACGTTGCTTAATCTGCAGCCACGAGAGGGCGCTATCGCGACAAACCATCATCACTTACGAACCTGTCGGTTGCTAATATGATGGTTTGTCGCGAAAGCGCCCTCTCGTGGCTGCAGATTAAGCAACGTCTTGCCTAAAGACTATGACGATCTTTTCAGAGCGCGCTATTGCATGCCGTCAGCCACGTGATGCGACTTTTCTGAAGGCGGGTTTTGATGACGCGTCGCGTACATCTCCCTACAAGCACTGGATGGCGCGCGCAGTTGTTATCGACGATCTTAGACCATCGATTGCATGCACAGAAGTAGAAAAAACAGTTTTAGAAAAAATATAAAATATAAAAAAATATCGGGACGGAGCTCAAAATCGGGACGGACGGCGATGTTAAACTTTTTATTAATTTTAAATGGCCTAACTAGAAATGTAGCAAAATGTCGCACTTTGTGTCCCAACATCATGGACTCCACTATTTCAAAACATATTTATTGTTTTTGATTGCCCTGATCTTGTCATTTACTTTGGAGACGATGATGTCCACCCAAAGTCGCTCTTCTTCAGTGGCATCTTTCCTTGGGCACAAACTGAAGATGTGGGCTGCAATGATACCGGTAACATTTAAGTAGGTCTTTTTGTTATTTCAAGACTACATGTATATGTAGTGCTAATTGTCCAATAAAATAGGAACGCAAAAAAACCAAAAATGACTCGGGCTCCCTTCCCATGACAAGTCAGGAGAATGACTTCAAGTACTGACATCAATTTGATGATCTGAACATTGCTCAAATCTTAAAGGCATGCAGAAATAGTAGGGCTTATTATGTTTCAAATGAGAACACAACTTAAAGGTAATATTTGCCTTTGCTGTAATTTTCGAAAATGGATGGGTTAGGGTGTTTTAATTATGCCAATAACAGATAAGTATGAGACCAGTTACAGGACCATCACTGTGTGGACCCATGTAGTAAGACATGCTAATAACAGATGGGTATGAGACCGGCTGCAGGACCATCACTGTGTGGACCCATGTAGTAAGACATGTGCCAATAACAGATACTGTGTCACCATTGCCGGACCATCACTGTCTCTACCATGAAATGCATTTTAAATTCCTTTTGTTTCCCTTGTCAAGATCCAAAGAGTAATAAGAGCTGCACGTTTACTTCATAGTAAACAAAATGAATACAAAATGGTTTTATTTACCTTCCATGACTTCTTTGTTTTTCACCATCTGATGATGATGATTCTGGCCTACTGTCCTCTGATGAATGTTGCATCTGATGACATGCCCGAGGTATTGGTGACGAGGCACCCTGTAAAAATGCACATACATCACAAGGTGTCAGTAATATTGCTAAGTTGGAATTGTAAATTCCAAAGGTTTCACTATCAAGAAAGAACCTATAGTCAACGTGGATAGAACATTTTTAGTTTTAATCTAACCCTCCAGGGTATTTTAGCTAGAAACCCTGCCGACGCAACAGATTGCATACTTTGTCGCATTGACTTGTGTGCAGAGTCCAGCAATGTCAAGCAGTCACCACAGATGCACTGTGCTGGATCTGGCAGGCTTAGGGTTAAGGGCTCCTGAATGAACTGAAGAGTACTGCAGAATTACAACAATACTTGAACAGCAGACTAAATATATTTGAGTAAAATTAAGAAGCACTAACCTCCTGCTTTTCGGATTGGCTCATGGGCAAACGAGAAACTGTTGGACAAATCAATAAATGATTCACATCAATCTTATGTTTATACTGAAAGTTGCAGGAACATCGCTGTGGACACATATACATGAAATAAGACATATGCCAATAACAGATGGGTGTGAGACCAGTTACAGGACCATCAGTGTGTGGACCCATGTAATAAGACATATAAAAGATGGGTGTCGAGACCAGCTGTAGGACCATCACCGTGTGGACCCATGTAGTAAAACATATGCCAATAACGGATGGGTGTGTTACAGGACCGCATCACTATGTGGACCCATGTAGTAAGACATACTGTATGCCAATAACAGATGGGTGTGTGACCGGTTACAGGACCTTCACTGTGTGGACCCATGTAGTAAGACATATATGCCAATAACAGATGGGTGCGAGACCAGTTAAAGGACCATCACTACATGTATGTGGACCCATGTAGTAAGACATATGTGACCTGGCACCACGAAATGAGCCGAAAGTCGCACATGGCCAAAACGAGTTATTGGCCGAAATGTCAATTTTTCAAGTGGAAGGTCGGTTTTGAGTTGTTAACGTTTTTACATACAAAAAAAAATTCTTTATCATATCCTAACATTTTATAGCTAAAATAAAACTCTCAATTGTTTTTGTTTTATTGTGGCTGAATTGCAGTGAGTGATAGTGTAGTTAGCACGGTTCACAGACTTTGAACTCCGTTTTCTTAAAACAAGGGAGCATGACTTCTGCTGCTTCAAAAGAGTATAGCGGCGGTTAGGAATAAGCTACACACAATACATCAATTGAAAGCTTAGGACTTCTTCTTTCTCGAAATGTAATAAAGTCAAATTTTGTATTTTGCGACTTTCCACCCATTTTGTCAGGTCACATATGTCAATAACGGATGGGTGTGAGACCAGTTACAGGACCATCACTGTGTGGACCCATGTAGTAGGACATATGCCAATTACGGATACTGTATCACCATTGCAGGACCATCACTGTCTTAACCATGAAATGCATTTTAAATTCCTTTTGTTTCCTTTGTCAAGATCCAAAGAGTATTAAGAGCTAGCTGTACGTTTACTTTATTGTAGAAAAAGATGAAAACAAATTTTGTTTATTTACCTTCCATGACTTTACTTTGTTTTTCACCATCTGATGAAGATGATTCTGGCCTACTGTTCTCTGATGAGTGTTGCATCTGACATGCCCGAGGTATTGGTGACAAGGCACCCTGTAAAAATGCACATACATCACAAGGTGTCAGTAATATTGCTAAGTTGGAATTTTGAATTCCAAAAGTTTTACTATCAAAAAAGAATCTGGTCAACACAACTATGGATAGAACATTTTCAGTTTTAAGGGCCACTGAATGAACATTTCTCATCTGATCACAAACTGCTTTGCTCCCGACTGTCTCTACTATTCAGGTAGCCACTTTCAGCTTCACCTTCCAGAGCCTGTCTCAACAACTGTTCTAATGCAGTATATGCAGATGCCAGCAAGCAACGAATACATGCAACTTATAGTTTTAAGACTGGGGCTTTCCAAGCTTTCTTCAGAATCTCTGCATTGGTAGAGTACTGCAGAATTACAACATTAATTGACCAGCAGACTAAATATATTAGAGTAAAATTAAGAAGCACTAACCTCCTGCTTTTCGGATTGGCTCATCATGGGCAGACGAGAAACTGTTGGACAAATCAATAAATTATTTCTCACTATCACCATCCTCTTGTACTACATTTATTCCTGAAACAAAAGGTATAAATAAATACATGAGTTCATTTAACAATTGTAACAGTTGTTTAATGTCTATATGCAATGTTTTTGTCTTTACCCAATTTTAGCCACAAGTTTGCCCTCACAGGGCAGAGATAGCAGACAGTCAAATTAATTGGCCAGGGATACCAAAATGAAATTGTACATATTGTAGAGCACTGTTGGCTGAATCAGCTGATGGCTTGCCATCCATAAAATACAATACAATATGTCAATACCTTCCACTTGAATTCCATCATGGTCATCATGAATGTGACCCTCAGCAGCTGGTGTTGGATCTGCTGAAGGTGACAGCAGTGGTTTTACTGCAGGGAGTTGGTGTGCTTTGTTGTATGAGTGAATCTAAAGTCAACTGCAGTCCCTAACTTACCTCACGATACGCCAGACGTTCAGCCAGATGGCCAGAAAGTGGGATTTAAAAACGGAATGTGCCCGTTGGTGACTTGACGACCGGTTAAAGATTCAGTAATGTCAAACACGGCACGAGGGGATAGGTAGTTCAAAGTTTTGTTGTTCACAGAGAAGTTGACAGGAATGGATTTTGGAAAGAGGCTCGCTAGCGTTTTGATTATGTCTTGATATGAGGAAGTGGGGTCGTTGCGGAAAATAATTAAGCCGTCGTCGATGTATCTAACGAAGAGCAGTACATTGGGGGATCTATGTGCGGTCCAGAACAGAAATTCTCTATTTTATAAGTTAATACAAGGTTAGCGAGTTGTGCAGAATAATAGGAATAGTAATCGTAGAGGTGTTTGCAGCTGCCTTGGATCTGCCGATACATCTTGCGCTGGTTACTGCACAGCCTGAACTCCTTCCACGGCTTCAGCTGCACGGTGACAAATCTTGATTCTACACATAGAAGTCTTACCACATTGTTGAATTAGACGGTGTGACGACCTGCCCGCCCATTCAGTCGCCGATGCCACCCTTCAACATCGTTGTTTGTGCGGATGCTCCGCATAAACACGTACCAGTCACTAGGATGCCAGGTGGTGCTCTCCAGCCACGTTGCCCTGATGCAACTGCAAAGGTCTGCGATGATGGGTTGCCCTGCTGCCCGGATGATGAAGTCTCGTACTCCGTCATTGGAAATATACCGGTAGGCCACTGCCAAACCGAGTGCCTGACTTTCTCTAGACTGCCTGCGTTCAATGAAACAGGCAGCCTTTCACATAAATGTCAGAAAACACGGCTCGGAGAGCGCCCACATCCCTACCTCGAAGTCAACTACCACCTCATGGACGTTGGCAGCACGTGATGGTAACTTTCTTCGCAGGGCCCAAGGACTTTTCTGTAATCTTCCTTCGCCGGGACATCAACCCGAAAGCTAGTGGCACCTGCTTCAGTCCGCCGGTTTCCCCCTTGACAAAGGCGTGGACGAAAAAAAGTTGCACAAACGGCTGCTTCACCAACTTGAAGGTCCCGTCTATGTACCAGATCTTGGCGCCCTCTAGCACACTCAGCTGCTGGAAAGTGCAGAACATCATGTGACGGGCACCGTCGAGGCGAATGTCTTTCTGGAGAGAATCTTCCGGGAAGAAATTTTCATCCAAGATAAAGTCAATGTCACGAGGCTCTGCAATGATGGTTTGCAACTCGAAATAGATAGGACGGATTGGGGTAGCTTGCAGCGGTTGCGACAGGTGCGATTATCGTGCTAATTACGTCCTCCACAAAAGCACCTGTTGACTTGTAGACGTCATCCTTGGCTTTGGTCTTGACTACGGCTTTAACCTCGACTGCAAGTCCTGCTCCAGGATGCGCTGGGTGTGTGTGCTTGGAATGAAGCCCTGCCTTGAATACGTTGCCCTCTTGGTGAACAGAAACATCACACCGGTGCAACTTGCCCCGAACACTGCACAGCCATGTGATTTTGAAAGAAGTGGAGGCCGCCTTCTTCGACTTCTTTGTATAGGAGTATCCATGACTGTCCACTAAGATGACCTTCCCCGTTTAGTGCCGGCCTCCACTGTCTTGTAGGTAGTGGTGTCCTGATCCCCAATGCCAGGAATAACATCGGGGATGGCAGCGTCAGGGATGGGGTTTTCAGCTGCTTCAAGTGGTACATCGAAGTTGATCTCGATGCTAAAATCCGCAGCCAGGACTTCTCCGTTATCCGGTCTTGGTCTTGATCTTGGTGCAGGGTGCGGGGTTCACAGATCCAAACCTCCAGCCTGGATGGGTCCTCACGGATCTCAAGGTACTCTTGGTGGGTAAAACCCGATCGACAACCAACATACTGCCACACCTGGCAACGGTCGCACTGGAACGCATGCTGACTCGAACGAACAGCCTTCTTGCAGATGAGACAGGGAAACTGGATAGGCATATTTGAAAAGTTTAACAGAACTGGAATCTTGACTTGACTGGAATCTTGTCTTTAATGGTTTTTATCAGTACGCAGCTAGAGACCCTTTATACAGATCAGAAGGATTCCGAGTAAATATTTAGATTCTGAGCAAACAAATCAGGTCTCCAGTTCCACCAATTATCCTCCAATTGTTCTATCCAAGACACCGCCCAAATAAGAAATGCGCATACACGGCAACTTGATCGTGATACATCTCTAGTGATGTCGCCGACATTCGGCGTCACCAGCGTGCATCACAGGCACGCGTCGGTTGCTTGATTAGTTGACTCAATTTACAACACAATTGCGCACCAAGAAAGAATGATCGACAGTCCTATTGTTGTTCCGAAGGCCTAGTTAATTTTGATGTCGTACTTAATTTACAACACAATTGCGCACCAAGAAAGAATGATTAGGTACGAAATTACTTGGCTACGAAATAACCTGTTTCCTTCACAGGCAGCACTTATCTTGAAAGGTGTTTCTTGGATTTCGTGAGGTGTGATGTTTGTGTATAGGCTCTCAAAATCGAAATAAATAAATGAAATATCATCACGGTAAGAGACTTCTAGAGAACCAAGTGAATCTATTAATTGAAGGGAGTTGGTGATGATTGGCCAAGGAATATCCTTTTCAAAAAAGTATCTTCAACAAATCTGGACAGTAAGATGTTTAGGTAGAAGCCTAATGTTTTGGATACAGGGGCGGTGAGCCAGCTGTGTGCTGTTATGATTGGCATGCCTTTAAGTATAAATTTCTCATTGTCGGGGGAAGGAGGTCCTTTTAACTTGTGGACTTTTGCCAGCAGATCCATTGATGGTATTTTGGGTTGACCGGAAGAGACGATTTTTTCTGAAGATCTGCTTTTGCACACGGAGGTATATACTTGATTCTCGAAGATTAAATTTAAGCTAATTTTAGCGGTTTGAATTAGGGCCGAGATTGATGTTTGATTAATCTTGCCTACATATTTATACATGACTGATTTTACCTGGCGTTTATAAATACTCTTGGATGTACCAGTGTACACTGTTGAAGCAAAGGCCCATATTTTGGTCAGATATCCTGATGATAATATTGTTATCATTAGCTAATTTCTTGATTTCATTTATTTCATTGGTCGTTGTGTTGTGGAGTGAATCAGCGTTGTCTTTTCTCAGGATATTTTCAGGAGTGGCATGGATTTCTTCGAGAACGGAAAGGGAGTAATCAAATGTGTTTTTATATACATCGGGATTGCTGATTACTTGGTTGAATTTGGGGGGATTAAATAAGGGAATAAATGTGTGTTCGGGAGGTTTTAACCACTCTGTTTAATACCGCTTGGAGTCTGGGTGCTGATAATTACCCGAGCCGAAGGCGAGGGTAATTATCAGCACCCAGACTCCAAGCGGTATTAAACAGAGTGATTAATACCGACCGAACACACATTTATTCCCATTCATAAATACCTTTTTTGTAAAATTCAGCCAAAAAAGCCCCGAAAATCACGGCAAATTGTCGCAAGTAAATTTCGGTGTTTCGCCATTCTGTGTGTTTTCCCCTATCCATGTTCACGGGCCACTGTCAAATGACATGTTTCCGCCTCTGTCGCTCTACGTCACAATACATGCAATAAAGCGTATTTACCATTGATCTCCATTATATAGACTGGATAGGCCTCCGCGTCTAAATGGCGTACGCGCGCGTGTTTTTTTCAAAGGGAAAAGAACGAACGTGACGCGACCGCGTTTGTGCACGACTTATGGAATTTTTTTAAAAAGTGGAAGACTTTTTTTCTTAAATTCGTCATATTTGGAGGAAAACAGGATTTTGCACCCGAATGGTTCAAAATAGATAAGAACAATGGTCTGCGTAGCAGTGAAGTGCCCGGAGAAGGATGTCCATTGAGTTGTCCATGTGCAGGGGCTACTTTTGTTGCCAACTGGTTTTAAACACTTCTAGCCATGTCTTTATCGTCCGTTTAAAACCGGCCACGTGACGGGCTCTCGACCAATAGGAATGCCTAAACTGTCCCAGGTATTTATGAATTTCTGTTTAAGCTTAAACGTATCGTTACGCGAAGAAGGCAGGTGATAGTTCAGATTTTTCTCCTGTAGCGTAAGTTTCTTTATAAAAAGCATTCCTGATTTATACAATTTTCCCTTAAGGTCAGTCTCATCTTCATTTGGATCAGTGGGTATGAAAGAGGGACCATAGTTGATTAAATTTTGTAGATTGCTATTGACTTTCTTCTGGGTGAAATTATGAAAGCGGGTTGTATCATCTGTGGCTTCTTAGTGGGCTAGTTTATCCATGGTTCTGTCGTTGGGTCGAATTCTTTGTGCAATGAAAGTCGTGTATCAATCAGGGCTTTGGCAATGTTATAATTCCGGGAAAGGGATTTCGATTTATGTTTGTAATTAGGGGGCACAGAGTTACGTAATAGATTAATTTCACGGAGGAAACGTGCGTTTACATCTTCTGAGATGGAGTTGATCTCAGACTGAGCCGCATCGACAAGTGTCTTAAGATTTCCGAATTCTTCACCCGTTTGTCATTTAAGATCCTCCTTAACTATCATGTTCTTAACTACACTAATTTCATGCTTGAAGGAAGATTCTAGGGTGTGCAATTCAGGTACGTATTAATCCAGGAGGAGGCAATGTTTATTAACTAAGTTAATATGTTTCTTGAACAGAAGTGACGGTTTATGGCTGATGCGCGATAGTTTTTCATATGACCAGTATTTGAGAAATTTGCAGTACATTTTTCCTGTATTATTAGCCTGTTTTTTGTATCTTTTTAATAGTGCAAATGGTACATACCCAGCTATATATCTTAACACGTTTTCCTCCACTTTTTAAATCTCTACATTAATTGTCATGTCTTTTTCTGGCAAGTCAGCCTTGTTTCTGTCCTTCATGAGTAGGCCAAAGACGGCTTGTATGATATATTGATAGGTCAGTTTCATGGCATGTTTGGATTTGTAGTCATTTAGGACTGTAAGTACTTCTTCCCATTTTGTACATGAACTGATTCGATACTCATAAAACTTGCACCACATGCCTTCATGCACTTCAGGCTTTAGACTTTTACCCTCACATGATGCAAGAACAATCTAAAGGCCTAAAACAGAAGACTTACACCTTTCTACAAAGGTACTTCCTGAGTGCTCACATTGTGTAAGTAATTGTGTAATTATGCTCAAGATAATCAAAGACATCTCACTGCCACATCTAACAATTTGGTGGTCTCTCATGTCTTGCAGACTTGTCACAGAAAATATGTAGAATTTGTTAATCTGAGATCTTTGTTGCAGATTCATTAACTCTCCCTTGAAAACAAAAAACACCTTATCGATGTTTTTGTACTAGTCAGTGGCATTGAACATGGCAATAAGGTCAGTACTATTGTCTGCAGAGTTTACATCCTTGAAATTACAGACCTGCACCGCAAGTTTTGTATAGATGAACCCCCCTTTGACAGTTTGCTACTTTTTCATACTTCAGAACTAGTTTATGCTGTAGTAAATCGTGTATCATTTTTCATACTGCACCTACATGTACTCTGTCTGCTCTTCATATATATCTTCTTATCACTCGTAAAGGTATTCACTGCACTGTTGAGGAAAGTTCTGAGCTGTCAGAATGTTTTCATTGACAGCCTTTGGAGCTTTAGGTCGAGTGACTCGCCCGGAGATAATTCTTTACAAAAATTAAGTAGTATTTTGTTAATATGTATGGAGTAGTGCATAAGTACATAAAACAATAAAATGCCACAATTATGCTTATAATAGCAACAGGGTTTTCACCAGGATTTGAAAATAGGGTGTCCAAATTTGCCTTAAACCAAAAAAACTCTGCTTAGTAACTTAGTTTCTATCTTTATGATTGCATCTGCTATACCATTCTCTCTTGAGGTTTCATGGTCTAATTATTCGCCTCTTTTGAGGAATGGCTGATACAATAAGAGGGTGCTGTGTGGTTTGGGTAAGGTATTATTTCATAAATCTTTTGTATTTTTATACAAAAACCAAACACCGCCCTTCTATTATGTCGGCCATTCCTCGCATGAAGACTAATATCAGACCAGTGTATTAAGAGTGGAAACTAGGGTTACTCCATCAACTGAAGGTTTTGAAATTCAACACTACAGTGCTTTTTTTGTTAACTCTCCCAAATGTATTTACATGTAGTACCCAAGAAGCCACACCAGTCATTTTGATTTGAGGCTTGCAATCGCACCCCACGCCATCACACACTTAAAAGCTACCTGAAAAATGCAAATAATCACACGCTTGAATCCCACTGTGCCGCACACATTTATAGCATTATTATACCTCATATTTCATAATTTGTGGGAAAAAAGTATGTACGTGAAAAAAAAAATGGATTTACTGTTAATCAAGATCTGGGGTTCTCTTTAGAACCACACGATCTGGGGTTCTCTTTAGAACCACACATCTCGCTATGGCGTTTTACCGCAAACTACTTATTGCATTTTCGCCATGCAAACCCTCAAATCTCAAGATGCAAATTATAAAATAGTCATATTGTTCAGTCCCAAATTGGACACGTAACATAATCACACGTCTTAAAAATTTACAAGCCTAGACAAATCCAGGTGTGCCTTAATTTTTCACACGCTTGTGAATTTTAAATCGGGACTGTATCCTGAATGGCTTTTGAACCCTTGCATTGAATTGTGTTCCGATAATTCGTAATTTTTGCCATGATTTTACCCAAACCAAGTCTGAGCAGTACAGATACACTAATAACTGTACGGTAGGATTGTCTGATGAATTAATTTTTCTGTTCAAGTTTTCAGAATGTATTACAATAACAAAAAGTACATGCATGCAAGAATTTTGTTTTATTTAAAGAAATGTAGTTATTTAGAGATAAAAGTACACGTAAAACAAATAATTTTGAACATAATGAACTTTAATTATCTTTTAAAAAGCAAAAGGGAAAACATCTTTAAACTGTATTAAGTGTTTTAAAACATTTACAAAAGTGTTTAAAATCTTTGCTACTTTTTAATGATTTGAGAATAAATAGAACAATATTGAAAAGTACATTTTATAACAGTATTTGCATCATGCACTACATTAGGCAGTGTTTATCAAAACATGCCTAACTAAAGAATCTTAAATGTTTACTTGTGTTCATTATAACTAAGTCCAATAGTTATATTAAAATGTATCAATTACATACATTTGATGTTCTCATTACAATTAAAGAGCTTGAACATGTCTATTTAAAGATTATTATAAGAATCTTACAAAGAGAAAAAAACTGTTTTTAAAATATGTTTTATCAGTGTGTCTGCGGGTCTCTAAAACGTCTTTAATTTAAATATCTAGATTCAAGGCCTCAAAAAGTAATAAATTAAGTTTTCTAAGGTCTTTGCTTCGTTTTTTGTAATACATGTATCTAGAATTAAAGATTTAAAAAGTATTTAAAAGTATTAAATTTAGTTATCGAAGGACTTAAAAAATGATTGAAGTGAAGAACAAATTTTCTGTTCGCCTCATAAATAATGATCACACACACACCAAATAAAAAAATTGGGGCTTGTGTATAATTGTTCTCGTAAAACTTATTGCATGTGGCAGAAATTCATGTACTGTACTTTGTAGATGTACATCAAGTGCCGAAATTGATATAAAAAGTCCACTTTTCATTAAAATGACGGCACACCATACATTGTAAGTTTACAGGATGCTTTAGACTGTCATTCACCAAGAGTCCAGTAAGGCATTATAATTTTGTAGTTTTGTTTTTTGATGTTTGCAAATGTTGTATATTTCCTTTAAAACTTAATTTTCACTTGTTTGGTCAAATGGGTCAACAAATTATTATATGGAAACGTGATTTCTTTTGTATACAAAATATGCATATATATGTGACCTGCTCCCACAAAATCAGAGTAAAGTGGACATTTTGTGATATTGGTATTTGCAGATTCCTTGAATTCTTAGCTTTAAAATGATATATAATTTATTGGGTAGGGTATTTAAAAAATATATAATATTGAGGAAAACCTGCGGTGATATTTCATATTTTCATTAATTTTGCTACATTTTACTTCTTGAGTACACTCAGTAAAATCAAATTTAGATTTGTTCTGCTAATCTTTTGCAAAAAATACTTGGTGGTTCGAAAGGAAACATGTGGGAATTGTATCGTGCCAAAACCCTAAAAATGATTCCCCACTGTCAACATTTTCTATCATAACTCAACTTTACGCCGTTTTTGTGGGAGCAGGTCGCATATTAAAACTTGTTTAACGTACACATTTCAGAGTTATTTGAATTTCCCCTTTTATTGTAAAACCTTTAATAAGTGCTAACTTTAAACTTTAATGCACTGTTTGTACATTGATGTATTATTTCTGTTTTGTCAGAAAATGCAGAATTAAATTCCAAAACCATGGTATTTAGAAGTTAGAATTGTCTTGTTCCTGTGTGCCCAAGCATGATCTTGTGTGGAAACAGATATGTCTAAAAAAATTAACTCCAATTCCCAGCAAAGCCATGTTATACTTCACTCAGCACGTGTTATGAGAAGACAAATGTTAAGTTGTAAAGTATCCAGCTAATACATTACCCAGTGAGTTGATCAGCCCGAACCTAATTCCCTACCCCATACCCAAGGCATCTAAAAACTCTCTCTGAAGACCCGCACTGGACTTATTATGATAAAACATACCAAGACGATGGGTACTTTTCCCATTTTAAGTCCAGTGCGGCAGCCAAGGACGTTTTCCTCTCAGTTACTTCTCCCGAGTCCAGTGGTTACTTCTACCGGCCAACCTTCCCTGGTCACTTTTCCCTAGACGATAAGTCCAGTGCGAACAGCGCTTGTCGGTAAAAGCGGCTGAGGAAAACGATCATCCGGCCCCCCAGTGTCTTACGATGAAAGAAAGCACGACAACGGATGCGTCGGCTAAAAACCGACGATGGTGTCAATAATGCGATTGGACAAAAAAGCACGCGCGCGCGAATGGGTACACAGAGGTCAATGCAGAAAGGTCATGCAAAGCGAAAGTTCAAGTGCGAGCAGCGGTAACATTTGACCCTTTTTTTTAATTTACCATCGTCTCAGTGCGAACACGGCTTAATTTGGAACATCCTAAGGGTTTTAATTACAGAAATTCGACTTCTAGCAAGAAAGACTAGGTTGTGTAGTGGTTAGGGTTAGAGCATATGCTTACCTACCGTGAGGTCCCTGGTTCAACTTCCACCCATGCCAATATTTTTAAAAGTCTAAAACCAAAGTCTGAAACCCTGCAGTACCCACCCAGGACCTGTAACACAGAATGGCACCACCTGGGGTTTGAACCCAGGGCCTTCCGCACTTTAGTCCTAGGCTTATCCTTCTGAGCTACATGGCTCTTGAAAAATTGTTGTTTGGACGTATATATAAACCTTAGGTTGACATATTATAAACAAAATTAACCTTTACCCATAGTTAAGTATCATTTTATGGATAAATCATCTTGTCCACACGGTTAATGCCTATACATGTATCTTGGTCATTCCTTGTCGAATCAACAATTTTATTTTGGTAATTTGGCGCTTCTCGTTTAGTTTTTGAGAAACAAAACTTCAAATTTAGCATGACCTCAACTTTTAAGATCTCTAAAAGTTAGCAAGTTGTACATCATTTTTGAATGATTTCCATTTCATAAAATAAATCTAAATTGTAGCATGAAGCAGAGAAAATATGTTACAATACGACCTTTGACCTTGAAAATATGTATGCCTAAAGGTGATATAATATTTTGTTTTGGTCTTAAATGGCATCACTAGTTCATGACATAAATTACATGAACTTTTTATGGAAAATAACCTTAAAGTACATACATGTATTCTATTACATTATTGGAAACCAAAAACATTCAGCAAAGTCCTTTTGGTCCATATTCCTGTTATCAAGTTACACAAATTAGGTCTATTCAGTTTTTGCTTTGTAAAAGTAGCAATGGTAGAATCGACCACTTTTTAGAGACTCATTAAAATGTCCCATGCAAATTAATCATTTTGTCACTTATCTTTATAACAAATTAGTAATACTTGACCTATTAAACTGAACGTCCCATTCTCAAATTGCGAATACTCTAAGCCAGTTTGGTATATCAAATAGTAGTCCAGGGGCCGAATTCACAAAACTTAGGATTAATCTTAGGATTTAGAAAGAGTCCCAGCTGTAAGATTGATCTTACATAAGATGCGTCCTAAAATCGATTTCACAAAATGCGTCTTAAGCGGGACGTATCGTAAATATAATAAAACCGTAAGCTATTTGTTAAACGAGGCTGAATTGGCGAATTTGACGGCTATTTTATATTTATTTTAATGCACTAACGAAACTGCCATCGGGATCTGTCCACAAAGCAAATTAAAGATGGCTGATTTGGGAGTTGACGCTGCACAACTTTTAGGCAGTCGTAAATTTACCGACAACATATCACACAGCACCGACAACACATTTTTCGTCGGTCAGATTATCCAAAGGGTCTCTTCTTAACGCCCACCTTGTTTGCTTCGTGGTCTGCCAAAAGTATAAGCGCCATTATTATTTGAGAGTGCCGGACGACAAATATGAGCGTAAAATTTGATAGCTAAGATGACCCATACACTCATCTTAAGTTAAGATGGGTTTGACACCGTTGTCATGGAAGTTAAGACACGTTTAACTCTTCTTAATTTTTGTAAAATCGTTCTCAGGACGCATCCTAAGTTAGGACGAGTTACTCTTCCTAACTCGAGATAAGACGCAGCCTAACGCTTTGTGAAATCGGCCCTTGGAATCTTGAAATACCAAACTGGCTTATTTAATAACTTGCATGAGAAACTAGAACACAAAAATACTAATTTTTCTCACAAAGCCTGGCTAAGGTTGTACCCCAAGTACACCAAAGCCTGACCTGGCTAGGGTTGTACCCAGAGTACATCAAAGCCTAGCCTGGCCTGGCTAGGGTTGTACCCAGAGTACATCAAAGCTTGACCTGGCTAGGGTTGTACCCCAAGTACATCAAAGCCTGACCTGGCTAGGGTTGTACCCCCAAGTACATCAAAGCCTGACCTGGCTAGGGTTGTACCCCAAGTACATCAAAGCCTGACCTGGCTAGGGTTGTACCCCAAGTACATCAAAGCCTGACCTGGCTAGGGTTGTACCCCAAGTACATCAAAGCCTGACCTGGCTAGGGTTGTACCCCAAGTACATCAAAGCCTGGCCTGGCTAGGGTTGTACCCCAAGTACATCAAAGCCTGGCATGGCTAGGGTTGTACCCCAAGTACATCAACACCTGTCAGTGTGGATGCAACAGACTGCAATGTGAAGGCTATTACAGACATGTGCTTGCGGACCAGATCCCATTGCTTAGCACTGTCCTCTGCATTCTCGATGTCAAACATCAGATCCACTATCCCTGGAAAGGCATCACCGTAGTAACTGTTTCTGCTGCTAGGTGCAAATGCGACATGTCTGGGGAAACAGATACAAGCGGAAAAAAGGGAACATATTTGTTAAAAGTGGCTGTTTTTATATCAAATTACACAAAGGTAGGATACACCATTGGTAATTGCTTGAATTATCATGAATAGGTGTCCGAAGTTTTACAATAATGGATGCTGAAAAAAAGCAAGAAAAACGGCGTCTGTATTTAACTGGCATCGGGCAGTGGTTCTTATGTTGTTCTTTTTTCGGAAGACTTACAGAAAATCTAGAGCAATCATTTTGCTGGATGCCTACAATCATTATTTACTTTCAAATACGCAAGATATTTCTTGATAATTTGGTAGTAAAATGTTTCGATATCTGCAAATGGTGTATCCTATTTTTTTAATAGAAAGTTCCTTATTTTAAGTTCCATGTAATGCATAAAGTGCAGATAATGTCTTACTTTTCCTCAACGTATATTTCTCATACATATACTGTACATGTAATAAGCAGAAGTAATGGCTTGAGGCAGATGTATTTTATATTTTGGTATAATAGACTATGCGCGCTTGGGTCGACCGTTCGCAGTAATTTTACAGTATTGCGACGACCACCGTCGTTAGGACGACCGTTTGCCGGTCATCCGAGCGCCCAAGTACTCGATAAAATTTCATTTTTTTAAATTTTATTGAATATGTCGATAGATTTGGGTACATTATCCTATAGATTTTTAATTTTGTGGCAAAAGCTCTAGGTAAAAACGGGTTAGGTTACAAAAAAGAAACTAAAATTTTGCACATGTCTCTATGGAGTGGTCGCTCTAATGTCGGTTTTTCGAGTTTATATATTATTATTATTATATATATATATATATATAATTTTTTTTTTTATGGGGGGGGGGTTAAACACAATCCAGATTGGCACACGTTGGCTGCTAAACAACTGACCCCAACAGTTTTAAAATTGAGTCCACACACCTTTGTAGTGGTCTGCCTGGCAGGCCAAGTGGATCCAAGAAAGCTCTATCCATCATCATCAACTGGTCATTGACCTTGCGAACATCAAAAGGACTAAAGAAAAATAAACAGATAATCAACTGTTGTACTGAACAAAGCAAAGAATTCTAAACTATTATTTTTTAAGTAAACGAATTGATGACTGGCACAGCTGATACCAATTAATGATACCAAGATATTTATATTTAGACCAGTATTTTAATCTCCAGACCCCATTTTGTTGGGCAAAGTCGGAGGTGCCTTTCACACCTAGAAATAAGTAAACCGCGTCAGCGAATTTTTACATGGTTATTAGGTATTTCTCAGTGCCAAAGGACCCGACTTCGCTTCACAAAATAGTGTCTCGAGCTTAAGCTACCAGCCAAATCTGATTGAGATATACATGTAATAGTATCATGGGATTCTCCATGCATCCATTGGTATAGGTAGTTTTGGCCTCAGGTCCGTTGAGGTATATGCTCGTCCGTTGAGGTATGCTCGTCTGTTGAGGTATATGCTTGTCCGTTGAGGTATGCTTGTATATTGAGGTACCGTATGCTTGTATGTTAAGGTATGCTTGTATGTTGAGGTATGCTTGTCCGTTGAAGTATGCTTGTCCGTCGAGGTATGCTTGTCCGTCGAGGTATGCTTGTCCGTCGAGGTATGCTTGTCCGTCGAGGTATGCTTGTCCATTTTAAGCTAATAATGTGCATAAAGCCATCGAGCGTCAGGGCTAAGTTGGCATTGCATTTGAATGTCACTTTATGTGGTCTCCCCCAACTCTCCCCACCCTTTACATTTCTTGTTCATGGTTACTTGTGCACGAAGCCTATTACCACCCCAGTACTCAGTGGTTTATGGATTTGAGTGTACAAGTATAAACAATGTGTTAACATTTTTAAAACAAGAATGGTTCTCAAAACACAAGTCTCACCTGCTTTCACAATTACCCTATTTTACAACCTGACCTGAAATTACCTTTGAACTCAAATGAACTTTGACCTAAAGTTTGACACAACCATGATTTTTATGAAGGTTACAATATTTCATCTATGACCCTGGAGTTTGATTGAAATTGGACTTTAATTTTGCATAGAAGACCAATTTCCTGAAACTTTAACCAAAATGACACACACATGTACAGTCATGTACCGGTACATACGGACAGATTACGTACAGAAATAATGATTGCATTAGGAATTCTTACTCTTTCATGTCCATCTTGCCAATGTAATCATGCAGCCAGTCAGCAGCTTTGGTTAGTTCGGCCAGTGCAGTTTCTATTGCATCTGTGGGTAAAACAATAAATATGAACCATAACTGCCTGCCTGTTAGGGTAAACGTATCACTGATCAACTGCTTGTGCAGTGACCCTTTGGTTGGAAGACACAATTCTTCATCGAATTACAATAAGGTCTTAGGCCTGAAACTTTAACATATGGTCATACAGAGATTTAGGGATACATTCTAAGACTGATAATAAGTTTCTCCTAAAACTTTGTTTAGGCGAGACACAAATTTAACCATATCATATAACAAAAGAGTTGTCTGTATTGATATAGTCAATAGGTTTTATACTCGCATCAGGCATATAAAATGAAATGGACTACAGTTAGCCTAACTACAGTATATCATAGCATATCATATCATATGACTGATGATATGATTTAACTAGTTCGCGCCGGGATTATTTTGACATAACCGAGCCGAGGCGCGGGATTGTATTTAACGAAACTCGATCCGAGGCAGGTTCAAGCCGATGGTAACGGGAAGCACACCCACGCATTTTCGGCCTTGCTTGCTGCTAATAGACATTTCCGGCCTTGCTCGTCATGTGTTTATGCGTCATCCGTTTTGAATCTGGGGAAAACTGCGATTGTATATACGTCCCCCGGCGCAAACTGGTTTTGATTTTGCAGCTTTTACCCAACTCACCAAAAGTGATTCCTCGGGGGCTCATCTGGCTGGCGTACTCGGTCTTGAGTGAGGTTATTGATTCTTTCAGATGGCTGACGTATGTCTGGCAATCAAACGGCAAGATGAGCGAGTCTGCCAGCGACCTAGCTAGCTCCCCCCACAGCCTTCCTGTGGTCAGGTGGTAGTTGAAGGTAGGATCCATGACCTCTGATACCAGATGAAATGTCTCGTACATAGAGTGGTACAGAGGATAGCTGGAAATCTTGTAATCCTAATAATGAAAAGTGGGACATAATACAATACGAATGAAATGTCAGTATAAAGGGTTTATAATTTGGTTTTAAAAAAGTTTTCAGTAAAGAAACATCTTGAAGCAAGTTCGATCAAGGACCCATGCTTACTAGTGGTTGGTTTGTGACGTCACTAGCGCATGCGCCATGAAGTTGCAGTGTGAACAACTGTAGTCAAACTATTGTAGAACTTTTGTGGCGCCGAAAACAATATTTCAACATAATATTTCTGTTTATTTATGTGGGGAGATGGGTTTTGCGACTGGAACTACGTCTACTATGTGTACGTGTTGGCACGTACTTTCAATGAATTTAGGGAGTCTTCTAATACAGGCTAATCCCTCTGTGCTTCCCTACTTACAGTACTGGAGACACCTCGTAGATGGAACACTGACAAATGATGTGGATTTATTAGATGGGATAATTCATTATTTTAATTAGTATGATTTACCGTCAACATTGTTTAGAACATTAATAAATATGGGCTCACTTTGTAGTAATCCAATAGGGGTATAACCGGAACAACGGAACAGCCCATGCGGTCATATAGACGCGCTGGCCCGGCAACGCGAATCAAATGTACGGCCTCTTGCTGCTATCGCCTAGGCTTGGCAAGGAACTTGCATTCATTTGTCCAGAAACTTGTGTAAGTTTGGCAAGCAGTCTGCTTTTATTCTTATATTTAAGATTGCAGAAGACTCTTTCAGCCAGTCTGCCATTACAGGCTGAGTTATTTGCTGCTCTGCACAATTACTGCACGTTATTTTATGGTGCAAAACTGTTCTGGAAGTTTCGGTGAGTTGGCGATAAGCGCTGTGTTCTTCCGTGCCTGTGCAAATACATGCATACATGTACATGTACGTGTACATGCACTGTGATACGTGAAACATGTACGTATTTGTATTATGTTGTGTAAATGTATGCCTTTGCTTTAGGCGCTGGGTAGCCGCCTTTCTGGAGCAAGACTTCATGCCGTATAAGCCGTGGGCTGCACCGTTGGCTGCTCCGTTGGCTGCACTGTTGGCGTTACTTTAAAAACAACAGTAAAACCAGTGACCCGTGTCTGGGTAAGAGTAGACTAAGTCGTATTAGCAGATTTATTTAAATATTCAAAGTGGGTAAACAATATTTTCCTTTGCTTACATAATCGCAAGGAAATTTACAAAATGTATAAATGTCAGTAATGATATTACATAGTTTTATTTATTTATTTTGGATTTGCAGGGTCTTTCTTTTGGACGTAATTTGTACGTCTTGTGAGTTGTGTACGTCTTTGATGTAACTACAGAAACCCAAATAAAATCATCGCAATTGAACTGAAGGCTTTACTCCAGTGTGACTGCCCCTGTTCATTTGTGTTCCTCATCCTCAATAACTTGAGGGTCTGACCTGGACCCTGATCCAAGGACAGGGATTTCCCCACAGAAAATGGCGTCGTAGACAGGATAGAGGAACTACGAGTCTTCATTAGAAATTAGACCCCAGATACATTTTTTTTGCCTTGGAGAGAAATACTTATCAGTATTTACCGATTGATATTGTGATTCATTTTAGGACTACTGTGCATTTCATGTATTCTTGTGTATAGGATAAGTCGTCTATGTTTTAAATAAGTACACAGTGGATACAGTGTTTTAGTGCTTTGATTTACGATTGCTTGCAGGGTGATTTTAGTAGTTAATTAGAAACTATATTGACATTTCTGGACTACTCATGTATGTACACCTTGGTGAATTCTGTGTAGATTTATTTGAAAACAAATCGTATAAGGAGATTTACACTTTAGAACTTTTGTGTGTGGTGCATTAGTGCTGAACAGTTTACCAGCAGATTCGGTTATTCAATTGTGTTCCCTTGTATACTGTTCGGTAGCATGTGAGGGATGTGGTGTCTCTAGGGTAAGCTTTGGCTATTCGCAGTAGGTTTTCTTTCAGTTTAGCTCATCGGCCTGTTGCTTAGATTCACTTATTCTATAGAGGGCGCTGTTGTGGTTTAGGGTTTTCCCCTCAGACTTGTAACATGGCGCTGCCAGAAGAATTAGCAACCGTGATTGCGCAATCAAATAAAGCGCTTGCAGATACTTTGTCTACTGCATTCCAGAACCTTAAGTTTCAGCGAACTCCCAATATCAAATTAATTAAATTCCACGGGGCTCCTCGCAAGCCCAGTGACCAAACTGTTCAGGAATGGCGGGGTGACCTTGACACATATGGTAGGCAGATGGGCGTGTCTGGCAAGGAACTTGTGAATTTGGCTGTTGATTACCTTGGAGGCGAGGCCAAAGAGGAAGTCAAGTGTTGTCCCACGTCTGAGCTGGCAGATTTTGATAGTCTGTGTGCGCTGCTGGACCGAAGATTCGGCTCATCAGAGTCGGTGCAATCTCTTCACTCCTCTTTTTATGCACGCATTCAAGAGGAGGGGGAGACTCTAGCCGAGTATAGCCGCACTCTCATGCGGTTATACGGCCGCATGGAAAAGGCTGCAGAAGGCCAACAAGAGAAGGGTGCCATTGTGCAACTAAAGCAAAGTGCTCTCAAGGAGCAGTTCATTAAAGGGGTACGGGACGTCTCAGTGAGGCGAGAACTCCGGCGACTCGCTATCGATCATCCAGATCTTCACTTCTACGATATGCGTGAGCGGGCTTTGACAGTTCTGGCAGATTTTGATGGAGGTGAACACGCTGAGGTCTTTACAGTCGAAAAGGGGCCGAGCAGGCACAGAAAAGATTACCAGTTACCAGCGAAGTCTCCAAGTCCGGAGCGACAGAGTCAGCTTACAGAGCTTATGGAGGGCCAGAAGGAACTCCAGGCATCAATTAAGGGTTTGGTTGATCAGCAAGTCCAGTTAAACCACCATATGCAAGGGATGGCTTCTTCTTTACAGAAGGCTTGTAGCCACATTCAGAATTTCAGCACCAATGAACGCCGACAGGTTGCAAGAGAGTGCACCTACTGCAAAAAGCAGGGCCATGTGGAGGACAAGTGCTTCAAGAAGAAGAGGGACCAAGGCCAAGAGAACCAGGGAATTCGGATTTCGTCGGGAAACGCCACGCCTCTGCCATAGAGGGCACGATGGTGGAGGAGAAAGTGGTGCCTACTGTTAAAAGCAGAGCCTCGGGCGAGATCAATCCTGATCATGTAACGTCCTTGGGAATTGACCGTTTTATTACTAGAGAGGATCGGCAAAAGCTTCTGTCAAGTAGTCCAACTGCGACTATTTCGCTTCATGGTGTGTGTGCGGAGGGCATACTAGACACGGGAGCGGAGACTTCTCTAATTTCGTCCCAATTCTACCATGCGTACTTGGCTGGGAAGGTTGGTAAGCTCGACCAAGTGGGCACCTTTGTAAAGTTAGTTGGGGCTAACGGGTTAGATATACCTGTTGAAGGTTTCCTTGAGGTCCCAATAAAAGTGTTTGGGCAGGAGTTGACTGGTAGATTTCTCGTCTCTGGTCTTTCTCAACAAGCCGACAAGAATCGTAGGGAGAAGTACCCTGTGTTGTTGGGTTGCAACATCCTAAGGGAGTTAGCTGCTAGACTAGGCCGCTGGGGCGGTACCGGTGATCTTGATGCAGATCTTGCGCTGAGATGGTTCCGGTCTATTAAAGCCCATGATGAGCCGCAGCTAGACGCCTGTGTTTCTGAAGCACGGACCCTGAAGTGTGAAACAATCCCGCCTAACAGTGCCAAGTTTATACGTTGTCATGTTGAAGAGTCGTGGATCGGTTCACGTGAGAGCCTTGTCCTTTTAGGACCTTGTTACAGTGGCAATTGTGATGATGAAACGCAAAGGGATCTCATCGGATTTTGGCCGGTTGTTGAAGGTGTTCAGAGAGTGGAGGGTCCGGATGTTCGCGTTCTTGTTGCTAATCCCAGTTCCAATAGTCTGGTGATCCCCCCACTTGTTCCAGTCGCAGCAGTTACAGGGGTTACAGTCAGAGCAGAGCCACTTGTAATGCCGAGAACAAGTGGAGAAGCATCTGTGACTTTACGCCAGGTAGTTGTGGGCGTGACGGATGAGACCCACGAAACTACTCATAGGCCACTTGGGTCGAAGGTCGAACCCGTTGAGCGCGAGTCGTTTTTGTTTCTTGATGGCTCAACCTTCGTAATGCCCCCTGGAGTCTCCCTGAAAGGGCTATCCTCGGACGTGGCAGAAGCGGCGGCAGCGTTGATTAGAAAGCACGAAAAGGCTTTTTCTTCTGGTTCATATGACTTGGGTTTTTGTGATTTGATTCCCCATCAAATCAAATTAACCGATGATAAGCCGGTAAACTTACCTTATCGACGGGTAATACCAGGCCAGGTCACTGCAGTAAAACAACTGCTCCAAGATCTTCTTGATCGAAACATCATTCAGAAATCCACCAGTCCATACGCGAGCCCAATTGTTCTGGTGAAAAAGAAGAACGGCACATACAGATTGTGCATAGATTATCGCCAGATCAACGCCAAGACTGTTAAGGATTCCTTCCCTCTACCCCGCATAGAGGAAACGTTGGAGTCGTTGGAGGGGGCAAAATGGTTTACCTCTCTGGACCTGGCGCATGGCTACTTTCAGGTGGCATTGCACTCTGATTCGGTGTCAACGTCTGCCTTCCGAGTGCCCTGGGGCCTGTTTGAGTTCCTTCGTTTGCCACAAGGCTTAATAAACAGTCCAAGTACTTTCCAACGAATTATGGAGTCTATCTTTGGTGACCTTAACTTCTCGCAGTTGGTTTTGTACCTGGATGATGTTCTGGTATTTTCGCAAACTGTAGATGAGCATATTGAACGCTTGGACACCGTCTTCGCCAGGCTTGAGGACAATGGTTTGAAACTTAATGGAGCAAAGTGTCATCTCTTTCAGAAGACTGTTTGCCACCTTGGTCATGTCATCAGTGAAGCCGGCATAGCTGTAGACCCAGCCAAAGTTGATCGGATCACACACTGGCCTACTCCTATAAGTGTTGAGCAAGTACGCTCATTTTTAGGCCTGGCCTCGTATTATAGGAGGTTCGTGAAAGGATTTTCACAGATCGCAGGTCCACTTCACGCACTGGTTGGTAAGGCCGATGCAAAAGCAGGGAACCTCCCTGTGCGTTTATCCTGGTCTGAGGATGCTGGTAAGGCATTTAACACTTTGAAGGCTGCTCTTACTGAAACGCCAGTCCTTGCCTATCCCCAGTTCAACAAAGATTTCGTCTTAGAAGTTGATGCCTCGCTTCAAGGACTCGGCGCATGCCTCTCCCAGTATGGCAAAGATGGTAAGCTACATCCAGTAGCCTATGCCAGCCGTGGGTTAAGGGGAGCTGAGAAGAGGTACCCTGACATGTCTAGTTTTAAGATTGAACTTCTTGCCCTGAAATGGGCAGTGTGCGAAAAATTTCGGGATTATCTTCTCGGTCGACACACTGTTGTCTGGACAGACAACAATCCCCTTGCCCACCTGCTGACGGCCCGTCTTGGAGCTACGGAACAGCGTTGGGCTGCTCAACTTGCGCTGTACGACCTAGAAATAAAGTATCGGTCAGGTCGGTCGAACAAGTGTGCTGACGCATTGAGCCGTCACCCTGGTAATGCCGTTGAGGTTGCTTCCATCCTTCAAGAGATCACCCAGAGCTTTCCCCTACCGATGACTTCCGTCACGGTAACGGTGCTTTCAGCAAACCAGAGTGAGACTGCCCAGAACTGTGATGGTGCTTCCACTGTCTTGCCAAAATACTCACTTACGGACTTAGCCAGGATGCAGATGGAAGATGAGTCCCTTCAGGAGGTGTGGCGTAGATGGTCTTGCAAGTGGAAACCCAAAAGCATGCCGGAGGAGTTCGACAAGCCCACATCGAGTGTGGCGGGATGGCTAAGGGAGTGGCCAAAGATTTGCGAGCGGCAAGGCGTGCTGTATCGGGTAGTGGAGGATCCGGGGCTTGGTGACGTGTATCAATTGCTTGTCCCAGTGAAATTAAGAGATGAGGTGATCCGACTAGCACATGACGATTGGGGACACCAAGGGGTTGGACGGACGCTAGCGTTCATAAAAAACCGCTGTTTTTGGCCAGGGATGAATAAGCAGGTCAAAACCTATATCGCAAACTGCTTTCCATGTGTGGTGGCGAAGGCGCCGAGTCAGACCATTCGACCACCTATGAGGCATTTAATGGCATTTCAACCCCTAGAATGCTTGTCCATTGACTTTGTCAAGCTAGACCCCGGGCTTGGAAAGTTTGAAGATGTTTTGGTAATGACCGACTCATTTACGAGATTCGCTATGGCTGTCCCATGCAGAGACCAGACAGCTCCGCGTGTTGCCAAAGCACTCCATGACAACTGGTTTGTCCACTATGGAATACCGCAGCGTATCCATTCCGATCAAGGAAGGAACTTTGAGGGTAAACTAGTGAAGGAATTTTGCACGTTGTACGGTGTCAAAAAATCGAGGACAACACCCTACCACCCTCAGGGTAACGGGCAGGCGGAGCGATTCAACAAAACTTTGTGTGGTCTTATCAAATCTGTGGACGCGAAAGAACGCCACAAATGGCCTGTTCTGCTTCCTCATCTGGTGTTGGTTTATAATGCGACACCGCATAGTGTTACGGGCTATACCCCATACACTCTCATGTTTGGGCGGGAGCCAAGGGTACCATTGGATCACTACCTTGGCTGTAGGCCAGTCACCTGGAATGAGGATGCGGTGAGATGTCAGGCCAAGCTGCTGAAAAAGGCGAATGGGATTGTGAATAAGCGTTTGGAGAGTGCTGCGGCCGCAAACAAGAAGCGCTATGATCGGCATGCTCACGCCTGTCCGTTGCCTGTGGGAGCTAGAGTGTTGGTCAAGAACAATGCTTTTACTGGTCGGCACAAGCTCGCAAACCACTTTGGGTTAGAACAGTATATTGTGGTTAAACGAAACGAGGAACATGACCTGTATGCCGTACGCCCGGCAGTTGGTGGTCCAGAAAAATGGTTAAACAGAAAACAACTTGTACTTGATCCTCGTGGTGATATAGGTCCTCACGAGCTGGTCACCTCACCAAGCGATGTTGATCCTTCTCTTTCAGACACTGAAGAGAACGCCGACTGTCCTTTAGAGGAGTGGGTCCTCCAGCCTCTGCCTTTTCCAGTTGACACTCCCCTACTGGCTTCGGAGGAGAACAAGTTTGACATCCCCACCAGTCCTTCCGAACCACGTCGCTCAGAGCGGCTCCAGAGGAAGCGTGAGTTGACGTGGTCTACAGCCACTTCTTGATTCTAGTTTGAAGTGGTGGGAATGCCGAAGAGGAGTCTTGTTCTACATGGGCAAGATATGGTTTTACCACCTCGGACGCATTCCCCTAGCTACCTATAACTCACCTTCATAGTTTGTACTGATGGTAATGTTTTGTAAATACATGTAGTTGCATTAGTTTTGCCCTCTTGATGTGTGCCTCAATAGGCTTGACTAGTTTGTTAATTTGTGGGTATATTTTATTTAGTGTCTTAATGGCTGAGGAGAAAACGGCCGTCTTGTTTGGACATTCGTTTCCTCGTAGGCTCCGGCAGGAGGCTCAAAGGCGTCGAGTGACTCCCAGGCAGTTGACAGGTTTGCCAGAAGGGTTTCGCCTCCAAGTGTATGGCTTTTCAGGTTTGACTTTTCAAAAAGTGTTACGAAATCCTGGTCATTTCCTGAGAGGACTGAAAGGAAGTACCATTGACACACTGTGCATAGACCTGGGGACCAACGACTTGTGCGGCCAATGTTCTATCCCAAGTGCAGTTGTCCAACAAAGCCTAGAGTTTCTTAAATTGTTGGAGGAGGAAAACATTAGGCCACAACAGATTGTTATGTTGTCTGTTATTCAGCGGAGTGGGGTAAACCGCCCTAGTCAGGTAGCAACAGCAACATTTAATCACCGTTGTCAGAGATTTAACCTAGCGCTTAGGCGAGCCCTGGAGACACAACATCCGTCAGTAAGGTTGTATGTTCAAAGGCGGGTTAATCACCCTAAGTGGTTAATTGATGGTTGCCATTTATCTGAAGCGGGTATGGAGAAATATTGTAAAGGGTTAAGGAGTGCCATCTTGGGTTTAAATAAATAGATCTCCTATAATTTGAGAATCTGTAAGAGGACGCATGTGGCCACTCCCCAATGGGGAGCCAGGGTATCACCCACGCTCACCGTGCGGATTTTTACTATAAACGTGCTCTGTTTTTACCTTTCAAAAGGAAAGATAGAAATACTCAAGGACACTATTTTGTGTATTTTCTCCTGTGTTCATGTTTGGAAACAGTTACTTGTTAAGACTGTTTATTATTGTATAAAGTTATCGTTGGAATTGTATGGCTATTTGCGTATTCCTGAATGGGGCAGCAGCTTGTATGTGTCTCCCTTGTATGGGAGACCCTCTTGAAAGTCAATATACGATTAGGCCAGCTATATGGTCTATGGAATCGGAGTAAAGTGCTAGTCTAAAAAACGGTTGACTACTCGTCAAATGATAAAAACTTGCGGTTGCTGCCACCTTTCAGATTATGTGAAAAAAAAACACCATCAAAACAGGTTTAGACAGGAGTTTGTTCACCTTTAAATGTTTTAATTGTTACGAGAGTTTTGCATAATATCTCTAGTAATTGAATCAGTTGTGATTCTTATGAACAAGTTGGGTTATATTTAATGTTGTGCAATTTGTTCAATTTACTGTAATTGAAGTCAAATGTGTCTCATTTGCTTACATTGGTACCATTCGTGGTCGCTGGTACTAAAGCAGGGAAGATGTGGGGAGATGGGTTTTGCGACTGGAACTACGTCTACTATGTGTACGTGTTGGCACGTACTTTCAATGAATTTAGGGAGTCTTCTAATACAGGCTAATCCCTCTGTGCTTCCCTACTTACAGTACTGGAGACACCTCGTAGATGGAACACTGACAAATGATGTGGATTTATTAGATGGGATAATTCATTATTTTAATTAGTATGATTTACCGTCAACATTGTTTAGAACATTAATAAATATGGGCTCACTTTGTAGTAATCCAATAGGGGTATAACCGGAACAACGGAACAGCCCATGCGGTCATATAGACGCGCTGGCCCGGCAACGCGAATCAAATGTACGGCCTCTTGCTGCTATCGCCTAGGCTTGGCAAGGAACTTGCATTCATTTGTCCAGAAACTTGTGTAAGTTTGGCAAGCAGTCTGCTTTTATTCTTATATTTAAGATTGCAGAAGACTCTTTCAGCCAGTCTGCCATTACAGGCTGAGTTATTTGCTGCTCTGCACAATTACTGCACGTTATTTTATGGTGCAAAACTGTTCTGGAAGTTTCGGTGAGTTGGCGATAAGCGCTGTGTTCTTCCGTGCCTGTGCAAATACATGCATACATGTACATGTACGTGTACATGCACTGTGATACGTGAAACATGTACGTATTTGTATTATGTTGTGTAAATGTATGCCTTTGCTTTAGGCGCTGGGTAGCCGCCTTTCTGGAGCAAGACTTCATGCCGTATAAGCCGTGGGCTGCACCGTTGGCTGCTCCGTTGGCTGCACTGTTGGCGTTACTTTAAAAACAACAGTAAAACCAGTGACCCGTGTCTGGGTAAGAGTAGACTAAGTCGTATTAGCAGATTTATTTAAATATTCAAAGTGGGTAAACAATATTTTCCTTTGCTTACATAATCGCAAGGAAATTTACAAAATGTATAAATGTCAGTAATGATATTACATAGTTTTATTTATTTATTTTGGATTTGCAGGGTCTTTCTTTTGGACGTAATTTGTACGTCTTGTGAGTTGTGTACGTCTTTGATGTAACTACAGAAACCCAAATAAAATCATCGCAATTGAACTGAAGGCTTTACTCCAGTGTGACTGCCCCTGTTCATTTGTGTTCCTCATCCTCAATAACTTGAGGGTCTGACCTGGACCCTGATCCAAGGACAGGGATTTCCCCACATTTACACTGTAATAGTTACAATGTATTGGGTAGTTAAGGATACATATGTAGCGTAAATACCGTAAATATCGTACAATGGTGACAAAAGTGACAGAATTACACATTAACATGGAAAAAACATGCCAGTTCGCACAGCAAAGTTTTGTTGCTGATAGTTGGTCCTTGCTACACTATGCCATGGAAATGTTGCTATAACCAGCGCGACCAACAACGGTAGGTTGGTCACGAATAGTCGACTAGACTAGTCCAACCATTGTCGACTAGCGTGAGTTTGGTCAGAGTTAGTCGAACTATGGTTAACTATAGTCCTTGATCGAACTTGCTCTTGTATGTTGACGAGTCAGTTATTCTTATCCTAATCAGATTTAAATGGACCTAAAATATAAGGTGGTGTCCGGAAATTGGACACTAGCCCATTTCTAATTGTTTTTCCAGAGGCTAGTTTTATCTTTGTGAATAGCAATTCCGAATCAACTGAATAGAATTGGGACCAGTTTTACTAGTTATATTCTAGAGTATAATAATATCCATCGGAAGTAAAACCCTAAACCTGTCCAGGACATGTATAAAGGCAAATAAAAAAAACTGGCACCACCAAAATGCTTTGACTCACTTTATTGTAGTCGTAGCGTAGATCTACTGAAGATATGCCCAGCTCACCAAGAAATGATGCATAGTCACTGCCGGAACCTATATTGAGTACACTGGATGAATCAAGGTATGCATGTAATGAATAAACTTAATTATCTGTTCCATTTATGAAATATTATAAGTGGGAGAAGTATCAGTGTATCATATGTGACCTGTTCCAACGAAACCCGGACAATGTGTTGTATTTAAATATACTCGTAAAGTCATTTCGAAGTAGATTTTATCATTGAGGTTTTGGGTTTTTCTGAATCACTAACTATTAACCTACAATCTCCCCAAATTTGAACATAATCCGTCACCCTGAATTGTTTTTTTCTGTTGATTTTGACAAACAATTGTGTACAGAAATAATAGGCTTTTCTGAACTTCAAAGCTGTTTATCTCATAATTAGGTTGTCAGGGTTTTATCACTAAATCCTTTCACCGTGGGAGATAAGATATGTAAATGATACATCATTTTAAAGCCGAGAACCTAGAGAATTAAAAAAAAAGTAAAATACAAAATTTGAAAAATTGTCAACTTTGTCCAGGTTTCGTTGGAGCAGGTCACAAATTATTTAAGAACAACGTGTGTGAAACCAGCGAGATTGTATGTAACCCTCCCATGGTTTCCAGATCAAATGACTTTTTTATTAGCATTAAGCAATGTCACGTAATATTCCTCCCCTTTAAAAAAAATGTACAACACAGAATATATACAAGAATAGTGAATAGTATTATGTTTCGCAAAGGGATGAAATCTGAATGTGTAAAAGCTAGGTAAGTGAAAATAAATGTACTACTACACTACTATGTCTAGACTTTAAAGATATTAAGGGTGTGCGTTTACGGGTAGTACGGGACCCGGGCACCCTATTCCCGTCACGGTCGGGTACCCGGGTACCCGTGACTATTATTAGAATCATAACAAAAACCCGGAAGTATACACCGCGTCGGCACGTGCATGTACATCCCCGCTCACTCCACTAGCAAGCTGCAGCGCGACTGCCGCGCTGGCATGGCGTGCTTACTTCCCCTGCATTCCGCAACTAAACAAATGCACGGGCCTACTTTGCAACTCAGGGTTCGACGCAAACAAATTATAGTCACTCAAAACAGCGGCGGTCTAGACAAAACCCTTTTCTAAGTAGTCTGGCGGTCCAGTGAAAAAACAAAACAAGATAAGTTAAGTGCGCGGTTTTCAGAGCCAGATTGTCAACAGCGATCCCGTATTGCGTGGAGTTTACTCTCAGCTTGTAATAAATGTTTGTAAATAAATTGACTTGCCGCTCCCCATAATTGCACGTCTACAGTGGCATGTCTTTTTCCAAAATAAATAAGGTTCAATGAACTAAATCCTTTGAGTGAGCCGACACGAAATGTAGCAAAAAAGCCGACCACAGATCTGCCCGGCTGGCCGCAGAGTTGATACAATAGAACCAAATACCTCTCCTGCAGTATCAGGTTTCAAAACCACATTCCAGGTACGGGTCGTGAATTAATTCAGCACATTTTCCAAAAAGTAAACCTCGGAAAAACTTACTCAAAGGACAACTGTAACAAAACACTGATACAATGTCAGCCGCAAGTTATAGCAGCTGTCAGAATTGTCGGTAAATAGACTTCAAAGGCATTTTTTTATCACAATGACTACAAAGAAAGCACAATCATCCGTTAGGCTGCTATCTAGACATCGGGAAATTGTCGGTAAAGACGTTTTACTCAGATGTTTTCTAACAATTTATCGGCACGCAATGAACATAAAAGACGCTTGCCTTTCTGAAATAATGTGTCAACATTTACAAAGGCAGTTTCGGGTAATAAAATCGATAAATTGGAGCCGGGTACCCGCAATCAGCAGTCGGGTTACGGGTACCCGGGTACCCGGCACGGCCTTAAAAGATATAAGTAGTGTTTTGGTCTACTGTCAAGGAACAATTTTATACAGAAAAGAAATAATGTTAAGAGGAGCTACATGTACATGTGAGGCCCGAAGACGTGAAAACCTTTTGTTGGAACGAAAAACGTTACCTATTGTACTTTCACAATTTTTTTTTAACAAAAGGTTTTTACGTATTTGAGCCTCAGAGCGTATACACCCATCCCACGTAAATGTTTCAAGTCGACTAATATCCAAAGCTTGAACAAAAAAAGATTCTTAGGAAAAGGGGAAATAAGGGTGCTTACTATGGGAGTTGCTGGCTATCTGATGGGTTTCTATCCAGCCAAGTATCGTAGACTGTAGCTAGATGGCCTGGGTCCTGGACATCTGGCACTTGCTTGGCCGCCTGGAATAATGCATTGAAGAGGTTGGGTGTGGCCTTGGCTCTGAAGGTATAGTTGCCCTGGACTGAGATGTCGACATTAAGGTATGCCACGGCCCTCCCTCCCAATGTCTTGGCAAACTCCTGCAAATGAGGGAGCCAGAAATTCATCCCTCTGCACTTACCAAAACTTTACTTGATCAACTGTAAGTGCATGAATAACAGTCTCAAGCACCCTGTGAAATCACAGCACCTGGGGCCAATTTCATAGAGCTGCTAAGCACAAACATTTGCTTAGCACAAAAAAGTCTTGCTCATTAAAAACAGGTTACCAGCCAAAATTCTACGGGTTTTTCATGCTAAGCCAAAAACCAGCTGATTATCAGTCGAAAGCAATAAAGATCACGTGAAAATTTGGTCTGTAACCTTGTTTTTGCCAAGGACAAATTGTCATGCTAAGCACATTTTTGTGCTTAGCAGCTCTATGAAATTGGCCCCTGGTGTGCTGTTGTTTTCAAGAAAAAGTGGAATTTGTATTAATTTCCAACGATTGCCGGCAGGTAATCACTGGAAAACTTATTTTCAAACGCTGCCCAAATAATAAACTTGCATGTAGTCAGTCCACATTTTATTTGCGATACGGTTTCACATCTGTGAATGGGTACAAGCATGGAGGTAGGAATAGGAATAGAAGTACAAAGTTCTCCCATGCTAATCCAAAGCACCTCTTGGAATGCTGCATGTAGTGAAATATGGAGTTTCATGCTACGCATAAGCTTAATGACCACCGTTAATCCCATTGAATGCCAAATGCCGTACTGTCATAAGTACATTTTGAGCTAACATGTAGATATGCTATTGCCATCTTGTTTTTCGGATGGGCAACAAACATGAATGTCTATTTATTGAAAACCTCAAGTCTATTTTTCTTTCCGGATGCAACTTATCTGGTGCCCTGACTTCCAAACAGGTTTTCATTTAGATACATAATTGATCGCTCACCTCGACCCATTCAGTGGAGCCAATCAGACTGTACTCCTCAGCAGCCCAGCTGCAAAACACAATCGATCGACGAGGTCGAAATTTGCCTAATAAAAAAAAAAGGTAACAAATTAAAAAAATATGAAAATGGAATCTAGAACGGCCTCTCAAGTCCTCTTTCTTTAGGAATGGATATTTTATCTATAAGACTTCTGCAGGCCACAGAGGCCATTTCAAGGTTTTAAAAGGACACCAAGGCCATTTATAACAGTTGTTGGGATCCCCAAGGCCAAAGACATATATGTACTTCGCAACAATGAAATCTTCATGCTTTAGTGTGGAGTTGGATAAAAATAAAAATAAAAACTTGCAGGGACGAAGCCAGCTAGAATTCTCCTGTAAAGGATTTGCCAAAGATTTTGAGACGAGTCGTAAATCTTGTTTTCTACCTTCTTTGTGCAGTTTTCCCATAGCTCTGGCTATCTCCATCATGACTGCCGTACCACTGGAGGGATCGACAGAACCAAAGACCCATGCATCTCTGTGGTTGCCTAAGATTACATAGCGATCTGTCAAAGAAACAAGACGAAAGTGGTTAAATTAGCCAACTGCCAAACATCTAAAATCTGTGTTTTTTCAAAGCAATTTCCCAAGGCGCCTTTTGGCTGGAACTATCTTCCATCCTGCAAAATATTATAATTGCCACCATCATCCTCAATCCTTCAAAATCATCTGTTATAACTTGTTCAGTGGAGGGTGGTGACCATTGCCTCAATCCTCCAAAGTCTTCTATCTATCCGTAATGGGTTGAGGCAATCCTGATGACATTCAGAAGCAGTTAGGATGGTATCAAGTATAATGCAGGGTTGCATTATGCATGGCTGAATGCTGAATACGGCCTACGACCTCGACCCACTGCATCCTCCATAATCAACTAGCATGTTTTTCCATTTATCCTCAATTCTCCAAAATCCTCCTTGCAAAACTGCAAGGAGGATTTTGCAGGATTGAGTAGGGTTTAGGATAAAGCCTCCTGCTGTGAGCATCCGCAGAAAAACTGTTAATTTAACAGTGAATTTTCAAAATGAGCAGGGGCAAAGTTTCAGGGTTGCCTGAAAACAATTTAAGAGATACAAACGATTCTCTATAGAAGCAATATATCCAAAAATGAAAAAACAAGTTTGGAATTATACTATAATAGAAAGACTTCAATAGTAAAGATAAACTTGTTTTTTAAATCAAGTTTATTTATTAACCCCTTGACGCCAGAAAGAGGCTATGCCCGAGGCCTGTTAATCTGTCCGGAATACTGTTTTCAGCTGTTCTACGTCTACAACACAGCCTGTGTGACAACTCTAAGCTAGGATTTATTGTGCAGTGCAGCTGCTGGACAAAAACTGCTTATGCAGTCATGCGTATAATCGGTGAAGTGAAGAATTAATACTGGTGTCTAGAGGTTAAATAATAGATTAACCAGTTCGCACAGGAGGACGAATATACACGCAAAGTTTCCCCCAGATTTAAAACGGATGATGCATAAACACATCACGAGCAAGGCCGGAAATGTCTGTCAGCAGCGAACAAGGTCGGAAATGCGTGGGTGTGCTTCCCGGTACCATCGGCTTGAACCTGCCTCGGATCGAGTTTCGTTAAAAACAATCCCGCGCCTCGGTTTGGTGATGTGAGAATAATTCCGGCAATAACTGGTTAACTATATGCAAGTCTAAACAAAATGATTACCATGCAATACACATACCTGGTTCTATGCTTCCGCGTATCATGCCAATGACATTGTATACTGTCCGTCTTTCATTGCGATTATATACCTCCAGCTTCACTTTTCTAAAAAGGACAAAAAAACAGTAGGGAAACCATTCTTTGTCTTCCACCTCTTCTGTGGGTTTCCCTGAAATATTCTTCCAAGATTTCCCGACTACCTTTAAAGATGAATATTTATTAGGGAAAAACAGTGTGAGGAGCTGGTCTTCACTGCGTGATAATGACCGGGTTGGGGGATGGCCGCTGTTAACCAGTTCGCGCCGGGATTATTTTAACATCGCCGAGCCGAGGGCGGGATTATTTTAAACGAAACTCGATCCGAAGCGGGTTCAGGCTGATAGTGCCGGGAAGCACACCCACTCATTTCCGGCCTTGCGCGCTGCTGACATACATTTCCGAACTTGAACTTGGCGTGTTTATGCGTCATCCGTTTTGAATTTAGGGAAATGTTTGTGTTTATATACGTCATCCGGCGCGAACTGGTTAATGAACAAAGCCTTTTTTATTGAAAAAAATAACAGTTTAAAAGCTCTAAATGTTGCGAATTTTCTTACGGCAATGTTTTCAGCCTTTTGTGTTCGTGTTCATCATTGGCCATATTTTAGCTTACGCATGGTATCCTGTTTCTTTAATATGCAATATTATTACCCATGACACCAGACTATATAGCTAGCGATTACTGATCTATCCTATATACGCGCATAATTGTTAAAAATGCCGTACCCATAAAAACAAAATAACACTCGTTGATTCAAACGGGCAGTATCAAGATTTGACGCATGCTTTATTTACGTACACGCGTACTGATGTATCGTTACAATTTGGCTTACAAGATACTTCATTAATGCTGGTTCAGGGAAAAATTTGTTGCTTGTTCTTGAAGCCGGTCTTTATATCACTATCAATACACCCCCACGTGATCGAGTCTCGACCAATCATAAGCTATCAACTCTCCAAGGTATTTATTTATTTTAAAGGTTGGATACACCATTTGCAGATATCAAAAAATTGTACTACCAAGTTATTAGGAAAAATCTTACTTATTTGAAAGTAAATAATGATTCTAGGCATCCAGAAAAATGATTGCGTTAGATATCGCTGTAAACAAGAACAAGTACCCGACGCCGGTTGAAAACATATGCCGTTTGTATTGCTTTTTTCTCAGCATCCATGATTGTAAAACTTCGGACAGGCCAGTTAAACGACATTTACTACAAAATATGACCCCCAAATCAACCCATTTCTGATAATTCAAGCAATTGCCAATGGTGTTGCTTATCTTTATGAATAGTTTACCTGCTGCTATTTCTGGTTTGAACAGCCAGCGGACTCCAGCAAGCTCAGTGTTTGTTGGTAAGATAATCTGCACTACTGAGCAGGAGGTCATGGGTTCGAGACCCACCCGAGTGATTTTTTGTATACAGCGTATACAGTGTTTTAAAGTGTTTTTGCGATGAAGAGCAAAACCCGGAAATGCAATTTCAAGCTAATACTGAAAAGTATTAATCACAGTGTTCTCTGCAATCAACAGGGTAGTTGCCACCTCAACAGTGACCTTCAATTATGTCTGATGGATTTTTTTGGTATGTAGTTAAAGGGATCGTATATGTTTGGTATACTCCAAAAATTAATGGCAATAAAAACCTACTTGGTAAGAAGTACAGCAGCTTTGGATAGTATAATGCATTTTTAGAAACTGTTCACTTTGAAGTACTGCGGTTATGGAAAAAGATATCACTTTTTATCCCCCAAAATTTGAATCTGAGAAGCGTTACTGCAGTGACGTTTCTCAGACTGTGTATTCCAATGCAGATTATTCTTCCTGCAGGGACATAACCGCTCCAGATTTTTGGCAATATCTCAAAATCGCTACCACCTTTTGAAATGAAATTTTTACAGGTTAGTTTTATGGTATATATCTATAACTCTATAGGATTGAAACAAACAATGGGTTTTAATTACCAAACGTATACGATCCCTTTAAGACGAACTATACCTACTTGTTATCTTTGAGTGTCGGGCCAAGACGGTATGTCAACCCTTGCAATGCACCCCTCCACTCCTCCGGTGCTTCTGCACCCTCAAGTTCCCTGCAACAACAATGAAAAAAACCAAGCCAACTAAAGTTCTTGTATTCTCTGCCTTTGAAGAACCTGTGTGGTGAGCAGATTGCCGCCAACAAATTTCCCTTACAAAAATATGTTTGTTTTTGCTTTGCTGAAATGTAAAACCCAAGTCCCACTGAACCTACGATTTCCTGCGACCAGTTCAGTCGTGCGACTAGCTAATAGGGCCGGTCGTAGGTAGTCGTGGATATTTCCTAAGATTTGAGGCGAGCAGTCACATTGCAAGACCAGTCGCACGACATGTAGAAGGCTTGTTGCTGACTAATAGCACCGCTAATCGCACTACTGTAAAACTACTACCCAAGACTACATACAATTGGTAAGGCCCTGTCGCATGATTGGCTACGACCAATCGTGCGACCAATCGTGCGACCAATCGTGCGACCAATCGTGCAATCCAAACTCTAGCAACTTTTGTGGCTCAATCAGCTACAACACTGAAGTTTCAGCTTGACATTCACAGTTTGCTTGCGAATTCAAACATTTTCATTTGCATAAACAATTTAGAGGGTCCAAAAACACCCTTATAAACGATAATACAAAGACTAAAATTAAACTTCAACGAAACACATTTAATCTGAGCCCTAGAGACACAAGACTCACGCAAGGAGTTTCTTGGCATCATCATAACCGATTGGCTGAACAGGAATGCTGGGAATATCAGTCGATGATTCATCCTCACGAAATGCACTGTCTTCATAGGTAAAATTGTATTTAAACAAATTTAAACATTAAAACACAGAGCACTTATCAGGGTCTTTGGCAAAACAGTTTTAAAAAGTTACAGAAAAGAAATAAACTAGTTTATCTTACTATAATGACTTGATTTTAATCCATCTGAAAGAATTACAATTGAGTAGAAAAAAGAGCTTGCAACTAAACCTTGAATAGTTTTTTTCATGTAATTACGATTTATGGCGCAAAGTCAGACTTGTTTCTTTTCAAAAATGTTGCTATTTAGACAAGTGATTTGTCTTCTATTGCTGAAAATACTTAGACTCAAGGCCAAAAAATCAACAAAATTAATTATAAATTTGTGAGTTTGTCAACATTTGAAGTATTAAGTAGTGGGAAAAGTTATATTGACTAACTAGGATAAACTTTGCATAAGCTTTCGAGGGCATCGTCAGGCAAGTAAGCATTCTCAAGCTCTGAATTTTGGTGGTGTCTGTACAAATCGACTCCAAGTAAAGAGGGGGACACATATTGACCTTATAGTGATGAAAGAGGTCATCACTGCTGCAAAGCTGAGAAGTTGAGTCGGAAAGAAAACATCTCTTCTCACCTAGTGATGGGTACCCAGGTGTCAGGGGATCACCCCCGATGCCTTGTTGAATGAACAGAGAACCCCGCTGGACCCCTGAACCCGGCAACCACCAGGAGTCTGGGTAGACGCTAGAGATACCATCCACAGCATAGTCAGCAGGATCCGAGTAGAGTATCAGGCCTATGGCGCCAAAGGCTTCGGCTTGCTTGGCCTGTAAAATCAACAACAAAACAGAGTAGTGGCTGGTGATGGAAGAATCAGGGATTTAGTTTAAACAAGACTATTAAAGCAAGCCTATTTGATTCGCTGGAATGAGAAAAAAGTAGAGTTGTAATCGAGTCAATCACAAGTCATTCAAGTCACTTCACAAGTCAGTCCAGAAGTATCAAGAGGAACAGTGACAAAGAAATGCTTTTAAATATGTAACAAGTTGAGCGGATGACTTGTGATTGACTTGTGACTGGGACTGAATAAGTCTGGAATCCTCCCAATTTTAATATATTTTTGCATTTGCAGCCATCAATAGAGCCTGTTTGTTGATCTCGAGAACATGCGAGACTTTACAAGAAACCGAACTTCCAGGCACATCGAATAGGAGCTTCAAAAAATATTCAAAATCCCGCGTCGGGAAAAAAACGATGTTAAGTTTCTGTATTTTGGGGGCGACATATACTTTGTAATACCCTTTATTGTGGAGTGGGTAACATATGTGATGCAATCAAGCAAAATGAGTCGGTAGTCAAGAATTCTGATTTTGAGATACATGTATGGGCAAGAATATGTGCTTGGATGACATTTTCAATATTTTTGTTTGGGGGTGGGGGGGGGGGGGGGGGGGGGGCGGCAAACAGTAACAGGTTAACTATTTCCATCTTTTACACAGTGAAAACAAAATTATCGAAATTCAAAGGGGAACAGGTAAAACAAAGTGATTCTTCAATCCCGAGTTTGATCATCACCAATAGTATTAAAAAACTAAGTCCAGAAATGTCTGTATTTGACAGTGTTTTTCTTTACAAATGTATGTTGTTATGCTGAGAACATTATTTCTGTGTAGCTGGTTGAGAGCGCTCTTTGTTAGGTTTGGTATTCTTTCCAGCGCGAGAGCCTGGGGGGTTAGGGTTAAAGTTCCCTTCAAATGAAAATACAAGAAAACTCCAAAGTGACCAGGGTCCACTTCGTACTCATTTTGCTTGATCGCATCACATATTTGATTGACTGATGATTGAATATTTGATATATCTGTTACAGTCGTGCAAACTGATATGAAAAAAATACATCTGGCAGATAAGACTACAGCTTACCTTGTCCCCACGGAAGATCCTGCCGTACCGGGCAACTGCAATCTTCCCAGTGACATTCATGTTGAGGGTGCGCTCCAGAAATTGAAAATCTTTCACTTGTCCATAATTAACATACACAAGATCTCCCTATAAAAACATGAAAAATGTCAGATTGACATTGACATTTTCTAGCATTTGATATTGCTTTCAGTACCTATAGCCTAAAGGTGGGATACACCATTGGTATTTGCTTGAATTATTAAGAATGGGTGGATTTTATAGTACATATCGTTTAACTGACCTGACCGGAGTTTTACAATCATGGATGCCAAAGAAAAAAGCACGAAAAACGGCATTCGTTTTCAACCGGCGTCGGGCAGTTGTTTTTTGGTTTTTTTAATCGCCGTCGGGAAATTGCAATTTGTTTTTGTTTGAATTCAATTTTTCAGAACAATTACAGGATATCTATCATTTTGCTGGATGCCTAGAATCATTATTTACTTTCAAATAAGTAAGATACTGTACTTCCTCATAATTCGGTAGTAACAATTTTTGATTTCTAAAACTGGTGTATCCTACCTTTAAAGTACAATGCCTCTGCTATCACACATGACTATCACAGAGGAATTTAAACTACATGTACATGAACAATTCGAACAATTAAACAAGTCAACAACTCTCCAATAATACAAACATTTTACATGATATAAACTTCTACAATTCTACAGAGCTTAGAAACATTGTTGCATGTGCGTACCTGTACTGTACCATTGGCAGCATAAGCATTAAATGGTCGCACTGTGTCATTGCTGTTTGTCCCAACATCTAATGGAGGTTCTTCGGCTTGTGATTGAAAGAACAGGGTGTCGTCACTGTTAAGCACTGACACCTGGAAAAATTGGAAGTGAACCATAAACATTGGAAGTGAACTATAAACATTTTGGGATGTACAATTCGCTTTGTATAATTGTGCATGCACAAAAAAGGATGTAAGTGGCATTAGACAGTCTAAGTAGATTATCAGTGAAGTATTACCTGAAAAGATTAGTATGAAGACCTATCAATGCTAATTTATGTATGTCTGTGAGTTTGATAATTTAGGTAGAAGAAATACAATATATATATTGATGTATCCTACATGTACCTCCATCAGAGCTGCCAACTAGTACTGATTTTCCGTATTTCGTACGGAATTTCACGAAAAATACAGAAGTATTGACTTTAATTTATAAATACGGATTTTATCAAATCTTTTTTTTTTTTTTTACTTTTTTTAAATGTTGTTAAAACAGGTTGGCAGCTCTGCAAGCAATAAGTAGAATGCATAAAGGTAGATAAATTACCAGTTGTAGTCGAATACTGCATTCTGACAGCGCCGCGCAGAAAAATACTGATTTCTTGAACAGAATACTGATTTTCAGCCTTTAGAATACTGAAATGCTTAGTTAAAGGTTGGCAGCTCTGCTCCATGGATGAGCCAACCAACATGTCCTGATCAATCAACTTAACCATCAATAAGCAGCCAAGTCCAAGAAAAGGTTCCCTTTTCTGCCCCATACCTAATTAACACCATGTTTGCCTTGGATTACATAAGCATGGTAGACTAATACATGTAAATACAATATTCTTGTGGGTATTCTCCTTTTAGATGTCCAATTACAGTAGAATAGAAATCACTGAAGTGATTGAAGAAATTATCAAGCCAACCTAGTCAGTCAGAAAGCGAACCAGCCAGCCAGCAAAGACATCTAGACAACCAGCTAACCACCCAACAAGCCAACTTGCCAGCCAACCAGCAATTCCATCCAGCTAGACAACCCAGTCAGTGGGGCCCGTATCATAAGTCAGGTGCCTTATAAGACAAGTCCAACTCCTCATAAGTCCAAGATGTTTAAATTATGAGGCGTCGGATTTATGAAGCATCAGACTTATAGTATTCGACCTCATAAGTCCAACGTCTCGTAAGTCCAACGTCTCGTAAGTCCAACGTCTCGTAAGTCCAACGTCTCGTAAGTCCAACGTCTCATAAGTCCAACGTCTCATAAGTCCAACGTCTCATAAGTCCAATGTCAGACAAACAATGCGTCGGACCTATGAGGTGTTGGAGGTCAAAAACGGGGGGACTAAATCCCTAGGACGTTCCTCAATGTGAATGTGTAATCTCTAACTGTAACACTTGGTGGCACTAACATTCTGATATTTTATGCGGTTTGTTTTCATTAAAAATGGCAGTCGGACAAACGAGGTGTCAGCACTTATGAAGCATCAGACTTATGGACTAAAATAACAGTCAATTTAATTGTTGGACCTATGAGGCCCTATGAGCCGTCGGACCTATGGGTCGTCGGACCTATGGGTCGTCGGACCTATGGGTCGTCGGACCTATGGGTCGTCGGACCTATGGGTCGTCGGACCTATGGGTCGTCGGACCTATGGGTCGTCGGACCTATGGGTCGTCGGACCTATGGGTCGTCGGACCTATGGGTCGTCGGACCTATGGGTCGTCGGACCTATGGGTCGTCGGACCTATGGGTCGTCGGACCTATGGGTCGTCGGACCTATGGGTCGTCGGACCTATGGGTCGTCGGACCTATGGGTCGTCGGACCTATGGGTCGTCGGACCTATGGGTCGTCGCACCTATGGGTCGTCGGACCTATGGGTCGTCGGACCTATGGGTCGTCGGACCTATGGGTCGTCGGACCTATGGGTCGTCGGACCTATGGGTCGTCGGACCTATGGGTCGTCGGACCTATGAGGTGTCTAACTTATGGGCCTTTATTTGGTTGGGGATGAGATTTTGTCAGACTTATGAGGCGAGGCGTTGGACCTATGAAGTGTCAGACTTATGAGCGGAACCCCAGACAGTCGGCAAGCGAACCAGCAAGTACCAAGCAAGCCAGCCAGCTCGCCCGCCCGACCACAAACAACATCACCTTTCTTGTTTATCAAGTACAACTGCAAGCAATTCATATCTCCAAGCATTTCAACATACTCGGAGTATTGAGCCAACATGCAAATCAGTCAAAAGGGTAATGGGCAGCCAAGCAGCCAACTTGCCTGCCAATAATATCTTTCATCAATACAGGCAATCTTGTTAAAAGCGCCAGCGACCTTAAAAGTTGAAAACCCTGTCCATGACCCTCTATCACTTATCACTAACACTAAGTGATTGAGCAGCTCTGAGATACAACCACTTGCAACCTAAAATACATCTGGAGCCAATTCTTCCTTTCCTCCCCAACCCAACCCAACCCCCCCAAAAAAAAATTAAAAATGAAAAAAAATCTTAGTGTCTCTGTTTTATATGAAGACCTAAAAGGGACATTTTTGACATGAAGATTTCATTTTTTTATTATATACGTACGTACATGATTTTACTATACCTCATACATTAACATATTCATGATCAAGAACCACATTCTCACTGGTCCATTCACCATAACGTGCCATCCTCTATTTTTTGCTGTTTGCCAAGTAATCACGCGAGTGTTCACGCACAGGGTATAAAATACGTACATGTATACTTAGTAAACTAGTACATTGTATGGTATACCTGTGTGCTAGTTTATTACGAATGCGCTTTACAATGCAATAAAAAAACTAGCGCATTGCTGTAGTACGCATGCGCAAACATCGCAAACAGCTTGCTCATCATCAGAAGTGAGTGAGTGAGTGAGTTTTTAGGGTTTAACGCCGTACCAGCATCAATGGCCATATTCACGGCGGGAACAAATTTCATTCAACAATTTTTTATTTCATTCAACAGTTAATGTGAAGAAGTTACAGTTTTAGAGGTGGGAGGAAAACCCCAGAAGAATATCCTGGGGAAAAACCCACGGAGTCAGGCAGGGACTGAAAACCCAATCCACATATTGGCCCAGGCCGGATTCGAACCCGGGTCATAGTGGTGGAAGGCGAGGAAAGAACCGCTACACCAACCCGACTCCCCTCATCAGAAGTGCGCTACACAAAAAGATTGCAGTACACATAAATGTTATTTGTTAATCAGCGTTTTACCGAGCTCTGATATGCAACTGAATATGCATAAGGCACATGTATAGTAAAACAAAAATAGTAAAACAAAAAATGTATTTCGGATAAATAGTCGATATTAGCTTCCCTCAGTACTGGAAGTTGACAAACTAGTTTCCTCAGCTTTGCCTCAAGAACTATAGTTTGTCAACTTCCTAAAACCTTTGTTTGCTAATATCAACTACCGACCCTCAAACCATACTTGTATACTATCACATACGTACGTGATACTATCATGTACGTACATTTTTACGTAATAATGATCACGTACGTACGTAATAATTATCACATACGTACTTGTATACGTAATAATATCACGTACATACGTGATAGTATAACCATGGAGGCTTCTTATTCCTCTATGGTATAACATTGCTCTTTATGGCAACATACAACAGAGTTTAGTGTCAGTGTAATTAATTAATTTAATTAAATTAATGAAAAACTCAAAGGAATAGCATTGACTTGGCTGTTATTCTTACATTTCGACTAACTACTTGTGGACTAACATTAAGGTCGCTTAAGCTGACGAACCTATAGTCGTTATGTCGATACCGTGATACCTATCGTTAACGTGATATCTATAAATTATCACGTACGTTTGTAATAATTATCATGTCGTACGTAAGAATGACCACGTATACACGTACAAAATAATTATTATGTACATTAATATAATATCACGTACGTACATAATATTACGTACGTGTACGCGATAGTAAAACGTACGTACGTAATACAAAATAAATATCTTCAATGTCCACTCTGGGTCTTCGTAGTTTTACATGGCACAAAACATGTAAGTAAAAACCTTACATAGTTGGGATTTTCTTCACTAGGATACGAGAGTAGAACATTGTAGGCATTTTGTCGGACTGGTTCCAGGCCGTACTTGATCCACTCGTTAGTGAGGTAGTCTGCATTGGATTTGTCTGCTGGTGTTCCTGCCAGATGGGGGGTGGACGTTAGCTTCCTGTGAATTGAGATGATAGAAAGTAAATATCATGGGCCAAGTTCGATCAAGGAACTATAGTTAACTAGTGGTTAGTTCGTGATGTCATTAGGGCATGCGCACTGAAGTTGAAGTGTGAACGACTCTAGTCAAACTATTGACCATTAACTGCCAAACTGGTCCTCTCTGTACTGTGCTATTAAAGCGATTGGTTACCCTCGATGCGACCAACCGCGGTAGGCTGGTCGTGAATAGTCGACTAGACTAGTCCAACCATCGTCGACTAGCCTGAGTTCGATCAGAGTTAGTCAAACTATAGTTAACTATAGTCCTTGATCGAACTTGGCCATGTATGAAAACCAAAGTATATGTTATAATATTGTAAAATCTCAATCAACTTATTATTCCCCACCATGTATGCAAAGCCTCAAGCTGAATAATCAAGTACAAATGTGGTCTTAATTGGCCAAAGACGTCAGTGATCGACAGTGATCTTGTCGAGCATCGATGCTGATTGCTGTACAGGGTGTATCAGAAAAAATGATACACTCGGAAAAATCATCATAAAATTAACATAGATTATAGTTCTGTAAATGTGGGCGTAAACCTTGGTAGAGGGGGTCATTCTGCTTCGAATGATACCAGTATCTTGGTTTACGCTTCACGCTCCAGTGAGCACGGATGCTTTGAATTTTGAAGGATTCAAGTCTTTTGCGCACGGGAATGCGAGGGTTAAAATTTGATTCGTCACATTGAATTAAAAGTTTAGACAGGGTTTTACCAGTGTGCCAAGGCGTTTTTTGTGTAAACCCTTTGGTTACGATCCACTCATAAAAGAGATCATTTTGTGCCGAGGGTAGGGGGTGATAGGGTTAATTATTCAAAAAACGGCAGGTATTCACCGGAAATCACGGAACACTTGTGTCCAGCTTCCTTCTTGTGTGTTGTGTCGACCCCAGGCAAAATCTACGTTACAGTATACTTGTACATGGTATAGTATTATAAAATCTCAATCAACTTATTTTTCCCACCATGCATGCAAAGCCTCAAGCTGAATAATCAGTACAGTTAGTCTTAATTGGCCCAAGACGTCAGTGATCTTGTCGAGTATCGATGGTGATTGCTGTAAAGCACCATAGCACAACTGTTTTTGACAGTGTACTTTTCTTGCACTAACGTCTTGGCAAACCTGCAAAAATTGGTTTGTGTCATATCTTTAAATATGCACAGTGGCTTCACGCAGTTAACTACCCATTCAGCAGTCGCGCGGACCTGTTTTGCAGTATATATTTACAACCATCGTGCAATGATACTGTATGAACTGCCTTTTAGTGTTTCGTTTAGAAATAAAGATAAAGTTAAACCGCTGGTGCAAGTTTGCCAAGACAAATTGAGTGAAAAAATTGCACGCGACGTGCACAATCGAATATCGATTACTATCGTCATGGGCCAAGACTAGTACAAATGCTACGTGGAAAACGGGTTAAAGTCTTAATTATGTATAATATTTAACATTCTTGTTTACCCCTAGTAGATAAAATTGACTAGCAATATGTTTTTGCTGAGAAGACACACTAACCTAAAAACCTGTTGTAATGATCAGAGGTTTTTATATTTTTTTCACAAGGTCATTTAACCTACCTGTATTAAAAGTCATTTTGTTCTTCAGACAATTATTTCCTTAGTTAAGTTTTCTCAGATTGGACTTTATGATAAGAAAACAAGTTTGGTAATCTTCTTTGGAATTGTTAGAATTGTTAAACGTTGTGCACTTGTATATTTTTCACTTATTGGATAAGAATATCAATTGGTTTCTAAGACTCATCAGGAAAGAAAATAATTATTTTCTTTTGCCTTATAGCTAAAGTATTTGTTATACCTCCAAATGGGCACTTTGGGAGACAATCCCATAGAGTCGTGCACAATCTTTATTGTAACCTAACCCGTTTTTACCTGGAGCTTTTTCCACGAAATTTCATATTTATGCTATTTAGACCCAAATCTGTCTTCTCCGAGCAAAAATAACTCCCAAATATCGTTTTGTGGGGTAGCTAGACACTTAGTGAGACACTGAAATGTCTCCCTAAGTGCCACTGTCTCCCAAGTGAATCAAAACTATCGCTAATTTGTCTCCCAAAGTGCCTATTTGGAAGAATTGTTCTCTTTCCTTATGCAGCTTTGCACTTGGACTTTCGACACAGGAATTTTTTACCGAGACCGCGGGAGAAGTAGCCGAGCTGTCATTATAATGACTCATGAAGGCGAATGTGATCACAATGCGATACATTGTGCATGCATCAGCGCGCGCAGTAAACAATGAAAAGAGCGCATACGCGGTGTCTTGTGTAGCATGAAATTGCACTAGGGAGCCGGATGTACGTTTTCCCAAGCCGCTTTTACCGACTCGTGCTGTCCGCACTGGAGTTATCGTCTAGGGAAAGTTACCTGGGAAGTTTTCCCGGGCAGAAGTTGGCCGGTAAAAGTAACCACTGGACTCGGGAAAATTAACTGAGAGGAAAACGTCCTAGGCTGTCCGCACTGGACTTAAAATGGGAAAAGTACCCATCGTCTCGGTAAGTTTTATCAAAAAAAGTCCAGTGCTAACAGGGCTTTACTCTTCAAAATATGCACATTTCTACTTTAGATCATCTTGTAAAATCGTACAGTGGTGAAGCAATGGTGAATAGCGGTACAGGTACTATTCACACCTTCCAAAAAAGAGAGGGGGGGGGGGGATTTAAGGCACAAATGGTTAATTGACTGAATGTGTTCTCTAACCCTGCTTGCACCTAACAAACTGTACTGCAGACATGGTTCAAAAAGTCAACATGGTCCTGAAAAAGTGTTTGCTATGTTCTTGTAGACCTAAATGCCATTCTTTAAACCTTCACTCCCTTCCTGATAAAATGAAAAATTGTTATGACCTCAATAACAAAAAAGGATCTATCTCTGGGAATACATTTACAAATGTATGCCATTGGATTGCAATTTAAATAGTCTTGCAGCTGCTCCGTCTCTGTGGAGTTCAAAGATTCTGTGTACAGTACAGTATGCATATTGCCCCACCATGTGAACCCTTGATAAGCAAATTAGCTGGCAAATACCCATAAACACAAAGTGCAATTAGAACAGCACTGGAAAATGTATTTACAACATGTATCAATGTTTGAACTGCTCCACATTTATTGCAAATCATACAATTTATAATCTATACTATTAGATTACAAAGATCATAATATTCTCCAAAAGTTGTTAACAGAGGAAACACAATCACAAAGAAATAGGCGATGAGTCTGTTTTTGTGTAAAAAAGGTTCTGAAAAAAAGATTAATTAATTCCAATACATCTCTTCATTATACTAAAAATGTCCACATATTTTTGCTTCATGTTTGTCTTATTCATCTTTTTTGGTTTAAAGGTAGGATACACTATTTGCAGATATCGAAAAATCTTACTACCGAATTATTAAAAAATATCTTACTTTTTTGAAAGTAAATAATGATTGTAGGCATCCAGCAAAATGATTGCGCTAGATATCTTGTAAATGTTCTGAAAAATTGAATTTTATATTTAAAAATTCGCGATCGCCGTAAAAACAAGAACAACATAAGAACCACTGCCCATTGCCGGTTGAAAACGAACACCATTTTTCTTGCTTTTCTCAGCATCCATGATTGTAAAACTTCGGACAGGTCACAATAAAATACAACCCCAAATCCACCCATTTATGATAATTCAAGCAATTACCAATGGTATACTACCTTTAAAATCACATCTGCCTTGCCATACAATGACCCTTTATGATCTATTGAGGGTGTTCATATACATGTAATGTTGCCGTTAGTTTTTCAAACTTAAAGCACATGACTTGGAAAATGACAGCAAAATAAATTTTGTTCATCTCTGACAGTACAAACCAAGTAAATAAAACTTCAGCACAATTTTCGGGAAATCAGAATTGGATTTCTCTCAAATTGCTTCTAATGCATCTGGAAATCCTCGAATGATTCTGATATGAAAGGTATTGCTACGACTGTTTAAAAGGTTTCTCTACATTTGAGCAAGCTTAGGTCTTGGGGCTTAGCAGGCCAGTACATGTATGATTTCAATTTGAGTGGTGTACTATTTTATATGCTGACTGTTTTTTATTTTTTGGTGGGGGGGGGGGGGGGGGGGTCAATATCTTTATTCTATTGTACATTTGTATGGTTTGAAACATACACTCTAGGTCTGTCCTTTTAATTTGTAATTTATTGTTCATTTTTGTTGACAAAGAAACATATTTAAAGGTAGTATATACTGTATATGACCGGCTCTACAAAAAGGTGTATTAACCAGTTCGCGCCGGATGACGTATATAAATGCAAAAATTTTACAAAATTCAAAACGGATGACGCAAAAACACGCCAAGTTCAAGTTCGGAAATGTATGTCAGCAGCGCGCAAGGCCGGAAATGCGTGGGTGTGCTTCCCGGCACTATCAGCCTGAACACGCTTCGGATCGAGTTTCGTTAAAAATAATCCCGCCCGTCGGCTCGGCGTTGTTAAAATAATCCCGGCGCGAACTGGTTAAGTCGCGCTGTGCACTATCATGTAATGGCCCTTGAGAGGGTAAACATTTCATCAAAATGTGATTTTCATTTTTTGTCATGAGTGACATCTTTAATACCTACAGTTACAAGTTTCATTCAAAGAAATGTTGATTTTGATGAATAAAGTGAAAAAAATCGACCATTTTGTGTGCATCGTTCTGTTGTAGTGCAACAGAGCCGGCTATTTCAAAGCCTATTTTGTCAGTTGTGTAATTTGAACTCCAAGGAAGTAATCAATATGTAAACACGTCATATCTCCAAAATGAGAGGGGCTATGGAACTCTATTATATACCAAATGAAAGCTTATATTGTGGGCATTTCAACCAAGTATATAACTCAATTTCTTTTTTTGCGACATAATACACCTTTTTGTAGAGCCGGTCACATAAATTCCACCAAATTCAAAACGGATGACGCATAAACACGCCAAGTTCAAGTTCGGAAATGTATGTCAGCAGCGCGCAAGGCCGGAAATGCGTGGGTGTGCTTCCCGGCACTATCAGCCTGAACACGCTTCGGATCGAGTTTCGTTAAAAATAATCCCATCCGTCGGCTCGGCGATGTTAAAATAATCCCGGCGCGAACTGGTTAAGTGACTCAGGAGCACAATTTTCAGCCCAACTCTGGAAGTCTTGATCAGGTGTAATCAAGAAACCAAAAATCTGGTTTTCTTCTCCGTTTTTTAAAGTGAATACCGATTATTTGATTTCACTGGAAATTCCCATCCAGCTCACAATTATGCCAACAAAAAGTGATGAGCAAGGGCTCCCATAGACTTTATCGTTTGCAGCATTCAGTGACTACTTGGACCAAAACATAGCTGTACTGCGAGCTGTACTGTGGAGGAAAAAAAATGGGACTCTATGATAAGTCGAATATGCAGGCTTAAGAAACCACTAGTATAAAGTGAATGCAGTTACAATCAGAGACCACAAAGCACATTGGAGAATGTTGCAGTTGTTTTCTTTCAGCCGAGTCAAAAAACTGAAAGGCCTAATCCACCCACAGATGGTCCTAGAAGAAATTCTGCACGACTACGTCATTCAAGGTTACGGGACGTCACGTTAAACGTGAAATTTTTCCCTATAGGTTTTGTACACGGTTTTTTTCAGACTATTGACTTTAGAATTGGTACACACAAAAAAAAACACCACACACATATTGAAAGTAATTTTGGAAACTCCAAACAACTCTGTATTTGTCCACAATCAAATTTCAATTTTTTTGTTAGGTTGGTTTCGAATATTTGGTTTTCAAAATCGAATCCGAATAGTGGAATTAAAATCGAATATCAAAAAATGTGGTTTTAAATCCCAATACTTTAAACCACTGAGTTGCAGGACCACAACTGTCAGTACAAATGTATATGCCACTTACCTCAGGTATTCCTTCATGTTACTGGCTTGCATCTCGTCCATCAACAATGTTCCCACATTCTTGTCCTCTTCTTTTAGGGCATCACTCCATCCCGTCTCGCACCTCTCATCTCTAGGTAACTGAGCCTGGGAGGAGAACCATCCTATAATCACCCCGATACCGATTCCGACACATGCCGCTACCAACACGGCGATCACAACGATCGTTCTGTTACTCAGATGCATTGTAGGGGATGATTTCCCTGTCCTGTAGTTTCTGACGTTAACTTTGGGGTTGTGGATCTCCAAATCGGACCGGAGTGGACTAGTCAGTTGGACCTCTACAGTGGGAAGATCGTCTTCTGCCTCTCCAGGCATAGTTGCCTCTGAATCCGAGTCCAGATACTCATAGCGATTGGCATAGTGAATAGGATTCATTATCAGGCTGAGCTGATTAGCATGCTGGGCAGTGATTGGACGAAGCCTCAATGGTACTGGGACAAACTCCAACTACAGCTGACCTACAAGTAGTAATAATACAGACCCAAGGTCGCACCAATCAAAATCAGGCTGTGCAAATACTTAGGGCTTGGAAAAGGATTAACCTCAGGACAGTTAGTTCTGTTAAACAGGTGTGTGATAAAAACCTGCTGCACACTAGTTATAATTGAAAATACAGGCAAATTCATGTAGGCAAGATCAAATTCAAGATTACAGTAAATTATTAATCTTAGTCATTTTAACTAATATGTGCACTGTGAAAAATTGTTGTTTTTTAATTAAATAAATTAAGCAAACAAATTGATGCCATGCAGCGACATCTGGTAACATTCAAATCCAAACATGGACAAATTAATGCTCATTAAAGTACAAGAAAACTGTACCTCTGACAACTAAAGAAAATAAATTGTGCAGGCATTTTTGACCAGCCAATATCAATCAATAGCTTGTTAAGGAAGGGGATTCTATAGACCATGCATGTGCCCTCTGTTTACATCTACACAAAAAGAAAAAGAAATGCAACACGTACAATTTTCATTTTTTTTAAGGAAATAGGACCGGCATTGTAAAAATGGTACATGTTCTAGATTTTGAGCAATTTAGAGATAAACGTCGATCTTTATTTATCTCGTTACGGCTTAGTGATTTGGGTGAGTTCCAAAACTGTGTTTGTGCATTTTATGCTAATGGTTACACATGAGATAATCCTAGAGATGAGTTTGATCACTCCTGTCCTGAACACAACCCTTGCCTATAAAAAGACACCAAAATGATGCCAAAAACACTTGTATCCATGATGCCATGACTGTCACAACCGAGCTGTTGGCATGCTCCAAGCCGGAAGGAATCGACAGGCAGTGGCAGGGAGCGGATGTACAGGAGACGCCACGAGCGGTACCCTGAAGCTTGTGTCCACCAACCTAACCCTAACCCTAACCCTAACCCTAACCCTAACCCTAACCCTAACCCTAACCCTAACCCTAACCCTAACCCTAACCCCTAACCCTAACCCCTAACCCTATTTGTAGCGATTCAAACACATACATTTGATTTCACAAAATTCAGGCAAAACTATAATAACAAAATCAGTGGTGGGTTTCTTTTTTCCTTGAGTGTATATTCAAATGTGCCCGTCAATATGCGCATGCATTGTGTTTTACACAAATTTTTGTTTAAGAGGCGACATCAGAGGTCACATAAATCAAAGGTGGTCTGACCTGTGGCGTAACTCGATCCTCAACCAGATTTTATGCAAAACACGATGTGTGCGCATATTGACGGGCACATTTGAATACAGATGTAAACACGTGACGTCAGATGGCACATCGTCTTTACACTGTCATGGTATGAATATGAACAGAGTTGAAATATTTCACTGGAGTTATTAAAAAAGAATGCAATAATGTATGAAAGTCATAATCTGTAAAACTTTACCATCCTCATCCAAGATCTTCATTTTCCCCTTAAAACTAGTAGTAAAAAAAAATGAGGCACCGATTTATGCTTTTGAGTTTTCTATTGATGTGTTTAATTGGAAACAATATGTGACCTGCTCCCACAAAACCCAAAATAAGTGGATTTTTTTTAGATGTGCTTGTTATACGGTAACTAACATGTTGGCGGCCATTTTTATTTGAAAAAGGGTGATAACACCCAAAAAGCTGCCATTGTTGCAATGCTATCACATATTTTCTGTTTATAAATGTTGTATCCAAACTTGAAGAATATTTAATACTACAACTGTAAAATGCACATACATGTACAGTGTATAAAGAAAAATAAGATTACACCATCTCGAAACACAGCTGCCTCAGAATTCTGTAAGTCAGCAGTTTTTACCATAACAACAAGTGCAAAAAAGAATAATAAAAGAAACAGACTACGACCCCCTCCCCCCAAACAAGTGAGTGAGCTGCAACTATATAAGAGGGTGTTGACTTAGAAAACTGAGTCAAAAAATCTTGTCATCACTGGCCTTGTGCGTTTGGTTTATCTTGTTGACATGTATTACTGTCCAAGTGGGAAGTAGGGTGGTTTGACAGAACACAAAGTGACCTGAATATTTTGTAGCATCAGCACCGAATTCCAGGTTTTTAAAGGTAGATTGGCCCTAGAATGAGCCAACATTAGCATCGAAATGGATGGATTCTGCGCTGCTAGGGTTAAGGTCATTTGCATTTTGTGCATTTGTTCAAAATACAGCATATTCTAAAGTTTGAAGTTGGGTGTTCATACATTGTACATGTTCTTGTAGTCTGGTTCCTCAAATCTACTTCAGACAAAAAAGAGCATTTTATATATGTCGGGGAATTGTTAGGTTAGGGAAACCATACTTGCTGGCTTATATCTATTCACAGATGTGATGGTCAGCTAACCACTGTGATAGCTTGCTAGGGGGGTCTAGGGTTATATGCCAGAAAATTGTTATTATCTACAATGGTTCGGGCCTGGGGCCAATTTCATAAAACGTGTAAGCACCAACATTTGCTTAGCATGAAAATTCTTCCTTGGGGGAAAAAACAGGGTTACAAACTAACATTTCAGTTGATGTTTATTGTTTGTGACTGGTATTCAGCTGGTTTTTAGCTTTGAATGAAAAGCACGTGGAGTTTTGGCCGATAACCTGTTTTTACTGTGCAAGACTTTTTTGTGCTAAGCAAATGTTTTATGAAATTGGTCCCTGCATTCTAAGGCAACTTAGGATGGATCTGTAAAGGCTTGCTACCATGTAGATCCGGTTTGAGACAAGCCCCCTGTTACCTCGTCCAGTAGCAAAAAGGAAAGTCAGGGTTGGCGTAGCGGTTGTTTCCTCCCCTTCTACCGCTGTGACCCGGGTTCGAATCCGGCCTTGGCCAATGTGGATTTGGTTTTCAGTCCTTGCCTGATTTTGTGGTATTCTTTCTCCAGGATATTCCTCTGGGGTTTTCCTCCCACCTCTAAAACTGTACCTTCTTCTTATTGTCTTCTCTCTGCAGGTTTCCTTAGGCTTGCGAGCTACAGTGCCTTAGGCACTTTTGAGGGATGCTTGGTTTTTATTGACAGGAAGAATTAATAACAATAACAAAACATTATTTCATGCCAGTCCAGCTACCGGGCAAGGAGGCTGGTCAGGAACTCTTCTATCTTAGGGTTTAATATGTATTCGCAAGTGTTCACACAAGTATTATCTATCTATAAAAGATACCCACTTGTTTTTATTCCTCAGCGCGAAACAATATATGACCTATCTGTTCAAACGAAACCCGGACAAAGTTGCACAATGTGTTTTATTACAATGTACATGTACTTGTGAAGTCATTTGGGATGGATTTTACCATTTTGAGGTTTTGGGTTTTTATGTATCACAAACTATTAATCTACAATTGTTTTAATTTTGTGAAACAATTGTATATATAAATAATAAGCTTTTCTAAACTTCAAAGCTGTTTAACTCATAATTAGGTTGTCAGGGTTTTATCGCTTAATCCTTCTCCCAGGGGAGATAAGGTGGGGGGTACATATGTAAATGATACATAATTTTAATGCTGAGAAACAGCTTAAAAACCTAGAGAAATTTAAAAAAAAACCACAAAATTGTCAACTTTGTCAACTTTGTCAACTTTGTCAACTTTGTCCGGGTTTCGTTGGAGCAGGTCACATATAACCCCTTTGCCAGAACAGATCAAAACCCATATCATGGGTTTCACACACAATAGGACCAATACCTTCGGGTAATATCTAGCCACAAGTCTTTCATCGTGGACGTTCTGGATATTCCCCATGGGGCAAATTGATGCAACTGACTGACTTCATAGAATTCTGGTCAGACAGATTATGTACCAGACAGTGGGCTCAAAATGGACAGGCTTTATAACAGATGAGGTAAGGGGGGGGGGGGGGCTTTTAAAACTGGGCCCGGGTGCGATAATTTTTTCTGCAGGTAGGTTGGTACACTAGCCAATCAGAACACAGATGGTGTTGATGTTAGAGTCATCTGGGACAACCCTAACCCCTAACCCCCAACCCCAACCCCTGTCAGAGCCAAGACAACTTGAGCATCATCGATGACGTCAACAACCATCTGTGTTCTGATTGGCTAATAAATGTACACTATGTACCAACCCTACCTGCAGAAATATTATCGCGGCCCCGGGTCTAATAGTTCCCCGACCCCTAAGCTAGCCTGTTGTCAAGCATTATTATTTTTGGCCCTATTCTAGTAGCATCATAACATTAGACCATGGCTGAAGGAGGAGAGTGGGGGGGGGGGGGGGGGGGGGGGGGTGGGGGGGGGGTGGGTGGTTGAAACCCCAACTCTAGATCCCCCACTACCCCAGCTAACATCTTCACAAGGCTTACCCACAACCCCCCCCCCCCCCCCCCCCCCCCCCCCCCCCCCTAAAAAAAAATGGTAGCAGGGGGAAATAACCTGTGTGAGCCTCAGATGGTTCAATTCGCCTCAATCATCACTTTCAGAATTGCTCAAGCCATTGGGGTTTGTCTGATCCATGGCTATATCTTGCTATCAAACGCACAACAGCTGAGCTAATTCAGGGACAATACAACCATGGACAAATTAGGTTCCAATCTGACAAAAAAAAGTACACATATGTAGTCCATCAAAGTACTGTTTGTTTTTAAAATTTAAAGGGATCGTATACGTTTGGTAATTACTCAAACAAATAATGGCAATAACAACTTACTTGGTAAGAAGTACAGCAGCTTTGGAAAGTATAAATGCGTTTTTTAGAAACATTTCACTTCGAAGTACTGCGGTTATGGAAAAAGATATCACTTTTTATCCCAAAAATTTGAATCCGAGAAGCGTTTAAGTGACGTTTCTCAGAATGTGTATTCCAATGCAGATTATTCTTCCTGCGTGGACATAACCGCCCCAGATTTTTGGCAATATTCTAAAAATCGCTACCACCTTTTGAAATGAAATTTTACAGGTTAGTTTTATGGTATATATCTATAACTAAATAGGATTGAAACAAACAGTGGGTTCCATTTACCAAACGTATACCGATCCCTTTAAAGGTAGGATACACCATTGGTAATTGCTTGAATTATCATGAATGGGTGAATTTGGGGGGTTGTATTTTATAGTCAATATGTATAACTGGCCTGTTTGAAGTTTACAATCATAGATTCTACGAAAGGCAAGAGAAACGGCGTTCGTTTTTATCCAGCGTCGGGCAGTGGTTCTTATGTTGTTCTATTTTTTTGCGCGATCGCCGTCCGGCTCGGCTATTGTGAATTTTCGGTACAATTACAGGATGTCTTGCGAAATCATTTTGATGGATGCCTACAATCACTATTTACTTTCAGATAAGTTAGATTTTTAAATAATTCGGTAGAACAATTTTTTTGTTATCTGCGAATGGTGTATCCTACCTTTAAGAAAAATTATTCTCTTTTTTAAGTTGTATTTTCAGTTTCTGTATTTAAGGTATGGTTTATTTTTAACATTGCCCTCTTTTATTGTGCCGCAAAATTTGGATTTTTAATTAATAACCCATTATTGAATTGAATTAAATTGAATGATTTCACAAGATGTTTGACCCTATTGTATACTTCCAATCCAAAGTAAGATAATTAATTTATGTAAAGGTTATTGTTCCAATAAAAAAAAGCCTTCTAATAGACAATTTAATAGCATATTGAAAAATAGTATCCATAACAACACACAAGTAAGCAATAGGAATACTCAGTAATAGGATGCAATTATTACCCGGGCACACATTTTTATTGTTAGGAAAATTAAGACCAAGCCTAGAATATTGAAGATGTGTTTGACAACTGTAGAATGGAGTCCATTCTGTTGAAGTAACACGTACGGCCCCTGGAAAGTGCACTGACGAGGATATTCTTATTCCCGGCCATAATGTGTGGCCTAAAGGAAGATTTAGGCATAGATTACACAAACTGTGCAAGGCACAGAGACAGATAATGGGTTCACCCAAATGACTGATGTAGGACACTACTGAGTTTGTTTAGAACTCTGGATTCGAGGGACTATAAGGCCCCGGACACTGCGAGGAGCTCTAAATGATCGATGTGCAATTGGCGCTCTCTCTCTCTTTGACCAAGTGCCAGCCACCGAGCTTCCCAACCCTTTCGGGCCGTATCCGTTGTGAGGATGCATGGCTGACGGACAGGGGTGTGCAAAAGCCACTCCGCATTGAAGGCTGTCCCAAGGAAAGTCACCAGAGAAGCTGATCCTGAATAAGCCGGGTTGCTGGGATCATCACAGAGATGGGATGTTGGTGTGGGCGGAAGTGGTAAGGAGATAAAGCTGTACGGGAGGCATGTGCATCCTGCACCCAGGGACTAGATCTACCAAACTTGCCATAAAGCAGTCAGGCCTTACATGTAGCCGGAAGGTTTGGTGAGGACATGAAAACTCTGATACAATCCCAGTGTTTGGCATTGCTCCACAGTTGGTGTTGCTCTTCCCTTCGCCAAATCCAGAATTGCCCCAAGGTGGGTTGGTTGGTGCGAAGAAACCTACCAATGAAGATTACTCAAGTGGATTATGAAACCTAGATCAATGGTCAGCCGAACTTTCTGCAGGAGGGCCTTCGTCATATAATAGTGAGTGAGTGAGTTTTTAGGGTTTAACGCCGTACCAGCATCAATGGCCATATTCACAGCGGGAACAAATTTCATTCAACAATTTTTTATTTCATTCAACAATTAATGTGAAGAAGTTACAGTTTTAGAGGTGGGAGGAAAACCCCAGAAGAATATCCTGGGGAAAAACCCACGGAGTCAGGCAGGGACTGAAAACCCAATCCACATATTGGCCCAGGCCGGATTCGAACCCGGGTCATAGTGGTGGAAGGCGAGGAAAGAACCGCTACACCAACCCGACTCCCCTCGTCATATAATAAGAGGTGGGACCCACTATAAGCCAATTGTCCAGGTACAAGAACGTATGGATTTGCCTTTGATGCAAGAAAGCCCCAACAACCTTAGCTACATTGTATTCTCGTAAATGGACTATGGACAAACTGAAGGGTATACTAATCATAGCCGCCACTCGCCCGACTTTTTTGGAGCGAGAAAGAAGGTTGACATGATGCCTACAGTAGATCCAACTGGTACAGTAGTGGAATGATAGCATTCTTTTTCCATGGAGAATTGATTTCCTTTTTCAAAGCGGCCCAACGAGTGGGGTCTGTGGGAACAGGACAAGGAAACGCCAGGACAGGAAAGTAGCAGCAAAACCCAATGCAAATTCCCAAAGAAAAAAACAACAACTAATCTTCCAGGAAATGAAACATTTCACGCAATTTACTGGCATCAAATATATCATCTAGCGTACCGATTCTGTTTGCGAAGTGTTTGCTTTTCCGCTGGTACTTTTTTTTCATTAATCTGTTTTGAAGGTAGGATGTGGTAATTGATGAATGGGTGGATTTAGGGGATTATACTTTATAGCTAATATCGTTTAACTGACCTGTTTTCAACCGGCGTCGGGCAGTGCGGCCGTCTCAAGGCAAAACAATTTAACTCTAATGTGATTTGCACAAAACTGTTTTGCTTTGAGACGGCCGAGTGGTTCTTATTTGGTTCTTGTTTTTTTCGCGATAGCCAACCGGCAATCGTGACTTTTTATTTTAAAAAAATCAATTTTTCAGAGCAATTATAGGATATCTAGCTTAATCATTTTGCTGGATGCCTACAATCATTATTTACTTTCAAATAAGTAAATATTTGGTAGTAAAATAGTTTGATGTCTGCAAATGGTGTATCCTACCTTTCAAAATAATTATTCTCTTTCTTTTTTTAAGTTTTATTTTCAGTTTAGGTATTTTAGATATGGTTATTTTTATCATTGCCCTCTTTTATTGTAAATTTTCTGGTATTTTGGCGTCATGCTGCAAAATTTGCATTTTTCATTAATAAGCCATCCTTGAATTGAATTAAATTGAAAGATTTCACAAGATGTTTGACCCTATTGTTTACTTCCAATAAAGTAAGATATTTCACATTTTCCCCTTTAATTTATGTAAAGATTATTGTTCCAATAAAAAAGCCTTCTAATATGAAATTTAATAGCATATTAAAAAATACTATCCATAAATAACAGCACACAAGTAAGCAATAGGAATACTCGGTAATAGGATGCAATAATTACCCGGGCACACATTTTTATTGTTAGGAAAATTAAGACCAAATTAAGTCCAAAATATTGAAGATGTGTTTGACAACTGTAGAATGGAGACCATTCTGTTGAAGTAAACAAGTACGCACCGGCATGGATATTCTTATTACCGGCCAAAAAGAGAGATTTAGGCATATGTTATTCTTGGTTTTTTCGCGATTTTGATAAAATTCTATTTTTCGAGCAATTACAGAATATCTAGGCCAATAATTTTGCTGGATGCCTACGTGTACAATCATTATTTTTGTTGAAGATAATTATATAATTATATGTTTTATTTATTATTTTATCGAAATTGATCGATTCAAACAGTGGTTCTCTGAAGAAGAATGTTCCCTTAACTTTTTTTTTCACTGGCCAGCCAGGCTTGTTAATTAGAGTTTTCACTGGCCCGCAAGCATTTTCACTAGCCCACATGTGCATGTTACGCAATGCCAACTGCATTGTCCAACTTTCCGGTAACGAAAGCGCACGTGCAGGAAAATAGCCCTAACGCGTCACGGCACTACAGCCCACTGCATGTTGTAATCGCTGATCTTGCGGGAAGATTCAATTTGCATCCGCCACAAAAGCTATCAAAACTGAACCTCACTGGTGACAACAAAACTGGTCGAGTTATTGTAAAAGCATATTAAAAGTTTAAGGTTGAAAACAAGGAGAATGTTGGCCTAAATCTTTCACACAATGGACGTTGAGCTGACCAACATGCCACAAGCTTAAACTGAATGCAGAAAACATTTTTGCAAGCGCCATAATTAAGCCAATTGGCTTAAAGATAGGATACACCATTTGCAGATATTGAAATAATTTAATACCGAATTATTAAGAAATATCTTACTTATTTGAAAGTAAATAATGATTCAAGGCATCCAGCAAAATGATTGCGCTAGATATCTAGTAATTGCTACGAAAAATCAAATTAAAAAGAAAAAAACAAGAACAACATAAGAACCACTGCCCGGCGCCGGTTGAAAACGAACGCCGTTTTTCTTGCTTTTCTCATCATCCATGATTGTAAAACTTAGGACAGGTTAGTTAAACGATATTTACTATAAAATACAATCCCCCAAATCCACCCATTCATGATAATTCAAACAATAACCAATGGTGTATCCTACCTTTAACTATAGATTGCAGGGCCCAGCAGGGCCCACTACAACTCTCGACTTTGTTTACACTATGACATAGAATGGAGTGGCCCTGTATTATGGGTATACAGGGTTAGGGTTAGGGTCAGTCCATTCTATGTCCTAGGGTAAATAAAGTCTAGAGTTGTGAGTGGGCCCTGCATTTTATAATTGCTCCGGCCAATTTGGTCACAAAGTCAGATCCACTGATGGCTTTTTCTATTAAGTATAGCTTTTCTATTAAGTCCAGTGGCCGAAAATTAGGCTAATTGGACATCACGAAATTTACAATAATTGTCTTGTTTCTGGTCATATTCTTGGCATTATTGGAAAGTTCTTACAATTACAAATTAATACAAAAAGGCCTTTTCTGCAGGCTGCATGCAGTACAGTAAAGTAGGCCAATTTAAAGGGAAATTCCAGGCTCAATAATATTTTAGCTAGTCTAAAAAAATATGGTAACATACTGACTCCGCAGAAAATTGGTTTTGATTTGTTATCGAGAACGACTTACACGCCTATTATATTCACGATTTCTTGCCATTCAGGAGTACAAGGGCGCGTCCATATTGTTCAAATTTTCCGCCGTATCCGGGGCATTATGACGTAGTGTCTGCACCTCAATGCACATCGCTTTATTGCCTGTTGTTCGCACTGGTATCCTACCTCGACGCGGCCAACTACATTATGCATACGTATGTTGTACCGCGCCCGACTATTGCGAGTACATGTATTGCATTTATGTGCAGAATATCAACTTGATGCGCCACAAACTATCGTTTATTTTTGTATTTTCTGAGAAGAATAGAAAATCTGTGAGCTAGTAAATATGGCATCAGGTCCTTCTCCGTATGATTTTGAGCCCACTTTCACATGTATAGTACACATTATGTATACACTATGCCGTACACAAAAGGGTTCACTTCCATTCCTTGTGCGTGCAGGGACGCTATCGATCGGGCTTCGCGTACTGATAGTGCAGACATAGTCCCACTAGTGTGCCCCCGGTATGCTGCGTTATATACAGGGTCACACATCAGCACACGCTAAAATTTGTTGAAAAATTTGCTTTTTCGTGCGCACTTTGTGCGAGGAATTGTGGAGTCGCAATTATACTGGGTGTACTGTATTCTCTAATCTCTCAGCTCTTACTATCTGGAATAATGCTTAATCTTACCTCCAAAATTTCAAGAATTTGTTTGTGCAAAGCGCGCCTGGAGGGGCGCTTCACGAGTTGAGATGCGACAGCTGTTTTGTGTTGCATTCAACCTCCAAACAAGGTATAATGTTATCATGAACAGGGTTGCTTTCACAATGGGTGCCGGTCAACTCGGTCCGTGACCAACTCGGTCCGAGTCAACTCGGTCCGAGTCAACTCGGTCCGTCACCGACTCGGTCCGTCACCGACTCGGTCCGTCACCGACTCGGTCCGTCACCGACTCGGTCCGTCACCGACTCGGTCCGTGACCAACTCGGTCCGTGACCGGCTCGGTCCGTAACCAGCTCGGTCCGTAACCAGCTCGGTCCCTATGGGAAATTGTACACAAAACAATTTTCTTGTAACGATCCCATCCCGATCGGATTTTAATAGCAGTGGCGTAAAAGTCCTACCCCCCCCCCCCCCCCCCCCCCCCCCCCCCTGTGCTATATGGTTATGATATTGCAAGTGATGGACAGATATTTTTTTGCACTGATTGGTGTTGTGGATAATTATTTAGACCAATGTGTCCATTTTATATGTGACACGATCAAGCTAAATGAGTCGGATGTCGGGGAAATCGATGTCGTTCGATCGGGGGTGACCCGGCGCGGCAGCGCAGCGCAGCCTATGTACCGTCCTAGCCTCGGCACACGTACACTGGGTCGTGCGTGAAACTTTTATTTCAAAGTTCAGTCTTATTTTTATTTAAGCTCCACAAGCTCTCCCAGGCCCGAGCCGTCCACATGCTGCCTAGAAATTGAGGCAACAGAAACTTTTAAGTGCATACCTACGAAAATCTCAAGTACAAAAACACGCGCTCGAGATCGCCAGTTACAAGGAAATGCACCTTTTTGTGTACGATCTCTCATAAGGACCGAGCTGGTCACGGACCGAGTTGGTCACGGACCGAGTTGGTCACGGACCGAGTTGGTCACGGACCGAGTTGGTCACAGACCGAGTTGGTCACGGACCGAGTTGGTCACGGACCGAGTCGGTGACGGACCGAGTCGGTGACGGACCGAGTCGGTGACGGACCGAGTCGGTGACGGACCGAGTTGACTCGGACCGAGTTGACTCGGACCGAGTTGGTCACGGACCGAGTTGACCTGAAACCTTCACAATTCCCCATTCAAACGCTATCCATTTCACACGAAACGGCCGTCGCATCTCAGCTCGTGAAGCGCCCTCCAGGCGCGCTTCGCACAGTCAATTGACGTCACAGGGATCATTGAATGGGAGTTGACATTTTTGCGCATTGTTTTTGTACTTGTAGTTGGACTTAAAAAAAAGCCTTTAACATTTATAGAAATAGAATTATAAACTATGGGTGGAGTTTCCCTTTAATTAATAAGGCTTAACTTGTTTTTGTTGTTTTATGCCACATACCTAGTACTAGTACTATCACCGTAAGCACCAGTTTGAATGTTTTTCCAGTGTAAAACTGCGTAATACTTACTAGTGTAGTAGTGGCAGTCTAGTAGTGGGCATGGTACGGTGAATGTAGGAAAATCCATGTACACAGCACACAGTCGTGGCACGTGTCGTGGGAAAACATACTGCCGTGAGGCTGGTTCCACATTCATCATTCTATTTATCTGCAACTTGTAGTCGTCAGGGTTGTGTGCGACTGTTCAATTGTGAAATGTAGAGGGGGTGCTTGCGAATTGTAACGTTTTTCTCAAGGGGATAATTGGGCAGAGGGCGGGCTTTATAGTCACCGTTCACTAGCTAGCTGAAAACGTTTCGTATATTTATAGAGCTAGCTATGGATTTTTTATTGAGAGATACAGACAGACGCCGATTTTTCGATTGAACCCTTCATTCATGGATGAATATATTTTGTTTAAATGTGGGCCAACCCGTCTACCTGAAAATGACTACATGCAGCGAATGCTTTGCGCGCCTGTTGTAGGAGGCCTATATGCTTTATTTACATGTACAGTTTTAAATGTTGTTGTGCCGGTAGAGTACCGCCCTGTAGTGACGCGGAAAAAAACGTCATGAGGCTCACCGATAAAGTCAATATAATGATCAAAATTGTAAGTTTTTCATCCTTGAGAGAGTTTTCAATTTCATCCTGAAGGAAGTTTGTGGCCAATTTCACGGGGCTGCTCAGCACACACAAATTCTTAGTAAAAACAAGTCATTACAGCCAAAACTCCATATGCTTTTCAAAAAAAGCAAAAACCAGCTGACTGATTACACGTGCCACAATACTAGGACTACATCACCTACACTTGGTAAACCTTGTTTTTGACAAGGACGAATTTTCACGCTAGGCATATTTGGTTGTGCTTTAGCAGCTCCATGAAATTGACTTCAGGTGATAACTAAGGAATATAATGTCTGAGTTCAATTTAGACTCGGGAATTCCCGGCCATGCCGGATGTGTTTTCCATGGATAGGTCTACCACGTTATACTATAGTTTAATTGTTTATTGTAAATATCAACTATTTTATACTTCGTTGTTTAGGCCTATGGGAACTTTTTAATTCGCCCCTATATACATTTTTATATTGCAAATTTTTTGTATTGTATTTCATGACTTCAGCATGCAATAAATCTTATTCGTCCTTAATGGGCATATAGCAAAAATGTCACTGATGTATATAAATAAAAACAAATCTAATTCAGGTGGTTTTCTTTGTTTTCTTTTGGTTTCTCGTCTAAATAGTGACAAGTTGAAACGTTGAGTTTATAAACGTTTTCAAACCTTTCTGATTGTCGAAACATAAATGAGCGCCCGGGTAGTCTAGAAAATGAGGTCCCAAAGGCCCCACCAGTCCCCCACCACCAAACCCTGGCATAGTAGACCCCAGTTCGTCGATATTCAAACAATTGAATACATTTACGTGTATATATTGCGTAAAATTCGTTGAAATGTTGATGTTGAAACAGCCAGCAACTGAACAAACGTCATTGTCACGAGTAGTAGGCCTATCAACTTTCCTCTTTTCGACATAACAAGGGGTTGGTAGCAGGGTAGAGGTCAGTAGGTCCGCTGTACAGTCCTCGTAAATTTCATGCAACACGGACCTTGTGAAAACAACGATCAAACTGAACAAGAACTTTAATAACAAGACCGGATTCAAAGGCAGCGGCTCGTAATCCTCGTATTCTAAAAGTCGTCGAATGTTCTATATGTTCATAGGCCTAGTGATTCTCTGGAATTGACGAGGTGTGAATTCTCTGAATTTGGAAAAAGTTACCGGATGTTAACAGAGAAGTACATGTGATAGAGTTGTTTTGCTGCGGAGTGCGGACAAGCGGAGCGCGACAGTAAAAATACCTGGTACATGTAACTACATGTAGTTTTGACTATAATAATAATAATAATATCTTGGATTTATATAGCGCTTTTCACACCCGAAGGGCATCTCAAAGCGTTTCAACATTATTACCCCTGGTCACTGGGCCATTTCCAATCCTTAAACCATCTCAGCTCCCTGGGGAGTATACAGCATGTGCTGCAAATCAATCACAACAACAATCTCTGCCCTCACAGGTACCCATTTTACCCCTGGGTGGAGAGAAGCAATTATAGTTAAGTGTCTTGCTCAGGGACACAAGTGTCACGACCGGGACTCGAACCCACACACTGCTAAACAGAAACACCAGAGCTTGAGTTCGGTGTTCTTATCCACTCGGCCACGACACCCTACAATCAAACGGTCAAACTTGTACCCAGCTAATAACTGCTGTTATAGGGTCAGATGGGTACAATTAGGTATGACTTGTTCTCGTCCAAGATTGTTTTCAGGACTCCGGAGTACCAATATAGAATGTGTGTATAATTGTGGGAAGTGACTATTTGAGCAAATTAAGTGTATTAACTATAATATAACTTCAGTTGTTCCTACCGATTGTAACTGAACGACGATAATCACTGAAAACTTTTGTTTACAGCCTACAACATAATGTTTTTTAATAAAGGTAGGCCTATACAAATTTAAAACCAAGAGTTGATTTTTTTGTGATTTATTTTTATAAAGAAGATTTGGGCCCATAATATAGCGAAACTAAACTGAGAGATGATCTTGGCAAATAAAAGATAACACTTTTATCCGTCCTGTTGTGGGTATGGAATCATGCTGCTTGTAAAGCTTGGTTTAGAATCGGCGGGTCTCTGGCGCCTACTCAATCGGCCCCGAGACAAACAAATTATTACAGGGAATCCACTTCCGCGAAAGCCTCGGGCAACTTTTAATATTTGCCAAAACCAAGTATGACACTTCTGTTTACTGTGTTGGAGCGAGTTATAAGGGGTTTGAAAGGTATAACTTCCTCTCGCCAAAGCGTTTAGCGCGGCAATAATCACGTGGGCGGTTCCTCCTAAAGGATTTATTACTCCATGGTACAACTGACTAAAGGGTGTCCAACTGACTGAAGAAACATTCATAAGGGTTTATGTAAGGTGTCATAATATTCAATACAAACGGGTTTTTAAGTGCATTAGAAGGATAACGTTTGTTATCTGTATTGTTTGTTATAAATTATTGTTTAATTATCGATATCATATACAATTTAATACAAAACCGCCAGACCAATGAACAAAATTTCCTCCTGTCAAAGTTCTGTGAAATTGGCCAAAGCATATCCCTTTTGCACACATTATGGAGGACGAAAGGTGGCCATCTGCTTTTCTGCTATAGGCCTATAGGCCTATCAGAATGGCAAAAAAAAGCAAATTTAACGTTTTTGTAAAATACATTGTTTGACTTTACGACTTTTCTGCTAGTGCTACATGAAAAGCAGAATGAACGTTTTGTGAAAATATATTTTAAACTTTTCTGCTTTTCTGCTACCAAAAAAGTAGATTTTACTTTTCCTCCATTTACTGGCGGACGAAAAGTGGACAACTGGTTTTCTTTTGATTGAGTAGCACAAAATCCGATTGAACGTTTTCGACTTTACAATTTTCTCTTTTTCTGACACCTGAAAAGCAGATTTTACACACGCGGCCGAAAAGTGGCTATCAGCGTTCCTGCTTACAGAGAACACTAATGGATGTTTTGGTTACGTACCGTTTTAGTTGACCATTTAGCGTGTTCTTGTTGCTCCATGTACCTAGTATTTTCGGCGCGATTGCATAGCAGATCTGCCCAAACGCTCGACCGATCGTTCAGAGTCCGTGTACCATCATCCATCAAATTTTGAGCCGATTCGCGCCGGGCTGGCTGGTTTTTTGTTTCATTTCAAGTTAGTGTGCTAGAAGTTTCCCATAATACTACATTGTGAATTCATTTACGCTGAAGGTTCACTTCATACCAAGATGGAATTTCAATTCTTTGTCTGCAATAAATTGAAAAACACCTCTTTAATTGTCGAAGACTATTCATGATAGTTTGCCTCATGACATAGATTTTAGTATAAGGCCGAATTTATTGTCGGTTGTCAATAATAGTAATACGGTAATATACAACCTATATACGATGGGAAAGGGGCTGTAGTGACGACCAAAACTCCACACCAATCATGGCATACGCCACCGTATGCCCCTGTCGAGAAGTACTCTCTAAATGTAAAAGAGTGAAAAACTCGGCCAAAGTGTCACTCGGCCAAAGAGCCATATGGGGGACAACTCTTTTTCGAGTGGAAACAAAGAGTGACTGTAACATGCTGTAATTCACTCCAAAAAAAGTGAACAAGAAACACCCTAAAAAGAGTGAACAGAGTGACAAAAGTGCTATAAAAATCACTCTTTTAAGAGTAAATATGGGTCGGAAACAAACGAATCTTTATTTCGAATTTTTGAATGGAAATTTAATATAAAGTTCAATGCAAGTTGGAATAACGGCTGTTTGTAAAATTCGAGCATGCTGCATTTGCCGCACACAATACCGCGAATAGGCCTATAATAGGGCCTATAGGGCGCTCTCTCTAAAAAGAGTGGTCATTGGAATCACTCAAAAAGTGAGTGGTACTGGCTCACTCGATAAAGAGTGATTTAGTCCAGGCAAAATACATAATTTTGTTTTGTTGACCTCAAACAAATTGCAACAAATTGTTTTTGACCACAGTGCACTTCTATAAGGTCCCTAGAATTACATACTAAAAGTCGACAAAAATCCAAGAGGTGGAAATATGACTAATTTGCATAAATCGTTAATCCCTGCCGAGTAATATATTTATTCCCGTATTTGGGTATATATATGTTTTTTTTATTTTTTGAAAAGTTTATTTTGGTGATTCTACTTACATATCCTTACATCAATAACATTTGCTAAATCATATAAGTGACTGAATAATTATGAGAACATAGTAAATATCAAAAATGACAACTTCGTGACCCTATAAATGTGCGCACATTACACTGTCTCCAGATATCATTAAGTAGTCAGTATTGACGTGCTTCAAATTCACCAAGTTGCTTACTGGCACAGTTATCCTATTAAAACCTTATGGAAAATCACATAAACAATGTTAACATTGTGATATTTAGCCCAGTTAATGGGTTAGGGTTATTATATAGACAAAATGAAGGGAAACACATAAGAGACCCAGAATAAAAATTTGGGTATCAAAACTTTTCCTAGAAGCGAGAAAAATGTGTAGTTAGCCAATGTTTTCTTAACTACATGAAGGAATGTCCACAGTCCGTATGGAAGGTAAAGCTGTGTGTTCAAGTGGGGGAAGGATTTGATGGTGACCTTCAATGACCAAAAAACAACCACTATCACATATCTCGCTCAAGATAATACAGTTTGGGGTCCGTTGATTTTGCCTGATAAAGTATCAGACCTATAGCTGCACCTCCTCGGTCTGTCTATTTATCTCGGTTGAGATAAGTAAATTTATAGGAAGAGTGCCTCGATCTATGCGAGTTGAATACCCAGCTCAGAAGGAGTATTTACCTCCTGATGCTATTATTATGTGACCTGCTCCCACGAAAACGGCGTAAATTCGCGCTATGCTATATTGAGTTATGATTGAAAATAGCCGATTTGACAGTGGGGAATCGTTTTGGGGGTTTTGGGCGTGATGCAACTCCCACATTATGTTTTCTTTCAAATTTTGTGCTCTCTAAATGCAAAAGAGTGAAAACGCCACTCTCTCGCCCGAGTGTTGGATTCACTCTGATTCGAGTGAAGAAATGCTACAAAGTCGTCTAATGGTAATTAGTCCAGGACAAATAGGGTTTTTTTCAGAAAGGGTAAAAACCATGGAGGAATACCTCCATGGTAAAACTGACTGCAAGTCCACAATCAGTAACCTCTGTCCGCATCATGTGGACGTTATTGTTCGTATAGGTTCACAGTAAGTATGACATGTTCGTACACATTCTCCAAGTCATCATGACCCCCATGACATTGCAAGAAGCTTAGGAGGAGTGTTGGGGGAGTGTGGAATGGTCAGCATACACGGCAAGCTGAGACAAAACAGACAAATCATTGATTATAAACAAAAATATATTCTAAGATGTTATACAAAGCTCTGTCTGTTTTTTAATTTTTTTATTATTAGAGTATATGTACAGTTAATTTTAATGTAATGCGCTTTTGATCATTTGTATGAAAAAGGGCGCATTATAAATATGTTAAATAATAATTATTATTATTATTGAGCAAAATTGTACTACTGTTCTAATTCGTTCTAACCCCAGACCTCTTAATTTTTAAGATGGGAGTTGCTGAATTATTACTGTCACTCCACTTTCCCAAACCATTATTCATTTTATGTAACATGAAGTTTTCTCACAAACTGATCTAATATCAGTCAAACCATAACGATTTAAAGGTAGTATACACCATTGGTAGTTGCTTGAATTATCATGAATGAGTGGATTTTGGGAGTTGTATTTTATAGTAAATATCGTTTACCTAACCTGTCCGAAGTTTTACAATCGTGAATGCCGAGAAAATCACGAAAAACAGCGTTTGTTTTCAACCGGCGTCGAGCAGTTATTCTTATGTTATTTGTGTTTTTTCGCGATCGCCGTCTGGCGATCGCGAATTTTTCTTTATAAAATTTAATGTTTTAGAATAATTACAGGATATCTAGCGCAATAATTTTGCTGGATGCCTAGAATCATTATTTACTTTCAGATGAGTAAGATATTTCTTAATAATTCGGTAGTAATTTGTTTCGATATCTGTAAATGGTGTATCCTACCTTTAACAAACAAATGACAACACAAGTCGTCAAGGTGGGGGGGGGGGGGGGGTTCGAGGGGTTAGAATCAATTAGTAAAAGGGTAATCTTGGCACAGACTTGCGAATGTTTTCAATTTTTTGCCCGGCGCCCTTCCAAAAACTTCCGCCAGCTTAAGGCATAATTATGACTCGAACTTCCCTCGTGTTGCGGGCCGCGGCCGCACCGCCAACCGACGCCTTGGTGGGTCGCACTCTTCTCCCGCGAATCTATTAACGGTGGCAATACACCGCGGAAATGCAACAGGCGACCTTTTTGAGACGAGGATGATTCAGAGTCCCTCAAGCAAAATGGCTCTCACCTTCTGTGGGTCCGTTTCTCCAAGACCTGTTTTCCTTACTGCAGGGATGTAGTCGAGTCCATCACAAGTCCCTGCAAGTCCCTGCAAGTCCATCACAAGTCTTTCAGTTCCAATTTAAATCACAAGCTATTCAAATCAGCTTTGACAAAGGCATTCCTTTGTCATTGTTCAGTTACTTGTGACTGCCTTTATGAAGGGACTTGTGACTGGCTTCACGAAAGGACTTGTGAAAGGACTTGCAGGGACTCGACTACAACCCTGCCTTACTGTGGCTTGCCGCTTTAGTGTGCTAACATTTCTTCCGTAATGGATTTAGAAAATTAAACCGACTGATAAAATAGATGGACTTCATGATGACCGTGGGCGAAACGACAATCTTTCGTGTGGGACTGTGGTCTTGGGGACAGTGTCAAGAAGGTGCTACTGCCGTTGAACAATACAAACTGGGCATGGTCCAAAGCCATTCTGAGAATACCCACGGATCGCATGTCATTTTAATGATTGGTTCATTATTGTGTTTGTATTATAAAAATACAGATAACCTTATTCCATCGGCAATGAATACGTTAAAAAATAACATTACATTAAAAACCAAGATTACACAAATTAAAATAAATAGTAAAAAAGTAAAATACAAAATCATGGAACAGAATAAAGTTAATTGTCTATCCGATTTAACTTACATAGCAAGTGAATGTACAGTACACGTGGTAACAGCGTTACTTACCACTTGAGCGACTTGTTTAAAGGTAGGATACACCATTGGTAATTGCTGCATGGAATGACCACGAAAGGGTGGATTGGGGGGTGGGGGGTATTTTATAGCAAATATCGTTTAACTGACCTGTCCGAAATTTTACAGTCATGGATGATGAGAAAAGCAAGAAAAGCGGCGTTCGTTTTCAACCGGCGTCAGGTAGTGGTTCTATGTTGTTGTTGTTTTTTAATAAAAAATCTATTTTTCAGAATAATTACAGGATAACTAGCGCAAACACTTTGCTGGATGCTTACAATCATTATACTTTCAAATAAGTAAGATATTTCTTAATAATTCGGTGGTAACATTTTTCGTTATCTGCAAAATGGTGTGTACTACCTTTAAACTTTAGAATAGCGTTTAAAAGATGCATTCTGCAGGAAACGTACAATAATAGGGGTTGGTTATTTGTAGGGGTTGATTATAGGTTTTTATTGTATAGGTTTTTATTATATATTTTGTTTCTCTTTTACTGTTATAATTTGTAATTTGTAACTTAAATATTTTATATCATTAGCATGTTCGACAAGGCAAATTTCCATTTTTGATGGACAATACATTTGAATTTGAATTTTAAATTTTAATATACATGTATTTCAACATTAAGAGGTAATATTTAAATAAATTAAGTGTTAAAAACTCACATTTTGCGAGACATCTTGAAAGTTGTTAGTGACTTCGCGGTTGCTCAACGTTCGTTGGTACTTCGGAACGCGCACCTTAAAACGAACGGCTACCAGCAAAATGTACATATTCGTCAGTTTGTCGTACTCACAGGTCGTATCTGCGTAAATTCACGAAGTGACAAATCGCTTATTCGTCTGAATTGGCAATTCTGACTGATTCGTAAAAAAAGAGGTCCCAAATCTATTTAAAAAAAATATAAAAAAAAAGGCAAAAACTTTATTGAAAGGGCGACCTTCAAAACCCCCCAAAATAAAAAAGAACGCTAAAATCGCCAAAATGGTCGAGTTGTCGGTTTATCAGCTCTGCGACAATTTGTTGTATCATGGGGGTAGGAAAGCAGATGGCCGCTCTTATGTATACCATTATGTACTTGTGCACATAATATTATATTCGCAAAAATAAACGTGACGTGAACATAAACCAGCATGCACTGGCGTAAGTCAGTCAACAAAGTTTTGCTCTTATTTGGGGACTCGAGTCTTATTTGCTTTCACTCGAGTCGAGTCGAGTTATTTTGGACTGATGGAACTGAGGGACTGATGGAACAAAGTCGGTGGTAAAAAAAGGACAGGCTTGTTCATTGATGTCGTGCTTCTGTCGATTATCTATCCAACTTACTCCCCCCCCCCCCCCCTGACGTTTTTCCAGAAAAAGGCCACTAGAATGAAAACTGGACCGGAGCGGATGATCTTTGTATCATTTATCTTTTCTAAAGATTCCCCGTCTATCCAAACCGGTTTGTCTGGTCAGAAGGTACTGGACAAATTAGGCCGTTCCGGTTGTTTGGACCATTAAACTAATACTATAACATCAATCCTTATGCCTAATAATATAGTACACAGTTCATTCAATACAGCTCACACACCCACCATTATGGCAAAACACAACATTCGCGAAATAAGCAAACGCAAAAACACCGACACTTGATAAGACAACTATTTAGTCCCCCAAAACACAAACTTTCTAAAACACTCCTTTCCAAAATATGACAGTCTGAAGAAACACTTTGAATGTGTGAAACGGGTCAATTCCGCTTAATTCTGCTATCGGGAAAATTCCACTATTTCTATACCAGTCCATAGGCCTAATATTTTATTTGTGCTGTGGTTTGTTTTCTTCGCAAAAGGCACGTACAACTCCTGCAAATCACGCCCGAACATGAAATAACAGTGAATCGACGAGTCCTCTTCTATTAAATCAGACAAACAGGAAATATCTGTATTGACAAGTAGTGAACTTCCCTGCGGAAGCGTTGCGACAGGGGGTCTCTGTAAACGCGGCAATGACAGACCGCGAGCGTGTGTGCACGGGGACGTAGAATCACGCACGCCCTCCAGCGGTAGACTGGTGTTAGATGTGAGTGTCCAAGCAAAGGAGACCGCACCCACCACATTGCGTGTTTTTGTGGTGTAGGGTCGGCGTCAATAAACAAGCCCCTTGGGCGAGTATTACAAACTTACATGTGAATAGTGGTGTGACACACTTGTTGGGAAAGGGGGGGGGGGGGGGGGGGGGGGCACCATCTTTAGGATGACTTCTACTGAACAGACGAGGATCTAACTTTAAAGACATCAATGTTTACTCGTCAAAAATCGCGTACTGAAACTTCTAAGGCAAGGCCGGGAGTCGACTATGAAAAAATATAAGATCTGGAAGATAAAATAAATAAACGTGGAATCAGTATCTGTTCCCAAAACTAGGTGTCAAAGTGTCGAAAAACTTAACTCGCGGTCTACACGTGTATAATGTAACGGTATCATGGAGGACATTGTCTACTCTCCTGTAACCCTCCCTATACTTTGAGCCCTAACCCTCCCAAATCCTCCAAAATCAATATGATTTTGCACACACCCTAGGGAGTTAGGGTAAAACCGATCACTGTACACATTTCCAACAAGTATAGGCGTACGTGCCTCCGAGCACGACCACGTGTTTATTTAATTATTTAATTTACTGATTATACTCGTGTTGACAATAATATTAGTCATACACACACCGAAAACAATAACAATGCACGGAAACAAACACCGCAGCGGGAGTGCGAGTTTTTGTATTTAAGTGGGTGCAGAATCGGCCGAGTTCGTCTTTTTGGTATACTGTCATCCCGATACGGGGGAGGTTTGAGTAAAGATAGATCACTGATGCATAATGTATCCGCATCCGTAAATACCCCGATATCGTCCGCGGCCCGCTGCATCCGGCTCTACGACGCGCTACGAACCTCCGAACTTACCGGACAGTTAAACCCCCGGAATTCCATGCGGGGTTCCTTCCTGCACGACTGCGATGAGGACGCGGAAATTGTTATGTTTTTAAAGGATATGAGTCGCTTAGCCACTCCCGACTAAACCCATAGAAGCTCTAGGTATAGTTACACCCCCTTCTGAAAATCAACAATGCGGTTGCTTGTTGTATTTCGCATGAAATAGTTTGAACATTTTAATGAGCAAAATCAGTTTTGACCAATAATATAATAAGTAAAGTTCCCTAGGGTGTGTGCAAAATCATATTGATTTTTGAGGATTTGGAAGGGTTAGGGTTAAAGGTTAGATACACCATTGGTAATTGCCTGAATTATCATGAATGGGTGGATTTGGGGGTTGTGTTTTATAGTAAATATCGTTTAACTGACCTGTCCGACGTTTTACAATCAAGGATGCTGAGCAAAGCCCCCAAAACGGCGTTCGTTTTCAACCGGCGTCGGGCAGTGGTTCTTGTGTTGTTGTTTTCTTGCAATTGCCGTTTTTATAAAATTCCATTGTTCGGAACAATTACATGATATCTAGTGAAATTTATAGTAATTTCTAGTCATTTTGCTGGATGCCTACAATCATTATTTACTTTCAAATAAGCAAGATATTCCTTAATAATTCGGAAGTAATTTTTGTTCGATATCTGCAAATGGTGTATCCTACCTTTCAAAATAGACATTTTCATTTTTGTTGTTGTAAATACATGTAAACCCCAGATAAAAACGGCCTAGGCCCTGTAGTATCTAATCATATCTTGGGCAATAAAATTTGTATTGTGACATGCATATTTGTTAAAAATACATGTCTATGAGAAACATAACCTTTAATTTACGCTATATACACAAGCTTTAGTATATACGATTGCACCACTGACTACTAAAAGACATGGGAGAAAAAGCTCTTGAATAAAAAGCTCTTGAAAACAGCAAACATAACTTTGTTCACAAGGAATTGTTTAATGTTCACTTGGCGATCATGCATGGAGCTGGATTTCTTTGATAATACAAAGTTAATTCAAAATTTGTATCCCATAATTTATCCACAAAAGTTTGTTTTCTTCCAGTTCACAATGCCGATTTGGGGATTGGGTAAGTTGCGGATTAACGGAGCAAGAAGGTTCTGGGCTATTATTTCTCGGTACGAAGGCTAGGTACGTGCATGTAGGCTGCAATATAATGAATCACAAGACCGCAGAGGCCTACTGCATGCGTGCCGAACACGTGCGTGCACCGACGCGACGCGTATCCATAGCACAATGATAAACACACTTGACACTACATTGCACACAGTGCTTGATTGTAAGTCCAACACTTGACGATTCCACATAATATGCATAATTCAACGAAATATACCGGTGACTTTGACGCCAGTGACCTGATTTGCCACTTGTGCATGCTATGCAACCCAACGTGCAGTACACATACATGTACATGTACATGTACATACTTGTACATGTACAGTGTACATTGTGTACGTATCATGTCCAATAGAAAGGGGAATCTCTTTCATCACGTTCTATTGGTCAATAATGGCACCGCCTACAATACCTTTTAAGGAGATCGGGGTCATAAAGTTTGTCGCGCGAGAGGCTTATAACGCTTGAATGTTGACAACTTGAGACACATACTACTACTGCGAGCACGTGCGTGTGTCACACTTTGACAAGTAACGTGTGTACTTGATTATAGTCTGCTGCATCTGATGTGAATCCACCTTTTCAAGAACTTTTAAAGACTCTCATCGTTGCTGGAAAAATTCAGAAAGAACTCGCCGAATAGTACATTTTAAACGCAATTTAAACGACGAACGCCGAAACAGAAGAAATTAAACTGACATTGTGAATGTGAGTTGACACAGTTGAATCTTTTATGTTGTACAATCTGATATATGAGCTTCCCTGCTGTTTCATCGGTAGTCTATTCCCAGCTAGGATGGAGGCCAGCATTTTCGTCGGATTGCATACACTTCTCTTGTTTGCGGTCACTTTTTTTCTGGTGACGGCCGCCGTTCATCGGTACCGTGTCAGAGCCAAGAACCTCCCGCCAGGCCCCTGGGGCCTGCCCATCGTGGGCAGCTTGCTCAGCCTCGGCGCCAACCCGCACCTCACGTTTCTGGAGATGACCAAGACGTACGGCAACGTGTTTCGGATGAACTTGGCTGGACAGCGAGTCGTAGTGGTCAATGGGTTTGAGGCAGTCCGTGAAGCACTGGTCAAGAATGCTTCGGCCTTTGCTGGACGCCCCAAAATGCCCTTATTCCACAGACTCACCGAAGGGCAAGGTAAGCTAATTTAAACCGTTACCACTTGTTTAACAAAATATTTTGACATGTTTTCGTTATTATAAAGAAACTCGGTCAGTTTCGTCAGTACCTGAGACTTTAAAAACCATAGGCCAAACAAATCAAATTTTAATACTAAATAATAGTGATAAGCCTACTGTTTTGTGTGAGTGATCGAGGGCACATCACTGATGCACGATTAAGAGTGCACAGCAGCAAATTTCTCTGGGCCGACCCGGGCCGGCTAGCTACGCGTTTAACGTATTACCCTGTTAATGTTAAGTGTAGTAAGTATTATAATGCATGATATTCACCACGTGGGCAGTCAGTCCGCGTGTAGAATGTTGCCAATAGCTGTCACACGATGTGCACATGATACCTGCATGCTCCATAAATAATACATGTACAATGTACATGTACATGTAGGCCTACATGTACAATTATGAAATGTATCAATTTTTGAGCTCCCAACTATTTTGACGGTTTACGGACGGCCCGGCTATATTTGTATACAATGTGCTTTTATACTTCACTAGCACTACAGCCTAAGCGGCGTATACGTATGGGTCTACTCAAAAATACGTCGCTCATTGATTTAAGTAACAATGATTCCTCCAATGATATATCACTAATTTCTTTGCATTTGCCTCGTCTAACAAACTTGCATAAACCCTTCTTTATGATTGAGATCTCCTATTCTCCGGACAAGATAATCCGATACAATACTGCATGTAATGTCAATAGACCAACACTTCCACTCACAGATAGTCTAAACAGAGTTGGCAGAGATTCATGCTGTATACATAACAAACGACTTTTCGAGAGGTTTTCCATCCCCAATTTAAATAGTCTTGTGTTCAAACTCTTTGATGCCCAGGCAGGGTCGAAGGTAAAACGGGAACCGCCAAAAGAAATCATTTGATTAGGTGATATTTACTAGGACAATGCCTTATTTTTTTGCAGTTGTTCATTAGGCAGTTAATTACCCTTTGGCTGAATACACGAAGCTAATAATTAACCAACAGATTTATCCTCTTAAAAAACAAAAAGGCGAATTGCATTGAAAACATGACATCGCGTTCCCAAATAAACATTTTTAGCCGCAGTCGCGCCATTTAACACCTTAAATGTAGGATACACTATTTGCAAATATCGGAGAGAAAAAAATACGAACGAATTATTAAGAAATATCTTACTTATTTGAAAGTAAATAATGATTCTAGGGATCCAGCAAAGTGATCGCGCTAGGTATCCAGTAATTGTTCGAAAAAATCGAACTGAAAAGACAAAATTCACGATCGCCGGATGGCGATCGCGAGAAAAAAATAAACAACATTATATAGGATTAGGAACCAATGCCCGACGCCGGTTAAAAAACGAACGCCGTTTTTCTTGCTTTTCTCAGTATCCATGATTGTAAAACTTCGAACAGGTCAGTTAAACGATATTTACTATAAAATACAACCCCCAAATCCACCCATTCCTGATAATTCAAGCAATTACCAATGGTGTATTTAATACACCTGAAATACGACATTCCCAACATCATCATATTCATAGTATATTCATACCGACAAGTACATGATATACGCCTACCACTAACATTGGGCTACACCACTGACCGTTGACTGTACAATTTTAAATAAAACATTTACAGAGGCACGCCTATGCGTCTGTATTCTCTAGAAGAGTATAGTTTGCGAACTTCCTCAAAATAACCCTATACACGCACTGTTTAATAATCTGTAAACCATCGACTGAATCGCAGTTTATTGGACCAAACACCACCGGGTATATGGACATACGCAATGTACATGTACACTGCAGAAAGTGTAACGTTGAAGGGATTGTATACGTTTGGTAATTACTCCAAAAAATAATGGCAATAACAACTTACTTGGTAAGAAGTACAGCAGCTTTGGATAGTATAATGCATTTTTAGAAACTTTTCACTTCGAAGTACTGCGGTTATGGGAAAAGATATCACTTTTTATCCCAAAAAAAATTGAATCTGAGAAGCGTTACTGCAGTGACGTTTCTCAGATAATTGTGTATTTCGATGCAGATTATTTTTCCTGCGTGGCCATAACCGCTCCAGATTTTCGGCAATATCTCAAAATCGCTAACACCTTTTGAAATGAAATTTTTACAGGTTAGTTTTATGGTATATATCTATAACTATATAGGATTGAAACAAACAGTGGGTTCCATTTACCAAACGTATACGATTCATGTACCTCTCGTCTCCATTATTTTCCTTTTCAGCTCTTTAAATTAAATTTTCTTGAGTATTCAAAACCGATGGTTTGTGCAAAAATCACTGATAAAAAATATATCGAGGCTCCACAATAATTGTTTCCTAAATCGCACAAAATACCACCAGTATTTGTTTTTCTCAATGGACATTTTGGCCAAATTAAACTGAAACCCTGATAGTAAAGACTGCTCTACTAGTTTACAAGTTAGTTTCTACCGTTTGTACATTTTAAAACGTTGCACCGCATTTTGTGGCCACTTTTGTTTCCAAGTGTCAACAAGAAATGTACTGGACCCTAGAGGCAGAACCGATGGTTTACATTGTAAATTATTGTTAGTAATAGTAGGCCTATTCGCCGCAATTGAATTCTTGTAGCCTCAAAGCCACGCCAGTGTGGATGATATAGGAACCGTCATGCAGGCAAGATGGCTCACAAAATAATCTTTATCTTTCGCCTTACCGACAACGGGCCATTTCAATATGAATCGCATTGCAGGAAAAAATGCTGGAAAAGCCCTTGACACGTATGACTCACGTTTGTGGTTTAAAGGTAGGGATGCGCCAGTGGTAATTGAATTTGAATTATCATGAATGGGGGGGGGGGGGGGGGGGGGTCGTATTTTATAGTAAACTGACCTGTCCGAAGTTTTACAATCATGGATGCTTAGCAAAGCAAGACAAAATGCGTTCGTTTTCAACCGGCGTCAGGCATTGTTTCTTAATACAATGTATGTTGTTTTTCAATTCGATTTTTCGGAACAATTACTGGATATCTAGCGCAATCATTTTGCTGGATGGCGGGGCTAGAATTATTATTTACTTTCAAATAAGTAAGATGTTTTTAATAATTCGGTAGTAAACATTTTAGATATCTGCAAATGGTGTATCCTGCCTTTAATATACACGAAAGGTTTTCAACTTTTTGTGATATACGTAATTTTAAAAGAGTATTTTTGGGAAGTAGTAATGATGAGGGTGGTAGATTTCCGGGTTTGGCGACGGCTCACGTATGTAGCTACATATCCGGATGAGTTAGTTCTGTTTTCAAAGGAAGGTGCATGTTGGACGTGTCAACTACACTCGCAAAGCCTAGATTGGGTAAAGCATTAGAAGCAACAATGATTTGCGCGGCATTCCTCACCCGATAAGTCACTCTAGAAATTGGTCGTAATTCGTGGAGTCCAGACCGATGTTGTAGTTTGACTGATTGTGCCGATTACACTATATATAGAGCATAGAAACAAACAATGGTAGAACAATCCATGGTTGCCAACCCTTGGCACACTCCACGCCAATTACACCAACAATCAACCAATTATACCCGGAAAAACCACGCAACAAAGATGCCAAGGAAACCCTTCCGGCCACAACAAAAGACGCGCTGGCCAGAGTCTGGCCAATACAAAAATACCTGCGATTGAAGTGGAGCGGAGGAAAACTAATGGCGCCTTATAGGTACTTTTATTGACTGTCCCATAGCAAAAAGGAAATTATGGTTTGACTCCAACAATGGACAACGGGGGTACATGCACTTTGAGGCTCCGGCTTATCCGCTCTTTGCCCGATACTTAATCGAGTCAGTAATTGTTTGACTTTGTTCACTGCATGCCTGACAATTGGTACCTGATATGAATCCACTTCAGAAAGAATGAAACCCAAAGTCAATTTCCTAGTTTCATCGGATTATTTACAATCGGATTCCGCGAAGAAAAGGGCAAGTCTTTTATCCCGCTGATTGAAGAATTTGAGCAATGTGATTGGGCAGTTCCTCGCCCAAAGTTGAATTGATACTGCCATCAGTTGCAGAATTTCACAAAACTAGAAGTATGTTAGAAATTACATCTTTATATGCCACCTATGCAGTATTGTTTCAGCAAGCCAAAACACGAGTCAAAATTATGTTATTTTAATACAATATCAATCACCCTTTGTCTTGAATATAACCATAATTTCTAGTCGCCCATTTTACATCCCGTGGCACTGTTTTGATTTGGTGGTCCAGAGGACATAAGTGGTCAACACCACAACGATTTGAAAAGTGCTCCTGGCTATAACGCCTCTTAACACTCGTTAAGTGGTGGCAGTGTTATTTCCAAGCCAAGTGTAAAATAATGCTAATACCTCTGTCCATAAAAATTAATTTGTAAGTTTAACACGCATTTAGAAAATTGATTAAGTTCAGACTTCTATAGAAATATTGCTGTGTGTCAAGAACTGCGGAAATTGCCCAAAGGCCTACAACAATAATGTTTGGAAATTTCCCACACGGTCATAAAACCCCAAAAGAAAAGAAAAAAAAGCAGTAGGTCAAGGCACCATAAAAAAAATAGACATTGTGACGAAAGTCTAATGACCCTTTCTATCGGTGTAAATGCTGTGAGGGAGGTGGGCTTATCCACACGAAAGGGATTTTTGAACAGGATATTAAACAAGATTCATCACACAGTACAATTTCCCAAGGAATTTTAAAACAAATTTTAAAACAATTCCCCAAGGAATATTAAAACAAATATATTTAAAGTATAAGGCTATACCGGTAAATGACGAATACAGAATTAAAAACCTTATACATGTATTAGTAACTGTGGGTGTTATTCTATTGACTATACTACACCCGTAATAACTATATAATTTGCTCAAATCATTCAATACTACATTCGTAATAACTATATAATTTGCTCAAATCATTTAAAAGTCATTCATTTAAAACTGATTGAGTCCCTTGCCCATTCACCTCACGGGTGTGCGTGGCATTATAATACTTTTCGAAAATACAAAAATTCTCAAATAAGATACACCTAACATACTTCTCACAAGCATGCACGATTAGCAACTCAATCGGAAGAGCATTCACCCTAAATCACATTACTTTTAAGAGAAGCTGAACTGGAATCCCAACAATAACAATTGTATATTATACTCACTTCATGTTTCTTTGTTATCCCTTTTCTACCTCAGGGATTGTGTCATCTGACTTTGGTCCTGTCTGGCGTGAGCAACGTCGCTTCACTCTCCACACCCTCAGAAACCTAGGCTTTGGAAAGAAGAGCTTTGAGGTCAAAATCACCGAGGAGATCCACCACATGTTAGCTGCCTTCAAAGAGAAGGGCAGCGAGTCTTTCAAAGCAGATCACATCCTAGAGATCAGTGCATCCAACGTGGTGAGCAGTCTGAACTTTGGACGGAGGTTTGACTACAAAGATCCACAGTTCCAGCTTCTTGTGGACATGATCTACAGATTTTCCGAGATAGGAACTAATGCAGCCGCCGCCAACTTCTTCCCATTTCTCATCAATCTTCCTCTGCCCACCATCCGGGAGATGTTCAACATCAACGACATCATCACAAATTTCTTGACCAGCATCATAGGGCAGCACAAAGAAACATATGATCCGCTGGCTCAGCGGGATTTCATCGATGCCTACCTTGGTGAGATTGCACGCCGCCAACAGGAGTGCCTCACAGATGAAGTCACAGCATCCTTCACTGAGAAGTATCTCTATCACATCTTGAGTGACCTCATCTTTGCTGGCACAGAGACAATGTCCTCCACACTGAGATGGGCCATCCTCTACATGATTGTCTTCCCAGATGTCCAGGAGAAGATTCAAGCCGAGTTGGACTCTGTCGTTGCCCAGGATCAGCTTCCAAGCATTGAAGACAGAAAGCAACTGCCATACACAGAAGCTACATTGATGGAAGTGCAGCGTATGGCCAATATCACTGCTCTGCCTTACCCACACAAAACCACAGAAGACGCAGAGTTGTGTGGGTACAGCATTCCTAAAGACACACCCATCTACATCAACCTGTACTCCGTTCACGTCGACCCCACCCAGTGGACAGAGCCAGAGAAGTTCAGACCAGAGAGGTTTTTGAATGAAAACGGGAAAGTCATAAACAGGCCTGCACTCATGCCTTTCTCAGCTGGTAAGTCTACGGTGATATAATCTATACGATTTGAATTTTCAAAGTGCAGAAATGTGTGCATATAGTCCTTGTTACTTTCACTGCAAACATTGAAGAAAAAAATCGATTGTAATAATAGTCATGTTGCCAAATGGCAAACTTATTCTGGGTACAGAACATGTATTTTTTGAAGCCTTCCAATTTAACACAAGCCTGTCAGAATATATCATCCTAATGGCAATTAAAATTGTTCCCTTCTCTGATTTTGTCTTACTGCAGGTCGCCGAGCCTGCCCAGGGGAGAATCTTGCCAAGATGGAGTTATTTCTCTTCTTCTCCTCCATGTTCCATGCCTTCAAGTTCAGTGTGGCCCCGGAAAACCCACAGCCCAGCATTGAGAAAAACTACGGCATCAGCCTAAACCCAAACCCCTTTAAGATCTGCACCTCTCCCCGGTGATAAGTGATGAACAATTTCATGAACAGCAAATGCAAGATATATAGTTTGGTTTTGCATGGAGGCCAAATGTCGTTCATTTGTTTACTGCAGATATCAAAGCTAAACACAAAAATGCTTTGTTTACATGGCAAGCACAAACTGTACTTGCCATAAAGAAATGTTGCACTACACTAACACATTAAGTATATATCAATTTTACATCATATTTTAGTGAAGTTAAGATCGCAAATGAAATACGCTTTTATTAAACACATTTTAAAGGGTTTTATTTAAAACAAAATATATATACATGTAACTTAGCTGTGAAATTAAGCCTTGCTCTGAAGAAGAAAAAAGTTGTGGCCGATATCAGGGGAAACAAATGGGGAACGGTGTGTTTAGTCATAGTATTTTTAAATATGGCAACATGACCATTTATATTAAAAATACTTTTTTTTCTCTCTAGTGAGTGACACTAGTTGTTATGACATAAAATCAGGGTTGTAGTCGAGTCCCTGCAAGTCCGTTCACAAGTCCTTTCGTAAAGCTAATCACAAGTCCCTTCATAAAGGCAGTCGCAAGTAACTGGATGAACAATGACAAAAGAATGCTTTTGTCGAAGCTGATTTGAATAGCTTGTGATTTGAATTAGAACTGAAGGACTTGTGATGGACTTGCAGGGACTTGCAGGGACTTGCAGGGACTTGTTATGGACTTGACTACATCCCTACATAAAATACATTTAACATGGAACATTTCAGGTGACCATTCCAGAGCTTTCTCAAATTAGTCCAATTCCTTTGTTAAATTTCTCCTATTGTTTGGGTATTCTAACCATCATCAAGGTAGGGCACAACCGGACACAACATTGAAATGATTAAGAATTATTTGTCTTAGAAAAAATTGTAAACTCTGGAAAAGACATAACATAAACAAAACAGACGAACAAAATTCATTTTTCTCATATGCATATTTCATGTACAGTGTAGAGAAATTTTCAAAAAGTGAACTTTTGTATAAATTCAAAGTTTTCATTTTTTAATGTTATCTGGTAGTTGTTAAATATTATGATTTCCTTTAACTGTAAATACAAAACGTGCAGGCTTTTTGTAATTGATGTACATGTATTCTCAAATATATTGAAATATTACAGTTTGTTTGTATGAAGGCAGTTGGCTTTTAAAACAACACTGATTTATAAAAGAAAATCCATTGAGATGGTGAAGACTCGATATAATTTAATGAATATCTAATTTATTTATAATTCACCGAATGCTGATGGCATGACTTGAGCATGTGTTGTTTTAGTTGTTAACAAAAGCTGTTACTTATGCCACTTACTTACATTTTTATATATTGTAAATATAAATTATTTTTCCATTTGTATCTCGATATTGAATATGGTTATCGTATTAATTAGGTAATTTTTTGTTTTGTTTTACCAGAGTGGCTGTATTCAGATGTCGTTACAGAATTATAAAATTATAGAAGTACAAAATTATAATAAACATTAACCTCAGGAAAGAAAACATGTCACTTAGGAGGATCAAATGACATTTACACATCAAAAACTGTCTCTTTTTTAATGAAAATATAATGAAGGTTTTTCAAGATTTTATATTATAAGCCTTTGAATTTCAAGCTATATCTCACCAAACGTCTTTGTCTCTCTGTTGTAAGACAAAGCTCATGTTATCTCATACATTAACCATAACTACCGAGGATGTGAACAATTGTATTAATTGTTGAGGATTCAGGACTAATATGGTTAATACTTAAATATTCAGTAATTGACTTGAGCCTATATGCCCTACAGGTTTCTTAAACAAGTCTGCGGTATTCAGAAAGAGGCAGAGCTTAATAAAAGACTGATGTGTGTAATTTCAAGGTTGTGACTTTCTACATATAGAACACAATAATATAATCTATAGAAAATGGTCAAGACTTGGAGCAATGGTAAAACATACATTTGTACATGTATTGACATCTCTGCATATTTTATCATGTTACTATTGTTCTTCCGCACTATCAGTGCCTTCGTAATGTTTTCCCAAGAAAGGAATACCTAGTTATAATTTGTAATTGAGTTTTGTTCTACTGTTACATCCAATTGCTTCAATAAAATACAATGACAGTTTGGTCATTATACAGGTAAAACAAAATACAAGTTGAGTTTATTAACTTCCAAAGAAGGGAGGGTTGAGCTGTAGATTCTCCATTGGCTAATAATTGTGCACCGCATAATAATTTGCTAATATTTTACATCGTTACAGGGTGAAAGTACTTTGAATATTAACCCCTTGACCTTGGCTCACATGAAAATCGCTGTTTGATTCTAATTTTAAGAAAGAACATGAAATGAGTGTTGCCAGTTGTGTCACCTAAGCACCTGTTATCACATGGTATAAGGTAGTTGTTTCCTAACAAACGGCGTATTTGCAAATAACAACAGGTCTTCAGGACAACCTATACGACCCTTAAACCAACAAGATTAATTTAGAGTCCACAGATGCTATAGGAAGTTATGATATACCGGTATTTTTCCTTGTAACAAACTGGAGTCTAGCAGACAAAACAGAAGTATATTTATCTGGGGCAATCCATGGTATAATGACCCAGTTGGGAAGTCTTATTGTACTCTTGTTATCAGTAGTTTACCATATCTAAGCGTGTATACTGCCCAGTGCAGCCAAAAGGAGACATGACGCTGAAACATTGCAATAATATTGTTCTAAGTATTTGAATATCATACTTATTAAACAAATGTTGTTCTTACCTCAAAAGTACACTTGAAGAGCATTGTACATCCAAACATGAGGTACGTGTAAGCATGCAGTAGGTTTCAAAGTCCGGGAAGTAAATGGAAAGTTCTTGTCATACAAATGCTGACAGGTACTGCAAATTGATCGATGAATGGTGTCTCAAAAAAAACAAATCGATATTGGCAAATCAATACTAAGGGTCTTGGGTATAGTTTAGCAATAACGACAACCAATGTTGTGGCAAAGTAAAATATGTTGTACTGGAATTTACTTCGCGTCTTTTAAAAGAAATTATTTCATACAATTTCATAACAAGAAGAAAAAAGAAAAACAAAAAGTGTATAAGACTAATGCCAAATGCCTTTACAATGTATTCAAATATTCATTAACATTACCTTTGGAATACATTTTCAAATTTTCATTCAATTCTGACACTGTATAATACTCGTAAATGTTCTTGTATTGATTGCATTTTGTATATCGATCAATACACATTCAAATTATTACCGATTTTATTACATAATTATTAAACAAATGTGGATTTGAATACCTGCTATAATTTAGAGCATGTGTCTGTTTTCTTGTATAGGGTTTGCGATTCCCACATCTTTGTAGTTTTGGACCTTGCCTATCATCAAAATCGTGTGAATTACTGCATACAAACTGCAAGCATGAAAACCGGCATGTTAAAATATCGATCAAGACTTCCGATTTTGAAAATAGAAATAACCGTTATAATACAAGTGCAAAACATGTTCACGGTCACATAAGTTAAGATTGTATTACATGTATAGTTTTACTCAACCTCTGACCCAATGATACGAACATAAACAAACACAGCCTGTGTTTGGCAAAGCAGCCGTTTCTACATCACTGTCAACATATATTATTAGTCAAAATAACGTAAATTAGTCATATGTTGCATCAATTAGTCAAAATAAAGCCTATATAGTCATATGACTAATTTACGTTATTTCGCCTAATATGTTACAGTTGATGTTTTTACTTCAGATATCTCTTCCCTATACCTAGCAAGACATGGGACCGACGGACTCCCCCTTAGTCCCCCATGCCTATACACTCTCTAGTCTATTGTTACATAACACACTGTTAGAGCTTACCTCAAAACCTAACAAATAATTCTTGAGAAACCACAACATTCCGCAGGCACAATGACCACCACAGAGGAGGGTGGTTCTCTCCTCCCATATCTCCTTTAAAAGCTTTCCCCTGTCTCATAATGTGTGCTGATTGACACCAGAAGAAACGTTGCCCATTGACAATTGCACCCAGAACCTCTGTGACAGATAATGCAAACACTAATAACTGAAGTATGGTAAGTCGGTAATCCCATTTGCCAACATTGGGCAACAACAAGATATGTTGGGTAGAGTTTACTCAACAAAACACACCAATCAAGCTTTAACAACTGTCAGTTGGAGGACAACCGCACCTGCTAATATGTTATTGGCAGATCCCTTGCCATTCATAACTTAGGTATGACCATAAAAGATAAAAGTGTTTACCAGGCGATCATGAAACTACTCTTAAAGATAGGATACACCATTTGCAGATATCGAAACATTTTACTACCGGATTATTAAGAAATATCTTATTTGTTTGAAAGTAAATAATGATTGTAGGCATCCAGCAGAATGATTGCGCTAGATATCCTGTAATTGTTCTGAACAATTGCATTTTATAAAACGGCGATCGCGAAAAAAACCAAGAACAACATAAGAACCACGGATCAACGCCGCGGTTGAAAATTAACGCCGTTTTTCTTGCTTTTTCTCAGCATTGATGATTGTAAAAATCCGGACAGGTCAGTTAAACGATATGTACTATAAAATACAACCTCCCCCCCCCCCCCCTAAAAAACAAAATCCACCTATTCATGATAATTCAAGCAATTACCAATGGTGTATTCACCATTTGACCCAGCAGCAGTGCTGTGGTTAGGACAAGATTGCCAAAATAATAAATACATTTTGAACTAAATTTCAAGTGACAGGACAATAGGGTATTAAATCTTAAAATAAAATGAACAAAATACAAACACATGTGATACAATATACCTGGGACAGTAAAAAGTGATGTCCACACTTTCGAATGGAAACTTAATTGGTGAATCTGGTCCCCGCATAAGAAAGCACACATTGTAAACAATGCATGGTGTTATTATGACCAAGGTTTACTGTTGGTTTCAAGAACACATTTTTGTTTGTTTGTAGTGCCTTTCTCTATTCTGTGAAAACCTTAGTTTGGTATATGGTTTATTTATATTTCTCTTAAGTTTAGCTTGGCAATAATAGGCCTAGTTTTCACATTGTAATGTCATCAACTTAACAACACAACATAAACCGTAACCTGTAATGAACGGAAAGTCATGTCATAACACCAAAGATTAATTATACATCTACAAAATTGTTGTATTATTTCCTCAACAGTTCAATGACAAAGTGCACATAACCTCAGACCTGAGTGCAATACAGTGCAATTTGAATGAATTTTTGTTTTTAATTGTATCTTTGGTTTTATTTCCCCCAATCAAATCTTCCTGCATGACCTAACATTCCTTTTACATTAAAGGTGAAACTTGGTAGAATTTTAGTAGCAAGCACAGAGGTACCTGAATGAAATGGGTGTTTTTGCCGGTCCCTTTAATTAGGGCTTGGTCCAAATTGAAAGTTTAATCCCACCTTGGTCGAAAGTACTCTAACTCTAAACTAGCACTATAAAGAGACACCTAGTCAAGGTAAGGTGTCATAGTGAATTATGATTTATGATGAGAACCATACACTGCTTACTGTTGTAGGTGACACTGCAAAACACAAAGATTATGATCTTATCTTGGGTATAAACAGAACAGTGAAAAACTGTGTTTCTTGACCAACACTTTTTTCCCTCAAATTGTAGGAGGGCTGGGGTGACAGCTAAAAAGATGAGCCGCACCAAGGATGGTAGTAGGTACCAGGGTGGTAATTTAACATTAATTTAGAAGGAGAGGCAGCCTAGGATACTCATTATAATTTATATTGTACATTTTTTATAATTAAAAGGACTTTCACAAAGGTAAGACTTTTCAAAAATACTGCAACTTCTAACAGAAAGGGGCATTCGAATGAGTTGGGTGGAGTTGTAATGAGTTGGGCGAGATTGGACAGATTTTTCTCAACGGGGTTTATTTCTCACCACAGCTCCTCTCATATTTCACAGAAAAGTCAGCATGAAAAACAAATAAAGTGAAAACTTCTACCAGTCTAAATAAACTGGCACCTTTTAGTATTACACCCAGACTCCCTATTATTCTAGCTCATGCCCCCCTCATTGCTCAATCATGCTACTCAGCCAACTAACAGGACATGATAGGAAAGCAAGCACCATTGGTATGGCTCTTGTAGCCTTGAACTGGTTCTGTCTTCATTTATCTAGACTAGAATACCTGGCAGCCACACACACACGCATACAGGAACTGCTAATCCTCCATGTTTTGTACAACATGCTAATGTTTGATGTTTTTAGTCCGCCTTCTCCGGGCTGACACATTTTTACTTTTTTTTTCAGATCAGAGGACAAGCCTAAATGTGCAATGTGGGTGTTAGTGAACAAGGGTAGACAGTGGGGGTCATGATTGTGATGGTGGATATCCTTCCCACAATTCACTGCTTGACCAGAAGCTAGAGGTCAGTGGGTCTTCCCCTGTATTTTTGTGCCAAACAAATATGACACGGCTGAAATAAATTGTCTTTAGCCCCATGGATTCCCTTACTAGAGCTTTTAGTTTTGTACGGCAGTTTAGTCTAACACAGTGACACGGATATCACTGCCAAGTGACACAGTATTCGTCAAGTTCATACCTAGGCTATTATATAGGTAAACAGTACACCAGTATAACATTCTCTACAATCATAGAACAAGAACAAATATTATAAATACCCCCCCCCTTTTTGTTCAGAAGACTTGTCTCCTGGGTCCTGTGTATCCCCATGCTTTACCTATACTGCATTTACACAGTTCCCAATGTCCCTTTAAATCCCTAACCCTCCAAAATCCTCCAAAATCAATATGATTGTGCACACTAATATACTCCTGTTCCTCGAGTGAGTTCACACTTTACCCCTCCCAAATGTAGCCTGTAACCCTTTGCTCCTATTCGATATAGGCTACACCTCCTCCTCCTCCTCCTCAGGAAACACCCCCTTACAGTCTGAGGGGTACAAACATGCAGTCTACACCCCTTAGTTTTGAAGGATGAAAGGATAAAACTTGGTGAATAAATAAGTTCCGTAAGGAAAGCCCAGATCAAAAACGGCCCAGCAGATGTGCCAGAAATACTCGCCCAGTCTCAATGTTGACATTCTCCTGTGACGTTATGTACAAAAGCCAGACAGCTATCATAAATCAGATCAGGGTGGCACTGTTTCAATCATGTATACTATAATCTTGCATACTAAATTTACAAAAGCACTTTTAAACTAAACAGAACTTAGAAAGTCAAAAGGTATGTGTACACAAACATGATCTTCAAACATTCAGTAAAAATGGAATTTGCATTTTGTACATTTTGTACATTTTAGTGTGTGTTTAAAAAAGTGTCACGAATGACAGACTTGATAATTATTGATAGCCGAGTCGGTCCCGGCAAGTCCATCACAAGTCCATATAATTTCAATCTCAAGTAAACTCAGTAAGCTATTTAAAGGTAGTATACACCATTGTTAATTGCTTGAATTATCATGAATGGGTGAGTTGGGGGGTTGTATTTTATAGTAAATATCGTTTAACTGACATTTTTACAATCATGGATGCTGAGAAAAGCCCCCAAAACGGCATTCTTTTTTCAACCGGCGTCGGGCAGTAGGCTTATGTCGTGATTTGTTTTTATAAAATTTAATTTCCCCCAGCAATTACAGGATATCTATAGCGAAATAATTTTGCTGATGCCTACAATCAATTTTTTTATTTTCAAATAAGTAAGATATTTCTTAATAATTCGGTAGTAAATTTTTTCGATATCTGAATATGGTGTATCCTACCTTTAAAGGAACTGTACTTTTGTCATTGTTTATTCTATCACCTTTGACTGGATTAATGAAAATACTTGTCATTGGACTTGTGAAAGGGCTGCTTCCCCATTATTACCTTATTTATTTGTATAACCAATATTTTAGCTATAATTTTTATAAGATATTGTATAACTGTTGTTAAAGCCTAGGTCACACCAGAGACCCGGCAGAACCCGGTAGAACCTGGCGAGGCGACCGTGGTCTACCGTGACCTACTACTGGGGGCTACCGTGGGCTGCCGGGAGAGCGTTTTAAAATCCCCTAAATCCCGACCCCGGTCGACCGGGGTCTGCCGGGGTCGTCACCTCTACCGGTGTCTACCGTGTCTCTACCGTGTTGCTGCCGTGTTGCTGCCGGCGTAGCACGGTAGCGACACGGTACACCCCGGCAGCAACAAGGTTGACCACGGTTGCTACCGTGTTGCTGCCAGGGTCTGCCGGGGTCTACCGTAACGCTGTCGGGGTCTACCGTGGAGCTACCGTGCTCCACCGTGACGCTCCTGGGGTCTACTGCCGTGCTGCCGTGCTCTACCGTAACGCTGCCATATTGCTACCGTGTCTTACCGTACCTCTGCTGTTTTGGTGCTTGGGTTTACCGTATATACTGGGGTGACAGGAACCGTCGACGCGATTTCATCCCGGTAGACCACGGTAGAAATCGGCACGGCGACCGGGCTCTACCGGGTCCTATTGGGTGACCTAGGCTTTGCATGTTGGTTGTATTTTAAAAAAAAGTATCACTAATGTCGGATTCTAAGTAAACCATGCCTTCACATTTTGACCATTCAAATATATCAAACTGCATTTTTCTTTGAATGTTGCTCCAATAAGAATCCACGGGATATTATATTCCAATATTTCAGTTCTGCAGTTGCTACTTTCTGACCTAATGCTGCATTATTGAGAAGAACAAAACCCATATAATATGTAAGCATGACAAGCACTATGACCTGAACGTGGTAGTTTCAAATACAATCTAGCTTGTTTGTTGTTGTAAAAATTAACAAAAGAAACACCGCAAGCTACAAATGGCTTACCGAATAAAAGTACAACCTCAGTGTGTTGTGTGCAACAACGTGCAGGGATTTGTAATAATTAGTTGTACAATTCTGACCTTGCCAGAAATGATTGGTAATGCATTATATCTTGCAAGTATTTAAACTACTTTTTGAACCATGCCGTTTACCCTATAGGCAATGATTTTGAAACATGTAAGCCGGATTAATACTTCTGTATACCAGTTGCCTCGTTGAAAGCATTATTGCCGATTGAGGTCTGTAGAAAGAAGTCGGTGTTTGAAGGGGGGAAACGGTTTTGACTCCTTTGGCCTGGGGGTCTACCATGTGAAAAGGTCTCTCCGTTTTCTGTCAGCCTGATTTTATAATTTAGGGTTTAATCCACCCCGGGGATTGTAAGGCTAGGATTGTTCACGTTATCAAACGATCGCTCTTTGCGAAGTAGATTGGTGTAATTATCTTCCACCTTCAATGAGATTTTGTAGCTGGGTTAGCTGGCTGGAAGGTGTCCGTGTAGAGATGTATTGAATCTAACGAAGGTAAGAGCACTTTTAGACAACCAGGCTTTATTCAGTTGGCAAGCATATAATAGGTCATGTGTTTTTCTTCCTTTTGTAAAATAAATCTTTGCCAAAGTGCACAAGAACTTTAGGTTTTTGTGTCAAGTTTTTGCATATTTGGTGATTAAATCAGCCCTTAAAAAGCTGAAGTCTGTGAGAAATTACTTCATGTGAAAGTACGCTGTTTACACTAACAATATAGACTCCATGAAATGGATTCAGACCGAACCTATGTAAATTAATTTATGTTTTCAATGTAAATGAAAACTGCTAATTATCCTTTGGCTGATTTTTGGGCTGATTTCTTTTAGTGCTTAATTAGTGTGATATAAGATGTTGATAAATAACTGGTAAGGTAATACCACAGCAATACATTGATTGCTGATGCCGTGTGATGTAGCATTGACTATTTTACTTTAGTACTATTGGTATACTTCATCATACTTAGAAAGGTTTGCGGTGACATCATGTGAAAAGATCTCTTTTGAGAAGAGGTATGGTGGTTCTTATATTTATAAGAACCGGTGGTTTAACACCAGTGGTGTTAAACCACCGGTTCTTATCAGAACCACCCTACCTCTTCTCAAAAGAGATCCGTTCACATGGTGTCACCGCAAATCTTTCTAGGTCTAGTCTCCACCATGCAAAGCTTTAAATCTCATTCATACTTCATCAGCAAAGGGTGCCACTATAGGAGCCTGCTGATAGCAAAGACCTACATGATACATACAAACTGACAATTCATCTGCTATAATAGATTCCACACGGACACTATAATAGCCAGCAATAACAAGTTATTGTGACTTTTTAATGTTACCCAAAATTTAGGGCAAATATTGTTAATTTATGGAAAGTTGTGAAAAAGTCTAGGTAAATGGTATAAAGACATTTAAAATACAATAAATTACGAAAAAAAGGCTTCTCCTCGAATCAATTAAATTAAATCAAAAGCTCCTGGTATACCACACCTGTTTAGGGAAAATACTTCAACTGCAATGACAGTAACCCTCATAAAAGCAATCCCTATACTGGTATAATCAACCTTCACTGTGCAAAAACAGATTTAGGCTAGGTTTTTGCTCAATGAATACAGCTTTTTCCCAGCTACTTCTGAATCAATTAAAACTTCCACTAATAGCCTTTCAAAATCGCATATTTTAACCAAGATGATGAGAGTTTGCAAGATGAACCCAGTATCCAATCAGCTGTATATAGTATTTGGCAGTAGTTTCTGCCTATAGTGTAAGAATACACGGGCTATAGATCTTAGCCTGATTGACAGGCCAAACCTCAGAGAGCAGGTCTTTTCTGGAGATTAATGGGGGCAACATTGAGAGGATAATCCTCATAATTAGTCCATGCTGATCCTATACTCATCTGCTATACACCCTGGTTGTGCTCCATTGATTGCCCGCTCACCATGAAAAGGAAAACCAGAAGACAAAGTGAATACATCTCGATTCAAATCAGTCTGCAAAAATCACTCATTCTTTTTGTCCAGCGAGGGGGAATTACATTTTTGTGTGACTCCATGTGAATTACATATAGATGTTTCACCCAGACAAGACATGATTAACCGACAGCAGCAACATATATCATCCTGTGCACTTTGAGGAGAAAGTGCAAGGTTTGGTTTTATGGTTTTGCCCATGATTCATGCAGGTTGGAGGCGGCTGAACGGTCCTCTGTGCAAGTAAAATTAGCTTCAGGGAGCTGCATAAACAGTTTCCTGCAATTACCTGCTATTAATCCTAAAAAAAGTTACTCAGGAAACCCATCCATCCCATCCCATCAATCAATCAATCAATCAATCAATTAATTACAAACCATGAAGGTATACAGTCTTGTTAAATACTTGCCATCAGCCCAGGCAGAATCTGTCCCTTTCTCTACGATAAGAGTGCAGACGTAGAAGCTGGGCCAACCGGAATTGACTGGTTACAACCAAATCTTGCGAGATTTAGGACTGGAAACTGTTAGTCAGATAAATAGTTGGATAACTGGCATGCAATACATCACAAGCCAACCACAGGGTGAAACAAATCCAGTGAAATGACGGGTGCATCCCATGCCTGATGGCAACATCTACAGTTTCAGATTACTTCACGATCTCAACGCATTGTTAGTTTTAACAATTACACCTTGGTGGGTAAACTTTTTGAGTAAAGTAATGTTTCTATTGGTAAAATGTAAAATGTTAATTTCACTCTGACACACTGATACTAAGGCAAGCAACAAACAAACACATATAGAAACAATTTAACTGTGTTTGTGAACAAACACAATTAGTTATCTGCTTCGTGTGAGCATAGAGCATGTCAGAGTTGAACTCTGCGATGGCTGTGTGATGCATGTGACGGTGATATAATGTCCTGTTTTGTCTAAATTAACACCTGCAAGTCTACGTATGTCCAATACCAAATCAAACCTAACCTGACGACAGTCGACATGAGACCTCAAAATTCATTGACTAACTTCTTATTCTTTGAATTGGATGTTCAGCCTTCAACTTAATTTCTTGTCTTGCAATACACTATGCCCAATACGTCAGACATTCTGGTGAATTAGACCAGAGCCTGAAAAGTGCCAAGTCGAACTGACTGTGTGTTGTCTGATGAACAACGCTGTGCGAATTGAACGGGGAAAAAGTCTGGCCTTCGACAAAAACAATAATTTGCTATGGCAGTGATGCCAAAGCAGCCTAAAAATTATTCTCACAAAAACCACTGTTGACAAACTGGAGATTGACTTATAAACCATTGTGCAGCTGGAATGACAATTATGAGCTGTAATTGTTTAACCCTTTCGGCCCTACAGAACATAAATATACGTAGTGTTCCATTGACAATTTTCGCAAAATAATACTTCAAAAATCACCCGAATCAGACGCGCTTTTGTCAGATTTTGTATCCATCATGAAAGATGACATATACCAAGCAACACTCGGCTTGTAAGATTGTTTGATTTAGGCACAGTTTTGGAGGAGATTTTTGGTGATAAAGATGGTAAAAGTAACGCTTTATCTGTAACTATAGCGATATGTCTATTGACGACGATGTAAAGGACCATGTACACACGATGTGAAGAACCAGGTACACATGATTGATGTGTACGATAATGGTAAATTTGTCCAAAATTCCACCTGAAATATGCCCAAACTAATTCAAAAAAATTATAAAAAGAAAATCACTTATGCATGACTATTTTTTTGGAATATTTACAAAGCTTATAATGTCCTAAACAACTTTTGTACACAACATTTTATGAAAATTATGAAAATTACATTGAGAAACATGAACTTGAACTTGAAACTTGAGCCTATATAACAGTTAACAGAGCAATTCAGTACCAAAAAGGGTTAACAAGTTTAAATCAACAGATCACAAGTGTCTGCACGCTTAAAAAACACCCCTTTAAAACACGTGCAAACATAATATGGAGTACTGCCACAGTAACATAATGGGATAGCACTTTGTATCAAGTGGGTTGCATCAGAATGTCTCCCCGGAAAAGGGCAGCATTTGACAGAGTTATATTCGAGTCCCTGCAAGTCCTATTAAAAGTCCAGCAACAAGTCCTTTCATAAAGCCAGCCGCAAGTAACTGGTTAAACAATGACAAAGGAATGCTTTTGTCAACAGTTCAATTGGATAGCATTGAGACTTCAACTTGTGATGGACTTGCAGGGTCTTGCAGGGACTTCAATACAACGCTGGCCTTTTGCCTTGCACTTGTTGTATTTAATCGACTGTAAAATAGGATGACAGATTAACAATGTGGCCAGAACAGACCTTTAAAGACAAATTTATTGTAACTCTATTATTTGTCTACAATTTGTATCCAATATGTACAGGAAGAGCAGAAACAATGTGACCATTATTAGCCCCCCCCCCCAACAAAAAAAAATTCAATAAATATAAAGAGATATTTGTATAGAGTTGTAATGACTCGACTCGACTCGGATTCGAGTCCCTATTTTATGGCGACTTGAATCGACTCGAGTCTCGATGGGTAAATGACTCGAATTGACTCGAGTCACTTCAGGCAAATGAGTCTCGACTCGACTCGACTCGGTTTATGACCGGTTTATGTTCACGTCACGTTTATGTTAGCGAATAATTATTTACATTGCATACATGGTATATATAATACAGCGGTCGTCTGTTTTCCGTTCTCAATGATACAACAAACATACACCGTGTCGTGGACAACAACCTTGTATTGTGTTACTGTAATGTGTTTATTTATTGTGTAGTATTCAAATATTCACGACTCGAGTTGACTCGAGCTAAATACATGACGCAACTCGACTCGACCTTCTTTACCCAATGACTCAACTTGACTCGACTTGAGCCGATTCTTTAAAATAACTTGACTTGACTCGTCACAAAAATCTGTGACCTGTTTAATACAACTCTGTATTTTGTAAATATATTTAAATGCCGATTTTAACAGATATTTTGAGGAATGTTTCGCTGATATGATTGCAATAGTACATTTTCATGCATGAAAACCTTGATACAAACTTAAAATTCAAATAAAATTGGCAAAAAAACGAAGTACATGTATGGATTGCAGAAATGTCTGCCCTAGAAATATGTTCGTGGACGAACACAAGTTGCTTCGTGTGAGTATGGTTTGGTTAAGCTCAAAAGTGCGCCGAACTCCACAAACTGCTCAGACCCGATCATAGAAGATAGAAGGTGTCACATGTTATTGGACTGTGCTTGCGTGGGAAATACACAGGGGCGGGTGCTCAGGAACAACACCAAAAAAACACACACAAAAACCACACAACATTCCTGTGCAAATCGAATGGGCAAATTCACTTAAAGATGGACTACAACGGAATAATGATAAAGGCTGTGTTGCTGTTTTTTGTTCGAGAAATGTATAATGATTACTAATATATCATTAGTATTCAATAAATCTTGTTCCTTCATTCAAAAAAACAACAAAATTGATCGGCGTTCTACGACCCAGATAAACTCAGTTTCAGCAAAAGCTCTTAACTCATGAATAATTCATACTTTGTGTGTGACGTACTACCCATGAAAACGCATACATATGGTGGCCCTAAAGGGGCTCCGCAGATCGCGAATATTGACGTCAAATTTGACGTCAATATTCGCGACTTGGGGGAAAGTCGTGAATATCGACGTCAAATTTGACGTCAATATTCGCGACTTGTTTGGAAAGTCGTGAATATTGACGTCAAATTTGACGTCGATATTCGCGATCTGCGGAGTTCCTTCAGGGCCACCGTGTATGCGTTTTCATGGGTAGTACGTCATCACTTTTCGCTGGTTTACAAGTCCGCTGGTACTATATCGTGGATTTCATTGTGGTTTTCAGTGGATCTTTGCCGGGAACCAGTACAGGGCGGGAAATTTCAAAATCGAAGAATCGAGGTCTAATTTTGTCGGTCAAATTGCAACAAAATTATTTAGAGAAAAACATGACCGTAACAATAAAGTGTTACCTGAACACAACATAAACAAGGTCCGATAATAAATTTAATGTGTGAGTTTTCGTTGTAGTCCATCTTTAAACTGGGAGAATAAAGTTAGCCTACAACAAAAATTGTTGCTTTAGCAGCGAGACCGAAGCAACTAATAATTTACAGAGTAATTTGTTCTCATCTACGGTGGTAAGGTATGCACCTAGTGATATCGTACAAACCAGAGAAAAGACAAATATTTACATTGGAGCTATTTACATAACTTTATGCTATACTAACCATTATAATTTACTAGTTGTGTAATCAAACTTCTATTTACAAATTCCTCCCTAGAGTTTACGTCTTAAATGTGAAATGACTGTATACGTTTGTACAAGACATTTCTACACGCACTGTGAACAAAATCTGCATATAAATCAATTACACAGACAGTTTTCTTTTTTCATTTATAAACAAAATCTACGGGGAAACATGTCTGCTTTTGCTCACGCCTGTTCTTTCTAATGGATTTGTGATCTCGAGCCGACCAGATCATTTATTTGTCTTGCAGGAGGATTCTAAAATGATCCAACTGTGGAATGCTGGCAGCCCATAAATTTCACAGCTATCAAGATTTATTGAGATGCCTTAAATTCCTGGATTATACAATCTACAGTGAACCACTCTGCACTTTACTTACACATAAACCATGCAATAAATAATCATTCATAATTTCTTTAGGTTATTGGTGAGGGTTAGTTTTAATTTTGACATTGGATATCATGTCGACTATGGATTAATTGTTGTTATAGAATGAACTATAAAATGCTAGAATTTTTTTTTTTCCAATTTGTATGATTTTTGTTTAAACAGAGAAGGCATTTGCTTTCTATTTTGGATGTTTTCAACCCTACGCATTTCCTTTGCACTGGTGATGCACAAAAAGATACGCACCAAAACGAAACAAATATATATATTTTAAAGTATAGTTTACAACATAAGTGAATAACTTTTCTATTGCAACAAATTGTGAATGTAAAACAAAATCCACTTTTCAAGGTGAAACTGAAAATAGCATGAGAAAGTAATTTTAAACGGGCGTGTCCAAAATAATAAGTATAATAACTGTATAGGTTATTTATTACAGGTAAATGTATATTGGTGAACAAATGTGCCAGAAGTGTAAGTGCCAATCAGTCAGATGTATAATTAACCTCCATCATGGAGTTATAGCTCCATGCCTTCTTGGACCGCAGAGCGTCTGGAACGAAACCAGACCTCTTTTATGACCAGAGTGCAACTTCCGACTGTTCTACATAACAGGACCACTGGACCAGGTTCCCTTGCATGCCTCATTTACCCTCTTCGTGCAAAGTCATTTCTCCTCTCCTCTTGAAATACGGGTAGAGTAGCAAGTTCAGCTGTGGATCCGGAACCCCACACTCCAATTGCAAATAAACCGTAGCAGAAACACATCCATGCAAGGCATGGCAAGTCTGATCTGCCTTCACGCTCACTTTGAACTTGGCAGGCACGTCCTATTTACCAATTATGAAAAACAGATTTGTTTTCAAGCAACTTTAAAAAACCCGGAAAAGAATTAAAACTTGGCAAAGTGACTCAAGGGTTAGCTGTGCCCAATTGCCATTTCTTTCTACAACCTTCTATAACATCCGTTTTCTTTTATTAATATATAAATAAAATATACAGTAAAAAAAAATACAGTAAAAAATATCACTGACGTTGAAATGAGTTAAAACGTTTGTGTCATTCATCACAGGCTTTTGACATTTTGAATTTGCTGTTAGTGTTACGCAGACAGAAAAAAGGGCACTTTTTGTGTGGATAATATTTCACTCTGACCAAGTAGCCTAATTTTGTGTCCACAATATCTCACAAAAGCCATGGTGAAATGATGGTACTTTCCACCTCCCATCTCCTTGACCTTGGTTCAAATCCATTCAAGAACAGTGTTTTTTAAATCCTTTCCAGACTTTCCAGAGTTCTCCATTGTTTTTAGTTATTGCAAGGATGTTTTTGTACACGAAAGCATGTTTTTATACAACTACAAAATACCATGCAAGCATACACTTTTATTTCATACGAATTGATTTCTCTAATCAGTTTTTTCTATTTGGTATTAAGTAGTACTATGTGTACTTGCTTTAAACAAATTATTACCTAGTTCAGATGCATGTCTACTTTTAGACTGTAGCACTGTATCGGATAGCTCTTGGCATGATATACTGTCATAATTACATTGCTGAAGGCACTTCCAGAAGAGTCTTAGCTTCAGGCCATAGGCCTAAACAGTAGTCCACCAGCCCTCCAAGTCACTGGAAATGCGACTTATTGATTCAGACAGAGCGTTACGGTTAGTTTCATTTAGGTCCTGTGAGCACGGGACACAAGAAACGTCAAATGTCCGCCTCCTGTACTCGTAAAAGTCAAATCTAGGAACACAGCCATCACCCCGGGCATATTGATGAAGCTATGAAGGAGATAAGAGAGTTAACGGGGACTAGAATCATTATCTCATTACCCCTGTACTTGTCCGATTGTGTGTGTGTAAAATAATTAGTTCCTGACCAAACAAACCTAGGGTAATTTGGTAGAATATTTGGTAGGATACACCATTGGTAATTGCTTGAATGATCACGAATTGGTGGATTTGGGGGGTTGTATTTTATAGTAAATAGTTTACCTGATGACCTGCCCTGTTTATAACAGGCGTTGGGCAGGGGTTCTTATGTTGTTTATAATAAAATTCAATTTTTAAAAAAACAATTACATTTACAGGATATCTAGCGCAATCATTCTGCTGGATGCCTACAATCGTTATTTACTTTCAAAAAAGTAAGATATTTCTTAATAATTCGGTAGTAAATTTTTTCGATATCTGCGAATGGTGTATCCTACCTTTAATTAAACTTGATACTTGAATTTATGGTATAATTAGTATTGCCTGATTCTTCCCAGTGATTTAATTGCCCGATTCTCACGTGAACTGCCAGTCCAATCAAGGTCATGGTGATCACAAGCTTAGGATTTTACAGGAATTAAAACAAATTACCAAAAAGTGTCTTTAATTTTGGCAACGGTTGATTTATGGGAACACAGCGGAAGACAGATTGCAGACGGCAGGCTAAGACAAACATCCCTTGATAAATCTGATGGAGTGGGCAGACCAGATTAATTGGGAAAAAAACCTCTCCCTGCAACAATCTGACCCAGATTGTCAAGTGGATTTCTGTTTCTAGGTCAACTGATCGAAGATATAGGCCAAGACCAGTACTTTGGGGGGAAAACATCCTAATGCAACACCAAATCGTGACTAATCCCACACAAGGCGGTCACATTAGCTGCAGCTATAGCTAGGCACTCATAAAGTGTGACCCACAATTCAATTACCTTCAAGAAATGACTGAAAGCAACTGTTGGTTAAATGCATCAGACCAAAAGGAAAGCTTCCTTAATCCTGGCATTATAGGATCTCCTGAATGCATACCTGCTCTTGCTGGGTGCCAAGGGAGGTTTCCCTTAAAAACAGATGACAAATCCAGAATCTGTCTGTTGGTCGAAAATGCATATTCCATGCGTGTAGCATTTTATATTTACGTCAAGTTTTCATCGTCTATATCATTATGAGATATGTCCTAACTGTATTATTTTATACTAACACCTATTTACAGCATACCGGTACTTAATTATTTACAGTCTGTAGTTTTTAAATAGACATTGTATATTGCTGTAGCCTTCTAAAAGTACAATAGAAACAACCAATTTGTGACCCAGCACGAGTAAATGAGACACTTTGAGGCAAAAATTAAAATTGAGATGTTGATTTCATCATTTAAAGCTAAACAAGCTTTAAATGATGAAATCAAAATCTCAATTTTCATTTTTGCCTCAAAGTATCTCATTAAAGCCCCAGTCACACCGGACTCCCGGACCATCCCGGACCACCCCGGACGTGGTCCGGGGCAGTCCGGGGTCCGATCCTTGTTGGGTCCTTGTTCGTCCGGGGCGGTCCGGGATGGTCCGGGATGATCCTTGGCGGTCCGGGAGTCGGCCCCGGACGTTTTAAAATGTTTAAAACATCCGGGGTGATCCGGGGCGATGGCTTAATCCGGGGTGGTCCGGGGTAGTCCGGGGCGGTCCTTGTTGGGTCCTTGTTGGCTCCGTGTTCATACTTAGTGCCTCCTTGTTCATCCTTGGGCATCCTTGGGCATCCGGGATGGTTTATTCGGACACGGCAAGGCTACGGATGACCCCGGACGAACAAGGACCATACAAGGTTCATGTTTTTATAGGGAAAATGCTGTGGTCCGGGGTGGTCCGGGGCGGTCCGTGTAGCATCCGTGTAGCATCCGTGGCAGTCCTTGTTGAGTCCGGGGCGGTCCGGGGTGATCCGGCATAGTCCGTGTCTCTTCCGTGCTGGTCCGTGCCGGTCCGGGGTCATCCGTGTAGACACCGTGTGCGGTCCGTGCTTGGTCCGTGTCACCTCCTTGTTGATCCGTGCTCATCCTTGTTGACTCCTTGTTCGTCCGTAGTGCTTCCTTGTTGGGTCCGGCGTGAAGGAGTTTTGACGGTCGTCGGTCGCTTTTTCGCTCCGGACCACCCCGGACTGATAAAACTGTGGTCCGGGGTTGTCCGGGGTGGTCCTGGGTGGTCCTTGTTGGGTCCTTGTCCGGTGTGACCTAGGCTTTACTCGTGCTGGGTCACATTTATTCCACAAGCAACCCTGCACGTTCGAGACACAATCAGGGGCGGATCTAGCATTAAGCAAAGGGGGTTGGGGAGGGGGTCGATATTTAAAGGTAGGGTACACCATGTGCAGATATCGAAATTGTTTACTACCAAATTATTAGGAAATATCTTACTTATTTGAAAGTAAATAACGATTGTAGACATCCAGCAAAATGATTGCGCTAGATATCCTGCAATTGAACGCTATTTTTCTTGCTTTCCTCAGCATCCATGATTGTAAAACTTCAGACAGGTCAGTTAAAACGCTATTTACTATAAAATAAAACCCCCCAAATCCACCTATTCGTGATCATTCAAACAACTAACAATGATGTATCCTACATTAAGGCTGGTTAGGGGGAGGCATGCTCCTCCCTCCCTGAACATTTTAACATCTACAATGCTTCAGCCTGCATTCTAAGGCAATGTGGGATTAGATATCCATTATTATTTACATGTACATGTATCAGCCAATCTTGGTGGATTGTTACCTCGTACAGTTATTTTTTTCTAAGTGCAATGACTAGAAAACACTGACACAAATGACATACATATAATTTATTATATTCACTTTGCACTTGGTACAAATACAATTGATGTGTTGTTTTTATACCTCAAGATCCATCACTCAATTGAACCATGTTGCTACCAGTCTACTTTAAATTTGAACTACATGTACTAAAATGCAATTAACCCTGAACCATTCTCAATCCTTCAAAATCCTCATTATTACCACACTGCACCTGAACAAGCAACAATGAATTCAGTGCCAAAGAACAATGGATTTTCATTGTTAGTGCACCATTTTTCTTTTGTTAAATGTTCGTAGTGCCAGTATGTACAAATTGGATTCATCCTTGAGCCTTTAAAATCATCGGTTATTTATTGCATTTGTTCAGTGGAGGGGTGACCACTGCCTCAATCCTTCAAAATCCTCATTTATTCAATGATATGTGTTTAGTCAGTACCGATGACATTTAGAAGCAATGTGGGTGGTATTGAACATGGCTGAACATAAAGAATGCTGGGGAAAGGCTTACGACTTGAACCCACTGCATCCTCCAAAATCAACTGTCACTTGTTGCCATTTATACTCAATTCTCAAAAATCTGTCGAAACTGCAATGAGGATTTTGGAGGATTGAGGAGGGTTAGGGTTTAAGGAAAATTTTGTTCCAAGTCAGTATAGATGTTGCTATCACTGTGGCACCACAACACTGTCTTATGCTGGAAAATACATAGTTTCAAAATAACTTTTGATTGCCTGGCAGAATCGGCAGAAATGTTGAAAATATACATTGTCCACAGTGTACAAGAATAATTAGTCAATGAAATTCATTCAGGAAAATATACTTAAACCTTTATTTTTCTGGCACATGTTTCTATTTAAATAACTTAATATTAAAAACTCATGCATTATTTCAATGAATTTACACTCTGGTAAAAGTTTTGTGCGGTTTGTGCTGCTTCTTAATTAGTGGATACAAAAAATGAATTTAAATATCCCAAATTAAAAAATATGTACACCACCAAGAAGTTTCCTTTGCTTTTTAGGGGGATTTAATACAATTTACTATGACACCCCCCCCCCCCCCCCCCCCAACCCTAGCATGTTGCATTATTTTCATCATGTACATGTAAATGTAAATTACAAAATTACGTATTGAATGAATATATACCTCAGCTGCCCAGGCCAGATCTCAGTGATGTAGATATACATTTTCACTGCAGTTACTGGCATCTACCAGTATCTCTTCACAGTGATCCTAGCTATGGCCAGCCTTGTGATTAAACAACAGTGATACAGCAGTACAGCACATAAACAAACCTTGCATTCAAGGAAAAGATGGGAGGGGTCTTTCACAACAGCTGGCTGGACAGTCCGGAAGGTTCAAAAGTGAAGGTTTGATAGTCTGAAGGTTCAACAGTCTGAAGGGTGGATATAGTCCGAAGGTTGGATAGTCTGAAGGCTTATTAGTCCGAAAATAGAATAAGGTTAAATAATCCGAAGGCTCGATCGTCCGAAAAGACAACAAGTGTCGATAGTCCGAATTGGCAATGTGGTTTGATAGTCCTAATCAAAAATGTGGTTTGATAGTCCGAATTGGCATTGTGGTTCGATTGTCCAAATTGGCATTGTGGTTCGATAGTCCTAATTGGCATTGTGGTTCGATAGTCCTAATTGGCAATGTGGTTTGATAGTCCTATTTATTATGTGGTTTGATAGTCCAAATTGGCAATGTGGTTTGATAGTCCGAATTGGCAATGTGGTTTGATAGTCCGAATTGGCAATGTGGTTTGATAGTCCGAATTGGCAATGTGGTTTGATAGTCCGAATTGGCAATGTGGTTTGATAGTCCGAATTGGCAATGTGGTTTGATAGTCCGAATTGGCAATGTGGTTTGATAGTCCAAATTGGCAATGTGGTTTGATAGTCCGAATTGGCAATGTGGTTTGATAGTCCGAATTGGCAATAAGGAACCTTAATGTAAATTCGGACTACCAAACCCCATGTGCTTTTGAAATAATGAACCTTCGGACTATGGCACCTTGTTTTATTTTCGGGCTATTGAACCTTTGGACTAATTAACATCATTCTCAATTCGGACCATCAAACCTTCGGACCAATAAACCTTCGGACTATTGCATCAAATGCTAAGATTAACGAAAATTAAATTTTCGGAATAATGAACCTCCGCTAATGGGAAATTTGTGTGTTTGGACTATCGAACCTTTGGGTCAATAAACCAATAAAACTAGCAAACATACTTGTACAATTTAGCTAGCACAAAAGGTTTATCATTGCTAAGTGTGGAATTTTGTGTTTAGCAGGCCCTAGCTAATTCGGCCAAGTAATCAGCATACACTCTACTTCTCTCTTCTCCATGATTACTCTAGTTGGAATGACAAAAGTGCAAGTGTCTTTTCCACTGAATAATGTTGCTCCATGAGGACCTTCCCTATACTCCCTGTACATTAACCAGTTCGCGCCGGAGGACGTATATACACGCAGTTTTCCCCAATTTTCAAAACGGATGACGCATAAACACGTCACAAGCAAGGCTGGAAATGTCTGTCGGCAGCGCGCGAGCAAGGCCGGAAATGCATGGGTGTGCTTCCCAGTACCATCGGCCAGAACCCGCCTCGGATCGAGTTTCGTTATAAATAATCCCGCGCCTCAGCTTGGTTACATGTATGTTAAAATAATTCCGGCGGGAACTGGTTGAGTACATTAAGTCCAATCATTGTGGACACAGACACAAGATCAGACACAGAGAACGAAATTAGTAAACACTGTAGTTTGAAAGACGACAGCAGTGACAGTTCATATTTTCGGCTTCCTTTTTACGGCACTGGCAAAGCTACCCGACAGCTCCATTGCAATACAAACTTCCAAGGAAAGAATCTGCTGGAGTTTGCATGATTTCAGTTTGGTAAGATGGTTCGATGTTCATCTTGGCAACAAACCAACAGTGGCAAAATGTTGGAAAACGCAGGTTAAAGCTGATATCACATCAAAACATCTTTTTCTTAGCCGCGGTGTACCGTTCCATGTACTGTACAAAAAAATATGGATGGAGGATGGAGGAAGAATAAAATGCATTAACATGATACATGTATATTTCTTTGAAGTACAAATGTGACCTGCTCCAACGAAACCCGGACAAAGTTGACAATTTCTGTTTTTTAGATTTATCTTTTTTCTCTCAAATTCTCTAGGTTCTCAGCTATACAAAAAAATGTATCATTTACACATGTACCCCTACCTTACATGTATCTCCCCTGGGGAAGAATTTAGTGATAAAACTCTGACAACCTACATGTACATGTAATTATGAGATAAACAGCTTTAAAGTTCATAAAAGCGTATCCTTTCTATGCACAATTAATTGTTTCCCAAAATCGGAAATAAAGAACACACTTATGGCTGATGGATTATTTTCAAATTTGGGAAGATTGTAGATTAATAGTTCACGATTTAGGAAAACCCATAACCTCAAAATGGTAAAATCCACCCCAAAATGACTTTTCCCGAGTACATTGTAAACACATTGTGCACACATTGTGCGACTTTGTCCGGGTTTCGTTGGAACAGGTCACATATAGTCTAAAGCCCTTTTCACACTAGAGCCCCTCAACCTGGGTTGAACTCAACTCTGGCGGTACCTGGTCCTGCCCCTGGTTAAGATTTTAATTGTTTAACCCCATGTTCAATCATGTGTCTTTTCACACATTTTTATTTTGCTCAGTTACATGTACTACGGTACCATTTTTAACCCTGGACAAGACTTCAACCTGGGTTAAAATCTCAACTCTGGTCTGAAAAAGGGTCGAGTTCAACCTGGGGTGAAATCAATCAAGGGGTTAACGCGGGGTTGGAGCGTGGTTGAAACTGCTGCATCAACCCTTTGTCAACCCTGAGATTTGTCTAGTGTGAAAAGGGCTTATCAGTATAATGTAAGTAGTATAATAATATTATATAAATAATTAATGTTCATGAGTGTGATAGTAAGAATAATTTCATGAGGTGACAGATGGCATGTTCTATTCCACAAGGCGAAGCCGAGTGGATTAGAACATGCCATCTGTCACCGAATGAAATTATTTTATTTGGACATAAAAATGACATTATTTTGTGTCAGATCTAACTACAATTTACTCACCAAATGCTTCCTTTTCATACACTTTCAACAAATTTTAGAATGAATTCACATGTTGTTGAAAACAGAAGTGAAAGTATGTCAAAAAGATTCCCCCTTCAAACACAGAACATTAAAAAAACACCAGAAAAACTGAAAAAAAAACAGGTCTAATTTCAAAAGTATAACGCATACTCGCATAGGCTTTCTAAATTTTCGAAGTGAACCAAGAAATTGGCAAAGCGGGGCTCAAACCTGCGACCTCCGGAATACCGGACCGGCGCTCTACCAACTGAGCTATCTTGCCCTATGTTGGCAGTCTCCCAAATTGTCAGTATTTTTGCATGGACTTTCGATTAGCATTAAAACACTGTTCTGGTTATTAAGTTTTATTCAAAAAGCTGATGAATGTTAAATTGGCTTGACTTTCGTGAATTGTGAAATTTTTGGGAGTTCAAGTGAAGAGAATGCCAGGATAATGAATGTCCTACTGACCTTTTCGTATCCAGGTGTGTCGTGGAGTTGTTTCATATCGAAGAGATTTCCCTCAGTTGCTAGAAGTGAGATGTTGGAGTCCTCTAAGATCTTGGGTGTGAGAGTGGAAACTTGGAGGCAGTTTTCTTCTAACCGCAGGACTTTGAGTCGAGGACATTCGGCAATGGACTCAGAAATGGAGGAAATCTGGACACACCCAAAAAAGTTACAGAAAAAAGGGAATGATACATTGTAATCCTAATGGTTGCTGTGAAATCAGATGAAGGGAAGCAATGTTCCAGGCAAAAAAAAAATCTGAATTTTAATTTCCAGTCAGAGATGCTTGGGGGAAAAGGCCCAAACAAATGGCTACAATAAACAAAAATAACATTAATTAAAGGTAGGATACACCATTGATAATTGCTTAAATTATCAAGAATGGGTGGATCTTTTGGGGGGTTTATATTTTATAGTAAATATCAGTTAACCGACCTGTTCAAAGTTTTACAATCATCGATGCAGAGAAAAAGAGCAAGAAAAACAGCGTTCATTTTCAACCGGTGTCGGGCAGTTCTTCTTCTTGTTCTTGTTTCGTGATTTTTAAAAATAAAATTCAATATTTCGGAACAATTACAGAATGTCTAGTGCAATCATTTTGCTGAATGCCTAGAATCATTATTAAGGACCCGGTCCTAACTGCGTGATAATGACCGGGTTGGGGGATGACCGCTGGAAATGGACCGAGCCGAACTTTAATAAATACCTGTTTAACAAGAAAAATGCTCCACATTTCGTGTTTTGTTTTCATGTTCGGGGGCCATATTTAGCTTATGCACGGTACCCTGTCTCTTCAATATGTGTTGTTATTATTACCCATACTTTGAGACCAGACTAGCCGACTACCGCCCTCGATCATAGCAACGCGCTAGCGTTAACAGACGACACGCGAATTTTGAAAAATCCCGCGCGTATAGATACAAACGTTCTACGTGTACATTTTTAGCGCGCAGTATCAAGATTTGACGCGTCCTTGTTACAAGTTACCGGTACCGTAGAACTGTTGCATTCGGCCAATCATTGGCTAACATGATGCTTGATTCATAAATACCTGGGACAGTTTAGGCATTCCTATTGGTCGAGAGCCCGTCACGTGGCCGGTATTAAACGGACGATAAAGACATGGCTGGAAGTGTTTAAAACTAGCTGGCAGCAAAATACGTCACGCGATGTCGCATTATACCCGTCCCCAGGGCTCACTTTATTTCCAACCGTACATCGTCTCCAATAGTAGGGTGGTGTTGGGCGCGTACAGCTTGAAACGCTGAAAACGAGGTTGCCAATAGCAGTAATAGTCTGGTTCCTAGTAAATACGCTTTATTGCATGTATTGTGTAGAGCGACAGAGGCGGAAACATGTCATTTGACACGCACAGAATGGCGAAACACCGAAATTTACTTGCGACAATTTGTCGTGATTTTTCGGGGCTTTTATGGCTGAATTTTACAAAAAAGGTATTTATGAATGGGAATAAATGTGTGTTCGGTCGGTTTTAATCCCTCTGTTTAATACCGCTTGGAGTCTGGGTGCTGATAATTACCCGAGCCGAAGGTAATTATCAGCACCCAGACTCCAAGCGGTATTAAACAGAGTGATTAAAACCGACCGAACACACATTTATTCCCTTATTAATGCTGGTTCAGGCGACATTTATTCGCTTCTTCTTGAAAGCTGGGCAATTACTACAAAATAATGCCCTCCACGTGATTGAGTCTCGACCAATCAGAAGCCATCAACTCTCCTACCGGTAGGTATTTATTACTTTAAAATAATTAAGAGTTTGTTAATAATTTGGTAGTAATTTTTGCTGTTAACTTCATCAAATGGTGTATATTACCTTTACGTGGCCACATAGACACAAGGTTAACATGGCCCCATATCATATGTGACCGGCTCTACAAAAAGGTGTATTATGTCGCAAAAAAGTTATATACATGGTTGAAAAGCCCACAATGTTAAAGCTTTCATTTGGTACATGTATATAATAGAGCTCCATAACTCCTTTCATTTTGAAGACATTTCCCCCCCCACAGTAGTGTGGGTGGGGTCTACTAGCTCATACTTACCTGTAGAGCGAATTACTACATTTGCATATTCCCTAGACCGGCAGGTGTAATCGCTAAGAGTTTGCCAACAGCGCCCTCCAGAGGCCACCCCATAGAGCCCGCACATGCGTGCCCCGTGAACGTCCTCTTTTCTCGAGCGCCACATAAGGATACGGACACCCAGAGTCATCGAGGATAGTGGGGAAGGAGGGCGGGACGCTCTACAGGTAAGTATGAGCTAGTAGACCCCACCCACACTACTGTGGGGGGGGGGGGGGGGGGGGGGGAGTCTACTGCGCTCATACGTTACCTGTAGAGCGAATTACTACATTTGCATAGAATCGCACCGGATTATGGTGGAGGGTCTACGAGATGCAGCAATTAGCAGAGGGGCACGCCAACGGTAAACCCCAGGGCCTGGAGCAGCGCCCGCGGGCGCCGTCACGGCCCTAAACAAGTGGGACGCGGACCCCGTCAAGGGTGCGCGTGCACCGGACTGAGATAACATTGACCGAAAAACCCGCCGGAGCGTCGGAGCGAACGGGGGAAAAAAAAGAACATGTCAATGTTAATTAGTATATCATAACAATGAATACACATGCCAAAGCAGAAAAACGGGAGAAAACACACCTATTGACGGGGAGGTCCCGACTGAGGTGGGTCGTGCCGTTTGGTAGGAGCCCGGCTAGTCGTTGTCAGGACTGCCCTTCCAAACCTGCCCTCTGACTGAAGTACATCCCGAAGGTAGCAGTCAGTAAAAGTATTTGGCGTCTTCCAACAGGCAGCCTGGGTGATGTCACCTAGGGATATGCCGCGGAAAAATGCGAACGATGTCGCCACGGCCCGGATCTCGTGAGCACGAATAGGCGCCGCCGGCGAGACGCGAGCGTCCGAGCGGATCGCTGTAAGTAGCCAACGGCTAATCGTATCCCGCGACGCCGGCCCGTGAGGCGGGTCGAAGTCACGAATAGGTGGGTACGAGTCGTACGGAGTGCCTCTGTGCGACTAATATACCATTTAAGGGCCCGGACCGGGCACCAAAAACGATCCTCCGCGACAGATGATCGTGACTTAATGTCTGGGACAAAGATGTCCGGAGGAACAAATGACTCGGACTGGTTCTTTACTAGGAACCCGGCCCGGGGAATGAGGCGGACCCCGTCAGGTTCCCACCTGATGTGGCCCGCCTCGGTTGACAATGCATGGAGCTCGCTACGTCGGCGCGACGTGGCGACCGCCAGCAGGAATGCCACCTTGATGGACAGGTTGAGCAAGGTCGAGCTGCCCATCGGCTCAAAAGGAGGCCCCGCTAGCGTTGATAGTACGCTAGGGAGGTCCCAAGCCGGTACCAGCCGACGCGTAGGGGTCGAGCGACAAACATGCCCTTCAGGAGTTGGCTGAGGGCCGGGTTGTCCGACACGGAGGTACCATCAGGGAAACCCTTGTGGACCGCTCCAATTGCCGACCGGTAATTCCTTACCGTGCCGATCGAGAGCTCGCTCTCGAATAGATAGACAAGGAAGTCGGCCACATCCCCTAGAGATGAATCGGTGGGACGAACAGGCCGCCGTCTGCACCATCTAAAAAAGTGGCGTAGTCGGCTGTCGTACACCCGCCGTGTGGAGGCCCTTCGACTGCGGGCTGCGATTGACGCAGCTCGCTCAGAAAGGCCTGCCGCGCGGAGGGATTGAGTGACAACACCCAGCACGTCAGGTGTAGATCCTGAGGAGCTGGGTGAAGAAAACCCGATCCCGGCTGGAGGAGGCCATCCGCCTGTCGGGGCAAGACCACCGGGCGGTGGACCAGCAGCCTGGTCAGCCGCGTGAACCACGGCGGACGAGGCCAAAATGGGGCGATGAGGAGGACTTTGCAGTCCTCCTCCTCCAGCTTTGCGAGAACCCAAGGGACCAGCGAGAACGGGGGAAAAGCGTACGCTAGTAACCCGTCCCACCGGAACGACAGGGCATCCGTCCGCCATGCGTTCGGGTCGTGAGCCCTTGTGCAATAGGTGGGGAGCTGGTGGTTGAATCGTGAGGCGAACAGGTCCACATGTGGCCGGTCGATCAGTCGGAACAGCGACTGAACGATCCGCGGCCGGATGGTCCACTCCGTGGGGCGGATCCACCCCCTGGATAGGGCGTCCGCCTCCACGTTCTCGTCGCCGGGAAGGTACACCGCCGAGAGGTCGACCTCGTTTTGCATGCACCAGTGGAAAAGCTCCCACGTGTGCGCGCAAAGCCGGGGGGAGTGGGTGCCCCCCTGGCGGTTGATGTACGAGACCACCGTGGTGTTGTCGCACCGGATCTGCACCGCCCGTCCCGATACTAGGGACTGAAACTGTTCCAAGGCATTGGCCACGGCCAACAGCTCGAGGACGTTTATATGGGACGAGCGATGCTCGGGGCCCCAACAGCCCGCCGCCTGGCGGGGGTGGAGGGTGGCCCCCCAACCGGAAAGGGATGCATCGGTCGTGACCGTCAGGGATGGGCGGGGCCTGCGAAAAGCCTTGCCCCCCATCAGGTTGGCCCGGACCAGCCACCACCGCAGGTGAGGGACCAGCCAGGCCGTGACTGGCACGGGATGACTGATGTCGTGTCGGCTGGGCCGGTAAAACATGAGTAGGTGCAGCTGGATTGGCCGCATTCGCAGCCTGCAATAGCTGACCAAATCCACCAGGCTGGCCATCAGGCCCAGCAGCCTGAGCCAGGCCCGTGCCGGGGCCGTCTCGGCCGGTAGAAAAAGAGAGACGCACTGCTGAACATTCAGCAGGCGTTCCTCTGTAGGGCGTGCCAGCCTCGATCGGAGACCGAGGGCCGCGCCTAAGAAGGTGGGGGACTGGGTTGGCAACGGGTGCGACTTCTCGGGATTTATCAAAAAACCGAGGTCGGCCGCCAGGCGCAAGGTGTGTTGAAGCGCCCCCGCTGCTGAGTGCCGCGACTGGCCCACCACGAGCCAGTCGTCGAGGTACATAAAGACCGAGACCCCTTGTTTCCGCAGCGCCGCCCCGACCGCCCGAGCCACCCGGGTGAATACCCGAGGGGAGGTCGAGAGGCCGAAGGGGAGCACTGTGAATTCGTAGCGTGTCCCGTCGTATTGGAACCGCAGGAATTCCCAGTGCTCCCGTCTGACAGGGACATGCAAGTATGCGTCCTTCAGATCGAGGCTGGCCGCCCATGCTCCCGGTTGGAGGGACTCGAGGATGGTTCTGAGTGTCTCCATCCGGAAGCGCCTGGGGCGGATGAATTTGTTCAGCCGCTTGAGGTTGAGAATTGGGCGCCATAAGCCGGCGTCCTTCTTGGGGACCAAGAAGAACGTCGACATAAACCCCGACTGCGCCCGCTGGGCGGGAAGGACCCGCACTGCGCCCTTTTCGAGGAGGGAGGAGATCTCCCCCTCGAGGGACGCACGTTGAGCCAGGTCGGTCGGGATTGGTGTAGGCCGAACCACCATGTCCGACGGGGGGGTGCTCGTGAACTCGAGCGCGTAGCCGCGATCTATAGTCTCGAGCACCCACCGGTCGGACGTGACGTGAGTCCAGGACCCGATGAAGTCGTGCAGACGGCCCCCCACGGGTCCAAGGGTGGGAGGCCGCCACCAGTCTACAGAGTCACTTGCGCCAACCCCCGGGATAGCGGGGGGCAGGCGCACGGAAACCGCGACCGGCTTGTCTTTGCTGGCCAGAGAATGGTTGATGCTAGGGATGGGCGGGCCGCGCACCCGACAGGTTGTCGGCACGGCCACGAAAACTCCCTCTGTTCGCCTTCACAGGTCTGCGTCGGGGTATGGTGAACGACGCTTTCTTAGGCTGGGAGGGAGGCTTCGCGGTTGAAGGTTTCTTGAGATTGATTTTCTCTGTCATCTTCAAACGCTTGGCCTCAGCCTGCATCAACTCTTCGAACTGGCCTGCGAAGAGATCCATGCCAGCGAGTGGGAGCTCTTCAAATCGTCTGCGCGCCGCAGGGGAGGGCAGGAACATTGAGTCCAGCACATTCCCGCGACGGGCCAATGTCATCAGGGTGGAGATGCGTGTAAATTGGTCGAGGACCACACGCAACCCCTGGTCCAAGCAGTGGAAAGCAGCCTGCAGCATGTCAGCTGGGACGCCTCCCTCCTCATCCAACCCCGAGACCAAATACTCCGAAAGGAGTAGCAGGAACGAGGTGGAGCGCATACCGAAGCGGGAGGCGTTGTCAGATTTACGCAACGTCTCCTCAAACTTCTCTCGGACCTTGTCTGAGAAGATGCGTTTTCCTGTTGCAGCACCCGCATCAGCGGCGAGCTTATCCTTCGCCGCATCGGGGACAGTAGGCACGGCGAAAAAGTTTTCATAATCCGCCGGCGGGAACTGGTAGTAGTCCTTGGTCCGGCGGGTGACGGCGGACCACTTGTCTGCTTTCATGATCTTTCCCATATGTTCAACGCACACCTGGTCCAGCGGGAGGACAGGAAAAATTTTCTCCGAGCTCACCGCCGGCCCAGTGCGCCGCTTGAACGACCTATGGTCGGGCTTCGGTGCTGGCTCCACAAGGGGCAGTTGAAGCACGCGACACATGTCACGCTGGACCAGACGCAGCTCCGTTTCCGCGATGGAAAGGCGCTGCATATGGACGACCTCATCCTCTGAGGCCGAGCCCCCCGAAGGCATGGGCCGAGTTGACCCCTGAGACGGTGAGCTGGCCGGCCCCTGGCGGGGCAGGCAGCGCCATGTCACGGTCCGGTGGCTGGGCCGTATCCTCAGGCACAAGGGACATCGATGGATGCAGGCTGAGGGCCGGTGGGGACGGCGGCGCACGGCTGACTGTGTGCGGTGCGTCCCTTTGTACTTGAGCCACCCAACCGTGACCGATAACAGACGGCTGGGCAGCGTATCCCAACGGTGCCACTGGGCCGTCCACCGCGGCCCTCTGCCGGGGGGCAGAGAGGGCCGCCAGTGAGGCCGAGATGGTTTGGAACGCCGTAAGGAACTCGGTCCGGGAGACGTTGTCGCCATGGCGACGCTTTCCCCGGCGGCCCGAAGAGCTGCTCCGAGCTGGACGAGGAAGGCGAGCGGCGGGAACGCCGGCCAGACTTCCCTTTCTTATGTTTCGAGCGGACCCGCCGGGAGGATTCCGAAAAATCGGATGACTCCTGGGGGACCACGACCCCCGAACACCGGGTAAAACCCGATGCGGTGGTCGGTCCTTCAGAGTGGGGGTCGGCCAGCAGTCCAGGGGCCCCCGGGAAAGACTGGTCCACACCCCCAAACCCCTGCCCGGGCGGCAGCGCCTCCAGCCCCACAGGGCGGGGGTCGGTTAGCAAGCCCGGGGGCCCGTAGGCCTGTCCACCCCGTGACTCTGTGGCGTACACTGCCAGTGAGCTGGGGGGGCGCGGGGGGTTATGGCCCACCGAGCTGCGTGGGCTCGTCACAACAGACGGCCCCGAGCTCGGAAACGAGGCGGGTAAAGCGTGCGGGACCGTGACAATGGACCCTGGCTTTTTATTCTCGCGCCCCTTCGCGGGCTTGGGTTTGGTTCCGACAGCGGAGTCCGCCTTGCGGCTCTTGCCGGAACTACCCTTACGTTTAGCCGTCCCACCGACGATGGCCGGGGGCCGATCGGTGGGACCGGCAGCGCCCACAGCCGATTGTGGCAGTGAGTGCTGGCTGGGGGAAGAATTAGGGAACGGCACAGCGTTTCCCGCATCAACCCCCGAGGCTCCCGGCTGTCCCGAGGAAGTACAAATTCCCTCGGTTATGACAGGCGGAGCTCTCGTCAAACGTCTCATACTGTAACTCATCAAAACAACACTCTACAAAACTCTACAATATCTTTTTATTCTGGTGAACTCTCTTGCGAAAAACGCAGTAATTTAAGTGTAACTGGGAGACCCAGAAAAACACGTCTTACCGCGAGCACCGCTAAGAGAAAAGAGGACGTTCACGGGGCACGCATGTGCGGGCTCTATGGGGTGGCCTCTGGAGGGCGCTGTTGGCAAACTCTTAGCGATTACACCTGCCGGTCTAGGGAATATGCAAATGTAGTAATTCGCTCTACAGGTAACGTATGAGCGCAGTAGACACTGAGAATTACACAACTGAGAAAACAGGCTTTGAAATAGCTGGCTCTGTTGTACTACAACAGAACGATGCACACAAAAAGGTCGTTTTTTGCACTTTATTCATTAACATGAACATTTCTTTAAATGAAACATGAAAATGTAGGTATTAAATATAGGAATATAAGTCGACACAATATACAGGTTGTCATCTTTTAAGATTCGACAGCACCTGGGACAGAATTATGTCTACATTTACATGTGGCTCAAAGAACCAAACAATAACTTGCAACACCCAACCCCCTTTCTTGCAGTTTACACCTGAAAAAATAAGTACAGTGTAAATTGCACTTTTTCTGCTCGCCCAAGGCCCAACATGGGAGAAAAGTTTCCAAGGTGAGCCAAAGTACAAAGTGTAATTTGATTTTTCCAGGACAAGCCTTGACCTTGTTTAGATAAGAGTAGATTCCACCCCCAGTACCTTGGGATTTAAACTTCATGGGCTCTCTGGAGAGGAATCTCCCAGTTGCTGCTTTGATTTTAGTGGGTTGCTCATCAGGGTGACATTAATGTATGGCTCTACAGTCAAGGGGGAGGGATCCTGAGTGGGGACACCTTGGGTAAGGGAAATACCCTAATTCATTCTAGCTGTGGCCTACCTCTCCCTTACACAACCGGGCAAATCCTATGAGTATGATGCATACGTTTTGACAGCAAAGGAAGACAGCACAGTTTGGAACTACTGTTGAAACAGATGCAGGGCAGGGGCGGATCCAGGGAGGGGGGTTTGGTCGGGAGGGGGGTTTGGTCGGGGGTGGGGTTGGGTCGTGGGGGTTGGGGGTGGGGGTGGTCGTGATTACTGTTTATTTAAACAGATGCAGGGGTGGATCTAGGGGGGGGGGAGGGGTTTGGTCATAGGGGTTGGTGATGGGGGCAGTCGTGATTACTGTTTATTTAAACAGATGCAGGGGTGGATCCAGGAAGGGGGGGGGGGGGGGGGAGGGTGTTTGGTCATAGTGGTTAGTGGTGGGGGCGGTCGTGATTACTGTTTATTTAAACAGATGCAGGGGTGGATCCAGGGGATGGGGAGGTTGGTCGTGGGGGTTGGTTGTGGGAGACGATCGTTGGGGTGCACATCCACCCCTTTTCCTTAACCAGTTCGCGCCGGATGACGTATATACACGCAAAGTTTTCCCCAGATTCAAAACGGATGACGCATAAACACGTCACGAGCAAGGCCAGAAATGTATGTCAGCAGTGAGCAAGGCCGGAAATGCTTGGGTGTGCTTCCCGGTACTATTGGCCTGAACCCGCTTCGGATCGAGTTTCGTTAAAAATAATCCCGCCCCATGGCTCAGTGATATTGAAATAATCCAGGCGCGAACTGGTTAAATCTTTTTTATTAAATTAAAGAAAAAAACGCAAGATAGAGAGGGAGAGAGACTCAAAAAAGGGAAAATATGCTGTAGCTTACAGAAAAATGCACCCAGATCTATAGCATGACGGGCGACAACGCCTTGGGCGTAGGTTTCCAACTTGCCTTCACCATCTACTTGGTACATTTAACGCCCAGCCCCCCCCCCCCCCCTTCCCCTTTTGGAAAACCACGGATCTGCTGCTGAGATGTGTACACGTTTCTGTATAAGGAGACTGTACTCAATTTCTAACGTATCAGTTGTTTTGGAAATGTATCAAGACAAATTTCTAACAAATATTGGAAGATATCAAACATTATTGTACCATTCTTTCATCATCAGTAGGAGTAACTTTTAACACGCTGGCTTTTTTAATTTACAAAATCTTAATTTGAAATTGCAACTTATTTTATCCAATCTTTAAAAAGCTTGTTTCTAAGTGGACTTTTTTATTGTTTCTTCAAACATGGCATATTTGCTGAAAAGGTAAATCATAGTTTGCAAGACTATATTCCACTGAATGTACTCTAAATTATGTTTGATCAAGAAACCACACTGTATTATAATTTTAAATAATTAGGTTTTCTCTCTATTATCGCAATTCACCATAACTATTTTTTGACCGGTACATGTACCTTCAAGGTGTGTATTATTATTTATCTTTTTTTATTGTTTTTGTCTTAAATGTTTTGAATCGTTTTATTTATTTTAACCCAAACCCCCTAGGCTCTCATACCAAAAAGCATACCAAACCTAACAAAATTCAACAACTGCACACAGGTTCAGTAATTATTGGTACTGAACCTAACAGTACTAAACCTGCAAAACTCCAACTTGTTGAAGTTTGATTGACTTGGTACAGATGGTTCTATGCATTGTTCAGGATCAGGGCTGTGATGACTGGCCATTGGTTGTGTGTGTTGGCACAGGGTGTACACATAACACTTACAGTTGACCAGGAACTGTGCTGTGATCAGCCTGAGCTCACCCAAGAATAAATGCCTTTGCATTCCGATCCCCCAAACTCCAACATTTACAAGTCCAAAACCTAGCCAAACCTGCAGTTAGAGTTTGATGGGTTTGGGGTACGTTCTAGGTAATAAAGGTAGAATACACCATTGGGAATTGCTTGAGTTATCATGAATGGGTGGATTTGGGGAGTTGCAATATATAGTAAATATCGTTTTAACTGACCCGTTCAAAAATTTACAATCATGGATGCCGAGTAAAGCAAGAAAAACGGCGTCGATTTTAACCGGCGTCGGGCGGTGGTTCTTATGTTGTTCTTGTTTTTTTTGCATATTTTAAAAATAAAATTCAAATTTTTCTGAACAATTTTAAGATATTTAGCTCAATCATTTTGCTGGATGCCTACAATCATTATTTACTTTCAAATAAGGAAGATATTTCTTAATAATTCTGTAGTAAAAGTTCTTGATATCTGCAAATGGTGTATCCTACCTTTAATGGTTTACATTTACCACACTTTCAATTTGGCTTCAGGGTCTCAATTGTGTGTGAAATGTTGAATTTAGAAACAAGCGTACACAGAAGGTCTGCACTTTACACACATAAACAGGCATAAAACAACACGACAACCATAAATCCAAGAAGATGGATGCCATAGGTTTCTTTTTTATAAAATATGGAGACATTCCACGCAATCAAACTGAAACCAAACTATGTATCCTTAAATTGATTGTTTCGTAAACGTAGGTTTAGAGAAGCTTGTCACAATGCTGGTGAACTCTCCCTGGAGTGAGAAAGTCACGCTCCTCATAAATTACCAAGGGGTGTAAAACAAAATCGTTGTAGAAGTTGTAACTTGTCAAGGGGTAAAAAGGAATTCTTCTGGGTATCATCTTTGGGTTAATTACGTGCGTGGCATAAATTTATGTCAGCTCTGCCACACGGGTTGCAGGCAGGCAAAGTGGGAGGGAAAGGGGAGGTGAATGTTGTCACAGGGTCGCGAATTAAAATTGATGTGGTTGTGGTTGTGGTTGTGGTTGTTCATACAATGTACCAAATTCAGAAACAACTTGACATTTGGGGTGGGTTTTTCTTAAGAATGCAATAAAACAAATGAATGTTGCATTGAATTTTATGGATGCACCCGCCACAAAAGTGCACCAATTATATACATATACCGTAATATACGTATAAATATGTTAATGTTAATATGTTAATAAATATGAAAGTTTGATTACTATACCTCATACATATTCATGATTAAGAGCTGAATTCTCATTGGTTTATTCAACATCTCGTGCCAGCTTTTGATTTTGCTGTATTAAAACCAAGTGCGCACGCGAGTATTCATACAGGGTTTTTGAAGCAATCGTGGAAACATTGGGTGTATTATCTAAGTTGAAAGTTTGATTACTATACCTTATACATATTCATGACTGAGAGCCAAATTCTCATTGGTCCATTCAACATCATGTGCCAGCTGTTGATTTTGCTGTTTTAATACCAAGTGCGCAAGTGGGTGTTCATGCAGGCTTTTTTAAGCAATCGTGGAAACATTGGGTGTATTACGGTACACGCATCGCCTTACATGGAGCTAAACATTTACAAAGTACAACAGCTGTACTGTGAACACAGAGAAAAGACTTTCCCAGTTTTGTTCTATTGTTCGATGTTGTGAACAACTACGAAGTGAGCTAGGGAGGTTTTATTCACCTGCATTCTCGTGGAAATGTTTCTGCTTTTGAAAGATGAAAATTGTTTGAACAGAAATGAATCTCTGTTCAAACAATTTTCATCTTTCAAAAGCAGAAACAAAAATAGACACCACTTTATTTTGATCTACCAGGCTATCAATAACGTTAACTAGACTTTCTCTATGACAAGGTTGGCCATTTAATTTCCCCTAATTACGTAATTCAAAAATTCGGCTCTGTCACTGTCTGCTCTGGATCCCTGGTGGTACCCGTGCTGAATAGGAATGCTGTCAGGCTGCCCGTGTCCGAGAAAATTGCAGACATTGTATACAGAGATACAACACATGCATACACACTCACGTTTGTTTATGGTGTAAATCAAAGATTTATTTTGCTCCTCCCTGCAATTTACTTTTGTTCATACTTAAACAATTTCCGACAGCTCTAATTGGTTTTGTACATGAATTTCAATCGAGGACGTCCTTGATTATACACCTAACCCTGATTCACTGACATGGTGTCAGGGATGTGTCCTTGTTTTACACCATAAACAGACCCACACACACACGTTTGTTTATGGTGTAAATCGAGGAGTTTCTTTTGTTCCTCTCGATAATTTCCTTTGCTTGTACTCTAACTTTTTCCGACGGCTTTCATTGGTTTTGTACACCAATCTCAATCGAGGATGTCCTCGATTCTAACCCTAACCCCAATTCACCTTCGTGTCGCCAGGCATGTGTCCTCCATTTACACCATAAACAAACGCATACGTGTACATGCACTTAAATACGTAGAGATACAGAGGTTTGCTCATTTGTGTGTTAGATTATACGGTACACAGCCCAACTATCCAACTTCTAACAAATCACAAAAACTGCTTTAACTCTGTATTACCAAACGTACTTTTACTGGCCTCCTATACTTTTCTCTTCAAATGTAATCACGTTGTTACAGAAATAACCTACATGTACCGGTACTTTTTACATGTACAAAAATATTCTATTTTATTGTTTGCAGCTTCAGTGGAGCAAAAGACCCAACCCTTATAGGAAGACAAAGCAAAACCACAGATACACAACTAATTCTCAGAACAATTTTCTGTACACAAGCAAAACCATTTAGGCAACAAATGTGAATGTTTCATATCAAACAGCTCGTTGACATCATTTGGCCTAATTTCTTCTCAGTTACCCTCACTTCTCCCTGTACAACTGTCTGCCCTACACACCCCTGCCTCCCCTCATGACATGCACCTGTAGTCTCCCTGACAGTAATGTGTTTGACCAACAACCGCTTTGATTTGTTCCCTTGTTTCATTATAGGGCCACTAGCTTGGCTCACATTGTTTATGCAGCCCAGGTAGTTTGTAATTGATAGAGTGATATTCCCAGTTTTAGATTACTCAGGTTTGGGGGGCGTTGTGTTCTTTCATGACTGTCACTGGCTGTCATTTATGTCTGAGGAAAAACAGGTGTCGGTCAATGTCAAAGTGAAAGTTCTGATATTATGATCAATTTTACTCCACCAATAACCCAGTATTGGAGACGGTGATAGCTGTTAGATGTTTTATGTTCTCTCCTGATATGATACTAGTATTTACATGTGACTGTGCATTGGCTAAAAACTTGATTTATCCTAGGTGATAAGGCACCCTTGCAGCTACAGAAGTATAAATTCCTGAAGTCTGAGCATTGCCAAATTTGTCCCATTGAAGTTGCCTGGTTATTTTTAAAGCTGCCCATTTTCCACATTTTTCCTGTCATTTTAATACAAAAAATGTTTAATAAAATGCAGAGTCTAATATATTTATTTATTGTCAGTAAATGTTGATACCGGTAGCAATATATTTTGGATTGTTTACTGTAATTCATGATTATGAGGATGTGACAGTTCACCCATTCCCATTGGTCAGGAACCCATCATATACCGGTAGATCATGGGGTACATGTACAATGTAAAACCACTGTTTATATACCAGTCAGAGATAGGAAAGACTACTGGTACAGTAGTAGGATGCCAGACCCAGTATCCGGCATTCTGCACCATGCACACAGTATGTGTCACAAACACTGACTAAAACGGGGTGGTTGAAAACCGCTGATATTTTTCAAACCCAAGCTTTGTCTCTGTCTTTGGCTTCATTCATGCAGTTTGGCAATGGTAATGGAGACAAAGACGGAGCCTTTAGAAGCTGGGGTTTGGAAAACAGCTCAAATCTCTATATAAAGAGATGCTGAGCCATAGCCACAGAGTAAAATGGTCTCAGAAAATCATTCAAACTTTGACAATTAAAACAAAATTATGACTTTGATTGAAAAGATAATAGACCTCATTTGTTTGCTTTGGCTCTGGCCATTATCTGTGGTCAGGCTCCTACCCTGTTCTACAATACGTTTGTAACTTCTCCATCAGACTTTTATCTCCTAGTTATATGTGGGATACCACATCATTTGCAGATATCGACAAAATGTACTACCGTGTACTAATTATTAAGAACTATCTTATTTATTTGAAAGTAAATAATAATTCTAGGCATCCAGCAAAATTATTGCGCTAGATATCCTGTAATTGTTCCGAACATTTTAATAAAAACAAATAAAAAATCACAATCAGTGGACGACGATTGCGAAAAAGAAAAACAACTTCCCGAAGCAGGTTAAAAACCAACGCTTTTTTTCTTGCTTTTTTCTATTCATCCATGATTATAAAACTTGAGACAGGTCAGTTAAACAATATTTACCGGTACTATCAAATACAACCCCTCAAATCCACCCATTCATGATAATTCAAGCAATTACCAATGGTGTATTTTAAACAAACGATAAAATATGCCCAGCCAGTTTAAACATTGTCCCCGGTATCACAATAAATTTGACCTTTTTGTTGGTCGAAACCCCAAATTGCATACACAATACTACCAACGTGTCTATTAATAGACCAAAATTCGATCTGCACCTTATCACGCCACATCGGGCAGGGGGTAGGCCTACTGTGGAACTGGCACGTCAATCTCATATGGTCATGTGCCTGAGATACATATTATTAAAACAGCTGGAGGAGGGGGGTTACCCAAAACACAAGGGGAAAATTGTTTTATTACCGAATTATTAAGAAATATCTAACTTATTTGAAAGTAATTAATGATTCCAGGCATCCAGCAAAATGATTGCGCTAGATATCCTATAATTTTTCCCAATCGCCGGACGACAATCACGGAAAAACACCGGTTGAAAACGAACGCCGTTTTCTTGCTTTCCTCGTCATGCATAATTGTAAAACGTTGAACAGGTCAGTTAAAGAATATTTGCTATAAAAATCAACCCCCCAAATCCACTCGGCATTTGTGATAATTCAAGCAATCACCAATGGTGTATGCTACCTTTTAAAACTGGCCAACCACATATTTATTCCCCTATTTTAACTATATGTGACCTGCATGCTCCAGGAAAAGGTGACATAAGTCGCAAAAACTAAAAATAGAGTTACAATGTACATGTATGTGTACATGATTGAAAAGTCCAGGATATAAGCTTCCATTTGGTACATAGCCCCTCCCGTTCTGTTGATATAACGTTTTTGCATATTAATGGTTCCATGAAATTCAAAATACACAATTGAGAAAACAGGCTTCGAAACACATGACAAAACTAAGAAAATACATTGAAACCATGCACTCTTAAAAGGTTTTGTTTCACTTTATTTATCAAATTTCAGCTTTTTGTTAATTAAATCTGAAACTTTGGATATTCAAGATGTCATTTAAGACAACAAATGAAAATAAAATGTTGACAAAAATATTTACCCTATTAACTTACATGTAACAGGCCATATTACTCATAAATGCATAGCGCGACTTATGTCACCTTTTCCTAGAGCGGGTCACACGACACCAGGCTGAGTAAGATATGTAATGGTATCGACCTAATCTATTTAACCCCTTCTTTTCCATTAAAATCTCAATGACCTTAAATTAACCAATTCAACATTGTACAAAATGTCTTGATATTCCAAATATTCGCACAATTATAGTCCTTTGTCCGATGGGGCCACATCATAAAAAGTAGCACCCCTATTCAGGGAGTTTGACAGGCGATTGACATGGTGATGACGGTGATAGCCAAATATTTATCCATGTTCACCACCTAGTCCAGCTCTGTTCTCTTTAGTAACCACAGGAATGTTGTCTGTCCCCAGGCTGTGAGGTAGCAACCTATAGACCAGGTGTGAATTGTCTCTTAATTTTCAGGCTTCCAGGTACGATAGTTCTAGACACAATCGTTTTTATTTTGTTGTTATTAAAGGTACCGTAGGATACATTATTGGTAAATGCTTGACTTATCGTGAATGAGTGGATTTTCGGGGTGATATTTTATAGTAAATGTTGTTTAACTGACCTGTTAGAAGTTTTACAATCATGGATGCTGAGAAAAGCAAGAAAAGGCGTTCGTTTTCAACTGGTGTCAGGCAGTGGTTCTTATGTTGTTCTTGTTTTTTCCGCGATCGCCGTCTGGCGTAACAATTACAGGATATCTTACACAATAATTTTGCTGGATGCTTACAAATTAACTTTCAAATAAATAAGATATTTCTTAATAATTAGGTAGTATTTTTTTTTATATCTGCAAATAGTGTATGATACAATTTAGGACAACAAAAAAATGTGAATAATTCCACTGAGTTTTATAGCATTTTCAGGCAAATTTGCAACACAACCTCGAGAATGGTGCGAATACAGCTTGTGTGGTAAACGATTTTTTTTTTCGCTGCTCCGTTCTTTTCAGAAAAACACACTGAACATAATGTAATTCTTTGGAGAAAAAAATACACCATTCACAAGTCGTGAATCAATTACAGGTAGCATCAAGTTCGAGTCATTATAGTTCGAGTCATTATAGTTCAGAGTCATTATGGTCAGAGTCATTATGGTCCGAGTCACGATGGTCCGAGTCACGATGGTCCGAGTCACGATGGTCCGAGTCACGATGGTCCGAGTCACGATGGTCCGAGTCACGATGGTCCGAGTCACGATGGTCCGAGTCACGATGGTCCGAGTCACGATGGCCCGAGTCACGATGGCCCGAGTCACGATGGTCCGAGTCACGATGGTCCGAGTCACGATGGTCCGAGTCACGATGGTCCGAGTCACGATGGTCCGAGTCACGATGGCCCGAGTCATGATGGTCTGAGTCATGATGGTCCGAGTCACGATGGTCAAGTCCAAGTCTAAGTCACCTAAAAAGCAACGCGAGTTTGACTTGAGTGCGAGTCCTACACTCAAGTCTTACCATAGTTCAAAGAGCCAGAGCAGATATCCTACCGTAGCTACCCACCTGATTCTGGTTGACGTTAAGCTCAATGGTCTGCAGCCTGCCCACCCCGTCGGGGATCTCCGCCATCGAATTCCGGGATAGATCCAACATGTCCAGGTGCCGGAGCTCACAGACCTGCAAGGGGAAGCGTTGGAGCTTGTTGCCAGCAAGGGAGAGGGTCTTGAGGGTGGCGAGGCTGGACAGGGAGGAAGGCAGGGTGGTCAGCCTGTTGTTGTTCAACAAAAGGCTCTCTAGCTTCTTTAGATGGCTCAATTCCTCAGGTAGGGATGCTGCAGAGAACACACTGGCAGTTTTAATTATTGTACGTTTGTATTAAAATAAATAAAAAATCTCTCTTTAAAAAAACATTTAAAAGAGAACCTCATTTTAAAAATGAGTCCTCATATGAATGAAATCTGCCTAGCAGTTTTATTTTGTCTGGATAACTATTTACCTGTGCCTACAAAGCACCTCTGTGAATGAGTGGAAAAGTTTTAAATGTTTTTTTTTATTGACTGGCAAGTATTGTGTGAAACACATGCATGCACTTATTACAATTTAAGGTTTGTGTTCAGTTCAGGGAATAAGTATATACAATATGTATGTGGCTACTTGGTTTTAAACAAGTATATGTATATATGTATGGCACATGTATGTATAAAACTTCTCAGATGCCTGGAAGAATTAAAGACAATAGAGATTGTGTACTGTGTGTGACGCAAATTGCACGGTGCCAGTGCAGTTGATTTGTGCAAGAGATGACTATTGACAAGGCGCCGTTCTATATTTTAGGCTGGGAGGTTGGGGGGGCGCTTTACCCTTCACACGCTAACTAAACTTCTAACTTTTGTATGTACTTTTGCAGATATGTACTTTTTATTTTAAGTTTAATTTGGGGCTAGACAAAGGTGTTGGTTTCTTCTTCTTTTATTATTATTATTTTTTTTGGGGGGGAGGGGGCTAAAGCCCCCTAGCCCCCCCCCTCTATTGTCACTGAGATATGTCTAATTTAGAAAACAATTCAAGTTAGCTACGAAAAAGTGTACATTATAATTCTAGGTTGCTATAACATGGCATGCCAACGTCAATTTTGTATGGGTGTATATTGGGACTTTAGAACTATTTATAACTACCATCTTCATTTTGGATTTTTAAAATTGAATTGTCACATATACATGTAATATGGGTTTGCAAAAAAACAAATGTGGGTTGGGGGTTGGGGGGGGGGGGGGGGGGGGGGTTGGTGGAGGAAACTGGAAATTATTGCCAATTATGAATACACGTACCGAACAATTGCATTTTAAACTTAATAGCCAAAAGTTGTCACATTTTCAAAGACTAAAAATGAAAAGAAGTGCACCAGACAAGTTCGACATTGACCCTTTCAATCCTGCTGTCGCCTCTAATTTTGAACAGTGTTTCCTTGAAGTTGGGCAGACTGTCTGAAATGACACTGATTCCAATAACATTTCAGTTGCAACTCCAATCATCTGGAACAACTTAAGTGTGGGAAATAGAGTAGGGAAATAAGGAGTTGGCTCAATCAAAATTGTCAGTGAGGTAGTTTTCTTTTCCTGAAGGATGCCAACATCATTTTTTTAAGATTGGAAAGTGGGGGGGGGGGGGGGGGGGGGGGGTGTTCAGGGTGGGGGAACCTGAACTTTCCATGACAAGAAAGAAGAGATATTTGTATAACCTGTTCCACTTGTTAATCCTAACAATACCCATCCAGTCAGACTCCAACACCAGGTTTTGTTGGAATTTGTTAGGATGGGTACTGCATGGACCCTTATTATTAACTGACAGTCTTTTATGTACACTGTGTTAGGCCAAATAAAAAAAAAAACATGTTTAGCGTCATGCCTTTTTTTTTAAAGGAAGGAGGAGGCCCTTTTTATTTTTTTCAAAATGGCCGCCCGACACATCTCAATTCGAGTCATGTAGTGAACATGTCATACGCTATCTTCCAATTTAAAATTAAAACATGGTTCGCCCACGATTAAAAATCAAAATCCATGTGGGTCGATCATGTATGCACCGTACACGTCACACCCTAGCCTTTCTATTAGAAAAAAAATAAATCCCAGAGCATGTACACAGTGATGCTAGAGTCTAAAATACAATCTTAAAATTTTATTTTTGGCGGCCCCCAAAAAGGAAGCGGGCGGTGACGCTAAACATGATTTTTTTTATTTGGCCTTAGGCCATGGAGGAATGGTTAGGCAAACGTCCAGAATCAGAGTCTAACAATTTGTGAGTGCAATAATGTGACCGGCTCTACAAAAAAGGGTATTAAGTCGCGCTGTGCACTATCATGTAATGGACTACTCATGGATCCTTCTTATTCCTCCATGGACTACTCAACGTTGAGAGGATTTATAAACATTTCATCAAAATGTGATTTACATTTTTTGCCATTAATGACATCTTTAACACCATTATTTTCAGGTTTCATTCAAAGAAATGTTGATTTTGATGATTAAAGTGGAAAACACGCCCATTTTGTGTTCATCGTTCTGTTGTTCTACAACGAAGCCGGCGGGATTATATTTTAACTAAACTCAATTCGAGGCGGATTCAGGCCGGGAAGCACACCCACGCTGCTGACATTTCCAGCTTTGCTCGTGATGTGTTTATTTCCAGCTTTGCTCGTGATGTGTTTATGCGTCATCCGTTTTAAATCTGGGGGAAAACGGCCGTCTCAAGGCAAAACAATGTAAGTTGTGTGCAAATCACATTAGAGTTGAATTGTTTTGCCATGAGACCGCCGCGCGGCGTGGACGGGTTAAATAATGTTGGATTTAACAGTTTGAGGATGGAGCCAGGCAAGGTTCACCACTTAAAACAGTTCAGAAGTGGATCCAGGATTTTCCAAAGAAGGTAGGGCTAGGGTGTTTAAAGGTATTATATACCATTTGCTTTTGCCATAATTTGTGAAAAAGGATGGGTAAGGGGATTCATACATGTATTTTATAGGAAATATTTATTGTGACGCTGAGCTTTTAAAATTGTCAGGTTTATAGGTAGATGCTGGTAAAACCAAGAACAAAAATGACATTATTGTTTGGTTTCTTGACTTCCTTGGAAGTGCCTCCCAAGAGACCACCTTGTGAGCACTATAACACTAACCTCACATCTGGCCAGAGGAAACTCCAGACAACTGACCATTTTCCTGATAAGGTTTCAGCATTAATACGGAACACAAGATTCTTTGAGATTGCACTTTGCAAAGATAAGACTGTCTCTAAGTTATAGCGATTGAGCCTTTCCTTTCATACAAGAGATTACGGTTATCATTGTTACTTTTGGGATGTTAAATCCAGAGGAACTATCCCGGGCAAAGTTGCTTTGATACAATTATATATATTGGAAGTACAAGTACTGATCTAGTACGGAGGCCAGGAGTATTACTGCGACATAACAAAATGTCAATTTTTAGGCCCCTTATTTATAGACTGATATTTTTTTTGTAGACATCAAATCTTGAATGTAAACAGTGCAAAATGTACACTGCGAATTTTGAAAACAAACTTATGGTACATAAGTTGCCGAGGCATAATTCTGTGTATTCTGTGTTAATACCAGGTTTATCAAGAAAGAAATGTGTTTAAAGGTAGGATACACCATTTGCAGATATCGAAAATATTTACTACCGAATTATTAAGAAATATCTTACTCATTTGAAAGTAAATTCTAGGCATCCAGCAAAATGATTGCGCTAGATATCGCTGTAATTATGAATTTATAAAAAATGAATTTTATAAAGAAAAAAGTGCGATCGCCCGACGGCGATCGCGAAAAAACAAAGATGACATAAAAATTACTGCTCGAGGCCGGTCGAAAACGAACGCTCTTTTTTTGGGTGCTTTTCTTGGCATCCATGTTGTAAAACTTCGGACATGTCAGTTAAACGATATTTACCATAAAATACATCCCCCCAAATCTACCCATTCATGATAATTCAATCAAATACCAATGGTGTATCTTACCTTTAAAGGTAGGATATACCATCAAACAAAATTATTAGGAATATCTTACTTATTTGAAAGTAAATAATGATTGTAGGCATCCAGCAAAAGGATTGCGCTGGATATCCTGTAATTGTTCCGAAAAATGTAATTATATAAAAACAAATTACGATTGCCGGACGGCTATTGCAAAAAAAACCTCAAACGACATAACAAACACTGCCTGACGCCGGTTAAAAACGAATGCCGTTTTTCTTGCTTTTCTCAGCATTCATTATTGTAAAACTTCGGACAGGTCAGTTAAACGATATTTATTGCAAAATACAACCCCCCCAAATCCACCAATGATAATCCAAGCAATCACCAAGGGTGTATCCTACAGTACCTTTAATCAATGTCACTGAAATTTTGAAACTTGAATATTTCCACTTTATATATATTCAATAGGTTTGAACATTCAGCCTTTCTTCATCTATGACTACGCTTTGTGTCAACCCTGTTTCAACCAAGCTCCAAAAGATTCACAATTGTATCAACAACTTTGAATAACTTGGTTCGGCAACAAAGATGCAATGATACCCAATCTAATGAGTTTTAAAATGAGGGCACAGAGAGTACTGTGACACTTACTAGACAAAAATAGATTTGGTTTTGAGAAATTGCCAGTAAAAATCACATTTCTTGGACAAGGACGTCAATTCTTTTCGTACATTGCGTTATGGGGACAATCCATAGGGTTTGTGTGCTAGGGAAATCTCTCTAAACTCAAACTCGGAACACTCAAAAATGTTCAACATCACCCTAATACATCTTCGTACCCTAACCCAATTGTATCTATTAACCCCTTTACTGAAGACCCAATGCGCTATGGGGACTCAAGAATGTCCCCACAACTCCGTCTGTTTTTTCCAAACAAAAGAACCTGTACCCACAATTAGGTGGAGGCTATTTATACACAAACATTCCCAAATCTGCAATGAAAGAGTGTACATGTAGTTGCTTTGGAGTTCACTGGTATGATTAACGACTTGGATCAGAGGTTGCCAACACTTTGAATTGAAAAGAGAAGAAAAAAAGGGTCTAAAAACAGCAGGGTCCTTCTTTATAACCAAGTTATCTACTGCCAATGTCAAGGAAACCACAGCTAAAAAGTGAAATATATAAAAGCGACCAGTAATTTATGATAGATGCGTGTACTATTTATGTTTTCCCCTCCCGCTGGGCCAATCCCTGTTGAGTGTCACTAAAGGATGTAGTTGAAGGAACGGACAATGTTGGGCCAAATGTTGGAAAGCTCACTTGCCAAAGAAAAGGTGATACTACGCAGAACAGGAGAGCTCCACATGGGGGGAGGGCGCTTGAAACACGGAGGCCTTGTGTGGTGGAGGTGAAATGAGGTTTATGATAGTTATCTGGTTTGACAAAATGTCCCTTTTGTTTTATGAATCAGGGTCAAGTTACGTGTAGTTGGGTGTGGTTATTTGGGGTTGTGCATCCCAATATCGGGTATTCGAGTAACCGATTCAAGAATATTGAGTACTAGTACCTGAATTAACATATTACTTAGTAATTTCTTGGACAATGAACAAGAAACTATTGTGGATGTCTTAGTGGGGAATTTTCAAAATGAAAACGGGGCTACATGTACGTGGAAAAGGAAACTATTAATGTTTATGATGCCTGCGAAAATGCAGACACTGTAAGGCTATAAAGCTCATTTACTGTACACACTTGAATCTTGGTACCCTGTGGAGACCTGAACACAATGTGGACAATGGAAGTCAAAAGAATTCCACAGGGTAATTTCTATAGATAAATAGGTCTCCACAAGAATTGTTACGAAATAGATTTTTTTTCATTTTACCTAAATTACTCAAAAAATTGAGTTAAGATGTGGGTTAGGCTTAGTGTTTGGGTATATAATATATGGTTTATTGGGTCAAAATTTCAACCCAGGAAATTAATTGTGGTTGACTTTCTAACCATTTTGTACACAAGAACAAAGATGTCTCCACAAAGGATACAAATTTGAGGATGTGTGCACCGATTAATGTGTGGACCTTTACGAACAATATGAAAACCAATTTCTGAGATATAAGTTTTGGGTTTGGCATTCTTAAACGGGTACCTGGGCACAATCAGGTACCATGCTTTTTACAATGCTTTTTTTCAATAAGGTAACGCTATTTTTCAATCGGGTACATGTACATGTACCATCATGTCTTTTTCAATCAGGTACCACGCCTTTTTTCAATCAGGTACCATTCTTGTCTCAATCAGGTACCATGCCTTTTTCAATCAGGTACCATTCTTGTCTCAATCAGGTACCATGCCTTTTTCAATCAGGTACCATGCCTTTTTCAATTGGGTACCCGATTCCCATAGTGCCCGTAAATGCACACTCCTAGTGCTGGTTGTGTACTTGGTATTACGGTGAGTCCACACCTAGCTACTCAAATTGGTACTGGGTACCCTCTAGAAACAGGAAGTTGGGTTGAAGTGGCACCCCCTAGATACAATGAGCCAGAGGGGCTGGAATTGCCACAGCATATTGTTTTAATTCCATCTAATTAAGGCAATCAACTCTGTGCTCAAAGACTTCATCAGTTGATGCATTATATCTTCTACCGGTACAATGAATCTGTATGTGTGTATCCTCGTTGAGACATCTCTTTGTTCTGGTGTACAAATTAGTAAGAAAGTCGAAATAGCACAATTTTCAAAATGCTCCCATTTCAACCACAATTAATTTTGACCCAATATACCCTATATTATACCTTACCCACATCCTAACCCTAGTTTTTGAGTAATTTTAGTAAAATCCAAAAATCTATTTCGTGAAATTCCATGTGGAAGCATATTCACCTATATAAATAACCCTGTGGAGACCTTTTGACTCCCATTGTGTTTAGGTCTCCACAAGATACATACATATGTACCAAATTTTGAAACAATCAATTCACATCTTGCTTCTATTCTAACGTATAACATTAATTATTTATTAAATGTGTCAATTTTGTAATGATTTTCTTCAGTTTGGGTTTTTCAAATTTACTTTAAAAAAAGTACCTGCAAATCAGCCTCTGGTTGCCATATCACTGTTAACAAGTAACAATGGATTTTCATTGTTATTGCACAGTTTTGCTTTTGTTAGATGTTCATAATGGGTGGGTCATTCTGAAATCAGAGGTCTGTTGGTAATTCCCTCCCCCCCTGATACATGTACATGTATTAGAGCAGTAATCGCGTAATCTCAGAAGCACTCTTTTATGAATTCATCCTCCATGAGTGATTATATGAAGCAAATGATCCCTCCCCAACAAATGCAAATTAGTTTACATGTATATGACAAATTACAGGGTAACAAGGACAGGACAAATGTCACATTCGGGACCCTAATTTATAAAATGACCTGTGTGTTCATTTGAAATAATAATCATAACTCCAATTACATTGCCTGTCACTGTAAAAATATAAGCATGTACATGTATAAGATGCAAGTCTATCACAACCAAGCTTGAAGTTGCAATTATAAATATATACATTGACAACACTGATTATACAGGTGTGCACCAATGTTCCCTGAACTCTATGTTCCCTGATCTCTATGTTCCCTGATCTCTATGTTCCCTGATCTCTATGTTCCCTGATCTCTATGTTCCCTGATCTCTATGTTCCCCGATCCCTGTATGTGTATGTTCGCCGATCCTTATGTTCGCCGATCCCTACAGTATGTTCCCCGATCCCTACAGTATGTTCCCCGATCCCTACAGTATGTTCCCCGATCTTTAGGGTTTTTGAACCAGGGAACATACTATCATGTAGGATACGCAAACAATTCATTCTATGAAACATTTTGGTTATACCCACTGCTATTCAGATTCGAACCAACCAACCAACCAACCAACCAACCAACCAACCAACCAACCAACCAGCAGACCCAAGCTAGCTCGACAGTCCAGTGGTAAGACATTTGCATGCACTAGACAGGAGCCAGGTTTGATTTCCAGCCCAGTTACTTTTTCTAATATTCTCCTGGGACAACACTGTGTGTAAGGTGTTTACAACACACGTGGGTGAATCCAATATTGAATTTTACATCACCCCAATGCAAATTCTATCATAAAGGTACGGTACCATAAGATACACCATTGGTAATTGCTTGAATTATCATGACTGGGTGGATTTGGGGGTGTTGTATTTTATAGTAAATATCGTTTAACTGACCTGTCCGAAGTTTTACAATCATGGATGCTAAGAAAAAAAGCAAGAAAACTGTTGGGCAGTTCTTTGTATTTACATGTGTATGTTATTTTTTGCGATTGCCGTCAGAATCATTATTTACTTTCAAATAAGTAAGATATTTCTTAATAATTTGGTAGTAAACATTGTCAATGTCTGCAAATGGTGTTTCCTACTCTTAAAGGGATCATACACGTTTGGTAATTGGAACCCATTGTTTGTTTCAATCCTATATAGTTATAGATATCTGAACATATGAACATATGAACATATGAATCAACATAATCTAATGGACCCCTACCAGTCAGCTTATAGACCCAAACATAGTACTGAATCTGCCCTAATAAAAGTAAAAAATGATATCATGTTTTCCCTTAATTCAAATCAAGTTACCCTCCTAGTATTATTAGATCTTTCAGCTGCATTTGATACAATTGATCATAGTATATTACTTTCGCGTTTGTCATCCAGAATTGGCATAAGAGGGGTTGCACTTGACTGGTTCCATTCATATCTTAAGGGTTGGACCAGTCAGGTTGACATTGCTGGTGAATTGTCAGCTCCATCTATTGCTGATTATGGCTTACCACAGGGCTCTGTCTTTGGTCCACTAGGCTACACTGTTTACACCCTTCCTGTTGGTGATATAGCACAGCACCACCAAATTTCTTATCATATATATGCTGATGATACACAATTATATATATCATTCAACCCTAATGTACCTGGTGAGATGAATCGTGCAATCTCTAAACTTGAAAAATGCATCTCAGACATTAAAACCTGGATGACAGTTAAAGCTTAAATTAAACGATGATAAAACAGAATTCTTTGTCGCTGCTTCCTCCCATAATCTTAAACTTATCCCCGATATTTCCATTGTTATTGGAAACTCTTCTATTCACCCATCTGAATCTGTTAGGAACCTAGGTGTATTATTTGACTCGGCTATGTCCATGTCTTCCCATATATCATATATATTGTAACGCCCGTGCCGGTTGGGCGGTAGAGGGCGCTGGAGCGATTCCACGGTGGTGGGATCACTCCGGTGGCTCCTGCTGGTGCGCCCCGGAAACCCGCCTTTGGATTGCGCAAGCGCCGAACTGGTTCTAGCCAGTTCTGGTACCGCGTGATTGTGTGAGCCTGTTGTCCAGTTTTGGTAGGCGAGAGTCCACAATAAACGGCTGAGAATCACCGGAAATAGAGGAATACTTGCGTCAGGAGTCCTTCTTGTGTGTGTAGTCGACCCCAAGAGAAATCTTCGTTACATTGGTGGCAGCGGTCGGCATACAGAAGGACGGGAAAAGACCAGGTGGAGTGTTCATGTTTTGAGAAAAACACGATAGCACGGCAGCCAACTCGCCCCACGGCGGGAGGGCCGCCCAGGGCCGTGGACGACGGCGCAGCCGGCGGGTCGTTTCACTCGGAGCGTCCGCGGGTTGTGTTCGTCGACGCAACGGGGGCAGAACTGCTCCGCACACAGTGCAATGGAGCGGATCCGTCAACGTTGCCCGCGCTCTCTAAGCCAGTCGGAGCCGCAGGGACAGTCACAAGGGACCGCCACAAGAGGAGTCGGAGGGGCCCGGCCCATGCTGTAGACGGCGGCGCGGCAGACGGCTCGCAACACTCGGAGCGAGCCCGAGCCGTGCCCGTCGGCGCAGCGGGGGCGGGGCCTCGCCGGGACGCCCACGCTCTCTAAGCCAGTCTCAAGAATCAGTCGCAGTCGCAAGAAGCAGTCACAGTCGCGGCCACAGGAGCCAGTCGCAAGAACCAGTCGCAGTCGCAGGCACCAGATACAGGAGCCAGTCGCAGTCGCAGGAGCCAGTCGCTGTCGCGGGAGCCAGCCGCAGTCGCAGTCGCAGGAACCACAGTCGCAGTCGCAAGAGCCAGCCGCAGTCGAAGGCACCAGTCGCAGTCAGAGGAGCCAGTCGCAGTTACATTTGCAGTCAAGTCTTAACATTACCAGGGGTGTGCCGGGGCCAAGGGTGTGCCGGGGCCAGGGGTGTGCCGGGGCCAGGGGTGTGCCGGGGCCAGGGGTGTGCCGACACCAAGGGGTGTGCCGACACCAAGGGGTGTGCCGGGGCCAGGGGTGTGCCGGGGCCAGGGGTGTGCCGGGGCCAGGGGTGTGCCGGGGCCAGGGGTGTGCCGGGGCCAGGGGTGTGCCGGGGCCAGGGGTGTGCCGGGGCCAGGGGTGTGCCGGGGCCAGGGGTGTGCCGGGGCCAGGGGTGTGCCGGGGCCAGGGGTGTGCCGGGGCCAGGGGTGTGCCGGGGCCAGGGGCTTACCCCAACAATTGTTGTAATGCAAATTGTTGTAATGTAAATTGTTGTAATGAAAATTGTTGTAATGAAAATTGTTGTAATGTAAATTGTTGTAATGTAAATTGTTGTGTAATTGTTGGCGTTATGCGTTTTCCGGGGCGGTTGGCCGGGGTGCGGCAGCAGCGCCCATGGTTTTGTTTGGGGGCAAACAAGGTCTTCGTGGGGGGCTGTGTAACGCCCGTGCCGGTTGGGCGGTAGAGGGCGCTGGAGCGATTCCACGGTGGTGGGATCACTCCGGTGGCTCCTGCTGGTGCGCCCCGGAAACCCGCCTTTGGATTGCGCAAGCGCCGAACTGGTTCTAGCCAGTTCTGGTACCGCGTGATTGTGTGAGCCTGTTGTCCAGTTTTGGTAGGCGAGAGTCCACAATAAACGGCTGAGAATCACCGGAAATAGAGGAATACTTGCGTCAGGAGTCCTTCTTGTGTGTGTAGTCGACCCCAAGAGAAATCTTCGTTACAATATCACAAACTGTCAATTACTATCTTCGCAATATATCACGTGCCCGCAAGTTCATGGATGAATCTACATGTCACCACGCTGTTCGTTCATTGGTACTTTCACGGCTTGATTATTGTAATGGTTTGTTATCTTCTGTACCCAATGTACACATACAACGACTGCAGCGGTTACAAAACTGGGCCGCACGTTTAGTTTTTGCTGTCAACCGCAAGCATGATCCCATACCCTTGATGCATTCGCTACACTGGTTACCAATACAACAAAGAATAATGTTCAAGCATTTATTATTTGTCTACAAATCCTTTCATAACCTTGCTCCAGTCTATTTATCAGACTGCTTGTTAAAATATGTTCCAAGAAGAAATAACCTGAGATCTGGAGATGATATCCTACGACTTGAATATTCTAGAACAAGAGTACAGGCCGGTGATAGAACTTTCACTGTATGTGCCTCCCGTGCATGGAACAATCTCCCGATCTCAGTTAGATCTTCTACCTCTGTAAATAACTTCAAAAAATCTTTGAAAACGCATCTTTTTGTATAATTTTCCTACCTTTGTATTATTCTGCAATCATTGTTTCAATTGTTAGTTTTAATGTAACTATTTTATTGTAAGTATATCTAAGTAACATTTTATAATTGTACGCGCTTTGAGCCTTTTGGGAAAAGCGCATTATAAATATTAATGTAATGTAATGTAATGTAATAAAACTAACCTGTAAAAATTTCATTTCAAAAGGTGGTAGCGATTTCGAGATATTGCCGAAAATCTGGAGCGGTTACATGTATGTCCACGCAGGAAGAATAATCTGCATTGGAATACACAGTCTGAGAAACGTCACTGCAGTAACGCTTCTCAGATTCAAATTTTTGGGGATAAAAAGTAATATCTTTTTCCATAACCGCAGTACTTCGAAGTGAACAGTTTCTAAAAATGCATTATGCTATCCAAAGCTGCTGTACTTCTTACCAAGTAAGTTTTTATTGCCATTAATTTTTGGAGTAATTACCAAACGTATACGATCCCTTTAACAATGAGGTTGCAAGTAAGGTCTAAAGTGTGAACAGAAGATAAAGAACAACAAAGGTGTGTCATTTTGAATCAGACTTGAATACAGAATTGAGACCTGTAGATTGCAATAACAATTAGCGAAATAGATTATGCACACAGGTTCTCAGAAATTTTTCCTCATAACTCTGTGATGAATATAATGTTTAGGTTCTAATGGAACTTCTTTTGAGGTGGATTTTTGTTAAACGGAACCCAACGAGTTGCAAACAAGTGCATGCGCACCAACAAAAACCACTTAAAATGTAGGTCAACTTGTACCAGTAGGTCAACTTAACAATTGTGTGGATTTGATAGGATTACTCACCAAAAACCACAACTGAATAGTTTAATGCACTGAATATCAAATTCTGGCCCTGACATTTAACACTCCTAGAGTCCGACAATGGTGCTGGGAGAAATATATTGAGCTCTACTGTATGTCTGACTAAACATTCAGGAGACAATTAAATTTCAATTTGTGACTACTCTATTTCAGGGGGATCAGCCGCAGAGAGTTTGTTTACTTTCAGCCAATTCTCTCTGCCAGTAGAAACACCTGCACTGTAAATCTCATTGGCTGGAGTTTTATCAGCGGGGAATCAATGCTGTCTCCACAAATACTGTTACCGACGGCAATACACGTGTCCTTAGTCACCGGGATGACAAATCCCTCTCGAAAGGACTTATGGAAATAAAAGAAGAAAAAAAAAGGCAAAGTTTGGAATCCCGATTCATGGAGTGTTGGGCATGAAGTATGAAAATATCTACCAGCAGTATAGGCACGTAAGCCTAAGGCAATGGGAGTTTTAACAGGCGCCAAGTGGGGAAGAAAAGACCAATTTAATTAAATAAATTTGAAGTCTAGAGTGGACTTTTTTTAACAGCTGAAAAGGGCTACAAGATTATTGGTATCACTGTATAGCAATCTCTTTGAGTCTGTTTATAAGTACTTGGTATGCTCTAGCTGAATTTCAATAGGAATACTGTGTTTAATTTGCATGCCTTTTAAATGTACATTGTGTACTAAATTTGTTCACCAAACACTTGTAGGGCAGTTGCCCATTGGCTATTTTTTCTCCAATACATGTATAACAACTGGATTTACCAGTAGGTAGCCTTTCAGAATAACAATGCCGCATTCTCGGATTTCATTTCCTCTGCAGTGCATGAAATGCTGGTGTCACTTCAACAAAGTAAATCTTTGGTCCTTGACGCAATTACGAACTAATTTTGCAAGTCACTCTGTAATTTTGTTCTCACGACTATTATATGTACTTCTTGGACTGCAAGCAGTTTGTCGAAGGTCTGCAGAACGCATGATTTGCAGAAATTGAACCACAAGGGTTGGCTACACTCAAGGAGATTTTGTAATCAGTGATTAAATAAAATGTAAATATTTAAAAATACAAGTATACTATGTACCACATGTATGTTAGTGCAAATATGAATGCATGCATGTTTGAACAAAATCTGAAGGAACAAAATCTGAAGGGTCAAAATTGGATAAGTGTTAAAAATGTGCATAAATTGGCAGATTATATGGCAGCAAGTCAATTTGTATGAACACAACCCATCACACTGTTTTTCTATACGCAAGTGAATGCGCATACCCTTATAAGGTGTTTTTGCATGTTGAAAAAGGGACTTGGCAAAGTTTTGTATTTTCACCATAGAGTACAATGTAGCCATCATGCATCCATGGAGCTAGAAAAATGTTCCTACATACCGTAATGTACCGTATCTCCATGTTGCATCAAAGTCCATGCACTATCTCCATTTTCAAGGTCAATGGAAATGTCTGTATAAAACTTTAACTTGTTGCTTGACCTATTAGGGTCAAGCCTATTAGGGTCAAGCCTATTAGGGTCAAGCCTATTAGGGTCAAGCCTATTAGGGTCAAGCCTATTAGGGTCAAGCCTATTAGGGTCAAGCCTATTAGGGTCAAGCCTATTAGGGTCAAGCCTATTAGGGTCAAGCCTGCATGGGCTTCATAAAAAAACAAAGGGCTCCTTTTTACCACTTTTGAGAGCCCTGTGGACGTGCCAAACCACTTGCGTGTACAGTGCGAAGTCCATTATGACTCTTTATTCTGATTGGTTATAGAAGAAACATGGAGAACACTTTTGAAATTGGGGGGGGGGGGGGGGGGGGGACTAGTGCCGATGGGCTGTTGCACTTTTCTATGTTTTTCTTGTGTGGAACCACTGTGTGTTGGGATGAAAAATTTAATGAAACAATAATTTAATGATCAATGATTCCACCAATCAAAAGACTGGATTTGTGTTGAATAATTTTGCTCGGTCCCGCCCCTGCCCATACCGGGTGCTGGGAAACGCTGATGCGCTTTGCGCTCTGATTGGATAGATTCTGTGTGACCTGTGAACTGGAGGTCACCAGTTTTGTGGCTCAGCTGCGCTGCGTGCAATTCGACAAGTCATGGTACGCTACCCAGAATGCTGTGCGTTTCCTTCACATAAATTTGTGAAGCTGCATCATCAGGGCTTCACAGCACCCGGTATGGACGGTAAGACTTAGCGAACTGTATAATATCAGTTAATACTTTCCTACCTACATTGTATAGTCAGTAAACTTTTCCTAAACATAAAACACAGGCACTGAACCTTCACAGCGGGAGCCAATTGCCTGTATATGCTCAAAGTTCCTTGCAGTATACTACATAGTGTACAATGGGACACCCGGTACCCTCATCACTGGTGCCCTCACAGGCTACTGACAACATTTCCTCACTGTTATTGATACCGTTAAGATGAATCTACTTGACACTAAAGTGGGAGGAATAGTACAATGGCTTTTGCCATCTGGGGTTGGACCAGTCTGTAAGCATGATTAATGACTGGACAAATGACAACACAACCTGATGCACAGAATGCATTTGCTTGCCCCAGTTTGGAAACACTTTGATGAGGTAGCATTTTGTATTACATGAACATACACTGTGCATACATGTAGAGTCGCATTTTACATAACGACCAAGGATCCCCTTATTTTTTCTACTTTGCTCCTCTACTGTAACCTAACCCAATTTCCTTATCAGCTTTTTTTGGGGGTTTGGTTTATTTGACATAACACTGAAAAGTATTTCAAGTGTCATTTTTGTTCTGCAAATCGCCCATCACAAGGCCAAGGCCAAGGCCACTCCAGGTGTGGTCTACAGAGGAAAGTGTGGAAGAACCAACCACACACACACACCAAAACAAGACAATCTGATCTCTTCACAGTATGAATAGTGTTAACTAGTCCACTGCAAGGCATTATTAATGCCTCTATCCATATTATGTGTAGAAGTGTCATAACCCAGGCCGGGTTCGAACCCACAACTTGCAGAACTACCGGTACCTGCAGAACTACCCGCAGATCATGAATCCAATGCTCCAGACCAATAGGGCACGGCACTTTCACTATTTGTAATTTAGGTTTTAATATTAACACAATGAATTAAACAAATCCTACACATGTCTGTCTTTCATTTGCACTGTAATCTTTCCATGCAAGCTTGCGGATTTTACTTACCGATATCAATGCAACACTTTTCTAAGAATACTGTACGACACAGGTAATTAACTTTCGCTGAGAGTCACAACTTGACGTCTAAATTGTCCAAATTGAATTAGAGTGAAACTATACCAGTTTTATTCTTGAATTCAGTCCCACCAATGGATTTAAGTGAGGCTTTGCAGGATAAAAATAGTGACATAAAACCACACCCCAATAATTTTGGACTGGATAACAATAATGGTGAACGCTTAGAGATGTCAACAACCATTTGCGTTTTGTGATTGCGTTTTGTGATTGCCAGTTACGCAGTCCCAGCAGGAGTTGGTGCCACCGTGAAGTCTGCAGAGAAAATGGCAATCTCCCGAGCAATTCAAAACCTATTACACTCCTTCCAGAATAGAGTAATTCTATCAAGGTGCCAACTACATGTGGATTGGCCCTTCAAAGTTCAAGATCTCCTTACAAACTCTCCGTTTCTCCATTTCTCCTTGAACTGGTAATCCAAGTTCAAGGATGCTGTAATTGGCAAACCCAATGTGTACTTTCCCCCCTCCCCCTCCATGTAATGTGTCAAATTGATACTGATTTTTATTACACTAGTGATCACTCAGGAATGACATTCTAATCTCCTTTGCATTCCCTTTCTCCGCCAGGGATATAAGAACAATATTTTCTGCCACTCTTAGATCTGAAAAAAACAACAGTAACAGACTTCCAGGTGCCAAAATACACAGTGGATGACAACAAATACTTTAGTTGTGCATCTTCTTGACATAGTTTTCCAAAAAAGAAATATATGATCCTTTATATATGATCCTTTAAGCGAACCTCACACCAACAATTTTTTTATGGACGTCCATGGATGTTTTTTCTACGGCAGCGTTGCGATTTTTTGAGCAAAATCGTGAACACCCGGGAGAAGATTTTGTGGTTACGTTGGTAGTAAGGGTTCTTACAACTTCTTACTGAAGCGTAACGGGGACGTGACGGTAGCGTCACGGTTCACCTCCCGATTCCCTACGGACCCTCGCGATTGTGTACCGGTTGCTTGCGGGTTCCTTCCAGAACCCTACGGAGGAAATATGGTGGTGTTAAGGATATCTCTCTGATTCACAGCGGTTTATTACAGTTTAGTACGGGCTACTACGGCTTCGTTGTGGATATATACGGTGAAGATACGGATGGTTAGGATGACCTTACGGAGTCTTACGGTGGTGTTCGAGTTAGAATTTGCCTATTGCAGACAAGCAGACCCAGGTGAACAAGTGAGGGGAGGACAAAAGTATAAATCAAATTTTTAAATACAGGACCAACAAAAACCACTTTGGAGGACAAAATCAGAATAAAAAAAGACTTTTGCAGACTTTCAGGAGTTTTTGTTGATGCTCGCCTCATAAGCCTCACTTGGCATGTTCCGTACTCACAGCACCAGTGCTCAAACTAAGCTCAAGTTGCAGTACTCCTATAGCACAAGCCATTCAATGTGTTTTTTTACGGTGTGTAATGAGATTTCATTTCTTTAGGAGTTGTGGTACAAAAAAGTAGAAAAAAGTAGAGAAAAAACAGGATTTCTGAGAGAAAAAATGTAGAAGCGTGCAAGGTACATGTACATGTAACAAACAAAAATCAAAAAATTGTAAAAAATAGGAAAAGTCATCTCACTGACTGACTTACAAGTCAGCTCAGATGTACATAGACTGGTAAAATTAGCCGGGCAGTGCTATCATACATATACCGGTACATGTACATGTACATATAGAATTGCCCAGAAAATCTCAATGAATGGCTTAACCAGTTGGCCCAAGAGGACGAATATACCATAAAGTTTTTCCCAGATTCAGAACGGATGACGCATAAAAACATCAAGAACAGGGCCGGAAATGTCTGTCAGCAGCGAGCAAGGCCGAAAATGTAATGGGTGTGCTTACTGGTACCATCAGCCTAAACTCGCCTAGAATCGAGTTTTGTTACAAAAAGTCCTGCGTCTCGGCTCGGTGATGTTTTAAACAAATCCCAGTTAAATATGGCCCACTCTGTAAACCAGATGCACGACTCCTATCAAATTCATTTGCTTTTCAGACTTAATTGGACTGGTGATCTCCGACCAGCTTACTAATTTGCATAGTTTTATTATTGACAACAAGTGTTCTTTTGATAGCAGCTAATACAACGTAAATAAAGGTTACAACATTTCTGTGATTTGCTTCCCCAGAAGCAATAGCACACTGAGATTGAACAATGATTTGATTGATGCAAGAACTACATGTACATGTGTATGAACAAGCAATACACATCAGATACAAAATGAGCCCACAGAGCATACATGTACCAGTAAGTGTACATGCCTGTATGTATCATAACATAGGCAGCCTCAGAATCAACTCAAGCTGTACAGTACATCCTCTATGAGTACATGTACCCTGTACCTACCATACCACCTGCACAGGAGATGTCTGTAGCACCTGTTTCATCACCTGGATGTCTCACAGTGTGGCACCTCCAAGACACCTGCTACCCAGTATAATTAATTGGTTATTGACAAGGACAGCTAGATTGTTGACTTTTTGCAAAGACTTCAAAGAACAGAATACAGTAGATGTCATGTGTTTATAACAGGTAATCCATTTGTATCAATGACATACCATACCTTTCTCTATGGACATACATACATGTACCTGGCTTGATAAGGAGCCTACTTCACACCTATTTAAAGGTAGTATACACCATTTGCAGATATCGAAAAAATTTACTGCCGAATTATTAAGAAATATCTTACTTATTTAAAAGTAAATAATGATTGTAGGCATCCAGCAAAATAAGTGCCCTAGATATCCTGTAATTGTTCCAAAAAATTGAATTGTATAAACCAAAATTCATTCTCGCCGTCCGGCGAGCGCGAAAAAACAAAGATAACATAAGAATAACTGCTCGACTCCGGTGGAAAACAAACGCTGTTTTTCATGCTTTTCTCGGCATCCATGAATGTAAAAATTCGGACAGGTCAGTTAAACGATATTTACTATAAAATACAACCCCCCAAATCCACCCATTCCTGATAATTCAACAAATTACCAATGGTGTATACTACCTTTAACAGGTGTGAATCTCTGCTGTGTGCATTATATGACAAGCAAACATGATCCCAAATTGCAAATCTTTATAGGTGTATCACTTTAAAATGAAAAAGTTGGCTTTTAAAGTTGGATTATAATTGTAACCTTTACCAAGCCGAGGCGCGGGATTATTTTAAACGAAAATCGATCAGAGGCGGGTTCAGGCCGATGGTAATGGGAAGTACACACATTGCATTTCCGGCCTTGCTCATTGCTGACAGACAATTCCAGCCTTGCTCTTGGCGTGTTTATGCGTCATCCATTTTGAATCTCAAGAAAAACTTTGCGCGTATATACGCCCTCCAGCGCGAACTGGTTAAAATCCCCAACGACTAATAAAGGCCCAGTCACACAGGGCCTGCGACCAAGTTACAACCTGTAGCTGTGACCGAAACTTTTTGAAATCGCGTGCAAATCGTAGAAAGAGCGTGCGACTTGTCGCAGAAGTCGTGGGTGAGCAAAATCAGTCGCAGCAAGGTCGATGGTCATGTTCAAAACTTCTGACCTGCGATTCCAAATCGTAAGAGGTCGCAGACAGGTCTTACATGGTCGTACCACCAGTCACGCATGGTCGCACCACCAGTCATGGATGATCGCGGGTCAAGCAGTCGCACAATTGGTCGTGCAACTGGACGTGCCACCTGACGACTAGTGGTGCCACCTGACGACTAGTGGTGCCACCTGACGACTAGTGGTGCCACCTGACGACTGGTGGTGCCACCTGACAATTGGTGGTGTCACCTGACCTCACAATCGTGCGAGCGGTTGCTGATCACCACCACGATTACCTACGATTGATCTTGCTATCGATCTGCTCTAATCGTTGGCGATCGCACGACCACGCGAGCTATCAATCGTACGATGACCTTCCACCAGTCTTAAAGAGCAATTGCAGTATGCGACCGCTAATGGAGATCGTAGCAAACATTGCTGGTTGTTCGTACATCGACCAAATCACCACCAATCGCACGATCCATAAATCGCACGATCCATAAATCGCAACGATCCATAAATCGCAACGATCCATAAATCGCAACGATCCATAAATCGCAACGATCCATAAATCGCAACGATCCATAAATCGCAACGATCCATAAATCGCAACGATCCATAAATCGCAACGATCCATAAATCGTAGCGATCCACAAATCGTAACGATCCACAAATCGTAGCGATCCACAAATCGTAACGATCCACAAATCGTACGATCCACAAATCGTACGACCCATAAATCGTACGAACCACAAATCGCACGATCCACAAATCGCACGATCCACAAATCGTACGATCCACAAATCGTACGATCCACAAATCGTACGAATCACAAATCGCACTAACCACAAATCGCACGATCCACAAATCGCAGGATCCACAAATCGTACGATCCACAAATCGTACGATCCAGTGTGACTGAGGCTTTACTAATAATTACACTGCAATCGGTTTGGACTTTGGTCTCGGCTGATTTGATTTCCCACAACCATTTATGGTCAAAATCAATTAGTTCCAATATATAAATGAAACTCTTTATAGAGCCTACTCACAGTAAAGGTATTTCTCTTTGTCACAGCCGGTGTTGGTACGGTAAGTTCTCATCAAGGCATTTTAAAACGATTGTCTGAGTTTTACAAGACATTTGAGACATTTTTGTGGTTGGGTACATTTCTGGATTGGAAGTGTCAATGGAATGTGAACAAGCTTAATATTAGGTTTGGTGTCAGATTCAATTAGACAGACGTCCTAATATAGACATGTTCAGTACCAGTAGCTCAGCACTTGTTGCTTTTGTGTGAAAAAGGGAGGTTTTGAAAACCTGTGGCTGGATGAGAGATGCACTTTAAAGTAATTTGTGAGGGGTTCTGGCAAAATGAAACGCAACTGGGCAGAGGTTGAAATGTGTTCTCTGGTATTAGAAAATATAATAAAATTCTCCTTACAATGCCATTTGTTGCAAGTTATGGCTGTTTAAAGTTTTAGTTTATCAACATGTCGCAAAAGTAAAATGTTACTTAAAGGTAGGATACACCATTTGCAGATATCAACAATATTTACTACCGAATTATTAAGAAATATCTTACTCAGTTGAAAGTATAGGCATCTAGCAAAATAATTGCGCTAGATATCCTCTAATTATTCCGAAAAATTTAATTTTATAAAGAAAGATTTGCGATCACCGGACGGCGTTCGCGAACAAAAAAGATAACATTTATAAGAATAACTGCTTGCCACCGGTTGAAAACAATTACTGTTTTTTCGTGCTTTTCTTGGCATCCATGGTTGTAAAACTTCAGACAGGTCAGGTAAAGGTAGTATACACCATTTGCAGATATCAAAAATATTTACTACCGAATTATTAAGAAATATCTTACTCAATTGAAAGTAAATAATGATTCTAGGCATCCAGCAAAATGATTGCGCTAGATATCCTGTAATTATTCCGAAAAATAGAATTTTGTAAAGAAAAATTCGCAATCGCCGGACGGCGATCGCGAAAAAACAAAGATAACATAAGAATAACTGCTCGACGCCAGTTGAAAACGAACGCTGTTTTTCGTGCTTTTCTCAGCATCCATGATTGTAAAACTTCGGAAAGGTCAGTTAAACGATATTTACTATTAAATACAACCCCCCAAATCTACCCAATCATGATAATTCAAGCAATTACCAATGGTGTATCCTATCTTTAAACGATATTTACTACGAGATACAACCCCCCAAATCTACCCACTCATGATAATTCAAGCAATTACCAATGGTGTATCCTACATGTACCTTTATAAAGGCCTTTGAAGTTTCAAGTTTTGTACATCTGATGTGGAAAAATGCCAATTGTTTTTTCTAAGAAATGCTTTTATCCCAATACTTACAAAATATTTATTAACAATATAGTTAGTAGGCATACCAAAGATAACAAATATCAATAAGTCTGAAAAAAAAACCACAAAAAAGCAACATTTATTAATTTGCAGTTTTGTCCACTATGCCCTGTGTCCTGTTCCGTTTCATTTTGCCAGAACGCCTCATATTTGGGAACCACATGGCACATTGTTTTATAAAATGAAATTTGTAAATAACCCCAACGAACTAGCCAGCCGACCCCAGCTCACTGGATGGTTGAGTGGTAAGATGTCTGCACCAGAAAGCAGAAAGTTGTGGGTTTGAGTCCTACCCGAGCAATTTCTTTTCTAATAATCTTTCATGACAACACTGTTTATAAAATACATTGGTGAATGGCTGGACAAGGTGATAAACAGAAGCTTAAAGTTGGACTACAACGGAATAATGATAAAGGCTGTGTTGCTGTTTTTGTTCGAGAAATGTATAATGATATCACTAGTATTCAATAAAACTTGTTCCTTCATGCAAAAAAAACCCAAAATTGATCGGCGTTCTACGACCCAGAAAAACTCAGTTTCAGCAAAAGCCCTTAACTCATGAATAATTCATACTTTGTGTGTGACGTACTACCCATGACGATTTACTCGGGTCGATCGTGTGCGTGCATTTTTACCGTACAATGCAATGCGGAATAGTATGGCGTCTTTTGTTTAATCTCGGTTGCTCATGGGTAGTACGTCATCACTTTTCGCTGGTTTACAAGTCCGCTGGTACTATATCGTGGATTTCATTGTGTTTTTCAGTGGATCTTTGCAGGGAACCAGTACAGGGCGGGAAATTTCAAAATCGAAGAATCGAGGTCTAATTTTTTCGGTCAAATTGCAACAAAATTATTTAGAGAAAAACATGACCGTAACAATAAAGTGTTACCTGAACACAACATAAACAAGGTCCGATAATAAATTTAATGTGTGAGTTTTTGTTGTAGTCCATCTTTAAGAGCAAGCAAAAGATAAAGCCCCTCCTCTGTTTACAAAATTGACAAAATGTGTACAAGATCAAGGCTGACCTTGGCCAGCATCCAAGATGGAAGTGGCCTGCTGGGAGGGGATGGCAGTGGGTGTCATAAGGCTTCCTGGGCCTTTTAGCCAGGTGACATGATTAGACACCAGATGTCTTCAGGTGTTTTGTGACAATTCCAAAGGTCGGGGACACAGTTGGAGATTTTGGGAAAGATCCAGACAGAGCAGGCATATGTACAAGTAAAACATCTTAAAGACTCGAAGGCCTTTCACGCTTGAGCCTCAACCCTAAGGGAACCTGGTACTGCCCCTGGGTTGAGTTTTTAAATATTGTTCAACCCTGTGTTTAACCCTGTGTCGTTTAACACTTGCTTCGTGCAAACTGAGTTTTTATTCTTTCTCAGTTACATATCAAGTTGAAACAGGGGCCAGTAGCGTATCCAGCTTTTTGTACCAGAGAGAGCTAACGTCTGAAGTAACCTAAAGGTACATTGTACTGAATAACTAAACAAAGCTACTGAATAATTATGAAATACCTTACTTGACTGTAAGTGAATAACAGTCTCAAGCATAATGTGAAATCACAGCACATTATGTGATGTGGTTTAGTAGAAAGATGGTGGTAAAAAGTAGAATTTTGTATCAATTTTCATTGATTGCCGGCCAGCACTTTAGTTAGTCCAGATCCACATTTTATATTCAATATTCTGACTGGGTGCAAGCCAAGCTCCGTTTTAAACCTGATAATTCTCCGATGTCTATAAATTGTCAAGGAACCAGACAACAAGAACAGCATTTGTTTCTTCAAACTTTAAAACAGCGTCATTGTCACAATATTTTATTTATCACCTACATGTACTGGTACATGTAACCCATCAATTTTTTTTAATTATAGCAAAAGCAAATGGTGTACATGTACATTACATGCCTTTAAAATCAGCTTAAAGGGAAACTCCACCCATAGTTTATAATGGCATAATGATAAAGAGTGTCAATTGCCATTGTGACTTGATTTTTATTTAATTTTTATCGGTTTCGGTAAACATAAACAATCTTGCCAGTTGTGCTTACCGCCATTCGAGCCGCTATTTTGTTCTGGTTTATCGGTACATATGAGATATTGTGACGTACATGTACCGGTAGTGTCTGAACCATCAGTACGCAAAGACCGACCGATAGCGGCCCTGCACACGCAAGGAATGCAAGTGAACCCTTTTGTGTACGGCATAGTGTATACATAATGTGTACTGTACGCGAAAGTTGGCTCAAAATCATACAGAGAAAGACCTGATGCCATAATTACTAGCTCACAGATTTTCTATTTTTCTCAGAAAATACTAAAATAAACGATAGTTTGTGGTGCGTCAAGTCGATATTCTGCACAGAAGTGCAATAGTCGGGCGCCGTACAACATACGTATGCGTAATGTAGTTGATCGCCTCAAGGTAGGACACCAGTGCGAACAACACGCAATAAAGCGATGTGCATTGAGGTGCAGACACTACGTCATAATGTCCCAGATGAGGCGAAAAATTTGAACAATATGGACGCGCCCTTGTACTCCTGAATGGCAAGAAACCGTGAATATAATAGGCGCGTAAGTCGTTCTCGATAACAAATCAAAACAAATTCCCTGCGGAGTCAGTATGTTACCATATATTCTTTTAGACTAGGTAAAATATTATTGAGCTTGGAATTTCCCTTTAAAATCTAATTGTTTTATGTTTTTATGATGCCTTAAATGCGACTAGGGGCAAGGCAGATCAATCAACCCTGGTTCCAACCATTAAATTCTCTCTAAAGTGTGAAAGGAGTTCCCAAAATATCCATGTAGTGGACCTGGGTCCAACACAGAGATTTGGGATTGAGTGATCTACATGTAATAATGAAAGACACGTTTGCTCATGGGCAAGCCACTTGGCAATGCTGTATGAACTCCAAACCCTTTGGTTGAGTGGCTGCAAGACTGGCACCATTCAGGAGATTATGGGATCTGTATCTTTACTGTAAATTCCTGTATGTTTTTTAAGAGCACTTCAAGCATTCTTAATGGTAGCTGAAGATAAACCTACAAAGTACACAAGTTCCTATCTTTATATACCGCTAGTACTTACACCATGACCCCTTCCTCTAAATCTCACTCCCAACCCATTCAACTTTGAGATAACCCTTGAAATATCAGCTAAGATGTCAAAAAGTTCTAACAAAGTGCTATATTACCTGTCGCAGTTATACCAGTGAGTACTTGTATAGATAAATCTATGATAGATTGCAGGTATACTTGTACAAGAGGTGGTTCTTTATCGTTTTAAAGCTAAAGTATTTGCAGCTATCGGAGAAATAACCAACCAAATGTGACCTGTTCCAACGAAACCCGGACAAAGTCGCACAATGTTTTTTATTACAATGTACTCTCAAAGTCATTTAGGGTGGATTTTACCATTTTGAGGTTTTGGGTTTTCCTGAATCACAAACTAATAATCTACGATCTCCCAAAATTTGAACATAATCCATCACCCAGAAGTGTGTTTTATTTATTATTTTGTGAAACAATTGTGTATATATAGATATAATACACTTTTCTGAACTTTAAAGCTGTTTATCTCATAATTACATTGTAGGTTGTCAGGGTTTTATCACTAAATTCTTTCCCCAGGGGAGATACGGTAGGGCGGGGTACATGTAAATGATACATCATTTTAAAGCTGAGAACCTAGAAAACTTGAAAAAAGCAAAAACAAAAAATACTTAACTTTGTCCGGGTTTTCGTTGAGCGGGTCACAAAAAAATAGTGAGGCCATTAAAGGGACACTATGTCCTAGAAGCGCCTAATTGGGCTACGAAACGTGTTTGAACGAAATTATGTTAATTGGAAAGAGCATTTGAAAGTTGGATCATGTATAAACATCCACACATCCATCCTTCATAAACTTGGCATTTTTGTGTTATTCTTGTGTAGAACAAGTTTCGGTGATCACTTTTTTACCCCTAAAACTAGAGCTGTTTGGATGTAGTGATGATTCCAGCCGGAAGGTGTTTGTCTTTTGCAGAGCGCATCACGTGTAAGCAACCACATTAATTTTGTAAGAATTGGTGCTGTGTGTAATTTGTACTTTGAATGTAAATGACAGGAAAAATGTATGCATACTCCGTCATACATGTCCAATGTAAACAACTGTTTTTATTTGTTTGGTCTTTTCTCAGGTTAGAAACCGTATCTTCACATTCTGAACACTTTTGCTGCTTAAAGGTGACGTACATGTAGGATACATCATTGGTAATTGCCTGAATTATCATGATCAGGTGGATTTGGGGGGTTGTATTTTATATCGTTTAACTGGCCTGTCTGAAGTTTTACAATCATGGATGCTGAGGAAAATCAAGAAAAATGGCGTTCGTTTTCAACCGGCGTCAGGCAGTGGTTCTTATGTTGTTCTTGTTTTTTTTCGCGATCACCGTCCGGTGATCGATTATTAGTTTTTTTAAAATTCAATTCCTCAGAACAATTACAGGATATCTAGCGCAATCCTTTTGCTGGATGCCTACAATCATTATTTACTTTCAAATAAGTAAGAAATTTCCTCATAATTCGGTAGTAATTTTTTTTTTTATAGTATCTGCAAATGGTGTATCCTCTACCTATAAAATGAACACAAATTTAAAACAAAAAAAACACACAAATAACAAATAACAAATGGTCTACTCTACTTTAGTATGACAAATATTACAAGTTAAAGATCAAAAATCTGCAGATCATCCGTAATATGAAATTGTAGTATGGAATGGGAAGTAGAAATCTCAGAAGGAATGGATGCCTGCATCAAATAAAAAAAAATTATGTGGATTTGTTTGTGGTGGATTTGTACAAAAATCTAACTGTGATATAGATTTTTTTTTTACCTTACCCAGTCTGTTGTTGTTGACATTGAGGCTCCTCAGCATGTCAAACCCGCCGATCATCTGTGGAAGTGCAGAGATCTTGTTGCTGGATAAATCCAGCATGCGTAGATTCTTGACTAACCTCTGCAGATCAGGCGGAAACTGAGAGGTAAAAATAGAAAACAAAATGATAAATTTGTTTCAGCAGCAAAACTAAAAAACTGTTAAAAATCCTAAATAATAAGAGGAAAACCTCATCAAGGATAGCCTTGAATGCAAGGCTCTGCTGTATGCAAGCAACGTGCCAGCATCGCTGGCTCTGCATATAGCCCGCACGGTGGTACAGTAGTCTTGGTTGCAAGAAGGACTAATCGCAGTATGCAGCCTGTGTAGGCCGCTGATGCGAGCGCCCTAACGTATGCCATAGACCACGCCATTACCTTCGAATAGGTCGTCTTGGCTAACTACCATAATCGATCGAAAAATTCCAAGCAGAATTATGTCGCATTTGCATGTTGCAAATGCGACACAATTCTGCTCGTACTTTTCCCAGCGATTATGTGAGTTAGCCAAGACAACCTACCCGATGGTCATGGCGTGGTCTAATCTTCTACAGCGTACGTTACAGGGCACCCGCATCGGCGGCTACACGCGTTGCATACCACGATTAGGATGTCTTGCAACCAAGCCTAACACCGTGGCTGTATACTGTATGCACCCGGCTGGCCTACGCACCGTGTACCGTTCCACTGTGATGCAAGAATTCAGCCCGTGTGGTTCATCACTACAGCTAGCCTTGATCATTTGGTTTACTTCCGGGCTTTGTGGTTACACATGTATGTTAACGAGAAAGCGCTGCATTCGATTCACGTGATCTGATTGGTCTTTGATTTGAACAGTCAGGTTGAATAACATAGTTTGCCAATTCCAAGTAGCTGATTGGACATTCTGAAATGAAGTGTGACTCAAACAAACAGTCTGTGATCTGTGATTGGTTGTTGAGAAACACATAAAGATTCATAACATTTGAATACTCACTTACATGTATCTCCCCCACATTTGCCTAGGATTTGGGAAGCAAAGTAATAAAAAATATAAAACCCCGAAGTTACAGAAACTTCAAGGCTGTTTTGAGTCACCATAAACGTGTCTATATGTGTTTATGAAAGTTTGTGATAAAAAACATGTATAATAGTCTTTGCATATTGTGCATGATGGGTCAGTGGAACATTTTAAGAAACATTTTTAACTTGCCAACCAAAATATCACATGTTTTTGTACATAACAGTGTCCACGTCAACAAAGCTAATTTTTAGGGGGCTTAGAATTTATTTTCGATTTGTTTGTATCTTATAAATTGCAATGATATCAAGGACAACCTAAATTATTTGCACAGTAAGAGAACTGAGCTTTTAACCAGTTCGCACCGGGATTATTTTAACATCACCGAGCCGAGGGGCGGGATTATTTTTAACGAAACTAGATCCGAAGCGTGTTCAGGCCGATAGTGCCGGGAAGCACACCCACGCATTTCCGGCCTTGCTCGCTGCTGACAGACATTTCCGAACTTGAACTTGGCGTGTTTATGCGTCATCCGTTTTGAATTTGGGGAAAACTTTGCGTTTATATACATCATCCGGCGCGAACTTGTTAAAGGACACCAAGTTATGTACAGAAGATTCCAACTCTAGCTCACTTTATGTGTTCTAGCATACACCTACCGGTAGTTGTGGGTCGAAAGAATTTTCAGAGTTTGAGTTTCGAGAGATTTCCCTTAGCACCCGAACCCTATGGAGTGTCCCCATAACGTAATTTACAAAAATAAAAATTGTACGTGTATCTCTTCTTTCGCAATGTCTTGCTCCAGCAGTGACCTTTTTCACGTTTCTACGGATTATAAACACCTCGACATGAAAATTTGAGGTAATATCTGTTATGACCAATATGACCATTTGTTGGTCATATTGTAACAGAAATGTGTCATGAAACATATCCCTGCACATAAATGCAATTATACTCTGCTAACATCTACAATGTAACTGTTCCGTAAACATGGGTACATTTCAATATTAATCTGATGACAAGCAATTAATGTTTGGGGGGATATTCCCCTGTTTTCAACAAGGGAGTGCCACTGCTAGAGGGTGTCTGCCTTCACAATGCAAGCTGTCTATCTCATCAATCGGCACAAAACCCAACAGTGGAGGTGGTTTCATCACTGACTAGCCAGTGGTTTCACTCCTCAATGGTCACTTCCAGGCATTGGTCAAATGGACTGAGACTCTGTGGTCCGCTCAATTACACTCCGATCCCAACCAGGACCTTGGTTAAATCTTTATGGCGACTCTTTTCGCAGACAACAATCGCAAAAGGCAAACTGGAAGCAACAAAACATTTCCCTGAAATCCCCTAAACTAAGATACAGGCGATAATTAGGACGGATTTCTAAAAGGTGTCACACGTGATTAGGATCATGACAAGCGAGAAGAACTGCCTGTCAATTGGCAAACACATTGAGAGGTGTGGGTTTTGTGGTAGAGGGATCTGTGAGTTGATTGACAAAGTGTAAAAGACCCTCAACACCCAGTCTGTACTGGATTAACTCAGCCCGTTGTGGTTTTATGGTACAAGCGGAAAATTTACTGCTGCAGAATTTATGGCTTCAAACACAATGTCAAATGGCTTATAAATGCACTTTGTATAATGCTTGAGGTGTGGGAAGTTCTTTTGCTGGGGCCAATATCATCAACAGCACAATTAGGTTTAATATCTAGGTCAAATTTCATCTCCTGTGGTCACAGCTTGATTTATATACTTAGTGAATCTGTTAATATTTTGTTTCAACTGCGGCAATAAATCAATCGTAGACAGCTGAATAAAGCAGTAAAGGATTAATTTAAAAACTGTATTCTTCCAGAAAAAAGAAAAGTTCAGATAAGTCTGGCTGTATTTCGATTTCATCTTGTAAACTTTTTCTCTCTCAGATTTACTGAATTTTTTTACTCATAATATGTACATGTACCATATACCAATAAAAAGCAATTTAACATCCTATTTTGCTGTAATTTCTTTTAATCGATGGGAGAGGGGTAGTATTTTATAGCAAGTACCGTAATACAGTGATCCGTTTACAAGTTTTGTAGTCATTTTATGCTGGAAAAAACTACACAAAAAACAAGTTTTTGTAGTCTGGTTCCATGACCCCTAATTCAGACAACACGCAGCCAAAAGGTCCACATTTTTCGGGGTTAATGGTATTTTGATGTAGAAATAACGGTACTGGCACACGAAAATGTTGGCTTAGGCGATAATGTCAACTAAAAAATTCGCAAACCCCATATCAATTCAAATCCTGCATACGGGCCTGTATTATATTGGTGAGATCTTCTGGGATAAAAAGTTGTGTGTTTTAAAAACAAACAAACTGATATCTACATTGTATAAGAGTTAACCTTCCACGAAGTTCTTTCTAACTAGGGAGGCTTTCAAGTAAACCAAACACAATGCATAAAAAATGGCCAATGAACTGATTCCAATGCAGCTGTTTTGTTATGAATTCCTGGAACTAAAACGTACATACAATAATTAGGGCAATTTGAAATCGCTGCAAACACATATCCTGACAAGAACAAAACAAACACTGTGCTTGTTGTGGTTGCATGTAAACATTTACAAATGTTGTATATTATTTTTAATCTCAAACTTTTTTCAGATTTTAACATTCGGCGTTGGCCATAGGACTTGCCTTCATTGCAATGAAATGTACTCAAAGTAAACAACAGGTGTTACAGACACAATTGATTTGGTACTTTTCCTATTTGTAGCACACTAAAATTGGCCCTTGTTGCTGAATTTCAGGAGCCATTATAAGATAACAAGATTCTACACAAATAAAGGCAAACTAATTTTAGGAAGCTTCTCATAAAGTTACATGTATTTATATACAGGCCCGTACGCAGGGGAGGTGCGACAGGTGCGTACGCACCCCCCTAAATTACTAAAATTACATTTTCCGGGGTAAATAATGGTATTTTGATGTAGAAATAATGGTACTGGCACACGAAAATGTACTTGCTTAGGCGATAATGTCAACTAAAAAATTTGCAACCCCCCATATCAATTCAAATCCTGCATACGGGCCTGTATTATATTGGTGAGATCTTCTAGGATAAAAAGTTGTGTGTTTTAAAAACAACCAAACAAACTGATATAGATAAGAGTTAACCTTCCACGAAGTTCATTCTCAGTAGAGAATAGGAGGCATTCAAGTGAACCAAACACAATGCATAAAAAATGGCCAATGAACTGATTCCAATGGAGCTGTTTTGTTATAAATTCCTGGAACTAAACGTACACAATAATTAGGGCAACTTGAAATCCCTGCAAACACATATCCTGACAAGAACAAAACAAACACTTGCGGTTGCATGTAAACATTTACAACCAAAGTTCAGTTTGTTCATTTGCATGGAAGTCGCGCTATCGCAAAGTAATCATCCCACACGCCCAGCTTATAAAACAAGAGGAAGCGGTGAGCCAGCCATGACTTTGACCCAGTTGCGGTGGGACTGATAAGACCCTACATCTGCACAGCCCTTCCAATATCAATCCCATACTTGGCATATTTTTGGGGGACACAAAAAGCAACTTCCTGTCACTGGTATTTATCAAATAGTTTTGGCAGTAGGTCAACTTGTCCCTCAGTCTCAGACAGTCCGGAAAGCTAACGATCCCCAGATAATAATACAAACTCTACAATTAACAATTTAGTCATCTACATGTAAAAGTATGTCTCAAATCTGTGAGGTGTTTTTTCTTTCCAACAATAACAATTTCAACATTAAAGGTAGGATACACCATTGGTAATTGCTTGAATTATCATGAATAGGTAGATTTTGGGGGTTGTATTTTATAGTAAATATCATTGAACTCACCTGCTCGAAGTTATACAATCATGGATGCCGAGAAAAGCACGAAAAACGACGTTCAATTTCAACCGGCGTCGGGCAGTTATTCTTATGTTATCTTTGATTTTTTAAAGGATATCTAGCGCAATCATTTGTTGGATACCTAGAATCATTATTTACTTTCAAATTAGTAAAATAATTCGGTAGTAAATATTTTCGATATCTGCAAATGGTGTATACGACCTTTAAAGTCAAGATACACTATTTGCAGAAATTGAACAAATTGCACTACCGAATTATTAAGAAATATCTTACTTAAATATAAAAGTAAATAATGATTGTAGGCATCCAGCAAAATAATTGCGCTAGATATTGTGTAATTGTTCAGAAAAATTTAATTTTATATATAACAAATTACGATCGCCGTCCGGCAATCGTGCACAAAACAAGAACAACTTATCCAGTTCGCGCCGGAAGACGTATATAAACGCAAATATTTCCCCAGATTCAAAACGGATGACGCATAAACACGCCAAGTTCAAGTTCGGAAATGTATGTCAGCAGCGGGCAAGGCCGGAAATGCGTGGGTGTGCTTCCCGGCACTATCAGCCTGAACACGCTTCGGATTGAGTTTCGTTAAAAATAATCCCGCCCGTGGGCTCGGCGATGTTAAAATAATCCCGGCGCGAACTGGTTAAGAACCACTGCCTCGACGCCGGTTGAAAACTAACGCTGTTTTTTTGCTTTTCTCAGCATCAATGACTGTAAAACTTTAGACAGGTCAGTTAAACGATATTTACTATAAAATACACCCCCCCCCCCCCCCCCAAATCCACCCATTCATGATAGTTCAAGCAATCACCAATGGTGTATCCACCTTTAAACATGTTATCACTTTTTTTAATCAAGCCTTCGTTGTTCATTTTTGGGCTTGATTTGACAAACTACAAAGTACATTGTATAGTATTTAAAAATGGTGCATATTGTTATATTGAACCCTGGTGTAAATGAATTTTCAATTTTTTGTACTCAAGACAAGTGAAAATGAATTCAAAAATCCAAATATCTAGCAACAAATATTGTTTCATTCACTTCCATTAAAAACCTTCCAGTGTATAGACAACTGATAATAAAGGCATTTGGAAAAAAGTGAATGAACATTACAGAGAATATAACTTCTGTTACTACACTTTTACAGTGCAGGTAAAATTAGATTTTCACTACCAATGGCAGCTTAACTATGACTCGCTTGGCTCTACTGGGACACATCATAGGACACGATTAAACATGAACAAAAATGTTCTGAAGTACGTGTATCAGTTCCACTGGGGGTTGGCTATAGCTAGGTACAGACATTTAAAGGTGGTATACAGCATTTGCAGCTATCAAACAAAATATTTACTACCGAATTATTAAGAAATATCTTACTCATTTGAAAGTAAATAATGATTCCAGGCATCCAGCAAAATGATTGCGCTAGATATCCTGTAATTATTCCGAAAAAAAATGAATTTTATAAAGAAAGATTTGCGATCGCCGGATGGCGATCGCAAAAAAACAAAGACAACATAAGAATAACTGCTCGGCGCCAGGTGAAAACAAACGCTGTTTTTAGTGCTTTTCTCGGCATCCATGATTGTAAAACTTCGGACCGGTCAGTTAAACGTTTTTTACTATAAAATACAACCCCCCCCAAATCTACCCATTTATGATAATTCAAGCAATTACCAATGGTGTATCCTACCTTTAAGTTCTAATCTATTTTTGTGTTCCTCTCTAAAATGTGTGCGTGTAGTTCAACAGGTCTGTCTTTCCCTCAATTCCTGTCTGACCAACAGCCTGTCATAAGACTAATCAGTCCATCATGGCTGTTTCCCCCCCACGCCCTCCAGTGCCTCCAGTCATGTTACTTGCACTTTGCCTGGTAATATATTCAATCCTGAGTGTATTTATAAACAAACGTGGGGGCCTGTGATGTTGTTTAGTCCTGCGATAACTTGCTGTGGGAGGTAGTCTTGATTGAAGGCTGGATTTGGATTTTGTTTCCCTCCTAGCATTATTAAATCCAGTCTGAGACATGCACTCTTATTAGGAGTTGAGTTGCAACCAATGGGATTAATCCAAATCCAATCTTAGAAACTTTGGCAGTGTCATCATTCATGAAATTCTGAGAGAATGTACAATGTACATAATTATGAACATGTATACAGGGATCTCAAGGTACAGGGGCAGGGATCTTATCCTTGTTGAGGTACCTCAACCACATGCATAGATACCGGTACCTCAACCGTGTTGAGGTACATGTACGTGTACCTCAACCACATGCAGAGGTACCCCAACCATGTTGAGGTACCTTAACAACATGCAGCTACATTGTAGCATGGAGGAATAAGAAGATTGTAGGTACCTCAACCACATGCATTGTTGAGGTACCTCAACCACATGTATTGTTGAGGTACCTCAACCACATGCACAATTTTGCCTAAATACAATGGTGCGAAATACGGTACCCTCTGGAGACGTGAACACATGGAGACAATGGGAGTGAAAAAAGTCTCCAAAGGGTAATTTCTATAGATGAATAGGTCTCCACTAGGAATTTCACGAATTAGATTTTTAGATTGTACTTTAATTACTCAAAAACTAGGGTTAGGATGTGGGTTAGGGTTAGTGTTTGGGTTAGGGTATAATATAGGGTATATTGGGTCGAAATTTCAACCCAGGAAAATAATTGTGGCTGAAATGGGAGCATTTTTAAAAACGTGCTCGACTTTCTAACCATTTTGTGCACGAGAACAAAGCCATGTCTCCACAGTGATACAAACATGTGAATGAGTGTATCAGGTATACATGTACTAGGATTTTTCTGGGTAGCTCTGCCAAAGTTCCTAAGACCAGATTTGATGACCAAATTTGACAGCCACCTCTATTGCCACCTCTACACACCCTTGCCAGTGACCTTCTCCATCATGAGAGAATTAAAACTCAGGGGAGACCTTGGCACACTTGTAATATCATTATGGTTTACCACATGCACACTGAGCAACAACCTTTTTTTCTGTTGATTTATAGCTTCCTACTGAAATATTGGAATCAGTAATAAAATGCATCTATCTAGGACAGGAAATGCACGGGCCAATTTCATAGAGTTGCTTAAGCATAAAAATTGCCTAAGCACAAAACAATCTTGCTTAGTAAAACCATCTTACTTGCCACAACTCCATGTGATGTATATTATTTGTGATTGGTATTTACCGTAGCTGTTGTTGGCTTAGCATAACGATCACATGGAATTTTGGCCCCTAACTTGATTTAGCAAGCAAGGGTTTTTGTGCTTAAGCAACTGTTTGTGCTTAAGCAGCTCTATGAAATTGGGCCCAGATGGTAACAAGAGGTTTTGGGGAAGCCGGGGAGGGGGCTTAGCCTCAGCGTTTCGGGCGGTGTGTTCTGCCCGTTGTCGGGAGACGTCAGGGTCTCCTCGTGGCGGGCGGGGCGTGTTGTACAGGGCGTTGGGTTTCCTCTGGATCCCTCTGGTTCTTTTCTGAGCCGCGCATCTCACTGGGGAGAGTTGCTGTGGTGTTACTGCGGACTTCTTGTCTTGTTTTCTAGATGGGTTGGATTACTTGGGTGTAGTGTCTGCTGGGGTATATGTATATGCATTTATGCATTTATACATATGTATATGCATTTATTTTAAAAATATTTTAAATTGTTATATGTACATGTATGTGTTTTTGTAATGACTGGGGTGACAATTTTCATGGTTTCATGATGAATAAATGAATTGAATTAAATTGAATTGAATTGAGACTCCAGAAATCAAAAGAAGAATGAAAGCAGAATGGGCAGCCTTCAGCAAGGATATTGTGACAGAGAAGGCAATACCAAATTGTCTAGAAGAAAACTTTCAACCAGTGCGTTTTGCCTTCCTTGACGTGTGGAAGCATGGTCCTTGAGTAAGGAAATAAAAAAAGAAAATTCAACCGCGCCCAAGAAGCATGAACGGATAATGCTTGGATACACAAGAAAAGACCGCAAAACAAATGCTTGGATCAGGGATCAAACAAAAAACAATGACGTTTTATTAACAGCAAAAAGGATAAAATGAAGATGGGCTGGACACCTACATTTTACATGTAGGCAGAAGGTAAGAGATGGAGCAGAATCACCACAGAATGGCAACCTCTTTCTGGAAAAAGAAACAACATGGCAGACCTCAAGCAAAATGGAGAGATAGTCAGCCATATGGGATCAATAGCCTAGCCTGGCAAAGACACACACAGAAAAGACAAACTTTATTGGCTTGAGTTTGGGAGACGCCTTAAACTGACATTTAACTGACCTGTCCAAAATGATGACGAGGATAGACTTGGAGTGTGAATTGGGACACCTTTTAAACACGGCCCACATCCATCATGTTTTTTAAATACTCATGATTTTAATTATTCCAAAATGTAACATTTTTCTTTTCTCTTATTTTTTTTTTTTTTTTGAAAGAACTTATAGAGTTCTTGAAATTTTAACCTTGTATGCCTTAAGTAGTATGGGGTGAAAATCGGAATAACATTTTTTGGAATATGATTACGTCAACTTCAGTGATGCAATGGGTAATTTCAGAGATTTTTTGCACAGGAAATATGAAAATATAGTCTCAACCCGGCGAAAAATCAGAATCTGTATTATACGCACTGAATTATCCGTATTACATGCTCAGTCGGTATTAAAGTGCTAAATATGAATGACTTGAAAGGGCTAAACAAGTTTTTTTTAGCCATGTTGGGGGTTATTTTCATGCTTAAAATCCTCAATCCATCACACTCCTCCAGTTTGTTCAATATGGAGGTATCCTGAATCCTCCAAAACAGGAATCGGATTTTGATTGACTCAGGGTGGTTAGGGTTAAACTACATTGTTAAAAAGCTTGTTTAAAAAGGTGAGTCTTCAGGACTGATTTAAAAACACCAAGACTAGCAGCGTTTCTAACATGAAATGGAAGTTTATTCCAGAGGTATGGGGCACTATATTCAAAGGCTCGGTCCCCAAGAGTATAGCCTTGTCACAACCTACAGGGTAGTTAAGAAAAACACCATCACTAGAACTACGAAGACAGTAACAAGATTGGGACTGTATGTACAGTAAGTACCTTGAGTCTAAATACTTCAGAGTCTGTGACTGTTGACATCATATGCCAGAGGTGATGAACAAGGATAGGAAGAAACAAATCTTTTGCAATGATGACAGAGAAGCCACTTTCTTGTGGACAACACAACTTGCCTCCGAGAAAAAATAAAAAATAAAAAATAAAAAATAAAAATAATAAAAAAATAATAATAATAATTTGCAACCAAAACAACAAACACTAGTGCACTGGTGGTCGGGGATCTGTTTTCATTTCTGTACACAAACAAGTGGGCTTTGGAAGGGCCCGAGCACGAATTGTCCACAGGCTAGGCTAACCAATCCGTGATGTACCGGCACCCGAGTCCCCTGCCTTGTCTAGTTAGAGGTGTCTGTATAAAGCCTTCAAGGCAATGCATGCTGAGATCCGGATCTCAATTTTTACTTTGTTTTGCCCGGCAAAGTGGGTGGTTGGGGTTTGATTCAGGAAGTGAAGTTGACAAAGGTGGTGGGCAGGTTTTGGCTCAAGGATTACTGGCGTGGGGATGGCAATATTGGGTCAAAGCGACCAAAACAACTTTGTACATGTAGGTCTATCTCACTGACTGTCCGACTGACTGACTGACCAACCGACTGACCGACTGTTACATGCGATGTAGACTGGTTTTAAGCCAGCACAGTGCAGTGCTGTCATGTTTATTTATTTATTTAATTATTACATTTCTTTATCCAGGGCGTGCCAAAATACACTGAACAAAAATATAAATGCCCACAAAAATATAAACGCCCCCAAAATGGTTATTTGTCTTGGTTGCGAAACCATCTCTGACAGGAGCAATTCCTCACTGGCAGAGATGGATACAAGTGTTGTTTACAAATCAATTCAAATAACCAGTTTTTGGGCGTTTACAAATGTATGTGGGCGTTTATATTTTTTGTAATGGTTTTCATTGGGGCCCTGCATACATTATTAAATAAAATAACAGTACATACCGGTATAAATAAGACATTTACACAAAATACAAACAGAATATTTACAGACGTACAAGGATATATTTTTTGGGAGGGAAAAAAGAAAAGAGGAAATTCCCATCCGTCTCCAGATTATAGTGGCAACCAAGTTATAACTCCGTAGATCAGCGCAATTGGCATAATATCTAACAGATGATATGTCGGATGATATGTCGGATTATATGATTATGATTATGTACAGTTTCAATGACTGCACCTAAATTCCGGACCATTGTGGAGACCAGCGGCCAATTCCACGAAATGATAAGATGCATCTTAGGAAGGGTTACTAAAACTCGTCGTAGGATCGATTTCACCAAAGTTAAGACGTGTTCAACCCGTCCTAACTTCTTTACAAACGCGGCTGAACTAGTCTTAACCAGTTTGCGCCGAACTTATTTTAACATCACTGAGCAGAGGCGCGGGATTATATTTAATCTGGTTAACCAGTTCGCGCCGGGATTTTTTTGACATCACCGAGCCGAGGCGCATGATTATTTTTAGCGAAACTCGATCCGAGGCTGGTTCAGGCCGATGGTATCGGGAAGCACACCCACGCATTTCCGGCCTTGTTCGTTGCTGACAGACATTTCCGACCTTGCTTGTGACGTGTTTAGGCGTCATTCGTTTTGAATCTGGGAATAACTTTGCATGTGTTCTCCGGCGCAAACTGGTTAACTAAAGATCGGTCTAAGGGTCATCTTATCTTGTTAATTTGTATATCATCTGGAAATCATTGTATCATTGCTATAGAGTTACAGTATATACCGGTAGTTTCGAGGAGTGTAGAATGCTAACTATATGTGTATCTTACATAGCATAATTGTATTTTGTTCTATGTATACATGCGTGTGTAGAAAGTTGGTTTGCACATTTCTTTTTAACACCTACTTTGTCAAGCGATGAAAATAAACATGAAACAGCTCTACATGTATCAAATTGGTAATTTTTAAATCGATCCTGGGACACATCTTAGCCAAGATCAATCTTAAAACAAAGACTTGTCTTAAGTCGAAAGATAAATGTAAGTCGCAAGATAGGATGAGTTTTTGTGAAATTGGTCCCAGATGCATGAAAAGACTTTAAGTAAAAAAGCCATTGTAATTCGCAATTTTGAGTGCTGTGACTAACACACAAATATACAGCTCAGATGCAACCAATTAAGGTTCATGTACGTATGTTAAATTATACTAAATATGTCATTGAAGCCAGGATCTGAATATTAAGGGTACTATAATTGTGAGTCCATCACAAATCAAATGCAAGTCGTCCCAAGCCATTGTGTCTTAAGTAAAATCACGTGGAATTTAACCAGCTCGCGCTGGGATTATTTTAACATCACCGAGCCGAGAGGCAGGATTATTTTTAACGAAACTCGATCCGAAGCGGGTTCAGGCCGCCAGTACCGGGAAACACACCCACGCATTTCCGGCCTTGCTCGCTTCTGAAAGACATTTCTGGCCTTGCTCGTGGCTTGTTTATGCATCATCCGTTTTGAATCTGGGAAAAAATGTGCGTTTATATCCGGCGCGAACTGGTTAAACAAGCTACAATGTACTGTAGTAATTATAACATTTGGCCTCTGGTTTTGCTGAGTCCCGGGTATGGATATGATTGAGGTACTAAATCAAAATATTCTTTCTTGTACATTTTGTAATTTGTTCCCAAAACAGGCCAAAAGCTAGTGGCAGCCTTGTCTAGGCTATTGAATTACCGGTACCTAATATCTAAGAGTTAACTCTATGCACTATGTATTTCTGTCAACTTTATTGATCCGGAAAATTAATTTGGCATTAAGAGTTAATTCTTATTTTATACATTGTGTGGTTTAACTGTCCTTCCATTTCACTAAATTTGTGTCAAAGGGGATTCCTACCCGACAAGCTTTGATTGTAAAAAATTGAAATAAATGTACAAGTAGGCCTAATGACCGGCTCCAGGGAAAAGTGATATAAAATTCATTTGGTACATAGTACAGCTCCACAGCCCCTCCCGTTCCGGTGATATGACGTTTTTGCATATTAATGGTTTTCATGGAATTCAAAATACACAACTGAGAAAACAGGCTTTGAAACACAACCAAACTAAGACAATACATTGGAACCATGCACTCTTATAAGGTTTCGTTTCACTTTATTTATCGAAAATCCAGCTTTTTGTTAATTAAATATAAAACCTTGGATATTAAAAATGTCATTTAAGACAACAATTTAAATCCAAATTTTGACAAAAAAATTCACCCTATTAACTTTAACAGGCCATTACTCATAAATGCATAGCGCGACTTATATCACCTTTTCCTGGAGTGGTCACAATTTATTTTATATCATGCATTCTCTTGTAATTTTTATAAGATGTGGGAAACATAATAAAGAATGAATGAATGAATAAGTGAAAAACAACACAAATTAAAGTCTGCACCAGCTTGTGTGTTATGATTAATATGCTCATTTAAAAACAAACCTATGTAAAATCACAGGAATACATGAGCATGTGTATTAATTTGTGTTAGTAGTATTTTCTCAACAGAGGGCAGCAAACGCATCAAACCATGCTCTAATTTGTTATTTCATACACAGTACCGTTAACTTAAAAAATCACCAAGTTAAAGGGATCGTATACGTTTGGTAATTGGAACCCACTGTTTGTTTCAATCCTATATAATTATAGATATATACCATTAAACTAACCTGTAAAAATTTATTTCAAGAGGTGGTAGCGATTTTGAGATATTGCCGAAATTCTGGAGCGGTTATGTCCACGCAGGAAGAATAATCTGCATTGGAATACACAATCTGAGAAACGCCACTGCAGTAAAGTTTCTCAGATTCAAATTTGTTGGGGATAAAAAGTGATATCTTTTTTCCATAACCGCAGTACTTCGAAGTGAAAGTTTCTAAAAATGTATTATACTATCTAAAGCTGCTGTACTTCCTACCAAGAAAGTTTTTATTTCCATTAATTGTTTGAGTAATTACCAAACGTATACGATTCTTTAAAAACAATTGTCTACTGGTTGTAAAAAACAACCAGTTGAAAAATTATTTGAGTAATGTACAGTACAAGATGAACCCTTTGCAAATTGTATACAACAATTTAATTTTACAATTTTACGTCTGCTAACGCTAGCGCGTTGACATGGTGGGTATCAGTGGTCAGCTAGTCTGGTCTCAAAGTATAGGTTATAATAACAACACATATTGAAAGAGACAGGGTACCATGCATAAGCTAAAACATGGCCCCTAAACATGAACACAAAACGCTGGAAATATCACGAGATTTGGAGCATTTTGACCATTTTTCTCGTTTAAAAGGTATTTATTAAAGGTAATAACAGTGCGAGGACCCGGTTATTACTGCGTGATAATGACCGGGTTGGGGGATGACCGCTGGTAATGGACCTCGCCTTCGGCTCGATCCATTACCAGCGGTCATCCCCCAACCCGGTCATTATCACGAAGTACTAACCGGGTCCTCGCACTGTTATTACCTAAGTACATGTAAATAATGAATGTAGGCATCCAGCAAAATGATTACGCTAGATATCCTATAATTGTTAACAAATTGTATATAAAAAAAATCACAATCGCCGGTCGGTGATCGCGAAAAAAAACAAGAACAACATAAGAACCAATGCCTGACGCCAGTTCAAACAAACACCATTTTTCTTGATTTTCTCGGCATCCATAATTGTAAAACTTCGAACAAGGCAGTTAAACGATATTTACTATAAAGTACAACCCCCCAAAATCCACCTATTCAGGATAATTCAATCAATTACTAATGTTGTTATCTTACTTTTAATTACAATCACATCGTAATACAAAATTCTGATATAACAAACACTTTTGCCATGGGGACAGGTTCCGAGGAATTTTCCAACTCAAAATGTAGCTTCTTCTGCTCCTCCTATGTCTTAATGTCATCAAGCAGTCGTCGTGCTCTCGAGCGGGAATGACATCAATGAATACATCCTGGCCTCCTCGGTCAGAGGCGGCCACTGATGTGACGGAGCAGCCTATTTATAGCGATAGTAACAACGAAAGATCGCTATTTTCTGTAACCACAGCCTTAGTTTCTGGTGGTGGTAATTAGGGAAATTATTTCAATCTTCGTCATATTAATTAGTTAGGCAACCCATAAGCTTTCTGCAGAGGATTTCAAAGAAGAGCTTTGTCCACATTCTATTTCTTCGGTTCAAGAGAAATTCTTTACTGCCCCTGAGCTACCGTACCTCCAGGTATCAACCAGTTCGCGCCGGATGACGTACCGGTATATAAACGCAAAAATTTCCCCAAATTCAAAACGGATGACGCATAAACACACCAAGTTCAAGTTCGAAAATGTATGTCAGAAGCGAGCAAGGCCGGAAATGCGTGGGTGTGCTTTCCGGCACTATCAGCCTGAACCCGCTTCGGATCGAGTTTCGTAAAAAATAATCCCGCCCCTCGGCTCGGTGATGTTAAAATAATCCCGGCGCGAACTGGTTAAGAAGGTGTTTAAGTAGGCCAACTCCAACCGATGAGAAAAATGGCGAACATATCTCAAAATCATGTTTTGTAGGCGGCTTTGCCCCTTTTGATGCTCTTTAGCCGTGTTCGCACTGGACTTTTTGGGGGGAAGGTTTTACTGAGACGATGGTAAAATAAAAAATGGTCAAATGTTACCACTGTTCGCACTTGGACTTTCGACACGGGAAAATTTTACCGAGACCGTGGGAGAAGTAGCCAAGCTGTCATTATAATGACTCGTGAGGGCGCTTTGCGTGACCTTTTTGCATTGACCCCGGTGTACCCATTCGCGATCGCGCGCTTTTTTTCCCGATCAAATCATTGACGCCATGCCATCGTTGTCGTGCTTTCTTTCGTCGTAAGACACGTTGACGTTCTTTATTATCATTTGGAAATGATGTACTGGTAGCACCAATAAAACTTCCGACTTTATCAATAATAATATAATATTGACCAAAGGAACCCCAACTCTACGTAATCTTTTTGCAGAACCACGTGCGAATGTGATCACGATGCGATTTGCAGCGTGCCCGCATGTAAACAATGCAAAGAGCGCATGCGCAGTGCCTTGTATAGCGTGACCTTGCACTGGAGGGCCGGGTAGACGTTTTCCTGGGACGCTTTTACCGAGTCGCGCTGTTCGCACTGGACTTATCGTCTAGGGAAAAGTGACCAGGGACGTTTTCCCGGGCAGCAGTTGGCCGGTAGAAGTACCCACTGGACTCGGGAGAAGTACCTGAGAGGAAAACGTCCTAGGCTGTCCGCACTGGACTTAAAATGGGAAAAGGACCCATCGTCTAGGTATGTTTTATCATTTTAAGTCCAGTGCGAACATGGCTTTTGATGCTTTTGTGGATCCCGAATGTCTAGAGGAAATTTTTAAAAAGTACCAAAATATATTGATAATTCAACAATAACCGCATGGTAACTCTTGGTCTAATTAACTTGTCAACTTGTAATAAGACCAAATTATTGAGGACATTCTCCATCACAAAATTGACTTATTGGCATTGAGAGAAACCTGGTTTAACCAGTTCGCGCCATGATTATTTAACATTCAACGAGCCAAGGCGCGGGATAATTTTTTACGAAACTCGATCCGAGGCGGGTTTAGGCCAATGGTATCAGAAAGCACACCTATAGATGCATTTCCGGCCTTGCTCGCCGCCGACAGACATTTCTGGCCTTGCTCGTGAATCGTGATGTGTTTGCATCATCTGTTTTGAATCACTGACAAACGTTGCGTGTATCTCCTTTGGCGCGAACTGGTTAAATGACACGCCAACATATTTTAAATACACCCAGGTGGACATTATGCATGACAATCAGCACTTGCGGGTTATTGTGCTGTATCGTACCCCACCGTCACAAAAATGACAAGTACGTACATGTACTATTCAGTTCATTCACAAGGAATTCACCCACCTTCTTGATAACCAGGCACTATTTACCGGTACCCTCATTGTTCTGGATGACTTTAACCCTAACTCCCTACACAACAAAGGAAGTTCGGAGGATTTTGAAGGAATTGTATTGTTTAATAACAATGGTGAGGGAGTTAGGGTTAATGTTCGCTGGGATGACAATACACCAGTTGAAACTAAACTTCTCAAAGCAGTTATCCAGCGATTTGACTTACGACAGGTGGTCGAATTTGACACACATAAATCTGGCCACGCCTTTGGTCATTGTTGAGCAACCAGATCCCTGAAAAATTTGACAGCGATCGCAAAAAAAACCAAGAACTACCATACATTAGAACCACTGCCTGACGCCGGTTGAAAACGAACGCCCTTTCTTCTTGCTTTTCTCAGCATCCACAGTTGTAAAACAATTTTTACTATAAAATACAACCACCCAAATTCACCCATTCATGATAATTCAAGCAATAACCAATGGTGTATACAAAAAATAGAAATGTCCGTTCGAGGAACAGAACATATGGCTTTTTCGCAGGTTTTTCATTATTCGTTTCATTTTTTCATTATTTTTTTTCATTTCCTTTTTTATTTCCTTTTTCTTTTCATTTTAATATTTTTTCATTTCATTTTTCATTTCATAAAATAAAAAATTAAAATTGGAAGAAAAAATATTAATTTAATTCTCGTGGTTGATTTTTCAGCAATTTTTAAAGGTGTAAGGGTCTTTTCATTGTAACTTCCAGTCTGTTGATGTCATCAACATTTTCCCCCCTTAATGTGTTTGTAGCATGAAACATACACATCAATTATAAAGTGATTTTAGAAATCTTCGCCAAACGAATCAACTGATTATTAATTTAAACATTTTTCAACCTGCCACCAGAGGGCGCTATAACATATAACATTATATTGCATCATTGGTAACTTCTTGTAAAGTACAACCTAACCAGAGTAAGTTCATCAGTTTCCACTTTTAAATTATAAGGCACATCCAGTTTAGACCATACCGGAAGGGTCAGGTCATTTGGCAGGTATTAAATATAACAAATTAACATTCCTGCAGCTGCAGAAATCAAAATCAGACTTTAAGTTTTTGTTTTAAAGTTGATTTTATATTGATTTTTAGAGATTGCTTGTAATCTGATACTTGATGACGTTATCGTGATGACTTTCTTAACAGAAAGTTGGAGAGCTATCTTAACTTTTTGAAATTGAAGCTGCCACATTTGCAATGCTAGTATCACTCAGTATCACATATTTTCCAACTACACTATACAGCACTAGTTACACAGTTGTCTCAACGGGCGAGTTGTCTCAACGGGCGAGTTGCCTCAACGGGCGAGTTGCCTCAACGGGCGAGTTGCCTCAACGGGCGAGTTGCCTCAACGGGCGAGTTGCCTCAACGGGCGAGTTGCCTCCAACGGGCGAGTTGCCTCCAACGGGCGAGTTGCCTCCAACGGGCGAGTTGCCTCCAACGGGCGAGTTGCCTCCAACGGGCGAGTTGCCTCCAACGGGCGAGTTGCCTCCAACGGGCGAGTTGCCTCCAACGGGCGAGTTGTCTCCAACGGGCGAGTTGTCTCCAACGGGCGAGTTGTCTCCAACGGGCGAGTTGTCTCCAACGGGCGAGTTGTCTCCAACGGGCGAGTTGTCTCCAACGGGCGAGTTGTCTCCAACGGGCGAGTTGTCTCCAACGGGCGAGTTGTCTCCAACGGGCGAGTTGTCTCCAACGGGCGAGTTGTCTCCAACGGGCGAGTTGTCTCCAACGGGCGAGTTGTCTCCAACGGGCGAGTTGTCTCCAACGGGCGAGTTGTCTCCAACGGGCGACTTGTCTCCAACGGGCGACTTGTCTCCAACGGGCGACTTGTCTCCAACGGGCGACTTGTCTCCAACGGGCGACTTGTCTCCAACGGGCGACTTGTCTCCAACGGGCGACTTGTCTCCAACGGGCGACTTGTCTCCAACGGGCGACTTGTCTCCAACGGGCGACTTGTCTCCAACGGGCGACTTGTCTCCAACGGGCGACTTGTCTCCAACGGGCGACTTGTCTCCAACGGGCGACTTGTCTCCAACGGGCGACTTGTCTCCAACGGGCGACTTGTCTCCAACGGGCGACTTGTCTCCAACGGGCGACTTGTCTCCAACGGGCGACTTGTCTCCAACGGGCGACTTGTCTCCAACGGGCGACTTGTCTCCAACGGGCGACTTGTCTCCAACGGGCGACTTGTCTCCAACGGGCGACTTGTCTCCAACGGGCGACTTGTCTCCAACGGGCGACTTGTCTCCAACGGGCGACTTGTCTCCAACGGGCGACTTGTCTCCAACGGGCGACTTGTCTCCAACGGGCGACTTGTCTCCAACGGGCGACTTGTCTCCAACGGGCGACTTGTCTCCAACGGGCGACTTGTCTCCAACGGGCGACTTGTCTCCAACGGGCGACTTGTCTCCAACGGGCGACTTGTCTCCAACGGGCGACTTGTCTCCAACGGGCGACTTGTCTCCAACGGGCGACTTGTCTCCAACGGGCGACTTGTCTCCAACGGGCGACTTGTCTCCAACGGGCGACTTGTCTCCAACGGGCGACTTGTCTCCAACGGGCGACTTGTCTCCAACGGGCGACTTGTCTCCAACGGGCGACTTGTCTCCAACGGGCGACTTGTCTCCAACGGGCGACTTGTCTCCAACGGGCGACTTGTCTCCAACGGGCGACTTGTCTCCAACGGGCGACTTGTCTCCAACGGGCGACTTGTCTCCAACGGGCGACTTGTCTCCAACGGGCGACTTGTCTCCAACGGGCGACTTGTCTCCAACGGGCGACTTGTCTCCAACGGGCGACTTGTCTCCAACGGGCGACTTGTCTCCAACGGGCGACTTGTCTCCAACGGGCGACTTGTCTCCAACGGGCGACTTGTCTCCAACGGGCGACTTGTCTCCAACGGGCGACTTGTCTCCAACGGGCGACTTGTCTCCAACGGGCGACTTGTCTCCAACGGGCGACTTGTCTCCAACGGGCGACTTGTCTCCAACGGGCGACTTGTCTCCAACGGGCGACTTGTCTCCAACGGGCGACTTGTCTCCAACGGGCGACTTGTCTCCAACGGGCGACTTGTCTCCAACGGGCGACTTGTCTCCAACGGGCGACTTGTCTCCAACGGGCGACTTGTCTCCAACGGGCGACTTGTCTCCAACGGGCGACTTGTCTCCAACGGGCGACTTGTCTCCAACGGGCGACTTGTCTCCAACGGGCGACTTGTCTCCAACGGGCGACTTGTCTCCAACGGTCGACTTGTCTCCAACGGTCGACTTGTCTCAACGGTCGACTTGTCTCAACGGTCGACTTGTCTCAACGGTCGACTTGTCTCAACGGTCGACTTGTCTCAACGGTCGACTTGTCTCAACGGTCGACTTGTCTCAACGGTCGACTTGTCTCAACGGTCGACTTGTCTCAACGGGCGACTTGTCTCAACGGGCGACTTGTCTCAACGGGCGACTTGTCTCAACGGGCGACTTGTCTCAACGGGCGACTTGTCTCAACGGGCGACTTGTCTCAACGGGCGACTTGTCTCAACGGGCGACTTGTCTCAACGGGCGACTTGTCTCAACGGGCGACTTGTCTCAACGGCCGACTTGTCTCAACGGGCGACTTGTCTCAACGGGCGACTTGTCTCAACGGGCGACTTGTCTCAACGGGCGACTTGTCTCAACGGGCGACTTGTCTCAACGGGCGACTTGTCTCAACGGGCGACTTGTCTCAACGGGCGACTTGTCTCAACGGGCGACTTGTCTCAACGGGCGACTTGTCTCAACGGGCGACTTGTCTCAACGGGCGACTTGTCTCAACGGGCGACTTGTCTCAACGGGCGACTTGTCTCAACGGGCGACTTGTCTCAACGGGCGACTTGTCTCAACGGGCGACTTGTCTCAACGGGCGACTTGTCTCAACGGGCGACTTGTCTCAACGGTCGACTTGTCTCAACGGTCGACTTGTCTCAACGGTCGACTTGTCTCAACGGTCGACTTGTCTCAACGGTCGACTTGTCTCAACGGTCGACTTGTCTCAACGGTCGACTTGTCTCAACGGTCGACTTGTCTCACCCCCACATGCCCCAATCATAAGTTGTACCTTGCAAAAAATCACCATGATTTATAAGCATTATTCCCCCCATTTTATACCGACCAACCCCCAGGCTGATGGCCTAACAAGGCCACAGGCCTTGCTGGAAAAAAGAAGATGTACATGCTATACCATGGTACTAGCCGGCAAAATACCGTTTATTTTAAATTTAGTCGGTGCCAGTTGTATCCACTTCCCCAAAGCATTTAATATGCACGTGGCTGACATGCATGTCGGAAATACACGTACATTCCGTTCATTTTAAAACAACCACAAATCTTACCTCGGACAAACTCATGTTTGCAAGTTGACAAACGCCAGATTTTTCAGCTCTCTCAATGTGGGGCTTAATTGAACTCTGGCCCATTGTCCCCCGAATTAATTACAAAGCCGTTTTTAGAACAACACGACACTGAGTGAAACAAAAAACGTAAACACGCTGGATCCAACTGCTTGAAGTTGTTTGTTGACATGACACATTGATCTTTTATGGAGATCAATGACATGACATGACATGACACTGGTTCACTGCACTTTTTCATTATTTACATAATCGTCTGCCACGTGCGCGCGTTGTGTATGCAGCAGATTGCAGTTATAACATGGAGATAGGCCTCCATGGATAAGGGTAGTCTACCCAGCTACATGTAAGTATATGATTACTTTAGTTTTGAGCAGTTGAGGCAAAAAAATGTCTGCAGTTTAAAGCTTATTTTTTTATTATATATGGCCGGTCATCTAAGCTGCCACTGACTTTATCATCAGGCCCTGGCCTTGCTTACCAAAAGTAGAATTTATCTGTGTATGTTATTCAATCCATGGTTATTAAAAGTTGCCTAATTAAGCCTGGAGTGGAGAAAGGGGGGGGGGAGGTAGAAGGGGCAGAAGGGGTAGAGGTTATAAAGGGGGGGGGGGTTGTTGAAAAGGGGGGGGGGGGGTTGAAAAGGGGAGGGGGGGGGGGGGGGGGGGGGGGGGGGGGTTGAAAAGGGGAGGGGGGGGGGGTTGAAAAGGGGAGGGTGCGTTGAAAAGGGGAGGGTGCATGGCCTAGAGGAGAGAGGCAACTTGAAATTTGTTATTTGAGATACTTATTGCAAAAAGTTGCATTCAATGTTTCCATGTACTAGACCTAACGTATATGTGTACGACAGCAGTGATGCAGTTATTACACTTGACGCTAGGCCTAGTTCTATATGTTGCAATATTTTGAATCCATTGTCTGAATTAGTGGTGTTTTTTATTGCCGCGCTTCATCTGCTATATAGCGTCGTATAGTTTGAATTGTTGACAGGTTTTTAAAAGTGTACCGGTATAGTATTAGCAAGGCCATTTAAACAAAAAAAGTTGCCTGCACCCCCCATAAAAAAATACCCCTACAACCCCTACGATTTTCCCTTTAAACTTTTTTTGATTTAATCGGAAGTAAAAGTGGAAGAACATTTCTTAACATTTTCATTTTTAACATATCCACAGAGTTTTATGAACAGACCCGAGACCGCCAGGCACTATCATTTGATTGCCATGGCAACATCATCGTCATTCCCTCGTATTCATCATGTATTCCTGACCGGATCCCCAGGTATCAAAAGTATCAATTTTAACTTTCAAATAAAATTTCAACTGTTGAGTTGAGTTGCATCAGTAATTTAATCCTGAATGATCTTTGTCTTCGGGCCAAATATCATAGAGCTGATTAAGCACAAAATATTGCTTAAAGGTAGGATACACCATTTGCAGATACTTAAAGAATTTATTTTCAAGTCTATCACAAGTCCTTCATAGTCTCAAGTCAAGTAACTAGCTGCATGTTCAAATGAACTGTTAACAAAAGCATTCATTTGTAATTGTTTAACCAGTTCGCGCCAGAGGACGTATACACGCAAAGTTTTCGGCAGATTCAAAACGGATGACGCATAAACACCTCACGAGCAAGGCCGGAAAAGTCTGTCAGCAGCGAGCAAGGCCGGAATTTGTGGGTGTGCTTCCCAGTACCATCAGCCTGAACCCGCCTCAGATCAAGTTTTGGTAAAAATAATCCCGCGACTCGGGTCGGTGATGTTAAAATAATTCCGGCGCAAACTGGTTACCTGCGACTAGCTTTATGAGAGGATACTGACTTTTATTACAAATTTAAAAATAAAGTATCACCAGAAAAGCTGTCTAGTTTGTGAAAATTTGAATATTAGTAGTAAAAGTAGTATCTTATGTTCAACATTTAAGTTCAAACTAAACTATCTTATTTCACACTTGTATAGGTGTTGGCAAGACCACGCTAATACACAAAGCCATAGAGCAACTGCGCCAGAGCTCTCTAAACTTGCATGGGTTCTACACAGAAGAGGTGCGAGTTGGCGGTAAAAGGACGGGTTTTGATGTTATTACATTGAGTGGAAACAGAGGACCTCTGGCTGCAGTTGGGTGAGAAAATACAAACAAATCACATTATGCAAACGTCTCAAATTGTTTCAACTTAAAAGTTGGATACACCATTTGCAGATATCGAAACAAATTTAAGATATCGAACAAATTGCACTACCAAATTATTAAGAAATATTTACGTATTTGAAACGAAATTTTGATTCTAGGCATCCAGCAAAATGTTTGCGCTAGATAATCCTATTAAAATCCCAATAATAACGTAAGAATAACTGCTCGATGCCGGTTGAAAACAAATGCTGTTTTTGTGCTTTCCTTGGCATCCATGATTGTAAAACTTCGGACAGGTCAGTTAAATGATATTTACTATAAAATACAACCCCCTAAATCCACCCATTCATGAAAATTCAAGAAATTACCAATGGTGTACCTTTAAACAAGTATTACTTGTACCATTGTTTATCAGCGTGTACAAGTCGACTGAGATTAACTTGATGCAGTAGTTTAAGATCAGCTTGATCCGCTCTCTAGCTGCACAGAAGTTGTACCTATTTATTACCCTAGGAATAGAGGCAATTGTAGTAAAGCATCTTGCTCAAGAACACAAGCAGCATACATGTTAGATCCCTGTCGGGATGTTAGCCCACACACCACCACACAAGATTCATAAAACATAAAAAGTTAGTTTAATTAGTTTGGTCCCTAAAGTGTCAAAAAGATGACTCGTTCCAGAATTGTTTCCTGTGGAGACGTGAACACAATAGGGACAATGGAAATGACTACGTCCCCACAGGATAATTTATGTAGGTGTAAAGATCCCCACAACATTTTTCACAAAATAGATATATGGATTGACTCAAAATTACTCAAACACTGGGGTAAGAATTCGGGTAAGGGTTAGGGTATAATATTGGTTCGAAATTTCAACCCAGGAAATTAATTGTGGTTGAAATACATGTATGAGCATTTTGAAAAAGTTGTAGATTTTTTTCCTCCATTTTGTGTCTCAACAAGGATGCAAAAATGCGAATGTGTGAAGCCATCATTTTCAATAGGAATTATTTTTGAAGTATTTTGCTTCAAATAAAAAACTAATTCACAATAGCTTTGCAATACCCAGATCCCAAATGTGCACCCATTTTCTTGATTTTCTTTCAAAATATAGGAACCTATATTATCCACTAAGTGTTGACATTTCAACACTACAGTTGTAATTATGCACTTTTTAAACAAATTTGAGAAATGTTATGCTTCAATTTAAATATGTACCTAATATTAACTAAAGATTGTAACAGCTAGCTGCAATAAAATAATTATGACTGATTACTATTCGTTTGTTTTTAACTTTTATGGAGCACAATGTAGGTTTGTGTAAAACCAATGGCCTCGTTTGTTGAAAAATATTTTGGGGTTTCTATATTCTGGGCCCATGATAAGACTGTCTGCGATGAATGATCAGTTCGCATGCTTTACTGTTGTGCATTATCTTACCATAACTAGGCATGGAAGAGGACCCACTGTTGGCCAGTATACTGTAGACCTGGTCTCCTTTGAAAGTCTTGCTCTTCCAGAACTCTCCTCAAAGGTTGGTTTCATGAAAAAAATGTCACTGATGATTTTTAAGGAAAAATGTGTAAAGCACACGTATCTACCAGTGTTGGATTATTTGTGAGGCGTTCTTGCAAAATGAGACGGAACTTGGCACAGGGCATAGTGGAGAAAACTGCAAAATAATGAATAATGGGTATTTTGGGGGGATTTATTTGTAATTTTTGTTATGCCTACTAACTATATTTTGTTAAGAAATAGTTTGGAAGTAGTGAAATAAAAGTGTTTTTAATAAAAGCTATTGACATTTTTCCATATCACATGTACAAAACTCAAAACTTCAAAGGCTTTTTTCCTCAACATATTATATTTGTGACATGTTGATAAATGCGAACTTTAAACAGCCATAACTTGTTAACCAGTTCGCGCCGGATGACGTATATAAACGCAAAGTTTTCCCCAAATTCAAAACGGATGACGCATAAACACGCCAAGTTCAAGTTCGGAAATGTCTGTCAGCAGCGAGCAAGGCCGGAAATGCGTGGGTGTGCTTCCTGGCACTATCGGCCTGAACCCGCTTCGGATTGAGTTTCGTTAAAAATAATCCCGCCCCTCGGCTCGGTGATGTTAAAATAATCCCGGCGCGAACTGGTTAATAAAAAGTCTGATTGAAGCACAACAAACAGCACCCTCTAGTACCCTCACTTCAACCTCTGCCCAGTTCAGTCTTATTTTGCCAGAACCCATCACATTTATGGCGTTACCTTTCCATTGAAATCAAAATCAGCCTATTTGGTCAACAAGTTATAGGTGTGGAGGATCGAATATTGGCAGCTACGACCATTTTGGCCAAAACCACTGGTTTGCCGCTAAATCTGTTGCTTTTGCACCCAAAATAACCATTTAAATAAAAACAAATATGAACTAAATAATAATAATAAATAATAATAATATAATAATAATTGGGGAGGCTAATCATCCTTACTTGCAGCTGGTGTGCTGAATTGCGAAGGACGCGGCTACAACGTGGTCGAGTCGCTGGCACGTAAAGGCGCCTATGGCAGCCGGCCACATCGACTCATATATGACTACGGAGCACAGCCTGAGATAGAAAGTGTTTGATTTTTCAGGAGGGAGGAAAACCGGATGATCTGGAGAAAAACCCTTGGGGCACAGGAGAGAACCAACGCACAACTCTACTCACATATGGTCCGGGCTGGGAATCGAACCCGGGCCACATTGGTGAGAGGCAAGCGCTTTACACACAATTAAGCCACCCATTGAAGGGGGTGGGGTGTAATCCATTTTGATACGGAATGTCCCAATAGCAGATGATTTTTCTTTTTTTTGTATCGCAGGAGCGTGGATGGTCTACCTCATCCATCCTCATTATCGACGAAATTGGAAAGATGGAACTTTTCAGTCAGAGTTTCATCAAGGTGGTGCGGAGACTTCTCAGCCAATCAGCATGTCCGATACTCGGTACCATTCCTGTGCCTAAAAGCAAGTCGCTAGGATTGGTTGAAGAGATCCGGAGTAGGAAAGATGTGAAAGTATTCATGGTAAGACTTAATTGTGATGGAATCAACTGTCCAAAGAAATCTACCCAAAAAGGGAGTTTGTTTTCTTGCATAATTTCTGTATTTCACATAAACTAACATTGCAAAGTGTAGTCTACATATAAAGAGTTGCTTTCCAAAATGCACCATTTTGTTAATTTAGGAATCCCGCCATCTTCTGGTTTCTTAACCAGTTCGCGCCGGAGGACGTATATAAATGCAGTTTTCCCCAGATTCAAAACAGATGACGCATAAATGCGCCGCAAGCAAGGCCGGAAATGCATAGGTGTGCGATTGAGATTTGTTTTTTTTAAATACAATTTTTCGAAAAGATTACAGGATATCTAGCACAATTAAGATATTCCTTATTAATTCGGTAGTAAAAATGTTTTCAAGATCTGCAAATGGTGTATCCTACCTTTAAAGTTAATGAATTTTCATAACTTTGCAAGTTTTTCATTTTTTTCTCAGAAGAAATCTAAATATGTGCCGTCAGTTCGAGTTAAAATCTGTACGTTAGTACACAGTTTGTATGATGACTTTGCACAAATATAGGAGTTCCAATATTGTGTGCTTGTACTGAATAGTTTGTGTTTTGTCTTTTCAGGTAACAAAAGAGAACAGAAACAACCTACTACCAGAGATTGTTCAATCTGTGATGCAAGCCAGAGCCCAAATAACGTGAACAGCGACTTAGAGTTAAAGTGCTCCGCTAGCTAGCTGTATGCCTGTAAACAGACCAACTTCAATCATGCATGGTTTGGACACCCAACAAATTATTAAGAGTCCCAAATCTGAATGGAACTTTGAGATAGTGTTTTGGAGAAAATAAAGTTAAGCTAGTTCTGAATTAGTGAAGGAAACATTTTGCGAAATCAAGTGCAACATTCTGAAATTTCTTTTAATCCGGTGTGCGTGTGTTGTACAGTTTTTTTTTAATGAGGCAATTCTTTAAGGGCCTGTCTCAGTTCGGAATTATTACCCTTGTACAGAAGAAGTTCTGCTTTTGCCTCGGACGTGTCTGGAAATTTTTTCATAAACAAGTGCTTGACATACCAATACTTATTGTAGCAAGTTGAATCCTACAATGTCTGCAACTTGTCCCCGATATGAATCGAGAGTTCGAGACTGAGGCCGTGTCTGAAATAACGTCTGCAGCTACAACTACAACTTCACACAAATCTACCGTAGGAGAAGTTGTCTAGCTCAGGCAAAACAAAATGGCGACAGCACTAACATTAATTTTGGAGTAAATGTTTTGGTTTTTTTCAATGGTGGTGCATTGAATTGCAACTAACAAACCGATAAAGGCGTCAATATCATCAGGTATTTCTACCGGCAGTAAACATTGTGCAGACGACAATTGTTGTAAACGCAAATTTAAGCATTGCTTGAGAGCGCAATAATTACTAGCCAAAGGCTCTGTAGTGGCCACGTCTGAATTCCATTTGCTTTAGTGCCTACATAGACGTAGCTCTAGACACTTGTTTTGACACAGTCTAACCTGCTGCATTATTTGAGAATGTAGTCAAGGTACCATACAGCCAATGGAAGGACTGAGATATAAAGCGATATCAACTCTTATTTTGTACAAAACAATTTGTATTTATTCAGCTAGTGAAATTAATGTGTGCCATTCAGAATGGCAAGTTTTTTGCACTGCAAACATTTCATGACATCAAATTTGCTTTGCATTTGCATGGAATATGAACTGGCCTTGAGACAAATATACCGAGGACCCGTTTCACACGGCTGCAAATGAGGAAATTAAATTAAAAAAACTGCTTGGAAAATTTATCATAAATAATGTGTTTACCAATACAAATGCCAGGCTACTGTATCTCCTTTTGAATATCTGGTTTCCTGGGAGCTGTCAGGGTTGATCTTGATGCATATGACCTATTTAGATCATGTATTCATCATTGTATCACTGTGGAGACATGGCTTTGTTCTCGTGTACAAAATTGTTAGAAAGTCGAGCAGGTTTTTTTTAAATGCTCACATTTTTACCCCAATTAATTTCCTGGGTTGAAATTTCGACCCAATATACCCTATATTATACCCTAACCCAAACACTAATCCCAACCCTAGTTTTCGAGTAATTTAAGTACAATCCAAAAGTCTAATTCATGAAATTCCTAGTAGAGACCTATTCATCTATAGAAATTACCCTTTGGAGACCTTTTCACTCCCATTGTCCCCATTGTGTTCACGTCTCCAGAGGGTACCGTATTTCGCACTCGCACGACTGACCTATATACCAAGTTTGAAATTATGTAAAGTCCTAAAGTTATGGTAGGCCGACCATTTCTATTGTTTATAACCATAATGACCTCACCGACCTACATACCAAGTTTGAGCCCATTTAGCTATTGGGTGTAAAATTGAAAGAAAAAAAACATGCATCAAAGGGAAAGGTATTTGTTCCTCAGTGACATGAATGAGTACTTTGTACATGTACTTTCATTGTCACTGAATTTATGTACCCTGGTTTTAAATTACCCGATATTGTTTTTTTTTGGGGGGGTAACTATATAGGCTACTTTGTGGAATTCGAGTATAGTGCCCGACTGGGCACTATACTACAATTATTGACTGGTTACCGAGTGCCCTCGGCAGATTGCCAAGGCTCAAGAAAATGACAAGAGGTCCTATTTCCAAAGGCCTAGTGAAATAAGATCCTCTTCAGGGCCCAATTTCATAGAGCTGCTTAGCAAAATAAATTGCTTAGCACAAAAAGTCTTGCTCATTAGAAACAGGTTACCAGCCAAAATTATACGTGTTTTTCATGCTAAGCAAAAAAACCCAGCTGATTATCAATCCAGAACAATAAAGATCAGGTGAAAATTTGGTCTGTAACCTTGTTTTTGCCAAGGACAAATTGTCATGCTAAGCAAATTGTTGTGCTTAGCAGTTCTATGAAATTGGCCCCGGCCTGGTCACTTATCGGCCTTCGGGGTGCAAAAATGTGCTGTAGTGCCCTCATGGCCAGTCTATATGTGTATAATACAACTGGGACTGAGAATTTGAATAGTTCCTCAGGTTATTGAATCCCTGCATGGTGTGTGCATCCAAGTTGACAATACAGAAAACTAAACATTCTCGTTATATTAAACTTCCTCTAGTGAAAACTCTCAGATATGACAGCACTGTTGCATACATCTGTGCATAATAAACCTATGTACAAAATTATCTAGGTATTTATACAAAATACAAAGGATACACTACTTGCAAAATTACTGGTGGGAAAAATAAAAGTTCTCGAAAAAAAAGGAGATAAATTAATAAATTTACCATTTAAAAAAAGCTGATTTAAGTTCATTCAGCTTTACAAAAACAACAGAATATTTAAAATTGCAGTAATATTGTTATTGATTAATGTTGTGCTGCCCTTGCTTTTGCTGTGTTGAATTCAGCAGTTGAATTGATAAATAAATTACATGTACCACAATAAGAGACTCGGAAAGAATGTAGCATTTCTGCCACCACTTTTTTTTTTTCATCATAATATTGATCATCTTAATCGGTGCAAATTTGGTAAAAGACATGAATCTGGGACTCGGAACCATTTTCAATTTTGTTAGAAATTACTTTGAAAGGGTTCTTCTCCATAGACTTTGTACACAACCACATGGCAATTACGGGATTGTGGCTTCTGACTAGTGCCTCCTGGACAAAGATAATGGAGGATGCAATAAGTCAAGTTCGTAGGCTTTAGCCAGCATTATTTTATGTTCAGACATGCATAATGCTCAATGTTCATTATGCTCAATACCACCCACACTGCTTCTAAATGTCATCGGCACCGACTCAACACATAGCATTGATTGAATGAGGATTTTGGAGGATTGAGGCAGTGGTAACCCATCTACTGAACAAATGCAAGAAATAACCGATGATTTTGGAGGATTGAGGATGAATCCAATTTTTACATACTAGTAATATGAGGATTTTGGAGGATTGAGGATGGTTCCTAGAAAAAGGACTAAAGGGTTAGGCTTAATACGAGCTCTGGTGACATGGTATTTTGGTTGAGCCTCAGGCCCGTACGCAGGATTTTTTATGGGGGGGTGCGAATTTGTACTGATGGGACCAAAAATAGAACCCAAATTGTTTGTGTGCCAGTACTGTTATTTCTACATCAAAATACCATTATTTACCCCGGAAAATGTGAACCCTTTTGGTAATTTGGGGTCGAATTTGTACTGATGGGACCAAAAGAGGGACCAAAATTGTTGGTGTGCCAGTACAGTTATTTTTACATCAAAATACCATTATTTACCCCGGAAAATGTTGACCTTTTGGTAATTTTGGGGGGTGCGTACGGGCCTGAGCCTATTGCCTAGTGTCTGTTTTACATTTAGCGTTTTCGAAAAACAACCTATCAATCGGTGAACCTATTCAATTTAAAGAGACACTGATTGGCGCGGTGATCATGCTCGCTAACACTGCATTGCGGTTTTCACTCAATATTGATAATAATGTGTAGTGCTTATATAGCGCTTTATCACCAACGGTCTCAAAGCGCTTAACATTATTACCCTGGTCTTTGGGCCCATGAAACATTCCAAATACCATCTCAGCTCCCTGGGAAGTATACAGCTCGATGCTGCCATTTCGGCGCAAAGCAGCTAAATCAACCACAATAACCATCTCTGCCCTCTTCTTCATTTACTCCGGGGTGGAGAGAAGCAATGAGTGACAAAGTGCCTTGCCCAAGGGCACACGAACCATAGTCCCAGGCCGGACTCGAACCCACAACCTGTAGCACATCAGTCTTTTGTGTCTTGTGCCACTAAAGTGGCTATTCAAAGACAGTCAATGTACGTTACTCTACATGTACTGTACTTGAACTGATGGTCATTGATGATGACGGCGAGTGAAAAATTGCTTTTTCGCATAAAACAAACTTTCTGATTAGACGAGGAATTTAACCAGTTCGCGCCAGATTCCAAACAGATGACGCATAAACACGTCACAAGCAAGGCCGGGAATGTCTGTCAGCAGCGAGCAATGCCGGAAATGCGTGGGTGTGCTTCCCGGTACCATCGGCCTGAACCCGCCTCGGATCGAATTTCGTTAAAATTAATCCGGCGCCTCGGTGATGTTAAAATAATCCCAGCGCGAACTGGTTAACTAAAGTCCGGAGAACCTCGTATTATTGAGAGTAAATCGATCTGGTATGAATAAAAAGTATCTACGCTCTCCGTGGTCAAGAAAATGATGAATTAGCACTGCAGAAATTAAATAAACCTTTTTGATTTACAATTCATTTGCATACATGTACTTCTTACGATGAATACAGTGAGTGCAGACAAACCAACCACGATGACAAAAACAACGTGGTGTACTGCACATCTTCTTGAGCTCTGACCAAAGATTACACTGTCCCGTATAGCTTATACACGTACTGGATCGTCACTTTAACACCATGATACCGGGGAGCAGCTATGGCCACAGCCTGCTAATCCATCCGGAATGCCGTTGTCAGCTGTACTACACTGTAGAACATGGCCTGTGTCACAGCTACACGCTCCAATCCATTGTGCAGTGCAGGGGTTGGGTAAAAGCTGGCAGAATCGGGAAGGCTTGGTGGATTTCGATGATACATATTGCGGAAAAAGGCCCAGAGTGATAACTGCATTACATAAATCCAAACATGGCGTTTGCATATGCCATTGGTCGTACATCTGGATGTGGCTGTTGATAAAAAATTTAAAAAAACCAGGAATGAAAATGAGAACAGCAGCAAACCTGTTCAGAAATTTAATCTAATCTAATAATCAAATTTCATGTTTCTCGTGCTAATTTCACAAAATATAGTTTAACCTGTTTGCACCGGAGAACGTGTGTATACACGCAACACTTTTCAGAAAATCAAAACGGATGACTGATAAACACGCCACGAGCAACTCTGAGTGAGGCCGGAAATATCTGTCAGCGACCGGACTGCTGTGATCGATGTTCGTCAATGAGGTAATAATGTTCGTGAAAAATAATCCCGCGCCCGAGTCCGGTAAATAAAATATTTAAACAAACGGCATTAACTGGTTAACATAGCTTAGTCATGTTTTAAGAAAAATAAAAATAATGTACACATTTGTGAAACCATTTTGTTGCACACAAGCGTGAGTGTGGTCGTGTTTTACATAACGACCGAGGATACCCTATTGTGTTTCCCTTTGTTCCTGTATTATAACCTAACCCTATATACTTAGCATACACTTTTACACCCGAGGGCAAAATTGAACAGAAGACAAATGCCCGAGGACTAAAAAGGATCTATTTTTCGCCTATTGTGCTTATGTTATTTGGGGGTTATGTACAAGTATTGTAGCTCTTTTATCGTATATTACGACTGAGGATCGAAACAAAGAACAGAACAAAAGAAAAAAAGAATCCTCAAAAGACGGTTTCTCTGTCCGATTTTGGTCATTGATCATTCGGGTAAAGCGCTTCATGTAGGTAATAGGGTTAGGGTTATAGTACAGAAATAAAGGAAAACACAATAGGGGCTCCTCGGTCGTTAAGTGGTTCACGACATGTGGTACATAAACATGCACCCATCTCTACGTTACATGGGCAGAGAACTTGAAAATACTCCCACCATGACAATTCTTTCAACCCAAATTGTTGATTATTATCCCCTTAACCAGTTCGCGCCGAGATTATTTTAACATCACCGAGCCGACGCGTGGAATTATCTTAACAAAACGAGATCAGAGGTGGGTTCAGAGCGATAGTACAGGGAAGCACACCAACGCATTTCCGGCCTTGCTCGCTGCTGACAGACATTTCCGGCCTTGCTCGCTGCTGACAGACATTTCCGGCCTTGCTCGTGGAGTGTTTATGCGTCATCCGTTTTAATCTGGGGAAACTTTGCATTTATATACCTCATCCGTCACGAACTGGTAGGATACACCATTTGCAAATATACAAAAAAATCACTAATGATTTATTCAGAAATACCGATTGTAGGCAACCAGCAAAATGATTGCGCTAGATATCCTGTAATTGTTCCAAAAAATTAATTTTATAAAAAAAAAATCATGATCTCAGGACAGCGATCGCGAAAAAACCCCAAGAACAACATAAGAAGAAACCTTGTGTGGACTTGGCCAAGTCCACAGAAGGTTTCAGATTTGTGTAAAGTGTGGACATCTTATATTTTGTTAATACCAAGTCCACACTAAGATAGCAAGGTTCGTACACACACACACGCAGTCATGTATGGACCGGCAATCGTGGACGGGGCATTGTCCGACCGTCTTCCCTCTTTTGTTTATACTCTAACGTTTTCGTATGATCTCCATAGGATTTGTACACAAGAAAAGATCGTGGACGTTGTGTCAATCGTGGACCCATTGTTTGACTCTCCCAATTCTTTTGTCCGACGACCATGATTGCCGGTCAATACAAACGCACACACACACAAAAACAACAGGCAGTTATAATCAACTTACAGCTGCTTCGTAGGTGGTATACTTTGGCTTCAAATCTGTACCCATCGTAATGAAAGCACCTTTGTTACCCATTGTATCACTGCAAGAAAACAGAAGTTAACAAAGTGTTCTTGACTTGTTGATAAACCTCAAGGCTGAAGTGTAAATGAATCAGCCAATCAGAGAGGGTCTAGGAGGCTTTCAAGCAGACCCAGATGAAAAAGCAGGAGAAAAAGTAGGATCTAAATTTGAAAAAAAAAGCAGGACAAAAGTAGGATTTGGAGGAGTCAAATGAATGTTACATGACCCATGGTAAGTTTCACTGGTGCCCAAATGGTGATGGCTGAGGAACATGCCAATACCAGCAAGATAATCAGACGAGGGCGCAACACCGAACTTAATGTGTTGGCGTGTTCCAAAGCTATTACATGTAGTGTATGTAAAATCCAGGCTCCCACAAACAAAAAAGGCTGTGAACAAAAAAAGGCCAAGTACAAGGAGGCTACAGTGTAGTATACTGGCATTGCCAATGTGGCTTACGCACGGCATAATGCCACAGTATAAACTAGAGTCCATTCTCTGACACAAATTCTGTTCCATGCAGTTTTATGATGTTTCAAAATCAACCTAAAACTTTAACACAGAGAGATACATACAGAGATACAGAATTCTGGCCCGATCAAGAGAAATGAGTCGCATGTTGCTATTGTCTTATAGGCGTACAGGCCAAAACAACGTAAAGGTCAAAAAAAAATTTGTAAATTGAGATTAATGCAGTATTTACTCAATAAACTCTTCAATTCTATATTCCCAAAGTATCTTAGCAGATGTTTGATGAGAAATATATTTTTTGATTGATTTTTAGCACCACTGGAAAACGACATGTGACCCATTTCCCTTGATCAGGCCACAATTTAGGACTTGTAAGTGCCCCCAAAACTTTGTTTTGGCGACAGTAAATCAAAATGGGGATTAACTAACTTACCAATAATTGGGAGCTGAGAAAACCGTTATACATTTGCCATCGTGTGCGACCTCATACCCGTCTGCTTTCACTTCGTGGCTTCGTATAACGTATTCTAGATTATTCAGCTCTAGGAACTGTTTCGTGATGTCTGGGCCGAACTGGATCCCAACCCCACGTTTGCTTGATGCCCTGCCAACCTGAGGCTGGGGATCCGACCATAAAAGCTCACACATGATACCTGTTTAAAATAGGCAAATAAACAATGGTTGATATTCATATCTATGGATTGGATTATATGGATTAGTGATTGTGTCCCTTGGGCAACTGTCACAAGATCTGAAGCATCGAGTAAGTTCGACCAGGAACTAAAGCTCTCACTGGTTTATAGTTAATGACGGTTAATTTCACGTCAGGCCTGCAGGACTAAGTTCCCCAAAATCCAACAAAATGGGGGATGGATTCTGACAGATTTTGGAAAGTTCTAGGGTAAAACGACGAAAATACAAAAAAATGACAAATGTGACCTGCTTTTAAAGGATGCAGCTACAACGTAGTTGAGCCGCTGGCACATAAAGGCGCCTATAGTACAGTATATTATGTCATATTTTTAACCATTGCATTTTGTTTTGCTAAAGAAGGAATTTTTATAATATTTGGATAGATTTTACCTTCCTAAGCGAGAAATCCATTGGTTCCATCTACCATGTCGCAGCCATCTTAGATTTCAAATTAAGTCCAAAATGGCAGCCACACCACACTACACTACACTACTATGGCAGCCGGCCACATCGAATCATATATGACTACAGAGCACAGACTAAATTGAAAGCGTTTTATTTTTCATTTTTTGGTTTGGTTTGGATATCATTAAACAACTCTCCCAGCATACTACGTACCTGTTTCTGGTGGCTGCCTGTCTCGGACTACCTTCCTGATGTCGTCTAACGTCACGTTGTCATCTCTAAACAGCCCCCCGTGCATCACCATCACCTTCTGATTGATGACCTGGGCCAGCGGCAGCCAGTTGTAGACCTCCGTGAAGAGCTCGGCCATCTGTGATGTGTACTTGGCCTTCACCTCACCGTGGAAACCGTACATCTGGTTCATCGTCTCGCTCTCATGGTTACCTACATGGGATGCGATCAAGCAAAATGAGTAGGAAATGGAGAATTCTGATTTTGCGATATGTGAAGCATACTGGCAAAATGAGAAGGAACTGGGCACAGGGCATAGTGGAGAAAAATGCAAAATAATGAATAATGGAATTTAAAAAATATTTTGTATAGATTTATTTATATTTGTAATCTTTTGTATGCTTACTAATTATATTCACTATATTCTGTGAAAAAAGAAGTGGGGAATAAAAGTGTTCTAAATAACAATTTTCTCTTGACAAGTCTATTTACAGTAATTTCACTTTTAAATCAGGTTCACTTCACATCTTTACATCAAATACATGGTGGCAGTGAGTTGCAAGTACATTTACATGTACTTCCTTTTATTCAGTGTTCATAAATTTCTGGCCAGAAACACCAACATGTTAACCTTATCAGGTTTGAGATGTGACCTTTGTGGTGTCACAACATTTCCAGCTGTGCTAAACAGTCTTTCCGATGGCGAACTTATTGCGCATATGCATAGGTAATTCTTGGCGAATTTCAACGTCAGAGGAAAATTTGCATGGGGCCAATTTCATAGAGCTGTTGGGCACAAAAATTTGCTGAGCACCAAAAAGTCTTGCTCAAAAATAACGGGTTGCCAGCCAAAACTTCATGTGCATTTCATGCTAAGCAAAAACCAAATGAATATAAGTCAGAAACAATATGTGTTACCTAAATATTTGTTTTTTAACCCTGTTTTTACACAAGAAAGAATTTTCATGCTAAGCAAATTTGTGTGCTTAACAGCTCTATGAAATTGGCCCCTGATGGTCTTGCCACCATATCAACGGGTTAGTTTCACTGTCAATGACTGGGTAGCCAAGGTATTGTTCAAGTTCATGTCTTGCTCTTTCCTCCGTTGGCATTCCCGTTCGCGATATGAGAGCGAGCCTGATCCCTTGCACAGAAGACTTCCGAGAGTTATTTGCTTTTTGGGCGGCGGTCCTGCTTCCACGGACGGGGATTCTTCGACGTCTCCACCCTCCCCACGTTAAACGGTGCCATCAAGGTCGACGTTTTCACGGATGACTGTGTCCTTTGTGTATTGCAAGTGTTCTTCGACGATATGGTCGCTGCAGTAACGTGGATCAAGGAGTGACGAAATCAGTAGTATATTATGATCGTATTTCTGGTCCATTTTAGCCAGATAGCTCGCTTTATAGTCGTTGTCATTGTAGGCTTCTCCCCTTCTTCGTCAGGCACCAGCACGTTACTGGCAAGGTGTCGCATCATAGGCAGTAGAGACGACACCGTGACGTACTTCTCTCCAGACAGGATATCAGTGAATTCAGCAACTGGTTTTAGTGCGCCATTAACAGCCTCAGTAACCAGGATGTCCTTCCAGGAAGGAAATAGGTGTGCGTGCTGTTTGTCCTCTCCAAGGACACGTCGAATCACTGGTGCTTGCTCGAGGAGACGATCAAGCAACTTTTGCTTCGAACCCGAGCGGGTCGCGCAATCCTGAAAAGGAGAATAATAAGCAAGAATAGACTAATTCAAATTATCATTATTGTATTATTTCCCTCTGATAATACAATTTATACAGCCGCGATGCCCAAATTTAATATTGGAGTTCAAAATAAAAGAAACGCTAACAGAGTGAATTCATTTTATTTGTGCATTGTCGCACAATATACTAATTTAGTGAAATGACAAAATCTGGCTTTGCCTTGTAAAATGGACGGTTCAAATCTCACTCTGTGATTCTGCGACAATGCATTCGATTCAAATTGATATAGATAAATACAATAGCATGGTGTGCATACCTTTACAAGGGAATGAGTTGGCAAATCCAGCTACGTCTGTCCCTTCTTTAAATCACGCTTCTTGAGCCAGCTGTGAGAGGAGCTAGCCACTGTCACGTGACAAACGACGATCGCCCTCCTAGTATTTGGTGCTTCTTTAACTGCATTCGTCTCGGCCAAGAGCAAGTTATGTCCGAAACAGTTCAGCCACGTCCATTCGAGATTTCTAACTGCAGCGACTATGTTAGCCCCGTTGTCCGTTGCGATGCAGCTCGGCTTCTTTACGTCCAGGTCCCACTCACTGTGGCTAGCCTTCAACGCTTCTGAGAGGGTTTCTGCAGTATGGGTTTCTGGCACGAAGACTGTTTGCAGACATCTTGTTTTCAACTCCCATCGTATAAACGGGTCCATCGTATTACTGGACTAAAGGTTTGTTGTTGCCAAAAAGAACTCCATATCTTGAAGGTTGGTCTTTACATCACTTCTGACCTTGTTATAAAGGTACCGGATTGCAGTGTTGGAGAAATACTTCCTCGACGGAAGCTCATATTTTTTAAGCATCTTCTTAACCATCTTCTTTAACATCACCAAGCCAACGCGCAGGATTATTTTTAACGAAACTTTATCCGATGCAGGTTCAGGCCGATAGTACCGGGAAGCACACCCACGCATTGCTCGCTGCTGACAGACATTTTTGGCCTTGCTCATGGCGTGTTTATGCGTCATCCGTTTTGAATCTGGGGGAAAACTTTGCATCGGTGATGGTCAGTTTTGATGGATTTGCTTTGCTACTAGATGCCGATGCCGAGGGCTGTAACTTTGCAAACTCAGCAGGTTGTTTTAATCTGAGATGGCTCGTCAAATTTGAGGTAGTAGTGCCACCTTTGATTGAAACTTTTTTTAAACAAAGGCAGCAGGTTGCTTCGTTTATTGGTCGTTGCTTTTCCAGCTTCATCAACTGCAATACCAAAATGAACCCATACACCAGAACTTGTTTGTTTCTTGGACACAAGACACAGTTGGCCTTCCATCTTCGAACGATTGAAGTATAATGATGGAAAAATTCAGTTAGGAGATAAATTGAAAGAGCCTACCAAAAAACTATCATGGATAATAGCCGATTATCACCTCGGACGGACGTAGCTGCAGCCGCGGCCATGAACAGCACTCAAAGGCAATGTGATACAATAGTGCTACATAATGTAACACTATTGTAGTTTTTCTGTAGAATCTATGCGAGGCCGCCTGAACGCTAAGGCTTTGATGTTGGTCTTTTCAAGAAACTCGGTCGGGTCATCAGTCGCTTGGGGAATCTCGTGTTTACAGTCTGTGAATTTCTATTTTTTGAAACAGCTCTTTGTTGTTGCAAGATCATCTCGATTAGGAAATGCATCGCGATACTTCATCGATACCGCGATTTACCGATATCGCGATTAAAAAAAGATCGACACGATATCATCATCGTTTAACCAGTTCGCGCCGGATGACGTATATAAACGCAAAATTTTTCAAAAATTCAAAACGGATGACGCATAAACACGCCAAGTTCAAGTTCGGAAATGTATGTCAGCAGCGCGCAAGGCCGGAAATGTTTGTATTTAATGCAGTATCATTGCCATAATATGTACCTTGCATCAAAGTTACCTTGCACTAATGTAGTGTACACATGCCACGTTTCAGTGCCATACCTTGCACCAAAGTTACTGATGCTAAGTACTTTGTTCCGTCTTTGTTTTCAATGTGTTGTTTACTCAACATGTCGTAACTTTTGAACCAAAAGTCGTATCAACATGAGGATTTTACCAATTATAGCTTAAAGTGTACCGGTACTTCAAATGAAAATACAAGAAACTTGGATGTTACCGAATGGACTTAAGACTCATTTTGATCGCATCACATATGCACAAGGAAAATAAAAAACTTGTTGTACGCTGTGTACAAGCGAAGTATGGTACATTTGCGATGTCGATAACAAATTCCTTTTCCAGCAAACGGGTAAAACTTGCAGACATTTTACAATAAAGGAGGCTGGCTTGCAAAATAAAGCACTTGGATCAAAACACATGTCAACTATTGTATTCTGAGACTGACGTGCAAAGCAGATAGCTCGTGTGCACGAGGCTTAACACTAATAACACATATCCCTTCACTGACATCTAACCGGCAGTGTTTTTCAGGGTTTTACATATTGCCCAGAATATTGACTGCCCACTAGTATACACATATGGACTGGCAATGAGGTCACAAGAGCCCGTCTATTCCCCCCGAGGGACTGTGAGTAACCAGAAGGGGGACCTATTTCCCGAGGCCAAAGGAAATAGGTCCCCTTCTGGTCACTCACAGGCCCGAGGGAAGATAGACGTGCTCTTAGTGACCGAATCATGCCAGTCCATGTGTTTTATAACACACTTTGGTCCAATAGATCCAGACGCCGTCATTTTTCATATTAAGATGAGCCTGGCAAACCTCTTGAGGACGCTGTAACCAGTCAACAATTTTAAGTCTTTTGCCCGCTTCGGGAACTATTTCCTGCAAATTCACGGTGGCGCAAATCTCATGCACTAACTAGCCTATATTAATTAACCCCACGTGATCGTGTTTCAGCCAACCAGAATACAGAACTAGCAAGAGGTGTGTTATAAAAGAGTTTTAGGCCGTGTCCGAAACGGGTGTCTAGAGCTACAGCTACGGCTATTGTCTACGTCGGCCATTTTGTAGCGCTGTCCGAAATGCCGTCTAGAGCTACAGCTACAACGCCACAAAAATCTAGCCGTAAAGGAAGTTGTCTAGCTCAGGCAAAACAAAATGGCGGCAGCACTAACGTTAATTTGAGCAAATTTTCGTTTATTTTTCAATGATAGTGCATTGAATTGAAACGACAAATATGACAAATACGTCAATATCAGCAGGTATTTCGACTGGCTGTAAACAAACATTGCGTAACATCTAGCAGACGAAAATTGTTGTAAATTCTTACGTCGTAATTTCACAAACACTAATTCAAGCATCGCTTGGGGGCGCAATAACTTGCCGTAGGCTCTACCGTAGCCACGTCCGAATTCCATTTGCCTTAGCGCTACGTAGACGTAGCTGTAGCTGTAGACGTAGACCGTAGCTCTAGACACTCGTTTCAGACACGGCCTAAGACGACATTACTCTTCCAAAGTGGCATACGTACCTCTTGATAAATGGAAGTGATCTGGGTAGAGAAGCTTGAAACCAAATAACGTCAGAATAACTTCCACTGAGAAAGACCCCCTGTCTACAAAGTCACCATTAAAAAGCTGATTCTACAGGTTAAGGGAAAGTGCATCCCATAGTTTGTATCGCAAAGTTTGCATTGAGGGGGATGTAAAAAATACAAAAAAATCCATGGCAAAGTCCAGTATGATATGACACTATATTGCATGGCCTACATGTATATAACACCCTGTTCTTAACCAGTTCGCGCCGGGATTATTTTAACATCACCGCGCCGGGGTTATTTTAACATCACCGAACCGAGGCGCGGGAATATTTTTAACGAAACTCGATTCGAGGCGGGTTCAGGCCAAGGGTACCAGAAAGCACACCCACGTATTTCCGGCCTTGCTCGCTGCTGACAGACATTTCTGGCCTTGCTCGTGACGTGTTTATGCGTCATCCGTTTTGAATCTAGGGAAAACTTTGCCTGTCTATACGGCCTCCAGTGATTTAAATGCTGAACGTTTGCATCACAGGTGAATCGTCACATTCTGCCAACTGTTATTGATGCGTCCGTGTTTCATCTTTACTGCACGTCAAGTTTGCTTCAAGATAATTTTGTTATCCCACTCCCGTCTATGTCTAATATGTATCACTATGGGACACAGACGCACTAGCACAACATTATTCCGTGTTCCACTCGCGCTCGCCTAACCATCCCAAATCCTCCAAAATCTTCTTTGCAACAATTTTTTTTTTATCAAAATGACATGCATGTTAGAAAGATAAATTTTTATTCTTTCTGGCATGCTGTCATTTAAAAAAAAAAAATTCATTTCCAAAGATGCATCTCAGGAAAGCACTTTTATTTAGAAAATTTCTGAAAATGGTACGCTTAGCAAATGAGTGGGCGCTATTATTGGTCTGTAACACGCGAGTAGTTTCAATTGGCTGAATGAAAACGCGCCCTAAATGCAGATTGTGGTCCCAATTCAAATTTTTCCCCAGATTCAAAACCACGATTCAGTACCACGATCGGCCTGAACCCGCGTCGGATCGAGTTTCGTTAAAAATAATCCCGCACCTCGTCTCGGCGATGTTAAAATAATCCCGGCGCAAACTGGTTAAAGAGCTAAAACTTCATCAATTGTTTGTCTAGCACCTTTTTAATATTTTGAGCACTTTTGCTGCTTCAAATTGGTTTTTTTAGGTTAAGTCAACATATATGCGTATATTTGTGTAATTTAAACGGCGATCACGAAAAAACAAAGATAACATAAGAATAACTGCCCAACGCCGGTTAAAAACAAACGCCGTTTTTCGTGCTTTTCTCGTCATCCATGATTGTAAAACTTCGGAAAAGTCAGTTAAACGATATTTACTATGATATCCAACCTCCCAAATCTACCCATTCATGATAATTCAAGTAATTACCAATGGTGTATACTACCTTTAAATCTAAAATAAAAAGTTGTTCATATATAGTGTCTGATAAGAACCTATGCAGACGGACAAAACAAAAAAAGCAAATAGCAAGGCCAGAATTGGCTCCAAAACCTAGTGGGAACTAATTCCAAGGATACATAAGGATTGTCTTCTGATGGGAGACCGTTGAGTTTGAAGATGTTTAAGAGATCGTAGAACTGACCATGGATGTCCCCACATACTGTAAACTTTCCCCCCTCTGGAATGGTAATGTCACATAATGACGGAAGCGTCCTGAATAGTTTGTTGATTTGCACCAATATCTGTTGAAAAAAATCAAAACAAAAACATAATAGTGTTGTTTAGATCAATTAGATAACTGGGGTACATTCAACAAACTACAGATACTAAGTGATATAGTCAATTTGTTTTTTCTTCTGAAAAGCATATGGCTACTGAAATATAAAGTGGTATAATTAAAATCAAGTCCTCCCAACTAAAACGCATAGTTTTGAAAAATGAAAAAAAGAAGGGAAAAAAAACCAAAAAAACAAAACCAAGCAAGCAAAAACGATCCAACAAACAGGGAAACAAAATAAAATGTTTTAAACACAACGAAATGCATATTTTTTACATTCTTGTTTGGGTACCAGTGTTGAGCCTTCTTTATATTCCAACCAGTTTAAACTAAAGTATTTGGCTGACAAAGCCTTGCACTTGGGTTATATATATATATATTTCTTTTTAGCTGCTATTCCACCTGTTATGGACATTTGTTCAATCTATAATCTGAAAGTCAAATGGGTTACAATAATACTGAGCTGTATCAATCTGAGAAAATGTGACGCCCTTTTTTTGTAGCATTACGTGTAAGGCTGCCAGTTTCCGGTTATTAAATTAACCGTGTAACCGTTGTTTTGTGGTTACGGTTAACGGTTAACGGTTAACCGTAACCAACATTTTTAAAAATAATAATAATAATAACAAAAAAATATATATATTTTTAAATAAAATAAAATGCATGCGCTTCATCAAGAAATTTAGTGTGTGCGCGTAGTACGTGTTGATAATAGCAGATCTGCATCAAAATTTATAGGGCGACTGGCTATATGTTAGATAAGCTATTAGAAATCCATACAAAATTTATTCAATTGTACCTGCTCCAACGAAACCCACGCAAAGTTGACAATTGGTGGGGTTTCTTTTATTTGAAAAAATGTAACCGTGTAACCGTTAAAACGGTCGGTTAACCGGGTAACTGTGTTACCGTTGCAGGTTTTGATATTTTTTACAGTACTCAAGTTATATTAGACCTTTTCAAGCAAACAAATTTGAAAATCAATAACAGTGACTTACTGTGTATGCATATTTTCTGTGAACTTTCTTCTGTTGTCTGAAGTGTTCTAATAGATCCACCATGAATTTCTCGTTAACTGTGTCCTCAAACATGGGCCCTTCGTAGTCATCTTCTAAAACTGCGGATCAAAAATAAAAATTACCATCAAATTGTTACGGTGAAACAAATGTCAGCCACCAATCTGGGGACAATTTCATAGAGATGCTTAAGCATACAAATTGCTTAAGTTTATGCGTCATCCGTTTTGAATCTGGGAACAACTGTGCGTTTATATACGTCATCCGGCGCGAACTGGTTAACCAGTTGGCGCCGGAGGATGGATGACGCATAAACACGTCACCAGCAAGGCCAGAAATGTCTGTCAGCAGCGAGCAATGCCGGAAATGCGTGGGTGTGCTTCCCTGTACCATCGGGCTGAACCCGCCTCGGATCGAGTTCCGTTAAAAATAATCCCGCGCCTCGGCTCGTTGATGTTAAAATAATCCTGGCGCGAACTGGTTAAGGGTCCAGTACACATTCTAAACCGATTCCAACAAAACGTATTGGATTGTAATGGGTTTAGTTTCATGAGAGTATTTATAAGGACAATGTCTTGCAGGCCACTCACCCATGTTCTCAATGTCCAGACTATCCACTATCGACTTCTTGGCATCGTCCGTTCTGATCGCTCGCTCAAAGGCCTGTCGCTTGACAATCTTGCTGCACTCTGTGAACTTCAACTTGGCGTCCCTGTCACTGGGCCTGTATTTCATTACCTTGAAGGACAAAAGGTTTATTTCTTGGGTGTAAAGGTAATTAACCCTCTACTACTATAACTATCGGAACCTATACAAAAAAGAAAAAGAACATTTAATGGAATCATCCTCGACCTATAAACTAACCACCATGTTTCGTTAAAATCCCTCTGGTGGTTTTTCCTTCACCCAAACCATCCCAACTCCTTTCGGAAAATTACAGGATTTTGCAAGATTGAGGGCACTTGGAAGTTGATGCATCAGAGGAATTTGCAAGATTGATGGCATTTGGGGTTTTCGCTACTGGGGGATAATGCAGGATCCAGGTCATAAGGTATAAACTAATGCTGGATGATTTTGCAGGATTGAGGTTACTTGGGTATTTATCAAAATGAGGATTTTGCAGGATTGAGGTTATTTGTTACTTTGTACTTTCACACTGCTCATGTTCTATGCACATTCTCTATAGAGCTTCAGTCAAGGTATAAGTTAGTGTCAAGGATAGAAAACGTTTGCAGAAAGGGTCTTGTTTGCAGACCCTTGTTGTAATAGGGCACTTAGCAGATGTTTGTTCCATGTTTGGCTGCTTTAGCTCATGGGTAAACCCACTGAAGGATTTTACAGGATTCAGGCAGTGGTCACCAGTAATAAATAGTGTGAGATTTTGCAGAATACAGGTTACATGGAGTTTTAACACTTTAGAAATGGAGGATTTGGCAGGATTCAGGTTAGGTGTAAGAAAAATAGGGTAGGAAGACAAACAGACAGACAAACAGCCCGCCCGCCCGACAGACAGACAGCCCGACAGACAGACAGCCCGACAGACAGACAGACAGAGGTGAATACATAAACCTCCACCATCAGAGATGGGCAGTAATACAAAATAAAGGTAATAATAAGCCTATAAAAGTAAACAAATGTACCGTTTCATAATCCTTGACTGCCTTCTTGAACTTGCCCAGCGCCATATTCGCTGTAGCCCGTCTGTAGTACCCCTAACACCAAAAGTGGAAGTCCAATATTTTAATAAACAACTGAAAGTTCTATATTAATTTTGTTTCTATTATGAATGCAACAAGATCCAATGTATAATTTGAGGTTATATCCTAGCAATACAAGGAGTTCTGTGAACACATCTTGCCCGGTTTTCGCAGATTGGTAAGGTTTGAAGGACCAAGTGTAGGATGGAAATGAAAGGGGAGTTATCAAAAGCAAGAACTGATGAGTTTGCGTGAAAAAGTAGTACATGTAGGTAACAATAGCAATGTAGAAATGTAGACGCAAGTTTGATTGCAATTGAACCTCAAGTTTTCAAATGAGACCAATTTTACAATTCCGGCCTTATGTACAACTTGACCTGAAATGACCTTTGACCTTAGTACTTGACCTGTGACAGGACCATCACATAAAGGGTAACAATATTGCATGCATCACCTAGGTTTGATTGCAATTTAAGTTTTCAAATGATAGACGTTTTTAGAAATGAAAGTAATGAAAGTAATGAAATAAAGTTAATTACAAATTAATACCAGTCTGCTCTGATGAATAATTTAAAATTTGCGATTAATGATAGGCTAATGTTTTAAGCAACATTAAAAATAAATACAAAATTCAAAGCAAGGATTGGAACTAAGGGTGTGCGTTTACGGGTAGTACGGGACCCGGGTACCCTATTCCCGTCACGGTCGGGTACCCGGGTACCCGTGACTATTAATAGAATCATAACAAAAACCCGGAAGTATACACCAGTCGGCACGTGCATGTACATCCCCTCTCACTCCACTAGCAAGCTGCAGCGCGACTGCCGCGCTGGCATGGCGTGCTTACTTCCCCTGCATTCCGCAACTAAACAAATGCACGGGCCTACTTTGCAACTCGGGGTTCGATGCAAACAAATTCTAGTCACTCAAAACAACGGCGTCTAGTCAAAACCCTTTTCTAAGTAGTCCGGCGGTCCAGTGAAAAAAAAAAAAAAAAGATAAGTTAAGTGCGCGGTTTTCAGAGCCAGATTGTCAACAGCGATTCTGTATTGCGTGGAGTTTACTCTCAGCTTGTAAATGAATTGACTTGCCGCTCCCCATAATTGCACGTCTAGAGTGGCACGTCTTTTTCCAAAATAAATAAGGTTCAATGAACTAAATCCTTTAAGTGAGCCGACACGAAATGTAGCAAAAAAGCCGACCGCAGATGCTCCTGGCTGGCCGCAGAGTTGATACAATAGAAGCAAATACCTCGGCTGGCCCCAGAGTTGATACAATAGAAGCAAATACCTCTCCTGCAGTATCAGGTTTCAAAACCACATTCCAGGTACGGGTCCCTGGGATCGTGAATTAATTCAGCACATTTTCCAAAAAGTAAACCTCGGAAAAACGTACTCAAAGGACAACTGTAACAAAACACTGATACAATGTCAGCCGCAAGTTATAGCAGCTGTCAGAATTGTCGGTAAATAGACTTCAAAGGCATTTTATTATCACAATGACTACAAAGAAAGCACAATCATCCGTTAGGCTGCTATCTAGACATCGGAAAATTGTCGGTAAAGACGTTTTACTCAGATGTTTTCTAACAATTTATCGGCACGCAATGAACATAAAAGACGCTTGTCTTTCTGAAATAATGTGTCAACATTTAAAAAGGCAGTTTCGGGTAATAAAATCGATAAATTGGAGCCGGGTACCCGCAATCAGCGGTCGGGTTACGGGTACCCGGGTACCCGGCACGGCCTTAATTGGAACACATAAATAGTCTGGCACCATCCAATTTAAAGGTTTACGATGCCTCGATTTTGCTGCAATGATGTACACGGGTAGCAAACACCGAGTTATGGGGAGTTTGAAGACACTTTCTTTTGTTTGACAAAATCTGACCAAGTTGTGGGAAAATTTTTGTGTCCCCATAAAATTGTGGGTCTCCAGTAAAGGGTCTAGAGGTAGAATTAGGTTAGGGTATACAAGAAAATGAAGAGATGACAAATTAGGGCAATGCTAAAAATTTAAGGTGGACAATTTTTTCCTATGGAATGTCGGTTCCCATAGCGTCATGTACTAAAAGAAAATGGGCGCAAGCATGTAAACGGGAAAAAAATAGCGATGGTTGCGCAATTTTGTAAATAAAAATAGCACAAAAAGGCGCACAACTTTGCCACGTAAAGTAATTGTGTTCATGATTCAGGGAGCACGATCAAAAATGGCTTGACCGTGATAAAGGTGTGTGGCAATTTCGAGACTGACCTTGATGTATGATCTGTCGATGGCTAACGCCTCGCTGGCATCTTCTAATGCAAGACCGAAGCATTCTGTCTTAAGATAAGCAAAGCTGCGATTACCGTAGTACGCCGCAATCAGTGGGCTGACCTCTATTGCTTGTGAGTAGTAGATGATAGCATTTTGAAAATCCTGTGCTGTAAATTAGAAACAGTCAAAGACAATTGTTTCCCCTGAAATGGGTTGGCGTAACTTTCCCGTAAAAGTGGTTACGGTTTAGGGTAAGAGAGGGTATTTTTTAACCGGGTGGTGAAACAAAACACTTGTTATTATTCACAAACCTTACTCACACAACTCTCACAACCCCTGCTGTTTTATTTGGACGATTCCGTGATGTCTTCAGTGGCCTCTGAACTCGATAACGTTATTTTTAGATCGGGGAAAGACATGAGAAATACGCTGTGACATTTTCCAATATGGCAGCCCGTGGCGGAGAACAACGAAGAGCCAAAGTAGCTAAATTTTCTCTTAACCAGTTCGCGCCGGATGACATAAATAAACACAACAATTTTCCCAAATTCAAAACGGATGACGCATAAACACGCCAAGTTCAAGTTCGGAAATGTATGTCAGCAGCGCGCAAGGCCGGAAATGCGTGGGTGTGCTACCCAGCACTATCGGCCTGAACACGCTTCGGACCGAGTTTCGTTAAAAATAATCCCACCCGTCGGCTCGGCGATGTTAAAATAATCCCGGCTCGAACTGGTTAAAATACGATAAATAAGGAAATGTCGATATACGATTATAAATAAATACACTTGATTGATTAATTTGATATGTAGATTGTTAAATTCAGACACCAGAGATGCTCCGAAATTTAGCGTTAAAGGTAGTATACACCATTTGCAGATATACATGTATCGAAAAAAATTACTACCGTAAATAATGATTCTAGGCAACCAGCAAAATGATTGCGCTAGATATCCTGTAATTATTCTGAAAAATAGAATTCTATAACGAAAAATTTGTGATCGCCGGACTGCGATCGCAAAATAAACTACAAATAACATAAGAATAACTGCTCGACACCGGTTGAAAACAAACGCTGTTTTTCGTGTTTTTCTCGGCAACCATGATTGTAAAACTTCAGACAGGTCAGTCAAACAATATTTACTATAAAATACAACCCCCCAAATCGACCCATTCATTATAATTCAAGCAATTACCAATGGTGTATCCTACCTTTAAAGTCGACCTTTCCACGTTTTCCGAATTGTGTCAAGTTTATTTGCTGTACGTGGTTATGAGAACCTACCATCCTCCCGACGGTCGAAGACTGGAGGGTTACGAGACAACTAGTGTACAAAATTGGAGAAGTTGCAATTTCTACCATTTTTGCCAGACTAGTCACCAGATTTGCCGATTTTAACCACTTTTAACCCTAACCCCCTAGGCTCTCGCACTAGGAACCATACCAAACCTAACAAACTTCAACAGCTCACACATGTTCAGTAATTTTTGGTAAACTGTACTGAACCTAACAGTACTGAACCTGCCAAACTCCAACAGTTGAAGTTTTATTGACTTGGAACAGTGATAACTGGCCAGTGGCATTATGTATTTTAGTGGGGACACACATACAAGGTGTAAGTGTACATACACTTACAGTTGACCCAGAACTGTGCCGTGACCATGTGGGTCACTCACGTAAAATGCCTGTGCATTCTCCAAATTTCTAACATTTTGACAAGTCTCATGCCTTACTGTCCTGAACCTCACAGAATTCAACAGGGTCTCCCTGGGCCTTTGGTACTGAGTCAAACAAAGTCTAACAACAAGTTGTTACGGTTTGGTACCAAACCTGCCAAAACCTGCCAAAAGCTGCAGTTGGAGTTTGATGGGTTTGGGGTAGTTAGGGTTAAAGATTAAAAATTATTGCGCTAGATATCCTGTAATTATTCCGAAAAATATAATTTTATAATGAAAAATTCGCAATCGCCGGACGGCGATCGCGAAAAAACAAAGATAACATAGGAATAACTGCTCGACGCTGGTTGAAAAAAACCCGCTGTTTTCTTGCTTTTCTCGGCATCCATGATTCTAAAACCTCGAACAGCTTAGTTAAACGATATTTACTATAAATACAACCCCCTAAATCTACTCATTCATGATAATTCAAGCAATGACCAATGGTGTATACTACCTTTAATACCAGACGATTTAGAATGCCATATACGACTCGTGAACTCGTGAACACGATAAACACGCACATAAAAGAACCCAGTCACACTTATCGCTAAAGAGAAAGGGTTCGCCCTGGTGTTTCTGGCATTTCATTGCCGAAAGAAAATAATAATAATATAATAATGATTGGAACAAAGCATGAGCGCCGAGAGCCGAGACAAGCACATCCGTGCAGTGATTCCGCAAGCGGGAATAGCCGGTTAGCGATGTACAGCCGAAGCTCCACCCAGTCTGTCTTTCCTTGGTTTACGCTGATTGGTCGAGATTGTAAACGAAATGTAAACGAAATGTAAACCTCGTTTGGTAAGAATTTCGCTCAGTCTCTGATAAGTTTTTGTCATTTTATCCGCAAAATATTTTCTCAATGATGTTTAGAGTGTTATGAGCGAAGTCATTACACATTGCAGATCAAATCTGTGTTCTTAAAATGTGTGTCATGATCTAAAAGTGGTTAAAATCCGGCAAATCTGGTGACTAGTCTGACAAAAATGGTCGAAATTGCAACTTCTCCAATTTTGTACACTAGTTGTTTCGTAACCCTCCGGTCTTCGACCGTCGGGAGGATGGTGGGTTACAATTATCGCAAAGTCTACAAAAAAATTAACTTTTTCTTTTTCGCCCCCATTCATTGCCTTTGGCCCAAACTTTTAAAAACTTACATTACATAAAATATCAAAAATATGTTGCTGCTTCACATTTCGGACATTATGGCGACTTTTGATGAATTTTTCAGAACATTGATTTTCCGCGGGTACAATTATACTTGCAAGTCACACTATTTCTTTTTTTTGTAATTGTATGCCTTATTAAAGGTAGTATACACCATTGGTAATTTGTTGAATTATCAGGAATGGGTGGATTTGGGGGGTTGTATTTTATAGTAAATATCGTTTACTTTAACTGACCTGTCCGAATTTTTACATTCATGGATGCCGAGAAAAGCATGAAAAACAGCGTTTGTTTTCCACCGGCGTCGAGCAGTTATTCTTATGTTATCTTTGTTTTTTCGCGCTCGCCGGACGGCGAGAATGAATTTTGGTTTATACAATTCAATTTTTTGGAACAATTACAGGATATCTAGGGCCCTTATTTTGCTGGATGCCTACAATCATTATTTACTTTTAAATAAGTAAGATATTTCTTAATAATTCGGTAGTAAATTTTTTCGATATCTGCAAATGGTGTATACTACCTTTAAATTAAATAGATCATGCTGCAAAATGCAAATCGTCAAGAAATAGTACCGGGTGTATGACCATTTCAAATTCAATTTTCAGTATAGCTTCTTCAACGCCTGTAATACCTTTGAAAAATTCATTCGCCTTGTTCTTCAGTTCTTCTGCTTTTGCCTCGTCCTTCTCACTTAATCCCAGAAGGGACTTTTTCGTGTCATCATCCCTCGTCTCGACCGCACTCGTGTCTCCCATGTCGGAAACTGTACTGGTTTGCGCCATCTTGGAAACTGCTGGTACTATACCTTTTTCGCATTATTACATGGAAAGAATATGGAACCAGTGCTTGTGTGACCCACGCCGAGGAGGTTGTCAAAGGGGGGCGGTATTTATATTTTGTGGAGCTAGGCTGGTGGGGGGGGGGGGGGGGGGGGGGGGGGGAGGGGGCGTGGGCACCGCGGGGGCGCAAACGCCAATACGCGCCCAAAGTAAAATTGACATAATAGGTCGGGGCGGACATCCGGGAACTTTCATTCTCACGCATCATACTACACGTACATCGCGCCGATGAAAACAATGCACAACTCATGAAGTTAATGCAGTCTTGCATGATACTGTGTCGTCATGCACTGTTTTCATTGGCGCGCTGGTTGTCATCACGTGACTACCGACCTGTGACATATGTCCGCCCCGACTTATAGCTATTTATCTGCAGTAAATGAATAATGGCATTTGACACATTTGTATTCGAGTCTCTGTAAGTCCTTTACAAGTCCTTCAATTCAGAAAACAATACACCGGCGTCTCTTGATCGCCAAGGCTAAATGAGGTTGCTGGTAATACCATGGAGGCTACCTCCATGGTAATACTAATACAAATACATGTACAAATACATGTACAACAATAGACTCGTATTTTGGTGTCCGTGTCCAGCCGACCTTGACCATTAAACACCAACAACATAACGTTTGGCTTTCAACTCGTTGTGTGCACAGTTTATTTGTGGACCCACAGCAGTAACTCAACTGAGAACTGCAGTATATTTTATCATAGAGTAAACATATCGGGATGACCATCTCATCAGAGAAAACACTTTCGTTTGGAAAATACAGCACTTTGGGAGATACTCTGAGATTAATTATTTGATTGGTAAGTTTCTAGTGGTCAGTTTGATTTCTTCAGTTATTCATCCAATATTGCTCATTTATGTATGATTTTTTTGATTACCGAACAGTAATTAAATGCCAAAGGAATGGGTTAAAGGTAGGATACACCATTTGCAGTTTCTTCCTACGTTCCTACGTCAGAAAATTGATTTCTTTTCTATATCAATAGACTTCATAAACCGAAAGAAAATGAAAAAGACAACAATGATTTGGTGAACTATTGGGATGGTAGAGCACTGGATCATGCTCATTTTATTTATACAGACGTACCCTGGAATCTGGGTACATTATTGTACATCCACTTTATACACAACTACGTGTGTTACCAGAGTTACAATTTCTTATAGTATACTACATGTATACATAATTAAATCAGTTGGACACGTACACAGGACCTAAATGCCGAGAGGTTTGGAAGAAATGATGTGCAAAACTTTATGCAAAATACAACGCCAAAAAGCAGGAAATTGTCTCAATATAGAAAGTGAATAAGGCAGGGCAATCGGTGCCACGGTCCTGCATTTCTGCAGGCACTCGGAGGCCACGAAAAACCTCTTATTTTTAAGAGGAAACGTGGTTGCATCTTAGGACACCGATCGAGGGTGCACCCCCTGCTCCCTGCAGTTATAGTTAGTATTATTAAAGCCGTTATTACTATTATTTATGGGCTTGCGGGAGGGCAAGCGAGGTTATGCTCAGACCGAGAAGAAAGGCATTGAATGCAATGCCCGCTTTTATAGAGTTAAATGGAAACTCCATCCACAGTTTATAATTGCATAAAGTTAAAGAGTGTCAATCGCCATTGTGACTTGATTTCTATTTCATTGTTATCAGTTTAATTCAGTAATCATATAACACAGAGATTTTCTCGCACTGCGCTTACCGTCATGCGAGCCGCCATTTTGTTCTGGTTTATCGGTACATCCGAGATATGTGACGTAGTGTCTGCACCATCAGTACTCGAAGCCCAATCGATAGCGGCCCTGCACGCGCAAGGAATGCTTGAACCATTTTGTGTACGACATAGTGTATACATAATGTGTACTGTACATCTGAAAGTGGGCTCAAAATCATACGGAGAAGGGCCTGATGCCATAATTACTAGCTCACAAATTTTCTATTCTTCTCAAAAAATACACAAATAAACGATCATAGTTTGTGGCGCGTCAAGTCGATATTCTGCACAGAAATGTATACTCGCAATAGTCGGGCGCCGTACAACATACGTCTGCATAATGTAGTTGGCCGTGTCAAGGTAGGATACCAGTGCGAACAACACGCAATAAAGCCATGTGCATGAGGTGCAGACACTTACGTCATACTGTCCCGGGTGAGGCAGGAAATTTGAGCAATATGGCCGCGCCCCTGTACTCCTGAATGGCAAGAAATCGTGAATATAATAGGCGCGTGTGTCGTTCTCGATAACAAATCAAAACAAATTCTTTGCGGAGTCGGTATGTTACCATATATTCTTTTAGACTAGGTAAAATATTATAGAGCCTGGAATTTTCCTTTAAGAGCGTTGGGGCGTAACGAAAACGTTATATGACGGCTCTATTGAGCCCACCTGTCGTTCGATAACGAAAAGAAAAGGCATATCTCGAAATATACTTACTTTTGTAGTCGGGTAAACTAAAGCTACGGAGCTCTGCGTTTGTTTTCAAGGCCAAGGTCACGCCAAGTTGCGCGCTCCCTTCTCTCCACTTTTGTTTGTACATTATTTGTATTTTAAAGTTAGCGTGTCCGTGCTTTTTTTTATAATTTGATTTTCTTTTCCGAACGAATTTTGAAATAATATAATGTACTCTAACGAATAAATGTACTTGTTTGCATTGGCAGGCCTTTCTGCAGTTTTAAAAAGTGTTCTTTATTATTGCTCAAATTTCCCGCCCGAGTTGAGAAAGTTTTGAGTGTAAGGTCATAAATATTCATATATGCTAATTTTGTTAGGACGCCACATCCAAAAGTACGGACACACCAACTTTTGTTCGGGATGCCTCCTAAGATGTCAGGATAGCTTAGTCGATACGGTAGTTAAATGCTGTTATGTTGTTAAATCAGACAATAGGTTGCTTTAAACTCGCTCTTTTATTTTATTAGGTTTTGACTGTGAGCCGCGGCATACCCAGACATTCTGACTTTTTTGAAGTAAAGAAATAGTGGGATCAATGGCTGGAGTGGTGAGTTTTTGTGCGTGTTGTTCGACGATTTGCAATTATATATTTTGTTAAGGGGGTGTACCAACAAGTATTGTCTTTGTGGAATCTGCGCCCGTATACTTCATAACGGTAACCACTATCTGTCTTTTTACGAACTGTACAACCAAACTTCAGAGCACATCTGCCATGAAAAGAATCTTGACGCCTTTCGTAGAGTTTTGTACAAGGCCTTTCAGGTCAATAGTTATCACAGATTATGCTACGTGAGAACAAGTCATTGGAAATGTATATATTTATTATATCAAAGAAAAAGCAATTATTCTCGTGACGTGTATAAACTATTGAAGTAAAATGTTTCATTTTTGTTATTTACAGAAAGAAGCATTCCTGTCTCTTGTAGCAATGTATCTCCTTGTCCAAGGGTGTTTTCTATTGACGTCTTCGATTATTAGTTTTAAATTCTTGAGGGAAGGGGGAACTAGGCTGCAAAGTATCATAATGCTGAGTAATGTCACTCATTCAGAAGTGCTCCCGCGCAGATCTGAGCAAACGAAGAACGTGTACAGCAACACCGTAATGTCTCCTGATAATGTCAAGTCTGGAAATGTGCCATACTCACCTGGCCAGCGTTATTACCGGGTCCAAGTGTACAATAATAACGGGCATGTCAATGCACACAAGACCATCGTGTCCTGTCGAAATGAGTGCGCCGTGGAGATCACGGTTGCCGGAGGCATGGACAGGTTTCCTGGTATGGACGCTGTGGTCTTTCACAACATGAAAGGGGAAAAGTACATGCCAAAATCTCTGCACCGTGTCATTATGAATCCTAACCAGACTTGGGTTTTCTTCACCTGGGAACCTCCATTTTCCAGCATTGCAGAGGGTAAAGTGGTCACCATGTTACCAGTTCATGTCACGTGGACATACCACAGGGGATCCGATCTTACTTTGCCCTACGGGCATTATGACCCTAGGACACCCATGGCGAAGAAGGTGAAATCGGTGGACGAGTGGCTGCGGGGAAAGACCAAGTTTGCCATATGGATGGTGAGTAACTGTGGTACGACCACATGGCCGAGACTGAAGTTTGGCCGTCAGCTCCAGAAGTACATTCCAGTCGACATTTACGGGCGTTGCGGGAATCTCACGTGTTGGCCGCAACGGGCGACTAAATGTAACGTCGACCTGGTGCGACAGTACAAGTTTTATTTGGCGTTGGAGAATTCGGAATGCGAGGAGTACATCTCCTATAAAGTGTGGCTGAAGCCGTTGATACAAGGCGTAGTCCCCATCGTGAACGGCCCTCAGCGGAAGGTATACGAGGAGTTGCTGCCCCCCAATTCCTTCATTTATGTTGGCGATTACAAAAACATGTCCGAACTGGCAAATTATTTAAAGCTCTTGGACTCTAAACCCGAACTGTATGTCCAGTATTTGAAATGGCAATACCAAGGCACCGCTACGTCTAACCATATAATAAACATACCGTACAACCGGTCTGAATTTTGCGATTTGATTCCTTTCATCGACAGAGTGAAAAGAGGCGAGTTGAAACCGACACCCGTGGGTGAAACCAACTTTATAAAAACATGTAGAAACCCTAACCCAAATAAGAAGGCGGTTTCATCTTTTGGGATCGAAAATTGGAATCCTTGGTAAAGTTTTACCTGCCGCGCTAGTTCCGACAAAGATATACTTTCAGGGTAGAATTTGCATGAAAAGGTCACGCCCTATTTTAGCAGGGTTGCAAAGACGACAGGAGCTGGTCTATAATCGTGTCGTTTAGAGGGCGCACTGCGTATACACTCCTAAAACTCCTGGGTCGAAATTGACCCCGGAACACGCATCCGAATCTGCACGATTCTTTTCCGGGTTAAAAATGACACTTTCGGGGGTCAATATTTAGTAGAAAAAACATGAAATTGACCCGGAAAAGTGTCATTTTTGACAACAAAAGTGTCATTTTCAACCCCGGAAAAACATCGTGCAGATTGGGATGCGTTTCGGGGACCATCTGACCCAGGAGTATGATTTTACGCGACGTGCAAAATATTGATTAATGTCATCTTTGGCATAACAAAATAATACAAAGCTAGAAAATTATCAATCCAATTTGAAAATCTTTTTTTTAGGGTGCAACCCTCTATAAGCACGGACACACTTGTTTTTTTTGGTTTAATACCTTAAACATTATATTTTGGTTAGATTGTTGGTTTTGTTTGTACGCAAAATTATTTGGATTGTACAGTATATACATATACTATTAGCTACATTTTTTCTCTTTAATGCTAGGAGTCCACTGGGCCGCGCCAGTTGGCGCCAGTTTGCGCCAATGCAATTTGTCTTGGCGCCTAGCGTCGCCAATAAGGTGCCTAGTGGCGTGTAGTGGCTCAAACTGCCTCCCAACTGGCTCGTGGTGGCCCGTAACGGCACAAAATTTGAATGTGGCGGCAAGAAAATTTCAAAATGTTTGAAATTTTCGTCGCGCCACTTGCATCGAGCAATCAGCGCCAAGTGTCCGCCAAGTGGCACAAAATGGCGCGAACATATCGCCCTTTGGCGCAAACAATCCGCCTATTGGAATCCACTGGAATGTAATGGCGCGCGCCAAGTTGCGCCATATTTAGTAGAGATGTTGTTCATACATGCTAGGAGTCCACTGGGCCAGCGCCAGTTGGTGCCAGTTCGCACCAAAGATTATGTGATTGGCGCGTAGTGGCTCGCTGTGGCGCCGAATTAATGTCCGCTCGGCATGTGTCGCCAAGTGGAATAAACTGGGTGCCATATGGCGTGCGCCAAATGCCACCCGGCTTACTCCAAAATGTTGCGCCAGTTTGCGCCAGTTCGCGCCATTACACGGCCATTTGATTCCAAAATTCACCCTGTTGGCGCCATTCGCGCCAATAGACGGCTACTTTGCGCCACTTGGTGATTAGTTTGTGCCAAAGGTCGCCAAATTGGTTTGAACTTGCCGCCGCTTGGCGCTACTTGCCGACTATATAAATACCGGCCATCGGCTACCTGGTTCAGACCCTCCTCAGCTGCTTTTATAGGCGGCAAGTAGCGCCGATTGGCGGGCAACCAGGTGGCATTTGGCGCGAAGTAGTCACCAATCGGGTGCCGTTTGGCTCGCGCCACTGCACATTTGGCGCGCTTTGGCGGGCTATCCGCCTCTGTTGGAATAATTTGGCGCGCGCCATTACATTCCAGTGGATTCCAATAGGCGGATTGTTTGCGCCAAAGGGCGATATGTTCGCGCCATTTGGTGCCACTTGGCGGACACTTGGCGCTGATTGCTCGATGCAAGTGGCGCGACGAAAATTTCAAACATTTTGAAATTTTCTTGCCGCCACATTCAAATTTGGTGCCGTTACGGGCCACCACGAGCCAGTTGGGAGGCAGTTTGAGCCACTACACGCCACTAGGCACCTTATTGGCGACACTAGGCGCCACAGCAAATTGCATTGGCGCAAACTGGCACCAACTGGCGCTGGCCCAGTGGACTCCTAGCAACAGCAGCTGAGGAGGGTCTGAACCAGGTAGCCGATGGCCGGTATTTATATAGTCGGCAAGTAGCGCCAAGCGGCGGCAAGTTCAAACCAATTTGGCGACCTTTGGCACAAACTAATCACCAAGTGGCGCAAAGTAGCCGTCTATTGGCGCGAATGGCGCCAACAGGGTGAATTTTTGAATCAAATGGCCGTGTAATGGCGCGAACTGGCGCAAACTGGCGCAACATTTTGGAGCAAGCCGGGTGGCATTTGGCGCACGCCATATGGCACCCAGTTTATTCCACTTGGCGACACATGCCGAGCGGACATTAATTCTGCGCCACAGCGAGCCACTACGCGCCAATCACATAATCTTTGGTGCGAACTGGCACCAACTGGCGCGGCCCAGTGGACTCCTAGCATGACATACAACCTCTACTTTTAACCAATTAGCGTAGTAGTTTTCATGACATTGTCTGCTTTTCGATTTTCGTCCGAAAACAACATGGCGGACACTAAAACACTTATTTTGTGGGTCAAATAGCCCGTGGTTTGTGTGAAGATTAAATCGTTTTGAGACGCTGCTAAAAACGCATCTTGTTTTAATATGCTTTTGATTTGTAATGAGTTTTATTCTAAGTATACATTTTAATGAATTGTACTCGTATAGGCCATTAACACAATTTATTTATGACGTATTTCTAATCCTGATTTGTAATTTTGATGTTTTCTGGTGGCGCTGTAAAACAAATTATGAATTGATCTCTAACGTAAACACTAATTTCTAATAATTTATCTCTGAGCCTGAATTGTAATCTTAAATTGTTTTGAACAGCTGTGGAGCATTTGTATAGAACACCTAGGGCCAATTTCACGAAGCTGCTAAGCACACAAATTTGCTTAGCATAACAATTCTTCAAAAAACAGGGTTACAGACTGAATTTTCAGGTGATGTTGTTTCTGACTGATATTTAGCTGTTTGTTTTACCTAGCATGAAAAGCACATTAAGTTATGGCTGGCAACCCATTATTATTGAGCTAGACTTGTTGGTGCTAAGCAAATTTGTGTGCTTAGCAGTGCCGTGAAATTGGCCCCTGTTGAGCATTTTGATTAAACAACTGTTGAACATTGTTACTGTCACTCATACTGTTGATGAATTTGTTACGTGTTCAGCATTTCTATACATACACTGTTGATTTTTAATTGGTAAGGCTTGGGAATTTATAATAAATTAAATGTCATTAGTTGGGTAGTCTTGGGTACCTAAACAAACCACAGAGTATACTCATAGATGTTTATCACTCTTCTAATTCAACTTATCGTGTCTGAGTTACTAACCCTAAAATTGCAAATTAGGTCAAATTATATTAATTATGCAAAAAATAAGATTTTGTCTAAAAACGTCTCAAATGTCCCTAAAATTAATTGATAAGGGTTTAGCCTTGCATTTGTATACAAATTAGATCAAAAATATGAACTATGCAACAAATAAGATTTTGTCCAAAAATGTTTAAAATGTTTCTAAAATTAATTGATAAGGGTTTAACCTTGCATTTGTATGCAAATTAGGTCAACATATATTAATTATGCAAAAAAAAAGATTTTGTCCAAAAATGTCTGAAATTTTTGTATGCAAATTAGGTCAAAATATATTAATTATGCACGAAAATAAGATTTTGTCCAAAAATGTCTCAAATGTTCCAAAAGGTTATTGATAAGGGTTTAGCCTAGCATTTGTATGCAAATTAGGTCAAAATATATTAATATTGCCAAAAATAAGATGTTATCCAAAAATGTCTCAAATGTCCCTAAAATTAATTGATAAGGGTTTAGCCTTGCATTTGTATGCAAATTAGAAATAATATCAAATTTTATTTGAAATTGCAATGTGAGCATTATTACCTGCGTAGCAAAGTGGACGAAGTGTCCTGGCGGTGCGTAACAGTGAATTTATTGGAATAGAGATTCAGGCTATACTATTTATTTTATTTTTTTATTATTGTTATTATTATTATTATTATTATTATTTTTTTTTTTTTTTTTGGGGGGGGATTCAATTGTCGGCAGAGGTTGTACTTGCCTTAATGCTCCTCTACAGTACAACCTCGTGATTTCCAGAATAGGAAAAAAGATCATGGAAAATCTCACCCTTGGCAGGTATTCCCCTTTGTAGAAATGAAGAGCGTTGCCACAAATACGTTTTGTAAAAGCCTTAAATAATTATGACATTCAACAATTATTTCCGTCTTTTTCATTTACTTGTAAGGATACATAGAAAATCAGCGTTGGATTCTTGTCTAAGCTCGATCATGACGTCTTCTCCTGTTTCATAATAATAACGTCTCATTTTCTTCGAACAAAATGTTACACTGTATTCATTTATACTTCGTGGTTCCTCGGATTTTTTAACTTTAAGAAAAAATTAGCTGGTAGCTTTTGTACAGTTGTATCACTTAATAAATACATATGTATAATAACCAATGTTCTAAAAATGTAAATGAACATAATCATCACCGCAATTGCATGTATTAAATAATTTTCTTCAATGAATATTAAAATGGCAGAAAAAAATATCCACCTTATGCAAAAAATAATGTATAAATTTACACATGTTGTTCAAATATTTAGAGTGTACATGTTTAAATACGCGATTGCAATTAGTCTTGGTCAAGACCAAGCTAGCCCGTTCATTTGTTCCGCGGCGCGCCGTCCGTATTATCTGGGCTTATTGAGGGCGCCCTTAATTATCGCCAGATTCCTGGATTTTTTCCACTAGCTTGGTCTTGGCGCAAGCGTCACGTGAACCCGGAAAATTCCGAGGACATTCCAAGCATAGCTCAAATAGCTACTCGCCCCCGCATGCGCGCTAAGTCGTTTTTGTTTAATGTTGTGTTCGATTATTATAGTCTGGTTCCCAGACCAAAGATTTCTGACTATTTGTGATTTTTCATTTATTATTTAGCCGTTAATGTCACGTGACCAAAAACTGGAGGAATTGCTTAACGTTCGCGATGTTCGAGTGTTTCCAGGTTTTTATAAAATAAAACTCACATTAGCAAAGGTCAACACCAGACGAAATGCCTAAGACTATCACGGTCATTGTAGTCATTGTGCTATTTTTTGGTAAGAGCCGTTAGATAAAAATAGATAATGACGCGATACAAGCAGCGTAGCTATGACGACGCAACAATTCAAATTGGGGAGTACTCGTCTTCGGACGCCTTTGCCTCTCTTCTCCCTGGTTGTGCTTTTCAAGCTTTCTGGCTTGTATACATCCCAGATGACGTCCACTCGATCAGCTGTATCCAGCTGAGAAGATATGTATGGTGTAAACACCGTGTCTGCATAGTCTTGGAATGTCTTTGCTGTCCCGGGATTGAGCATCTGGACCATGGCAGCACCATCAAAGAATTTAGCATTGACAACAGGGGCGTTTGTTGGCTGTGTTTCCTCTTTTTCAAGGCAACGAAGGAGGTCTGCCTTTGTACCAAGCCTCAGCTTGCCTCCCAGTGACAGCGACGGTGGGGCAGCCTGATTTTCATGTGTGAAGAACTGGTCAAGATTTCCATCTCTTGTCTGGCAGGAAACGTACAAACGTGAGAAGAGATTGCAGTCGTTTTTCAGTGATGCAACTTGCACCTTGTGCTTCGACTTGGGCTTCACAGATGGGCGACTGAACAGTGGTAGCTTGTTTTTAGGCAGTAGTTCTGTGATGGGTTTTGCAGGCTGAACAAGTCTTTCCTCAACAAACCTGTGGTACTGTTCTTCACCGAGCACTTCCACTTTCCTCACCATTTCCCCAACAGTGGCGTCCATGATATCCCTGGTGTCGAAGACCAAGAGATCTTCGGTTTCCTCCAGAAATGGGCTGCCCATCTCTTCAACCACTGCGGTTAGCGATCTGACATCTTTCACGAATGCTGCTTGCACCCCTGGATGCTGTTCATGGTGACGATGTTCCCTGTCATGGCTGCGTGACCTAAAGGCATCATCCTCAAATTCTGTGATCATTCTTGCCACTTCTGGACCAGCCACCATCCAACGCCTCAGAGCTGGCGGATTGTCGGTCAGACCTACCGCTCCTCCAGATCCTTTGATGGTAGCATTGTTCTGCTCATGACACTGGTCGATGGCCATAGCAGATAAATTGTTCTCGGTTTTGTGCACCACAAAGTTTCCAGCACGGAATTCCTTCAGGACATTGGGGTGTTTCTGAGAGAGCAACACCATGTCGCGAATGTGTACAGGTAACCACCTACTGTAGTGCGTGTGATCGAGAGCAAACATCCACGGGACGACCTTCGTGAGTGACTCCACGTAGAGTTGAAAGTCGCCTTCGCGAAGGGCTCGGACATACAGCAGCATGAGGATCTCCAGTCAGAGCGTTTTGAGCCAGAAGTCGAACTGGACACTCTGTTGTGCTCGCATGGCGCACCACTGCTCCATGAACATGACATCTGTCTCTGCTGCAGCTGCTTCAGTTGTGTATTCAGCATATGCGTTGTGCAGTAGTGTGTGGAGACTTGCAGCAGTGACCTGGTGAGCGTGGCGGGTCTTGGTCACATGGCTTGCTTTGATGAATGAATCTGCTGTACCAGTGCTGGCAATGTTGGCTTGCACTAGTGCACTTGTCCACCCGCTGCCATCTAGCCAGTCTCCCAGAACCTGCAAATATAAAATGAGTGTCGACTATATTTGTTTCCACTGTCCAGTATTACAAGGTGCTTAATAATAATTGATTTGGTATGGGATAATATAATTAGTTATACCTTCAATATGGCCATTTCGATATGTAGCCCGCCAAACATCACCACAAAGTGATCCTCTCCGAGGGTAGCTGGCGAGGTCCACTGTATCTGCTTGGCCAGGGCGTAGAGTGGTTGGTAGGCGGTAATCACAGGAATCTGACCAGGGCTGAGGTGCTGCACTGCCTCTTGGACAATGGTCATGGAGTGCCTGATTATCGCCACTGAGTGTGCGTTGTCCAAGAACAACGGTAGCAAGGCGTTGATTGCAGCAGGTGGGATTACTGTTTCCTGGATGTCGGCATGGTAGGCGGACCAGGATACCCAGTCTGTGCTGACTAACTCTTGTTTCTGGAGAGTTGCCACTACCGTGTTGAGCCACTCAGACTCTGTACTTGCAGCCTCTGTAACAGTGTGCAGGTCTGGAGGTTTGACAGGACCTTGGACAGCAGGGACGGTGAACTGCTTCGTCTTCAATGTTGCTGGCGGCACACTTGTGTACTTTGTTGGCAGAGGAGCCACCGACCTAGTAGATGAAGATGTGTGGTTGATGACCAATACACCACGGTCAGGTCCTGCAAACTGGTGAGACGGATGCTGCATCAGGGAGATGCCTGTCCCATGAAAGGAATCCTTCGCTGTAGCAGCACTGGGGTTGTAGTCGATGTTGTCAACTGCTGCTGTTGTGAAAAGTCCTTGGCGCATCTTCGGGGGACAGACAACATCATCCACAGCAAAGTGCCGGATGACCCCATTGGCGATGTCGGATGTCAACTGCAGTAGACGGTCATATGACACGCACATCCCCAGATGGAAGAGTGTGTCAATCAGGTTCCTGTTGAGAGTGACGGCGTGGATTTTAAGTGCAATATAGAGAGGCAGTGGGGTTTCACAGTTGTGACGAACTGTGCCAGTCACCGTGGCAGCTCGTGCGTGTTTCACGCTGTTAAACAACAATAGCTGTGAAATAGAGAGTGCTGCTGTTGTGGTCAATGTTGTTGCGACAAGGGTTTGGTGTTTGATGTTTGGGCCCTCCTGGATCATGTTAACAAGGGCCAACAGAGAGTGTGGTACGGCTCCCTGTTGGCATCCTTGCTGGAATGACCCATCAAACACAAACTTCTTGCTGAACATTTCTCTGCGTACTATTTGTGCCGCACGTGCCAAAATTATTGAGCAACACAGCAACTTGATGTCCTAACTTTTGGAGTTTCGCCGCTCACTGACCTGTTCACTGACCCACATGTGGACAGTGCAGCACAAAGTAATAGACTGGTGCGCCTTGCAACATGAACTAATGATTGTGGAAATTGAGTCAGGGAGCTACACAGGGGATCCAAAAAAAACCAGTAATTCAGGGGGAACCACTTTGCAAGATTAAACATGAAAAGGATAGATATAAAAAACAAAGTTACATTCCTCTCCTCCACACAAGCATTATAATTATACCATTTACCAACAATTATGTTCAAAAATAAGGTCATTGACCTCTCAAATTTCAAAGTATCACCGTAACAAATAAAATGTGAAGTCTTTAGGACTTAACTAGGTCAGACAAATACAGAAATCTATATAAAACGTATATTAGTCGGGCAGTTACAAAGACATTGTAATAACACATCGTGCAAAAAATGGCAAATTATGGTTGTTCGAGGTCATTGACCTCTAGCGGTCATCAGAGGTCAAATCCAAGATGGCTCCACATCTGAAAATAAACTTTATGGTATGTAGATACCCTAAAAAAAATCATGCTTTTATCAAAAAGTGCACACTACCTTTCATATAATGGGCTTATCTGCTGTACTATATGGGTTGACCTACTCAATTCCCCTCCCCCAAAACACCCCCAAAATGGTCGTCAATATCCGGGCCCAGGTCTCTATGCAAAATAGACCCACATGTTGTTGTTTTTTCTGTGATTAAGATCCACCCTAGTTGGAAGACACAAGTCACAAATACCAGTACTTGATCTCCACAAAAAAATGTCTACAAAATTATCCGAGGGATCATAAAATATTAATGAGCTCGCGCGTAGTTATTCACGTGAATTGGTGTGGTGCAACCCTTGGATTTGCGAGACCTTTAATAGTTTTAGACGTGGCGAGGGGTCATAAATAACATAAAGCTATTCAAGTTTGCCCTGAAAACAATAAAAGAAAGATATACTATTTACATGAAGTAAATGTTGGACTTTGAATATGCCTATATGGTGAAAGAGGTCCGTGTTTAGAAATAAAACCAACTCAAACATTCGAGGTTAATATTATAATTTGTTTATTCACTAGCCATTTACACCATGGAGGAATAAGAAGGAACATGGAGATATTATGCCACATTTTAGTATACATGTATTTTTGTTAAAAAAATTCAGTTTAAAAATATGACTGACAAAAAAGCAAAAAATTAAAAAACAAAAAAATTACGAAAAATGTGAATCAACATCCAAAGTTGAAAAAAGTCTGGGGCAAAAGTTTTCTGTGGTCAGCAAAGTTCAGGGAAAAATTCTGTTTTACTCTAAATCCATTTTGGAAAGAATGTTGCATCCTGACGCCATATTTGTCACCATACATTATCTATATGCAAGTCAAGCATTGTTAAAAAAACATGAATCTGAGACCGAGAAATATTTTCAATTTTGTTAGAAAACACTTGATTTTTCGTGGACTTAATACTTACACATCCAACGAAGTGGCGACAGGATACTACATGCCTATTATTTCATTGGTGTTCTTTATAATTTATTAAAACTAAATTATTTTGAGTACGGATAACTACTTTAATATGAACCCTGTTTCAACTCAAGAAAGGTTTATGAAATTAACCATTCAGAATGTTGACTTATGATGTCAGTATGCCACCACACTGTGATGTCTAACACTAAACCTTGTCAATGAGTGTGCGCACCATATTTGGAAGTTTAGTGTCATTAGTATCTGTAAAGGTAGGATACACCATTGATAATTGCCTAAAATATGAGGAAAGGGTGGATTTTAGGGTTTCTATTTTATAGTTAATATCATTTATATCGTACTATGTTATCGTACTTTTTATGTGTTAATTAATAATTTGTATCTTTTTATTTTAACCAATTCTTTAGCTGTAATGTAAGTACACTGCATTGTTATGCGCATTTGAACATAATTTCTTTTATGGAATTTGCGCAATAAAAATTATTATTATTATTATTATTATTATTTATATTATTAATTTTTTTTTCTTCAAACAGCGTCGTGAAGATGTTCTTGGTTTTTTTTGCGATCGCCGTCCGGCAATCATGATTTTTTAAATAAAATTCAATTTTTCGAAACAATTACAGAATATTTAGTGCAATGATTTTGCTGGATACCTACAATCATTATTTACTTTCAAATAAATAAGATATTAAAAAAATAATTCGGTAGTACAAATTTTCAATATCTGCAAATGGTGTATCCTACCTTTAAGTACCAGGACAATATGAAGAGTTGAAACGCAATAAATGCCATTGGCCAAGTTTGATCAAGGACTATAGTTAACTATAGTTTGACTAACTCTGATTGAACTCAGGCTAGTCGACGATGGTTGGACTACTCTAGTCAACTATTCACGACCAGCCTACCGCGGTTGGTCGCATCGATGGTAACCAATAGCCGCTTTAATAGCACAGTACAGAGATAATCAGTTTGGCAGTTATCAATAGTTCGACTAGAGTCGTTCGCACTTCAACTTCAGTGCGCATGCCCTAATGACATCACGAACTAACCACAAGTTAACTCTAGTTTTTTGATCGAACTTGGCCATTGTGTTCTCTTATATAATCCCATTTCATCTTGGCTGCCCAAAGTCTATTTCAACAGCTGCTTTATACTTAAACAAAAATTAGGAAGACAATAAAGCAAAAAACAAAGGTAATAAACAGCTTAAAACTGTGCCGCTAAATGTTAAAATGAATATATCACGTTTTGGAACTAAACTCTTCAAAATATAGGGTGTCCCTAAAAAATGGTGCAAGTGGACTACGTAATTTTGCTCATTAAATATTCAGCATTTGCTAAATTGCTATTGATGTTCGTATGAGCTTCAAGGACGAGGTTTCAAATGCCGTTTGTTTTACCCTATTTTTGCTTTTGTTAATTCAAAGATATGTTTGATTAACCACCAGCACTAAAAATGAAGTGTGTGCCACTTTTAAAGAAAAATGCTATTAATTAGCGCCAAAAGATAACAGCATTTTACACATATTAAGTGATTGTGTAGAGAATGTAGGCCTAATAAACATTTTCTTTGAACAAGATTAAAACTGCTGAAAACTGCTTACTGGCTGGAATGATCTGAAATATACAAATCTGAATAAGTTAAGAGGGCCTAGTATTTATATCTTAACAAGATCTTCTTCAGAGACAAAATAACCCATTTTTGTACAACCTTTTCATCTGGACCTATTAAATATCAATATCAATTGAGCTATTACATAATGCAAAAACAATAATTGAACATAATACATTTTCACACCTTTTTGATTTAATTTAAAGTCCAATTGTACAGTTGTAAGTTGTGTTTTGTCTTCGGATTAGACCTAATAATAAACTAAAAAGTTGCACATCGATTTTAGGTAACTTTATAATTGGGTATATATCTCTGAACTGACAAAACCAAATCATCAGATGAAATAACAGGGATAGTTCTCAAACCACACGTCTCGCCTTTTTTCACGATTATTATATTTTACAACTTGACCTCAAATGTCCTTTGACCTCAGTACTTAACCTTTGACGTGACCTTCATATAAAGGTTACAATATTGCATACATGAGTACATGACACAAGTTTGATTACAATTGAACCTCAGGTTTTGAAATGACTCCTTTTTACAATTCCAGCTTGTTTTACAACTTGACTTTAAATGACCTTTGAACTCGGTACTTGACCTTTGACATGACCATCATATGATGGTTACAATATTACATACATGACTCAAGATTTACTGCAATTGGACCTAAAGTTTTTGAGGTAGACACATATGATTTTCCATAAGGTTCTAATAGGATAACTATGCCAGTAAGCAACTTGGTGAATTTGAAAGTCGTCAATACTGACTACTTGATGATATCTGAAGACAAGGTAAATGCGTGCAAATTATAGGGTATAATTGTAGTCATTTTGGACCATTACTATATTTCCATAATTATTTTGTCACTTACATGCTTTAGAAAATGTTATTGAAGTAAGGATGTGTAAGTAGAATCACCTAAATAAACTTAAAAATATGGGAATAAACATATTACACGGCAGGGATTAACGATTTATGCAAATTAGACATATTTCCACCAGTTTAATTTTTGTAGACTTTTAGTATGTAATTCTAGGGACCTTATAGAAGTGCACTGTGGTGAAAAACAATTTGTTGCCATTTGTTTGAGGTCAACAAAACAAAATTAAGTATTTTGCCTGGACTACTACACAAATACAGACATGTGCGCAGGTTTTTGAAAACAAATTTTATAACTTTATGAATACAAAAATGTGTTCCACTTGCACCATTTTTCTCGGGGTTTCTCCCCAGGAATTAGTTTGTCAACTTTCAACACCTCGAGGAGCTACAATCAACGACCCACTCTCAAACCATGTTATATTTGTAAAATATCTTTTTCATGACTTTCTCCGACTCTGTGCCAAATTTCATGGTTGTATCATCAAAGGCATAATTCCCCCAATATTTCCCCTATCTGCCCCACTATAGAGATTGCCATTACCAAAATACCTACACAAAAGCTAGTTCTCAGAAAATTAATGAAAACTTAATGAGGAGAAACAGAAATTTACTCTAGAAACCCTTTCCCAAAAAATTACAGTACCACTGTAAAATAAAAACAGACAGAGTGTGTACAAAAAGAAACAGAATTGTTTGAAAAAGTGGAGATTGTGTGTTTTTTACGATGTCAAAGCATTTCAAGCACTGATTTATGGCTTTCTGATTTATTTTTGTTTTAATTCATGCCCATTAATTGTGTTTTCAAACATTCCTATGTTCACCTTACCCTGCCAATATGCAGCACACAGTGCATCAGGTGGGAAAGCCTGCTACACTTTGATGCATTCAGCTGTCAACACCAGTGCATAAACGGCCAAGTCCAAGACTATTAAGAGCTAGTCCCCATTGAACAATGCCAGAGATGGATCCTACTGCGTTGGGTCACTACAGACTTTAAACAGGGTTGTCCTTTGACAAATGATGTAGTTTGCTGCATGTGGCAGGGAACTCACAGAATACCCCTTGGAGGTTAGAGAGTTAATGCACCCTCAAGCAACTAGCCATACCAGCGGCAACTTATTTTGTCAGCGCTGTCCCGCCTAGTGCTGGGCGAGTAGTGATTTTTCTCACTCGAGTACTTGCGAATAAACTACTCACGAGTAATCGAGTACTCGCGAGTAGTCGCAATTTTCACAAGAGGGGATAATGACAGTCACATGTGTTTATCACCCGTGTTCATTCAAAAGCATAACGGTAATTCCTCAGCAAGCTTGGGAGCAATTTGGTTTCCTTTATCGCTCAAGTTCCAATTCAGAATGTGTTTTTATTCTTCCATGGTAGAATTGAAAATCAATAAAGATCGTTATCGCATTGTAAAACCATCGTAATTGTCATAATAAGTTAATAATCCCACCGTGTCCGCTTGTACTCGTCAACAATCAATGCTCACTAACAATCACTACTCACGAGTACTTATTGCTACTCAGACTGGCACGAGTACTCGAATAGTTAAAAAAACGCGAGTAGTTTAACGAGTAGTAAAAACTAATCATAAGTAATGACCTAAGGCATAACAACAAAAAAATGTTATGTTGGCGTAACCCGACCGACCCTAAAAATACGGCCGACCCTGGATATTTTTTTTTTAAAGGGACGAAATTTAATGATTAAAATCTATATAAATCTAGTTATAAATACATTTGAAACTATTTCTGACCGTTTCTCATTGTTGTGTGTGTGGATTGTGTATATATTGAACATGGACACGCTATCGTGTATCACTACCGGCTTAAACAATTAGAAAACATATCATTTTCATTGCTGGGAGAAAAAAAAAAAAAAAAAAAAAAAATCCCTACCTACCTACCTACCCTATTTTTTGGGGCCCGTTACGCCAACATAACATTTTTTTTTATGCCTAATCGAGTTACTCGCCCAGCACTAGTATTGCCCGACGGGGTTTTTATGTGTTTTGTTTTTCCTTTATTGTTTTGGTAGCTCAAACATCTGACTTTGATTGTTCTTTTATTCAGAAGAGATGACAACAGAGTTTTAACTCGTCTCTGACTAAGTGGGTTGTTGGTGATGATAGTTTGGCAGTTTGATAATTATTACCTGAGTGATGGATCTTGCTGCACTAGGAATTAAGGCTAGTCATTTGTAACAAATGGTGCATGTTGCTGCGTCTGGCTGGTTTTAACCCTAAATACCCCGGATGGTTAGGTTTTTAATAGTCGTACTTGAGTTTCCGTACTCGCATGAATTCCTGGACTATGTCATCGGTGACTTTTTTTCTGTTTTCTTGAAGATCGCCTATGAGCTTCTGCAGTATTGCAATCAGTTCTTTCTTCAGCTCCCCTGTTAGTAACTTGCCACTTGTGTAATCCTATCAAGAAAAATACAAGAGAAAATAATAACTTTTGGATGTACACTTATTTCACTAAATGAGCACTTAGGGAGACAAGTTAGCAAAAGTTTGTAGGTAATAAGGAGACAGTGACACTTAGGGAGACATTTCAGTGTCTAGCTACCTAGACAGTTGGGAGTTATTTTTGCTCTAGAACGACAGATTGGGGTCTAAATAGCATAAATCTTAAAGATCTTAGAGAAACGAGTTAGGGTAAACAAGTTAGGACTGTTTTAAGTTTGTGTACATCCCTATGGGATTGTCTCCCTAAGTGTTGGTGGTTTAAAAAAATATTTGTATGTAAGGCAATTTGCGGTTTTAATAGATTCATGAAATACTGGTACTGTCTTTAACTCTGGTTTGACCTAAATAGTCGTTAGTCGGGCAGAATGGTGAAAAATTGTTCAATCAAATGATAATAGCACACAATCATAGTACATGTATGTCATAGGAAAGTTATTTGAATATAGGACCATCGCGGATTTTGTCCTTTGAAAAAAATATACATGGTGCCAATTCACATTATGATGAAAGGATTAAAACAAAACAAATTGTGATCCACTCCACAAAAATGGGTATCATGTTGCAAAAAATTCAGTTATATACCCAGCTGGAAAGCCCACAACGTAAGCCTTAATTTGATATAATAGAGCTCCATAGCCACTCCCATTCTGAAGATATGACATGTTTACGTATTGATTACTTCCTTGGAGTTCAAATTACACAACTGAGAGAATAGGCTTTGAAATAGCCGGCTCTGTTGTAATACAATGCACACGAAATAGTAGTTTTTTCAGCTTTGAAGTTAAAAAAACAAATTACAAATCTATACACAATTGTTTTACAAAATCGACAAAAAAAACACTTCTGGGTGATGGATTATGTTCAAATTTGGGGAGATTGTATATTGATAGTTTGTGAATAAGGAAAACCTTAAAATGGTAAAATCCACGCCGAAATGACTTCACAAGTACATTGTAATAAAACACATTGTGCGACTTTGTCCGGGTTTCATTGAAAAAGGTCACATATTAGTACCTGTACATGTACATACCTGTCTGATCTGTTCTAGATGTTCGTCATCTTCCATTAGGAATGTCAGATACTGATAGGAAATGTCAACGTCACAGTTGCCCCCCTTCTCGCGGTGCTCTTCCACTGTAGCCCCGCCCCCTGAGAAGGCATACTTGTTTATCTGTTGTGGGTGAGGCAAATGGCAAAAATATGAAAAGTGCAAGGCATTTTGCCTATCCCCGAGGGCTAGCCTACATGTAGTATCCTCTTTGTACACGACTGACTGACTGACTGACTGACTGACTGACTGACCGACTGTCATTTCTGAGCAGGAGAGGACCACCCTATGGTGCCAATGAATGGCCTAAATCTGTTGACCAGATGGGTTAAAATGTTGCAAATGTTGTTTGTTAACCAGTTCACGCCGGAGGACGTACACGCAAAGTTTTCCCTAGATTCAAAACGAATAACGCATAAACACGTCACGAGCAAGGCCGGAAATGTCTGTCAGCAGTGAGCAAAGCTGGAAATGCGTGGGTGTGCTTCCTGGTACCATCGGCCTGAACCCGCCTCGGATCAAAATTCGTTAAAAATAAACCCGCGCCTCGGCTCGGTGTTGTTAAAAAATCCCGGCGCGAACTGGTTCAAGTCAATGGCCTGTAACAGAGCAAGGGTTTCAGTCAATCACCTGACAACATCTAGGTTTTTTTGTGTGTGTGGAATAAGCTGACTTGTCCTTGTCCTTATTTAATCAATCTTTACCTTGTTCTTGATTTGCTTGGGCGTGTCTATCAGGTATATGGAGGTGTTGGGATCACTGGCGCTCATCTTAGTCTGGGCTCCTTGCAGCGCCGGGAAAAATGTGGAGTGGATCAGTGCAGGCTTTGGGTAGCCGAGACGGGGTGCCACATCACGGGTCATCCGGAAATAAGGATCCTGAAAAACAAGACGAAGAAACAGAGAATTTTTCATTTACAATACTTCAACATTTGATACCCCAGGTTCCTATACTTTGTAGGAAACCTTTGAGAATTTGTTGATCTCTAACCGAACAAACGATACACCGAACAAAATCTGTGGATCCAGTGATGTTCGTTATAGCCGCGTTTCACTGTATAACATTTGCTTCTGCTGTAATTTTGCTGTAGATATGAATTGATTTGGGGGTTTGTATTTCACAGTAACACTTTTAACACTGACCTGTTTAAAGCTTTGTGCAATATTTGAAAAAATAGTCATTTTTTCAAATGATAATTGGCTAACCATCTTTGGAAATTGATACAAAAATTCTACTTTTCTTAAAAATCACAGCACAGGTGGTATGATTTCATGGCATGATGTACAAAACTTTTATTCACTTTAATACAGTCAAGTAAGGTTTATTATAATCACTTGTAGTTTTGTTTTTTGATGCTTGGAAATGTTGTATGTTATCTTCAAACACGTTGGGATTTCAAACAAACAAATTATTAACAGGGAAACATGTTTAGTTTTTTTTTAAGGTAGTATACACCATTATTATAGTTATTATTATTATTATTATTATTATTATAAAGTACCCTACTTGACTAAGTAAATAACCATCTCAAGCATCCTGTGAAATCACATGGTTTGCTGTGTGGTTTTTTTCAAGAAAAGTAGATTTTGCATCAATTTCCAACGATTGCCAACAAACTAACTATCAACAACCACTGCCCAAAATATATTTAATTTAGTTAGTCCACATTTTATTTGCATATACATCCATGAATGGGTGCCAGCCATCTAGTCTAGTTTCCTATTCCTGATAATTCCCCGATTTATATAAATTGCTGTTTCGTCTAAATAAATTCAAGGAACCAGACTACAAAAACAGCACTTTTCCTGATTTTTCCAACATCTACAAACAGAAAACGTCAAAATATTTACTGTAAAATATAAATCTTAAACCCATCCATTTTTGAAAAAGACAGCATAAGCAAATGATACTATCTTAACAAGTTCGCGCCCGGATTATTTTAACATCACCGAGCCGACGCGCAATTTTTTTTTTAACAAACTTGATCCGAAGCAGGTTCAGACCGATAGTACCGGGAAGCACACCCACGCATTTCCGGCCTTGCTTGCTGTTGACAGACATTTATGGCCTTGCTTGTGACGTGTTTATACGTCATCCATTTTGAATCAGGGGAAAACTTTGCGTTTATATACGTCATCCGGCGCGAACTGGTTAAAGAGAGGTCATGCTACAAGGAGCAACTTACTTGATCAATTGCACAGGGTATGAGGCAAGGGATGTCTTTCTTGTTTCCAAAGATCTGAGGGAAGGAACTAGAGAAAGAAGGCGCGGCCTGGATGGCCGGGAAACTGATTTTACCTGCCAGGAGAAAAATCAAAGATGGTCCAAATCAACAATGCCTTGGTAAACGCCTATGCATTGCCCAGGGTTAACTGTTCTAACATGTTAAAAATGAATATGAATAAAACTGCTGCAAACTGCTATTAAGGGAATAAACGAGTGTTCGAGAGGTTTTAATCACTCTGTTTAATACCGCTTGGAGTCTGGGTGCTGATAATTACCCGAGCCGAAGGCGAGGGTAATTATCAGTACTCAGACTCCAAGCGGTATTAAACAGAGTGATTAATACCGACCTAACACATTTATTCCCATTCATAAATACTTTTTTGTAAAATTCAGCTTAAAAAGCCCCGAAAATCCTGGAAAATTGTGGCGAGTAAATTTTGGTGTTTCGCCATTCTGTGCGTGTCAAATGACATGTTTCCGCCTCCGTCGTTCTACACAATACATGCAATAAAGCGTATTTACTATGAACCAGACTATTACTGCCATTGGCAACCTCGTTCCAGGGTGTCGAGCTGTACGCGCCCAACACTACCCGCTCTTACTATTGGAGACGAGGTACGGTTGGAAATAAAGTGGGCCCTGGGGACGGTTATAATGCGACATGGAGTGACAGGGTTTTGTTGCCAGCTGGTTTTAAACACTTCCAGCCATGTCTTTATCGTCCGTTTAATACCGGCCACATGACGGGCTCTCGACCAATAGGAATGCCTAAACTGTCCCAGGTATTTATGAATGAAGGATAAAGAAATGTTGAAGCGTACTTATAAGTTAAATGAATACGTAAAAGTATACATGTATGTGAGGGGTTCCGGCAAAATGAGGGGTTCCGTCAAAATGAGACGGAACTGGGCAGAGCTTGAAATGAGGATTCTTAGGTATTAAAAAAAAAAAGGTCCCTAAAATCACCCCCAAAAATTCAAACGTCAACAGATAAAGCGCACCGCTGAATAAGGCGCATGCTTGAACGCACCCAGAAGAACACCAGGCGCCACCCGGTGTAGGTACATCGCCACAAAGGGGTCATTTTGTTGCCTTAGAACGATCCCACTATTCCAAGCAAGAATTAAACCGTAACCTCATTAGCTGGTCCAGGGTAAAAATTATTTTGTTTATTTCGGGGGCTCCATTTTCATACATTTTAACCGCAGGCTGTGGGTCGTTGTGTGAAATCGCGTGCGCATGTAATTGTGACAACAATTTATATCAAATTATACTTACCGCGCGCTCTGGATGTCCGGTCTGCATGCCGGCGCGGCCGCTTAGCAGTGGCGCTACTAGGATCAGAGAGAGTGGCCGCTCGTAGTCGTGCGGCAAATATTAAGATTTTGGACCATTTCCTATTTTTATGAAATGCATCGCACACAATATCGTAAGAACTGTTATTGCGATTTTCGATTATAAGGTGGTATCGCCCAAGCATATTGTTGGAATGAAAGCACGGTCGTGGGGGGGGGGGGGGGTATCAACACATCACGGCATTGTTGGAATGGAAACACGGTCACAATGTCTGGAGAGTTGAGCTAATTGGTTGACCGCATTATTGAGTAAGATTGCGGCGTTGAAAGAATTCTTCACACAAAGACCGTCACTTTAAACTCAAGCGACATCAGATACGGCGCACCTAAAGATAAGGCGCAGCGATGTTTTTGTGGTCTAGAAAGTCGGATAAGACGTCTTTACCGCAGGAAATTACGGTATCAATGTGTCGCAAAAGTAAAATGTTGAGAAAAAAGGACCTCGAAGTTTCAAGTTTTGTAAAAAAAAAATTATTCCTTAAAAACACTTTTATTCTACTACTTCCATACTATTTCTGAACTAAAAATAGTTAGTAGGCATACCAAAGATTGCAAATTTTAATAAATCTGAAAATTAAACAAATCTCTGATTATTCATTACTTTGTACTTTTTCTCCACAATGCCCTGTGCCCAGTTCCGTCTCATTTTGCCAGAACGCCTCACATATGTCATCAAAAAGACCTACATGTATGTGTAGGCCACATTTGGGTCATTTTGGTCAACATCAGTTGTGCTGTGATCACGTGACTGTTCCGACCAAAGTTGAACCGAGGATAGGGGCTGGTTGAAACTTGAACCTACATTTGTAACTGTACTAAACCTGCCAAACTCCAACTTGTTGAAGTTGAATTGAAATTCAATTGAATAGGTACATATTGCTTTCAGTGTTCAGAACCAGGGGCCAATTTCATAGAGCTGCTTAAGCACAAATAGTTGCTTAAGCACAAAAACCCTTGCTTGGTAAATCAAGTTAGGGGCCAAAATTCCATGTGAACGTTATGCTAAGCTAACAACAGCTTAATACCAATCACAAATAATATACATCACATGGAGTTGTGGCTGGTAATTAAGCTGGTTTTACTAAGCAAGAATGTTTTGTGCTTTAGCAATTTGTATGCTTAAGCAGCTCTATGAAATTGGCCCCGGGGCTTTGATGACTGGCCATTTGTTCTGTGTGTTGGGCTGTGTTTGAGTGTTTATAAATTTGGTACCCTGTGGAGACCTGAACACAATGGGGACAACGGGAGTCAAAAGGTCTTAACAGGGTAATTTCTATAGATGAATAGGTCTCCACAAAAACTAGGGTTAGGATGTGGGTTAGGGTTAGGATGTGGGTTAGGGTTAGTGTTTGGGTTAGGCTATAATATAGGGTATATACATGTAGGGTCAACATTTCAACCCAGGAAATTAATGGTGGTTGAAATAGAACCATTTTGAAAAAGGTACAAAAAACGAGAACAAAGAAATGTCTCCACAAGGATACAAATTTGAGGACCATAGGGGACACACAGTGTGTACACATCTCGCTTACAGTTGACCAGGAACTGTGCTCAGCCCTGAGTTCACCCACAAATAAATGCCTGTGCATTCCCCCAAACTCAAACATTTTTACAAGTCTCTTGCCTTTCTGTCCTGCACCTCTTGTACCTTTTGTACCGAGTCAAACAAAGTCCAACAAGTTGCTATTAAATGTTTGGTACCAAACCTGCCAAAACCTAGCAAAACCTGCAGTTGGAGTTTGATGGGCTTGGAAACATGTAGCAAGGGTTTTCAGTTCATATCTTTTGTCCCACCGGTAGATGGAATAGATTATTTGTAATGCTTTAAAATCACCTTTCTCCAAATCATATATGTGACCCGCTCCTACGAAACCCGACATAAGTCGCACAGGCTGTTTCGAGATACAGCTCGTCAAAGTTGAAATGAGGTGAAAAATCTGGCGGACATCAATTTTTTTAATTTTTTTTAATTTTTTTTTATTCTTTAATATGTTTACTTCAACCCTAAGTTAGGTTAAACAAAAACAACTTTATTGATGAGAAAGTACAACAATCATGCATTCATTGAGGCAAACTGTGTCCTAAAAGTGGTAATTTATCTCCCAAATACATCTAAATAAAATCCTCATAAAATTCGAAGTATCTATGATATAAAGATGGTTTAGGTACCAAAAGAAAGCTAAAGATGTGTACTAAATGGAAATAACAATATCTCACTTAATATATATTAATATATATTACTTATGTCTGGTTTTGTGGGAGCAGGTCACATATTCACAACATGTTCAGGTGTCAGTTTAAAACAGTAATTCTTTTCTTGCAAACCAGTGCCTGATGTGGGCGTGCACACTCGGGTGTCACGAACTGACACCTAGGTGTGCATGTGTGTTAGTTCGTGGCAACGGTGACAAATTGTACTCACCTATACAGTCGCTATCTGTGAAACCAAATATGCCTTTGACCTGGTTGAATGTAATGCACTTCTGTATCTTGATCATGTTCTTGTAGAAGGGTGGGGATGAACTGTATGAACAAAAAGATGAGCTTAATTATATACATTGTAGCGTCTAAGTTGACCTTAAGAACGTAACAAAAACTTTACGAGAAACCAAACTTCCGGGTACAACATTAAAATTGTGCAGTTTTCTTGAATTTTTTTTTTTTACACTGTTTTTTTATTACTAAAAGATACCTTTAAAAAAAAAAATATTTTTCATTTCAATTTACAAAATGTTAACAAATTAGGAAAAAGGAGAACGTGTTGCCGAATCTGTAAGGCTACACTGAAGATGCGTTTTGATGATGTTTATCAGAAAGAGCACTGGACGTTTTTGAGTTTTTCTGGTGTAGAACGAGTTTCGAGAGTCATGGTTCCATGGCAGCCGGAAAGTGTTCGCCTTTTGCGAACGTGTAAGAAACCACATTTGTGTATTGGTGCCATGTGCAATTTATGGAAAACACACAGCGTGTATCATACATTGATTCAAAATGACATGTCACAGCGCGTGCGAGTAGCTATGAGAGCAAGGTTTAGAATGTCCTCGGGTCTTCTCAAGCTTTGCGTCAAGACCGGGTTCTGAACATATTGCGAGTACAATCAAGGGTGCCCTCAATAAGCCCGTTTTCAGAGTATTGGTGATTGAACTGCATAAACGAACAGCGCACACTGGAACAAATGAAAAACAGTCTTAGAGCAAGTCTTAGCTTCAACCTGGGAAGCGACACTGTGGGAATCACTCAAACAACCCGCAAGAGAAACCGAGTCACTTTCCTTGTAGATTGTTTGATGAATTAAGTAAAAAAGTTGCATCCTTATGAAGTGATCCCCACACAGGCAAACAACTACATGTATAAAGAAGGCTTTATGTGTAATAGTATCAATTCAAGGCAAGTTAGTATAGCACAATGTTTGACAATACTTACCCTATATATTCTATATCTGAGAATATGAAGGTCTTCTCTACGTCAAACCCCAGTGAGATGATCTCCTTAGCGTTCTCCTTGGCTAGCCTCAGTGCCTCTTCCACCTTCAAGTCCTTCCACAAAAACTTCTCATCGTCCGTCATCTGGATGACGAGGGGTACATCAAATACTTCCTGCAACCATCTGGAAGGGCAGACAGAGGAAAGGGTGGAAAGGTCAGCCACCCAATTTCATGAAACTCATCACAACTTACAACTCTTCGCAAGCGCTGCGACGCATCTTATCCTTATGATGTGTCGCAGCTGCGAAACGTCCCGAGATTCATTCTATGAAACACATTGTATGTGCAACGCGTTGTAGCTATATTTGCAGCACAAAACGGTGATTGTTCAACTTACTCAACGCACAGTAAATAATAATAATAATAATAATATCAGAGGATTTATATAGCGCAAAGTATCTGGAGAACCATTCAAATGCGCCGATCACTGGAAATTACTGTGGTCCGTATGAAAGATTGAATAGATGAGTCTTCAGAAGGCGTTTAAATGATGGAAGATCAGTTGTGTCCCTTAACTCGTCTGGCAAGATGTTCCAGAGACGCGGTGCACAGCTATAGAAGGCCCGGTCTCCGTAGCTTGCCAGGCGAGTTTTGGGAACATAAAGTGTCTGTAATGAAGAGGATCTGAGACCTGGTCGCATGTTGCGAAGTTGTAATAGGTCTCGTGTGTAGGATGGGGCTAGTCCGTGAAGGGCTTTGAATGTGAGGAGTAAGAGTTTAAATTGTATTCTGTATTTGACAGGAAGCCAATGAAGATTGTATAGTACAGGTGTAATGTGTTCTGAAGATCTTGTTCGTGTGAGTAGGCGGGCAGATGCATTTTGAACTTTTTGAAGACGTGTTAATGATTGCTGGGGTAGTCCTGTAAGTAAACTATTGCAGAAGTCTAGTCTAGAGGAGATGAACGCATGAATGAGTTGTTCTGCAGTATGAAATGAAAGTGATGCCCTGATTGCTGCTATGCGACGTAGATGCGCGTAGCAAGACTGACAGACTGTGGTAATATGTCGGTCAAGGTTCATAAACCTGTCAAAAATGACGCCAAGGTTGCGCGCATCAGAACAAGGGGAAACTAGAGTGTCTCCAATGCGCATGCTAGCAATACTAACTTCCTGTCTGAGGTGAGGCGAGCGAATGATGAGAAACTGGGTTTTTTTAGCGTTAAGTTTAAGTAGATTGGCAGCCATCCACTTGCGCATGTCGTCTAAGCAGGTTTCAATGATGTGTTGTGTATTAATATCATCGTCTGATATATTGGGAGAAAATGTGGCGTAAAGCTTAGTGTCGTCTGCGTAAAAAAAAAAAAAAAAAAAAAATGGGTGTGGAGGCCATGTTGTCGGGCAATGCGACCAAGGGGAGATGTATGTAAGTAAAGAGCAAAGGCCCTAATACAGATCCCTGTGGCACACCATGGCCGAGGTGGGAGACATTAGACAATTCACCTGATATATACACAAACTGAGAACGATTATGTAAATACGATTTAAACCAATCTAGAGCAATTCCTTGAATCCCAAATTGGTGCTGCAATCTATGCAAAAGGATGTTGTGGTCAATGGTGTCGAAAGCTGCTGATAAGTCAAGTAGAACTAATAGAACAGCCCGTTTGTTGTCGATGCTCAGCATGATGTCGTTATGGACTTTCATCAAAGCTGTTTCTACACTACACTATGGAACCTAGTATATGCAGATTGAAATTCATCACGCAAGTTGTACTCAATGAGATGGGCGTTCAACCTTGCAGCAACTAACTTCTCAGCAGCTTTCGACATAAATGACAGGTTGGATATTGGGCGATAATTATTTACGTCATTATGGTCTAGTGACTGTTTCTTAATATTAAACAGGAGTGATGAGAGCCGTCTTGAGGCAATCCGGGAAATGGCCAGAAGTCAGGGAATGGTTGATTATTTCCTTTATAGGCCCAATCAACACATCGATGTGTTCCTTCACCATGGATGTTGGAATCGGATCCAGAGTGCAGGTCTTCATGGGCGAGTTCTTGATGACTTTCATCACTTCGTCGTCAGAGGCTGCGGTTAAGGTCGTGAGGGGGTGTTGATGAAACTCAGAGTCTGCCACAAAGGGGTCAATGCTAGGGTCAGCGAGTTGGGATATGTCGTCTCTGATTCTAATGATCTTATCCTTGAAGAAATCAGAGAAACTGTTGACCATTGCTGTAGGGTTTGGGAAAGATGGAAGAGTGGTTGTAGTTTTCCTCTGCATAAGATTGTTGATAATCTGGAACAGGGCTTTTTGATTGCCCTCACAGTTGTGTATTTTGTCAGAATAGTAGTTGGTTTTGTAGTTATTAAATTTGACTTTCACCAATTCTCTCTGAGTCTTGAAAAGTTCGCGGTCAACCTGAAGCCTCGTTAAACGCCAGCGTCTTTCAAGTTGTCGGCGTCTGCGTTTAGCTGTGGCTATTTCCTCGTTGTACCACGGGACCTTGGGTTTTACCAAGATCATGTTGGTTTTGGTTGGGGCATGGATGTCAAGCAGTGCACTGAGAACGGTGTTGTAATGATCGATGTGCACCGGGTTACTGATGAGGGAAGATGTGGCAATGTCACATTTAAATTGTGCCTGGTCAATTTTCTTTAATTGTCGATAGGTGACCTGACGCCTTTTGTATTTGGGTTGTTCTAAGTCAAGCTGACAGTGGATCGCGCAATGGTCAGAGATAAAGTCTGATGTTGTAATGGACTGTATGAGGGAATGCGGTTGTCGAGTGATGACAAGATCTATTGTGTGACCAGACATGTGAGTACTGGTGTCGACTCTTTGGTGCATGTCGTACTGCATGAGTAGATCACTGAGTCGTCTGTGTTCAGTTGCATTGTCTCCCCAGTGGACATTGAAGTCACCGAGAATAATAAGGTTTCCGGTGAACAAAGCCTGTCTGTCAAGGAGATCGGCAAACTCGTCGATGAACACACTGAATGGGTAGTTTGCTTTCCTAGATGGTGGTGGTCGATACACTGTAATAATGCGGAAGTGTTTGGCGTTGCCGTGGTTGTGAATAAAGTCTGCTTCAATACATTCAAAGGAAGATGGCGGTTGGCTGTTGGCGTCCTTAACAACCGATGCCGAAAGGCTTGATTTGTAGAGCATTGCCACGCCACCCCCCCTCCTTCCTTTCCTGGGCATGTGGGTCAATTTGAAACCTCTGGGGATAATATCGTGAGTGTGTTTGTCTTGTTCCGAGCAGAACCAAGTTTCCGTTAATGCCAGTATGTCAATGTTGTAGTCATTGATGTGATCTTTGATAAGATCAGACTTGTTGCACGCAGATTGGCAATTGATTAAGCCGAGCTGCATCATGTCTCCGTACGATGGGCGACTAGTCTGTTGGGGTGCAGGGGTACTGGCACTTACTCTGCGCTTTCCTCCTCTGCTTCCCCTGTAACTATGGTGCCATTTAAAGATGCCCGAGGATGTCAAATTATCAAAGAACGTTTTTGAGAGTTTTGTCCCTAGGGTTAACATACTAGATTTGATCTCGTAAAGATCGTCACTGGTATACTGTAGTGTGTTGGGGGTAGACATCGCTGATAGCGGTAGAGCCAGTGCCGTTAACAACAAGCAGTAACAATGGAGGTGAACCATGCTTACATACAGTTTCAGATTCTTGACAAGTCGATAGGCAATTGTTCCTCCAAATGACGAATGTAGACAAATGTTGGTTTTCACCGGTACAGTAACTGCTGTATGATTGAAGACACGTCTTGTGATCAATTCTTACGGACCAGAGTTTGATGGTATCTTACAAAATGTTGATTTTCCGAGAGACCAAAAAATGGGGCTGCCGGTTAGGCGCACGCCTATACATATTAAGCAAAGAGTCGCTAAACCTCTTCTCGGACACGTGGTACAGTTTTAACCAGTTCGCATCGGAGGACGTATATACACACAACGTTTTCTCCCGATTCAAAACGGATGACGCATAAACACGTCACGAGCAAGGCCAAAAATGTCTGTCAGCAGCGAGCAAGGCTGGAAATGCGTTTTGTTAAAAATAATCCCGCGCCTCGGCTCGTTGATGTTAAAATAATCCCGGCACGAACTGGTTAAAGAAAAACAAGCTTGCTTTGGGCTTTTAGCCTTATTGATATGAAACTACAATTAAATATTGAGATGAGACACAGCGTAAATCGAGTATTGATAAACGAACGCCGTTTTTTCTTGCCTTTCGCAGCATCCATGATTGTAAAACTTCGAACGGGTAAGTTAAACGATATTTACTATAAAATACAACCCCCAAATTCCACCCATTCCTGATCATTCAAGCAATTACCAATGGTGTATCCTACCTTTAAAGTGAATAACTTACTTTGTGAAGACAAATGGTATAAGGTGACCCACGTGCATGGAGCAACTCGAAGGCCCACGGCCCGTGTAGAGAAAGAACGGCTTCTTAGCTTCATACCGGTCTAGTATCCTGTGTAATTCTCTAGGAGTGGCAATGAATAAGAAACAGGATCCTAGTGAGAGAATATGGCGCCATGTCATTTTGAATTTTGAGAAAGGAAGTCGTTAATTTCTTGATTTTTATATTTCACAGGATGTCCAAAAATCTTAAAATAATCTACAATGAAATCAACTTGTAATAAATACGAGTACTTCTCTGCTTCAAATTAAGAATTTTTTCAACTCTCCAAACTCAAGTGCAAAGCACTGAAACCTTATGAAAAATGGTCACACTTTTAGCATGTACATGTACTAACATTTGACCACTCATGATCGAGGGTTAGGCTGCGTTCCAATCGCGTCGTGTTTATCGTGTTTACGAGTTCACGAGTCGTATAAAGGGGTTCTAATCGCCTGGTAACTCGTGTTCACCAGTGGTGAACTTGAGCAGGATTTTTTGTCTCCATGTTCATGACTTCGTAAACGAATTGAATACTTGCGCATGCGTGTTGGTTCACAAACGAGTTCTCGCGCGGGTCGAATGTCCTTACCGCACAACTAACTCGACTGTGTGCGTGCGTCTTGGTGAGCAGCGTTTGGAATGCAACCTATTCGTGAATAGGGAGAATTTCACGGTGAACACGATAAACACGCCGCGATTGGAACGCAGCAATATGCCCATTTTTTTCATAGAGCTGCAAAGCACACACAATTGCTTGGCATCAAAAACAAGTCTTTCTCAGTAAAAACAGGTTACCAGCCAAAACTCGATGTGCTTTGTATGCTTCGTACCGAAGCCATTTGTTTGTGTATACTTTTCTAAGCGGACTACGCCTGTACAAACCGTTGCTATAAGTTACCTGACCAAAACTCGTAATCTTATTGGTCAATGCGCGCTGTTTAATTGACAGGCCGGATCGGTCTATTGCCTCACAACAGTTTCTGGACATAATAGGGACACTAGGGCTGTTTCACAAAAAGCCTGGCTTCGGTTTCGTCTCAGGCTTCAGCCCATTGCTAAACTGCATGAATGAAGCCCAATACGAAGACAAAGTTGGGGTTTGGAAAATGGCCCATGTTGCAACTTAGTGGAATAACTCATGTAAGAATGCCACATATTTGACACTATTTGGGACACCATTCTATGATTCTATGACTGCATGCCTGCAAATGTTCAATCCATGACTAAACTAATTGATCAATTGTATACCTTTGCGAGAAGAATACACCTCGTTTCATCAAGTGGTGGGGCTTGTGGCCTGTGACCTTCTCAAATCTATCCAGCAACACTTCGTCGATCTTCGTACTACCAAACCTTTCTGTAACGGACATGAAAATGTTCTTGTCAATTTGTCATGTTTTTTTTTTTACACTGAAAAAGAACTCGTCCATTTCACAAATATGAGTACAGTCTTTATGGGAACACAAACTGTGAGAATAACAACAGGGAAAGATTTGAAGAAAATAACAAAAATCTACAAAATAATTAGCAGCAGAGGGTTTGGGGGCTACAAATACTCTTTGCACAAGACCACTGCATTCGACCCCAACGACACGATTTATATTCCCATCAGCTCCCTCAATCACACAGTGGTCTTTGCAAATTGCTAAAATGAGGGCGTGACGTTTTCATGCAAATTCGACCGTTCGAAAGTATAGGCATAGCATCTCCACGCAGTCAACTACCATTCAATGGTCGCGCTGGCCTGTGTTGCATATCTAATTAGCGCTGCTTGACAAAGTAATTTCGTGCGTGCGTGTAGAACGTGTTGATAATCGCAGTTCTGTGACCGCTGATTGGCTCCCTATTGAAAGCCGGCGGAGAAAAAAGCTAGAAGCAATTTGCAAAGACGTATGCGTGAGCGAGGGAGCTGGTCTATAATCATGTCATTAGCGGGCGCACTGCTTAAAAAGAATACGCGACGTCTACGATCAATCAATCGCATTCGTCTTTGGCAAAGACTAGGCTGTGAAGGGCTGAAGATCCAAAAAAACACATAAACCACTCATTGTAAAATACCATGGAGAGTGTTTACGTACTGATGAGTTTGTCGTAGTCGATGCCTTTCTCCGACAATGCCGCTACAGTCCAGGGATCCACCCGGTCATCATCCACAACGCTGGTATCCTTGTTCAGCTGGTCTCCTGTCCCATCATTCAGCTCCATATCAGCAAGCTGCGACACACTGTTAGATTCTGCCATTTACTTCTTATGCAGAGAATACTGATGAAAAAAAGAGACAGACAGATTTTCAATTATTTTGGTTTGTCTGGCAGCAGTTACCTTTAGGACACCTTGTGTGTTTTTTATTTTTAACCAGTTCGTTTTTATTTTATTTACCAGACCCAGGCGCGGGATTATTTTTCACAAACATCCACCCCAACGGGCTCAGGCTGGCAGTCGAGCTGCGAGCCGGTCGCTGACAGATACTTCCATTCTCACCCAGAGTTGCTCGTAGCATATTTATCAACCATTTTGATGACTGATATTTAGAAAAATGTTGAGTGTACGTAACGTATTCGTCGCCAAATGGTTAAAGCTGAAGTATATTTTTTCAAGCTATTCAAGGAAAGAATGTTCTGACAAAATTGGAAATTATTTCTCAGTCTTAGACCTTAGATCTACCGGTATAAAAATAATATGTTATTATTCAGGCGTTCCGTCACCACGATGATGAAGATATGATGATGAACAAATATTCTGCGACATGTCACTCAAAACGTTTGATTTCATTTATGCCTTTTTGTAGTCTACATTAAAGACAAAGCAGTAGGCCTAAATCTTTGAAGCCAAAAAAGTTAAACTCATAACAAGTTATTTATACATTTATATATTTAAAGAAAATTGGGGGGGGGGGGGGGGGGGGGAAATAATCATGTTTGGTTCTTGTTTTTATGAGGTTTTTTTCGGAGCGCGGGGGGAGTTGATCGCATAATTTGATAGGGCTTTTCAAGGAAGCTATAGGGAATCTGTCAATCACTCCACCATTCTTTGTTACGAAAACCAACGCTCTTAATGAGGGATTGAACTGGGTGTTACGACGCTCATCTACAAAACTGTCGGCTCCCTCTGATCAGTCCGCCAAATGTGGTGAAAGATGGTGAAAAAGCCAGATCAAAGAGCTGACAGTGAATACAATAAAGTCGCTAATTTGACCAATGAGATTGCTACTTTTGGAGAAGGGGGGACTGTTTTTGGTATTTTGTATGTCCAATGGTGTTAAATGTGATTTTCACATTTTATAAGACATTTGGTATGTCGTGTTCGACGTGAGAATATTCAGAACATAAAAAGCACGAACTTTTTAAAGACACATCCATAAACCGTATTTATGCATGCTTTAGAGTGGGTTTTTGCGGGGCACGCGAACGATTTGCGAAGGATGCGAATGCCAAAACAATTGCAAAGTCAACATTCGTATTTTTAAGTTTCCAAAAGTTTGCCAAACATGCGCGGGGGTTCGGAATCGTTGTCATTTATTGTTCGCGGGAGTCCAGTCTAGTCCATCACATTGTAGATTTCTCCTTAATTATAATATTTGAATCATTTCTTTGTATGCCTAATGTAAATAAATTGTACACAACTTGAGGAAGAATATTATTAGAAAGTTGTCCGTTTCCATTGATTTCTTGGAAGTCGCATTCTTGCAGCCTATTTTTTGCTTCCTCTGATCAGTCCGCAAAATGTCTAAGTTGAGAGTTCGTTTTTATTCCTCAAAATGAAGAATTTTATGGTAACGAATATACATGATGTACATCGATCGTACAAGGTCCATAAATCAAACGAGGGGGCGAGTCGGTCAGAGGGCGAGTCGGTCAGGAGGCGAGTCGGCCAGGGGGAGAGTCGGTCAGGGGGCGAGTTAGTAAGGGGCGAGTCGGTCAGGGGGCAAGTCGGTCAGGGGGCGAGTTGGTAAGGGGCGAGTAGGTAAGGGGCGAGTCGGTCAGGGGGCGAGTTGACCTACAATCGTTGAACCGATCCGCAACTAGCTAGGAATTAAAGTGATGTCGGTATATTTGACGTCGTATTTTCACATTTATAGCATAAATATCGAAACAAAAACTTTAGTTTCTCCATTACTTAAGGTAAACTACTAAACCTATTTCATTCGAATTTCGTGGATTAGACGAAAACAGCCTGAATTGTTTTTGCGATCCCCAACTAGGAAAACGTCTGTACAACCATAGAGCAAGGAACATGTTCCTTGCTCTATGCTCTGGTACAACGCTAACGCACGTTCACGGCAGCACGTACTTACATTCAGACTTCTCAGAGGAAGGTGCTTCTCATTCAACACTGACGAACATTAAATGAATTATCCAACATCGATCGCAACATCAAATTTGCAAAAACACAGGCCAGCGCGTTTTGCATGCTGTAATATTATGTAATTATCATGGACACTAGTGTGATAATAAATTATATGATGCACGCTGAATAAGCCACTTCGGAGTTCCGACTGCGCATGCGTGACCTGACCTTCGCGACCGTGGATGGAAGATAAACAAAGTCGCGCTGCACGTATGCAACGTGCATAACGCGGGTACGATACACGTGTAAACATACTGCTTAACTAACGTTCGTTAGCATGTGGGGGAAAAACACAATTTTTCTCGTGTTTATTAAACCCAATACAGCAGAATCCTGACTCGAATTTAATCATGGTGAGATAATTAATGTTACCTAACTTTGTTTTTCTTCAGATAGAGCAAAACAAATCTCGTTTCGAGTTCGCTAAAATGTAAACTTATTTTTTGCAGGGTCGACCACGGCGCAGTCACAGTCACATGGGTGTGTGTGTACGTGTGTAAACTACGTTTGGGATTCAATGCGCCCATAATTAAAAATGTGGCAGCCTGCATAATTTCTCTAGGGTGCAGGCACGACCTACTTAGCTTTATCTTTGTCTGAAACATTTTTCTAAAGGAAAAACTATAAAAGACTTGCATGTATTTTGTACCAAAAAGTGTCAATTGCATCATGATAATGTATTTTTGAATTGTATTCGTAGCGTTTTCATTATACTTTTTATAGGAGGGCCTAATTAATTAGGGTAGGGCCTAATTAAGTAGGTCTAGGGGTTTTATTTTTTAAAGGAAATTTAGGGATCAAAGTGATAATGACAATGACAAAATGCAACACGAAAATAAAGTACAATGTAATATACTTAGCCTTAGGCAACTCTATTGTTCTCTTTTATGTGTCTTCCTTTATAAGGTGATGAGGACCATCTTTTGCTGAACCTGAGGATATATGTTCCGTTACAAACTGCGGCAATCAACTTGAAAAATGAAAAGGAGGACAGTGTACAAAGCATGGACGCCAATTAGGTTTCGGAACATGTGATTGTGAACCTCCATTCCATTCTCAACTGAGAAGCGTGATGAATTAAGACACCAGTCGTCGCTGGCACAAGATGATCAACAGGAAATATCCCAAAACAAACAGGAACGGGGTTGCAAAATCGTCGATCGTGTATGCTCAAGACACTTGTATCTTCAGCCGATGATAATTAGTCTTTGCTGTATTCTTCAACCAGACCTCATTGTGTAAATTTATACAATGTATCTCTGTACAGCTGTGAATAACTCGTTGACCAAATAAAGTGTGCAGATATAAATGTACACTATACGTAAAATAATGATTGTATAGGGCTGGTGGCTTTCCTTTTACATGTAATATTAATAAAATGCTTTCACCCTTTATCACGAAGCATATAAAATCACTCGGCTGATGTGTTTGTGAACGTATTTTAAAGGTATCGTGCTTTAATCAACAGGTGCAAGAAGAAAAAAGTGAACATACATGTATTACAAAATAATAAAGATATAAAGCCTGACTAAAATAATATTGTTTAAGCTGCTCAGTTAATTAACAATATTATTATACACCCACTTGCAGCTGCAATTAACCCTTCATAATTTGTAACATAAAAGATGAAGATTATTTCAAAATACGAAAACAATTCAAGATTTGTCAAATGGCTAATGTTTGAACACCACTATATTTTGTGTAACCTCTGCATCAGCTAGTTATAAAATCAATATAATTTGTTATGGTAAATTCAATAATGGTATCAATGAACAACATAATTCAATTTTGAAAGTGGAATCTGTTATTGGTAGCTGCTTTGCCAATTAACACAAACGAAATTGTAATTGCTTTTGTGGCAATAATCCATCCAAGTTCCGAATATAACTTCGTTCTGTGTTTGTCTTCGGTCAGTTCGTCAACTGAACGTTGAGCTGATCAAGCAGAGTTCCTTCTTCCCCCCGCTGGATTTCCTCTTAATTTAAAAAAATTCCTTCAAAGCCTCGACATTCCAGTGTTCAATAACATCTAAAGACAAAGCAAAAGAATCCTCTGAGGACATTGACAAAGTTATTTGAGAAAAAAACAATCTAAAACGCGACAGTAGAAATAGAAAAATGGCATTCGCCACGCGCGACACGAGTACGTTGCCAACGGCGACACCATTTGTTTATCTGCAATAACCCTTGACATTACCCATAGTGCACTGCGCGCGTGAGATGTCGAAGTGGAAGCCACTTCGGAGTTCCGACTGCGCATGCGTGACCTGACCTTCGCGACCGTGGATGGAAGATAAACAAAGTCGCGCTGCACGTATGCAACGTGCATAACGCGGGTACGATACACGTGTAAACATACTGCTTAACTAACGTTCGTTAGCATGTGGGGGAAAAACACAATTTTTCTCGTGTTTATTAAACCCAATACAGCAGAATCCTGACTCGAATTTAATCATGGTGAGATAATTAATGTTACCTAACTTTGTTTTTCTTCAGATAGAGCAAAACAAATCTCGTTTCGAGTTCGCTAAAATGTAAACTTATTTTTTGCAGGGTCGACCACGGCGCAGTCACAGTCACATGGGTGTGTGTGTACGTGTGTAAACTACGTTTGGGATTCAATGCGCCCATAATTAAAAATGTGGCAGCCTGCATAATTTCTCTAGGGTGCAGGCACGACCTACTTAGCTTTATCTTTGTCTGAAACATTTTTCTAAAGGAAAAACTATAAAAGACTTGCATGTATTTTGTACCAAAAAGTGTCAATTGCATCATGATAATGTATTTTTGAATTGTATTCGTAGCGTTTTCATTATACTTTTTATAGGAGGGCCTAATTAATTAGGGTAGGGCCTAATTAAGTAGGTCTAGGGGTTTTATTTTTTAAAGGAAATTTAGGGATCAAAGTGATAATGACAATGACAAAATGCAACACGAAAATAAAGTACAATGTAATATACTTAGCCTTAGGCAACTCTATTGTTCTCTTTTATGTGTCTTCCTTTATAAGGTGATGAGGACCATCTTTTGCTGAACCTGAGGATATATGTTCCGTTACAAACTGCGGCAATCAACTTGAAAAATGAAAAGGAGGACAGTGTACAAAGCATGGACGCCAATTAGGTTTCGGAACATGTGATTGTGAACCTCCATTCCATTCTCAACTGAGAAGCGTGATGAATTAAGACACCAGTCGTCGCTGGCACAAGATGATCAACAGGAAATATCCCAAAACAAACAGGAACGGGGTTGCAAAATCGTCGATCGTGTATGCTCAAGACACTTGTATCTTCAGCCGATGATAATTAGTCTTTGCTGTATTCTTCAACCAGACCTCATTGTGTAAATTTATACAATGTATCTCTGTACAGCTGTGAATAACTCGTTGACCAAATAAAGTGTGCAGATATAAATGTACACTATACGTAAAATAATGATTGTATAGGGCTGGTGGCTTTCCTTTTACATGTAATATTAATAAAATGCTTTCACCCTTTATCACGAAGCATATAAAATCACTCGGCTGATGTGTTTGTGAACGTATTTTAAAGGTATCGTGCTTTAATCAACAGGTGCAAGAAGAAAAAAGTGAACATACATGTATTACAAAATAATAAAGATATAAAGCCTGACTAAAATAATATTGTTTAAGCTGCTCAGTTAATTAACAATATTATTATACACCCACTTGCAGCTGCAATTAACCCTTCATAATTTGTAACATAAAAGATGAAGATTATTTCAAAATACGAAAACAATTCAAGATTTGTCAAATGGCTAATGTTTGAACACCACTATATTTTGTGTAACCTCTGCATCAGCTAGTTATAAAATCAATATAATTTGTTATGGTAAATTCAATAATGGTATCAATGAACAACATAATTCAATTTTGAAAGTGGAATCTGTTATTGGTAGCTGCTTTGCCAATTAACACAAACGAAATTGTAATTGCTTTTGTGGCAATAATCCATCCAAGTTCCGAATATAACTTCGTTCTGTGTTTGTCTTCGGTCAGTTCGTCAACTGAACGTTGAGCTGATCAAGCAGAGTTCCTTCTTCCCCCCGCTGGATTTCCTCTTAATTTAAAAAAATTCCTTCAAAGCCTCGACATTCCAGTGTTCAATAACATCTAAAGACAAAGCAAAAGAATCCTCTGAGGACATTGACAAAGTTATTTGAGAAAAAAACAATCTAAAACGCGACAGTAGAAATAGAAAAATGGCATTCGCCACGCGCGACACGAGTACGTTGCCAACGGCGACACCATTTGTTTATCTGCAATAACCCTTGACATTACCCATAGTGCACTGCGCGCGTGAGATGTCGAAGTGGCTTATGATGAAATTTGATGGCAACTTTTTTTCAAGAGACTTTCATGCACAGCGCCCTCCAGTGTTCGATTAATTATAATGTAACTGTATCCTTGAGCAAGTGGGTGACTGACGGTGTGGACGGTATTTCTGTCCCCCGGTAAAATTGTCCGGGGGAACAGAATTACCTAGGTAAAAGTGTCCCCCTGGAGCCGTTAATTCTGTCCCCCTCCAGTTTATTCTGTCTCCTCTCTAGGTATTTTTGTCCCCCAAATTGTTCCACACATAAGTGGTTATTTTGATGTATTTTCAGAGAATTAAGCCCACAGTGTGTTTATTATTTGGACTTCTCTTCCCTTCATCGAATTATCAAAATAAAAATAACTTCATTAATTAAATCAACCGATCTACATGTACGTTTCTGTGAGAAAGGGAAAACCATTAGTCAATTAGTTGTCATTCGAACGCTGTGTGGTTTGACTAGTTTCATATTTGATTCATTTGTATTCTTCGCAGAAATAAGATTTTTAAGTTGCCCCTTAACCCATTGTTTGTTTCAATCCTAAATAGTTATAGTAAAACTAACCTGTAAAAATTTCATTTCGAAAGGTGGTAACGATTTTGAGATATAGAAATATGGAGCGGTTATGTCCACGCGGGAAGATTATTCTGCATTGGAATACAAACGTCACTGCAGTAACGCTTTTCAGATTCAATTTTTTAGGGATAAAAAGTGATATCGTTTTCCATAACCGCAGTACTTCGAAGTGAACAGTTTCTAAAAATGCATTATACTATCCAAAGCTGCCCACTAGGGAAGTTGTTACCGGTTACCGATTACCAGTAATATCACCCCAACATTTTACCGATATTATCGTGTTATTACCCAAATGATATTACCTTTTAATATAAGGATTGGATAAAATTGATCCTTGATACTGACAGGATTTGTTTATGGTGAGAACAACTCTTGAAATATGGTGTACCGGTCTACCAAATTTCAAAGTTCAAATATTACTGTTATTACCCTGTTGAAACCGACAATTTACCGGGTAAAATTCCTCTAGTTTCCAAACCTATTAAGTCACATCGATTTCAAACAGTGTTGACTGCGGGGTTCCATCGCCTGGGTTCGAGTCCCCGTTCTGCCCGACGTCATTTTTTCCTCAGTTTTAACGCGCGCGATTTCGCAATCTTATCTATAAAAGAATTAATTGGTCGTCTTCAATCACCAACCGGAGTTAGCTCAGCGGCTTAATTCGTCAGGCTGGTACTGTCCGCGGAGTTCAGGTGCGCACCTTAGTATAGGGACGGAGCTCGTTTGCTTGCATAGGCGGCAAGAGCTAGGGCCTCGCTCCGTCAGTCCTCCCTTTACGGTAGCGTGGCCTACGGGTTACATGAACATGGACAGGGAAGGATGTGTGGCGGGCCGGGAATCCTAGAACCCAAAAGAGTCCTATATGGGTGGTCGTTCAGTGAGTAAAGTCACGGGTTCGATCCCCTGAATGCTTGGTCAACATCACATAACTTTTTTTTCTTCATTCTACACTTGAGCTAATACTCCAGTTTTCAAACATAAGTCCCATCGATTTGAACCAATGTTGACCGGTAGTCGAATGGCCGAGTGGTTAGGCTCCTCGTTTGCGAGGATTCATCGCCTGGGTTCGAGTCCTCGTCCTGGCAGATGTTTTTTTTTTTTTTTTTTTTTTTTTGGCGCACTTTTAACGCGCGCAATTTCGCAATCTTATCTTTAAAAGAATTAAAATTATAGTCTTCAAATACCTACCGGAGTTAGCTCAACGGCTTAGTTCGCCAGGGTGAAGAGTCCTATATGGGAGTCGGTCAATGTACGCAAGCGGGGTGTGTTGGCTCTGATGTGTCGCTCGACGTTACAATACATTTGAATGCTATGTTTGTGAAAGTTCAAACGTACAATGTAGTTATATTGCAAACTGTGATCACTGACGGCGGTGATATTGGGCACATTATAGAGCATTTAAGTACACACTAAGAATATAGGAGTGGCAAGCTCAGAAGAGTGGATGTTTATGTGTATACATTGTAGTATTGTTCCGTAGTATCGTAATATTAGTATTAACCCATATAATTAACCAATTAACCAATAATTATTGGGTAAACAGGGTAATATCGGTTAATATCGGCTGGTAATAACAATGCAATGCCAGAAATAACGGTAACATTTTCTCTAGTAATATTGGGTAAAGGCGAAAATATTCGGTGGTAATAACAATGCATTGTCGGAAATAACGGTTACATTATCACTGGTAATATTGGGTAAATGGGGTAATATCGGGTGGTAATAACAATGCAATGCCGGAAATATCGGTAACATTCTCCTGCACTCTAAAAACTGAAGTGTTATAAATAAATCCCTAAGTGTTAGATTTAGCACTATCCAGGTGCTTCCTGAGGGACTGCACCTCAAGTGCCATTTCAGCACTTGATGAAGTGTCAGCATTGCAGCACTATCTAAGTGCTGTGAAAGTGCTACCAATACAGCACTAATATAGTGTTGATTTAAGTCCTTTGTAGCACCATCTTGGTGTACATCCAGCACCCCAAGGTGCAATCCATACAGCATTTGATGAAGTGTCAGCATCCCAGCTAACCAAAAAACGTTCCATGAACGTTCTTACAACGTTACGGTAATGTTTCCCGAACGTTTGGAAAAAAACGTTGCGGGAACGTAAATGTGTGGAGTTCTCTTGACGTGCTTTGAACGTTACAAAGAAACGTTGTGAAATAACATTCGTACAACATTCAATGCACATTGGCAAGATACAAAAATCTACTGTTGAACACTCTAATTATGTACATGTACATATTCACTGCGTGTACAGATTACGTAATACTACATTAACTTATTGCACATTGCAATTACACATACATACAATAATAACCTATTCCTATTAGATATTACCTACTGAACACTTACTACAAACTTAGCTATTGCCGTTGTTAGTTTTATAGTTCGCTTTGTTGTCCACGAAAAAGTCACAGCAAATTTTATGAATAATGTCAACATTTGAATACGAATAAAATGTAATGCGATTTTTTTCTCACTATTTGCCCAAAAATCAAAATTCAATCGAGGAATCGTTTGAATAATTACATATCATGGTCAAAAAAGTGAATTGTTGGACTAAATACCACAATTTAACATCGACTATTGTGAACACACATTTCCTCCCTTCTGATTGGTCAGTTGCTGTAGGTAAATTTCCTAATCGATACAGCACCAATGAAGTGCTAATATAAGTCCTTCCTAGGCGTTACTTTTAAATGGGCGGGGCAGTGGGGGCAGGGCGGGGTGGTTGGGGGCAGTGATTTTTCATGAAGTTAGTAGACACAAGGACCAATTTTTGGACAAATTTAAGATAGTTAGGTCCTTGTGCAGACTTACTTTATTGAACAGAGAAATGACAAATTCAAAAGGATGTCTCTTCAAATTAGCCTTTATTTTTTACTTGATCCCTCGAAGCAACAACCATGTCAAAAGTTTAGACAAAACAATACGTTTATCGAGGTAAAACCAAACAAATATCCTATGTTTTAGATGTTTTAGATGTTTTAGATGTTTGTGTATTAAAGCACTTTGAAGTGCTAGAATAGCACCAATTATGGTGTTGGAAATGAACGCCTCCAAGTGTTATTATAGCACTATCTTAAAACTTAAAGTGCTGAATTTATGTAGCACTTGGATAGTGCTAGGTTTTAACACTTCAGTTTTTAGAGTGTGGTAATATTGGGTAATATTGGGTAAATGGGGTAATATCGGGTGGTAATAACAGGGAAATATTTGTCTACTATTTCCCCGTTATTACCCAGTAATAACCACGAGTTATTACTCATTATATGACAGCCAAGGTAATATCGGTATGTTACCCAGTAATAACTAGCGTTATTACTCGTTACAACCCGGGTAATATCGGGTAAAATGCCCAGTGGGGAAGTGTGGTGGTCCGGGATCCTATTGCCCCGAAGAGTCCTCTATGGTAGCCGGTAATAGGCTCATTGAGTTGAGTCGTAAGTCCGTGCACCTGAATGCTTGGTCACATACACCACATAACTTTTTGTTTGGGTTCTTATCCCCTCACCGCAACATTTTTCTCGATTCCTCATATAAATACGCTTCGAGAAAAAATTAATAATCGTAATAAATAAATTAATAAAACGCCCAAATAGGTACTTTGGGGGACAATCCCATAGAGTCGTCCAGAAAATGGATACTGCCCTAACTTTTTTACCCTAGCCCTTTTTTTCTATGATCTTCGAGATTTATGCTATTTAGACCCAAATCTGTCTTCTCCGGGCAAAAATAACTCCCAAATGTCGTTTTGTGGGGTAGCTATACACTTAGGGAGACATTGAAAAGTCTCCCTAAGTGCCACTGTCTCCCAAGTGAATCAAAACTATCGCTAATTTGTCTCCCAAAGTGCCCATTAAGTAAAATAACAGAGACAACAACACTTTTTTTTTTTTTTTTTTTTTTTTAATAAGTTATATACTCGTTACCACAGAATGAAACTCAGCCTACGATCGGCGTTAGTATTTTAATTATTCCATCACGGTTGGGGTACATTTATTGGGCAGTAACATTGGCCTAATGTTGGTTGGCATTAACCACGGGAAGCGCCGCTGGCCAAAGTAAGTGGTGAACACAGAGCCATGTGGGTGCAATTTTTTTGATTTTTTTTTAAGAACAATTAAATTTCCGTCAATTTTAATGGAGATGCAAGGCTAACCCCTTTTTTCCCCTTACAATTGTTCGTTTTTCTCAAAATAAAAGTCGACTATTTTGGGGCCAATTTTGATAAGAATGGAAGGTTATCCCCTGACAACTTCCAATATAAGATATACGATATAGCATATAAGAGTAACCCCCTTACAATGTTTTTAAATATTTCTCCAAAAAAGTCATTTGTTGGCCAATTTTGAAACATAATGAAAGGTTAAACCATTGCAGGTCTTTTTATTTCTCCAAAAAGTCAGTTCTGGGAATAATTTTAATTTAAACGCGAGGCTAACCCCCCTTACAATTCTGTTATTCTATGGGCCAATTTTTAAATACAAAACCAAGGCTAACTCCTCGCAACTGGTCAATTTTTGCAAACACATACTTTATGTTGTTGACAATTTCATATGCAACGCGAGGCTCACTCTTTACAATTATTTAATTTCAAGTAAATAACACATACAGTATACAGTGCCACCCTACTCATGAGTGCCACGAGGCAACGCTGTCTGTCTGATTTTCCGTTGTTTCCTATGAGCGGGTATTTTGTGCAGTGCGCCACCATGGGTGCACTAGCCTCATTCAGGCCCTATTGAAACAAGTGTAAAAACCTAATATCGAAATGTTATACTTCCCCGGCCTGCACGCAGGCGTTTTACAAGTGGCATCCCTCAACGTTCTCGGTCAATTTGGACCCATTTTTCAACCGTAATTTTATCAAGTCTGCCCTCAGATTAAAGTCCCAAAACCAGGAAGTTGATCCCTGGCTATATTTAGACAATCCCACCATTGAGTTTGTTTTACCAAAGGCATTCTTTTTTCAAAAAGAATTGTGGGGGCACATTTCATGCTAATGAGCTCGCGTAGAAATTCTCACTTCAATTAGGGTAGTGCACCCACCCATGATTTTGAGCCCGCGCGTTTCGCCGGTGACCGCTATTTGTGTGGCGCGCCCTCTGTCCACATGCAATAAGTCGAGTTTTCGGACAATTAATGCGTGGGCCGCTCATTAACCCTGAAAACACATTTTCTCCTTCTTCCTTTGAGCAGATGTAGGATAGAGCTATTACTCCAGCTTCCAAACCTATTAAGTCACATCGATTTCAAACAGTGTTGACTGGTAGTCGAATGGCCGAGTGGTTAGGCTCCTGGTCTGCGGGGTTCCATCTCCTGGGTTCGAGTCCCCGTTCTGCCCGACGTAATTTTTTCCTCAGTTTTAACGCGCGCGATTTCGCAATCTTATCTATAAAAGAATTAATTGGTCGTCTTCAATCACCAACCGGAGTTAGCTCAGCGGCTTAATTCGTCAGGCTGGTACTGTCCGCGGAGTTCAGGTGCGCACCTTAGTATAGGGACGGAGCTCGTTTGCTTGCATAGGCGGCAAGAGCTAGGGCCTCGCTCCGTCAGTCCTCCCTTTACGGTAGCGTGGCCTACGGGTTACATGAACATGGACAGGGAAGGATGTGTGGCGGGCCGGGAATCCTAGAACCCAAAAGAGTCCTATATGGGTGGTCGTTCAGTGAGTAAAGTCACGGGTTCGATCCCCTGAATGCTTGGTCAACATCACATAACTTTTTTTTCTTCATTCTACACTTGAGCTAATACTCCAGTTTTCAAACATGAGTCCCATCGATTTGAACCAATGTTGACCGGTAGTCGAATGGCCGAGTGGTTAGGCTCCTCGTTTGCGAGGATTCATCGCCTGGGTTCGAGTCCTCGTCCTGGCAGATGTTTTTTTTTTTTTTTTTTTTTTTGGCGCACTTTTAACGCGCGCAATTTCGCAATCTTATCTTTAAAAGAATTAAAATTATAGTCTTCAAATACCAACCGGAGTTAGCTCAACGGCTTAGTTCGCCAGGGTGAAGAGTCCTATATGGGAGTCGGTCAATGTACGCAAGCGGGGTGTGTTGGCTCTGATGTGTCGCTCGACGTTACAATACATTTGAATGCTATGTTTGTGAAAGTTCAAACGTACAATGTAGTTATATTGCAAACTGTGATCACTGACGGCGGTGATATTGGGCACATTATAGAGCATTTAAGTACACACTAAGAATATAGGAGTGGCAAGCTCAGAAGAGTGGATGTTTATGTGTATACATTGTAGTATTGTTCCGTAGTATCGTAATATTAGTATTAACCCATATAATTAACCAATTAACCAATAATTATTGGGTAAACAGGGTCATATCGGTTAATATCGGCTGGTAATAACAATGCAATGCCAGAAATAACGGTAACATTTTCTCTAGTAATATTGGGTAAAGGCGAAAATATTCGGTGGTAATAACAATGCATTGTCGGAAATAACGGTTACATTATCACTGGTAATATTGGGTAAATGGGGTAATATCGGGTGGTAATAACAATGCAATGCCGGAAATATCGGTAACATTCTCCTGGTAATATTGGGTAATATTGGGTAATATTGGGTAAATGGGGTAATATCGGGTGGTAATAACAGGGAAATATTTGTCTACTATTTCCCCGTTATTACCCAGTAATAACCACGAGTTATTACTCATTATTATATGACAGCCAAGGTAATATCGGTATGTTACCCAGTAATAACTAGCGTTATTACTCGTTACAACCCAGGTAATATCGGGTAAAATGCCCAGTGGGGAAGTGTGGTGGTCCGGGATCCTATTGCCCCGAAGAGTCCTCTATGGTAGCCGGTAATAGGCTCATTGAGTTGAGTCGTAAGTCCGTGCACCTGAATGCTTGGTCACATACACCACATAACTTTTTGTTTGGGTTCTTATCCCCTCACCGCAACATTTTTCTCGATTCCTCATATAAATACGCTTCGAGAAAAAATTAATAATCGTAATAAATAAATTAATAAAACGCCCAAATAGGTACTTTGGGGGACAATCCCATAGAGTCGTCCAGAAAATGGATACTGCCCTAACTTTTTTACCCTAGCCCTTTTTTTCTATGATCTTCGAGATTTATGCTATTTAGACCCAAATCTGTCTTCTCCGGGCAAAAATAACTCCCAAATGTCGTTTTGTGGGGTAGCTATACACTTAGGGAGACATTGAAAAGTCTCCCTAAGTGCCACTGTCTCCCAAGTGAATCAAAACTATCGCTAATTTGTCTCCCAAAGTGCCCATTAAGTAAAATAACAGAGACAACAACACTTTTTTTTTTTTTTTTTTTTTTTTAATAAGTTATATACTCGTTACCACAGAATGAAACTCAGCCTACGATCGGCGTTAGTATTTTAATTATTCCATCACGGTTGGGGTACATTTATTGGGCAGTAACATTGGCCTAATGTTGGTTGGCATTAACCACAGGTAGCGCCGCTGGCCAAAGTAAGTGGTGAACACAGAGCCATGTGGGTGCAATTTTTTTGATTTTTTTTTAAGAACAATTAAATTTCCGTCAATTTTAATGGAGATGCAAGGCTAACCCCTTTTTTCCCCTTACAATTGTTCGTTTTTCTCAAAATAAAAGTCGACTATTTTGGGGCCAATTTTGATAAGAATGGAAGGTTATCCCCTGACAACTTCCAATATAAGATATACGATATAGCATATAAGAGTAACCCCCTTACAATGTTTTTAAATATTTTTCCCAAAAAGTCATTTGTTGGCCAATTTTGAAACATAATGAAAGGTTAAACCATTGCAGGTCTTTTTATTTCTCCAAAAAGTCAGTTCTGGGAATAATTTTAATTTAAACGCGAGGCTAACCCCCCTTACAATTCTGTTATTCTATGGGCCAATTTTTAAATACAAAACCAAGGCTAACTCCTCGCAACTGGTCAATTTTTGCAAACACATACTTTATGTTGTTGACAATTTCATATGCAACGCGAGGCTCACTCTTTACAATTATTTAATTTCAAGTAAATAACACATACAGTATACAGTGCCACCCTACTCATGAGTGCCACGAGGCAACGCTGTCTGTCTGATTTTCCGTTGTTTCCTATGAGCGGGTATTTTGTGCAGTGCGCCACCATGGGTGCACTAGCCTCATTCAGGCCCTATTGAAACAAGTGTAAAAACCTAATATCGAAATGTTATACTTCCCCGGCCTGCACGCAGGCGTTTTACAAGTGGCATCCCTCAACGTTCTCGGTCAATTTGGACCCATTTTTCAACCGTAATTTTATCAAGTCTGCCCTCAGATTAAAGTCCCAAAACCAGGAAGTTGATCCCTGGCTATATTTAGACAATCCCACCATTGAGTTTGTTTTACCAAAGGCATTCTTTTTTCAAAAAGAATTGTGGGGGCACATTTCATGCTAATGAGCTCGCGTAGAAATTCTCACTTCAATTAGGGTAGTGCACCCACCCATGATTTTGAGCCCGCGCGTTTCGCCGGTGACCGCTATTTGTGTGGCGCGCCCTCTGTCCACATGCAATAAGTCGAGTTTTCGGACAATTAATGCGTGGGCCGCTCATTAACCCTGAAAACACATTTTCTCCTTCTTCCTTTGAGCAGATGTAGGATAGAGCTATTACTCCAGCTTCCAAACCTATTAAGTCACATCGATTTCAAACAGTGTTGACTGGTAGTCGAATGGCCGAGTGGTTAGGCTCCTGGTCTGCGGGGTTCCATCTCCTGGGTTCGAGTCCCCGTTCTGCCCGACGTAATTTTTTCCTCAGTTTTAACGCGCGCGATTTCGCAATCTTATCTATAAAAGAATTAATTGGTCGTCTTCAATCACCAACCGGAGTTAGCTCAGCGGCTTAATTCGTCAGGCTGGTACTGTCCGCGGAGTTCAGGTGCGCACCTTAGTATAGGGACGGAGCTCGTTTGCTTGCATAGGCGGCAAGAGCTAGGGCCTCGCTCCGTCAGTCCTCCCTTTACGGTAGCGTGGCCTACGGGTTACATGAACATGGACAGGGAAGGATGTGTGGCGGGCCGGGAATCCTAGAACCCAAAAGAGTCCTATATGGGTGGTCGTTCAGTGAGTAAAGTCACGGGTTCGATCCCCTGAATGCTTGGTCAACATCACATAACTTTTTTTTCTTCATTCTACACTTGAGCTAATACTCCAGTTTTCAAACATGAGTCCCATCGATTTGAACCAATGTTGACCGGTAGTCGAATGGCCGAGTGGTTAGGCTCCTCGTTTGCGAGGATTCATCGCCTGGGTTCGAGTCCTCGTCCTGGCAGATGTTTTTTTTTTTTTTTTTTTTTTTTTGGCGCACTTTTAACGCGCGCAATTTCAACTACCAACCGGAGTTAGCTCAACGGCTTAGTTCGCCAGGGTGAAGAGTCCTATATGGGAGTCGGTCAATGTACGCAAGCGGGGTGTGTTGGCTCTGATGTGTCGCTCGACGTTACAATACATTTGAATGCTATGTTTGTGAAAGTTCAAACGTACAATGTAGTTATATTGCAAACTGTGATCACTGACGGCGGTGATATTGGGCACATTATAGAGCATTTAAGTACACACTAAGAATATAGGAGTGGCAAGCTCAGAAGAGTGGATGTTTATGTGTATACATTGTAGTATTGTTCCGTAGTATCGTAATATTAGTATTAACCCATATAATTAACCAATTAACCAATAATTATTGGGTAAACAGGGTCATATCGGTTAATATCGGCTGGTAATAACAATGCAATGCCAGAAATAACGGTAACATTTTCTCTAGTAATATTGGGTAAAGGCGAAAATATTCGGTGGTAATAACAATGCATTGTCGGAAATAACGGTTACATTATCACTGGTAATATTGGGTAAATGGGGTAATATCGGGTGGTAATAACAATGCAATGCCGGAAATATCGGTAACATTCTCCTGGTAATATTGGGTAATATTGGGTAATATTGGGTAAATGGGGTAATATCGGGTGGTAATAACAGGGAAATATTTGTCTACTATTTCCCCGTTATTACCCAGTAATAACCACGAGTTATTACTCATTATTATATGACAGCCAAGGTAATATCGGTATGTTACCCAGTAATAACTAGCGTTATTACTCGTTACAACCCAGGTAATATCGGGTAAAATGCCCAGTGGGGAAGTGTGGTGGTCCGGGATCCTATTGCCCCGAAGAGTCCTCTATGGTAGCCGGTAATAGGCTCATTGAGTTGAGTCGTAAGTCCGTGCACCTGAATGCTTGGTCACATACACCACATAACTTTTTGTTTGGGTTCTTATCCCCTCACCGCAACATTTTTCTCGATTCCTCATATAAATACGCTTCGAGAAAAAATTAATAATCGTAATAAATAAATTAATAAAACGCCCAAATAGGTACTTTGGGGGACAATCCCATAGAGTCGTCCAGAAAATGGATACTGCCCTAACTTTTTTACCCTAGCCCTTTTTTTCTATGATCTTCGAGATTTATGCTATTTAGACCCAAATCTGTCTTCTCCGGGCAAAAATAACTCCCAAATGTCGTTTTGTGGGGTAGCTATACACTTAGGGAGACATTGAAAAGTCTCCCTAAGTGCCACTGTCTCCCAAGTGAATCAAAACTATCGCTAATTTGTCTCCCAAAGTGCCCATTAAGTAAAATAACAGAGACAACAACACTTTTTTTTTTTTTTTTTTTTTTTTAATAAGTTATATACTCGTTACCACAGAATGAAACTCAGCCTACGATCGGCGTTAGTATTTTAATTATTCCATCACGGTTGGGGTACATTTATTGGGCAGTAACATTGGCCTAATGTTGGTTGGCATTAACCACAGGTAGCGCCGCTGGCCAAAGTAAGTGGTGAACACAGAGCCATGTGGGTGCAATTTTTTTGATTTTTTTTTAAGAACAATTAAATTTCCGTCAATTTTAATGGAGATGCAAGGCTAACCCCTTTTTTCCCCTTACAATTGTTCGTTTTTCTCAAAATAAAAGTCGACTATTTTGGGGCCAATTTTGATAAGAATGGAAGGTTATCCCCTGACAACTTCCAATATAAGATATACGATATAGCATATAAGAGTAACCCCCTTACAATGTTTTTAAATATTTTTCCCAAAAAGTCATTTGTTGGCCAATTTTGAAACATAATGAAAGGTTAAACCATTGCAGGTCTTTTTATTTCTCCAAAAAGTCAGTTCTGGGAATAATTTTAATTTAAACGCGAGGCTAACCCCCCTTACAATTCTGTTATTCTATGGGCCAATTTTTAAATACAAAACCAAGGCTAACTCCTCGCAACTGGTCAATTTTTGCAAACACATACTTTATGTTGTTGACAATTTCATATGCAACGCGAGGCTCACTCTTTACAATTATTTAATTTCAAGTAAATAACACATACAGTATACAGTGCCACCCTACTCATGAGTGCCACGAGGCAACGCTGTCTGTCTGATTTTCCGTTGTTTCCTATGAGCGGGTATTTTGTGCAGTGCGCCACCATGGGTGCACTAGCCTCATTCAGGCCCTATTGAAACAAGTGTAAAAACCTAATATCGAAATGTTATACTTCCCCGGCCTGCACGCAGGCGTTTTACAAGTGGCATCCCTCAACGTTCTCGGTCAATTTGGACCCATTTTTCAACCGTAATTTTATCAAGTCTGCCCTCAGATTAAAGTCCCAAAACCAGGAAGTTGATCCCTGGCTATATTTAGACAATCCCACCATTGAGTTTGTTTTACCAAAGGCATTCTTTTTTCAAAAAGAATTGTGGGGGCACATTTCATGCTAATGAGCTCGCGTAGAAATTCTCACTTCAATTAGGGTAGTGCACCCACCCATGATTTTGAGCCCGCGCGTTTCGCCGGTGACCGCTATTTGTGTGGCGCGCCCTCTGTCCACATGCAATAAGTCGAGTTTTCGGACAATTAATGCGTGGGCCGCTCATTAACCCTGAAAACACATTTTCTCCTTCTTCCTTTGAGCAGATGTAGGATAGAGCTATTACTCCAGCTTCCAAACCTATTAAGTCACATCGATTTCAAACAGTGTTGACTGGTAGTCGAATGGCCGAGTGGTTAGGCTCCTGGTCTGCGGGGTTCCATCTCCTGGGTTCGAGTCCCCGTTCTGCCCGACGTAATTTTTTCCTCAGTTTTAACGCGCGCGATTTCGCAATCTTATCTATAAAAGAATTAATTGGTCGTCTTCAATCACCAACCGGAGTTAGCTCAGCGGCTTAATTCGTCAGGCTGGTACTGTCCGCGGAGTTCAGGTGCGCACCTTAGTATAGGGACGGAGCTCGTTTGCTTGCATAGGCGGCAAGAGCTAGGGCCTCGCTCCGTCAGTCCTCCCTTTACGGTAGCGTGGCCTACGGGTTACATGAACATGGACAGGGAAGGATGTGTGGCGGGCCGGGAATCCTAGAACCCAAAAGAGTCCTATATGGGTGGTCGTTCAGTGAGTAAAGTCACGGGTTCGATCCCCTGAATGCTTGGTCAACATCACATAACTTTTTTTTCTTCATTCTACACTTGAGCTAATACTCCAGTTTTCAAACATGAGTCCCATCGATTTGAACCAATGTTGACCGGTAGTCGAATGGCCGAGTGGTTAGGCTCCTCGTTTGCGAGGATTCATCGCCTGGGTTCGAGTCCTCGTCCTGGCAGATGTTTTTTTTTTTTTTTTTTTTTTTGGCGCACTTTTAACGCGCGCAATTTCGCAATCTTATCTTTAAAAGAATTAAAATTATAGTCTTCAAATACCAACCGGAGTTAGCTCAACGGCTTAGTTCGCCAGGGTGAAGAGTCCTATATGGGAGTCGGTCAATGTACGCAAGCGGGGTGTGTTGGCTCTGATGTGTCGCTCGACGTTACAATACATTTGAATGCTATGTTTGTGAAAGTTCAAACGTACAATGTAGTTATATTGCAAACTGTGATCACTGACGGCGGTGATATTGGGCACATTATAGAGCATTTAAGTACACACTAAGAATATAGGAGTGGCAAGCTCAGAAGAGTGGATGTTTATGTGTATACATTGTAGTATTGTTCCGTAGTATCGTAATATTAGTATTAACCCATATAATTAACCAATTAACCAATAATTATTGGGTAAACAGGGTCATATCGGTTAATATCGGCTGGTAATAACAATGCAATGCCAGAAATAACGGTAACATTTTCTCTAGTAATATTGGGTAAAGGCGAAAATATTCGGTGGTAATAACAATGCATTGTCGGAAATAACGGTTACATTATCACTGGTAATATTGGGTAAATGGGGTAATATCGGGTGGTAATAACAATGCAATGCCGGAAATATCGGTAACATTCTCCTGGTAATATTGGGTAATATTGGGTAATATTGGGTAAATGGGGTAATATCGGGTGGTAATAACAGGGAAATATTTGTCTACTATTTCCCCGTTATTACCCAGTAATAACCACGAGTTATTACTCATTATTATATGACAGCCAAGGTAATATCGGTATGTTACCCAGTAATAACTAGCGTTATTACTCGTTACAACCCAGGTAATATCGGGTAAAATGCCCAGTGGGGAAGTGTGGTGGTCCGGGATCCTATTGCCCCGAAGAGTCCTCTATGGTAGCCGGTAATAGGCTCATTGAGTTGAGTCGTAAGTCCGTGCACCTGAATGCTTGGTCACATACACCACATAACTTTTTGTTTGGGTTCTTATCCCCTCACCGCAACATTTTTCTCGATTCCTCATATAAATACGCTTCGAGAAAAAATTAATAATCGTAATAAATAAATTAATAAAACGCCCAAATAGGTACTTTGGGGGACAATCCCATAGAGTCGTCCAGAAAATGGATACTGCCCTAACTTTTTTACCCTAGCCCTTTTTTTCTATGATCTTCGAGATTTATGCTATTTAGACCCAAATCTGTCTTCTCCGGGCAAAAATAACTCCCAAATGTCGTTTTGTGGGGTAGCTATACACTTAGGGAGACATTGAAAAGTCTCCCTAAGTGCCACTGTCTCCCAAGTGAATCAAAACTATCGCTAATTTGTCTCCCAAAGTGCCCATTAAGTAAAATAACAGAGACAACAACACTTTTTTTTTTTTTTTTTTTTTTTTAATAAGTTATATACTCGTTACCACAGAATGAAACTCAGCCTACGATCGGCGTTAGTATTTTAATTATTCCATCACGGTTGGGGTACATTTATTGGGCAGTAACATTGGCCTAATGTTGGTTGGCATTAACCACAGGTAGCGCCGCTGGCCAAAGTAAGTGGTGAACACAGAGCCATGTGGGTGCAATTTTTTTGATTTTTTTTTAAGAACAATTAAATTTCCGTCAATTTTAATGGAGATGCAAGGCTAACCCCTTTTTTCCCCTTACAATTGTTCGTTTTTCTCAAAATAAAAGTCGACTATTTTGGGGCCAATTTTGATAAGAATGGAAGGTTATCCCCTGACAACTTCCAATATAAGATATACGATATAGCATATAAGAGTAACCCCCTTACAATGTTTTTAAATATTTTTCCCAAAAAGTCATTTGTTGGCCAATTTTGAAACATAATGAAAGGTTAAACCATTGCAGGTCTTTTTATTTCTCCAAAAAGTCAGTTCTGGGAATAATTTTAATTTAAACGCGAGGCTAACCCCCCTTACAATTCTGTTATTCTATGGGCCAATTTTTAAATACAAAACCAAGGCTAACTCCTCGCAACTGGTCAATTTTTGCAAACACATACTTTATGTTGTTGACAATTTCATATGCAACGCGAGGCTCACTCTTTACAATTATTTAATTTCAAGTAAATAACACATACAGTATACAGTGCCACCCTACTCATGAGTGCCACGAGGCAACGCTGTCTGTCTGATTTTCCGTTGTTTCCTATGAGCGGGTATTTTGTGCAGTGCGCCACCATGGGTGCACTAGCCTCATTCAGGCCCTATTGAAACAAGTGTAAAAACCTAATATCGAAATGTTATACTTCCCCGGCCTGCACGCAGGCGTTTTACAAGTGGCATCCCTCAACGTTCTCGGTCAATTTGGACCCATTTTTCAACCGTAATTTTATCAAGTCTGCCCTCAGATTAAAGTCCCAAAACCAGGAAGTTGATCCCTGGCTATATTTAGACAATCCCACCATTGAGTTTGTTTTACCAAAGGCATTCTTTTTTCAAAAAGAATTGTGGGGGCACATTTCATGCTAATGAGCTCGCGTAGAAATTCTCACTTCAATTAGGGTAGTGCACCCACCCATGATTTTGAGCCCGCGCGTTTCGCCGGTGACCGCTATTTGTGTGGCGCGCCCTCTGTCCACATGCAATAAGTCGAGTTTTCGGACAATTAATGCGTGGGCCGCTCATTAACCCTGAAAACACATTTTCTCCTTCTTCCTTTGAGCAGATGTAGGATAGAGCTATTACTCCAGCTTCCAAACCTATTAAGTCACATCGATTTCAAACAGTGTTGACTGGTAGTCGAATGGCCGAGTGGTTAGGCTCCTGGTCTGCGGGGTTCCATCTCCTGGGTTCGAGTCCCCGTTCTGCCCGACGTAATTTTTTCCTCAGTTTTAACGCGCGCGATTTCGCAATCTTATCTATAAAAGAATTAATTGGTCGTCTTCAATCACCAACCGGAGTTAGCTCAGCGGCTTAATTCGTCAGGCTGGTACTGTCCGCGGAGTTCAGGTGCGCACCTTAGTATAGGGACGGAGCTCGTTTGCTTGCATAGGCGGCAAGAGCTAGGGCCTCGCTCCGTCAGTCCTCCCTTTACGGTAGCGTGGCCTACGGGTTACATGAACATGGACAGGGAAGGATGTGTGGCGGGCCGGGAATCCTAGAACCCAAAAGAGTCCTATATGGGTGGTCGTTCAGTGAGTAAAGTCACGGGTTCGATCCCCTGAATGCTTGGTCAACATCACATAACTTTTTTTTCTTCATTCTACACTTGAGCTAATACTCCAGTTTTCAAACATGAGTCCCATCGATTTGAACCAATGTTGACCGGTAGTCGAATGGCCGAGTGGTTAGGCTCCTCGTTTGCGAGGATTCATCGCCTGGGTTCGAGTCCTCGTCCTGGCAGATGTTTTTTTTTTTTTTTTTTTTTTTTTGGCGCACTTTTAACGCGCGCAATTTCAACTACCAACCGGAGTTAGCTCAACGGCTTAGTTCGCCAGGGTGAAGAGTCCTATATGGGAGTCGGTCAATGTACGCAAGCGGGGTGTGTTGGCTCTGATGTGTCGCTCGACGTTACAATACATTTGAATGCTATGTTTGTGAAAGTTCAAACGTACAATGTAGTTATATTGCAAACTGTGATCACTGACGGCGGTGATATTGGGCACATTATAGAGCATTTAAGTACACACTAAGAATATAGGAGTGGCAAGCTCAGAAGAGTGGATGTTTATGTGTATACATTGTAGTATTGTTCCGTAGTATCGTAATATTAGTATTAACCCATATAATTAACCAATTAACCAATAATTATTGGGTAAACAGGGTCATATCGGTTAATATCGGCTGGTAATAACAATGCAATGCCAGAAATAACGGTAACATTTTCTCTAGTAATATTGGGTAAAGGCGAAAATATTCGGTGGTAATAACAATGCATTGTCGGAAATAACGGTTACATTATCACTGGTAATATTGGGTAAATGGGGTAATATCGGGTGGTAATAACAATGCAATGCCGGAAATATCGGTAACATTCTCCTGGTAATATTGGGTAATATTGGGTAATATTGGGTAAATGGGGTAATATCGGGTGGTAATAACAGGGAAATATTTGTCTACTATTTCCCCGTTATTACCCAGTAATAACCACGAGTTATTACTCATTATTATATGACAGCCAAGGTAATATCGGTATGTTACCCAGTAATAACTAGCGTTATTACTCGTTACAACCCAGGTAATATCGGGTAAAATGCCCAGTGGGGAAGTGTGGTGGTCCGGGATCCTATTGCCCCGAAGAGTCCTCTATGGTAGCCGGTAATAGGCTCATTGAGTTGAGTCGTAAGTCCGTGCACCTGAATGCTTGGTCACATACACCACATAACTTTTTGTTTGGGTTCTTATCCCCTCACCGCAACATTTTTCTCGATTCCTCATATAAATACGCTTCGAGAAAAAATTAATAATCGTAATAAATAAATTAATAAAACGCCCAAATAGGTACTTTGGGGGACAATCCCATAGAGTCGTCCAGAAAATGGATACTGCCCTAACTTTTTTACCCTAGCCCTTTTTTTCTATGATCTTCGAGATTTATGCTATTTAGACCCAAATCTGTCTTCTCCGGGCAAAAATAACTCCCAAATGTCGTTTTGTGGGGTAGCTATACACTTAGGGAGACATTGAAAAGTCTCCCTAAGTGCCACTGTCTCCCAAGTGAATCAAAACTATCGCTAATTTGTCTCCCAAAGTGCCCATTAAGTAAAATAACAGAGACAACAACACTTTTTTTTTTTTTTTTTTTTTTTTAATAAGTTATATACTCGTTACCACAGAATGAAACTCAGCCTACGATCGGCGTTAGTATTTTAATTATTCCATCACGGTTGGGGTACATTTATTGGGCAGTAACATTGGCCTAATGTTGGTTGGCATTAACCACAGGTAGCGCCGCTGGCCAAAGTAAGTGGTGAACACAGAGCCATGTGGGTGCAATTTTTTTGATTTTTTTTTAAGAACAATTAAATTTCCGTCAATTTTAATGGAGATGCAAGGCTAACCCCTTTTTTCCCCTTACAATTGTTCGTTTTTCTCAAAATAAAAGTCGACTATTTTGGGGCCAATTTTGATAAGAATGGAAGGTTATCCCCTGACAACTTCCAATATAAGATATACGATATAGCATATAAGAGTAACCCCCTTACAATGTTTTTAAATATTTTTCCCAAAAAGTCATTTGTTGGCCAATTTTGAAACATAATGAAAGGTTAAACCATTGCAGGTCTTTTTATTTCTCCAAAAAGTCAGTTCTGGGAATAATTTTAATTTAAACGCGAGGCTAACCCCCCTTACAATTCTGTTATTCTATGGGCCAATTTTTAAATACAAAACCAAGGCTAACTCCTCGCAACTGGTCAATTTTTGCAAACACATACTTTATGTTGTTGACAATTTCATATGCAACGCGAGGCTCACTCTTTACAATTATTTAATTTCAAGTAAATAACACATACAGTATACAGTGCCACCCTACTCATGAGTGCCACGAGGCAACGCTGTCTGTCTGATTTTCCGTTGTTTCCTATGAGCGGGTATTTTGTGCAGTGCGCCACCATGGGTGCACTAGCCTCATTCAGGCCCTATTGAAACAAGTGTAAAAACCTAATATCGAAATGTTATACTTCCCCGGCCTGCACGCAGGCGTTTTACAAGTGGCATCCCTCAACGTTCTCGGTCAATTTGGACCCATTTTTCAACCGTAATTTTATCAAGTCTGCCCTCAGATTAAAGTCCCAAAACCAGGAAGTTGATCCCTGGCTATATTTAGACAATCCCACCATTGAGTTTGTTTTACCAAAGGCATTCTTTTTTCAAAAAGAATTGTGGGGGCACATTTCATGCTAATGAGCTCGCGTAGAAATTCTCACTTCAATTAGGGTAGTGCACCCACCCATGATTTTGAGCCCGCGCGTTTCGCCGGTGACCGCTATTTGTGTGGCGCGCCCTCTGTCCACATGCAATAAGTCGAGTTTTCGGACAATTAATGCGTGGGCCGCTCATTAACCCTGAAAACACATTTTCTCCTTCTTCCTTTGAGCAGATGTAGGATAGAGCTATTACTCCAGCTTCCAAACCTATTAAGTCACATCGATTTCAAACAGTGTTGACTGGTAGTCGAATGGCCGAGTGGTTAGGCTCCTGGTCTGCGGGGTTCCATCTCCTGGGTTCGAGTCCCCGTTCTGCCCGACGTAATTTTTTCCTCAGTTTTAACGCGCGCGATTTCGCAATCTTATCTATAAAAGAATTAATTGGTCGTCTTCAATCACCAACCGGAGTTAGCTCAGCGGCTTAATTCGTCAGGCTGGTACTGTCCGCGGAGTTCAGGTGCGCACCTTAGTATAGGGACGGAGCTCGTTTGCTTGCATAGGCGGCAAGAGCTAGGGCCTCGCTCCGTCAGTCCTCCCTTTACGGTAGCGTGGCCTACGGGTTACATGAACATGGACAGGGAAGGATGTGTGGCGGGCCGGGAATCCTAGAACCCAAAAGAGTCCTATATGGGTGGTCGTTCAGTGAGTAAAGTCACGGGTTCGATCCCCTGAATGCTTGGTCAACATCACATAACTTTTTTTTCTTCATTCTACACTTGAGCTAATACTCCAGTTTTCAAACATGAGTCCCATCGATTTGAACCAATGTTGACCGGTAGTCGAATGGCCGAGTGGTTAGGCTCCTCGTTTGCGAGGATTCATCGCCTGGGTTCGAGTCCTCGTCCTGGCAGATGTTTTTTTTTTTTTTTTTTTTTTTGGCGCACTTTTAACGCGCGCAATTTCGCAATCTTATCTTTAAAAGAATTAAAATTATAGTCTTCAAATACCAACCGGAGTTAGCTCAACGGCTTAGTTCGCCAGGGTGAAGAGTCCTATATGGGAGTCGGTCAATGTACGCAAGCGGGGTGTGTTGGCTCTGATGTGTCGCTCGACGTTACAATACATTTGAATGCTATGTTTGTGAAAGTTCAAACGTACAATGTAGTTATATTGCAAACTGTGATCACTGACGGCGGTGATATTGGGCACATTATAGAGCATTTAAGTACACACTAAGAATATAGGAGTGGCAAGCTCAGAAGAGTGGATGTTTATGTGTATACATTGTAGTATTGTTCCGTAGTATCGTAATATTAGTATTAACCCATATAATTAACCAATTAACCAATAATTATTGGGTAAACAGGGTCATATCGGTTAATATCGGCTGGTAATAACAATGCAATGCCAGAAATAACGGTAACATTTTCTCTAGTAATATTGGGTAAAGGCGAAAATATTCGGTGGTAATAACAATGCATTGTCGGAAATAACGGTTACATTATCACTGGTAATATTGGGTAAATGGGGTAATATCGGGTGGTAATAACAATGCAATGCCGGAAATATCGGTAACATTCTCCTGGTAATATTGGGTAATATTGGGTAATATTGGGTAAATGGGGTAATATCGGGTGGTAATAACAGGGAAATATTTGTCTACTATTTCCCCGTTATTACCCAGTAATAACCACGAGTTATTACTCATTATTATATGACAGCCAAGGTAATATCGGTATGTTACCCAGTAATAACTAGCGTTATTACTCGTTACAACCCAGGTAATATCGGGTAAAATGCCCAGTGGGGAAGTGTGGTGGTCCGGGATCCTATTGCCCCGAAGAGTCCTCTATGGTAGCCGGTAATAGGCTCATTGAGTTGAGTCGTAAGTCCGTGCACCTGAATGCTTGGTCACATACACCACATAACTTTTTGTTTGGGTTCTTATCCCCTCACCGCAACATTTTTCTCGATTCCTCATATAAATACGCTTCGAGAAAAAATTAATAATCGTAATAAATAAATTAATAAAACGCCCAAATAGGTACTTTGGGGGACAATCCCATAGAGTCGTCCAGAAAATGGATACTGCCCTAACTTTTTTACCCTAGCCCTTTTTTTCTATGATCTTCGAGATTTATGCTATTTAGACCCAAATCTGTCTTCTCCGGGCAAAAATAACTCCCAAATGTCGTTTTGTGGGGTAGCTATACACTTAGGGAGACATTGAAAAGTCTCCCTAAGTGCCACTGTCTCCCAAGTGAATCAAAACTATCGCTAATTTGTCTCCCAAAGTGCCCATTAAGTAAAATAACAGAGACAACAACACTTTTTTTTTTTTTTTTTTTTTTTTAATAAGTTATATACTCGTTACCACAGAATGAAACTCAGCCTACGATCGGCGTTAGTATTTTAATTATTCCATCACGGTTGGGGTACATTTATTGGGCAGTAACATTGGCCTAATGTTGGTTGGCATTAACCACAGGTAGCGCCGCTGGCCAAAGTAAGTGGTGAACACAGAGCCATGTGGGTGCAATTTTTTTGATTTTTTTTTAAGAACAATTAAATTTCCGTCAATTTTAATGGAGATGCAAGGCTAACCCCTTTTTTCCCCTTACAATTGTTCGTTTTTCTCAAAATAAAAGTCGACTATTTTGGGGCCAATTTTGATAAGAATGGAAGGTTATCCCCTGACAACTTCCAATATAAGATATACGATATAGCATATAAGAGTAACCCCCTTACAATGTTTTTAAATATTTTTCCCAAAAAGTCATTTGTTGGCCAATTTTGAAACATAATGAAAGGTTAAACCATTGCAGGTCTTTTTATTTCTCCAAAAAGTCAGTTCTGGGAATAATTTTAATTTAAACGCGAGGCTAACCCCCCTTACAATTCTGTTATTCTATGGGCCAATTTTTAAATACAAAACCAAGGCTAACTCCTCGCAACTGGTCAATTTTTGCAAACACATACTTTATGTTGTTGACAATTTCATATGCAACGCGAGGCTCACTCTTTACAATTATTTAATTTCAAGTAAATAACACATACAGTATACAGTGCCACCCTACTCATGAGTGCCACGAGGCAACGCTGTCTGTCTGATTTTCCGTTGTTTCCTATGAGCGGGTATTTTGTGCAGTGCGCCACCATGGGTGCACTAGCCTCATTCAGGCCCTATTGAAACAAGTGTAAAAACCTAATATCGAAATGTTATACTTCCCCGGCCTGCACGCAGGCGTTTTACAAGTGGCATCCCTCAACGTTCTCGGTCAATTTGGACCCATTTTTCAACCGTAATTTTATCAAGTCTGCCCTCAGATTAAAGTCCCAAAACCAGGAAGTTGATCCCTGGCTATATTTAGACAATCCCACCATTGAGTTTGTTTTACCAAAGGCATTCTTTTTTCAAAAAGAATTGTGGGGGCACATTTCATGCTAATGAGCTCGCGTAGAAATTCTCACTTCAATTAGGGTAGTGCACCCACCCATGATTTTGAGCCCGCGCGTTTCGCCGGTGACCGCTATTTGTGTGGCGCGCCCTCTGTCCACATGCAATAAGTCGAGTTTTCGGACAATTAATGCGTGGGCCGCTCATTAACCCTGAAAACACATTTTCTCCTTCTTCCTTTGAGCAGATGTAGGATAGAGCTATTACTCCAGCTTCCAAACCTATTAAGTCACATCGATTTCAAACAGTGTTGACTGGTAGTCGAATGGCCGAGTGGTTAGGCTCCTGGTCTGCGGGGTTCCATCTCCTGGGTTCGAGTCCCCGTTCTGCCCGACGTAATTTTTTCCTCAGTTTTAACGCGCGCGATTTCGCAATCTTATCTATAAAAGAATTAATTGGTCGTCTTCAATCACCAACCGGAGTTAGCTCAGCGGCTTAATTCGTCAGGCTGGTACTGTCCGCGGAGTTCAGGTGCGCACCTTAGTATAGGGACGGAGCTCGTTTGCTTGCATAGGCGGCAAGAGCTAGGGCCTCGCTCCGTCAGTCCTCCCTTTACGGTAGCGTGGCCTACGGGTTACATGAACATGGACAGGGAAGGATGTGTGGCGGGCCGGGAATCCTAGAACCCAAAAGAGTCCTATATGGGTGGTCGTTCAGTGAGTAAAGTCACGGGTTCGATCCCCTGAATGCTTGGTCAACATCACATAACTTTTTTTTCTTCATTCTACACTTGAGCTAATACTCCAGTTTTCAAACATGAGTCCCATCGATTTGAACCAATGTTGACCGGTAGTCGAATGGCCGAGTGGTTAGGCTCCTCGTTTGCGAGGATTCATCGCCTGGGTTCGAGTCCTCGTCCTGGCAGATGTTTTTTTTTTTTTTTTTTTTTTTTTGGCGCACTTTTAACGCGCGCAATTTCAACTACCAACCGGAGTTAGCTCAACGGCTTAGTTCGCCAGGGTGAAGAGTCCTATATGGGAGTCGGTCAATGTACGCAAGCGGGGTGTGTTGGCTCTGATGTGTCGCTCGACGTTACAATACATTTGAATGCTATGTTTGTGAAAGTTCAAACGTACAATGTAGTTATATTGCAAACTGTGATCACTGACGGCGGTGATATTGGGCACATTATAGAGCATTTAAGTACACACTAAGAATATAGGAGTGGCAAGCTCAGAAGAGTGGATGTTTATGTGTATACATTGTAGTATTGTTCCGTAGTATCGTAATATTAGTATTAACCCATATAATTAACCAATTAACCAATAATTATTGGGTAAACAGGGTCATATCGGTTAATATCGGCTGGTAATAACAATGCAATGCCAGAAATAACGGTAACATTTTCTCTAGTAATATTGGGTAAAGGCGAAAATATTCGGTGGTAATAACAATGCATTGTCGGAAATAACGGTTACATTATCACTGGTAATATTGGGTAAATGGGGTAATATCGGGTGGTAATAACAATGCAATGCCGGAAATATCGGTAACATTCTCCTGGTAATATTGGGTAATATTGGGTAATATTGGGTAAATGGGGTAATATCGGGTGGTAATAACAGGGAAATATTTGTCTACTATTTCCCCGTTATTACCCAGTAATAACCACGAGTTATTACTCATTATTATATGACAGCCAAGGTAATATCGGTATGTTACCCAGTAATAACTAGCGTTATTACTCGTTACAACCCAGGTAATATCGGGTAAAATGCCCAGTGGGGAAGTGTGGTGGTCCGGGATCCTATTGCCCCGAAGAGTCCTCTATGGTAGCCGGTAATAGGCTCATTGAGTTGAGTCGTAAGTCCGTGCACCTGAATGCTTGGTCACATACACCACATAACTTTTTGTTTGGGTTCTTATCCCCTCACCGCAACATTTTTCTCGATTCCTCATATAAATACGCTTCGAGAAAAAATTAATAATCGTAATAAATAAATTAATAAAACGCCCAAATAGGTACTTTGGGGGACAATCCCATAGAGTCGTCCAGAAAATGGATACTGCCCTAACTTTTTTACCCTAGCCCTTTTTTTCTATGATCTTCGAGATTTATGCTATTTAGACCCAAATCTGTCTTCTCCGGGCAAAAATAACTCCCAAATGTCGTTTTGTGGGGTAGCTATACACTTAGGGAGACATTGAAAAGTCTCCCTAAGTGCCACTGTCTCCCAAGTGAATCAAAACTATCGCTAATTTGTCTCCCAAAGTGCCCATTAAGTAAAATAACAGAGACAACAACACTTTTTTTTTTTTTTTTTTTTTTTTAATAAGTTATATACTCGTTACCACAGAATGAAACTCAGCCTACGATCGGCGTTAGTATTTTAATTATTCCATCACGGTTGGGGTACATTTATTGGGCAGTAACATTGGCCTAATGTTGGTTGGCATTAACCACAGGTAGCGCCGCTGGCCAAAGTAAGTGGTGAACACAGAGCCATGTGGGTGCAATTTTTTTGATTTTTTTTTAAGAACAATTAAATTTCCGTCAATTTTAATGGAGATGCAAGGCTAACCCCTTTTTTCCCCTTACAATTGTTCGTTTTTCTCAAAATAAAAGTCGACTATTTTGGGGCCAATTTTGATAAGAATGGAAGGTTATCCCCTGACAACTTCCAATATAAGATATACGATATAGCATATAAGAGTAACCCCCTTACAATGTTTTTAAATATTTTTCCCAAAAAGTCATTTGTTGGCCAATTTTGAAACATAATGAAAGGTTAAACCATTGCAGGTCTTTTTATTTCTCCAAAAAGTCAGTTCTGGGAATAATTTTAATTTAAACGCGAGGCTAACCCCCCTTACAATTCTGTTATTCTATGGGCCAATTTTTAAATACAAAACCAAGGCTAACTCCTCGCAACTGGTCAATTTTTGCAAACACATACTTTATGTTGTTGACAATTTCATATGCAACGCGAGGCTCACTCTTTACAATTATTTAATTTCAAGTAAATAACACATACAGTATACAGTGCCACCCTACTCATGAGTGCCACGAGGCAACGCTGTCTGTCTGATTTTCCGTTGTTTCCTATGAGCGGGTATTTTGTGCAGTGCGCCACCATGGGTGCACTAGCCTCATTCAGGCCCTATTGAAACAAGTGTAAAAACCTAATATCGAAATGTTATACTTCCCCGGCCTGCACGCAGGCGTTTTACAAGTGGCATCCCTCAACGTTCTCGGTCAATTTGGACCCATTTTTCAACCGTAATTTTATCAAGTCTGCCCTCAGATTAAAGTCCCAAAACCAGGAAGTTGATCCCTGGCTATATTTAGACAATCCCACCATTGAGTTTGTTTTACCAAAGGCATTCTTTTTTCAAAAAGAATTGTGGGGGCACATTTCATGCTAATGAGCTCGCGTAGAAATTCTCACTTCAATTAGGGTAGTGCACCCACCCATGATTTTGAGCCCGCGCGTTTCGCCGGTGACCGCTATTTGTGTGGCGCGCCCTCTGTCCACATGCAATAAGTCGAGTTTTCGGACAATTAATGCGTGGGCCGCTCATTAACCCTGAAAACACATTTTCTCCTTCTTCCTTTGAGCAGATGTAGGATAGAGCTATTACTCCAGCTTCCAAACCTATTAAGTCACATCGATTTCAAACAGTGTTGACTGGTAGTCGAATGGCCGAGTGGTTAGGCTCCTGGTCTGCGGGGTTCCATCTCCTGGGTTCGAGTCCCCGTTCTGCCCGACGTAATTTTTTCCTCAGTTTTAACGCGCGCGATTTCGCAATCTTATCTATAAAAGAATTAATTGGTCGTCTTCAATCACCAACCGGAGTTAGCTCAGCGGCTTAATTCGTCAGGCTGGTACTGTCCGCGGAGTTCAGGTGCGCACCTTAGTATAGGGACGGAGCTCGTTTGCTTGCATAGGCGGCAAGAGCTAGGGCCTCGCTCCGTCAGTCCTCCCTTTACGGTAGCGTGGCCTACGGGTTACATGAACATGGACAGGGAAGGATGTGTGGCGGGCCGGGAATCCTAGAACCCAAAAGAGTCCTATATGGGTGGTCGTTCAGTGAGTAAAGTCACGGGTTCGATCCCCTGAATGCTTGGTCAACATCACATAACTTTTTTTTCTTCATTCTACACTTGAGCTAATACTCCAGTTTTCAAACATGAGTCCCATCGATTTGAACCAATGTTGACCGGTAGTCGAATGGCCGAGTGGTTAGGCTCCTCGTTTGCGAGGATTCATCGCCTGGGTTCGAGTCCTCGTCCTGGCAGATGTTTTTTTTTTTTTTTTTTTTTTTTTGGCGCACTTTTAACGCGCGCAATTTCAACTACCAACCGGAGTTAGCTCAACGGCTTAGTTCGCCAGGGTGAAGAGTCCTATATGGGAGTCGGTCAATGTACGCAAGCGGGGTGTGTTGGCTCTGATGTGTCGCTCGACGTTACAATACATTTGAATGCTATGTTTGTGAAAGTTCAAACGTACAATGTAGTTATATTGCAAACTGTGATCACTGACGGCGGTGATATTGGGCACATTATAGAGCATTTAAGTACACACTAAGAATATAGGAGTGGCAAGCTCAGAAGAGTGGATGTTTATGTGTATACATTGTAGTATTGTTCCGTAGTATCGTAATATTAGTATTAACCCATATAATTAACCAATTAACCAATAATTATTGGGTAAACAGGGTCATATCGGTTAATATCGGCTGGTAATAACAATGCAATGCCAGAAATAACGGTAACATTTTCTCTAGTAATATTGGGTAAAGGCGAAAATATTCGGTGGTAATAACAATGCATTGTCGGAAATAACGGTTACATTATCACTGGTAATATTGGGTAAATGGGGTAATATCGGGTGGTAATAACAATGCAATGCCGGAAATATCGGTAACATTCTCCTGGTAATATTGGGTAATATTGGGTAATATTGGGTAAATGGGGTAATATCGGGTGGTAATAACAGGGAAATATTTGTCTACTATTTCCCCGTTATTACCCAGTAATAACCACGAGTTATTACTCATTATTATATGACAGCCAAGGTAATATCGGTATGTTACCCAGTAATAACTAGCGTTATTACTCGTTACAACCCAGGTAATATCGGGTAAAATGCCCAGTGGGGAAGTGTGGTGGTCCGGGATCCTATTGCCCCGAAGAGTCCTCTATGGTAGCCGGTAATAGGCTCATTGAGTTGAGTCGTAAGTCCGTGCACCTGAATGCTTGGTCACATACACCACATAACTTTTTGTTTGGGTTCTTATCCCCTCACCGCAACATTTTTCTCGATTCCTCATATAAATACGCTTCGAGAAAAAATTAATAATCGTAATAAATAAATTAATAAAACGCCCAAATAGGTACTTTGGGGGACAATCCCATAGAGTCGTCCAGAAAATGGATACTGCCCTAACTTTTTTACCCTAGCCCTTTTTTTCTATGATCTTCGAGATTTATGCTATTTAGACCCAAATCTGTCTTCTCCGGGCAAAAATAACTCCCAAATGTCGTTTTGTGGGGTAGCTATACACTTAGGGAGACATTGAAAAGTCTCCCTAAGTGCCACTGTCTCCCAAGTGAATCAAAACTATCGCTAATTTGTCTCCCAAAGTGCCCATTAAGTAAAATAACAGAGACAACAACACTTTTTTTTTTTTTTTTTTTTTTTTAATAAGTTATATACTCGTTACCACAGAATGAAACTCAGCCTACGATCGGCGTTAGTATTTTAATTATTCCATCACGGTTGGGGTACATTTATTGGGCAGTAACATTGGCCTAATGTTGGTTGGCATTAACCACAGGTAGCGCCGCTGGCCAAAGTAAGTGGTGAACACAGAGCCATGTGGGTGCAATTTTTTTGATTTTTTTTTAAGAACAATTAAATTTCCGTCAATTTTAATGGAGATGCAAGGCTAACCCCTTTTTTCCCCTTACAATTGTTCGTTTTTCTCAAAATAAAAGTCGACTATTTTGGGGCCAATTTTGATAAGAATGGAAGGTTATCCCCTGACAACTTCCAATATAAGATATACGATATAGCATATAAGAGTAACCCCCTTACAATGTTTTTAAATATTTTTCCCAAAAAGTCATTTGTTGGCCAATTTTGAAACATAATGAAAGGTTAAACCATTGCAGGTCTTTTTATTTCTCCAAAAAGTCAGTTCTGGGAATAATTTTAATTTAAACGCGAGGCTAACCCCCCTTACAATTCTGTTATTCTATGGGCCAATTTTTAAATACAAAACCAAGGCTAACTCCTCGCAACTGGTCAATTTTTGCAAACACATACTTTATGTTGTTGACAATTTCATATGCAACGCGAGGCTCACTCTTTACAATTATTTAATTTCAAGTAAATAACACATACAGTATACAGTGCCACCCTACTCATGAGTGCCACGAGGCAACGCTGTCTGTCTGATTTTCCGTTGTTTCCTATGAGCGGGTATTTTGTGCAGTGCGCCACCATGGGTGCACTAGCCTCATTCAGGCCCTATTGAAACAAGTGTAAAAACCTAATATCGAAATGTTATACTTCCCCGGCCTGCACGCAGGCGTTTTACAAGTGGCATCCCTCAACGTTCTCGGTCAATTTGGACCCATTTTTCAACCGTAATTTTATCAAGTCTGCCCTCAGATTAAAGTCCCAAAACCAGGAAGTTGATCCCTGGCTATATTTAGACAATCCCACCATTGAGTTTGTTTTACCAAAGGCATTCTTTTTTCAAAAAGAATTGTGGGGGCACATTTCATGCTAATGAGCTCGCGTAGAAATTCTCACTTCAATTAGGGTAGTGCACCCACCCATGATTTTGAGCCCGCGCGTTTCGCCGGTGACCGCTATTTGTGTGGCGCGCCCTCTGTCCACATGCAATAAGTCGAGTTTTCGGACAATTAATGCGTGGGCCGCTCATTAACCCTGAAAACACATTTTCTCCTTCTTCCTTTGAGCAGATGTAGGATAGAGCTATTACTCCAGCTTCCAAACCTATTAAGTCACATCGATTTCAAACAGTGTTGACTGGTAGTCGAATGGCCGAGTGGTTAGGCTCCTGGTCTGCGGGGTTCCATCTCCTGGGTTCGAGTCCCCGTTCTGCCCGACGTAATTTTTTCCTCAGTTTTAACGCGCGCGATTTCGCAATCTTATCTATAAAAGAATTAATTGGTCGTCTTCAATCACCAACCGGAGTTAGCTCAGCGGCTTAATTCGTCAGGCTGGTACTGTCCGCGGAGTTCAGGTGCGCACCTTAGTATAGGGACGGAGCTCGTTTGCTTGCATAGGCGGCAAGAGCTAGGGCCTCGCTCCGTCAGTCCTCCCTTTACGGTAGCGTGGCCTACGGGTTACATGAACATGGACAGGGAAGGATGTGTGGCGGGCCGGGAATCCTAGAACCCAAAAGAGTCCTATATGGGTGGTCGTTCAGTGAGTAAAGTCACGGGTTCGATCCCCTGAATGCTTGGTCAACATCACATAACTTTTTTTTCTTCATTCTACACTTGAGCTAATACTCCAGTTTTCAAACATGAGTCCCATCGATTTGAACCAATGTTGACCGGTAGTCGAATGGCCGAGTGGTTAGGCTCCTCGTTTGCGAGGATTCATCGCCTGGGTTCGAGTCCTCGTCCTGGCAGATGTTTTTTTTTTTTTTTTTTTTTTTTTGGCGCACTTTTAACGCGCGCAATTTCAACTACCAACCGGAGTTAGCTCAACGGCTTAGTTCGCCAGGGTGAAGAGTCCTATATGGGAGTCGGTCAATGTACGCAAGCGGGGTGTGTTGGCTCTGATGTGTCGCTCGACGTTACAATACATTTGAATGCTATGTTTGTGAAAGTTCAAACGTACAATGTAGTTATATTGCAAACTGTGATCACTGACGGCGGTGATATTGGGCACATTATAGAGCATTTAAGTACACACTAAGAATATAGGAGTGGCAAGCTCAGAAGAGTGGATGTTTATGTGTATACATTGTAGTATTGTTCCGTAGTATCGTAATATTAGTATTAACCCATATAATTAACCAATTAACCAATAATTATTGGGTAAACAGGGTCATATCGGTTAATATCGGCTGGTAATAACAATGCAATGCCAGAAATAACGGTAACATTTTCTCTAGTAATATTGGGTAAAGGCGAAAATATTCGGTGGTAATAACAATGCATTGTCGGAAATAACGGTTACATTATCACTGGTAATATTGGGTAAATGGGGTAATATCGGGTGGTAATAACAATGCAATGCCGGAAATATCGGTAACATTCTCCTGGTAATATTGGGTAATATTGGGTAATATTGGGTAAATGGGGTAATATCGGGTGGTAATAACAGGGAAATATTTGTCTACTATTTCCCCGTTATTACCCAGTAATAACCACGAGTTATTACTCATTATTATATGACAGCCAAGGTAATATCGGTATGTTACCCAGTAATAACTAGCGTTATTACTCGTTACAACCCAGGTAATATCGGGTAAAATGCCCAGTGGGGAAGTGTGGTGGTCCGGGATCCTATTGCCCCGAAGAGTCCTCTATGGTAGCCGGTAATAGGCTCATTGAGTTGAGTCGTAAGTCCGTGCACCTGAATGCTTGGTCACATACACCACATAACTTTTTGTTTGGGTTCTTATCCCCTCACCGCAACATTTTTCTCGATTCCTCATATAAATACGCTTCGAGAAAAAATTAATAATCGTAATAAATAAATTAATAAAACGCCCAAATAGGTACTTTGGGGGACAATCCCATAGAGTCGTCCAGAAAATGGATACTGCCCTAACTTTTTTACCCTAGCCCTTTTTTTCTATGATCTTCGAGATTTATGCTATTTAGACCCAAATCTGTCTTCTCCGGGCAAAAATAACTCCCAAATGTCGTTTTGTGGGGTAGCTATACACTTAGGGAGACATTGAAAAGTCTCCCTAAGTGCCACTGTCTCCCAAGTGAATCAAAACTATCGCTAATTTGTCTCCCAAAGTGCCCATTAAGTAAAATAACAGAGACAACAACACTTTTTTTTTTTTTTTTTTTTTTTTAATAAGTTATATACTCGTTACCACAGAATGAAACTCAGCCTACGATCGGCGTTAGTATTTTAATTATTCCATCACGGTTGGGGTACATTTATTGGGCAGTAACATTGGCCTAATGTTGGTTGGCATTAACCACAGGTAGCGCCGCTGGCCAAAGTAAGTGGTGAACACAGAGCCATGTGGGTGCAATTTTTTTGATTTTTTTTTAAGAACAATTAAATTTCCGTCAATTTTAATGGAGATGCAAGGCTAACCCCTTTTTTCCCCTTACAATTGTTCGTTTTTCTCAAAATAAAAGTCGACTATTTTGGGGCCAATTTTGATAAGAATGGAAGGTTATCCCCTGACAACTTCCAATATAAGATATACGATATAGCATATAAGAGTAACCCCCTTACAATGTTTTTAAATATTTTTCCCAAAAAGTCATTTGTTGGCCAATTTTGAAACATAATGAAAGGTTAAACCATTGCAGGTCTTTTTATTTCTCCAAAAAGTCAGTTCTGGGAATAATTTTAATTTAAACGCGAGGCTAACCCCCCTTACAATTCTGTTATTCTATGGGCCAATTTTTAAATACAAAACCAAGGCTAACTCCTCGCAACTGGTCAATTTTTGCAAACACATACTTTATGTTGTTGACAATTTCATATGCAACGCGAGGCTCACTCTTTACAATTATTTAATTTCAAGTAAATAACACATACAGTATACAGTGCCACCCTACTCATGAGTGCCACGAGGCAACGCTGTCTGTCTGATTTTCCGTTGTTTCCTATGAGCGGGTATTTTGTGCAGTGCGCCACCATGGGTGCACTAGCCTCATTCAGGCCCTATTGAAACAAGTGTAAAAACCTAATATCGAAATGTTATACTTCCCCGGCCTGCACGCAGGCGTTTTACAAGTGGCATCCCTCAACGTTCTCGGTCAATTTGGACCCATTTTTCAACCGTAATTTTATCAAGTCTGCCCTCAGATTAAAGTCCCAAAACCAGGAAGTTGATCCCTGGCTATATTTAGACAATCCCACCATTGAGTTTGTTTTACCAAAGGCATTCTTTTTTCAAAAAGAATTGTGGGGGCACATTTCATGCTAATGAGCTCGCGTAGAAATTCTCACTTCAATTAGGGTAGTGCACCCACCCATGATTTTGAGCCCGCGCGTTTCGCCGGTGACCGCTATTTGTGTGGCGCGCCCTCTGTCCACATGCAATAAGTCGAGTTTTCGGACAATTAATGCGTGGGCCGCTCATTAACCCTGAAAACACATTTTCTCCTTCTTCCTTTGAGCAGATGTAGGATAGAGCTATTACTCCAGCTTCCAAACCTATTAAGTCACATCGATTTCAAACAGTGTTGACTGGTAGTCGAATGGCCGAGTGGTTAGGCTCCTGGTCTGCGGGGTTCCATCTCCTGGGTTCGAGTCCCCGTTCTGCCCGACGTAATTTTTTCCTCAGTTTTAACGCGCGCGATTTCGCAATCTTATCTATAAAAGAATTAATTGGTCGTCTTCAATCACCAACCGGAGTTAGCTCAGCGGCTTAATTCGTCAGGCTGGTACTGTCCGCGGAGTTCAGGTGCGCACCTTAGTATAGGGACGGAGCTCGTTTGCTTGCATAGGCGGCAAGAGCTAGGGCCTCGCTCCGTCAGTCCTCCCTTTACGGTAGCGTGGCCTACGGGTTACATGAACATGGACAGGGAAGGATGTGTGGCGGGCCGGGAATCCTAGAACCCAAAAGAGTCCTATATGGGTGGTCGTTCAGTGAGTAAAGTCACGGGTTCGATCCCCTGAATGCTTGGTCAACATCACATAACTTTTTTTTCTTCATTCTACACTTGAGCTAATACTCCAGTTTTCAAACATGAGTCCCATCGATTTGAACCAATGTTGACCGGTAGTCGAATGGCCGAGTGGTTAGGCTCCTCGTTTGCGAGGATTCATCGCCTGGGTTCGAGTCCTCGTCCTGGCAGATGTTTTTTTTTTTTTTTTTTTTTTTTTGGCGCACTTTTAACGCGCGCAATTTCAACTACCAACCGGAGTTAGCTCAACGGCTTAGTTCGCCAGGGTGAAGAGTCCTATATGGGAGTCGGTCAATGTACGCAAGCGGGGTGTGTTGGCTCTGATGTGTCGCTCGACGTTACAATACATTTGAATGCTATGTTTGTGAAAGTTCAAACGTACAATGTAGTTATATTGCAAACTGTGATCACTGACGGCGGTGATATTGGGCACATTATAGAGCATTTAAGTACACACTAAGAATATAGGAGTGGCAAGCTCAGAAGAGTGGATGTTTATGTGTATACATTGTAGTATTGTTCCGTAGTATCGTAATATTAGTATTAACCCATATAATTAACCAATTAACCAATAATTATTGGGTAAACAGGGTCATATCGGTTAATATCGGCTGGTAATAACAATGCAATGCCAGAAATAACGGTAACATTTTCTCTAGTAATATTGGGTAAAGGCGAAAATATTCGGTGGTAATAACAATGCATTGTCGGAAATAACGGTTACATTATCACTGGTAATATTGGGTAAATGGGGTAATATCGGGTGGTAATAACAATGCAATGCCGGAAATATCGGTAACATTCTCCTGGTAATATTGGGTAATATTGGGTAATATTGGGTAAATGGGGTAATATCGGGTGGTAATAACAGGGAAATATTTGTCTACTATTTCCCCGTTATTACCCAGTAATAACCACGAGTTATTACTCATTATTATATGACAGCCAAGGTAATATCGGTATGTTACCCAGTAATAACTAGCGTTATTACTCGTTACAACCCAGGTAATATCGGGTAAAATGCCCAGTGGGGAAGTGTGGTGGTCCGGGATCCTATTGCCCCGAAGAGTCCTCTATGGTAGCCGGTAATAGGCTCATTGAGTTGAGTCGTAAGTCCGTGCACCTGAATGCTTGGTCACATACACCACATAACTTTTTGTTTGGGTTCTTATCCCCTCACCGCAACATTTTTCTCGATTCCTCATATAAATACGCTTCGAGAAAAAATTAATAATCGTAATAAATAAATTAATAAAACGCCCAAATAGGTACTTTGGGGGACAATCCCATAGAGTCGTCCAGAAAATGGATACTGCCCTAACTTTTTTACCCTAGCCCTTTTTTTCTATGATCTTCGAGATTTATGCTATTTAGACCCAAATCTGTCTTCTCCGGGCAAAAATAACTCCCAAATGTCGTTTTGTGGGGTAGCTATACACTTAGGGAGACATTGAAAAGTCTCCCTAAGTGCCACTGTCTCCCAAGTGAATCAAAACTATCGCTAATTTGTCTCCCAAAGTGCCCATTAAGTAAAATAACAGAGACAACAACACTTTTTTTTTTTTTTTTTTTTTTTTAATAAGTTATATACTCGTTACCACAGAATGAAACTCAGCCTACGATCGGCGTTAGTATTTTAATTATTCCATCACGGTTGGGGTACATTTATTGGGCAGTAACATTGGCCTAATGTTGGTTGGCATTAACCACAGGTAGCGCCGCTGGCCAAAGTAAGTGGTGAACACAGAGCCATGTGGGTGCAATTTTTTTGATTTTTTTTTAAGAACAATTAAATTTCCGTCAATTTTAATGGAGATGCAAGGCTAACCCCTTTTTTCCCCTTACAATTGTTCGTTTTTCTCAAAATAAAAGTCGACTATTTTGGGGCCAATTTTGATAAGAATGGAAGGTTATCCCCTGACAACTTCCAATATAAGATATACGATATAGCATATAAGAGTAACCCCCTTACAATGTTTTTAAATATTTTTCCCAAAAAGTCATTTGTTGGCCAATTTTGAAACATAATGAAAGGTTAAACCATTGCAGGTCTTTTTATTTCTCCAAAAAGTCAGTTCTGGGAATAATTTTAATTTAAACGCGAGGCTAACCCCCCTTACAATTCTGTTATTCTATGGGCCAATTTTTAAATACAAAACCAAGGCTAACTCCTCGCAACTGGTCAATTTTTGCAAACACATACTTTATGTTGTTGACAATTTCATATGCAACGCGAGGCTCACTCTTTACAATTATTTAATTTCAAGTAAATAACACATACAGTATACAGTGCCACCCTACTCATGAGTGCCACGAGGCAACGCTGTCTGTCTGATTTTCCGTTGTTTCCTATGAGCGGGTATTTTGTGCAGTGCGCCACCATGGGTGCACTAGCCTCATTCAGGCCCTATTGAAACAAGTGTAAAAACCTAATATCGAAATGTTATACTTCCCCGGCCTGCACGCAGGCGTTTTACAAGTGGCATCCCTCAACGTTCTCGGTCAATTTGGACCCATTTTTCAACCGTAATTTTATCAAGTCTGCCCTCAGATTAAAGTCCCAAAACCAGGAAGTTGATCCCTGGCTATATTTAGACAATCCCACCATTGAGTTTGTTTTACCAAAGGCATTCTTTTTTCAAAAAGAATTGTGGGGGCACATTTCATGCTAATGAGCTCGCGTAGAAATTCTCACTTCAATTAGGGTAGTGCACCCACCCATGATTTTGAGCCCGCGCGTTTCGCCGGTGACCGCTATTTGTGTGGCGCGCCCTCTGTCCACATGCAATAAGTCGAGTTTTCGGACAATTAATGCGTGGGCCGCTCATTAACCCTGAAAACACATTTTCTCCTTCTTCCTTTGAGCAGATGTAGGATAGAGCTATTACTCCAGCTTCCAAACCTATTAAGTCACATCGATTTCAAACAGTGTTGACTGGTAGTCGAATGGCCGAGTGGTTAGGCTCCTGGTCTGCGGGGTTCCATCTCCTGGGTTCGAGTCCCCGTTCTGCCCGACGTAATTTTTTCCTCAGTTTTAACGCGCGCGATTTCGCAATCTTATCTATAAAAGAATTAATTGGTCGTCTTCAATCACCAACCGGAGTTAGCTCAGCGGCTTAATTCGTCAGGCTGGTACTGTCCGCGGAGTTCAGGTGCGCACCTTAGTATAGGGACGGAGCTCGTTTGCTTGCATAGGCGGCAAGAGCTAGGGCCTCGCTCCGTCAGTCCTCCCTTTACGGTAGCGTGGCCTACGGGTTACATGAACATGGACAGGGAAGGATGTGTGGCGGGCCGGGAATCCTAGAACCCAAAAGAGTCCTATATGGGTGGTCGTTCAGTGAGTAAAGTCACGGGTTCGATCCCCTGAATGCTTGGTCAACATCACATAACTTTTTTTTCTTCATTCTACACTTGAGCTAATACTCCAGTTTTCAAACATGAGTCCCATCGATTTGAACCAATGTTGACCGGTAGTCGAATGGCCGAGTGGTTAGGCTCCTCGTTTGCGAGGATTCATCGCCTGGGTTCGAGTCCTCGTCCTGGCAGATGTTTTTTTTTTTTTTTTTTTTTTTTTGGCGCACTTTTAACGCGCGCAATTTCAACTACCAACCGGAGTTAGCTCAACGGCTTAGTTCGCCAGGGTGAAGAGTCCTATATGGGAGTCGGTCAATGTACGCAAGCGGGGTGTGTTGGCTCTGATGTGTCGCTCGACGTTACAATACATTTGAATGCTATGTTTGTGAAAGTTCAAACGTACAATGTAGTTATATTGCAAACTGTGATCACTGACGGCGGTGATATTGGGCACATTATAGAGCATTTAAGTACACACTAAGAATATAGGAGTGGCAAGCTCAGAAGAGTGGATGTTTATGTGTATACATTGTAGTATTGTTCCGTAGTATCGTAATATTAGTATTAACCCATATAATTAACCAATTAACCAATAATTATTGGGTAAACAGGGTCATATCGGTTAATATCGGCTGGTAATAACAATGCAATGCCAGAAATAACGGTAACATTTTCTCTAGTAATATTGGGTAAAGGCGAAAATATTCGGTGGTAATAACAATGCATTGTCGGAAATAACGGTTACATTATCACTGGTAATATTGGGTAAATGGGGTAATATCGGGTGGTAATAACAATGCAATGCCGGAAATATCGGTAACATTCTCCTGGTAATATTGGGTAATATTGGGTAATATTGGGTAAATGGGGTAATATCGGGTGGTAATAACAGGGAAATATTTGTCTACTATTTCCCCGTTATTACCCAGTAATAACCACGAGTTATTACTCATTATTATATGACAGCCAAGGTAATATCGGTATGTTACCCAGTAATAACTAGCGTTATTACTCGTTACAACCCAGGTAATATCGGGTAAAATGCCCAGTGGGGAAGTGTGGTGGTCCGGGATCCTATTGCCCCGAAGAGTCCTCTATGGTAGCCGGTAATAGGCTCATTGAGTTGAGTCGTAAGTCCGTGCACCTGAATGCTTGGTCACATACACCACATAACTTTTTGTTTGGGTTCTTATCCCCTCACCGCAACATTTTTCTCGATTCCTCATATAAATACGCTTCGAGAAAAAATTAATAATCGTAATAAATAAATTAATAAAACGCCCAAATAGGTACTTTGGGGGACAATCCCATAGAGTCGTCCAGAAAATGGATACTGCCCTAACTTTTTTACCCTAGCCCTTTTTTTCTATGATCTTCGAGATTTATGCTATTTAGACCCAAATCTGTCTTCTCCGGGCAAAAATAACTCCCAAATGTCGTTTTGTGGGGTAGCTATACACTTAGGGAGACATTGAAAAGTCTCCCTAAGTGCCACTGTCTCCCAAGTGAATCAAAACTATCGCTAATTTGTCTCCCAAAGTGCCCATTAAGTAAAATAACAGAGACAACAACACTTTTTTTTTTTTTTTTTTTTTTTTAATAAGTTATATACTCGTTACCACAGAATGAAACTCAGCCTACGATCGGCGTTAGTATTTTAATTATTCCATCACGGTTGGGGTACATTTATTGGGCAGTAACATTGGCCTAATGTTGGTTGGCATTAACCACAGGTAGCGCCGCTGGCCAAAGTAAGTGGTGAACACAGAGCCATGTGGGTGCAATTTTTTTGATTTTTTTTTAAGAACAATTAAATTTCCGTCAATTTTAATGGAGATGCAAGGCTAACCCCTTTTTTCCCCTTACAATTGTTCGTTTTTCTCAAAATAAAAGTCGACTATTTTGGGGCCAATTTTGATAAGAATGGAAGGTTATCCCCTGACAACTTCCAATATAAGATATACGATATAGCATATAAGAGTAACCCCCTTACAATGTTTTTAAATATTTTTCCCAAAAAGTCATTTGTTGGCCAATTTTGAAACATAATGAAAGGTTAAACCATTGCAGGTCTTTTTATTTCTCCAAAAAGTCAGTTCTGGGAATAATTTTAATTTAAACGCGAGGCTAACCCCCCTTACAATTCTGTTATTCTATGGGCCAATTTTTAAATACAAAACCAAGGCTAACTCCTCGCAACTGGTCAATTTTTGCAAACACATACTTTATGTTGTTGACAATTTCATATGCAACGCGAGGCTCACTCTTTACAATTATTTAATTTCAAGTAAATAACACATACAGTATACAGTGCCACCCTACTCATGAGTGCCACGAGGCAACGCTGTCTGTCTGATTTTCCGTTGTTTCCTATGAGCGGGTATTTTGTGCAGTGCGCCACCATGGGTGCACTAGCCTCATTCAGGCCCTATTGAAACAAGTGTAAAAACCTAATATCGAAATGTTATACTTCCCCGGCCTGCACGCAGGCGTTTTACAAGTGGCATCCCTCAACGTTCTCGGTCAATTTGGACCCATTTTTCAACCGTAATTTTATCAAGTCTGCCCTCAGATTAAAGTCCCAAAACCAGGAAGTTGATCCCTGGCTATATTTAGACAATCCCACCATTGAGTTTGTTTTACCAAAGGCATTCTTTTTTCAAAAAGAATTGTGGGGGCACATTTCATGCTAATGAGCTCGCGTAGAAATTCTCACTTCAATTAGGGTAGTGCACCCACCCATGATTTTGAGCCCGCGCGTTTCGCCGGTGACCGCTATTTGTGTGGCGCGCCCTCTGTCCACATGCAATAAGTCGAGTTTTCGGACAATTAATGCGTGGGCCGCTCATTAACCCTGAAAACACATTTTCTCCTTCTTCCTTTGAGCAGATGTAGGATAGAGCTATTACTCCAGCTTCCAAACCTATTAAGTCACATCGATTTCAAACAGTGTTGACTGGTAGTCGAATGGCCGAGTGGTTAGGCTCCTGGTCTGCGGGGTTCCATCTCCTGGGTTCGAGTCCCCGTTCTGCCCGACGTAATTTTTTCCTCAGTTTTAACGCGCGCGATTTCGCAATCTTATCTATAAAAGAATTAATTGGTCGTCTTCAATCACCAACCGGAGTTAGCTCAGCGGCTTAATTCGTCAGGCTGGTACTGTCCGCGGAGTTCAGGTGCGCACCTTAGTATAGGGACGGAGCTCGTTTGCTTGCATAGGCGGCAAGAGCTAGGGCCTCGCTCCGTCAGTCCTCCCTTTACGGTAGCGTGGCCTACGGGTTACATGAACATGGACAGGGAAGGATGTGTGGCGGGCCGGGAATCCTAGAACCCAAAAGAGTCCTATATGGGTGGTCGTTCAGTGAGTAAAGTCACGGGTTCGATCCCCTGAATGCTTGGTCAACATCACATAACTTTTTTTTCTTCATTCTACACTTGAGCTAATACTCCAGTTTTCAAACATGAGTCCCATCGATTTGAACCAATGTTGACCGGTAGTCGAATGGCCGAGTGGTTAGGCTCCTCGTTTGCGAGGATTCATCGCCTGGGTTCGAGTCCTCGTCCTGGCAGATGTTTTTTTTTTTTTTTTTTTTTTTGGCGCACTTTTAACGCGCGCAATTTCGCAATCTTATCTTTAAAAGAATTAAAATTATAGTCTTCAAATACCAACCGGAGTTAGCTCAACGGCTTAGTTCGCCAGGGTGAAGAGTCCTATATGGGAGTCGGTCAATGTACGCAAGCGGGGTGTGTTGGCTCTGATGTGTCGCTCGACGTTACAATACATTTGAATGCTATGTTTGTGAAAGTTCAAACGTACAATGTAGTTATATTGCAAACTGTGATCACTGACGGCGGTGATATTGGGCACATTATAGAGCATTTAAGTACACACTAAGAATATAGGAGTGGCAAGCTCAGAAGAGTGGATGTTTATGTGTATACATTGTAGTATTGTTCCGTAGTATCGTAATATTAGTATTAACCCATATAATTAACCAATTAACCAATAATTATTGGGTAAACAGGGTCATATCGGTTAATATCAGCTGGTAATAACAATGCAATGCCAGAAATAACGGTAACATTTTCTCTAGTAATATTGGGTAAAGGCGAAAATATTCGGTGGTAATAACAATGCATTGTCGGAAATAACGGTTACATTATCACTGGTAATATTGGGTAAATGGGGTAATATCGGGTGGTAATAACAATGCAATGCCGGAAATATCGGTAACATTCTCCTGGTAATATTGGGTAATATTGGGTAATATTGGGTAAATGGGGTAATATCGGGTGGTAATAACAGGGAAATATTTGTCTACTATTTCCCCGTTATTACCCAGTAATAACCACGAGTTATTACTCATTATTATATGACAGCCAAGGTAATATCGGTATGTTACCCAGTAATAACTAGCGTTATTACTCGTTACAACCCAGGTAATATCGGGTAAAATGCCCAGTGGGGAAGTGTGGTGGTCCGGGATCCTATTGCCCCGAAGAGTCCTCTATGGTAGCCGGTAATAGGCTCATTGAGTTGAGTCGTAAGTCCGTGCACCTGAATGCTTGGTCACATACACCACATAACTTTTTGTTTGGGTTCTTATCCCCTCACCGCAACATTTTTCTCGATTCCTCATATAAATACGCTTCGAGAAAAAATTAATAATCGTAATAAATAAATTAATAAAACGCCCAAATAGGTACTTTGGGGGACAATCCCATAGAGTCGTCCAGAAAATGGATACTGCCCTAACTTTTTTACCCTAGCCCTTTTTTTCTATGATCTTCGAGATTTATGCTATTTAGACCCAAATCTGTCTTCTCCGGGCAAAAATAACTCCCAAATGTCGTTTTGTGGGGTAGCTATACACTTAGGGAGACATTGAAAAGTCTCCCTAAGTGCCACTGTCTCCCAAGTGAATCAAAACTATCGCTAATTTGTCTCCCAAAGTGCCCATTAAGTAAAATAACAGAGACAACAACACTTTTTTTTTTTTTTTTTTTTTTTTAATAAGTTATATACTCGTTACCACAGAATGAAACTCAGCCTACGATCGGCGTTAGTATTTTAATTATTCCATCACGGTTGGGGTACATTTATTGGGCAGTAACATTGGCCTAATGTTGGTTGGCATTAACCACAGGTAGCGCCGCTGGCCAAAGTAAGTGGTGAACACAGAGCCATGTGGGTGCAATTTTTTTGATTTTTTTTTAAGAACAATTAAATTTCCGTCAATTTTAATGGAGATGCAAGGCTAACCCCTTTTTTCCCCTTACAATTGTTCGTTTTTCTCAAAATAAAAGTCGACTATTTTGGGGCCAATTTTGATAAGAATGGAAGGTTATCCCCTGACAACTTCCAATATAAGATATACGATATAGCATATAAGAGTAACCCCCTTACAATGTTTTTAAATATTTTTCCCAAAAAGTCATTTGTTGGCCAATTTTGAAACATAATGAAAGGTTAAACCATTGCAGGTCTTTTTATTTCTCCAAAAAGTCAGTTCTGGGAATAATTTTAATTTAAACGCGAGGCTAACCCCCCTTACAATTCTGTTATTCTATGGGCCAATTTTTAAATACAAAACCAAGGCTAACTCCTCGCAACTGGTCAATTTTTGCAAACACATACTTTATGTTGTTGACAATTTCATATGCAACGCGAGGCTCACTCTTTACAATTATTTAATTTCAAGTAAATAACACATACAGTATACAGTGCCACCCTACTCATGAGTGCCACGAGGCAACGCTGTCTGTCTGATTTTCCGTTGTTTCCTATGAGCGGGTATTTTGTGCAGTGCGCCACCATGGGTGCACTAGCCTCATTCAGGCCCTATTGAAACAAGTGTAAAAACCTAATATCGAAATGTTATACTTCCCCGGCCTGCACGCAGGCGTTTTACAAGTGGCATCCCTCAACGTTCTCGGTCAATTTGGACCCATTTTTCAACCGTAATTTTATCAAGTCTGCCCTCAGATTAAAGTCCCAAAACCAGGAAGTTGATCCCTGGCTATATTTAGACAATCCCACCATTGAGTTTGTTTTACCAAAGGCATTCTTTTTTCAAAAAGAATTGTGGGGGCACATTTCATGCTAATGAGCTCGCGTAGAAATTCTCACTTCAATTAGGGTAGTGCACCCACCCATGATTTTGAGCCCGCGCGTTTCGCCGGTGACCGCTATTTGTGTGGCGCGCCCTCTGTCCACATGCAATAAGTCGAGTTTTCGGACAATTAATGCGTGGGCCGCTCATTAACCCTGAAAACACATTTTCTCCTTCTTCCTTTGAGCAGATGTAGGATAGAGCTATTACTCCAGCTTCCAAACCTATTAAGTCACATCGATTTCAAACAGTGTTGACTGGTAGTCGAATGGCCGAGTGGTTAGGCTCCTGGTCTGCGGGGTTCCATCTCCTGGGTTCGAGTCCCCGTTCTGCCCGACGTAATTTTTTCCTCAGTTTTAACGCGCGCGATTTCGCAATCTTATCTATAAAAGAATTAATTGGTCGTCTTCAATCACCAACCGGAGTTAGCTCAGCGGCTTAATTCGTCAGGCTGGTACTGTCCGCGGAGTTCAGGTGCGCACCTTAGTATAGGGACGGAGCTCGTTTGCTTGCATAGGCGGCAAGAGCTAGGGCCTCGCTCCGTCAGTCCTCCCTTTACGGTAGCGTGGCCTACGGGTTACATGAACATGGACAGGGAAGGATGTGTGGCGGGCCGGGAATCCTAGAACCCAAAAGAGTCCTATATGGGTGGTCGTTCAGTGAGTAAAGTCACGGGTTCGATCCCCTGAATGCTTGGTCAACATCACATAACTTTTTTTTCTTCATTCTACACTTGAGCTAATACTCCAGTTTTCAAACATGAGTCCCATCGATTTGAACCAATGTTGACCGGTAGTCGAATGGCCGAGTGGTTAGGCTCCTCGTTTGCGAGGATTCATCGCCTGGGTTCGAGTCCTCGTCCTGGCAGATGTTTTTTTTTTTTTTTTTTTTTTTTTTGGCGCACTTTTAACGCGCGCAATTTCAACTACCAACCGGAGTTAGCTCAACGGCTTAGTTCGCCAGGGTGAAGAGTCCTATATGGGAGTCGGTCAATGTACGCAAGCGGGGTGTGTTGGCTCTGATGTGTCGCTCGACGTTACAATACATTTGAATGCTATGTTTGTGAAAGTTCAAACGTACAATGTAGTTATATTGCAAACTGTGATCACTGACGGCGGTGATATTGGGCACATTATAGAGCATTTAAGTACACACTAAGAATATAGGAGTGGCAAGCTCAGAAGAGTGGATGTTTATGTGTATACATTGTAGTATTGTTCCGTAGTATCGTAATATTAGTATTAACCCATATAATTAACCAATTAACCAATAATTATTGGGTAAACAGGGTCATATCGGTTAATATCGGCTGGTAATAACAATGCAATGCCAGAAATAACGGTAACATTTTCTCTAGTAATATTGGGTAAAGGCGAAAATATTCGGTGGTAATAACAATGCATTGTCGGAAATAACGGTTACATTATCACTGGTAATATTGGGTAAATGGGGTAATATCGGGTGGTAATAACAATGCAATGCCGGAAATATCGGTAACATTCTCCTGGTAATATTGGGTAATATTGGGTAATATTGGGTAAATGGGGTAATATCGGGTGGTAATAACAGGGAAATATTTGTCTACTATTTCCCCGTTATTACCCAGTAATAACCACGAGTTATTACTCATTATTATATGACAGCCAAGGTAATATCGGTATGTTACCCAGTAATAACTAGCGTTATTACTCGTTACAACCCAGGTAATATCGGGTAAAATGCCCAGTGGGGAAGTGTGGTGGTCCGGGATCCTATTGCCCCGAAGAGTCCTCTATGGTAGCCGGTAATAGGCTCATTGAGTTGAGTCGTAAGTCCGTGCACCTGAATGCTTGGTCACATACACCACATAACTTTTTGTTTGGGTTCTTATCCCCTCACCGCAACATTTTTCTCGATTCCTCATATAAATACGCTTCGAGAAAAAATTAATAATCGTAATAAATAAATTAATAAAACGCCCAAATAGGTACTTTGGGGGACAATCCCATAGAGTCGTCCAGAAAATGGATACTGCCCTAACTTTTTTACCCTAGCCCTTTTTTTCTATGATCTTCGAGATTTATGCTATTTAGACCCAAATCTGTCTTCTCCGGGCAAAAATAACTCCCAAATGTCGTTTTGTGGGGTAGCTATACACTTAGGGAGACATTGAAAAGTCTCCCTAAGTGCCACTGTCTCCCAAGTGAATCAAAACTATCGCTAATTTGTCTCCCAAAGTGCCCATTAAGTAAAATAACAGAGACAACAACACTTTTTTTTTTTTTTTTTTTTTTTTAATAAGTTATATACTCGTTACCACAGAATGAAACTCAGCCTACGATCGGCGTTAGTATTTTAATTATTCCATCACGGTTGGGGTACATTTATTGGGCAGTAACATTGGCCTAATGTTGGTTGGCATTAACCACAGGTAGCGCCGCTGGCCAAAGTAAGTGGTGAACACAGAGCCATGTGGGTGCAATTTTTTTGATTTTTTTTTAAGAACAATTAAATTTCCGTCAATTTTAATGGAGATGCAAGGCTAACCCCTTTTTTCCCCTTACAATTGTTCGTTTTTCTCAAAATAAAAGTCGACTATTTTGGGGCCAATTTTGATAAGAATGGAAGGTTATCCCCTGACAACTTCCAATATAAGATATACGATATAGCATATAAGAGTAACCCCCTTACAATGTTTTTAAATATTTTTCCCAAAAAGTCATTTGTTGGCCAATTTTGAAACATAATGAAAGGTTAAACCATTGCAGGTCTTTTTATTTCTCCAAAAAGTCAGTTCTGGGAATAATTTTAATTTAAACGCGAGGCTAACCCCCCTTACAATTCTGTTATTCTATGGGCCAATTTTTAAATACAAAACCAAGGCTAACTCCTCGCAACTGGTCAATTTTTGCAAACACATACTTTATGTTGTTGACAATTTCATATGCAACGCGAGGCTCACTCTTTACAATTATTTAATTTCAAGTAAATAACACATACAGTATACAGTGCCACCCTACTCATGAGTGCCACGAGGCAACGCTGTCTGTCTGATTTTCCGTTGTTTCCTATGAGCGGGTATTTTGTGCAGTGCGCCACCATGGGTGCACTAGCCTCATTCAGGCCCTATTGAAACAAGTGTAAAAACCTAATATCGAAATGTTATACTTCCCCGGCCTGCACGCAGGCGTTTTACAAGTGGCATCCCTCAACGTTCTCGGTCAATTTGGACCCATTTTTCAACCGTAATTTTATCAAGTCTGCCCTCAGATTAAAGTCCCAAAACCAGGAAGTTGATCCCTGGCTATATTTAGACAATCCCACCATTGAGTTTGTTTTACCAAAGGCATTCTTTTTTCAAAAAGAATTGTGGGGGCACATTTCATGCTAATGAGCTCGCGTAGAAATTCTCACTTCAATTAGGGTAGTGCACCCACCCATGATTTTGAGCCCGCGCGTTTCGCCGGTGACCGCTATTTGTGTGGCGCGCCCTCTGTCCACATGCAATAAGTCGAGTTTTCGGACAATTAATGCGTGGGCCGCTCATTAACCCTGAAAACACATTTTCTCCTTCTTCCTTTGAGCAGATGTAGGATAGAGCTATTACTCCAGCTTCCAAACCTATTAAGTCACATCGATTTCAAACAGTGTTGACTGGTAGTCGAATGGCCGAGTGGTTAGGCTCCTGGTCTGCGGGGTTCCATCTCCTGGGTTCGAGTCCCCGTTCTGCCCGACGTAATTTTTTCCTCAGTTTTAACGCGCGCGATTTCGCAATCTTATCTATAAAAGAATTAATTGGTCGTCTTCAATCACCAACCGGAGTTAGCTCAGCGGCTTAATTCGTCAGGCTGGTACTGTCCGCGGAGTTCAGGTGCGCACCTTAGTATAGGGACGGAGCTCGTTTGCTTGCATAGGCGGCAAGAGCTAGGGCCTCGCTCCGTCAGTCCTCCCTTTACGGTAGCGTGGCCTACGGGTTACATGAACATGGACAGGGAAGGATGTGTGGCGGGCCGGGAATCCTAGAACCCAAAAGAGTCCTATATGGGTGGTCGTTCAGTGAGTAAAGTCACGGGTTCGATCCCCTGAATGCTTGGTCAACATCACATAACTTTTTTTTCTTCATTCTACACTTGAGCTAATACTCCAGTTTTCAAACATGAGTCCCATCGATTTGAACCAATGTTGACCGGTAGTCGAATGGCCGAGTGGTTAGGCTCCTCGTTTGCGAGGATTCATCGCCTGGGTTCGAGTCCTCGTCCTGGCAGATGTTTTTTTTTTTTTTTTTTTTTTTGGCGCACTTTTAACGCGCGCAATTTCGCAATCTTATCTTTAAAAGAATTAAAATTATAGTCTTCAAATACCAACCGGAGTTAGCTCAACGGCTTAGTTCGCCAGGGTGAAGAGTCCTATATGGGAGTCGGTCAATGTACGCAAGCGGGGTGTGTTGGCTCTGATGTGTCGCTCGACGTTACAATACATTTGAATGCTATGTTTGTGAAAGTTCAAACGTACAATGTAGTTATATTGCAAACTGTGATCACTGACGGCGGTGATATTGGGCACATTATAGAGCATTTAAGTACACACTAAGAATATAGGAGTGGCAAGCTCAGAAGAGTGGATGTTTATGTGTATACATTGTAGTATTGTTCCGTAGTATCGTAATATTAGTATTAACCCATATAATTAACCAATTAACCAATAATTATTGGGTAAACAGGGTCATATCGGTTAATATCAGCTGGTAATAACAATGCAATGCCAGAAATAACGGTAACATTTTCTCTAGTAATATTGGGTAAAGGCGAAAATATTCGGTGGTAATAACAATGCATTGTCGGAAATAACGGTTACATTATCACTGGTAATATTGGGTAAATGGGGTAATATCGGGTGGTAATAACAATGCAATGCCGGAAATATCGGTAACATTCTCCTGGTAATATTGGGTAATATTGGGTAATATTGGGTAAATGGGGTAATATCGGGTGGTAATAACAGGGAAATATTTGTCTACTATTTCCCCGTTATTACCCAGTAATAACCACGAGTTATTACTCATTATTATATGACAGCCAAGGTAATATCGGTATGTTACCCAGTAATAACTAGCGTTATTACTCGTTACAACCCAGGTAATATCGGGTAAAATGCCCAGTGGGGAAGTGTGGTGGTCCGGGATCCTATTGCCCCGAAGAGTCCTCTATGGTAGCCGGTAATAGGCTCATTGAGTTGAGTCGTAAGTCCGTGCACCTGAATGCTTGGTCACATACACCACATAACTTTTTGTTTGGGTTCTTATCCCCTCACCGCAACATTTTTCTCGATTCCTCATATAAATACGCTTCGAGAAAAAATTAATAATCGTAATAAATAAATTAATAAAACGCCCAAATAGGTACTTTGGGGGACAATCCCATAGAGTCGTCCAGAAAATGGATACTGCCCTAACTTTTTTACCCTAGCCCTTTTTTTCTATGATCTTCGAGATTTATGCTATTTAGACCCAAATCTGTCTTCTCCGGGCAAAAATAACTCCCAAATGTCGTTTTGTGGGGTAGCTATACACTTAGGGAGACATTGAAAAGTCTCCCTAAGTGCCACTGTCTCCCAAGTGAATCAAAACTATCGCTAATTTGTCTCCCAAAGTGCCCATTAAGTAAAATAACAGAGACAACAACACTTTTTTTTTTTTTTTTTTTTTAATAAGTTATATACTCGTTACCACAGAATGAAACTCAGCCTACGATCGGCGTTAGTATTTTAATTATTCCATCACGGTTGGGGTACATGTATTGGGCAGTAACATTGGCCTAATGTTGGTTGGCATTAACCACGGGAAGCGCCGCTGGCCAAAGTAAGTGGTGAACACAGAGCCATGTGGGTGCAATTTTTTTGATTTTTTTTTAAGAACAATTAAATTTCCGTCAATTTTAATGGAGATGCAAGGCTAACCCCTTTTTTCCCCTTACAATTGTTCGTTTTTCTCAAAATAAAAGTCGACTATTTTGGGGCCAATTTTGATAAGAATGGAAGGTTATCCCCTGACAACTTCCAATATAAGATATACGATATAGCATATAAGAGTAACCCCCTTAAAATGTTTTTAAATATTTCTCCAAAAAAGTCATTTGTTGGCCAATTTTGAAACATAATGAAAGGTTAAACCATTGCAGGTCTTTTTATTTCTCCAAAAAGTCAGTTCTGGGAATAATTTTAATTTAAACGCGAGGCTAACCCCCCTTACAATTCTGTTATTCTATGGGCCAATTTTTAAATACAAAACCAAGGCTAACTCCTCGCAACTGGTCAATTTTTGCAAACACATACTTTATGTTGTTGACAATTTCATATGCAACGCGAGGCTCACTCTTTACAATTATTTAATTTCAAGTAAATAACACATACAGTATACAGTGCCACCCTACTCATGAGTGCCACGAGGCAACGCTGTCTGTCTGATTTTCCGTTGTTTCCTATGAGCGGGTATTTTGTGCAGTGCGCCACCATGGGTGCACTAGCCTCATTCAGGCCCTATTGAAACAAGTGTAAAAACCTAATATCGAAATGTTATACTTCCCCGGCCTGCACGCAGGCGTTTTACAAGTGGCATCCCTCAACGTTCTCGGTCAATTTGGACCCATTTTTCAACCGTAATTTTATCAAGTCTGCCCTCAGATTAAAGTCCCAAAACCAGGAAGTTGATCCCTGGCTATATTTAGACAATCCCACCATTGAGTTTGTTTTACCAAAGGCATTCTTTTTTCAAAAAGAATTGTGGGGGCACATTTCATGCTAATGAGCTCGCGTAGAAATTCTCACTTCAATTAGGGTAGTGCACCCACCCATGATTTTGAGCCCGCGCGTTTCGCCGGTGACCGCTATTTGTGTGGCGCGCCCTCTATCCACATGCAATAAGTCGAGTTTTCGGACAATTAATGCGTGGGCCGCTCATTAACCCTGAAAACACATTTTCTCCTTCTTCCTTTGAGCAGATGTAGGATAGAGCTATTACTCCAGCTTCCAAACCTATTAAGTCACATCGATTTCAAACAGTGTTGACTGGTAGTCGAATGGCCGAGTGGTTAGGCTCCTGGTCTGCGGGGTTCCATCTCCTGGGTTCGAGTCCCCGTTCTGCCCGACGTAATTCTTTCCTCAGTTTTAACGGGCGCGATTTCGCAATCTTATCTATAAAAGAATTAATTGGTCGTCTTCAATCACCAACCGGAGTTAGCTCAGCGGCTTAATTCGTCAGGCTGGTACTGTCCGCGGAGTTCAGGTGCGCACCTTAGTATAGGGACGGAGCTCGTTTGCTTGCATAGGCGGCAAGAGCTAGGGCCTCGCTCCGTCAGTCCTCCCTTTACGGTAGCGTGGCCTACGGGTTACATGAACATGGACAGGGAAGGATGTGTGGCGGGCCGGGAATCCTAGAACCCAAAAGAGTCCTATATGGGTGGTCGTTCAGTGAGTAAAGTCACGGGTTCGATCCCCTGAATGCTTGGTCAACATCACATAACTTTTTTTTCTTCATTCTACACTTGAGCTAATACTCCAGTTTTCAAACATAAGTCCCATCGATTTGAACCAATGTTGACCGGTAGTCGAATGGCCGAGTGGTTAGGCTCCTCGTTTGCGAGGATTCATCGCCTGGGTTCGAGTCCTCGTCCTGGCAGATGTTTTTTTTTTTTTTTTTTTTTTTGGCGCACTTTTAACGCGCGCAATTTCGCAATCTTATCTATAAAAGAATTAATTGGTCGTCTTCAATCACCAACCGGAGTTAGCTCAGCGGCTTAATTCGTCAGGCTGGTACTGTCCGCGGAGTTCAGGTGCGCACCTTAGTATAGGGACGGAGCTCGTTTGCTTGCATAGGCGGCAAGAGCTAGGGCCTCGCTCCGTCAGTCCTCCCTTTACGGTAGCGTGGCCTACGGGTTACATGAACATGGACAGGGAAGGATGTGTGGCGGGCCGGGAATCCTAGAACCCAAAAGAGTCCTATATGGGTGGTCGTTCAGTGAGTAAAGTCACAGGTTCGATCCCCTGAATGCTTGGTCAACATCACATAACTTTTTTTTCTTCATTCTACACTTGAGCTAATACTCCAGTTTTCAAACATAAGTCCCATCGATTTGAACCAATGTTGACCGGTAGTCGAATGGCCGAGTGGTTAGGCTCCTCGTTTGCGAGGATTCATCGCCTGGGTTCGAGTCCTCGTCCTGGCAGATGTTTTTTTTTTTTTTTTTTTTTTTTGGCGCACTTTTAACGCGCGCAATTTCGCAATCTTATCTTTAAAAGAATTAAAATTATAGTCTTCAAATACCAACCGGAGTTAGCTCAACGGCTTAGTTCGCCAGGGTGAAGAGTCCTATATGGGAGTCGGTCAATGTACGCAAGCGGGGTGTGTTGGCTCTGATGTGTCGCTCGACGTTACAATACATTTGAATGCTATGTTTGTGAAAGTTCAAACGTACAATGTAGTTATATTGCAAACTGTGATCACTGACGGCGGTGATATTGGGCACATTATAGAGCATTTAAGTACACACTAAGAATATAGGAGTGGCAAGCTCAGAAGAGTGGATGTTTATGTGTATACATTGTAGTAATGTTCCGTAGTATCGTAATATTAGTATTAACCCATATAATTAACCAATTAACCAATAATTATTGGGTAAACAGGGTAATATCGGTTAATATCGGCTGGTAATAACAATGCAATGCCAGAAATAACGGTAACATTTTCTCTAGTAATATTGGGTAAAGGCGAAAATATTCGGTGGTAATAACAATGCATTGTCGGAAATAACGGTTACATTATCACTGGTAATATTGGGTAAATGGGGTAATATCGGGTGGTAATAACAATGCAATGCCGGAAATATCGGTAACATTCTCCTGGTAATATTGGGTAATATTGGGTAAATGGGGTAATATCGGGTGGTAATAACAGGGAAATATTTGTCTACTATTTCCCCGTTATTACCCAGTAATAACCACGAGTTATTACTCATTATTATATGACAGCCAAGGTAATATCGGTATGTTACCCAGTAATAACTAGCGTTATTACTCGTTACAACCCGGGTAATATCGGGTAAAATGCCCAGTGGGGAAGTGTGGTGGTCCGGGATCCTATTGCCCCGAAGAGTCCTCTATGGTAGCCGGTAATAGGCTCATTGAGTTGAGTCGTAAGTCCGTGCACCTGAATGCTTGGTCACATACACCACATAACTTTTTGTTTGGGTTCTTATCCCCTCACCGCAACATTTTTCTCGATTCCTCATATAAATACGCTTCGAGAAAAAATTAATAATCGTAATAAATAAATTAATAAAACGCCCAAATAGGTACTTTGGGGGACAATCCCATAGAGTCGTCCAGAAAATGGATACTGCCCTAACTTTTTTACCCTAGCCCTTTTTTTCTATGATCTTCGAGATTTATGCTATTTAGACCCAAATCTGTCTTCTCCGGGCAAAAATAACTCCCAAATGTCGTTTTGTGGGGTAGCTATACACTTAGGGAGACATTGAAAAGTCTCCCTAAGTGCCACTGTCTCCCAAGTGAATCAAAACTATCGCTAATTTGTCTCCCAAAGTGCCCATTAAGTAAAATAACAGAGACAACAACACTTTTTTTTTTTTTTTTTTTTAATAAGTTATATACTCGTTACCACAGAATGAAACTCAGCCTACGATCGGCGTTAGTATTTTAATTATTCCATCACGGTTGGGGTACATGTATTGGGCAGTAACATTGGCCTAATGTTGGTTGGCATTAACCACAGGAAGCGCCGCTGGCCAAAGTAAGTGGTGAACACAGAGCCATGTGGGTGCAATTTTTTTGATTTTTTTTTAAGAACAATTAAATTTCCGTCAATTTTAATGGAGATGCAAGGCTAACCCCTTTTTTCCCCTTACAATTGTTCGTTTTTCTCAAAATAAAAGTCGACTATTTTGGGGCCAATTTTGATAAGAATGGAAGGTTATCCCCTGACAACTTCCAATATAAGATATACGATATAGCATATAAGAGTAACCCCCTTAAAATGTTTTTAAATATTTCTCCAAAAAAGTCATTTGTTGGCCAATTTTGAAACATAATGAAAGGTTAAACCATTGCAGGTCTTTTTATTTCTCCAAAAAGTCAGTTCTGGGAATAATTTTAATTTAAACGCGAGGCTAACCCCCCTTACAATTCTGTTATTCTATGGGCCAATTTTTAAATACAAAACCAAGGCTAACTCCTCGCAACTGGTCAATTTTTGCAAACACATACTTTATGTTGTTGACAATTTCATATGCAACGCGAGGCTCACTCTTTACAATTATTTAATTTCAAGTAAATAACACATACAGTATACAGTGCCACCCTACTCATGAGTGCCACGAGGCAACGCTGTCTGTCTGATTTTCCGTTGTTTCCTATGAGCGGGTATTTTGTGCAGTGCGCCACCATGGGTGCACTAGCCTCATTCAGGCCCTATTGAAACAAGTGTAAAAACCTAATATCGAAATGTTATACTTCCCCGGCCTGCACGCAGGCGTTTTACAAGTGGCATCCCTCAACGTTCTCGGGCAATTTGGACCCATTTTTCAACCGTAATTTTATCAAGTCTGCCCTCAGATTAAAGTCCCAAAACCAGGAAGTTGATCCCTGGCTATATTTAGACAATCCCACCATTGAGTTTGTTTTACCAAAGGCATTCTTTTTTCAAAAAGAATTGTGGGGGCACATTTCATGCTAATGAGCTCGCGTAGAAATTCTCACTTCAATTAGGGTAGTGCACCCACCCATGATTTTGAGCCCGCGCGTTTCGCCGGTGACCGCTATTTGTGTGGCGCGCCCTCTATCCACATGCAATAAGTCGAGTTTTCGGACAATTAATGCGTGGGCCGCTCATTAACCCTGAAAACACATTTTCTCCTTCTTCCTTTGAGCAGATGTAGGATAGAGCTATTACTCCAGCTTCCAAACCTATTAAGTCACATCGATTTCAAACAGTGTTGACTGGTAGTCGAATGGCCGAGTGGTTAGGCTCCTGGTCTGCGGGGTTCCATCTCCTGGGTTCGAGTCCCCGTTCTGCCCGACGTCATTTTTTCCTCAGTTTTAACGCGCGCGATTTCGAAATCTTATCTATAAAAGAATTAATTGGTCGTCTTCAATCACCAACCGGAGTTAGCTCAGCGGCTTAATTCGTCAGGCTGGTACTGTCCGCGGAGTTCAGGTGCGCACCTTAGTATAGGGACGGAGCTCGTTTGCTTGCATAGGCGGCAAGAGCTAGGGCCTCGCTCCGTCAGTCCTCCCTTTACGGTAGCGTGGCCTACGGGTTACATGAACATGGACAGGGAAGGATGTGTGGCGGGCCGGGAATCCTAGAACCCAAAAGAGTCCTATATGGGTGGTCGTTCAGTGAGTAAAGTCACGGGTTCGATCCCCTGAATGCTTGGTCAACATCACATAACTTTTTTTTCTTCATTCTACACTTGAGCTAATACTCCAGTTTTCAAACATAAGTCCCATCGATTTGAACCAATGTTGACCGGTAGTCGAATGGCCGAGTGGTTAGGCTCCTCGTTTGCGAGGATTCATCGCCTGGGTTCGAGTCCTCGTCCTGGCAGATGTTTTTTTTTTTTTTTTTTTTTTTGGCGCACTTTTAACGCGCGCAATTTCGCAATCTTATCTATAAAAGAATTAATTGGTCGTCTTCAATCACCAACCGGAGTTAGCTCAGCGGCTTAATTCGTCAGGCTGGTACTGTCCGCGGAGTTCAGGTGCGCACCTTAGTATAGGGACGGAGCTCGTTTGCTTGCATAGGCGGCAAGAGCTAGGGCCTCGCTCCGTCAGTCCTCCCTTTACGGTAGCGTGGCCTATGGGTTACATGAACATGGACAGGGAAGGATGTGTGGCGGGCCGGGAATCCTAGAACCCAAAAGAGTCCTATATGGGTGGTCGTTCAGTGAGTAAAGTCACGGGTTCGATCCCCTGAATGCTTGGTCAACATCACATAACTTTTTTTTCTTCATTCTACACTTGAGCTAATACTCCAGTTTTCAAACATAAGTCCCATCGATTTGAACCAATGTTGACCGGTAGTCGAATGGCCGAGTGGTTAGGCTCCTCGTTTGCGAGGATTCATCGCCTGGGTTCGAGTCCTCGTCCTGGCAGATGTTTTTTTTTTTTTTTTTTTTTTTTTTTTTTTGGCGCACTTTTAACGCGCGCAATTTCGCAATCTTATCTTTAAAAGAATTAAAATTATAGTCTTCAAATACCAACCGGAGTTAGCTCAACGGCTTAGTTCGCCAGGGTGAAGAGTCCTATATGGGAGTCGGTCAATGTACGCAAGCGGGGTGTGTTGGCTCTGATGTGTCGCTCGACGTTACAATACATTTGAATGCTATGTTTGTGAAAGTTCAAACGTACAATGTAGTTATATTGCAAACTGTGATCACTGACGGCGGTGATATTGGGCACATTATAGAGCATTTAAGTACACACTAAGAATATAGGAGTGGCAAGCTCAGAAGAGTGGATGTTTATGTGTATACATTGTAGTAATGTTCCGTAGTATCGTAATATTAGTATTAACCCATATAATTAACCAATTAACCAATAATTATTGGGTAAACAGGGTAATATCGGTTAATATCGGCTGGTAATAACAATGCAATGCCAGAAATAACGGTAACATTTTCTCTAGTAATATTGGGTAAAGGCGAAAATATTCGGTGGTAATAACAATGCATTGTCGGAAATAACGGTTACATTATCACTGGTAATATTGGGTAAATGGGGTAATATCGGGTGGTAATAACAATGCAATGCCGGAAATATCGGTAACATTCTCCTGGTAATATTGGGTAATATTGGGTAAATGGGGTAATATCGGGTGGTAATAACAGGGAAATATTTGTCTACTATTTCCCCGTTATTACCCAGTAATAACCACGAGTTATTACTCATTATTATATGACAGCCAAGGTAATATCGGTATGTTACCCAGTAATAACTAGCGTTATTACTCGTTACAACCCGGGTAATATCGGGTAAAATGCCCAGTGGGGAAGTGTGGTGGTCCGGGATCCTATTGCCCCGAAGAGTCCTCTATGGTAGCCGGTAATAGGCTCATTGAGTTGAGTCGTAAGTCCGTGCACCTGAATGCTTGGTCACATACACCACATAACTTTTTGTTTGGGTTCTTATCCCCTCACCGCAACATTTTTCTCGATTCCTCATATAAATACGCTTCGAGAAAAAATTAATAATCGTAATAAATAAATTAATAAAACGCCCAAATAGGTACTTTGGGGGACAATCCCATAGAGTCGTCCAGAAAATGGATACTGCCCTAACTTTTTTACCCTAGCCCTTTTTTTCTATGATCTTCGAGATTTATGCTATTTAGACCCAAATCTGTCTTCTCCGGGCAAAAATAACTCCCAAATGTCGTTTTGTGGGGTAGCTATACACTTAGGGAGACATTGAAAAGTCTCCCTAAGTGCCACTGTCTCCCAAGTGAATCAAAACTATCGCTAATTTGTCTCCCAAAGTGCCCATTAAGTAAAATAACAGAGACAACAACACTTTTTTTTTTTTTTTTTTTTTAATAAGTTATATACTCGTTACCACAGAATGAAACTCAGCCTACGATCGGCGTTAGTATTTTAATTATTCCATCACGGTTGGGGTACATGTATTGGGCAGTAACATTGGCCTAATGTTGGTTGGCATTAACCACGGGAAGCGCCGCTGGCCAAGGTAAGTGGTGAACACAGAGCCATGTGGGTGCAATTTTTTTAATTTTTTTTTAAGAACAATTAAATTTCCGTCAATTTTAATGGAGATGCAAGGCTAACCCCTTTTTTCCCCTTACAATTGTTCGTTTTTCTCAAAATAAAAGTCGACTATTTTGGGGCCAATTTTGATAAGAATGGAAGGTTATCCCCTGACAACTTCCAATATAAGATATACGATATAGCATATAAGAGTAACCCCCTTAAAATGTTTTTAAATATTTCTCCAAAAAAGTCATTTGTTGGCCAATTTTGAAACATAATGAAAGGTTAAACCATTGCAGGTCTTTTTATTTCTCCAAAAAGTCAGTTCTGGGAATAATTTTAATTTAAACGCGAGGCTAACCCCCCTTACAATTCTGTTATTCTATGGGCCAATTTTTAAATACAAAACCAAGGCTAACTCCTCGCAACTGGTCAATTTTTGCAAACACATACTTTATGTTGTTGACAATTTCATATGCAACGCGAGGCTCACTCTTTACAATTATTTAATTTCAAGTAAATAACACATACAGTATACAGTGCCACCCTACTCATGAGTGCCACGAGGCAACGCTGTCTGTCTGATTTTCCGTTGTTTCCTATGAGCGGGTATTTTGTGCAGTGCGCCACCATGGGTGCACTAGCCTCATTCAGGCCCTATTGAAACAAGTGTAAAAACCTAATATCGAAATGTTATACTTCCCCGGCCTGCACGCAGGCGTTTTACAAGTGGCATCCCTCAACGTTCTCGGGCAATTTGGACCCATTTTTCAACCGTAATTTTATCAAGTCTGCCCTCAGATTAAAGTCCCAAAACCAGGAAGTTGATCCCTGGCTATATTTAGACAATCCCACCATTGAGTTTGTTTTACCAAAGGCATTCTTTTTTCAAAAAGAATTGTGGGGGCACATTTCATGCTAATGAGCTCGCGTAGAAATTCTCACTTCAATTAGGGTAGTGCACCCACCCATGATTTTGAGCCCGCGCGTTTCGCCGGTGACCGCTATTTGTGTGGCGCGCCCTCTATCCACATGCAATAAGTCGAGTTTTCGGACAATTAATGCGTGGGCCGCTCATTAACCCTGAAAACACATTTTCTCCTTCTTCCTTTGAGCAGATGTAGGATAGAGCTATTACTCCAGCTTCCAAACCTATTAAGTCACATCGATTTCAAACAGTGTTGACTGGTAGTCGAATGGCCGAGTGGTTAGGCTCCTGGTCTGCGGGGTTCCATCTCCTGGGTTCGAGTCCCCGTTCTGCCCGACGTCATTTTTTCCTCAGTTTTAACGCGCGCGATTTCGAAATCTTATCTATAAAAGAATTAATTGGTCGTCTTCAATCACCAACCGGAGTTAGCTCAGCGGCTTAATTCGTCAGGCTGGTACTGTCCGCGGAGTTCAGGTGCGCACCTTAGTATAGGGACGGAGCTCGTTTGCTTGCATAGGCGGCAAGAGCTAGGGCCTCGCTCCGTCAGTCCTCCCTTTACGGTAGCGTGGCCTACGGGTTACATGAACATGGACAGGGAAGGATGTGTGGCGGGCCGGGAATCCTAGAACCCAAAAGAGTCCTATATGGGTGGTCGTTCAGTGAGTAAAGTCACGGGTTCGATCCCCTGAATGCTTGGTCAACATCACATAACTTTTTTTTCTTCATTCTACACTTGAGCTAATACTCCAGTTTTCAAACATAAGTCCCATCGATTTGAACCAATGTTGACCGGTAGTCGAATGGCCGAGTGGTTAGGCTCCTCGTTTGCGAGGATTCATCGCCTGGGTTCGAGTCCTCGTCCTGGCAGATGTTTTTTTTTTTTTTTTTTTTTTTGGCGCACTTTTAACGCGCGCAATTTCGCAATCTTATCTATAAAAGAATTAATTGGTCGTCTTCAATCACCAACCGGAGTTAGCTCAGCGGCTTAATTCGTCAGGCTGGTACTGTCCGCGGAGTTCAGGTGCGCACCTTAGTATAGGGACGGAGCTCGTTTGCTTGCATAGGCGGCAAGAGCTAGGGCCTCGCTCCGTCAGTCCTCCCTTTACGGTAGCGTGGCCTACGGGTTACATGAACATGGACAGGGAAGGATGTGTGGCGGGCCGGGAATCCTAGAACCCAAAAGAGTCCTATATGGGTGGTCGTTCAGTGAGTAAAGTCACGGGTTCGATCCCCTGAATGCTTGGTCAACATCACATAACTTTTTTTTCTTCATTCTACACTTGAGCTAATACTCCAGTTTTCAAACATAAGTCCCATCGATTTGAACCAATGTTGACCGGTAGTCGAATGGCCGAGTGGTTAGGCTCCTCGTTTGCGAGGATTCATCGCCTGGGTTCGAGTCCTCGTCCTGGCAGATGTTTTTTTTTTTTTTTTTTTTTTTTGGCGCACTTTTAACGCGCGCAATTTCGCAATCTTATCTTTAAAAGAATTAAAATTATAGTCTTCAAATACCAACCGGAGTTAGCTCAACGGCTTAGTTCGCCAGGGTGAAGAGTCCTATATGGGAGTCGGTCAATGTACGCAAGCGGGGTGTGTTGGCTCTGATGTGTCGCTCGACGTTACAATACATTTGAATGCTATGTTTGTGAAAGTTCAAACGTACAATGTAGTTATATTGCAAACTGTGATCACTGACGGCGGTGATATTGGGCACATTATAGAGCATTTAAGTACACACTAAGAATATAGGAGTGGCAAGCTCAGAAGAGTGGATGTTTATGTGTATACATTGTAGTAATGTTCCGTAGTATCGTAATATTAGTATTAACCCATATAATTAACCAATTAACCAATAATTATTGGGTAAACAGGGTAATATCGGTTAATATCGGCTGGTAATAACAATGCAATGCCAGAAATAACGGTAACATTTTCTCTAGTAATATTGGGTAAAGGCGAAAATATTCGGTGGTAATAACAATGCATTGTCGGAAATAACGGTTACATTATCACTGGTAATATTGGGTAAATGGGGTAATATCGGGTGGTAATAACAATGCAATGCCGGAAATATCGGTAACATTCTCCTGGTAATATTGGGTAATATTGGGTAAATGGGGTAATATCGGGTGGTAATAACAGGGAAATATTTGTCTACTATTTCCCCGTTATTACCCAGTAATAACCACGAGTTATTACTCATTATTATATGACAGCCAAGGTAATATCGGTATGTTACCCAGTAATAACTAGCGTTATTACTCGTTACAACCCGGGTAATATCGGGTAAAATGCCCAGTGGGGAAGTGTGGTGGTCCGGGATCCTATTGCCCCGAAGAGTCCTCTATGGTAGCCGGTAATAGGCTCATTGAGTTGAGTCGTAAGTCCGTGCACCTGAATGCTTGGTCACATACACCACATAACTTTTTGTTTGGGTTCTTATCCCCTCACCGCAACATTTTTCTCGATTCCTCATATAAATACGCTTCGAGAAAAAATTAATAATCGTAATAAATAAATTAATAAAACGCCCAAATAGGTACTTTGGGGGACAATCCCATAGAGTCGTCCAGAAAATGGATACTGCCCTAACTTTTTTACCCTAGCCCTTTTTTTCTATGATCTTCGAGATTTATGCTATTTAGACCCAAATCTGTCTTCTCCGGGCAAAAATAACTCCCAAATGTCGTTTTGTGGGGTAGCTATACACTTAGGGAGACATTGAAAAGTCTCCCTAAGTGCCACTGTCTCCCAAGTGAATCAAAACTATCGCTAATTTGTCTCCCAAAGTGCCCATTAAGTAAAATAACAGAGACAACAACACTTTTTTTTTTTTTTTTTTTTTAATAAGTTATATACTCGTTACCACAGAATGAAACTCAGCCTACGATCGGCGTTAGTATTTTAATTATTCCATCACGGTTGGGGTACATGTATTGGGCAGTAACATTGGCCTAATGTTGGTTGGCATTAACCACGGGAAGCGCCGCTGGCCAAGGTAAGTGGTGAACACAGAGCCATGTGGGTGCAATTTTTTTAATTTTTTTTTAAGAACAATTAAATTTCCGTCAATTTTAATGGAGATGCAAGGCTAACCCCTTTTTTCCCCTTACAATTGTTCGTTTTTCTCAAAATAAAAGTCGACTATTTTGGGGCCAATTTTGATAAGAATGGAAGGTTATCCCCTGACAACTTCCAATATAAGATATACGATATAGCATATAAGAGTAACCCCCTTAAAATGTTTTTAAATATTTCTCCAAAAAAGTCATTTGTTGGCCAATTTTGAAACATAATGAAAGGTTAAACCATTGCAGGTCTTTTTATTTCTCCAAAAAGTCAGTTCTGGGAATAATTTTAATTTAAACGCGAGGCTAACCCCCCTTACAATTCTGTTATTCTATGGGCCAATTTTTAAATACAAAACCAAGGCTAACTCCTCGCAACTGGTCAATTTTTGCAAACACATACTTTATGTTGTTGACAATTTCATATGCAACGCGAGGCTCACTCTTTACAATTATTTAATTTCAAGTAAATAACACATACAGTATACAGTGCCACCCTACTCATGAGTGCCACGAGGCAACGCTGTCTGTCTGATTTTCCGTTGTTTCCTATGAGCGGGTATTTTGTGCAGTGCGCCCCCATGGGTGCACTAGCCTCATTCAGGCCCTATTGAAACAAGTGTAAAAACCCAATATCGAAATGTTATACTTCCCCGGCCTGCACGCAGGCGTTTTACAAGTGGCATCCCTCAACGTTCTCGGGCAATTTGGACCCATTTTTCAACCGTAATTTTATCAAGTCTGCCCTCAGATTAAAGTCCCAAAACCAGGAAGTTGATCCCTGGCTATATTTAGACAATCCCACCATTGAGTTTGTTTTACCAAAGGCATTCTTTTTTTCAAAAAGAATTGTGGGGGCACATTTCATGCTAATGAGCTCGCGTAGAAATTCTCACTCAATTAGGGTAGTGCACCCACCCATGATTTTGAGCCCGCGCGTTTCGCCGGTGACCGCTATTTGTGTGGCGCGCCCTCTATCCACATGCAATAAGTCGAGTTTTCGGACAATTAATGCGTGGGCCGCTCATTAACCCTGAAAACACATTTTCTCCTTCTTCCTTTGAGCAGATGTAGGATAGAGCTATTACTCCAGCTTCCAAACCTATTAAGTCACATCGATTTCAAACAGTGTTGACTGGTAGTCGAATGGCCGAGTGGTTAGGCTCCTGGTCTGCGGGGTTCCATCTCCTGGGTTCGAGTCCCCGTTCTGACCGACGTAATTTTTTCCTCAGTTTTAACGCGCGCGATTTCGAAATCTTATCTATAAAAGAATTAATTAGTCGTCTTCAATCACCAACCGGAGTTAGCTCAGCGGCTTAATTCGTCAGGCTGGTACTGTCCGCGGAGTTCAGGTGCGCACCTTAGTATAGGGACGGAGCTCGTTTGCTTGCATAGGCGGCAAGAGCTAGGGCCTCGCTCCGCCAGTCCTCCCTTTACGGTAGCGTGGCCTACGGGTTACATGAACATGGACAGGGAAGGATGTGTGGCGGGCCGGGAATCCTAGAACCCAAAAGAGTCCTATATGGGTGGTCGTTCAGTGAGTAAAGTCACGGGTTCGATCCCCTGAATGCTTGGTCAACATCACATAACTTTTTTTTCTTCATTCTACACTTGAGCTAATACTCCAGTTTTCAAACATGAGTCCCATCGATTTGAACCAATGTTGACCGGTAGTCGAATGGCCGAGTGGTTAGGCTCCTCGTTTGCGAGGATTCATCGCCTGGGTTCGAGTCCTCGTCCTTTCAGATGTTTTTTTCTTTCTTTTTTGGCACTTTTAACGCGCGCAATTTCGCAATCTTATCTTTAAAAGAATTAAAATTATAGTCTTCAAATACCAACCGGAGTTAGCTCAACGGCTTAGTTCGCCAGGGTGAAGAGTCCTATATGGGAGTCGGTCAATGTACGCAAGCGGGGTGTGTTGGCTCTGATGTGTCGCTCGACGTTACAATACATTTGAATGGTATGTTTGTGAAAGTTCAAACGTACAATGTAGTTATATTGCAAACTGTGATTACTGACGGCGGTGATATTGGGCACATTATAGAGCATTTAAGTACACACTAAGAATATAGGAGTGGCAAGCTCAGAAGAGTGGATGTTTATGTGTATACATTGTAGTATTGTTCCGTAGTATCGTAGTATCGTAATATTAGTATTAACCCATATAATTAACCAATTAACCAATAATTATTGGGTAAACAGGGTAATATCAGTAATAGTCTATTGGGTAATATCGGCTGGTAATAACAATGCAATGCCAGAAATAACGGTAACATTTTCTCTAGTAATATTGGGTGAAGGCGAAAATATTCGGTGGTAATAACAATGCATTGTCGGAAATAACGGTTACATTCTCACTGGTAATATTGGGTAAATGTGGTAATATCGGGTGGTAATAACAGGGAAATATTTGTCTACTATTTCCCCGTTATTACCCAGTAATAACCACGAGTTATTACTCATTATTACTTGATACAGCCAAGGTAATATCGGTATGTTACCCAGTAATAATTAGCGTTATTACTCGTTACAACCCGGGTAATATCATGTAAAATGCCCAGTGGGTGCTGTACTTCTTACTAAGTAAGTTTTTATTGCCATTAATTTTGAAGTATACCAAACGTATACGACCCCTTTAAGTTGGTCTTTGCGTGTATTTATTTTCAATAATGTCCCGATTGGCTAATAGTTTTAACTCATGAATACAATTATTGAGCCTTTGCTCTCATTCGATATTCTTTTCACAGCTGAGTGAATAAGCCTTATAATTATAATGACATGAGCCTGAAGTAATTGGTCAGCAATTCTTGGTGTGCGGCCTAGTCCGTTGATCATTATGAGATCAGAGCTCGATGGTAGAACTTAGGGTCGACAATTGGCAGGACAAAATTGTCCTCTTCCTGTGTGTTATAGCTAAAAATAAAACGCTGCTGTTATTGACAGCATTATAGACGATGTGCCCTCTGACGTCATGGGTTTAGATCTGTATTCAAATGTGCCCGCCAATATGCGCACACATCGTGTTTTGCATAACATTTGGTTGAGTTACGCCAAAGGTCAGACCACCTTTGAATTATGTGACCTCTTATGTCGCCTCTTAACCAAATGTATGTAAAACACGATGCGTGCGCATATTGACGGATACGTTTGAATATAGATGTAAACAGAGGGCACATGGTCTATGACAAGCAGTACCCTTGAGTTTATTTGAGTGAAGCTGCTCCTAACCGTAAGTTGACAATGATGGTTTATATTTTTATTAGGGGGGGGGGGGGGGGGGGGTTGGGGGCGGGGGGGGGGGGGGGGGGGGGGGGTCGCGGAGGTTCGTCTTTGTGACGACATGGTGATAAAGTACTTGGGTTTTAAGTACTTAGGTTTCAGCTTAGTGAATTGGATTTGGTATTTAATATCAATTCTATAGCCGGCACGAAAGTCCGGAATTTGAAGTTGGCTACTGATGCCGACGTCTACCTTTACTTCTTCTAACCTACCGTACATGTACCTGTTACAAGTGACAAGATAGGGGCGACACTACATAATAATTAATATGTAGTAACGACCGGGAACATCGCTAACTTCACCTTTTACAAAGCAGAAGGTTCGGGTGTATATAATTGAAGTTTGAAGTTTTTCCGAAGATTGTAAACAGTTTTAGTTTGAAGAAATGCTGCAGAAGGGTGCCTATATTTTAACTCTATGTATTGAGGTTGACAATGAAGATATAGGTTGACTATAAAACGGATGTTGAGTGTTTTAGTATACGTTTGTTAAAGGGTAAAGATTGAAAGTTGTAATTTAGGAATTAAAGGATTTGCCTAAATTAAAAAGTTTATTAAAAATTTGGTTTGAAATCTAGAAGTTGAAACCAGAAATGTAATTCATTTAATTGTATTGCAGTTGGAGTATTAGGAGTAGGTTGTATACTCTGAGTTTGCGTCGGGTATTTGATTTAATACAATGACAACTTTAATTGTTATAATTGCGGGTTAATTGAGAAAATTCGGAGGTTATTGGAAATTTTGAAAATACCCAATTTTGGAAATATTGTGAATTTATTTGAGGTTTGAAAATTTTCAGAATTGAGAATTTCATAAATTGATAATCAATTGGAGTTGGAAGAAAGCTGTATCTGTTTTTGTACAAGTCGATAAACTAGCGAATGTTGTATTTTGTAATTATTATTTAGATTTGTTTGTAGGGGGATTTGGTGTAAATAAATTAGTTCATATGTACGTGGAATAATGAGAGCTGTCTAGCAATTGTTTATTTAATTCATGAGAGTGTGGCATGTTTCCTAATTTATATTTGTCCGATGGCGTCACTAATAATAGTGACTGTGACAAAATGTATGGGGCTTGTCCGGAAATAGGAAAGGAAACGGGAAATGCCAGGTGCACAAACCAATGGAATAAATGAAAGATAAAACGGACTATACTGTGTATACGGTCAAAGGAACCTGGTTGTTATTAGCTGCGTTTCTGTGCTTTCCACTTGCGATCAAAACTGACATGGATATTGTAACCCTGATTAATGCTGGCAAGAGCTTTGGGTTGAGTGGAAAAGAGTTGCAGGAGTTTGTTTAAAAACGTAAGAGTGAAGCTAGAGAGAGAGAGAAAGTGAGAAACTCGGTCCAAAAAATAGGAACAGAAACTAGCCCAGGAAGAGCTCAGAGAGAGCCCATCAGTTAGAGTTGCGTAGACAGGAGCAGCATATTCTAGATACACGGTTGTAAATTGAACAGGGAAGGGCCGAGACAAAAGACATCGATCTAGATTCTGCAGAAAAAGGTATACGCAGATAAAAGGCAAGAACCCCCCAAATTACCAGATTTTAATGAAATAAGAGATGATATAGATGCATATAAAACGGTATGAAAGATATGCAAATAGTCAACAGTGGCGTCAGGAGGATTGGGCTATTAACTTAATTGCATTACTTTCAGGAAAAGCTCTTGAAGTTTACAATAGACTATCCACAGAGGAAGCAAGCGATTACAAAGTCTTCAAGTCAGCACTACTGAAGTGGTTTCAGCTCACTGCAGATGGATTTGGACTGAAGCTATACGAACAGCCAAACCAGAGACAGCCTGGAGAGAGTGGACATCGGTTTGCTGCACGGTTGGCTATAACTAGCTCGCCCGACGGATCGACCTAGTGAAAGCAGAGCTAACCTACAACGGGCTGATAGATCTCTTACTGTATGAACAATTTGCAACTGGATGTAGTCGTGAGTTGGCTCCCTTTCTTAAAGAAAGACAACCCAAAAGCAATGATACTATGACCGAAATTGCTGAGCAATATATTATAGCTCGTGGTGGCATGTTTGGTAGTCCATTCATTTTCAGAAACATCCCAAGCCAGAACAGTTTCAGTCAACAAAGGAAAGGATGTAACATCCAATGTAACATTTCATACAACATCAAGTCCAAACAGACCCTTGGTAACTTGTTATATCTGTCATAAGCAAGGCTATGTAGCCAAAATATTGTAGATTCGCAACTCTCGGCTCCAGTGCACCCCGTCGATGTTTTACCTGTAACAAAGTTGTCCATATTGCCAAAATTTGTCACCGGGCCAAAACAGAACTATCCAGTTGCCTTTATGCTAACACTAAGTGAAGATCATAAACACTGACACATCACCACAACTTCCTAATCCTTTTGAAAGTAGAATTACCTTTTCCCATTGTCAGAGTTGTACAAGTGTCCATAAGCACTTACAAGAGAAACGTGTAACAGTTGCCTGTATGGTAGTAAGCAAGGTATCTACTCGGGCCCGTACGCAGGATTTGTTATGGGGGGTGCGAATTTTTCTTGATGGGACCAAAATTACTGGAACCAACAATTTTCGTGTGCCAGTACCGTTATTTACCGTTAAATACCACTATTTACCCCGGAAAATGTGGACCTTTTGGTCATTTTGTTGTTGTTGTTTGTTGTTTGTTGTTGTTGTTGTTGTTGTTGTTGTTGTTTTTTTTTTTTTTTTTTTTTGGGGGGGGGGGGGGGGGGGTGCGTACGCACCTGTCGCACCCCCCCTGCGTACGGGCCTGCTACTCTTGGTGCATGTTGCATTGTGATAATTCTTTACCGATTATGAGTGCTGCATGCAGTGGTAACACCGCGAAAATGATGCCCGTTACTTCTGGTACTAGTGGGTCATCATTCAGTGTCTGTACTTGCAGGGACAGTAGATGCAGCGCCGTTGCGATCAGGCGTGACCTAGTTTCTGACGATCAACTTACTGGTGAGGTCAAAACTTGTATCCTTATATTGATGGAACTGCTCGACAAGTTCATGTTGCTGTTTTACCAGTAAGTACTCCTTACTTCACTGGAAAGACAGAGGTTTTGTGTGTGAACAAACCAGTGTATGGCCTTATTTTAGGTAACATTCCAGGTGTTCGAGCTCCAGACAATTAACCAAGATAAGTCATGGAGCCTCGATTAATCAAAAGTCTGTGCTGTCCAGACGAAGGCTCAGACGAAGGCTCAAGACACCAATACCTTTTATTCCCTTAAAGTTCCGAAACCATGGGTGACATCGATACCACCAAGGACTAAAGAAGGCTCAAAAGGAGGATCCCACTATTCGTCGAAGTAGAGAGCTGGTGGAAACTTAGTCTGAGAAGTTTAGTCGAAGTAAGGCTAGGCCTACCTCCCGTTTTCTATATCGGAATGGAATGTACAGACAATTTCAGGCTCCAAATGTGGAATTTGGTAACATTTTTCAGCAAGTAGTTGTTCCTCTAGTGCATTGCACACAAGTGATGCGTATGGCTCACGAGACAATATTAGGTGGTCATCAAGGACCTAAGAAAACAACTGACAGGATTCTCAAATTTCTTTTGGCCAGGGATGACAGCAGATATTACTCGGTATTGTAGATCATGTGATGTTTGCCAAAGAACGATTCCTGAGTAACCACAGTTCCCCTTGGCAGCATGCCCTTGATTGAATGTCCTTTCGACCGAATTGCAGTAGATATCATTGGTCCTAATCACCCTATGACAGAAGGCCACAACAGATAGATACTTTATATCATCATTGATTACGCCACACGATACCACGAGGCAGTAGGGGGCCCACCCCGTCCTAGTATTGAAACAGAACGGGTTGCAGAAGCCTTAGTTCGTGTTTTAAAACAGATGCTTACCGATCAAGGGTTACAAAGTTACATCTAAAGTCATGAAACAGGTTAGCAAGCTTCTTTCTGTGCACAAGCTTATCATGACTATCCATACCATCATATCTGCAATGGGTTTGTGGAACGCTTTAAGGCACCCTTAAGCAAATGCTTATACGCATGTGTGCAGAACGACCCAGGTATATTAACCCACTTTGCAGTCAGAGAGCCACCACAAGAGAGTCTTGGATTTTCTGCATTACAGCTGCTCTATGGTCGTCAAGGGAGAGGTCCCATGACTATTCTGTGTGAATTGTGGACCGGAGAGGTTGACACAGTGGAGACAAATTCCACCTACCAATATATCCTAGATTTGTGGGAAATGTGGGAAAATACTTGTCAGACGGCCCATCAAGCGCTTCAGAAGTCTAGTGCTAGATACAAACACAAGCGGAGTAAGGAAGAAATTTCTCTGTCGGAGATCAGGTTCTTCTGCTCTTACCGACAGATAATGTTAATCATACTCTTAATTTCTTTGGTACAGATTTGATGTTGAGAATTGCTCATTCTGATTTAAGTTGCCACTTTGTGCTAGTATACTGGAACATGGATGAATTTGATTCTGTACCCATACACTATGTAGCAACCATGAGTCGCTTGTCAACTTATGCATGTGAGTTTGGATATTCCCTGCATAAGGCCCATAGCTCGGTACAGAAACGAAGTTGTCTAAATCTTGACCTAGTTTGATTGCCAGTTCTTCTGTTGTTTGTTTTCGCCACGTCTGTTCCGTTCAATTCGTGCGGGATCAACCATTTTGAAAAGCGATCACGGGTGTACGGTCGGTATCTAATAGACCGATACTGTGTGTTTAACTTAATTGCGGCAGTCCTTGTCTTTACTAAATCAGGCCTTGGAGTACTGGCTCTTGCCTGTAACCTGTGTCTCAGGGTTGAAGATGAACCCTCTTTAGTCAAAGATTTTACGACCTTTTGAGTGACCTTGTTGATTGTATCTGCTTCATCCACCTTCTGTGTCCATTCTTCACCATACAAGCACGACATTGATGAGGGTTTAAAATTCTAAAGATAACCCTCTTTGATAAAAATTCTGCCCGCTACAGCCAATACTAAGACGATGGATCGCCGAACCTATAATTATAGCAAACTTCCCGCAGAAGTGAGAAGCGGCTTTAATTCCTGAATTCGGATGTTTCGATTCACCTCTATGGCCTCGATGAAAGAATGGCAGCATTAATTGAGGCAATCTTCCTTGAATGTCGTCCACGTGGAGTTATCACTCTTCCAGGCATTGAGGCCCAAATTCATTGAGGCCCAAAATGCCTGGCCTTGGGCATGCCTAGCCTGGAGCCTTGAAGTATACTGGAAAAAGACCTTTCAATAACTAATTTGTTTTGGTCTGATCAAGGGTATTGGTTAGCTGCTGTTGCCACCATTCCAAAACAGGCTGGTCAATTAAAATTAGACCCCTTTCCCTTCTTCATGACGATTCAGAAGAAGAAAAGCCTCATCTTTGTCTTTATGTCCGGCATTCTTATCACCGACAGGTTGCCGACTTCATAATATAATAATAATAATAACATTTATAAGGCGCCGGTATCCGCCGGTATCCGCCAAGCAAAATGCCCATGGAGCACAATACAAAACAATAACATCACGAAACCTAGCGTGAATGCTCTCGGCATACATGGAAATGATCCCATCAGGGTCATCTCACATTGCGCCACAAGAGAAAGCACTATCTGACCAAGAGTTCCAGCTGGATAAACTAAGTCTGCTGGAAAAAGCTCTTGAATGAGATCTGGATCTCCGCTTGTCTCTGGACCTCTAGTCTCTGCGGTTTCTAGGACCCGAACGTGAATTAGAACCGTGTGGGAAGCTCGTGCATCTATCTTCTCAAAGGCCTTTTCCAAGCATAGACTTACCCTTGAAAAACAAATGTTTGGTTTCGCTGCAGTGCATATAGCTAGCTGTCAGAACCGACATTTGTTAGGGTAAAAACCTCAGAGTTGTCTCATCTGGAAACCGTACAGCAAGGAGAAGATCCTTTCCGTGCTTTGTCATCGGTGTGAGAGTCGTGAGAGTCACGGCCCCCTAAGGGTAGCGTGAATCTGGGCCTGTGTCAATGACTGGCACGGCCGCTGGGTCGTGGTCTATGGGCAAGCGCGAACCATCGTGACCAGGGGCCAATTTCACGGAGCTGCTAAGCACAAAAATTTGCTTAGCACAAAAAAGTCTTGCTCATTAAAAACAAGTTATCAGCCAAAATTCTACGTGTTTTTCATGCTAAGCAAAAAACCAGCTGATTATCAATCAAAAACAATAAAGATAACGTAAAAATTTAGTCTGTAACCTTGTTTTTACCAAGGACAAATTTTCATGCTAAGCAAATTTGTGTGCTTAGCAGCTCGTGAAATTGGCCCCAGCTTTATAAAGTTCGTCCCGGTCCCGCACAGGTAAGGGCTTACTTGTAGACCTTGCAACAGCGGCCTCGTCTGCCGTCTCGTACATTCGACATGTGGCGTATTTTACCGCGACATGTCTCGTCACACGGTGTAAAAAAACACCCAACAATTACACACACACTGAGCCCGATAAAGGCTGACAGTAATCAATAACTGAACAAACAACACTCAAAATAACGAGTACAAACCAGGAAATATTATGAGGACATTATGAAGCGCCCGTCGAATAAGCAGATAGAGGAGGTCGGACCACATGGGTCGGACACGTGATATAATATGATTGAGCGGGAAGGGGATTTTGCTCTTCAAAAACTGGTGAGGGCGCCCTGATACGCAGAACGCAAGTTGATTCGAAACTGAAGCAACATCAATATTTTTGTCTTAGTAGTACTATAGTACATGTATAGTAATTAGTATTTAACTGTTAATAACAGTTCTGTTTCAAATTCAAGTGAATAATTTGCGTCGTGAATGACTGCTGCACACTATAAGGTATGCTTTATGTGATGTTGGTTTGAGCAAGGGGAAAATGGACCATTTTGCAGGGGTCGTTTTGGGGAAAATCCGGGCCGACAATGAAACGCCGAGATAACACACCTGTTTCGGCCACATTGCGTATAATTTTATAAAGCGACGCGCATACTGCCATTTTCAAAACCAGGTCAAAATACAAAATGCATAAGTGGTGACCCGCGACAGAGGATCATCAAAAACCGGAAATTACCGATGAATACTGACATTAGGGGCTTTTCAATTTGTGTGAGTTTATTCAATATCATTGATAATAAACCCCCCAACAAACAAAATTGGTATGACATTGACAAGCACAAAATTCAAACTCAACACACAGACACTCTGTTTCGATAGTCCCTTCCACATGCACACGCAACAAAGACAAAGTGCAGCAGGTGGACCTAGAGCTGGCTCTTTCGCAGTGAGCAAAATTGACACTTTGACCACGCAGGCTGTTTCAGTAGTTGTTATTCTATAGCACCAGCTTTTTTTATTTCTACTCCAGTGTAGGGAAACCCTCAAAGGCATTAAATTTGAATTTTTATTTGAAATCGCACTTGTGGTTGGGAAGATATTAAAGTTTTAATGAGCCTAGTCAGCCCTATTTAGGGACAATTCCAGATCTTTATGTTTGCAACGGGTTTTGTACACATATGGTTTTATTCACATAAATTTGCCACCACTTGAAGCATGCATTTTTTAAACGAATATCATCAACTCAAGTGCCCTCAATCCAGAGTCCTGCATTTTGCAAAGAGGATTTTAGAGGATTTGGGATAGTTAGGGTTATTAACACACCGTTTTTGCCTGTCCAAATCAGCCAAATTTGTACGAGCTATATATTCAAATCATTTTGCTGCAAATCTTTAGTAAATAAAAAACCCCAGATATCTTCACCTTCCTCGTCCCCATACTTGACCATTTGCTCTGTTTTGACTGGATCCTTGTGTTTTTTCTCTATCCTGATATGTTGTACAGTACCTCTGTACCTCTAGACATCTTTTGACCAAGCCTCGCAACACTTGTGGTCGATATATTTTCCAATTAGCAGCTGAAAATTAATTAATAAACAAAACAAAACAGAAGTCTTAAATATCCAGGTTGTATTGCCGTATTTTTCTGTTCCTGATCTTAAATGTGGTTTAAAGCACATACAAAGTAATACGAGCTAATATTCAACAATTGTGACCTGTTCCAACAAAACCTGGACAAAGTCAACTTTTTAGTTTTTCAGATTTTGCTTTTTTCAAATTCTCTAGGTTCTTAGCTTTAAAATGACGTATTTTTTACATATGTACCCCTACCCTATCTTCCCTGGGGTCTGGATTTAGTGATAAAACCCTGACTACCTAATTATGAGATAAACAGCTTTGAAGTTCAGAAAAGCGTATTATTTCTATACACAAATGTTTCACAAAATTGACAAAAAAACACACTTCTGGTAGACGGATTTTGTTCAAATTTGAGGAGATTGTAGATTAATAGTGGGTGACTTAGGAAAACCTAAAATCTCAAAATGGTAAAATCCATCCCGAAATGACTTCAGGAGTACATTGTGACAAAACACATTGTGCGACTTTGTCCGGGTTTCGTTGGAACAGGTCACAATTGTTAAAAATAAGCAAAGTAAAAAAAGTTTGAAAAAATTGTGGAAAAAACATGATCTACAAACCATAAAGTGTAACATAGCATGCACAGTAAAAAAAAAATACCACGCGCTATTTAGTATTTACCATGTGGTATGCACTAAACAATGCATGGCAAACGTGCAGTTACTTGCGGTGTGTGATGTGGCCACATTCTAAACGCACACGAATTATAATTTCCTGAATATTCAAAAAATTTACACTTTGTCTCCAGCCATTGTGAAAATTCCTTCCAGACTAAATTGTGTTGGGAAAAACGTTTCGACATCGTTCGACAAAAAAATGGTTGGTATAAAAAAGCAGGTAATTGTGATCTCTTTGAATCGTGTGTTTTCGTAAGAGCAAACCCAGCAAGTTAATCAAAAAAAAATATTAAATACTAAATTTTGTCCATCTTGATCGGAGTTTTCTGCAACGCCACATTGATACCCGTATAAATGAGTCTTGTATACATTGTCTAACGACATGTTTGGGAATACGCGGTTCTAGATTTCGGACCCGAGTAGGCAAATATCGGGCTGAATACTGGAATACTGAGAAAACAATTTTATATTCAAAACCCATTTTTTTAGTTCACTTGCTGGGTTTGCTCTTACGAAAACACATGATCCAGAGATCATATCTTGCTTTTTTTAAACAGTTTGGAAAAGTTCCACTTCACTGTCAAATTTGTCCTGAAAACCCTTTTTATTTGAATTTAGCGATTGCAATTTGCAAAATTGTTTTTGTTTGTTTTTTGTTCATTATATCACAGATATTCTTATGAATAAACTCATGAAAATTGAAAAGCCCCTAATGTAGGTATTCATCGGTAATTTCCAGTTTTTGATCGTCCGCCTGTCGTGGTTCAACACTCACGAATTACACATGTATGCATTGTTTGACCTGGATTATGTCATTTAAAAAACAGCGGTGCGCTATACCGAACACCATCTTTAGCTTCCAATTTTAGTGTACAAAATACAGAACATTGTTGTTGTTGAAAAAATTCAACAGAGAGCACCTGATGGACCGGCGGCTAAAAATCACTAAACCGAATGATCGATATACCAAACAAAATCTGTGGATCCTGTGATGTTCGTTATAGCGACATTCCACTGTATTCGGCATTCGAGGCGCGGGATTAATTTTAACGAAACTCGATCAGAGGCGGGTTCAGGCCGATGGTACCGGGAAACATACCCATGCCTTTCTGGCCTGGCTCGCTGCTTACAGACATTTCAAGCCTTGCTCGTGACGGGTTTATGCGTCATCCGTTTTGAATCTGGGGAAAACATTGCGTGTCATCCGGCGCGAACCGGTTAAATGTAATTTATCACCAGAACATTTTTTAAACTGGTAGTTATGGCATGTTTTATCAGCCATTTAAAACTCTCAACCAATAAACTGTCTCAGGTACAGTACTTATGAATTACACCTTATAGGTGCCCAAACAAAAATTGTAACCTGATGAGATGGCTATTAAAGTGAAAAATTACTGTGTGCAGGAATGGATACTTCAAAGTGACTCCCATTGAGCTGTCCGACCACCATGGTCTTCAAGAAGAGAAGTGAGTACCGTAAGCAGTACAGGGACCCGGAATGGAACAGCCACTTCCTACACTATCAGGAGAAGGTGGACTACCGCGTGAACCGCCGCCAGCTAGAGCACCACCACCAGATCTTTGACTGGGACTGGGACAGTGAAAATGGCAACGGTGAGGCAAACGGGGAGAGGCCGGCGACGCACCCACCAAACCGCAACAACAACAGCAGCCAGGCCCGACAAGGACGGAGGCCTAGGGCTAGGACTAGGACTAGGGAGAAACACGCAGAGGTTTCGGATTGTGAAGTGCAGACTCCTGAATGGTCGAAGATGAGAGGTGCTCCGTCTGATGAGGATCCCATTGGACGAGTTGCTGGGGTAAACTTGGAATCCGCTCCAGTGCTACATGGGAAGCGGATGCAGAAAGGTCACGTGGGCCAAACTAAAGGTTGTTCCCATTTTGACTTGCTCACAGTTGAGTCCAGTTGTAGTAAATTTGTACTTCATTAGCACATATTTACTTTTAAAATACAAAAATGGGTAATTTGTTGTTGAATTTTCATTGTTTTAGAACCTTTACCATATCTTGCATTCTTGATTTTTTCCCTTAACCCTATCCCTCCAGGGTATTTTGGCTAGAAACCCTGCCAGATGCAACAGATTGCATACTCGGTCACATTGACTTGTGTGCAGATTCTAGCAAGGTCATTTAAAAATAATTGTTCTTGTGTAGAATAATAAGACATTAAAATACAGCAAATATCACTAATAATTAAAATAAACTTACAGTTTGGCAAACTGGCTTTGGCTTGAGGGCCACGCCCCATGTACAGTACACATATACACATAGCTTCAAATGGACATGTACATGTATGTACATGTACATGTACAAGTCCACACAGGTTGACTATAACCCATGCACACACCACACAGGCTGAGATGGTATAGTGCCTATATCGGCCTATATGTGACCTGTCGTCACAAAATTAGCGTAAAGTCGGCAAAATGAGATATGGGTATTTCTAAATTCTGCGGAAACAGAGCTTTCCAATGGTATATAACACTTGTAGGTTTGATACTCAATATTTATTTTATTTTCATTTTTTAGTCTGGAGTCTTAATACAGAGATTATGAGAAAACGGTATTTCTTGCGAAAAATTGTGTGAATGTGCAAAGAAAGGCATAGTCAAAATTGTCTCAAAAACTAATTTGTTTTTGTCTTATAGTCCTAAATAATTGGGAATTGATTGTTGGGGATTTAGCCTTAAAAAAACTCATATAATCTCAAAATCGACCACCCCTTCAAATGTTGACTTTGACTGGCCGTTCTGGGAAATCACTCGGTGCGACTTTACGCTCATTTTGTGATGACAGGTCACACATTAATCATACTAAACAGGCCTGAATACAACAATTTCAATGTGACACACACACATTTCAATGTGACACACATCAATTAGGGGTAAGGGTTTGTGTGAAATCAAGTGTTAGAAAGTGTAATAAATACTTGAACAAAGGAATTGACTGGAATGGGGGCTAGAACCAGCAACCTCCGGATTGCCATTTTGGTGCTCTACCAACCGAGCTTTTCAGCTCTGTGTTGGCGGTTTTCCAACAAATCTTTCATACAATACCGAAAACCCATCTGTAATCAACAAAACCTGCATTTAAATCAAAGTGCCGCCCATGTTTTGTATTCTGCAGATTCTAAACCTAGGAGACACAAGGCCGCCAGTAGTAGGCAGCCAGCTCGAGACAGGCTACGGGCAAGGCCAGGCACCTCGCCAGCAAAGAAGGTGGTCGCAAAGCGAGATGGAACGGAACAACCACCCATGGTGGCCTATGGCTGGGCAGATCAAGAACTAATCACTGGATCCAAGAAGACACATAACATCAGGGCCTCTGCTGATGTGAGTATTGGTTTTTATTTTAACCAATTCGCGCCGGATGACGTATATAAACGCAAAGTTTTCCCCAAATTCAAAACGGATGACGCATAAACACGCCAAGTTCAAGTTCGGAAATGTCTGTCAGCAGCGAGCAAGGCTGGAAATGCGTGGGTGTGCTTCCCAGCACTGTCGGCCTGAACCCGCTTCAGATCGAGTTTCGTTAAAAATAATCCCGGCGCGAACTGGTTAAGCAGGCTAACTTTGTGAAAGTATTCATTGAAGATGAAATTAAAAATAGCATAGTCTGAACCGGATGGTCGACAGAGGGTGCCAGCATGGACACACGGTAAACTGTAACATTCGGAGCCCTGCTGGTCAGCCGTGGAAACCCATTGCCGATGGGCGCCTGCACAGTAGAACTTGCTTTGTTAGAACAGGATGCTTTTCCTGAGTTGTAATTGTAGTCAAGTTCTTGTAAAAAGTGTGGTAAAATAAACAGCCTATAGCCCGACAGACAAACCTCAAGAGAGTGTCTTTGTTGACGTTACATTGGTGGCAGCGGTGGCACGTCTCACAGGAGAAAAACGGGTAACAATTGTGAAGTAGTTTTCTTATTAAATTCGTCGAATCGAGCCGGACTGGTTCATTTTTGAACTGTTGGACACGGAAAACATATACATAGCCACTGGAATGAAGATTCTAGGCCTCTTACTTTCCGAGTTATGTAGTTTTATATCAGAAATGGCGGCCATTTTGGAAAATGGCCGCCAAGGCCACCACAGGTCAATTCAGAGATGGCACTATATCAACAATTTCATGTTTTGGTACAAAGTACATGTGTGCCAAGTTTCATGCTTTTACCACAAAGTGCACGAAACTTTCACATTTGTGCACTTATCCGCTGGACTACTACACATTCATCACGTTGGATGGAACACTGTTAGCCGAGGGAGTTTTGCTCGGGTAATGGGGGCGGTGCTTTGTCTGGGGCTACCCCACAGTCTTCTTGCCAGTGCACCTGATGCCGGGTCCTCCCGGGAACCGCCCTGTGCTGTACACGGCAGCGTGGCAGACCCTCTGTTCCGCAAGGAACATTGTCGGGTTGGACCATGCATGCGTCTCAAGGAAGCCAGCCCAACCGGGGCCAGCCCAAGAGCCAAGAAAGCCAGCCCAACCGAAGCCAGCCCAAGAGCCATAGGTCAAAGGCCAAGGAAGCCAGCCCAACCGGAGCCAGCCCAAGAGCCATAGGAAGCGGCCCAACAGGAGCCAGCCCAAGAGCCATAGGCCAAGAGCCAAGGGCCAAGAGCCAAGGGCCAAGAGCCATAGGCCAAGAGCCAAGGGCCAAGTGCCAAAAAAAGCCAGCCCAACAGGAGCGCCAGTCCGTGCAGTCTGAGAGTCAAGAATGCAATTTGTTGTGTTTATTTATTTTGCAAAGTTAAAATAGAAAAGTTAGGACAACAAAATGTTCTCCTGATAAGGTTTCTACCTAAAAGGACATCACACGTGTGCTCATGAATAGAAATTGTCATTAGCACAATACATGTTGGTGCCAAAATAACCTTAAAAATGGCAAAATGAAGATTGAAAATAAGTTAATTGGATGCAAATTAAAGTGCATGTCATTAATTGATTTCATTAAATAACCCTTCTATAATGGTTTGACAACACAAATATGCACAAATGTCCCGAGTCTAGCCTTTTGCATGTGTTTTGAATCAAGGGGGAACACAATTCTGCCCACAGCTTCAGTGTACAATCACTATTCACACCAAAACCAAAACAATCTGTGCATTTTTGTGCTGCTGATGAACAACCGACCATAGGCATATAGTGACTACTACACAGTAGGGTTACATGTAAATGTTCCATTTTACATGGGCCATGGCCTAGCCTCTGCAGATTTACCCATCAGCCCTTCGGGCCATGCGACGCAGGGAGTTAGACATACAGCGACAGACAGAGAGAGACAGACAGCACAGCAACCTGAGGGAGCAGAGACTGAAGGCAATGTTTAATGAGCAACCCCACGACGACTCAGTGTGGCTGACGGAGTACCAGCGCAACTTTGCGGGGCCAGCCGAGCCGAGGTAGCTGGAATGATGCTCCGAAATGTATTTAGTTTGTATTGTGAACAAGCATGAAATCGTGCAGAAAGAGATTCTCTCCTGCATGTTTATTTCATAATGTTCAGAAGCCACTCTTCGATTACAACGAAATCGACATCGTCGTGCGGCTTTGGTTATAAATGCGACATTGGTTGTCATTTTGGTTGCTCTTTTGAAAGTGCTTAAGCGCCGGTCACAACCCACAGTGCGTGTTTTTAGTCCGTACGTTTTTTAGGGAGGCCACGGCCGCCACGTTTTTCTGAAAACGTGTGGAGGGAATGGCAAGAGCAGGGAAGGAGTACATCAACGCACGTCACCCGCACGGTTGCGCAAGGTGTAAGTACGTGGCTTGAATGCCACGCCTGACCGTGAGCGGTTGCGTGCATCGCACGTTGCGCAAGTGGTAAGTGAGTTGTACGTGCTTACAACGTGCTTACATTGTACGATCTCCGTGCGTTTGCCACGTTATCGTACGGAGGCTGTACTTACACGTGCTGCTCACGTACGGTGTCCTTACCCACTCGCACGTGCTAAGTGTGCTGTCCGTAGAGGAATTGACCGTGGGAAATTTGTTTAAAGACTCACGGAGTCAGTGCGTTGTGCGCTCATTGGCTGTAGAGGGCACGCTTGTCACCTGTACTGAGGGTGAATCCGTAGCCCGAACGCAGCGAAAGTTCCTCGTGCACTAAAAGTGCTACCGCGTGTCTGAGTGCTTCCAAATCCGTACTGAGGCGGTACTCACCACATACGGATCCTCAAATTTTGCCCACGTTTCTGCAAGTAGACAGCACGCACTTGCAAGTACGGCGGGTTGTGACCGGCGCTTTACTGAACACAAGTAGAACAATGCTAAGTGCTTATAGAGCCGGCGTCTGTGACGCGGCTACAAATGTGATGCCTTTTAAACATGACTTTTAAACATTTCTAAGGCAAGATAATTAAATGTTATTTTATTTTAGTATGTTTTTAGGGGTGGAGGTGGGGAGGGGGAGTTATTGGGGTAGGGGGAGTGGGGGTACTTGTCTAAATCTGTCTTTGTATGCTCCAATATAAAAGTGGATAACGAAGCCTTTTCTCATTCTTCATTTTTTACAATGTTTTGTTTTGTTATTAACTTTCAAAGTCTAATACCTTAACTAGTTTGCGCCGGAGGACGTACTGTATATACACGAAAATATTTCCGAGATTTAAAACGGGTGACGCATAAACACGCCGCGAGCAAGGCCGGAAATGCACGAGTGTGCTTACCTTATATACCATCGGCCTAAACCCGCCTCAGATTGTGTTTTTTAATCGGCGCAAACTGGTTAAAAGAATACAAACTTGGTGAACATACAGTACTATACTTCATGTGTGAGTACATTTGGAATTCATAAGAAAGTTTTACTTCATTAGTGTTATTTGGCAATAACAATTTACCTTCCATGTATAACATTGGTTGCTACAAATTGTGTTTCAATATTTGTACTCGGTTCTCAACACTTTAACTTTACATGATCATTTTATTTTTTACTTTGCCGACTTTAAGTTGCTTACCTTCATAAAAGCTTCTCCACTTCCAGTACGACTCTTTCTTGTCTGTGATGCTGTTTTATAGGCTACATTTCAAAGCAGTGCTTCAAAAGGCAGTGCCTGCTTTTATGCAATTACTATGTGAATTTGACATCACAAAGCATTTGCTGCCAAATTCACATAAGTTTTAAAGTGAACAAAGAAATTGGCAAGGCGGGAGTCTAACCTACGACCTCCGGAATACCGGACCGGTGCTCTACCAACTGAGCTATCTTGCCCTATGTTGGCGGTCTCCCAAATTGTACTCATCTTTGTTCGAGGGCGCTATAGTCATAAGTCATAAATACAAGAATTCCGTGTGGCCAGGGATCACGCCCAATTTACGATACAACCTGGGTTGTTGAAATGTGTTCCACTTTTACATTTAAAGGTAGGATACACCATTGGTATTTGCTCGAATTATCATGAATAAGTAGATTTGGGGGGTTGTATTTTATAGTAAATATCGTTTAACTGACCTGTCCGAAGTTTTACAATCATGGATTCCGAGAAAAACACGAAAAACAGCGTTTGTTTTCAAGCGGCGTCGAGCAGTTATTCTTATGTTATCTTCGTTTTGTTCGCGATCGTCGTCCGGCGATCCCAAATTTTTCTTTATAAAATTCTACTTTTCGGAATAATCACAGGATATCTAGCACAATCATTTTGCTGAATGATTATTTACTTTCAAATGAGTAATATATTTCTTAATAATTCGGTAGTGTAAATATTTTCGATATCTGCAAATGGTGTATCCTACATTTAAGTGTAAATACGTAACCTCTAGTTGGCTTAGGAAATGGCCAAAAATGGAATCAGGACCATCACTATGAGAAAAAAAAACAGGTTGATAATGGAATCATACATAGCAAAACAAAAGTAAAATCAACCAAATCTCGGACCTTGAATCATGCACTACCTACTAGAAGATGGGTGTATTTTTTTCAGTGAATGTACATTGTGTAGATGTTAAAATAAGGACATTCACTTGAGAATATGACTTGTACAATATACCATAGCTTTCCAATTGCTCTTTCTCTCAACCCACTTTGTTTACAGATTTATTAATTTGTTTTTGAAGATTTTCTTTTATTTTTACAATATTTTACTCGAAACATAGCTGTGTTTAAATTGCCGAACAAAGTCAGCTAAGAATATTTTTATTTTTTAATTTATTTAAAAATTAATTCAGAATTTAAATTTTAAGATTAAAATAAAAAAATTCATTACAACATTTAAACAGCATAAACATCAACATGTAATTTGGGAGTTTGAAATGGAATTCTTGAGGTATCAAGTCCGAATCTTAACAGAAAGTGTCACAATATATGGTGTGATACTCATTGGCAACTGCAAACGAAGACAGTACTTAATAAAATATTGGTAATGCCCATTGTATTGTCTTGTTTATGTGCATATTTTGTTTGAGTACCAAACCCTTAGCACTTTCCCCCGTTTTTGTCAACACCAAAGCCTAAGCACTTTTGATTCTCTTCCTTCCGATTTGTTTTTTACAGCCATGAGCCTATACCAATTTAAGGGTTATTGTAGGGAAACTTCAATTTACACCATAAACAAACGTAATTGTGTACGAACTTGCTATCCTTGTGTGGACTTGGTAACAAAAGATGTCCACACTTGACACAAATCTGAAACCTTCTGTGGACTTGGCCAAGTCCAAAGGTTGTTTTCCCTCTTCCGACTTTAAACTTCTGACCCTCGTTTACCAATGTCTTAACACTGACTCTGCACCTTCATACTTAACCGACCTCATTCAGCTTCATAAGCCGACCAGAAGCCTCCGATCATCTACTGATGATACCAGATTACTCCATGTACCAAAAACTCGCACTTCCACTGGATACAAAACCTTCCACGCTGCTGCCCCAAAACTCTGGAACAATTTACCCTACTTCATCCGCAACTCTAGCTCACTAGCAACATTCAAACAATCCCCGAAAACCCATCTGATGGATCTGTTTAATTGTTTTGTTATTGCTTACTCGTGTATTTAGCATGTGGTTTATTTCTTGTTCTGTTTTTTTTTCCGGCTTTTTGTTTTTCGTCCATTTTTGTGTAAAGCGCTGTGGTACCGTACTTTCTTTGACAGTTAGAGCGCTATATAAATGCTCAGTATTATTATTATTATTATAGACAAATTGAAGAGGATTATCCTAGACGGTATAACAGTCACAAATGTGGCTTGAAAACAACTTCATGATGTGAGAAAAAATAAATTGACGGTTCTTAACTACACGAATAAAAAGGATGCCCACAGTGATAGTAAGGTTTGCATAATTGTGTGCGAGTGTTGCATATTGATCGTTATAGGCGCTGTTAGTGTGATCTTTGTAGAGCACCATTAAAAATGCCTTGTATTATTATTATACAGGGATTAATATGAAAGGTGGTTTTGGGCTGGTACATTTTTTGCCTCAAACACGAACACAATCTTTCAAGAACAAGTGCAGACAACTCAACTTAATGTTCTCTTTGCTTTTTATTAATTTTTATTGTCAATATTTATGTACATGTTGTCAGAGTTTTCACCAAGACATTAGCATGACAATATAAATATTTTCACTGTGTACATACATGTATTAAATTTCTGATTGTTTTACTACATATTACATAATCAAAACTTTAGGTTGCCATACAGTATGTTTTAATTGTGCCTGTACAACTTGGTATTAAAAGGATACATGTACTAATTTGAATTAATAATTTAATACACCAAAAAGGCAAAAGGAACAATCATAATGATAACATACTATACACACAAACCGTGCGATATAAATATGTAGCGAAAATCTCATCTGAATATCATACACTTATGTATCCTCAGATTTTATGAAAAGCTTACAGGGTTTTCCCAGTCAATGTGCGACATTCGTGGTTTTTCTGTGGCACAGAAATATGACTAACAAACAATATGAAATCCTAATTATTTAAAATTTGGGTGATCTCCAGAAAAAAAGTGTACTTGACGTTTGCCATTTCAGAACATGTGAGCTTCTAGATGTAGCTACGTACCAACACAAGTTGGTCTGCAGAAGGTATTGGATGTTGAAGAGGTGATTATTAGCAAAGTACAGTTTGTCCCGAGCCAATGTGGTTTATCGGGCCGGTGTTTATCTCTGGTTTCAATAGCAATGAAATGACTGAATATTAATTTTCCCACCTTGACGGGATGCAAGTCCATCACAGGTTAATGCCCGTACCAATTTATACTCCTCGGTGGAGAGTGGTGAATGGGGGTAAAGTGGCTTGCCCAAGGACACAACATTATGGCCAACAGCTGGATTTAAACCTCTGACTCTTTGATGACTAGTCACAAACCCAAACTGCTAGGCCACACTCCCCTGAAGAGGTCGCTATGTTCAACTTATAAAATTAGGCATGAATGGAATCGCCAACTGGAATTAATAACAAAATTCATGTTTTTTCCATCCCCCTCAAAAAGTTAACTAAAAATTGACCAATCTCTTTTCTCAAACGAATACACTTTGCATCTACATTATACAATAACCACTACAGACAACAAAGAACTACATGGACGAAATTAAGATACATGTACACAATGGTACTTACAGTATTGCATTTCTTAAAAAGCCATCTACCTGTGCATGTAAATGATACATACATGTAGCTGCCTTATAAGCAGCACTTTTATATTCCAAGTTCTATTTTTTCTATGTACACATAATTAATGTTTTGCAGGGCAATTTTGCTGATTCTATGACATTGTTGCGATTCCCCCTTTTTGCTGTGGTGTTACACGAGAGCTGTCTTATAAGGTATACTCACACAAAGGGAACAATGCTACCCCACAAGTCGGACTTTGTAAAAAGGTTCTGAAGAAGAAAAGGGTTCTGAAGAAGAAAAGTTCTTAAGAGGGAGAACGAACGTTAAGTATATGTATATTCTATAAACCTCAACAGTAGTGTTAGGTGTGTTCATCACCTGCAAGCAGCCGAGGAAAAATGTAAGTATGAGTACCCCATAAACCTATGGGGTACTCCCATGTGATAGTCTGTCTCTACTTCATCTGGCATCCTGACTTCGCTCCCATAGTGAAGCGCATATGTAAAGAAAGCCATTAGGTCTCAGGTCTATTGAGAACTTGGGGTTTCTGATGAGAACAAAATACAGAATTTACCAGTCCGCGCCGGGATAATTTTAACATCACTGATCCGAGATGGTTTCAGGCCGAAGGTACCGGGAAGCACACCCACACATTTCCGGCTTTGCTCGCTACCGACAGACATTTCCGGCCTTGCTCGTGACGTGTTTATGCATCATCCGTTTGGAATCTGGGAAAAACTGTGCGTGTATATACCTTCTCCGGCGCGAACTGTTTAACTCTGGTGCAAGAGAGGATCGGTACTCGACATTCTCCAAGGTCTTAACCAGTTCGCGCCGGGATTATTTTAACATCGCCGAGCCGACGGGCGGGATTATTTTTAACGAAACTCGATCCGAAGCGTGTTCAGGCCTATAGTGCTGGGTAGCACACCCACGCATTTCCGGCCTTGCGCGCTGCTGACATACATTTCCGAACTTGAACTTGGCGTATATATTCGTCATCCGTTTTGAATTTGGGAAAATTTTTGCGTTTATATTCGTCATCCGGCGCGAACTGGTTAATTGCAGCTGGTCTGTTTAACATACACAAAGCCCTATGAATTGATGATGTCACCAATGTTTACCGCATGAGACTGCAGTTTTCAATAGGTTTGCAGTTTTCAATGGGGTTACCCCTCAATGCTCGCCCTACTTTTACGCGCAGAATGCCGACTCGACCGCAAGACAGTCAAATGTGCAGTTTTACTGCTCTTGGTCGTTGAAGATAACACGCAGGGACGAGATTGTCAATTTAGAGAGACAAAGTGATGGAATACGTCTCCACAAGGTTTCACAAAATAGCTTCTTGGAGTTCTGCTAAAAAACTAGGAATTTCCAGGGTATGTTTATCACAAATTAAAGCATGAGGTCATAGGGATATCGGGTTAGAGTTACAGCCCAGGAAATTAATCCTAGTTGAAATAAGACCATTTTGAAAATGGCCCTTCGGGTAGACCCAATAATTGGGGATTTTGGATTTTGTCTGTAGAACGACAGACAAAATCCAAAATTTGAAAAAAGGAGTGAAAACGCCCCAATTATTGGGTCTACCCTTCGGGATGTTTCAAAAATTGGGACATGTGCGATAAACATTGTGTGACATCAGCAATATCAAATCTTTCAAAAACTACTTGCAACATTACAAGCTAATTCATGTACAGTACACCAATTCTGCCAGAAGCATTTCTGTTTTTTGGGGCAAAAAACCTAACATTGAAATCACCAACTAAGCGTAAGACGTTATTTATCAACTAAAACAACTGAAGGTTGTTCCATTCATGTCACATGTAACATGAATCAAACCAATCCCAGCAATGTCACATTTGCCAAACTTGTTTGCAAATACTTATATGATTTATAATATTTACAACCCACAATACAAACATAATTTGTTGACAGCACATTAGTATAAAATGAAAAAAATAGTTAAATTCTTTTAATTTTTTAAGGGCAATTCATCTACACATTTTCCCCACAATTTATTGTTTGGGCTGTGGTCCAATAAAAAAGAAATTGGCACTATTTTGAATGAAAAAATTACTGAAATCAGAGATAAAAGAATACTGTAATCAAATCTCTACATACAAAAACTATCAACTATTCAATACATTTCACAACATGGATTTGTGAGGCACTGATAACTCTTGCAAATCTCAGTAATTTGTTGAAGTTTTTGTGTGTCTGCGCCCTAAATTTAGTGTAGAACAGGAATGCCTGGCCATCCATGCAAACCAATACTACATTGTGTACTTTCTACTGTACATTGTACAATGTATATGTGGGCAACCTAAATTGTAGTATATTTTGATGGAGAGAAAAATTGTAACGTTAAGAATTTCTCGCTCAACATCCAAAGTTACGCAAGATTTGTGACTGGGTATTAGAGACCTTCGAGGATATCAAACGACTGAGTAATTTAGCAAATATTGTGTTATCGTGGAAATCAATGATATCTACATAAAATGTCAAACTGAGTGATAAATGAAGTGTGCTTTTTCAAACTGCATATACAAAACAAAGTGAGAAAAAAAACCTGGGTCTTTCAGACTTAAATTCGGACATATACAGGCTGAACCCCCTCTCCTCCCTAATAAGACCCTAATAATTCCCCCAAATAAATGCAAAACTTATTTGCAATAACTTACGTCGGTGGAGTTTTATGTTCACGTCACGTTCTTGTTTGAGAATACGGTATACGTACATACGTACATAAAAGTGTAAAATGTCCTATCACCACAAGCAGAAGCCCAGATGAAAATTAAAAGCAAAAAAACCAAGACTATCTCTTGTGCTTATTTATTCAAATATTTGTGACTCGTATTGAATCGAGCTAATTACTTGACTCGACTCAAATTTACTTGACTCAAACCCACACTGACTTGAACTTGTTGACCTAATAACTCGACACTCAACTAGAGTCACAAAAATCAGTGACTCATTACAACACCCATCAGCGTACAATTACAATTTCGAATCAGAGTGGACATAATTGCTTGTTCCCTCTCAAAGTAACATTCCAAACAAAATCAAATCCCACATTTTTAACCCATGCATGTTGTTAAAGCGGCTTCTATATGATTCATATGAAGTGTTCACCAACCTTTTTATAGTCATACGTTATCTTGCAATTATTTTTACTTTTACAAATGCCACACTACATTTGATAGGTGATGATCAAGCTTCAATTGCATTTTCGCCGCACATACAGTGTACACAAATATCTGTAGTATATACACATTTAGAAAGTAAACAATTTTGTTTAAGTTCTGAATAATATTTATTTGCCGTTAGAATATAAAGGCTTTAGATGGTAGCAAAATGGCTTAGCTAATCCCGCAGTACTTATGTCCAATCACTTTTTTAGATTTTAGTCATGAACAAAATTGTGTTTCCATTGGACTACTTCACAATCACCATCACAACTTCACAATGGACCTTATTCACGAGGAAGCCATTTTGGTTGTGTTCCCTGAATGTATTTTATAAATTGTGAACTATTGAATGGGATGGGACCAGACTATTATTGCATTCTAGCCCCACTTTCAATATTTTTTTTAATGTGACTTAAAACATCCAGGATGTTTAATCACAAATTCTATATTATTCATCAGAGAAGACTGGTATTCATTTGTAATTAACTTGAGGTTATTTCTATCCGCAAGTTCCAAAAATGAACCTCGCTTTCAATTCAATATGGCCGACTCGTGAATAAAGCCCATAATGCGCCGCATGTACTACTGATAACTACTTGTTTGTGTTTCTGTTCTGCATACACGACACATAATTGCGCCTTCATGTTTACACTGTTGTCTGGGGGGGGGGGGGGGGGGGGAAAGGAGGGTATAATACTTGATCAACGCGCAGCCGCTTTCTCTTCCTACCCTAAACACAACCAAAATCAACCCGTGAGAAGTTTGAGATCAAGCAATGAGAAGCAATCTTTGGTTTTACCAGGCTTAAGCAGTTCACGCCGGAGGACGTACAGTGTATATACACACAAAGTTTCCCCCAGCTTCAAAACGGATGATGCATAAACAGGTAACGAGCAAGGCCGGAAATGTGTCAGCAGCGAGCAAGGCCGGAAATGCGTAGGTGTGCTTCCCGGGACAATCGGCCTGAACCCGCCTCGGATCGAGTTTCGTTTAAAATAATCCCGCCGCGAAATGGTTAAAATAAATTACACTAAAGTCATCAGGTCGTTTTACCAGATTTGTGTACACACCAATATGTAAGCCATGGCGTAACATTAGAAAACACATACTCTTTTTTATTAGTGCCGTGCATTGACCGTACCACTCAAACTCAAAGGCAAAAAATGAAGAGTTGTGCATAAAAATGGCGCGAACTAGTTAGAGTGTGTCGACTTGCGGTGAATGCAAGTACAATTAGAACGGTTATCAATTTCTTTCTGTAGTGATCCTTCTGTAGTGATCCTTTTGTAGTGATCATGATGAACAAATGTGAAACTAGATATATACATCCTAAACCAGTTCACGCTGGGATTAATTCTACATTGACCAGGCTCAGGCGCGGAATTCATTTTTTTACGAACCTGGATCCGAGGCAGGTTCAGGCAGGCATCTTTGGGAAGCAGGCCTTACTCGCTGCGAGATGGTCACGGACAGCCTTGCTCGAGACCTGTTTATCCGTCATCCATTTTGAATCCCAGAAAAAAACTGTGCGTGTTTACACGGAATTTCGACACAAACTGAATAAGATGATATAACATGAACCCTGATGACGCTCCAATGACATCACTTCTTGGGACACTACTTTGCCTTTGGCACTACACCTATGTTAAGTTTGAATAATGTATGACAAAGATGAATGCCCAAAGGCGATGCCAGAAAAAATTGTGTACAAACTCTATAGGGTTTGGGATTGGGAAAAGAAGAACAACAAAACAGAACAAGCATCTGATGAACAAAAACAAAGGCTTTCCACAAGTTTGTGGAAAGGCAATGGAAATAAGCCCATCTGGTTAGGTCAGAACCGGTATTAAAATATATATACAGACCTTTAAGTAATACAGATTTTACAATATACAGACAAATCCTACGTACACGTTATTTGCAGGAAAACAAATCTGAACAGATTTTTTTTCCCAAACAGCTTTATCTCCCAAACAGCTTTGGTTGTTACATCTTTAAATCGCTTCCGTAAAGTATCAATTATCAGACAATGGGGTGCACATACTTTAAATTAGATTGTTGGTGTGATCATCTTTATCTTGTTTACAATAATCAAGTGTTACTGAAACGATAGCTGAATTTAATACGTACTGTAAATCCACGAGAGCCTGACTAATAAACTCCCAATTGTGTACTGAACCATCCAGCCATGTCATGTTCCTAGCTAGCTAGTGCATGCATGCTGGACTTTTAACCAGTTCGCACCGGATGACGTATATAAGTTTTCCCCAAATTCAAAACGGATGACGCATAAACACGCCAAATTCAAGTTCGAAAATGTCTGTCCGCAGCGAGCAAGGCCGGAAATGCGTGGGTGTGCTTCCCGGCACTATCGGCCTAAACCCGCTTCGGATCGAGTTTCGTTAAAAATAATCTCGCCTCTCGGCTCGGTGATGTTAAAATAATCCCGGCGCGAACTGGTTAAACACACATTTTTGAATAGGCACACCTCTCTAGTCCATTTATAGTTCACTTATAGTTCATTGTGCTAAAAAGAGGTTTTGCCAATTTAAGGCCAGTTCATACTCGGCGCAATACGAACACAAAAACAAATTTGTGACGTCACAGCATGTTTTCGCACTGCGATTTTGCAAAAGTTGAACACACTTTGACTCCGGCGATTTGTCGCAGCAAATGCGTTGTGACGTCAAATTCACATCGCGTTCGCGTTTGCGTGAACTATGAACCAGCCTTTACAATCACTGGGGAAGGAGGCTAGGTTACAGTGTATAGTACACATAATGGCACAAGAGCAATGTAGACACCAAGTTTGAACCCCTTGGTAGAAGAGCGGGAATCTTCAGGTTTTTTTGGTTTTTTTTAATGGTTATCATCCCTTCACAGTCTTAGTCACAAAACAAACAGAGCCGCGGGCCAATGTGGAATTCTTGCTGTGTGCACTGAAATACATGTATGTAAACTCCGATCTGCCTGGAATATTTTGCATATCATGAATATTCAACAGGAGCAATTGGAGTCGGTGCCCGGCGGTGTCCTCGTGACCTTTCGCAGCGTGGAGTCGCCGTACTGGATACCAGAGCCCATCCGCTCGGGATCTAATTCACCTGAAAAGGTTTGCAAAATACAACATTGTCCGAGTATGCCCACAAAAAAAATACAATTTTAACAATCAACAAATGTGCATTAACCCTAACCCTCCCGGCTCGTTTGGCTAAGACATAACCTCAATCCTCCTATATCCTTCTGTAGTAAAGAGTTAAAAGCTCAAGGAACCTGGATCCTTCTAAACCTCAATTCTGCTAGTATGGCTATTGCCCTGAATCCTTCTAGATCCTCCTGCCTGCTGGGGGATGTTTTTGGGGGTCTGTCTGGATCCTTCTAAATCCTTCTAAATTCTGCTAGTATGGCTATTGCCCTGAATCCTTCTAGATCCTCCTGCCTGCTGGGGGATGTTTTTGGGGGTCTGTGTAAACTGATTACTTATCCAACAAATTACCCTCAAACAAATGGAAGTGCCCAGTACAATGACCTTTTCATACCAGGACAAGGGCCACAGAAATTCCATTGTATGCACAACACTATGCACATGTGTTTCTTATTGATAATACATAAACATACATTGTCCAGAGACCCTTTCAGCACTGACCCACTGACCTTTCAGCACTGACCCACTGACCTTGCAGTATACCTACTACATTTGCCATGACAATATACTGCACACAAATGCAAGCCCTGAAAAATAACTAAGTGAGAAGCAGGCATTCTCCATGCCATTACAATGTACACAAATGCAAGCCCTAAAAATAACGAAGTCAGAAGCAGGCATTCCCCATGTCATTACACTGTACACAAATGCAAGCCCCCTCCCCCATAACCTAGATCCTTCTGGATCCTATTTTGGGCAAGCTGCATACAACCTCAATCCTTCTCTTTCCTCTTGTGTCAAATACAGCCCGATAACCTCAATCCTTCTCAATCCTTCTCAATCCCTCCCATAGCAAAACCCCATCTGCCCTCAATCCTTCTGGATCCTCCTCCACTGCAATGTCCTAATAACCTCAATCCTTCTAAATCCTTCATTTTGTACAAGAGGATTTAGAAGGATTTGGGAGGGTTAGGGTTAAGCCAACTGTTTCTAAATATGCTATTTTGTGGAGACTGATTTCACTGAAACTGACTTTAAACTTTTGTATTTGTTTTATATGTGACCCGCTCCCACAAAACCTGGACAAAGCGTATAATTTATGTACATCATTTTCACAAAATTGACCCAAAAAAAACCACTTCTGGGTGACGGATTATGTTTAAATTTGGGGAGATTGTAGATAGTTTATGATTCAGAAAAAAACCCAAACCTAAAAATTGTAAAATTCACCTAGAAATGACTTAACGTGTACACTGTAATCAAATACATTGTGCGACTTTGTCCGGGTTTAGTTGGAGAAGGTCACATACATGTACATGTATGTAATCACTATTTGAGATAGAAGGCATCAAATAATGTGTGCTGAATTAAAACAAAATCTAATGTCAGATGTAAAGGGACAAATTGGACCCAATTTATGGACAGACCTAAGTAGACAAAATGTTTTTGCTATTTCTTATCAGGAATGTTTTTGTTCAATCCAAGAAAAATTTATTAGACGGCAATATAACTAAACCACATGAACACCTTGAAACCAGGAAAACACTAGGTTCTTCTTTTTTTGTTTAACTTGCATTTGTGTTTGTTCTGATTACCGGTAATCAGGGATGATCTAGTGATTAACCCTAACCCTCCAGCAATAAATCCAATGCAAGTTAAGATGAGTTAGTCTTCCTAAGATTGATCTTAGTCTTTTGTGAAATCGTCCTCAGGATATTTCGGCTAGAAACCCTACCAAACGCATTAGATTGCATCGTTGTCAAAGTGACTTGGCTGCAGAGTGCAGCGAGATTCATCAGGTCAGAACTCTCAAGGTCAAACTGCTTCAGAGTCTGTGGTCACAGAACGCAGCAGGATCCATCTCTAGCATTGTTTAATTGGGATTATAGCTCTCATAGTCTTTAGACTGTAGTGGTTTATACACTGTTGTTGAGAGCTATTACAAAGTGCACCAGACTTTTTAACCTGATGCACTGCGCTGTGTCTGACAGGATTAGGGTTAATGTGTGCTCTAACGTACGAGGGCACTGTTTCTAGAGCGAATTCAAAGGGAATCGACATAAGTTTACATATCTCTACGGCTGAACAAACAAAATAATTTCCAATGTTTAGTTTTCAGTACAGTTCATGAGCCACTCATGATTTTGCTGGTTGCAGCTTAGACAATGGCGTCGTTACAGCGTCCTCATGCAACCGTGCAAACGGTTTCAATATTGAACTGTGTTTTTTTCACAATACTTATTAACAATTTCAAATTCTCCCTTTTCAAATCACATTTTACGCAAGTCCAATGTTATTTATTGCAATTTTCATATCCCACATAACAAAATATTGAAGAGAACATTCTTATACATTATTCTGGCTTTCAATTTTTTTAAAAATAAAACAGAAATTGTGCACTATAATTATTACGTCTTGTTCAAATTACTCAGCTTCAGTAATTAGATTGAGTTAATACGAGTGCTACGGTTATGCATAAATTTGTATCTGAATTTCAAAGTTCCAGTTCCACAAAGCAAATTCACAAAGCAAAATCTTTTACATGTACCTGACTCAATCTTGGTGAGTATTGATCTTGCACATTTCAAGAAGGCTTCTTCTACGTTCTCTCCTGTCAGGGCACTCGTTTCCAGAAACATCATCTCTGTGAGCAAAGGTGAAAGAGTGTCATTGCAAATATTACTAGATGTACAGCTATTAAAAGACTTGGGGCCAGGGCTATACCAGTCGGGCCATTTTGGGGTGTTTTTGTGTAGCCTACAAGAAGTTATAGCGGGACACTTACCAGCCCTAATTTCTGTATGTTCGTATATGATCTTATATGTGACCTGCTCTAACGAAACCCGGACAAAGTTGACAATTTAGTTTTTTTAGATTTTTCTTTTTAAAATTCCTTAGGTTCTCAGCTTTAAAATGATATATCATTTACATATGTACCACCACCCTATTTCTCCTAGGGAATGGATTTAGTGATAAAACCCTGACAACCGCATTATGTGATAAACAACTTTGAAGTTCAGAAAAGCGTATTATTTCGTGACACATTTGTTTCACAAAACCGACACAACAAAAACAGTCCTGGGTGACGGATTATGTTCAAATTTTGGGAGATTGTGGACCTTAACTCCCTAGGGTGTGTGCAAAATCATATTGATTTGGGAAGATTTGGGAGGGGAACTAGACAATTTTTCATCGGATTACTGAGGTCAAAGGTCACACAGAGGTCATGATAGGTCATTGTTTGTACATGTACGTCAAAGTTTCAGGGTAATTTTTTTTTTAAAGAATTGATGAACACAAATGTATTCATACACCATTGTAGGATACACCATTTGCAGATATCGACAACATTTACTACCGAATTATTAGGAAATATCTTACTTATTTGAAAGTAAATAATGAATGAAGACATTTCGCAAAATGATTGCGCTAGATATCCTGCAAATGTTCTGAAAAATTATATTTTATAAAAAAACACGATCGCCACGAAAAGACCCAAGACAACATAAGAACCACTGCCTGACGCCGCTTGAAAACGAACGCCGTTTTTCTTGCTTTTCTCAGCATCCATGATTGCAGAACTTCGTACAGGTCAGTTAAACGATCAATCACCCAAATCCACCCATTCATGATAATTTGAGCAATTACCAATGGTGCATCCTACCTTCAACCCTCCTATGGTTTTACCTTTCAAAACCTTTTAAAATCTGCTTACTTGACAAAATGGCTGTAAATAAGTATGAACCTTTCAAAACACTTGTTTCTACTGCACTACTACACCTTTTAAAACCTTTGAAAGGAATTTTTTTCTCACACCAGTTTGTTCAGAGAGTTGTTTTACCTTTCAAAATTTTTCATAGGTTTCTTTTGTCATACAGTTTTCTCGCCTTTCAAAACATTTCAGTCCAAGAAACTTGAAAGGTATTTTTTTTCTTACACCAGTTTGTTCAGAGAGTTGTTTTACCTTTCAAAATCTTTCATAGGTCCCTTTTGTCAGACAGTTTTCTCACCATTCAAAACCTTTCAGTCCAGGAAACTGGAAAGATTTTGAAAGGTCAGACAATTCCAGTGTTGTTGACTCGAGTCGGTGACTTGGACTCGAGTCCGATTCGAGTCGCCAATTTTTGTGACTTGCGACTTGACTTGACTTGGAGAAAAATGACTTGTGACTTGACTTGACTTGACGAAAAATGACTTGTGACTTGACTTGACTTGAGTAAATTTGACTTGACGACATTGCAAGTCATCATGTATTTACTATTTGTATGTTATTTAAACAAATTTGTGTTCAATCCGGCCACGGCAGCCGATGTATTTTTGTGACGGCAAAAATGTTTTTGCCGCGTCGCGAATCTGTACTATGTACTGCATGTACTGTGTGTACGGCTAGCTACGCACATGCAATATTACATTGCAAAGTCAAAGTGTGGGCTACATCGCCTACGGCCTACATGTCTAGTCTTCCAATCCGTCGTAGTGGAAGCTGTGTGAGCTTTTACTGTTAAAAGCTGTGCATTAACATTCAACACAGTTTAACAGACAGCTGGAAACGAGGTTATAGTGACATTGTTAATTGTTTTAAGAATTTGAAAAGTGTTGAACAAATTATCGCAAATTTACCGTAAACGAAACCGAATAACTATTTTGACTTAAACTGTATTGATTTATTAGTGTAAACATTATAGGGTACATGTACTTTTTAAATGGTTTACCCCCTAAAAAGAGAATTTTAAAACATTACGTGCGTAATGTTCAAATTCTCCTTATATCACCGATACACATGCATATAAGTTGTTTATCTCAGCGCGCATGCGCATAGCATGCGTACATACACCTGGCCGTGTACGCACATGTTGTACACACAAGCTTGTTGCTATGTACGGTAGGCCTGATCAATCATGTCGTGTTGGACACCAAAAGTAGTTACTTTCGGATTTTTTTGAGTGAGAATATCTTTTTTAGCTTATGTCGTTTTGGTTTAATTCATAAGATGTGTCTTTCCAGGATGAATAAAACAACAAAGTGACTGAGCTTTGATTGATTAATTGAATATCACTTGGCTGTTAACAGATTGTGGATATGTACTTCAAGTTTGTCAAAATATTTCTTGAAAGTTGACTTTCATTCGCGACTATAAATGACTTGTGACTTGTGACTTGACTTGACAAAAAGTGACTTGTGACTTGACTTGACTTGGGAAAATTTGACTTGTGACTTGACTTGACTTGAGAAAATTTGACTCTAGACTTGACTTGACTTGAGAAAATTTGACTCTAGACTTGACTTGACTTGAGAAAATTTGACTTGTGACTTGACTTGACTTGAGAAAAAATGACTTGGTTACAACTCTGGACAATTCTATGGCAACTGCCCTATATATAGGAGGGTTAATACCTTTCTTTTGTGGAGCCAGTCACATTTTGGATCTGCACCCCTAAAGTCAACTACCAGAGGCTTACCGTTCTCCTGTGCAAACCTGCTGGCCTCAAGGAATGTGACTTCTCTATCTGAATCCAGGTCCTTCTTGTTCCCACACAGAATGATGGCGATGTTATGACTCGCCAATGTCCTGGCATCCGTCAGCCACTTGGTGAGTGCATTGTATGTTTCACGGCTGCGTAGAATTAAAGAAAAAATTGTGGTCCCGACTTTTATTCAGCTGATCTCAACAGAAGAGAATTTGTGTACAAGTTGTTTTGATCTCTTGCATGTATCTTTCAGTTTCTGTTTTGTTTTCTATGGTCTCCATCGCCTTGATAGATGGCGCTTTGTAAGTGCTTATTATTATTACTACTAGATTCTGTTGTTTATCACACTACAAAGTACATGTTTGAAGGTTGATGAACACAGTAACAGAGCTTTAACCTTAAAGGTAGGATACACCATTTGCAGATATCGAAAACATTTATTAAAAAATGATTGCAATAGATATCCTGTAATTATTCCGAAAAGTAGAATTTTATAAAAAAAAAATCGTGATTGCCCGCGAAAAAACAAAGATAACATCAAAATAACTGCTCGACGCTCGTTGAAAACAAACGCTGTTTTTTTGTTTTTCTCGGCATCTATGATTGTAAAACTTCGGACAGTTCAGTCAAACGATATTTACTATGAAAAACAACCCCCCAAAATCTACCCATTCATGATAATTCAAGCAAATACCAATGGTGTATCCTGCCTTTAACTCCCTACATATACCTCATTTTTGTTACACATTACCCAAATCCTGCAAAATTCTCAAATTCCAAAGTCTCAATTACTCCATTTAACAAGTTCGAGCCGGATGACGTATATAAACGCAAACATTTTCCCAGATTTAAAACGGATGACGCATAAACACGCCAAGTTCAAGTTCGGAAATGTATGTCAGCAGCGGGCAAGGCCAGAAATGCGTGGGTGTGCTTCCCGGCACTATCAGCCTGAACACGCTTCGGATTGAGTTTCGTTAAAAATAATCCCGCCCGTGGGCTCGGCGATGTTAAAATAATCCCGGCGCGAACTGGTTAACCTGAATCCTGCAAAATCCTCCAATATTTATTACTGGTGATCACTACCTGAATCCTGCCAACATCCTGCAGTTGGTTTATCATTGAACTATAAAGCAGGCAAACATGGAACGAACAGCTGCTAAGTGTCCTATTACAACAAGGGTCTGCACACATGACCCTTGGTATGCAAATATTTCCTATCCTTGACACATAACTTACACCTTGACTGAAGCTCTATGGAGTATGTGCATGAGCAGTGCGAAAGTACCAAGTAACAAACAACCTCAATCCTTCAGTATCCTCATTTGAAAAAAAACACCCAAGTAACCTCAATCCTGCGAAATCACCCAGCATTAGTTCAGGCCTTATATAACCTAGATCCTGCATTATCCTCCAGTTGCAAAAACCCACTTCCAAGTGCCTTAAATCCTGCAAAATCCTGCAATTTTGCAAAATATAATTTTGGAGGATTTGGGAATAGTTGGGGTTAGTTAAAGCCTAACCTTCTAGGGCTGTTCCTTTTTTGAATAATTTAGTATTCATTTATTCGAAAATGCCTCTCTTGTGGAGCGTGTAAGAACTCGGCAGTTCAAGTTTCTTGGGCACATACATGTACGGTACTCCGCATGCCAGACGATGAACCTGCTAAATTATATGCCTTTTACACACCACCTTATGGGAAAAATGGGCCAGGTAGACAACGCACACCATTCCTGACATATATTCAACGCTTGCTTGGAGATAGCGACGGCATGCTGCAACCAGACCCTATCACAACTCTTGTCCAAGATCGCAGTAAATGGAAGAAGCTTGTACATGTAGTCAGTCGCCTGCTCCACAGCCGAAGGATGAGAATGATTCGAAAAGGCACTGAATATTCAAAACTTGCCGAACAAGTTTTACACACGTCAGCTGCAGCTGCCTTTCTCACATGGTCAAACATTGCATACACATATATGTAAACAATGCACTGGTTGCATGTAGCGATATATATTATGGCCCCTGGAGGGCATCCTGAGCCACGCAGAGTTTAACGGGCTCTTGAATTATCGCCCTCAAACCCTGCGGACATTCGCAGCAACCATTAAACAAGTTGGCCAATACATGATATGAACGTCCACCCCTGGTAAAATGACAATTTCTACCACCTATACTCAATTTCATTGGCGTTTACAAGCTTTTCAGTCTTTTATGTTTCTTATTCTGTATAATATATAATAGCAAAGCATTATTTTACGTTCTATACCCTAATTTCTACAATTTTTCTGATTAATTTTAATTTTGGGAGGATGAAAATTTGTGAGAACACCTCAGATGTCCAAGCGAATGGACCAATAGAATTGCACGTTGCGGAAGAACTTCGGGAGGATCGGGTGAAAAAGCCCGGATGTTTTGACAGATCAGCTGATGATGGCTGACGTGTTTATCGCATGCCTTGGTCTGTTTGTAACGAAGGCTCTGATTGGGCGTATGGATCTTTGCGCTAAATAACCACGGATCTTGCCCATTGTCCGCAGAGCTTTGAGAGCTATTAGTAGAAAGCTCTTAAAAGCGCTGTGTGGCTCAGGATGCTGGACGGTGTAGTACATTGTATTACTGAACCTCATAAATATTCATGAGCAAATTGGAGCGCGTCATTGGCAGATTCCTCGGCGTGTTCGGGAAGTAAAAATGATACGCCTGCCAGGTGACGTATCCTGGTGAGTATCCAGCTTGCTGCCATGTGGTATTTTTTTTGGGTAGCACCAAAGATTATCTCTGGTACCCGCCTCGTAGACATGTAGTATGTTGCATGTAATCTTTATGGAACCAGTCTCAGTAACGTTACTAGATATCTGTCATTGACTGACAAAGAACCTGAATATCTTGCAAAAATAAAGATGCAAAATCTACGAAGGCCGTTATCGACAAGGCAGTGAATATTTATGTGTAGTAAAACAAATACAGCATTGTTTATTTCTAGAAAATAATTGGAATTACTGGAACCTCGCTGTCGATCAGCTCGACTACCTCCATCCACTTCGCGTTGGGAGGTAGACGAGCTGACCTACACCTTGAAACCAGTAATAATAAATAGATGGCATCTGGCAAAAATAAAAAAACATAACTTTATGATTGAAATGACATCACAGTTGTGTGTGCACATATATGGGCGTCCCTCTTTATTTCTATATTTGTAGGATTTGGGAGGATTAAGGCTGAAAGGCAAAAAGTGCCGGTTGATTTTAGAGGATTCATTGTGTCGAGTTCGTAGGCTGTACCCATCACTGTTTATGTTTAGCCATGCATAACTGCTTCAGAAGGTCACCAGGCACTGCCTCAACCCCTCACATTGAAGAAATAACTGATGATTTTGGAGGATTGAGCCTGAACCCATTTACATAGTGGGAGTAGGATTTAGAAGGATTAAGGATGGTTTCTAGCCAAAAAGGGGGTTATGGTTAAAATTGCTTTCTCATAATCATTGAAATAAAGATTAAGTGGAACCTATCAATAAAAATAACTACAGTTATCAAAATCATGATTGTAGACTCATTGGAGTCTAAGAGCTTGTTAAACATCTGTGGAGATCTAGCATTCATTTAATACCTCACAGTTTGACAAAACAAACCTGATTGAAAAATAAAATGCTTGACATACCTTGTGATGTCATAGACTAGCAGTGCCCCAGCTGCACCTCTATAATAGCTCCTTGTCACTGATCTGTTAGGGATAATCGTAATATATCAAGTTAAACTTTTACAATGTCTTGTACTGTCGACATAAATTTTAACTCTTCTATGGTTCGACAGCACAAATATGTGACCCGCTCCAGGAAAAGGTGACATAAGTCGCGCTATGCATTTATCAGTAATGGCCTGTTAAAGTTAATAGAGTAAATATTTTTTGCAAAATTTGGTTTTCATTTTTTGTCCTTCATTTTTTGATTTTCATTTAAATGACATCTTTAATATCCAAAGTTTCAGATTTAATCAACAAAAAGCTGGAATTTGATAAATAAAGTCAAACGAAACCTTTTAAGAGTGCATGGTTCCAATGTATTGTCTTAGTTTTGTTGTGTTTCAAAGCCTGTTTTCTCAGTTGTGTATTTTGAATTCCATGGAATCCATTAATATGCAAAAGCGTCATATCACCGGAACGGAAGGGGCTATGGAGCTGTACTACATGTACATGTATGTACCAAATGAAAGCTTATATCCTGGACTTTTCAATCATGTACATAACTCTTTTTTTTATTATTTGCGAATTATGTCACCTTTTCCTGGAGCGGGTCACATATGCACAAATATGCACAAATATCAACAGTCCAGTAGTTTGCATACGTTTTCTATATGGAACACAATTGTGCAGAGCTTCAGTGTACATAGCACAAAATGACTCGCGTTGTCAATGGGTTGTGCTGTTTTGTGTTGTCTATGCATTGCACTACCCCATGGACTACACTGAACAATGGACAGAGATTTCCCTGGAGGGCCTATGAGATACTGTACAGGTCGGTTTACTGTACAGGTCGGTTTACTGTACAGGTCGGTTTACTGTACAGGTCGGTTTACTGTACAGGTCGGTTTACTGTACAGGTCGGTTTACTGTACAGGGTGTCTCTAAAAAAAGTATACCCATTTTAAAATTTGTATTATTGCAAAACTACTGAATATTTCAGAAAACGACAAATCTCTGTGGAAAGGGTAGAATGTTCCCTGTCCAATAGTATAAGGTTTATTATGTCATTGCCATGGATGACTGAACAAACAAGACATTTATGAAAGGTACTGAAATCAGCACTGTGACAAGTTGGTTTTACTTGAGTGACGAAGCTCCGGCAGGTGTTTTTAAGGACAAATTCTTTTGCTGTTTGAGGTTGAACAAATTGGAAAAATTATGACAAGGTCCCTTTCCTGACAAATGCAAGGGGATGGTCACCATTCCTGTTAATGCATAGCTGGCATCTTAGTATCATGCCTGACTTATCATCCCAACTTGTCACAGTGCCTATTTCAGTACCTTTCATAACTGTCTTGTTAGTTCAGTCATCCATGGCAATGACATAATGAACCTTATACCATTGGACAGAGGACATTCTACCCTTTCCACAGACATTTGCCTTTTTCTGAAATGTTCAGTAATTTTGCAATAATATGAATTTGAAAATGGGTATACTTTTTTTAGAGACACCCTGTACAGGTCGGTTTACTGTACAGGTCGGTTTACTGTACAGGTCGGTTTACTGAACAGGACGGTTTACTGAACAGGTCGGTGTACTGAACAGGTCGGTTTACTGTACAGGTCGGTTTACTGTACAGGTCGGTTTACTGTACAGGTCGGTTTACTGTACAGGTCGGTTTACTGAACAGGTCGGTTTACTGTACAGGTCGGTTTACTGTACAGGTCGGTTTACTGTACAGGTCGGTTTACTGTACAGGTCGGTTTACTGAACAGGTCGGTTTACTGCACAATTAATCCCATGGAACAGTATAAAAGCAACTTTACATGGTACAATGCACAAATTGACACAGCTGTGTATTTTTGTGCTGCTGAACAACTGACCTAAAATGTCTTCATATCGGCGACTTACAAGTTCCAACAGTCAGTTCTGCACAAAACCTTGGAACAATACTTACCTCAAACCTACAGATGCGCAACCAAATCAATAACACTTGCCGTTCCTCCTCCTTCCCCCCCCCCCCCATAAAATAGGCCAAATTTGTAAATACCTCGACCAGGATACCACGGAAAGACTGGTTCCTGCATTCGTCTCATTGTCGTCTCGATTCCTGCAACAGCTTGTTTCTCAATCTTCCCCCAATCACAGATCGCAAAACTCCAACGAAAAACTCCAACGAATTCAGAACTCTGCTGCAAGACTTGTCACTCGCTCTTCGACCAGGCAACATATCACCCCGGTTCTTCGCTCACTTTACTGGTTACCCGTTTCCAAACTCATTCAGTTCAAGGTTCTCCTTTTCACATACAAATGCCTCAAAGGGTCAACGCCCCCATACCTCCAGGAACTTATCAATGTGTATAAACCTCGCCGCACCCTCCGCTCAAGCTCCTCATCTCAACTCACACTACCAGTCACACGCACCAAGTCATACGACGGTCATCGGTCTTTTACATTCTCGGCCCCCACACTCTGGAACTCGCTGCCGCAACACATCAGGACCGCTGAACAGAACTTTAGATTTATGTGGAAGACTTTCTTATTTTAAATAATTTGTTGTTACTTTAATCGTTTTGATAATTGTATTAATCTGTGTAAAGCGCTTCGGGACGTCAGTGTGAAGCGCTATATAAAAACGGTTATGTTATTATTATTAAACTGATATTTGGTGTCATGATTGGCCTAAATGAAACGATACAACCCCCCCAAATCCATCCATTCCTGATAATTCAAGCAATTACCCATGGTGGATCCAACCTTTAACCCTAAACCTCCTCAATCCTTCAAAATTCTCATTGCAGTTTGGGAGGATTTGTGAGGATTTAGGATGAATGGCAAAAAGTGACAGATGATTTTGGAGGATGCAATGGGTCAAGGTCGTAGGCTGTACCCAGCATTCTTTATGTTCAGCCATGTATAATCCACCCTAATTATGTTAATACCACCCACAGTGCTTTTGATTGTAATTGGCACTGACTCAACCCATAGTATTGATTGAATGAGGATTTGGGAGGATTGAAGTGGTCACCCATCTACTATGAACAAATGCAAGAACATAACCGATGATTTTAGAGGATTGAGGATGAATTTTTACATACTGTTAATATAAGGATTTTGGAGGATTGAGGATGGTTCCTAGCAAAAAGGGCCTAGGAGGTTAGGGTTAAAGCCCCTCACGTGACCGGTCATACTCCTACATATCTTTAACCAGTTCGCGCCGGGATTATTTTAACATCGCCGAGGCGAGGGGCAGGATTATTTTTAACAAAACTCGATCCGAAGCGGGTTCAGGCTGATAGTGCCGAGAAGCACACCCATGCATTTCCGGCTTTGCTCGCTGCTGACATACATTTCCGAACTTGAACTTGGCCTTGGCGTGTTTATGCGTCATCCGTTTTGAATTTGGGGAAAATTTTTCGTTTATATACGCCTACGTCATCCGGCGCGAACTGGTTAACCAGTTCGCGCCGGGATTATTTTTACATCGCCGAGCCGACGGGCGGGATTATTTTTAACGAAACTCGATCCGAAGCGTGTTCAGGCCGATAGTGCTGGGTAGCACACCCACGCATTTCCGGCCTTGCGCGCTGCTGACATACATTTCCGAACTTGAACTTGGCGTATTTATTCGTCATCCGTTTTGAATTTGGGAAAAATTTTGCGTTTATATACGTCATCCGGCGCGAACTGGTTAAAGGTAGGATACACCATTGGTAATTGCTTGAATTATTATGAATGGGTGGATTTGGGGGGTTGTATTTTATAGTAAATATCGTTTAACTGACCTGTTCGAAGTTTTACAATTATATATGCCAAGAAAAGCACAAAAAAAAATAAAAAAAATTCAGAATAATTACAGGATATCTAGCGCAATCATTTTGCTGGATGCCTAGAATCATTATTTACTTTCAGATGTGTACGATATTTCTTAATAATTTGGTAGTGAATATTTTCGATATCTGCGAATGGTGTATCCTACCTTTAATATAGGCATGTGCAATACTACCAATGAGTCCATATTTATTTCATCGTGTCTGACATTCACGCTACACCGGCATCGTCCAGTTTATGATGGCATACATTGTATTTACCTGAACCGCTCTTGGCCAGCTGTGTCCCATATTTGTAATTTGACCGACTTGCCGCCAACGTTGATGATTTTGGAGCCAAACTCGACGCCGATGGTATGATTTGAATCTTGTTTGACTGCAAGGGTAAAAAAAAGAGGAAGATTCATTAGAATTATTGTTTTCAACACATACACAAATAAATGAGTGAAAATGTCATCGAAACAAATGTGCTCAAACTTTCCAAGGGACGTTTTGCCGGGAACCTTTGTAAATGCTCCTAGAATCCACCAGTTTATGATACAAGTCAAAGAATCCACTCACGATATGTTCGATATGTAATGAAGGTTTAACCCTTTGAGGTATTATAATAATAATAATAATGGATATTTATAAAGCGCACGTATCCACAAATACTGGTGCTCGCGGCGCTACAATTATTACCCCTGCTCACTGGGCCCACAAAACATTCCAAATGACATCTCAACTCCCTGGGGAGTATACAGCTCGATGCTACCATTTTGGCGCAAAGCAGCTAATAATATCAACCATCTCTGCCCTCACAGGTACCTATTTACTCCTGGGTGGAGAGAAGCAATGAGTGACAAAGTGCCTTGCCCAAGGGCACACGTACCGCAGTCCCAGGCCGGACTCGAACCCACAACCTGTAGCTTAACCCTAACCCGCCAGATCCAGCACAGTCCATCTGTGGTGACTGCTTGACCTTGCTGGACTCTGCACACAAGTCAATGTGACAAAGTATGCAATCTGTTGCGTCTGGCAGGGTTTCTAGCCAAAATACCCTGGAGGGTTAGGGTTAACCTACGGATTACAAATTTAATGCTCCAGACAACAAGGCCACGAGGCTTGGGCATCTTCATGGAGAATACCCACAAAATGTTTTGTATTGCAATGATTATGTAATTAGAGAAAACATAGTGTTACATATGGGATACAAATTGGGTCTTTTCTTGGACTTACCCATTAACCCTAACCCCCTTTAGGTTCCCAAAGACTTCCCTGTTAAAAACAGAGTCCAACAGTGACTCATATGAATTTCCTGCTCAATTCAACACAAGTTGTTGGGTATCTAAACATACATAACGACCTATCTGCTAAATCCAACAGGATCAAAATGTGTCTTTTTTTTTCTCGGTTTGCTGCTGGATCCAACAGAGTCCAACTTGGCGTTATTTACCAGTAAACCCAACAGAATGCTATTCTGAATGCATTCCGGGTTGGAATTAGCAGGGTTAACACCCTAGGGGTGTGCAAAATCATATTAAAATTGGAGGATTCAAGACTGTCAAGGTTAAAGCACAACTTCAACCATGGAGCAATATAACTAGAAGGAGTTAGAACAACCTAAGGCCACCGACATGAGCTTTACGACCGCAAGGCTCGCTCAGTAAACAAAGCGAAATAACTAAATCAGATTACACGCCACCGTGGCCTCGCCGGGGAAGTCGGGAAATTTTAGTCGCATTGGATTGTTTTTTAGAACGCACATTTCACCAATTGTCTCTACCTGGCTCGCAGTGCAACATGTACATGTATCACCGTTTTCCTCATGTCGACATTGTCTGCTTCAGTTATTTTTCAGCCTTTGAAAATCTTTGAAAAATGTATTATTATACAAAAATTAACATTACAATTTCAGCTTTATGTCATTACAGTGCTTACTGATCTAGTTTATTCGCTAGTTCGGCAGTGGCCATCTCTGTGCACAAAGGATGGCCATTGTGCATCGGGCCATGATTGGGCGCAGTGCATTCTTTATGGTGCAGAGCCTGGGCGCTAATCGGATAAGAGGGGTCTTTGTTCTAACTCCTTCTAGTTTATTATTGCTCCATGCTTCAACTTACAAGGAGCATCACAACCCATCCATGTTAAGTAAAAGTGACTGGGTTGTACCTTTTTCATATACTACAAAATCCTCCTAAAAATTTGAGGATCTAGAAAAGTTGGATTTTAAACTGTTTCACAAGTTGAGCACTTGACTGGGGAGGAACAAAATTCAATACAAGATGTTTTGGGTTTTTTGACAGGTTTTAGTTACTAAAAATGTATTCAAATATTGTAACGCGTATAACGGGTCTACTTACATTTACTTTCAATAAACTGATGAAGGATGCATGATTTTCCTGTGCCAGCACTTCCAATGACAAGGAACTTAAATAAAAAGTCTGTCAAGAAATAGACAAAGAAAAGAGATTATTTAATTGGTAACATGAATTAGTTCTATTACTACTAGTATTGCTATAATTTCCATTTTACTTTTTTGTAATCTAGTTGTATTAACTCATGCATCGATTATTTGTTGAGTAAAAACCACCCACCAACTCGACACCTTGTCAACTCGACACCCACCGACTCGACACCCACCAACTCAACACCTGCACAAAACCATCTCGACACCTGACCAAGTCGACACCTAACCAAGTCGTCACCTCCGATAAAGTGACAACACTGGGTTACATTTTTGGCATTTAATTACTTCAAAGAATTTTGTCCGAATACATTTTTTATATCTACGTTTGTTTTATTATACTTGTCCAGTTTTTGTTTTGTAACGTTTATTTTTTGTAAAGGAAACACAAACACTTTTTTTTCTTCGAGGGAAGTCAGTTGTCGAGTTGGCGAGGTGTCGAGTTGGCAGTCCCGCGCAGCCAGGAGGCAAAATCTGGGTGTCGAGTTGGCGAGGTGTCGAGTCGGCTAGGTGCTGACTAGGTGTAGAATTGGTGTCGAGTTGGTCATGTGTCGAGTTGGTGGGTGTCGAGTTGGTGTCGAAGTGACCGACATCCCCGACATAACTAAGTACTGTGCATAGCGCATGCCCAGCGGACACTATTTCGCACGGGGCAGTTTTTGGCATGACACCGGCTTTTACCAATCAGGCCAGAAGGGTATTCTTTCATTTTCATTTGTGACAAGTTCTCCAACAAAAACAAAAAACACGACTATAGACACATTGCAATAAGCCACTTCGACATTCCAACTGCGCATGTGCACAACAAGATTCAACAATTTTTCTCTGCAGACAAACACGGCAGACAAATGCACACAAGGCTATGGGGGACGTGGTAACCGAATCCGCATTTTGTGCATTTTCTTGTGAAATCGAAAAGACGATGGGAACTTTGTTCGAACAAAAGTTTGGCCACACAAAACACCTGAAAACACCAAAACGTAAAAAAAAAATGTTACTTAATAATTTTAGAACACGACGATCTCCTTAAATTCGCTGGTACCCCGCTATGCTTTTGCACGCAATCGCTGAAATGTTTATCTCAACAACAAAAATCGTAAAATCTCCATGTGCACACGCGCAGCGGGAATGTCGAACTGGCTTATTTGCAAAGCATTGAATGCGATTGATTCGTTGAGTTGTCAACAACATCTGTCATTTCGTAAAGTAAATCGTAATATTATTTGAAGAAAAAACGTTATTATATTACTTTCAAAGATTGCCATTCGACAAATATTTTTAAAACGATACTTTACCATATGACTCTGACATTTTCGAAGTGTTTCTTGAACAAACACAGTAAAAATTTTGCAGAAAAATGCGTCCGCCCGTCAATTTTCCAAAATGGCGTAGATGATACTTAATCTAAATATTGTAAATAGAAACTAGTTATATACAAAACTAATATGACTTAAATAAATTTGTAATATATTTTAAAACGGTAATAATCATTTTTGTTAAAACATTGAAAGTCTACAATTATACTTATAGCAAAGTAGTAGCTTTCTACAAAATAATTATTTAGTACAAGGATGGGATTGACCTTTCGAAGTCTATTTTTAACTCTTGGAAATGACGTCAAATGAATAGTGATGACGCATCGTTGGGGGTGTCCTGATTATGATGTTTACAAGGCCAGCTGATCGACGTGACACGTGTGTGACGTGGAAGGAATGATGTACGACATCACACGAAACATCTTCATACAGTCGTTCGGAAAATGACAGTGGTAAAAGGGGTTTTCCCGATTGCAGGCAATAATATTAATTAGCTGGATTCGTACACGTTGTGAAGAACACGTCGTGGTCATACCACAATTTATACAACATGTACACAACTTAATTTCATAGAACGTGGGTTTGTGTACATGTCTGTCAGTGTTACTATCTCTTAGTCTTATTTCACTGTAAAATTCAACCCATTGTAGCTCGTTGTTCCATCAACAGAAAGAAGTTTTGGTAGACCCATAATTATTCGTGCCGTATAGAACAGGGGGAAATCTTTAAAGTAAAACAACAAATAAATAAAATAAACAAGAAAATCTTCAAGGAAAGTCAGGAGAACTTCCACTATCTCTGATTGACAATTCTTTACGATGGGTCAGTGGTTGTCCAAACTAAAGAGTGCTATCTCTGAGCTGGCGTTGGGTGATGGACCTCCCATCCGCATCCTTATGCTTGGCCTGGACGCCGCAGGTAAGATTTCCAAAATCCATTTACTAAAACAAAGTGTATAGCTTAATCATTATTTAAGTGATACTTGAGTTTCATTTGACTATTGGTTATTTATTACAATCACAGGTAAGACAACGATCTTGTACAAGCTGAAAATGAACGAAGTTGTGACGACGATCCCAACTATAGGCTTCAACGTGGAGACAGTCAATCCTCTACCCGGGGTTTCCTTCACCGTTTGGGATGTGGGTGGCCAGGTTAGACTCAGACAGCTATGGCGGTATTATTACCAAGGAACGCAGGGTAAGAGGTTGACATTCTACATTAAAGATGTGTACTCAGGTTTTCTAATTAGTTCGTTCTTGTTTAGTCCATTAGTACAAAAACATACCAAAATAACAGCGAACTGCTCTTTTTATAGATATACAAATGTACCAGTAAGTTAAGAAAAAAAAAATGAGACATCGCACGAACAACAAGGTACCGTACTAAAAAAATCGGTGGAACAGTGCAACTCGAATTGTGTGATGTAGTTCTCCCCCACCCCCCACAACACAAATTTGTTTCCAAGGATTTAAATAAAACTCCCCCCCCCCCCCGTCGATACTTTACGATACTTTACTGATTAGAAAACTATCTTCATTTGTAAGTTGTTGTTGTTGTTAAAGGGATCGTATACGTTTGGTAATTACTCCAAAAATAATGGCAATATAAACTTACTTGGTAGGAAGTACAGCAGCTTTGGGTAGTATAATGCATTTTTAGAAACTTTTTACTTTGAAGTACTGCGGTTATGGAAAAAGATATGACTTTTTATCCCAAAAAATTTGAATCTGAGAAGCGTTACTGCAGTGACGTTTCTCAGACTGTGTATTCCAATGCAGATTATTCTTTCTGCGTTGACAAGTAACCGCTCTAGATTTTCGGCAATATCTCAAAATCGATACCACCTTTTGAAATGAAATTTGGACAGGTTAGTTTTGTGGTATATATCTAAAAATATATAGGATTAAAACAAACAGTGGGTTCCAATTACCAAACGTATACGATCCCTTTAAAAAAATAAAAAAATAAGCATCAACAGTTTTTAATCTAAGGAATGGTGCTTGGCAACTAATGTGTTGATTGATGAATGCTCTGTGAATTTTGATGCTGTACGTACAATCCGAGAAAACAACAGTCCAAGATTTCAATTGTTGAACCAACTACTGAATGGACATTTTCAAAATGCGAATCTGAGACGCAATTTTGTTTACTTCTTTCATTATTTTCTTCAAAATGACAGCATGCCATAATGAATAATTGTACAGGGAGTATAAAGTCATTTGTGAGGGGTTCTGGCAAAATGAGATGGAACTGGGCAAAGTTTGAAATGAGGGTTCTCAGGTATTAGAAAAGAGAATAACATTCTCCTTACACTTGTTGCCCTTCAATCGGACATTCCATTAACAAGTTATGGCTGATTAAAGTTTGCATTTATCAACATGTTGCAAAAGTAAATTACTGAGAAAAAGGCCTTTCAGTGACGTTTTGAGTTTTGTACATGTGATATGGAAATATGTCGATTGTTTTTCCTTAAAAACACTTTTATTCCACTACTTCCATACTATTTTTTAACAAAATATAGTTAGTAGGCATACCAAAGATTACAAATATCAATAAATCTAAAAAAATTAAACAAATATCTCATTATTCATTTTTCTCTACTATGCCCTGTGCGTGCCCAGTTCCGTCTCATTTTTCCAGAACGTCTCACATTTATATCTTTACATCAAGTACTACGCTTTGAAAAATAATTTGGTTGGTTACTTTTTGGATAGGCTTTAGTTGCAAAAGGTACACTGTCCCTAAACTACTTACTTGTATGTTGCATTCTTGTTAAAACCAGTTCGCGCCAGGATTATTTTAACATCACCGAGCCGAGGGGCGAGATTATTGTTAACGAAACTCGATCCAAAGCGGATTCAGGGCGATAGTGCCGGGAAGCACACCCACGCATTTCTGGCCTTGCTCACTGCTGACAGACATTTCCGAACTTGAAATTGACGTGTTTATGCGTCATCCGTTTTGAATTTGGGGAAAACTTTGCGTTTATATACGTCATCCGGCGCGAACTGGTTTTTAACATATTCTGCGTAGTCTCATACCAAACGTTCACCGTTTCGTGTTTTTTTTTTCCAGGTCTGATTTTCGTAGTTGACAGCAGCGATAAAGAGCGTTTGTTTGAGGCTCGCGATGAGTTGTTTGGCATCCTCAAGAACCCCGAGATCGGGCCAGAAGTGCCCGTAGTGGTCCTCGCCAATAAACAGGACTTGCCAGGTAAATCACTTTTTTGTTACATGAATGTATTTCATCAGGATCTAGAACTCAAGGAGAATGTAATAGGCTTGGTCAGTATTCATTCTCGTCATTGTTTTCATTACAACACTGTAAATCAAGCTGATATTCGTAGGTTAATCTGAACGCAGGGCATAATGTTCATGCCCATGAGCCGGTTTAACTTATACCTGTTTAATTGATGCTGGTCAACAACATTTCCCCCATCATTCATAAATACCGTTCAGTAAATAATTTGTCTCAACAATTTTACCTCATGAAAGTACCTTTTGGTAAACAATTTTGCTTAACCGTTTAACCTCATGTTTTGATTAGCGGCCGTCCAGCTGTTTTAATGGTAATTTTGTATGTCCGTATGTGTCTCCCACGCACATTGACGCCTGCGTTCCACCTGTTGCATAGCGAATGAGTATAGACCATGTGCCCTCTGTTTACATCTATATTCGAATGTGCCCGGCGGTATGCGCACGCATCGTGTTTTACATAAATTTGGTTAAGAGGCGACATCGGATGTCACATAATTCAAAGGTGGTCTGACCTGTGGCGTCACTCCTCAACCAAATTTTATGCAAAACACGATGTGTGCGCATTATCGCCGGGCACATTTGAATATAGATGTAAACAGAGTGCACCGTGGTCTGTACAGACTCGTTGGTATTGTAGCGCATGCCGTGTGATGTTTCAACCAACGGAAGGGTCAGGGACTAGACTTCATGGAGTCCAACTTTAACGTGACACAAGAAAATCGTTTAGAACTGGCTGGGCCATGTTTTATCGGCCGTTTAAAACTACCCACGTGTCGGGCTCTCGTCCAATAGGAATGGCTAAAAATATTTGTTTTCCTTTCATCCACAGGGGCTCTCAAGCCTTCCGACGTGGCCGAAGCGCTGAGCCTGCATCGATTGTCTCAAAACCCCTGGTATATCCAGGCAACCTGCGCTCCCGACGGGGAAGGCATCTACGAGGCGGTGGAGAAGCTGGCCAAGATGGTTCGGAAGGTTCCACTACACTAAATACGGCGCTCATTGTAACCAACACAAAAATAGAAAGAAAGGGCGCCGCCTGGTGACGCTCATAAGTAGAGTGGCCATATTTTTTTGACTTGAAATTGAAGATTAGGACTCCTAGAATAATTTTCTTTTCAAATTTATGGGGGTTGACCGAATGAATTTTTTGTTATACTCCCCTCTACACAAACCACCCCTAAACTGGTGGCCCAGCTCTGGGCACAGGTCTCAATGTAGCCCCCGCCTCTGTTCCAAATAGACCCACGTATTGGTCTTTTTTGTGAACGGAATCCCCCGAGTTGGAAGCCACAGGTCACCAATTCTTGATTTCCACAGATATTTCTACAATCAGTCCAATTTATAAGCCCCAGGGACATCTTATTCAAAATTACCGGAGGGATCACAAAATATTAATGAGCTCGCGCGCAGTGATTTTCAGAGATTTAGTCACATGCACCCGGAAGAGCACGCAGGGGGGCCGGCGATAAATACCTGCATTGAGGCATGCTGAATTGCTGGTCTCCTCGGAAGGAAGCAAAGCTCTGACACAATGAGGGGTCATAATCACTTATTAAAACCCGTTTTCGTTGGAAACGATTCATGGGAATTATTGTATACACGAAAAGCCCTTTAGCGAGTGTAAAGTGGCTCACCCCGCGCTACTTTCGAGTTTCACCCCGAACATAAAATTAGTTCGAGTATCAGACATTATACGCATACAGGATAACGTATCTGATATATCTAGACATGGAATTAATTGTATGCGGCCCCGTGTGCCAGCCAATCAGAGTCGACTGACGTCATTTGGAGCAGAAGTGTGGACAAAGCTGCTGATTGGCCAATTTGGCTGCCGTGTGTTTGTACTAACATAGCAACGAGTAACGGAAGACGCGATATCGTGATGGAAAGCTAGAAAGAAATGTTTCAATTCGTCAGAAAAATAATAATAATAATAATATATGTATGTCGAAAAACACAGAGAAACCTTTAGAGGTCATTTGCACTCTTATAAAACTCGATAAACATGTTACTAGTTAATTTTAGCCTTTTTAAGGAAGCTAAATAAATTTTTAATAGTCGTATAGATGCAATTTATATTGAGACAATTAATATATTTTTGTTTCTTTGGTCAAAAGAACGATATTAAAAATGTGCGGTTATATCGGGCGAAACCAGACCGTCTGAGTGATAGTCTTTATTCTACTCGAACCACACAAGTTTCTTTTCACCCCCCAAAAAAAACCCCAAACAAACCTATAAGCACTGTCATCAAATGTGTGTGATCTGTTTCTTTTAAAGTTTCTGTATTCAGAGACTGAATGTATATACGAAACCTAATAATTTATATACTATTCTATATAACAAAAATTATCATTATAGTTTTTGAAGGATTTAACAATAAAATGTGAATGTTTGAAATATCTGTAATGTATGTTTTTGTTATGTTAATTTTATTTTAATTAAATAAGTATTGTCAGCTGTCATTTTTTGTACTTTGTGTAAATAAAATAAAATTGAAACGAAACAAAAAAATCAATTGCTTTATACATTGTATAACGACTATTAATTTAATCTGTAACTTGTCTCACTTTATTATGGCCTTTTTACTTCCCAATACGATATGATAAGCGATAAAGACGTCTTCCGGCTCTATGCGTGTTTTATAATTTGTATGATCATTCTGAGGGATTTTGTTATATTCCGAATATTGGGCATCATTTCCACTTCAGTCAAGATCCCACACCACAAAGGAAACCACGGAAGTTCTAAATTCCCTGCGCATTTTAGAAATCCATTTGCGACCCAGCCCAAGAAAATGAGTCACAATTCATCAGAGCTTCTTTTGCGTAATAGGCCTTTTAACAGTATTCTATATACTCATAGGAATCAATGGAATAAGTCAACAGTTTCTCCTCAATAACATATGTGACCCACTCTGCAAAAATGAGTTTGATGTGTTAAAAATGTTTTGTTTTTCAATTGTACAGTTGGTCAGAAAAAGCAGGAAATAAGCTTATATCATATATGGCACAACTCTGTAGTGTAATGCATTGGTCTTTTACAATTTAGGGAAATTTGCTTTTTCTAAGTTATAATTCAAAATGTCTTTGAAAAGAAATGAAGATTTATAACTGTAGTGCTTCATCAGATACCATGGTAAGAGAATGACAAAACCTGTATTACATTTAATTTAGGGATCAAAACAATCTTTTTAATCGATCAGCCTGAAAATATAGGTGTTGGAGAAACCAAAATGCCTCAAAACAAAAATATTGTTTGTTGAAAACCAAAATCACCTCCGAGACAATAAACACCCCTTTACGTAAAAATGTATTTTGCGACATCAGACTCATTTTTACAGAGCGGGTCACATAAAGATGCCAACCTGAGTGATATACAGAACGATGAACACATTAGGCCTATGTGCTTTCTATTGAATGTGAAAATTTAATACCTGAAAATGTGTCCTTATAAGACTCATTTCGAGGGAGCGGTCACATTTAAAAATAAAGTCGCCTAACCTAAAACGAATGAGCATTTAATTGCAGTCATCAAAGTGTGTTTGTTGCGCAACTCTAAACGAATAAACTGTTTTTTTGACTAGCCTTCGAAACCGAGTAAACTATCATCTGTTATCTATAAATGTTATTTTAAACACATCAGATCTTTTTCTAAACGTCTTTTAACGAGAGCCAGTTTCACTACATAACTGGCAACACTATATCATTACTGCAACGACTGTGCAAGTTTATCTTTCATTTAAACGATGTATCAGTGTTGTAATAGTTCCTGTAAAAACAAAAAAAATACAAATCTGTATTCGACCACGTTTTGGTAGTCATTAACCAAGAGTAAATTCTGACGTCATAACTTCAACCGGGAACAAAATGAATGTTTAACGCGCGAAAACACGTGACCAAAAATTGTTCGATATATTGAACTTGTTTTGCTATTTGTTCCGCACGACTACATTATTAATAGTATATTTGTCAAATACAACTCAATAACTAAAAACTCCGGAAAAACTTTTCAAAAAGTTTCTCAACATGTTTATAATTCCACTATCTTTAATTTCGAGTACCAACCAACCCACATCCTCGGAACAGTCACGTGACGACAGCCCAACCGATGTCGCCAAAACGATCAACCAATGACCGACGACCGAAACAGTTCTTGGTTGCGCTCACCAAAATACACTTTTGAGCTGACATGTCTGACTAGGTTCCAACGTGGAGGTTCATTGTAATTCACAGGAAAAACAAATAGCGGGTTATTTGCATAAGATTTGCTTATTAATGTTGGAATTGCCTATCACGGGTAAGCTTTGACGTCCGTAGCCTTGGTTACTTATTCAGAACCGTGACTGGCTACCTGGCACACGACAACACTACACGTCACACGCTTCAAGTTCCACGTGTACCGCGCCACATCACAACAGTTCTGCAAACAAAACACAATATCCGCAAACACAATAATCGAGTATATAAGGACAGAATCGACTCCCTTTTCCCTTAATTAAACGCGCCAGGCAGCAGAGAAAAGACTAATTTTGGCAAGCAGATAAGTGACTGGTAGGCAGTGTATTTTGTGCTGAATACTTTGAGACGAATTTATAGAAACGATGGGAATACTTCTCGCCAAACTAACGAGCGCCTTGCAGAGTTTCGTGTCGGGAGGCGCTCCCTGCCGAATCCTAATGCTCGGACTTGATGCTGCCGGTAAGTGCAACGTTTTTTTTAGGAAAGGAATAAATAATGTATGTTTTACTATGCACCAATCTGTCAAGCGTTGGGGGGGGGGGGGGGGGGGGGGAAACCAGAGGGCACGCGCCCCCTGTAGTTACGCCACTGGAATCCACTATAAAGCTATAATTCATGTGAAGGGTTATAGAACAAGTTGAAAAAAAATATTTTTTTTTGATTTTCTTTCCTGGAAACAACGATAGTATATATTTGAATTTAAAACAACGCTAGTATTTTTTATTTTTTAAAAACTGGGATTATTCGGAACTTGCCGCCAAAAACGGGCTTCGTATATCCAATGTCATGAATAATTATCTGCTATTATACCGGAAATAAGGCACATGGTCTCAATCTTCCGAACATTATAGGTTTTAGTATGTGCTTGGAACTTAGCTATGGAGAGCCGAGATTCGCCGAATCATTTGAAATTCTATATTACAAATAGATATGACATGAATATTGTGTGTAATGTCTCATTAAAATAAAATATGAATAATTATGCTTTAAAATTTCATTGAAATTTGACAATTTATTTTTGGGCCTTACTTACAAAAAAAATAAAATTACTTAAAATTAGTCGATTATATTTTTCTTCTAAATTGCATCTCACAAGATACAGCGAGGGGGCTAGATTTGTTTCTAAACTTGTGTTGTTTTATCTTAAAGGGATCGTATACGTTTGGTAATTTGAACCCACTGTTTGTTTCAATCCTATATAGTTATAGACCATAAAACTAACCTGTACAAATTTCATTTCAAAAGGGGGTAGCGATTTTGAAATATTGCCGATCTGGAGCATTTATGTCCACGCAGGAAGAATAATCTGCATTGGAATACACGATCTGAGAAACGTCATTGCAGTAACGCTTCTCAGATTCAAATTTTTGGGGATAAAAAGTGATATCTTTTTCCATAACCGCAGTACTTCGACGTGAACAGTTTCAAAAAATGCATTATGTATAGGAGAATACACGAGAAAGTGTGGATTCGTAATTACGAATTCACGAGGCGCGAAGCGCCGAGTGGATTCTTAAATACGAATCCACACTTGCGAGTGTATTCTCCGACTTAAACCATTGCGTCAAAAGAAGTATTGTTATTAACTACTCAATTGAGTGGAGATGAAAAGGCATGCATGTATCGTGGCCATAGACGTAATTTACATAAGGCCAACTAAAAAAAAATATGTTTAGTGTTACCGCCCGCTTCTTTTTTTAGAGGCCGCCTCCTTTTCTTTTTTTTCACAAAAATAATAAATTTTATTATCTTTAAAAAAATAAATAATAATAACTAAAACTACGTCTGTTCGAGGAACAGAACATAGGGCCTTTTCGCATTTCCCCCCCGTAAAAACCATTCAAAAGGAATTTTAAACACATTAAAAGTAATCAAAACGAATTTAGGTTATTTAAACAAATTAAAGGTAATTTAAAGTGATTAAAACGATAACGTCACACATTTGTAAACTTTTGGTGAACTACCTAACCAACCCAATACACAATTATTTTTATTTTAGCATGATCTGTTGCTGAGATATGGCTTCAAGGTCTTACAACGTAATAAATCACATTATTGAATGATGGCTTCAAGTCTTTTCATTCTAACTTCCGGTCTGGTGACGTCATATTTGTTTTCTCCCGGTCAAATTGTTTATAACATGAATCTATTATATACATCAATTATAAAGTGATTTCAGCAAACTTCGCCACACACATCAACTGAATATTAATTTTGAACCTGCCGCCAGAGGGTGCTATAACATGTTATGACGTCGCCGGTAATTCTTTTGAAAAGTACATCTAGCCAAACACTAACATCGTTTAAAGTAAGTTCATATCATTTTTCACTTTCAAATTATAAGGCACTTTCGGTTTGGACCGAAAGGAAGGGTCACGTGATTTCTCACACACGAGATAAAATGAAGATCCTGGATTATCCTATCAATTGCCACAAACCTAAAGTCCCGGTCTTTTGCGCGTTATTTGTTATTGATTTTCAAAGATTAAATAAATTTAATATGACGTCACGTTACCCCCTGATGACGTCACCATGATGTCTGTCTGCTAGACACGAGCTCACTATAGGGTCTTCACTTGGATAAAGTTTTATTTGGATACGACTTTTTATGAAAAGTGCTTGTACGAAAGAACGTGTACAAAGTCTATTGCATTTTGGTCCCAAAAAGAAAAAGAAAAAAGAAGTAAAACAACAATCAGAACAAAAACAAAGGCTTTTTCGCAAAATTGCGAAAAAGCCAATTAAAAAAAGATAATACAATTTTAAGACCGTAATTTGGACTTTAGCATCACTGTGTACATGCTGTGAAAATATATTTGTTTCTAATGGGAAGGCTAGGGTGTGACGTGTATGGTGAATACATGATCGACCCACATGAATTTTGATTTTTATTCGTGGGTGAGACATGTTTTAATTTCAAATAGAAAGATGGGGCGTGACATGTTCACTACATGACCCATATTAAAATGTGTCGAGCGGCTATTAAAAAAGAAAGAAAAAAGGCCTCCTCCTTCCTTCTAAAAAAAAGACAAACATGTTTTTTTTTATTATTTGGCCTAAAGGGAGGTTCTCGAGGCTCTTACGTAATCGAGTTGGATTAGGGTTGAGGAATTGAATAACCGTGGATTCGTAATTGTTACAAATGTAGGCAAGATAAAAACCGTTCCGAATCCACACTTTACTAAAGATTCGTAGATACGAATCCACTGTTATTGTCCAAAGCGTTGATTCTTAGATACGAATCCACACTTTTAACAATAGCGTGACGTCATAGCAATGGTTTAAACTATCTTAAACCATTGCTATGACGTCACGCTATTGTTAAAAGTGTGGATTCGTATCTAAGAATCAACGCTTTGGACAATAACAGTGGATTCGTATCTACGAATCTTTAGTAAAGTGTGGATTCGGAACGGTTTTTATCTTGCCTACATTTGTAACAATTACGAATCCACGGTTATTCAATTCCTCAACCCTAATCCAACCCTGATTACGTAAGAGCCTCGAGAACCTCCCTTTAGGCCAAATAATAAAAACAACATGTTTGTCTTTTTTTTAGAAGAAAAGAGGAGGCCTTTTTTTCTTTTCTTTTTTAATAGCCGCTCGACACATTTTAATATGGGTCATGTAGTGAACCTGTCACCCCCTATCTTTCTATTTGAAATTAAAACATGTCTCACCCACGAATACAAAATTCATGTGGGTCGATCATGTATGCACCATACACGTCACACACTAGCCTTCCCATTAGAAACAAATGTATTTTCACAGCATGTACACAGTGATGCATGTCAAAATTACGATCTTAAAATTGTATTATCTTTTTTAATTGGCTTTTTTACAATTTTGCGAAAAAGCCTTTGTTTTTGTTCTGAGTTTTGTTTTACTTATTTTTTCTTTTTCTTTTTGGGACCAAAATGCAATAGACTTTGTACACGTTCTTTCGTACAAGCACTTTTCATAACAAGTCGTATCCAAACAAAACTTTACCCAAGTGAAGAATCTATAGTGAGCTCGTGTCTAGCAGACAGACATCATGGTGACGTCATCAGGGGGTAACGTGACGTCATATTAAATTTATTTAATCTTTGAAAATCAATAACAAATCACGCGCAAAAGACCGGGACTTTAGGTTTGTGGCAATTGATAGGATAATCCAGGATCTTCATTTTATCTCGTGTGTGAGAAATCACGTGACCCTTCCTTTCGGTCCAAACCGAAAGTGCCTTATAATTTGAAGTGAAAAATGATATGAACTTACTTTAAACGATGTTAGTGTTTGGCTAGATGTACTTTTCAAAAAAATTGACATCTTTTTTATGCTTTCGATTATGTAATGTCTGATGAATACTCTGTAAATACATATATGTTTTCTCCTTTAAGTGCATAAGAATTGTAACTGAGGATGTCAATGTGAAAATAAATGTTGAGTTGATTGATTGTATATAATAGCTTCACGTTAGAAACAATTTGACCGGGAGAACGTCACCAGACCGGAAGTTAGAATGAAAAGACTTGAAGCCATCATTCAATAATGTGATTTATTACGTTGTAAGACCTTGAAGCCATATCTCAGCAACGGATCATGCTAAAATAAAAATAATTGTGTATTGGGTTGGTTAGGTAGTTCACCAAAAGTTTACAAATGTGTGACGTTATCGTTTTAATCTGTTTAAATAACCTAAATTCGTTTTGATTACTTTTAATGTGTTTAAAATTCCTTTTGAATGGTTTTTACGGGGGGGGGGGGGGGGGGGGGTGCGAAAAGGCCCTATGTTCTGTTCCTCGAACAGACGTAGTTCTAGTTATTATTATTATTATTGTTTTTTAAGATAATAAAATTTATTATTTTTGTGAAAAAAAAGAAAAGGAGGCGGCCTCTAAAAAAAGAAGCGGGCGGTGACGCTAAACTTTTTTTTTTTTTAGTTGGCCTTATGTAAATTACGTCTATGGCCACGATACATGCATGTCTTTTCATCTCCACTCAACTGGGTAGTTAATGACAATACTTCTTTTGACGCAATGGTTTAAGTCAGAGAATACACTCGGAAGTGTGGATTCGTATTTAAGAATCCACTCGGCGCTTCGCGCCTCGTGAATTCGTAATTACGAATCCACACTTTCTCGTGTATTCTCCTATACAAAAGCTGCTGTACTTCAATACCAAGTGATTTTTTATTGTCATTAATTTTTGGAGTAATTACCAAACGTATACGATCCCTTTTATCTGATTTTAGGTAAGACAACCATCCTATACAAGCTGAAACTCAACGAGACCGTAACGACGGTACCGACCATCGGCTTCAACGTGGAGACAGTGTCCCCTGCCCCCGGGCTGACTTTCACGGTGTGGGACGTAGGGGGTCAGGACAAGATCAGAGCACTCTGGGAGCATTACTTCCAGGGCACTGAAGGTGGGTCAGTCTCCAAAGGGCGTTGGAGGAAACGCAGATAGGCTCCTACCGCCCAAACTGGGCGTTGGGAAGTGCTGATGGATTTTGCGCTCTGATTGGATAGATTGTGTGAGACCTGTGGAATGTATAAACTGGTGTGATCGAAGAAACAAATGCAACCATCGTCATGTACTTGACAACAGCGGCACTTTGCTATGGAGGACGCCATGTTTGTTAATGTTTGATACCCACTATATGTCACGTGACGTAGAGGGCGCAATCGGTCTATTATCTTGTCGATTTGTCAATTTACCATTTATTTTAACACCCCCCTTAATAATGCCATTTAGTCACAAAATAAGGCCAACATACCTTTCTATCGCTGTTTCACACACTAGATTTTCGCCAACCGGCCTAACACAGCACACTGAACAATTGAAGAATAGTTATTAATAATCATACAAATATTTTTGCTTGTTGAAAATATTAATTGTGATTGCCAGAAGAAAACCAATCCATGGACATACCTGCTTCTTCTGTAACGAGGGTATTATTATTAAGATGTTTTGGGGAAAAAACTATTATATAAAGCTATGGCCGTTTTCCATTATCATTGCTAAACTGCACAAACGAAGCCAAAAACGGAGACGAAGCTGGGTTTTGGAAACTACCTCTGTCTATACAAAATCCTTCAAATGAGCACTATAACAAGAAAGAACAAAAATTAAGGACACGTTGAATTTAAATTTTCAACTTTTATATATACGCCTTTACAGTTGGTGTTGGCAATGCATAATTTCAGCATTAATTCCCCCCCTCCCGTATTTTTTCTGCAGGCGTCGTGTTTGCAGTGGACAGTTCCGACCCAAGCCGGTTCGACGAGGCGAGAGACGAGCTGTTTCGTGTGATGCAAGATGACAAGATGTACACTGGAGTGCCCGTAGTAGTCATGGCCAACAAGCAAGATTTACCGAGTAAGTCATGATCGAAACGAACCGATGATTTGAAACACCCACCCCAACCCACCCCAGCCCACCCCAGCCCACCCCAACCCCAACCCCAACCCCAACGCCCACCCCACCCCTCCCCACCCCAACCCCAACTCCACAACCCCAACCCCACAACAACAACCCCACAACAACAACCCCACAACAACAACCCCACCCCAACCCCACCCCAACCCCACCCCAACCCCACCCCAACCCCACCCCAACCCCAACCCCACAACAACCCCACCCCAACCCCATCGCTAACCACACCCCAACCCCATCGCTAACCCAAACCCACAACCCACCCTAACCCTCACACTTAGACACGCCCTCCTCATCCCACCCTTCTCAATACTTAATCTACCATCAATACATTCCTGTCACATATATGCATGGTTGTAGTCCCTGCAAGTCCGTTCATAAGTCATTTCGTGAAGCCAGTCACAAGTCCTTTCATAAAGGCAGTTACAAGTAACTGGATGAACAATGACAAAGGAATGCTTTTGTCAAAGCTCATTTGAATAGCTTGCGATTTGAATTGGAACTTGAGGACTTGTGATGGACTTGTGATGGACTTGTGATGGAATTGCAGTGACTTGTGATGGACTTGAATACATCCCTGCATATATTATGTTTTCCCTTTCTGATATTCTGGGCATGGTCATGTTGCATGCATGATGGGGCCAAATTAGAACAAAAAACAACTACTAAACTCAAAACTTAACCCACATGCGGATTTAGGCTAAAGTTACTTGTGCGTTGTCAGTGACTCCAATTGTATTTTATTGTTTATCCTTAACACTCGACATTGACACAAATTACTTGACAATAATTTTAAAATATGAGGGCAAATGCAGCCAGCCTTTTGCGAGCCAAAATCTTAATGCCCCTTTCCCAATGTATATGCTAAGACAAAATAAGTATTATCTTTATCAATTTTTTATTTTTGTTCTTCTCTTGTGTGTCTTTCTTTCCGTCTGCAGCTGCAATGAGCCCACCAAAGCTCTGCGATGCACTGCGACTGCGCAGTCTGCCCAAGAACAACCCATGGCACATTCAGGGGACTTGCGCCACCAACGGCGATGGAGTCATTGAGGCGGTGACGGCCCTGGGCAAGATGGTTAAACAGTTTAAGAAAGAAAACGGGCGCTAGAATTTTAACAAAACTACTTATATTATTATAATGTGCGTCATGCAACAAACTGTTGATTTTAGATTTGTACAATGTATATTATCAAAAATAAAGTAAGACAATAGAGAGGTTTCGCATACGAACGGATACGCTTACGCGTCCCTTTATCTATCCGTACGCGTCTTATACTTACGTGTAGCGAGCGAGATATCCGTGCCTTGTACACGGTTAGCGGATAGTGAGAAACTGTGACGTCATAAGTCCGCGAAAATTGATGACGTATACGTTAAGATAACCGTATCCGTTCGCAGGCGAAACTTCTCTAATGACGGTAACAAAACACGCAACCTCATACTTCCATATTCAGAGACCTACATTTTTGATATATGGATAGAAAACTTGGCCCCATGGGAGAACAATGGATTCCTCTGAATGGGCTACCCAGCATAACTAATCAATGAATAAATAATGAATAAAATACAAATAGATATGTATGGCTAGGAAATTGTATTGGAAGGAAAATGATACCCCAAACTTCCGATTCATCCAAGAACAATACCCCTGACATTGGTTCACAACAATGGCGACAGAATCAACCCTACAGAACCGAATTGGGAGTTCTTGGTATCATTTTCCTTCTAATACAATTTCCTCGCCATACATCTATTTCTATTTTATTCATAATTTATTCATCAATTATTTATATTATTTATACTAGCCCATTCAGAAGAATCCCCTGTTCTCCCATAGGGCCCAGTGAGGGAAAACAATGTGAAGAAGTTACAGTTTTAGAGGTAGGAGTAAAACCCCAGAAGAATATCCTGGAGAAAACCCACGGAATCAAGCAGGGACTAAAAATTCAATCCAAAATATTGGCCCAGGCGGGGTTTGAACCCGGGTCATAGCGGTAGAAGGCGAGGAAAGAACTGCCACGCCAACCTGACTTCCAATGGTCAATGGTTTACGCCCCTCGATATTGGAAGTAATGAGGTTGCGTTTTTAGATGACCACTATGTAGTACCAAGGTGTGACGTCAGTTGTCCATGCAATGGCTCCACGCATTGACTAGTCGACTGAAACGTTCATTGTAAAAGCACAGGAACATGGTTCCGTAACCTTTGTGTCGATCCAATAGGCCGTATTTTTGAACGTAGAGGGCGCTGTGCTCACGGTATTTGGGGGTATAATTACAAGTTATTAGGAGATAATTCACGTCAGTTTAAATATTCTTACAGCTCCAAAAAAAAAAATTTCTCAAATATTAAATGTTTAGATTAAAGTAAAGTTACTAAAACTACTTCAATAAACGCGTCTTACAGCGCCCTCGTGCGGCCAAAAATACGGCGCATTGCCTTTACAACAGACAAAAGATGACGTATTGACTTTGTACTCTATAGGATGGAATGTATCATTTAATCATTTATAATATTTCATGAATTATATCGTTTATCATTTGTACAGTTGCTTTTGTTATAAAGTTAAATGAGACGTAGACCACAAACAATCCCACGGGATATGAACAATTTAATGAACACATTTTAAAATTATTTGCCCGACAATATTCAAGAAAAATGTTTTTTACGTTAAGGGCACAAGAGCAACACAAAATGTTCGGAGGGTAAAAACGTGAAAATTGTAAAGTTTGACTTTTGGTGTTTTGTTTTAAAAATGTTCAGTGAAAGAAAGGCACGGCTAGAGATTAGTTTTATAGTGTGTGTAAATATAAAAACCAAACTATCAGGCGGAAGTGGTTTCTTTTACCATTTTTAATAATAGCGTGATATCCGACTAAGAAAGTGTGTTATTGTTATCTTGTCAGTATTTTGTATAATATTAGTTCCTGAGTAACAAAAAAACCAAGAAAGATTTATTTTCTCTATAGTTTTATTCTTAAAGATTAAAATGAAAATCGCAATAAAATTATGCGTTTGTATTCTTCAATCGTGAATATATTTGTTTTCAAAAAGATTTAGTCAGACGATTCCTTGATTCTCCAATGATTATGGTAATTGCTAATAAGCTCTTGATTATGATGGAATGATATGCCAGATGATGAGGACAGATTAAATGATTGATCACTGTGTTTGATTGACTGTCTCCGATCACTAATTATTAGTTAATGTTCGTGGGTCGGGTCCAAGTAGGATTAAGTCAAGGGCAAAGTCCCAAGGGGGATAAGTTGCTCCACCCACATTCCGACTTCATCCTTATTCCGACTACACCCACATTCCATTTCAATAAGCCATTTGCGTGTGACCCCGAGTAAAATTGGAATAACATCTGGCACACTGACTTGCTCGCACAGCTTGGCACCGTTGAACTTTGAATGTCCCATTCTTAACCATGAACAATGTATTGGTGCTGATAGTCCAGGCAAAATACTTAATTTTCTTTTGTTGACCTCAAACAAATTGTAACAAATTTGATTTCACCACAGTGCACTTCTATAAGGTCCCTAGAATTACATATTAAAAGTCTTTAAAAATCCAAGCGGAGTGGAAATAATGTCTAATTTGCATAAATCGTTAATCCCTGCCGTGTAATATGTTTATTCCCATATTTGGGTATATACTTTATTTTGATTGTTTGAAAAGAGTATTTTGGTGATTCTACTTACACGTCCTTACTTCAATAACATTTTCTAAAGTATGTAAGTGACTGAATAATTTTGAAAATAGAGTAATGGCCCAAAATGACTACAATTATACCCTATAATTTGCACGCATTTACTTTGTCTCCAGATATCATCAAGTAGTCAGTATTGACGAGCTTCAAATTCACCAAGTTGCTTACTGGCACAGTTATCCTATTAAAACCATATACAAAATCCTATGGACAATGGTAACATTGTGACATTTAGCCCAGCAAACAAGAACTGGGGAAAAGTCGTGTGTCCATAAATTGGGCTAAAAAGTAGGTGAAGGGTTACCTAAGGTGAGAGACTTAAACAAGTTCAAGGAAACCCCCCAAAATTAAAGATTTTTGTTGCTTACAATAATCATATCTACGTTAAAATGTATTTGGGGGATTTTCTTGAACTTGTGCATGCAAGTCTCCCATGTTAGGCAACCCTTTAACTATTTTTTTTCTCCCAATTTATGGACATGCACACCACCCCCCAGTTTTGGTTTGCTGGGCTAAATATCACAATGTTATCATTGTTCATATGATTTCCCATAAGGTTTTAATATGATAACTATGCCAATAAGCAACTTGGTGAATTTGAAGCTCACCAATACTGACTACTTGATGATATCTGGAGACAGTGTAATATGCGCACATTTATGGGCCACGAACTTGTCATTTTGGATAATTACTATGTTCTCATAATTATTCAGTCACTTGTATGCTTTAGAAAATGTTATCGAATTAGGGATATGTAAGTAGAATCACCCAAATAAATTTTTCAAAAAGAAATATATATATTATCTACCCAATTATGGGAATAAATATATTACGCGGCAGGGATTAACGATTTATGCAAATTAGTCATATTTCCAGCACTTAAATTTGTAAAGACTTTTAATATGTTATTGTAGGGACCTTTTAGAAATGCATTGTGGTGAATTGTTTTTTGTTACAATTTGTTTGAGGTCAAAACTTATTTTTCCTGTATTATGAACGTCTATTATGTAACTATGCAAGAGCTTGCCCCGAATCATGTGATATGACAACAGTGTCATATCCAGTCGGACACAGGAGAACTGCTACAAACATGTACCTACTCAGAGAAAAACGTGGCTGGGAATGATGATCATTTTCTCGACTTATGTCTGAGCTCAGAGGCAGCAGCGTATATACATTTGCCTCATGTACACAATCCTTTCTCAAAGGGTCTAAATAGTTGAAAGCAGCGTCCCATGAACTCTTCCCAACCCCATTTCTGGAGCTGGGTCATAGACATAGTACTCAACAGCCTGTGGTAGAAGCAATTATGAACAAACAGGAAGGAGGTTTGTGCACAACCTTATTGGACTTTCTCAGAGGAATGCATTTCTAGGGTTTGACCTTGCTTGACCTCAAACCCAAGCCACAAAGTGACTATACAGTCCTTTTCGACAAGTATCAGGGTAGGCATTTCTGGAGTATCAATGTATAGGGGCTTTTTTTTTGTATCAGAAAAAAAGATATGCTGCCCCAAGGGCAGCATATGATTCTAAAAGACGCAGGGTTAAATCGTAACCCTAACCATTACCATTAAATCGTAACCCTCACAATTAAATCACATCCCCAACTCTAACCCTCTTAAACCATTGAATCGTAACCCTAACCCTAACCGCTAAACTAACCCTAACTATTTAAATGGCGGTGGCAAATATTGTACGGTATGGGTAACAGGTCACGCCTCACAACTACTCCCACCGTTCACCCGCTCCCAGACTCCCGCCGGCTCTAACACTTATAGTCCAGGGAAAATACTTAACTTTGTTTTGTTGACCTAACACAAATTTCAATAGAATATTTTTCACCACAGTGCACTTCTATAAGGTCCCTAGAATGACATACTAAAAATCTACAAAAATTCAAGTGGTGGAAATAATATGACCAATTTGCATAAATCGTTAATCCCTGCCGCGCAATATATTTATCCCTATATTTTGATATATTATTTTATTTTATTTTTTTGAAAAGTTTATTTTGGTGATTCTACTTACATATCCTTACTTCAATAACATTTCAGCTTATAAGTGACTGAATAATTATGTGAACATAGTAATTATCAAAAATGACAACTTCGTGAACCCATTAATGTGCGCACATTACACTGTCTCCAGATATCATCGAGTAGTCAGTATTGGTGAGCTTCAAATTCACCAAGTTGCTTACTGGCACAGTTATCATAAAACCTTATGGAAAATCATATGAACAATGATAACATTGTGATATTTAGCCCAGCAAACAAAAACTGGGGAAAATGGTGTGTCCATAAATTGGGCGAAAAAGTAGTTAAAGGGTTGCCTAACATGGGAGACTTAAACAAGTTCAAGAAAATCCCCAAAATACGTTTTAACGTAGATATGGTTATTGTAAGCAACACAAATCTTAAATTTGGGGGGTTTCCTTGAGCTTGTTCAAACCTCTCACCTTAGGCAACCATTCACTTATCTTTTAGCCCAATTTATGGACACACTATTTTTTCCCAGTTTTTGTTTGCTGGGCTAAATTGTTCATATGATTTTTCATAAGGTTTTAATATGATAACTGTGCCAGTAAGCAACTTGGTGAATTTGAAGCTCACCAATACTGACTACTTGATGATATCTGGAGACAACATAATGTGCGCACATTTATGGGTTCACGAAGTTGTCATTTTGGATAATTACTATGTCAACACAATTATTCAGTCACTTATATGCTTTAGAAAATGTTATTGAAGTAAGGATATGTAAGTAGAATCACCAAAATAAACTTAAATAATAATTAAAAATAAATACTAATAATATACCCAAATATAGGAATAAATATATTACGCGGCAGGGATTAACGATTTATGCAAATTAGTCATATTTCCACCACTTAGATTTTTTTGAGATTTTTAGTATGTCATTCGACCTTATAGAAGTGGTGAAAAATATTCTATTGCAATTTGTGTGAGGTCAAACCTTATTTTCCCTGAAATATTACCCTCGACTCTGATTCCAACCCTATTTATATTCATTAAATCCTATCCCTGACCATTATCCTAACTAATTCTCAATTGTAGCATGCAAACCTAAGTCTAACTAATAAACACGAACATACATTTCATGCGAATTGTCACTTACTGAAATACACACTGCGAATCGACTCGACTCGACCTTCCTGACCTAATGACTCAACTCGACTCAGCTCAAGTGACTTTAGTTAATAAAAACGGCTCGAATGCAGTCGAGTCACTAGATACATTAAAGGCCCATTTACACAGACGAGCGGTAACGGAATCCCGCTCGGTGAACAATATAGAACACGTGGTTTTCTATGGGAGCGTTTATGAAAAACCACGTGTTCTATATATTACACTGAGAGCGGACAAGCCGCGCGGTAGGGCGATAAACCGCTGCGTTAAGAAACCAGAGCAATTTTTTTGAAATACCGCGCGGAGACTCTGCGTTCTGGCCAATCAGCGGTCTCGTTGGGTATGACGTGACTTTCCGGAACACTTCTATCTCTAAAAAAACAAATACCGGACGGGTTTCCGCCCCGTGTGCAAATGGACAATATCGCCCGGCATACCGATTTCTGTTACCGCATTCCCTTTACGCTCGTCTGTGTAAATGGGCCTTTAGTCGTTAATTATCACCGTTCACATTGCACTAAGAAACATATACGTACAAGCATAATTTAAAAATTAAACGAAATGAAATATAATGTAATTGAAGTTTAATTATAAGGTACTAATCCTCAATGCATGGTTGTGTAAGGTTGACCGTCAGGAAAAATGGGGGGGGGGGGGGGGGGGGGGGGGGGGTAATGGTAATAAGTGGTGATGTATCACCTCCCAGTTTTGGGCGGGAACGTAAGCCCTTCAGTGCTAGGTATAGACTCGGTAGAATTATAATTAAACTTCAATTACATTATATTTCATTTCGTTTAATTTTTAAATTCTACCTCGCTATACCTAGCACCTCGGCTTTACGTGAGATATTTAGAGAACACCTGACGGTCAAAACAAAAAAGGAAAAGTAAAGTCATAAACCCCAAATGGATTTGTGAACTTCAAAAGAATATTTTAATCTCCTTGAGCTGTATGTTTCTTCTCATACATAATGCTTGTTAATTAGGAAATTAATAGAAACAATTAAAAAATCACACACTGTAAGCGTGGTAAATGCGCTCAAACACAATTATGGATGTAAGCCGCCTGTATAGGCTTTCTGGTTGCATATACAATCAACGCAAACTATTGTTTACAGTGTGTCATGTTCACCAAGAACCGATTCGGCAAACTGGTTCATATTAACTATCGGTTTTTTGTAAAATTTTGCAAAAGTGGCAGACTGTGTCCATCCAGCTGATTTCATAATAATGTTCAGCGGTGTCCCATGTTTCAACGCAGCATTGCAGGCTGCAGAACGAGTACTGTGGGCCTTAAAGGTCTCAGTGTCGATGCCTGCCATCGTGAGAGTGGATTTGACCCACCGAGAGATTGTCTCGGTCCCTACAGCTTTGTGAGGTCGGACGTAACTGAGGAATAAATATTTAGTATTCTTTCTGATCGGGCGTGTCTTTTGTAGGTACGTTTTCAAAACACGCATTATAAAAATCAATTTATCATGAGGATAAGCCTCTAGTACAACATAAACAGGAGCTTTCCCTACTTTACTGGTTTTAGTTAACTCAGAAATTACAAAGGTTACACCCTTGTCAGTGGGGTAGGCATTATCTAACTTGATTAATGCCAGCGTCTGACAACGCTGCCCTGAAATTAGGGAAATAAGCATGACCAATTTCATAGTAAGGTCTTTCAAAGTAAGGCTATCATTTGGCCCTAGACTTATAAGATAATTTAATACCACAGTAACATCCCATGTGGATGAATATCTAGGTTTCGGTGGACGCAAATTAAACGCGCCAGTCAAAAACCGTTTGACGAGAGGATGAGAGCCTATGGTGATTCCATGCTTGGGTAACACCACAGCTGAAAGCGCACTTCGCAGGGTATTGAGGCTGCTATAATGTGAGCCACTGTGAAATTGCTCATTTAAACAGGCGATCACAGATGTGACATCTGCTCGAATTGGATTCGTTTGTGTGCGAGCACAGAACTGAAGCCATGTGCCCAATGCCGCTCTGTAGCATCTCTGGGTAGAAGTTCGCCAGGACGCGATGATGACATTGGCAGCCGTCCCTGATATGCCCTGCACTCTGAGGGTATCCCTGACAACGGGCATGCTACCAGTCGTAGCTGATCCCGCAAGCGGTGGAGTCTATCTGAGGAAGGGAGGGAAAGTAAATCAAATTGCATTGGCAGTATTACTGGTGGTTTAACCAAAAGTTTAAGCATTTTAGGAAACCACGATTGCGTATGCCATAAAGGGGCGATAAGTAGGCCCCGTGCATTATCGTATTCTATCTTAGTGAGAACTTTGCTAATTAGGCAAAATGGTGGGAAGGCATAACATTGAAACTGCGCCCAGTTTACTGTGAATGCATCAGTATATGCAGACCCTGGTTCGGGGCGCCATGATGCGTATCGGCATATCTGATGGTTAAGCCGTGAGGCGAAAAGGTCAATATCGGGCACAAAGAATAATTCTGTGATCTTTTTAAAGATGTCCGGATTGAGTTTCCACTCAAGGTCGTCATTGAAATGACGGGACTCAAAATCGGCAAGAGTGTTTTGTGTGCCTGGTAAATGTGAAGCAGTGAGCCAAATATCTCGGTCAATGCACCATTGCCATATCTGTCTAGTCAACATATTGAGTGATTGGAATGTGAACCACCGACATGTTGTAAGTATGCCACTACCGTGGTGTTATCAGACCTCACATTAATGTGAGTATTTCTTTCACTCGGAAAGAATGATTCAAGAGCAAGAAAGCTTGCTTTCAATTCCAAATAATTAATGTGATGCACGGCCTCGCCACGGGACCATCGCCCCCCAATAACCTGTCCATTATGGTTAGCTCCCCAGCCCATATTTGAGGCATCGGTTTCAATTGTAAACCTGGGCAACTCACGATGTATAGGGGCAGATGCATGTGGTATATTGGTTTTCCACCAGTCTAAATCTGACTTAGCTAAATCTGACAAGGCCATCGTGGAATCAAAGTCGCCATTGTTTTTGGCTAGAGCTTGATTCTTATCATTCTCTATGGCTCTCCTGAAGAGCGTGCCATAGGGAACTGCTATTTCACATGAGACTAAGAGACCAATCACTTGCGCAACTTCCCGGATTTTAGAGCGAGTGGCTGCAAGTAGTTTTGTTATCATGTTAACTACATGAATTGCCTTGGTAGGCGGTATAGAAATGGTCATGTGAATAGAATTCAATACAAACCCAAGAAATGTTATCTCATTGGAGGGTGTAGTTACCGATTTATCGGCATTGATTATAAACCCAAGCGCTTCAGTAAGCGTAATTCTTGCTTGTACATTATCTAAGCATTCTTGTAAAGTTGTGCCGATTAGTAACGAGTCGTCTATGTAATCGCAAGACTCGTGCCCCATGCGTCTTAAGGACGCAACTAAAGGTTTTAAAACCTTAGTAAATACACGGGGGGCACACGACAGCCCAAAAGGGAGGCATGTAAACTCGTACACTTTTGTACGCCAGACAAAACGCAGGAATTTTCTATGTTCTGTGGCTATAGGCACTGAAAAATATGCGTCCTTTAAGTCGATTAATGCCATGTAGCAGTTAGGACGGATTAGCTGTAATGCTAATTGAATGGTCTCCATTTTGAAATGCGTGTATTGTACAAACGCATTCAGCCCTCTGAGATTAATAATGGGGCGGAATGACCCGTCTTTTTTGGGTCTGAGAAAAATGTTAGAGATAAATTCGCCCTTACTGTGGCATGTCTCTACAATGGCTCCTTTTTGGAGCATTTTCCCAATTTCTAGCGAAATAATGGCTGCCTCGGAAATTGAATATTGATTCTCACGAGGAACGCATATTTGAATGGGCCATTTTTCAAATTCAATATGATAATTTTGGATTGTATTAAGAATCCAGCTATCATTAGTTATCTCGCGCCATTTGGCAACAAAGTGTGCGAGTCTACCTGCTGATGTGATAAGATTATCAACACATTTGTGAGAACTTACCGCTGGTTTTATGTTGTTCGTTTGGACGCGTTTGCCGTGGTCTTTTGTTTCGGGTTTTTGAACCTTTGCCAATTGTGGCGTTGGTAGTTTAAACCCCTGCCACGATAGTTCTGGCGTCTTTCATGCCCCCGAAACTTGTCGTCCTTTTGCCCCGAGCTGTGCCCCGGGCTGATGAAACGATGACTGACCTTGTGGCCAAGTTTGTTAGTCTCTTGGATATTCTTGCACTGTTGTGGCAAGTTGTCCCCGAAGAGCATGTCCGTAACTGGCACATGTGCCGTGCAAAGGCTCCCAAATTGTTGGTAGAGATCTGGCTTTATTAGTTCTCTGCGTCGCAGATTGAACTCATAATTTGCATGGCCAATTATGGCGACCGAATCAAGTAGTTGTGTGATGCATGCTTTGGCATCAGTCTGGCTAGTACTCATTAGAGCTTCAATGCAAGACACTATGGGCACGAGGCCTTAAGAAGAGCCTGTTGTACCTTTTGGAACTTGATGTCCGTTGATCGCGTTTTGGGCTCGACGGAAGCCCACACCTAAGGGTTAACGCGTGTGCATTCCAATTGTGGAATGTTTGTGGGGCGTTTGTAGCTCTTGAGCCTCGTGCCGATCTTCTCGTCGGCAGCCTTATATGTCGCAGCATTTTGCCGACGACTGAGGCGAGTTTCTCGCCAACCGCTGGCCCGACATCATTGTCTGCATACAACTGTTCAAAGGATTGCAGAACCTCTCCAGTTGCGGTCTCTCCTTCACCTTGTAGCAGTGCACATACTGCTTCGTCAACCTCGACCGAGTCCTCCCAGAGGAGCTGTCCTGATTGACTTTCTGTTTCTTTGCCGGTCTTTCGGAAAGAGAAGTAAGCACTGCTGTCTGTATGTTGTCCATAGCGTCAGCCATCGATGCTAGCTGGCTTTGAAGCGCAGATAATTCTTCTCGTGTCACGGCATCGGATTTTCCCTTGTATCTCTTGCCACGAGATTTCTGCGTGGCAGTAGCCGCTATTGTTGAGCCTGATGGTCCAGGGTCTTGTTGCGCAGCTGGCAGAGGTGGATCGCTGTCCGACTGCTCTGGAGCTAGCAGATCTAAGATGTCGACGTGTTCTTCGTCCATAGTAATGAAATCGTGTATGTAATATACGTGTGAGAATACGACTGAAACAACCGGTCACAAAAAATGCATTGAGATTAGTACCTCGGGCGCGGTTATATAGCAGGGAACCATTTGTTTAACAAAGGGTTCTCTCAACTGTGACGAAACATACCGGTGACAGGTGCAATCTCACGTAAAGCCGAGGTGCTAGGTATAGCGAGGTAGAATTAGAAACCGAAATTAAATACACAATTAAAAAAATGATTTACCACCACCGCTTTGGGAACAACTATGGAATTCCTAGCACCATATCAAAGCCGGGTGGCAAAAACTGCTCATTCGACTATACTTAAATGCACACAGCGACTCAACTCGACCTTCCTGACTTAATGACAAATTTCTACAAGAGTCACTTCCTTAAAACGGCTGGACTGTAGCCGAATCACAAAATACAGTTAGTAGTTATACTCTGGTTAATTATCACAGTTTACATTGCACTATAAGAGACATATACATATGAGCATCATTTAAAGAAACCAAAATTAAAAACAAAATTAAAAAATGCGTTGGCCGGGAGTTGAACCCGGGTCAATTGATTGGAAGTCAACTATTTTAACCGCTATACCACCAACGCCTCAGAAACATGTCTGGAAATCCTAGCACCACATCAAAGCCGGGTGCAAAAACTGCTCACTCGACTCTACTAAAATGCACACTGAGACTTATTTCCATATTCCTGACCTAATGTCTCAACTCGACTCGAGTGATTTCCCTAAGACGGCTCGACTGCAGCCGAATCACTTAATACGGTAAGTCGTAATACTCTTGTTAATTATCACAGTTAATGCACTAAGAGACATATACGTATGAGCACCATTTAAAGAAACCTAAATTAAATACAAAATTAAACAAAATGCGTTGGCCGGGAGTTGAACCCCGGTCAATTGCTTGGAAGGCAACTATTCTAACCGCTATACCACCAACGCTTCGGGAGCGGATACGGAATGCCTAGCACCATATCCAAGCCGGGTGGCAAAAACTGCTCACTCGACTCAACTAAAATGCACACTGCGACTTTATTCGACCCTCCTGACCTAATGTCTCAACTCGACTCGAGTGATATCCTTAAAACGGCTCGACTGCAGCCGAATCACTTAATACAGTAAGTCGTAATACTCTGGTTAATTATCACAGTTAATGCACTAAGAGACATATACGCACGAGCACCATTTAAAGAAACCGAAATTAAATACAAAATTAAACAAAATGCGTTGGCCGGGAGTTGAACCCGGGTCAATTGCTTGGAAGGCAACTATTCTAACCGCTATTCTAAAGGCTATTCTTGTCTTCAAAAGTATCAACAAAATGACTCCTTTGTACATGACAAATATTTTCAAACCACTTACAGTAATTCGCGAAACAAGGCAATCAACCCACACGGCACTGAAAGTTCCTTTCGCCAAAAAAGAATGCTACGCCACAAGTTTCGCTGTGAGTGGTGCAAATATTTGGAATAATCTACCCGAACAATTGCGAACATTGGACTCATTAAGCACATTTAAATCAGAGCTCCGACATGCCATCTGAGTGTTAGATATTATGCCAATTGCGCTGATCTACGGAGTTAGAACTTGGTTGCCACTATAATGTGGAGCCGGATAGGAATTTCCCCTTCTTATTTTTCACCTAAAAGGTTTTTTATTTGGCGGGTTTTTGCCTATCTCGTAAATCAGAATTAGTATTAATGTTTAGAATTCCTGTAATATCCTTGTATTTATAATATGTACTGTTATTTTATTTGATGATGTATGCAGGGCCCCAATGAAAACCAGTTTTAAACTGTTTGGGCACACCCTGGGTAAAGAAATGGAATAAATAAATAAATAAATAAATACCACCAACGCTTCGGGAGGGGATACGGAATGCCTAGCACCATATCCAAGCCGGGTGGCAAAAACTGCTCACTCGACTCTACTAAAATGCACACTGCGACTTTATTCGACCCTATACTGACCCTTATGTTTCAACTCGACTCGAGTGATTTCCCTAAGACGGCTCGACTGCAGCCGAATCACTTAATACGGTAAGTCGTAATACTCTGGTTAATTATCACAGTTAATGCACTGAGATACATAATACGCACGAGCACCATTTAAAGAAACCGAAATTAAATACAAAATTAAACAAAATGCGTTGGCCGGGAGTTGAACCCGGGTCAATTGCTTGGAAGGCAACTATTCTAACCGCTATACCACCAACGCTTCGGGAGGGGATACGGAATGCCTAGCACCATATCCAAGCCGGGTGGCAAAAACTGCTCACTCGACTCTACTAAAATGCACACTGCGACTTTATTCGACCCTATACTGACCCTTATGTCTCAACTCGACTCGAGTGATTTCCCTAAGACGGCTCGACTGCAGCCGAATCACTTAATACGGTAAGTCGTAATACTCTGGTTAATTATCACAGTTAATGCACTGAGATACATAATACGCACGAGCACCATTTAAAGAAACCGAAATTAAATACAAAATTAAACAAAATGCGTTGGCCGGGAGTTGAACCCGGGTCAATTGCTTGGAAGGCAACTATTCTAACCGCTATACCACCAACGCTTCGGGAGGGGATACGGAATGCCTAGCACCATATCCAAGCCGGGTGGCAAAAACTGCTCACTCGACTCTACTAAAATGCACACTGCGACTTTATTCGACCCTATACTGACCCTTATGTCTCAACTCGACTCGAGTGATTTCCCTAAGACGGCTCGACTGCAGCCGAATCACTTAATACGGTAAGTCGTAATACTCTGGTTAATTATCACAGTTAATGCACTGAGATACATAATACGCACGAGCACCATTTAAAGAAACCGAAATTAAATACAAAATTAAACAAAATGCGTTGGCCGGGAGTTGAACCCGGGTCAATTGCTTGGAAGGCAACTATTCTAACCGCTATACCACCAACGCTTCGGGAGGGGATACGGAATGCCTAGCACCATATCCAAGACGGGTGGCAACAACTGCTCACTCGACTCTACTAAAATGCACACTGCGACTTTATTCGACCCTATACTGACCCTTATGTCTCAACTCGAGTCGAGTGATTTCCCTAAGACGGCTCGGCTGCAGCCGAATCACTTAATACGGTAAGTCGTAATACTCTGGTTAATTATCACAGTTAATGCACTGAGATACATAATACGCACGAGCACCATTTAAAGAAACCGAAATTAAATACAAAATTAAACAAAATGCGTTGGCCGGGAGTTGAACCCGGGTCAATTGCTTGGAAGGCAACCATTCTAACCGCTATACCACCAACGCTTCGGGAGGGAATACGGAATGCCTAGCACCATATCCAAGCCGGGTGGCAAAAACTGCTCACTCGACTCTACTAAAATGCACACTGCGACTTTATTCGACCCTATACTGACCCTTATGTCTCAACTCGACTCGAGTGATTTCCCTAAGACGGCTCGACTGCAGCCGAATCACTTAATACGGTAAGTCGTAATACTCTGGTTAATTATCACAGTTAATGCACTGAGATACATAATACGCACGAGCACCATTTAAAGAAACCGAAATTAAATACAAAATTAAACAAAATGCGTTGGCCGGGAGTTGAACCCGGGTCAATTGCTTGGAAGGCAACTATTCTAACCGCTATACCACCAACGCTTCGGGAGGGGATACGGAATGCCTAGCACCATATCCAAGCCGGGTGGCAAAAACTGCTCACTCGACTCTACTAAAATGCACACTGCGACTTTATTCGACCCTATACTGACCCTTATGTCTCAACTCGACTCGAGTGATTTCCCTAAGACGGCTCGACTGCAGCCGAATCACTTAATACGGTAAGTCGTAATACTCTGGTTAATTATCACCGTTAATGCACTGAGATACATAATACGCACGAGCACCATTTAAAGAAACCGAAATTAAATACAAAATTAAACAAAATGCGTTGGCCGGGAGTTGAACCCGGGTCAATTGCTTGGAAGGCAACTATTCTAACCGCTATACCACCAACGCTTCGGGAGGGGATACGGAATGCCTAGCACCATATCCAAGCCGGGTGGCAAAAACTGTTCACTCGACTCTACTAAAATGCACACTGCGACTTTATTCGACCCTATACTGACCCTTATGTCTCAACTCGACTCGAGTGATTTCCCTAAGACGGCTCGACTGCAGCCGAATCACTTAATACGGTAAGTCGTAATACTCTGGTTAATTATCACAGTTAATGCACTGAGATACATAATACGCACGAGCACCATTTAAAGAAACCGAAATTAAATACAAAATTAAACAAAATGCGTTGGCCGGGAGTTGAACCCGGGGCAATTGCTTGGAAAGCAACTATTCTAACCGCTATACCACCAACGCTTCGGGATGGGATACGGAATGCCTAGCACCATATCCAAGCCGGGTGGCAAAAACTGCTCACTCGACTCTACTAAAATGCACACTGCGACTTTATTCGACCCTATACTGACCCTTATGTCTCAACTCGACTCGAGTGATTTCCCTAAGACGGCTCGACTGCAGCCGAATCACTTAATACGGTAAGTCGTAATACTCTGGTTAATTATCACAGTTAATGCACTGAGATACATAATACGCACGAGCACCATTTAAAGAAACCGAAATTAAATACAAAATTAAACAAAATGCGTTGGCCGGGAGTTGAACCCGGGTCAATTGCTTGGAAGGCAACTATTCTAACCGCTAACCCACCAACGCATCGGGAGGGGATACGGAATGCCTAGCACCATATCCAAGCCGGGTGGCAAAAACTGCTCACTCGACTCTACTAAAATGCACACTGCGACTTTATTCGACCCTATACTGACCCTTATGTCTCAACTCGACTCGAGTGATTTCCCTAAGACGGCTCGACTGCAGCCGAATCACTTAATACGGTAAGTCGTAATACTCTGGTTAATTATCACAGTTAATGCACTGAGATACATAATACGCACGAGCACCATTTAAAGAAACCGAAATTAAATACAAAATTAAACAAAATGCGTTGGCCGGGAGTTGAACCCGGGTCAATTGCTTGGAAGGCAACTATTCTAACCGCTATACCACCAACGCTTCGGGAGGGGATACGGAATGCCTAGCACCATATCCAAGCCGGGTGGCAAAAACTGCTCACTCGACTCTACTAAAATGCACACTGCGACTTTATTCGACCCTATACTGACCCTCATGTCTCAACTCGACTCGAGTGATTTCCCTAAGACGGCTCGACTGCAGCCGAATCACTTAATACGGTAAGTCGTAATACTCTGGTTAATTATCACAGTTAATGCACTGAGATACATAATACGCACGAGCACCATTTAAAGAAACCGAAATTAAATACAAAATTAAACAAAATGCGTTGGCCGGGAGTTGAACCCGGGTCAATTGCTTGGAAGGCAACTATTCTAACCGCTATACCACCAACGCTTCGGGAGGGGATACTGAATGCCTAGCACCATATCCAAGCCGGGTGGCAAAAACTGCTCACTCGACTCTACTAAAATGCACACTGCGACTTTATTCGACCCTATACTGACCCTTATGTCTAAACTCGACTCGAGTGATTTCCCTAAGACGGCTCGACTGCAGCCGAATCACTTAATACGGTAAGTCGTAATACTCTGGTTAATTATCACAGTTAATGCACTGAGATACATAATACGCACGAGCACCATTTAAAGAAACCGAAATTAAATACAAAATTAAACAAAATGCGTTGGCCGGGAGTTGAACCCGGGTCAATTGCTTGGAAGGCAACTATTCTAACCGCTATACCACCAACGCTTCGGGAGGGGATACGGAATGCCTAGCACCATATCCAAGCCGGGTGGCAAAAACTGCTCACTCGACTCTACTAAAATGCACACTGCGACTTTATTCGACCCTATACTGACCCTTATGTCTCAACTCGACTCGAGTGATTTCCCTAAGACGGCTCGACTGCAGCCGAATCACTTAATACGGTAAGTCGTAATACTCTGGTTAATTATCACAGTTAATGCACTGAGATACATAATACGCACGAGCACCATTTAAAGAAACCGAAATTAAATACAAAATTAAACAAAATGCGTTGGCCGGGAGTTGAACCCGGGTCAATTGCTTGGAAGGCAACTATTCTAACCGCTATACCACCAACGCTTCGGGATGGGATACGGAATGCCTAGCACCATATCCAAGCCGGGTGGCAAAAACTGCTCACTCGACTCTACTAAAATGCACATTGCGACTTTATTCGACCCTATACTGACCCTTATGTCTCAACTCGACTCGAGTGATTTCCCTAAGACGGCTCGACTGCAGCCGAATCACTTAATACGGTAAGTCGTAATACTCTGGTTAATTATCACAGTTAATGCACTGAGATACATAATACGCACGAGCACCATTTAAAGAAACCGAAATTAAATACAAAATTAAACAAAATGCGTTGGCCGGGAGTTGAACCCGGGTCAATTGCTTGGAAGGCAACTATTCTAACCGCTATACCACCAACGCTTCGGGAGGGGATACGGAATGCCTAGCACCATATCCAAGCCGGGTGGCAAAAACTGCTTACTCGACTCTACTAAAATGCACACTGCGACTTTATTCGACCCTATACTGACCCTTATGTCTCAACTCGACTCGAGTGATTTCCCTAAGACGGCTCGACTGCAGCCGAATCACTTAATACGGTAAGTCGTAATACTCTGGTTAATTATCACAGTTAATGCACTGAGATACATAATACGCACGAGCACCATTTAAAGAAACCGAAATTAAATACAAAATTAAACAAAATGCGTTGGCCGGGAGTTGAACCCGGGTCAATTGCTTGGAAGGCAACTATTCTAACTGCTATACCACCAACGCTTCGGGAGGGGATACGGAATGCCTAGCACCATATCCAAGCCGGGTGGCAAAAACTGCTCACTCGACTCTACTAAAATGCACACTGCGACTTTATTCGACCCTATACTGACCCTCATGTCTCAACTCGACTCGAGTGATTTCCCTAAGACGGCTCGACTGCAGCCGAATCACTTAATACGGTAAGTCGTAATACTCTGGTTAATTATCACAGTTAATGCACTGAGATACATAATACGCACGAGCACCATTTAAAGAAACCGACATTAAATACAAAATTAAACAAAATGCGTTGGCCGGGAGTTGAACCAGGGTCAATTGCTTGGAAGGCAACTATTCTAACCGCTATACCACCAATGCTTCGGGAGGGGATACGGAATGCCTAGCACCATATCCAAGCCGGGTGGCAAAAACTGCTCACTCGACTCTACTAAAATGCACACTGCGACTTTATTCGACCCTATACTGACCCTTATGTCTAAACTCGACTCGAGTGATTTCCCTAAGACGGCTCGACTGCAGCCGAATCACTTAATACGGTAAGTCGTAATACTCTGGTTAATTATCACAGTTAATGCACTGAGATACATAATACGCACGAGCACCATTTAAAGAAACCGAAATTAAATACAAAATTAAACAAAATGCGTTGGCCGGGAGTTGAACCCGGGTCAATTGCTTGGAAGGCAACTATTCTAACCGCTATACCACCAACGCTTCGGGAGGGGATACGGAATGCCTAGCACCATATCCAAGCCGGGTGGCAAAAACTGCTCACTCGACTCTACTAAAATGCACACTGCGACTTTATTCGACCCTATACTGACCCTTATGTCTCAACTCGACTCGAGTGATTTCCCTAAGACGGCTCGACTGCAGCCGAATCACTTAATACGGTAAGTCGTAATACTCTGGTTAATTATCACAGTTAATGCACTGAGATACATAATACGCACGAGCACCATTTAAAGAAACCGAAATTAAATACAAAATTAAACAAAATGCGTTGGCCGGGAGTTGAACCCGGGTCAATTGCTTGGAAGGCAACTATTCTAACCGCTATACCACCAACGCTTCGGGAGGGGATACGGAATGCCTAGCACCATATCCAAGCCGGGTGGCAAAAACTGCTCACTCGACTCTACTAAAATGCACACTGCGACTTTATTCGACCCTATACGGACCCTTATGTCTCAACTCGACTCGAGTGATTTCCCTAAGACGGCTCGACTGCAGCCGAATCACTTAATACGGTAAGTCGTAATACTCTGGTTAATTATCACAGTTAATGCACTGAGATACATAATACGCATGAGCACCATTTAAAAAAAACCGAAATTAAATACAAAATTAAACAAAATGCGTTGGCCGGGAGTTGAACCCGGGTCAATTGCTTGGAAGGCAACTATTCTAACCGCTATACCACCAACGCTTCGGGAGGGGATACGGAATGCCTAGCACCATATCCAAGCCGGGTGGCACAAACTGCTCACTCGACTCTACTAAAATGCACACTGCGACTTTATTCGACCCTATACTGACCCTTATGTCTCAACTCGACTCGAGTGATTTCCCTAAGACGGCTCGACTGCAGCCGAATCACTTAATACGGTAAGTCGTAATACTCTGGTTAATTATCACAGTTAATGCACTGAGATACATAATACGCACGAGCACCATTTAAAGAAACCGAAATTAAATACAAAATTAAACAAAATGCGTTGGCCGGGAGTTGAACCCGGGTCAATTGCTTGGAAGGCAACTATTCTAACCGCTATACCACCAACGCTTCGGGAGGGGATACGGAATGCCTAGCACCATATCCAAGCCGGGTGGCAAAAACTGCTCACTCGACTCTACTAAAATGCACACTGCGACTTTATTCGACCCTATACTGACCCTTATGTCTCAACTCGACTCGAGTGATTTCCCTAAGACGGCTCGACTGCAGCCGAATCACTTAATACGGTAAGTCGTAATACTCTGGTTAATTATCACAGTTAATGCACTGAGATACATAATACGCACGAGCACCATTTAAAGAAACCGAAATTAAATACAAAATTAAACAAAATGCGTTGGCCGGGAGTTGAACCCGGGTCAATTGCTTGGAAGGCAACTATTCTAACCGCTATACCACCAACGCTTCGGGAGGGGATACGGAATGCCTAGCACCATATCCAAGCCGGGTGGCAAAAACTGCTCACTCGACTCTACTAAAATGCACACTGCGACTTTATTCGACCCTATACTGACCCTTATGTCTCAACTCGACTCGAGTGATTTCCCTAAGACGGCTCGACTGCAGCCGAATCACTTAATACGGTAAGTCGTAATACTCTGGTTAATTATCACAGTTAATGCACTGAGATACATAATACGCACGAGCACCATTTAAAGAAACCGAAATTAAATACAAAATTAAACAAAATGCGTTGGCCGGGAGTTGAACCCGGGTCAATTGCTTGGAAGGCAACTATTCTAACCGCTATACCACCAACGCTTCGGGAGGGGATACGGAATGCCTAGCACCATATCCAAGCCGGGTGGCAAAAACTGCTCACTCGACTCTACTAAAATGCACACTGCGACTTTATTCGACCCTATACTGACCCTTATGTCTCAACTCGACTCGAGTGATTTCCCTAAGACGGCTCGACTGCAGCCGAATCACTTAATACGGTAAGTCGTAACACTCTGGTTAATTATCACAGTTAATGCACTGAGATACATAATACGCACGAGCACCATTTAAAGAAACCGAAATTAAATACAAAATTAAACAAAATGCGTTGGCCGGGAGTTGAACCCGGGTCAATTGCTTGGAAGGCAACTATTCTAACCGCTATACCACCAACGCTTCGGGAGGGGATACGGAATGCCTAGCACCATATCCAAGCCGGGTGGCAAAAACTGCTCACTCGACTCTACTAAAATGCACACTGCGACTTTATTCGACCCTATACTGACCCTTATGTCTCAACTCGACTCGAGTGATTTCCCTAAGACGGCTCGACTGCAGCCGAATCACTTAATACGGTAAGTCGTAATACTCTGGTTAATTATCACAGTTAATGCACTGAGATACATAATACGCACGAGCACCATTTAAAGAAACCGAAATTAAATACAAAATTAAACAAAATGCGTTGGCCGGGAGTTGAACCCGGGTCAATTGCTTGGAAGGCAACTATTCTAACCGCTATACCACCAACGCTTCGGGAGGGGATACGGAATGCCTAGCACCATATCCAAGCCGGGTGGCAAAAACTGCTCACTCGACTCTACTAAAATGCACACTGCGACTTTATTCGACCCTATACTGACCCTTATGTCTCAACTCGACTCGAGTGATTTCACTAAGACGGCTCGACTGCAGCCGAATCACTTAATACGGTAAGTCGTAATACTCTGGTTAATTATCACAGTTAATGCACTGAGATACATAATACGCACGAGCACCATTTAAAGAAACCGAAATTAAATACAAAATTAAACAAAATGCGTTGGCCGGGAGTTGAACCCGGGTCAATTGCTTGGAAGGCAACTATTCTAACCGCTATACCACCAACGCTTCGGGAGGGGATACGGAATGCCTAGCACCATATCCAAGCCGGGTGGCAAAAACTGCTCACTCGACTCTACTAAAATGCACACTGCGACTTTATTCGACCCTATACTGACCCTTATGTCTCAACTCGACTCGAGTGATTTCCCTAAGACGGCTCGACTGCAGCCGAATCACTTAATACGGTAAGTCGTAATACTCTGGTTAATTATCACAGTTAATGCACTGAGATACATAATACGCACGAGCACCATTTAAAGAAACCGAAATTAAATACAAAATTAAACAAAATGCGTTGGCCGGGAGTTGAACCCGGGTCAATTGCTTGGAAGGCAACTATTCTAACCGCTATACCACCAACGCTTCGGGAGGGGATACGGAATGCCTAGCACCATATCCAAGCCGGGTGGCAAAAACTGCTCACTCGACTCTACTAAAATGCACACTGCGACTTTATTCGACCCTATACTGACCCTTATGTCTCAACTCGACTCGAGTGATTTCCCTAAGACGGCTCGACTGCAGCCGAATCACTTAATACGGTAAGTCGTAATACTCTGGTTAATTATCACAGTTAATGCACTGAGATACATAATACGCACGAGCACCATTTAAAGAAACCGAAATTAAATACAAAATTAAACAAAATGCGTTGGCCGGGAGTTGAACCCGGGTCAATTGCTTGGAAGGCAACTATTCTAACCGCTATACCACCAACGCTTCGGGAGGGGATACGGAATGCCTAGCACCATATCCAAGCCGGGTGGCAAAAACTGCTCACTCGACTCTACTAAAATGCACACTGCGACTTTATTCGACCCTATACTGACCCTTATGTCTCAACTCGACTCGAGTGATTTCCCTAAGACGGCTCGACTGCAGCCGAATCACTTAATACGGTAAGTCGTAATACTCTGGTTAATTATCACAGTTAATGCACTGAGATACATAATACGCACGAGCACCATTTAAAGAAACCGAAATTAAATACAAAATTAAACAAAATGCGTTGGCCGGGAGTTGAACCCGGGTCAATTGCTTGGAAGGCAACTATTCTAACCGCTATACCACCAACGCTTCGGGAGGGGATACGGAATGCCTAGCACCATATCCAAGCCGGGTGGCAAAAACTGCTCACTCGACTCTACTAAAATGCACACTGCGACTTTATTCGACCCTATACTGACCCTTATGTCTCAACTCGACTCGAGTGATTTCCCTAAGACGGCTCGACTGCAGCCGAATCACTTAATACGGTAAGTCGTAATACTCTGGTTAATTATCACAGTTAATGCACTGAGATACATAATACGCACGAGCACCATTTAAAGAAACCGAAATTAAATACAAAATTAAACAAAATGCGTTGGCCGGGAGTTGAACCCGGGTCAATTGCTTGGAAGGCAACTATTCTAACCGCTATACCACCAACGCTTCGGGAGGGGATACGGAATGCCTAGCACCATATCCAAGCCGGGTGGCAAAAACTGCTCACTCGACTCTACTAAAATGCACACTGCGACTTTATTCGACCCTATACTGACCCTTATGTCTCAACTCGACTCGAGTGATTTCCCTAAGACGGCTCGACTGCAGCCGAATCACTTAATACGGTAAGTCGTAATACTCTGGTTAATTATCACAGTTAATGCACTGAGATACATAATACGCACGAGCACCATTTAAAGAAACCGAAATTAAATACAAAATTAAACAAAATGCGTTGGCCGGGAGTTGAACCCGGGTCAATTGCTTGGAAGGCAACTATTCTAACCGCTATACCACCAACGCTTCGGGAGGGGATACGGAATGCCTAGCACCATATCCAAGCCGGGTGGCAAAAACTGCTCACTCGACTCTACTAAAATGCACACTGCGACTTTATTCGACCCTATACTGACCCTTATGTCTCAACTCGACTCGAGTGATTTCCCTAAGACGGCTCGACTGCAGCCGAATCACTTAATACGGTAAGTCGTAATACTCTGGTTAATTATCACAGTTAATGCACTGAGATACATAATACGCACGAGCACCATTTAAAGAAACCGAAATTAAATACAAAATTAAACAAAATGCGTTGGCCGGGAGTTGAACCCGGGTCAATTGCTTGGAAGGCAACTATTCTAACCGCTATACCACCAACGCTTCGGGAGGGGATACGGAATGCCTAGCACCATATCCAAGCCGGGTGGCAAAAACTGCTCACTCGACTCTACTAAAATGCACACTGCGACTTTATTCGACCCTATACTGACCCTTATGTCTCAACTCGACTCGAGTGATTTCCCTAAGACGGCTCGACTGCAGCCGAATCACTTAATACGGTAAGTCGTAATACTATGGTTAATTATCACAGTTAATGCACTGAGATACATAATACGCACGAGCACCATTTAAAGAAACCGAAATTAAATACAAAATTAAACAAAATGCGTTGGCCGGGAGTTGAACCCGGGTCAATTGCTTGGAAGGCAACTATTCTAACCGCTATACCACCAACGCTTCGGGAGGGGATACGGAATGCCTAGCACCATATCCAAGCCGGGTGGCAAAAACTGCTCACTCGACTCTACTAAAATGCACACTGCGACTTTATTCGACCCTATACTGACCCTTATGTCTCAACTCGACTCGAGTGATTTCCCTAAGACGGCTCGACTGCAGCCGAATCACTTAATACGGTAAGTCGTAATACTCTGGTTAATTATCACAGTTAATGCACTGAGATACATAATACGCACGAGCACCATTTAAAGAAACCGAAATTAAATACAAAATTAAACAAAATGCGTTGGCCGGGAGTTGAACCCGGGTCAATTGCTTGGAAGGCAACTATTCTAACCGCTATACCACCAACGCTTCGGGAGGGGATACGGAATGCCTAGCACCATATCCAAGCCGGGTGGCAAAAACTGCTCACTCGACTCTACTAAAATGCACACTGCGACTTTATTCGACCCTATACTGACCCTTATGTCTCAACTCGACTCGAGTGATTTCCCTAAGACGGCTCGACTGCAGCCGAATCACTTAATACGGTAAGTCGTAATACTCTGGTTAATTATCACAGTTAATGCACTGAGATACATAATACGCACGAGCACCATTTAAAGAAACCGAAATTAAATACAAAATTAAACAAAATGCGTTGGCCGGGAGTTGAACCCGGGTCAATTGCTTGGAAGGCAACTATTCTAACCGCTATACCACCAACGCTTCGGGAGGGGATACGGAATGCCTAGCACCATATCCAAGCCGGGTGGCAAAAACTGCTCACTCCACTCTACTAAAATGCACACTGCGACTTTATTCGACCCTATACTGACCCTTATGTCTCAACTCGACTCGAGTGATTTCCCTAAGACGGCTCGACTGCATCCGAATCACTTAATACGGTAAGTCGTAATACTCTGGTTAATTATCACAGTTAATGCACTGAGATACATAATACGCACGAGCACCAGTTAAAGAAACCGAAATTAATTACAAAATTAAACAAAATGCGTTGGCCGGGAGTTGAACCCGGGTCAATTGCTTGGAAGGCAACTATTCTAACCGCTATACCACCAACGCTTCGGGAGGGGATACGGAATGCCTAGCACCATATCCAAGCCGGGTGGCAAAAACTGCTCACTCGACTCTACTAAAATGCACACTGCGACTTTATTCGACCCTATACTGACCCTTATGTCTCAACTCGACTCGAGTGATTTCCCTAAGACGGCTCGACTGCAGCCGAATCACTTAATACGGTAAGTCGTAATACTCTGGTTAATTATCACAGTTAATGCACTGAGATACATAATACGCACGAGCACCATTTAAAGAAACCGAAATTAAATACAAAATTAAACAAAATGCGTTGGCAGGGAGTTGAACCCGGGTCAATTGCTTGGAAGGCAACTATTCTAACCGCTATACCACCAACGCTTCGGGAGGGGATACGGAATGCCTAGCACCATATCCAAGCCGGGTGGCAAAAACTGCTCACTCGACTCTACTAAAATGCACACTGCGACTTTATTCGACCCTATACTGACCCTTATGTCTCAACTCGACTCGAGTGATTTCCCTAAGACGGCTCGACTGCAGCCGAATCACTTAATACGGTAAGTCGTAATACTCTGGTTAATTATCACAGTTAATGCACTGAGATACATAATACGCACGAGCACCATTTAAAGAAACCGAAATTAAATACAAAATTAAACAAAATGCGTTGGCCGGGAGTTGAACCCGGGTCAATTGCTTGGAAGGCAACTATTCTAACCGCTATACCACCAACGCTTCGGGAGGGGATACGGAATGCCTAGCACCATATCCAAGCCGGGTGGCAAAAACTGCTCACTCGACTCTACTAAAATGCACACTGCGACTTTATTCGACCCTATACTGACCCTTATGTCTCAACTCGACTCGAGTGATTTCCCTAAGACGGCTCGACTGCAGCCGAATCACTTAATACGATAAGTCGTAATACTCTGGTTAATTATCACAGTTAATGCACTGAGATACATAATACGCACGAGCACCATTTAAAGAAACCGAAATTAAATACAAAATTAAACAAAATGCGTTGGCCGGGAGTTGAACCCGGGTCAATTGCTTGGAAGGCAACTATTCTAACCGCTATACCACCAACTCTTCGGGAGGGGATACGGAATGCCTAGCACCATATCCAAGCCGGGTGGCAAAAACTGCTCACTCGACTCTACTAAAATGCACACTGCGACTTTATTCGACCCTATACTGACCCTTATGTCTCAACTCGACTCGAGTGATTTCCCTAAGACGGCTCGACTGCAGCCGAATCACTTAATACGGTAAGTCGTAATACTCTGGTTAATTATCACAGTTAATGCACTGAGATACATAATACGCACGAGCACCATTTAAAGAAACCGAAATTAAATACAAAATTAAACAAAATGCGTTGGCCGGGAGTTGAACCCGGGTCAATTGCTTGGAAGGCAACTATTCTAACCGCTATACCACCAACGCTTCGGGAGGGGATACGGAATGCCTAGCACCATATCCAAGCCGGGTGGCAAAAACTGCTCACTCGACTCTACTAAAATGCACACTGCGACTTTATTCGACCCTATACTGACCCTTATGTCTCAACTCGACTCGAGTGATTTCCCTAAGACGGCTCGACTGCAGCCGAATCACTTAATACGGTAAGTCGTAATACTCTGGTTAATTATCACAGTTAATGCACTGAGATACATAATACGCACGAGCACCATTTAAAGAAACCGAAATTAAATACAAAATTAAACAAAATGCGTTGGCCGGGAGTTGAACCCGGGTCAATTGCTTGGAAGGCAACTATTCTAACCGCTATACCACCAACGCTTCGGGAGGGGATACGGAATGCCTAGCACCATATCCAAGCCGGGTGGCAAAAACTGCTCACTCGACTCTACTAAAATGCACACTGCGACTTTATTCGACCCTATACTGACCCTTATGTCTCAACTCGACTCGAGTGATTTCCTTAAGACGGCTCGACTGCAGCCGAATCACTTAATACGGTAAGTCGTAATACTCTGGTTAATTATCACAGTTAATGCACTGAGATACATAATACGCACGAGCACCATTTAAAGAAACCGAAATTAATTACAAAATTAAACAAAATGCGTTGGCCGGGAGTTGAACCCGGGTCAATTGCTTGGAAGGCAACTATTCTAACCGCTATACCACCAACGCTTCGGGAGGGGATACGGAATGCCTAGCACCATATCCAAGCCGGGTGGCAAAAACTGCTCACTCGACTCTACTAAAATGCACACTGCGACTTTATTCGACCCTATACTGACCCTTATGTCTCAACTCGACTCGAGTGATTTCCCTAAGACGGCTCGACTGCAGCCGAATCACTTAATACGGTAAGTCGTAATACTCTGGTTAATTATCACAGTTAATGCACTGAGATACATAATACGCACGAGCACCATTTAAAGAAACCGAAATTAAATACAAAATTAAACAAAATGCGTTGGCAGGGAGTTGAACCCGGGTCAATTGCTTGGAAGGCAACTATTCTAACCGCTATACCACCAACGCTTCGGGAGGGGATACGGAATGCCTAGCACCATATCCAAGCCGGGTGGCAAAAACTGCTCACTCGACTCTACTAAAATGCACACTGCGACTTTATTCGACCCTATACTGACCCTTATGTCTCAACTCGACTCGAGTGATTTCCCTAAGACGGCTCGACTGCAGCCGAATCACTTAATACGGTAAGTCGTAATACTCTGGTTAATTATCACAGTTAATGCACTGAGATACATAATACGCACGAGCACCATTTAAAGAAACCGAAATTAAATACAAAATTAAACAAAATGCGTTGGCCGGGAGTTGAACCCGGGTCAATTGCTTGGAAGGCAACTATTCTAACCGCTATACCACCAACGCTTCGGGAGGGGATACGGAATGCCTAGCACCATATCCAAGCCGGGTGGCAAAAACTGCTCACTCGACTCTACTAAAATGCACACTGCGACTTTATTCGACCCTATACTGACCCTTATGTCTCAACTCGACTCGAGTGATTTCCCTAAGACGGCTCGACTGCAGCCGAATCACTTAATACGGTAAGTCGTAATACTCTGGTTAATTATCACAGTTAATGCACTGAGATACATAATACGCACGAGCACCATTTAAAGAAACCGAAATTAAATACAAAATTAAACAAAATGCGTTGGCCGGGAGTTGAACCCGGGTCAATTGCTTGGAAGGCAACTATTCTAACCGCTATACCACCAACGCTTCGGGAGGGGATACGGAATGCCTAGCACCATATCCAAGCCGGGTGGCAAAAACTGCTCACTCGACTCTACTGAAATGCACACTGCGACTTTATTCGACCCTATACTGACCCTCATGTCTCAACTCGACTCGAGTGATTTACCTAAGACGGCTCGACTGCAGCCGAATCACTTAATACGGTAAGTCGTAATACTCTGGTTAATTATCACAGTTAATGCACTGAGATACATAATACGCACGAGCACCATTTAAAGAAACCGAAATTAAATACAAAATTAAACAAAATGCGTTGGCCGGGAGTTGAACCCGGGTCAATTGCTTGGATGGCAACTATTCTAACCGCTATACCACCAACGCTTCGGGAGGGGATACGGAATGCCTAGCACCATATCCAAGCCGGGTGGCAAAAACTGCTCACTCGACTCTACTAAAATGCACACTGCGACTTTATTCGACCCTATACTGACCCTTATGTCTCAACTCGACTCGAGTGATTTCCCTAAGACGGCTCGACTGCAACCGAATCACTTAATACGGTAAGTCGTAATACTCTGGTTAATTATCACAGTTAATGCACTGAGATACATAATACGCACGAGCACCATTTAAAGAAACCGAAATTAAATACAAAATTAAACAAAATGCGTTGGCCGGGAGTTGAACCCGGGTCAATTGCTTGGAAGGCAACTATTCTAACCGCTATACCACCAACGCTTCGGGAGGGGATACGGAATGCCTAGCACCATATCCAAGCCGGGTGGCAAAAACTGCTCACTCGACTCTACTAAAATGCACACTGCGACTTTATTCGACCCTATACTGACCCTTATGTCTCAACTCGACTCGAGTGATTTCCCTAAGACGGCTCGACTGCAGCCGAATCACTTAATACGGTAAGTCGTAATACTCTGGTTAATTATCACAGTTAATGCACTGAGATACATAATACGCACGAGCACCATTTAAAGAAACCGAAATTAAATACAAAATTAAACAAAATGCGTTGGCCGGGAGTTGAACCCGGGTCAATTGCTTGGAAGGCAACTATTCTAACCGCTATACCACCAACGCTTCGGGAGGGGATAGGGAATGCCTAGCACCATATCCAAGCCGGGTGGCAAAAACTGCTCACTCGACTCTACTAAAATGCACACTGCGACTTTATTCGACCCTATACTGACCCTTATTTCTCAACTCGACTCGAGTGATTTCCCTAAGACGGCTCGACTGCAGCCGAATCACTTAATACGGTAAGTCGTAATACTCTGGTTAATTATCACAGTTAATGCACTGAGATACATAATACGCACGAGCACCATTTAAAGAAACCGAAATTAAATACAAAATTAAACAAAATGCGTTGGCCGGGAGTTGAACCCGGGTCAATTGCTTGGAAGGCAACTATTCTAACCGCTATACCACCAACGCTTCGGGAGGGGATACGGAATGCCTAGCACCATATCCAAGCCGGGTGGCAAAAACTGCTCACTCGACTCTACTTAAATGCACACTGCGACTTTATTCGACCCTATACTGACCCTTATGTCTCAACTCGACTCGAGTGATTTCCCTAAGACGGCTCGACTGCAGCCGAATCACTTAATACTGTAAGTCGTAATACTCTGGTTAATTATCACAGTTAATGCACTGAGATACATAATACGCACGAGCACCATTTAAAGAAACCGAAATTAAATACAAAATTAAACAAAATGCGTTGGCCGGGAGTTGAACCCGGGTCAATTGCTTGGAAGGCAACTATTCTAACCGCTATACCACCAACGCTTCGGGAGGGGATACGGAATGCCTAGCACCATATCCAAGCCGGGTGGCAAAAACTGCTCACTCGACTCTACTAAAATGCACACTGCGACTTTATTCGACCCTATACTGACCCTTATGTCTCAACTCGACTCGAGTGATTTCCCTAAGACGGCTCGACTGCATCCGAATCACTTAATACGGTAAGTCGTAATACTCTGGTTAATTATCACAGTTAATGCACTGAGATACATAATACGCACGAGCACCATTTAAAGAAACCGAAATTAATTACAAAATTAAACAAAATGCGTTGGCCGGGAGTTGAACCCGGGTCAATTGCTTGGAAGGCAACTATTCTAACCGCTATACCACCAACGCTTCGGGAGGGGATACGGAATGCCTAGCACCATATCCAAGCCGGGTGGCAAAAACTGCTCACTCGACTCTACTAAAATGCACACTGCGACTTTATTCGACCCTATACTGACCCTTATGTCTCAACTCGACTCGAGTGATTTCCCTAAGACGGCTCGACTGCAGCCGAATCACTTAATACGGTAAGTCGTAATACTCTGGTTAATTATCACAGTTAATGCACTGAGATACATAATACGCACGAGCACCATTTAAAGAAACCGAAATTAAATACAAAATTAAACAAAATGCGTTGGCAGGGAGTTGAACCCGGGTCAATTGCTTGGAAGGCAACTATTCTAACCGCTATACCACCAACGCTTCGGGAGGGGATACGGAATGCCTAGCACCATATCCAAGCCGGGTGGCAAAAACTGCTCACTCGACTCTACTAAAATGCACACTGCGACTTTATTCGACCCTATACTGACCCTTATGTCTCAACTCGACTCGAGTGATTTCCCTAAGACGGCTCGACTGCAGCCGAATCACTTAATACGGTAAGTCGTAATACTCTGGTTAATTATCACAGTTAATGCACTGAGATACATAATACGCACGAGCACCATTTAAAGAAACCGAAATTAAATACAAAATTAAACAAAATGCGTTGGGCGGGAGTTGAACCCGGGTCAATTGCTTGGAAGGCAACTATTCTAACCGCTATACCACCAACGCTTCGGGAGGGGATACGGAATGCCTAGCACCATATCCAAGCCGGGTGGCAAAAACTGCTCACTCGACTCTACTAAAATGCACACTGCGACTTTATTCGACCCTATACTGACCCTTATGTCTCAACTCGACTCGAGTGATTTCCCTAAGACGGCTCGACTGCAGCCGAATCACTTAATACGGTAAGTCGTAATACTCTGGTTAATTATCACAGTTAATGCACTGAGATACATAATACGCACGAGCACCATTTCAAGAAACCGAAATTAAATACAAAATTAAACAAAATGCGTTGGCCGGGAGTTGAACCCGGGTCAATTGCTTGGAAGGCAACTATTCTAACCGCTATACCACAAACGCTTCGGGAGGGGATACGGAATGCCTAGCACCATATCCAAGCCGGGTGGCAAAAACTGCTCACTCGACTCTACTAAAATGCACACTGCGACTTTATTCGACCCTATACTGACCCTTATGTCTCAACTCGACTGGAGTGATTTCCCTAAGACGGCTCGACTGCAGCCGAATCACTTAATACGGTAAGTCGTAATACTCTGGTTAATTATCACAGTTAATGCACTGAGATACATAATACGCACGAGCACCATTTAAAGAAACCGAAATTAAATACAAAATTAAACAAAATGCGTTGGCCGGGAGTTGAACCCGGGTCAATTGCTTGGAAGGCAACTATTCTAACCGCTATACCACCAACGCTTCGGGAGGGGATACGGAATGCCTAGCACCATATCCAAGCCGGGTGGCAAAAACTGCTCACTCGACTCTACTGAAATGCACACTGCGACTTTATTCGACCCTATACTGACCCTTATGTCTCAACTCGACTCGAGTGATTTCCCTAAGACGGCTCGACTGCAGCCGAATCACTTAATACGGTAAGTCGTAATACTCTGGTTAATTATCACAGTTAATGCACTGAGATACATAATACGCACGAGCACCATTTAAAGAAACCGAAATTAAATACAAAATTAAACAAAATGCGTTGGCCGGGAGTTGAACCCGGGTCAATTGCTTGGAAGGCAACTATTCTAACCGCTATACCACCAACGCTTCGGGAGGGGATACGGAATGCCTAGCACCATATCCAAGCCGGGTGGCAAAAACTGCTCACTCGACTCTACTGAAATGCACACTGCGACTTTATTCGACCCTATACTGACCCTTATGTCTCAACTCGACTCGAGTGATTTCCCTAAGACGGCTCGACTGCAGCCGAATCACTTAATACGGTAAGTCGTAATACTCTGGTTAATTATCACAGTTAATGCACTGAGATACATAATACGCACGAGCACCATTTAAAGAAACCGAAATTAAATACAAAATTAAACAAAATGCGTTGGCCGGGAGTTGAACCCGGGTCAATTGCTTGGAAGGCAACTATTCTAACCGCTATACCACCAACGCTTCGGGAGGGGATACGGAATGCCTAGCACCATATCCAAGCCGGGTGGCAAAAACTGCTCACTCGACTCTACTGAAATGCACACTGCGACTTTATTCGACCCTATACTGACCCTCATGTCTCAACTCGACTCGAGTGATTTACCTAAGACGGCTCGACTGCAGCCGAATCACTTAATACGGTAAGTCGTAATACTCTGGTTAATTATCACAGTTAATGCACTGAGATACATAATACGCACGAGCACCATTTAAAGAAACCGAAATTAAATACAAAATTAAACAAAATGCGTTGGCCGGGAGTTGAACCCGGGTCAATTGCTTGGATGGCAACTATTCTAACCGCTATACCACCAACGCTTCGGGAGGGGATACGGAATGCCTAGCACCATATCCAAGCCGGGTGGCAAAAACTGCTCACTCGACTCTACTAAAATGCACACTGCGACTTTATTCGACCCTATACTGACCCTTATGTCTCAACTCGACTCGAGTGATTTCCCTAAGACGGCTCGACTGCAGCCGAATCACTTAATACGGTAAGTCGTAATACTCTGGTTAATTATCACAGTTAATGCACTGAGATACATAATACGCACGAGCACCATTTAAAGAAACCGAAATTAAATACAAAATTAAACAAAATGCGTTGGCCGGGAGTTGAACCCGGGTCAATTGCTTGGAAGGCAACTATTCTAACCGCTATACCACCAACGCTTCGGGAGGGGATACGGAATGCCTAGCACCATATCCAAGCCGGGTGGCAAAAACTGCTCACTCGACTCTACTAAAATGCACACTGCGACTTTATTCGACCCTATACTGACCCTTATGTCTCAACTCGACTCGAGTGATTTCCCTAAGACGGCTCGACTGCAGCCGAATCACTTAATACGGTAAGTCGTAATACTCTGGTTAATTATCACAGTTAATGCACTGAGATACATAATACGCACGAGCACCATTTAAAGAAACCGAAATTAAATACAAAATTAAACAAAATGCGTTGGCCGGGAGTTGAACCCGGGTCAATTGCTTGGAAGGCAACTATTCTAACCGCTATACCACCAACGCTTCGGGAGGGGATACGGAATGCCTAGCACCATATCCAAGCCGGGTTGCAAAAACTGCTCACTCGACTCTACTTAAATGCACACTGCGACTTTATTCGACCCTATACTGACCCTTATGTCTCAACTCGACTCGAGTGATTTCCCTAAGACGGCTCGACTGCAGCCGAATCACTTAATACGGTAAGTCGTAATACTCTGGTTAATTATCACAGTTAATGCACTGAGATACATAATACGCACGAGCACCATTTAAAGAAACCGAAATTAAATACAAAATTAAACAAAATGCGTTGGCCGGGAGTTGAACCCGGGTCAATTGCTTGGAAGGCAACTATTCTAACCGCTATACCACCAACGCTTTTGGAGGGGATACGGAATGCCTAGCTCCATATCCAAGCCGGGTGGCAAAAACTGCTCACTCGACTCTACTAAAATGAACACTGCGACTTTATTCGACCCTATACTGACCCTTATGTCTCAACTCGACTCGAGTGATTTCCCTAAGACGGCTCGACTGCAGCCGAATCACTTAATACGGTAAGTCGTAATACTCTGGTTAATTATCACAGTTAATGCACTGAAATACATAATACGCACGAGCACCATTTAAAGAAACCGAAATTAATTACAAAATTAAACAAAATGCGTTGGCCGGGAGTTGAACCCGGGTCAATTGCTTGGAAGGCAACTATTCTAACCGCTATACCACCAACGCTTCGGGAGGTGATACGGAATGCCTAGCATCATATCCAAGCCGGGTGGCAAAAACTGCTCACTCGACTCTACTAAAATGCACACTGCGACTTTATTCGACCCTATACTGACCCTTATGTCTCAACTCGACTCGAGTGATTTCCCTAAGACGGCTCGACTGCAGCCGAATCACTTAATACGGTAAGTCGTAATACTCTGGTTAATTATCACAGTTAATGCACTGAGATACATAATACGCACGAGCACCATTTAAAGAAACCGAAATTAAATACAAAATTAAACAAAATGCGTTGGCCGGGAGTTGAACCCGGGTCAATTGCTTGGAAGGCAACTATTCTAACCGCTATACCACCAACGCTTCGGGAAGGAATACGGAATGCCTAGCACCATATCCAAGCCGGGTGGCAAAAACTGCTCACTCGACTCTACTAAAATGCACACTGCGACTTTATTCGACCCTATACTGACCCTTATGTCTCAACTCGACTCGAGTGATTTCCCTAAGACGGCTCGACTGCAGCCGAATCACTTAATACGGTAAGTCGTAATACTCTGGTTAATTATCACAGTTAATGCACTGAGATACATAATACGCACGAGCACCATTTAAAGAAACCGAAATTAAATACAAAATTAAACAAAATGCGTTGGCCGGGAGTTGAACCCGGGTCAATTGCTTGGAAGGCAACTATTCTAACCGCTATACCACCAACGCTTCGGGAGGGGATACGGAATGCCTAGCACCATATCCAAGCCGGGTGGCAAAAATTGCTCACTCGACTCTACTAAAATGCACACTGCGACTTTATTCGAACCTATACTGACCCTTATGTCTCAACTCGACTCGAGTGATTTCCCTAAGACGGCTCGACTGCAGCCGAATCACTTAATACGGTAAGTCGTAATACTCTGGTTAATTATCACAGTTAATGCACTGAGATACATAATACGCACGAGCACCATTTAAAGAAACCGAAATTAAATACAAAATTAAACAAAATGCGTTGGCCGGGAGTTGAACCCGGGTCAATTGCTTGGAAGGCAACTATTCTAACCGCTATACCACCAACGCTTCGGGAGGGGATACGGAATGCCTAGCACCATATCCAAGCCGGGTGGCAAAAACTGCTCACTCGACTCTACTAAAATGCACATTGCGACTTTATTCGACCCTATACTGACCCTTATGTCTCAACTCGACTCGAGTGATTTCCCTTAGACGGCTCGACTGCAGCCGAATCACTTAATACGGTAAGTCGTAATACTCTGGTTAATTATCACAGTTAATGCACTGAAATACATAATACGCACGAGCACCATTTAAAGAAACCGAAATTAATTACAAAATTAAACAAAATGCGTTGGCCGGGAGTTGAACCCGGGTCAATTGCTTGGAAGGCAACTATTCTAACCGCTATACCACCAACGCTTCGGGAGGTGATACGGAATGCCTAGCATCATATCCAAGCCGGGTGGCAAAAACTGCTCACTCGACTCTACTAAAATGCACACTGCGACTTTATTCGACCCTATACTGACCCTTATGTCTCAACTCGACTCGAGTGATTTCCCTAAGACGGCTCGACTGCAGCCGAATCACTTAATACGGTAAGTCGTAATACTCTGGTTAATTATCACAGTTAATGCACTGAGATACATAATACGCACGAGCACCATTTAAAGAAACCGAAATTAAATACAAAATTAAACAAAATGCGTTGGCCGGGAGTTGAACCCGGGTCAATTGCTTGGAAGGCAACTATTCTAACCGCTATACCACCAACGCTTCGGGAAGGAATACGGAATGCCTAGCACCATATCCAAGCCGGGTGGCAAAAACTGCTCACTCGACTCTACTAAAATGCACACTGCGACTTTATTCGACCCTATACTGACCCTTATGTCTCAACTCGACTCGAGTGATTTCCCTAAGACGGCTCGACTGCAGCCGAATCACTTAATACGGTAAGTCGTAATACTCTGGTTAATTATCACAGTTAATGCACTGAGATACATAATACGCACGAGCACCATTTAAAGAAACCGAAATTAAATACAAAATTAAACAAAATGCGTTGGCCGGGAGTTGAACCCGGGTCAATTGCTTGGAAGGCAACTATTCTAACCGCTATACCACAAACGCTTCGGGAGGGGATACGGAATGCCTAGCACCATATCCAAGCCGGGTGGCAAAAACTGCTCACTCGACTCTACTAAAATGCACACTGCGACTTTATTCGACCCTATACTGACCCTTATGTCTCAACTCGACTCGAGTGATTTCCCTAAGACGGCTCGACTGCAGCCGAATCACTTAATACGGTAAGTCGTAATACTCTGGTTAATTATCACAGATAATGCACTGAGATACATAATACGCACGAGCACCATTTAAAGAAACCGAAATTAAATACAAAATTAAACAAAATGCGTTGGCCGGGAGTTGAACCCGGGTCAATTGCTTGGAAGGCAACTATTCTAACCGCTATACCACCAACGCTTCGGGAGGGGATACGGAATGCCTAGCACCATATCCAAGCCGGGTGGCAAAAATTGCTCACTCGACTCTACTAAAATGCACACTGCGACTTTATTCGAACCTATACTGACCCTTATGTCTCAACTCGACTCGAGTGATTTCCCTAAGACGGCTCGACTGCAGCCGAATCACTTAATACGGTAAGTCGTAATACTCTGGTTAATTATCACAGTTAATGCACTGAGATACATAATACGCACGAGCACCATTTAAAGAAACCGAAATTAAATACAAAATTAAACAAAATGCGTTGGCCGGGAGTTGAACCCGGGTCAATTGCTTGGAAGGCAACTATTCTAACCGCTATACCACCAACGCTTCGGGAGGGGATACGGAATGCCTAGCACCATATCCAAGCCGGGTGGCAAAAACTGCTCACTCGACTCTACTAAAATGCACATTGCGACTTTATTCGACCCTATACTGACCCTTATGTCTCAACTCGACTCGAGTGATTTCCCTTAGACGGCTCGACTGCAGCCGAATCACTTAATACGGTAAGTCGAATACTCTGGTTAATTATCACAGTTAATGCACTGAGATACATAATACGCACGAGCACCATTTAAAGAAACCGAAATTAAATACAAAATTAAACAAAATGCGTTGGCCGGGAGTTGAACCCGGGTCAATTGCTTGGAAGGCAACTATTCTAACCGCTATACCACCAACGCTTCGGGAGGGGATACGGAATGCCTAGCACCATATCCAAGCCGGGTGGCAAAAACTGCTCACTCGACTCTACTAAAATGCACACTGCGACTTTATTCGACCCTATACTGACCCTTATGTCTCAACTCGACTCGAGTGATTTCCCTAAGACGGCTCGACTGCAGCCGAATCACTTAATACGGTAAGTCGTAATACTCTGGTTAATTATCACAGTTAATGCACTGAGATACATAATACGCACGAGCACCATTTAAGGAAACCGAAATTAAATACAAAATTAAACAAAATGCATTGGCCGGGAGTTGAACCCGGGTCAATTGCTTGGAAGGCAACTATTCTAACCGCTATACCACCAACGCTTCGGGAGGGGATACGGAATGCCTAGCACCATATCCAAGCCGGGTGGCAAAAACTGCTCACTCGACTCTACTAAAATGCACACTGCGACTTTATTCGACCCTATACTGACCCTTATGTCTCAACTCGACTCGAGTGATTTCCCTAAGACGGCTCGACTGCAGCCGAATCACTTAATACGGTAAGTCGTAATACTCTGGTTAATTATCACAGATAATGCACTGAGATACATAATACGCACGAGCACCATTTAAAGAAACCGAAATTAAATACAAAATTAAACAAAATGCGTTGGCCGGGAGTTGAACCCGGGTCAATTGCTTGGAAGGCAACTATTCTAACCGCTATACCACCAACGCTTCGGGAGGGGATACGGAATGCCTAGCACCATATCCAAGCCGGGTGGCAAAAATTGCTCACTCGACTCTACTAAAATGCACACTGCGACTTTATTCGAACCTATACTGACCCTTATGTCTCAACTCGACTCGAGTGATTTCCCTAAGACGGCTCGACTGCAGCCGAATCACTTAATACGGTAAGTCGTAATACTCTGGTTAATTATCACAGTTAATGCACTGAGATACATAATACGCACGAGCACCATTTAAAGAAACCGAAATTAAATACAAAATTAAACAAAATGCGTTGGCCGGGAGTTGAACCCGGGTCAATTGCTTGGAAGGCAACTATTCTAACCGCTATACCACCAACGCTTCGGGAGGGGATACGGAATGCCTAGCACCATATCCAAGCCGGGTGGCAAAAACTGCTCACTCGACTCTACTAAAATGCACATTGCGACTTTATTCGACCCTATACTGACCCTTATGTCTCAACTCGACTCGAGTGATTTCCCTTAGACGGCTCGACTGCAGCCGAATCACTTAATACGGTAAGTCGAATACTCTGGTTAATTATCACAGTTAATGCACTGAGATACATAATACGCACGAGCACCATTTAAAGAAACCGAAATTAAATACAAAATTAAACAAAATGCGTTGGCCGGGAGTTGAACCCGGGTCAATTGCTTGGAAGGCAACTATTCTAACCGCTATACCACCAACGCTTCGGGAGGGGATACGGAATGCCTAGCACCATATCCAAGCCGGGTGGCAAAAACTGCTCACTCGACTCTACTAAAATGCACACTGCGACTTTATTCGACCCTATACTGACCCTTATGTCTCAACTCGACTCGAGTGATTTCCCTAAGACGGCTCGACTGCAGCCGAATCACTTAATACGGTAAGTCGTAATACTCTGGTTAATTATCACAGTTAATGCACTGAGATACATAATACGCACGAGCACCATTTAAGGAAACCGAAATTAAATACAAAATTAAACAAAATGCATTGGCCGGGAGTTGAACCCGGGTCAATTGCTTGGAAGGCAACTATTCTAACCGCTATACCACCAACGCTTCGGGAGGGGATACGGAATGCCTAGCACCATATCCAAGCCGGGTGGCAAAAACTGCTCACTCGACTCTACTTAAATGCACACTGCGACTTTATTCGACCCTATACTGACCCTTATGTCTCAACTCGACTCGAGTGATTTCCCTAAGACGGCTCGACTGCAGCCGAATCACTTAATACGGTAAGTCGTAATACTCTGGTTAATTATCACAGTTAATGCACTGAGATACATAATACGCACGAGCACCATTTAAAGAAACCGAAATTAAATACACAATTAAACAAAATGCGTTGGCCGGGAGTTGAACCCGGGTCAATTGCTTGGAAGGCAACTATTCTAACCGCTATACCACCAACGCTTCGGGAGGGGATACGGAATGCCTAGCACCATATCCAAGCCGGGTGGCAAAAACTGCTCACTCGACTCTACTAAAATGCACACTGCGACTTTATTCGACCCTATACTGACCCTTATGTCTCAACTCGACTCGAGTGATTTCCCTAAGACGGCTCGACTGCAGCCGAATCACTTAATACGGTAAGTCGTAATACTCTGGTTAATTATCACAGTTAATGCACTGAGATACATAATACGCACGAGCACCATTTAAGGAAACCGAAATTAAATACAAAATTAAACAAAATGCGTTGGCCGGGAGTTGAACCCGGGTCAATTGCTTGGAAGGCAACTATTCTAACCGCTATACCACCAACGCTTCGGGAGGGGATACGGAATGCCTAGCACCATATCCAAGCCGGGTGGCAAAAACTGCTCACTCGACTCTACTAAAATGCACACTGCGACTTTATTCGACCCTATACTGACCCTTATGTCTCAACTCGACTCGAGTGATTTCCCTAAGACGGCTCGACTGCAGCCGAATCACTTAATACGGTAAGTCGTAATACTCTGGTTAATTATCACCGTTAATGCACTGAGATACATAATACGCACGAGCACCATTTAAAGAAACCGAAATTAAATACAAAATTAAACAAAATGCGTTGGCCGGGAGTTGAACCCGGGTCAATTGCTTGGAAGGCAACTATTCTAACCGCTATACCACCAACGCTTCGGGAGGGGATACGGAATGCCTAGCACCATATCCAAGCCGGGTGGCAAAAACTGCTCACTCGACTCTACTAAAATGCACACTGCGACTTTATTCGACCCTATACTGACCCTTATGTCTCAACTCGACTCGAGTGATTTCCCTAAGACGGCTCGACTGCAGCCGAATCACTTAATACGGTAAGTCGTAATACTCTGGTTAATTATCACAGTTAATGCACTGAGATACATAATACGCACGAGCACCATTTAAAGAAACCGAAATTAAATACAAAATTAAACAAAATGCGTTGGCCGGGAGTTGAACCCGGGTCAATTGCTTGGAAGGCAACTATTCTAACCGCTATACCACCAACGCTTCGGGAGGGGATACGGAATGCCTAGCACCATATCCAAGCCGGGTGGCAAAAACTGCTCACTCGACTCTACTAAAATGCACACTGCGACTTTATTCGACCCTATACTGACCCTTATCTCTCAACTCGACTCGAGTGATTTCCCTAAGACGGCTCGACTGCAGCCGAATCACTTAATACGGTAAGTCGTAATACTCTGGTTAATTATCACAGTTAATGCACTGAGATACATAATACGCACGAGCACCATTTAAAGAAACCGAAATTAAATACAAAATTAAACAAAATGCGTTGGCCGGGAGTTGAACCCGGGTCAATTGCTTGGAAGGTAACTATTCTAACCGCTATACCACCAACGCTTCGGGAGGGGATACGGAATGCCTAGCACCATATCCAAGCCGGGTGGCAAAAACTGCTCACTCGACTCTACTAAAATGCACACTGCGACTTTATTCGACCCTATACTGACCCTTATGTCTCAACTCGACTCGAGTGATTTCCCTAAGACGGCTCGACTGCAGCCGAATCACTTAATACGGTAAGTCGTAATACTCTGGTTAATTATCACAGTTAATGCACTGAGATACATAATACGCACGAGCACCATTTAAAGAAACCGAAATTAAATACAAAATTAAACAAAATGCGTTGGCCGGGAGTTGAACCCGGGTCAATTGCTTGGAAGGCAACTATTCTAACCGCTATACCACCAACGCTTCGGGAGGGGATACGGAATGCCTAGCACCATATCCAAGCCGGGTGGCAAAAAGTGCTCACTCGACTCTACTTAAATGCACACTGCGACTTTATTCGACCCTATACTGACCCTTATGTCTCAACTCGACTCGAGTGATTTCCCTAAGACGGCTCGACTGCAGCCGAATCACTTAATACGGTAAGTCGTAATACTCTGGTTAATTATCACAGTTAATGCACTGAGATACATAATACGCACGAGCACCATTTAAAGAAACCGAAATTAAATACAAAATTAAACAAAATGCGTTGGCCGGGAGTTGAACCCGGGTCAATTGCTTGGAAGGCAACTATTCTAACCGCTATACCACTAACGCTTCGGGAGGGGATACGGAATGCCTAGCACCATATCCAAGCCGGGTGGCAAAAACTGCTCACTCGACTCTACTAAAATGCACACTGCGACTTTATTCGACCCTATACTGACCCTTATGTCTCAACTCGACTCGAGTGATTTCCCTAAGACGGCTCGACTGCATCCGAATCACTTAATACGGTAAGTCGTAATACTCTGGTTAATTATCACAGTTAATGCACTGAGATACATAATACGCACGAGCACCATTTAAAGAAACCGAAATTAAATACAAAATTAAACAAAATGCGTTGGCCGGGAGTTGAACCCGGGTCAATTGCTTGGAAGGCAACTATTCTAACCGCTATACCACCAACGCTTCGGGAGGGGATACGGAATGCCTAGCACCATATCCAAGCCGGGTGGCAAAAACTGCTCACTCGACTCTACTAAAATGAACACTGCGACTTTATTCGACCCTATACTGACCCTTATGTCTCAACTCTACTCGAGTGATTTCCCTAAGACGGCTCGACTGCAGCCGAATCACTTAATACGGTAAGTCGTAATACTCTGGTTAATTATCACAGTTAATGCACTGAGATACATAATACGCACGAGCACCATTTAAAGAAACCGAAATTAAATACAAAATTAAACAAAATGCGTTGGCCGGGAGTTGAACCCGGGTCAATTTCTTGGAAGGCAACTATTCTAACCGCTATACCACCAACGCTTCGGGAGGGGATACGGAATGCCTAGCACCATATCCAAGCCGGGTGGCAAAAACTGCTCACTCGACTCTACTAAAATGCACACTGCGACTTTATTCGACCCTATACTGACCCTTATGTCTCAACTCGACTCGAGTGATTTCCCTAAGACGGCTCGACTGCAGCCGAATCACTTAATACGGTAAGTCGTAATACTCTGGTTAATTATCACAGTTAATGCACTGAGATACATAATACGCACGAGCACCATTTAAAGAAACCGAAATTAAATACCAAATGAAACAAAATGCGTTGGCCGGGAGTTGAACCCGGGTCAATTGCTTGGAAGGCAACTATTCTAACCGCTATACCACCAACGCTTCGGGAGGGGATACGGAATGCCTAGCACCATATCCAAGCCGGGTGGCAAAAACTGCTCACTCGACTCTACTAAAATGCACACTGCGACTTTATTCGACCCTATACTGACCCTTATGTCTCAACTCGACTCGAGTGATTTCCCTAAGACGGCTCGACTGCAGCCGAATTACTTAATACGGTAAGTCGTAATACTCTGGTTAATTATCACAGTTAATGCACTGAGATACATAATACGCACGAGCACCATTTAAAGAAACCGAAATTAAATACAAAATTAAACAAAATGCGTTGGCCGGGAGTTGAACCCGGGTCAATTGCTTGGAAGGCAACTATTCTAACCGCTATACCACCAACGCTTCGGGAGGGGATACGGAATGCCTAGCACCATATCCAAGCCGGGTGGCAAAAACTGCTCACTCGACTCTACTAAAATGCACACTGCGACTTTATTCGACCCTATACTGACCCTTATGTCTCAACTCGACTCGAGTGATTTCCCTAAGACGGCTCGACTGCAGCCGAATCACTTAATACGGTAAGTCGTAATACTCTGGTCAATTATCACAGTTAATGCACTGAGATACATAATACGCACGAGCACCATTTAAAGAAACCGAAATTAATTACAAAATTAAACAAAATGCGTTGGCCGGGAGTTGAACCCGGGTCAATTGCTTGGAAGGCAACTATTCTAACCGCTATACCACCAACGCTTCGGGAGGTGATACGGAATGCCTAGCACCATATCCAAGCCGGGTGGCAAAAACTGCTCACTCGACTCTACTAAAATGCACACTGCGACTTTATTCGACCCTATACTGACCCTTATGTCTCAACTCGACTCGAGTGATTTCCCTAAGACGGCTCGACTGCAGCCGAATCACTTAATACGGTAAGTCGTAATACTCTGGTTAATTATCACAGTTAATGCACTGAGATACATAATACGCACGAGCACCATTTAAAGAAACCGAAATTAAATACAAAATTAAACAAAATGCGTTGGCCGGGAGTTGAACCCGGGTCAATTGCTTGGAAGGCAACTATTCTAACCGCTATACCACCAACGCTTCGTGAAGGGATACGGAATGCCTAGCACCATATCCAAGCCGGGTGGCAAAAACTGCTCACTCGACTCTACTAAAATGCACACTGCGACTTTATTCGACCCTATACTGACCCTTATGTCTCAACTCGACTCGAGTGATTTCCCTAAGACGGCTCGACTGCAGCCGAATCACTTAATACGGTAAGTCGTATTAAACCATTGCTATGACGTCACGCTATTGTTAAAAGTGTGGATTCGTATCTAAGAATCGACGCTTTGGACAATAACAGTGGATTCGTATCTACGAATCTTTAGTAAAGTGTGGATTCGGAACGGTTTTTATCTTGCCTACATTTGTAACAATTACGAATCCACGGTTATTCAATTCCTCAACCCTAATCCGACCCTGATTACGTAAGAGCCTCGAGAACCTCCCTTTAGGCCAAATAATAAAAACAACATGTTTGTCTTTTTTTTAGAAGAAAGGAGGAGGCCTTTTTTTTTTTTTTTTTTAATAGCCGCTCGACACATTTTAATATGGGTCATGTAGTGAACCTGTCACCCCTATCTTTCTATTTGAAATTAAAACATGTCTCACCCACGAATAAAAATCAAAATTCATGTGGGTCGATCATGTATGCACCATACACGTCACACCCTAGCCTTCCCATTAGAAACAAATATATTTTCACAGCATGTACACAGTGATGCTAAAGTCCAAATTACGATCTTAAAATTGTATTATCTTTTTTAATTGGCTTTTTCGGAATTTTGCGAAAAAGCCTTTGTTTTTGTTATGATTTTTGTTTTACTTCTTTTTTCTTTTTCTTTTTGGGACCAAAATGCAATAGACTTTGTACACGTTCTTTCGTACAAGCACTTTTCATAACAAGTCGTATCCAAACAAAACTTTACCCAAGTAAAGACCATATAGTGAGCTCGTGTCTAGCAGACAGACATCATGGTGACGTCACCAGGGGGTAACGGGACGTCATATTAAATGTATTTAATCTTTGAAAATCAATAACAAATCACGCGCAAAAGACCGGGACTTTAGGTTTGTGGCAATTGATAGGATAATCCAGGATCTTCATTTTATCTCGTGTGTGAGAAATCACGTGACCCTTCCTTTCGGTCCAAACCGAAAGTGCCTTATAATTTGAAAGTGAAAAATGATATGAACTTACTTTAAACGATGTTAGTGTTTGTACTTTTCAAAAAAATTACCGGCGACGTCATAACATGTTATAGCACCCTCTGGCGGAAGGTTTAAAATTAATATTCAGTTGATGTGTGTGGCGAAGTTTGCTGAAATCACTTTATAAGTGATGTATATAATAGCTTCATGTTAGAAACAATTTGACCGGGAGAAAAACATTATGACGTCACCAGACCGGAAGTTAGAATGAAAAGACTTGAAGCCATCATTCAATTGTATGTGATTTATTACGTTTTAAGACCATGAAGCCATATCTCAGCAACGGATCATGCTAAAATTAAAATAATTGTGTATTGGGTTGGTTAGGTAGTTCACCAAAAGTTTACAAATGTGTGACGTTATCGTTTTAATCACTTTAAATTACCTTTAATCTGTTTAAATAACCTAAATTCGTTTTGATTACTTTTAATGTGTTTAAAATTCCTTTTGAATGTTTTTTACGGGGGGAAAATGCGAAAAGGCCCTATGTTCTGTTCCTCGAACAGACGTAGTTCTAGTTATTATTATTAATTTTTTTTTAAAGATAATAAAATGTATTATTTTTGTGAAAAAAAGAAAAGGAGGCGGCCTCTAAAAAAAGAAGCGGGCGGTGACGCTAAACATTTTTTTTTTGTAGTTGGCCTTATGTAAATTACGTCTATGGCCACGATACATGCATGCCTTTTCATCTCCACTCAACTGGGTAGTTAATAACAATACTTCTTTTGACGCAATGGTTTAAGTCGGAGAATACACTCGTAAGTGTGGATTCGTATTTAAGAATCCACTCGGCGCTTCGCGCCTCGTGAATTCGTAATTACGAATCCACACTTTCTCGTGTATTCTCCTATACATACTCTGTTTAATTATCACAGTTAATGCACTGAGATACATAATACGCACGAGCACCATTTAAAGAAACCGAAATTAAATACAAAATTAAACAAAATGCGTTGGCCGGGAGTTGAACCCGGGTCAATTGCTTGGAAGGCAACTATTCTAACCGCTATACCACCAACGCTTCGGGAGGGGATACGGAATGCCTAGCACCATATCCAAGCCGGGTGGCAAAAACTGCTCACTCGACTCTACTAAAATGCACACTGCGACTTTATTCGACCCTATACTGACCCTTATGTCTCAACTCGACTCGAGTGATTTCCCTAAGACGGCTCGACTGCAGCCGAATCACTTAATACGGTAAGTCGTAAAACTCTGGTTAATTATCACAGTTAATGCACTGAGATACATAATACGCACGAGCACCATTTAAGGAAACCGAAATTAAATACAAAATTAAACAAAATGCGTTGGCCGGGAGTTGAACCCGGGTCAATTGCTTGGAAGGCATCTATTCTAACCGCTATACCACCACCGCTTCGGGAGGGGATACGGAATGCCTAGCACCATATCCAAGCCGGGTGGCAAAAACTGCTCACTCGACTCTACTAAAATGCACACTGCGACTTTATTCGACCTATACTGACCCTTATGTCTCAACTCTACTCGAGTGATTTCCCTAAGACGGCTCGACTGCAGCCGAATCACTTAATACGGTAAGTCGTAATACTCTGGTTAATTATCACAGTTAATGCACTGAGATACATAATACGCACGAGCACCATTTAAAGAAACCGAAATTAAATACAAAATTAAACAAAATGCGTTGGCCGGGAGTTGAACCCGGGTCAATTTCTTGGAAGGCAACTATTCTAACCGCTATACCACCAACGCTTCGGGAGGGGATACGGAATGCCTAGCACCATATCCAAGCCGGGTGGCAAAAACTGCTCACTCGACTCTACTAAAATGCACACTGCGACTTTATTCGACCCTATACTGACCCTTATGTCTCAACTCGACTCGAGTGATTTCCCTAAGACGGCTCGACTGCAGCCGAATCACTTAATACGGTAAGTCGTAATACTCTGGTTAATTATCACAGTTAATGCACTGAGATACATAATACGCACGAGCACCATTTAAAGAAACCGAAATTAAATACAAAATTAAACAAAATGCGTTGGCCGGGAGTTGAACCCGGGTCAATTGCTTGGAAGGCAACTATTCTAACCGCTATACCACCAACGCTTCGGGAGGGGATACGGAATGCCTAGCACCATATCCAAGCCGGGTGGCAAAAACTGCTCACTCCACTCTACTAAAATGAACACTGCGACTTTATTCGACCCTATACTGACCCTTATGTCTCAACTCGACTCGAGTGATTTCCCTAAGACGGCTCGACTGCAGCCGAATCACTTAATACGGTAAGTCGTAATACTCTGGTTAATTATCACAGTTAATGCACTGAGATACATAATACGCACGAGCACCATTTAAAGAAACCGAAATTAAATACAAAATTAAACAAAATGCGTTGGCCGGGAGTTGAACCCGGGTCAATTTCTTGGAAGGCAACTATTCTAACCGCTATACCACCAACGCTTCGGGAGGGGATACGGAATGCCTAGCACCATATCCAAGCCGGGTGGCAAAAACTGCTCACTCGACTCTACTAAAATGCACACTGCGACTTTATTCGACCCTATACTGACCCTTATGTCTCAACTCGACTCGAGTGATTTCCCTAAGACGGCTCGACTGCAGCCGAATCACTTAATACGGTAAGTCGTAATACTCTGGTTAATTATCACAGTTAATGCACTGAGATACATAATACGCACGAGCACCATTTAAAGAAACCGAAATTAAATACAAAATTAAACAAAATGCGTTGGCCGGGAGTTGAACCCGGGTCAATTGCTTGGAAGGCAACTATTCTAACCGCTATACCACCAACGCTTCGGGAGGGGATACGGAATGCCTAGCACCATATCCAAGCCGGGTGGCAAACACTGCTCACTCGACTCTACTAAAATGCACACTGCGACTTTATTCGACCCTATACTGACCCTTATGTCTCAACTCGACTCGAGTGATTTCCCTAAGACGGCTCGACTGCAGCCGAATCACTTAATACGGTAAGTCGTAATACTCTGGTTAATTATCACAGTTAATGCACTGAGATACATAATACGCACGAGCACCATTTAAAGAAACCGAAATTAAATACAAAATTAAACAAAATGCGTTGGCCGGGAGTTGAACCCGGGTCAATTGCTTGGAAGGCAACTATTCTAACCGCTATACCACCAACGCTTCGGGAGGGGATACGGAATGCCTAGCACCATATCCAAGCCGGGTGGCAAAAACTGCTCACTCGACTCTACTAAAATGAACACTGCGACTTTATTCGACCCTATACTGACCCTTATGTCTCAACTCGACTCGAGTGATTTCCCTAAGACGGCTCGACTGCAGCCGAATCACTTAATACGGTAAGTCGTAATACTCTGGTTAATTATCACAGTTAATGCACTGAGATACATAATACGCACGAGCACCATTTAAAGAAACCGAAATTAAATACAAAATTAAACAAAATGCGTTGGCCGGGAGTTGAACCCGGGTCAATTGCTTGGAAGGCAACTATTCTAACCGCTATACCACCAACGCTTCGGGAGGGGATACGGAATGCCTAGCACCATATCCAAGCCGGGTGGCAAAAACTGCTCACTCGACTCTACTAAAATGCACACTGCGACTTTATTCGACCCTATACTGACCCTTATGTCTCAACTCGACTCGAGTGATTTCCCTAAGACGGCTCGACTGCAGCCGAATCACTTAATACGGTAAGTCGTAATACTCTGGTTAATTATCACAGTTAATGCACTGAGATACATAATACGCACGAGCACCATTTAAAGAAACCGAAATTAAATACAAAATTAAACAAAATGCGTTGGCCGGGAGTTGAACCCGGGTCAATTGCTTGGAAGGCAACTATTCTAACCGCTATACCACCAACGCTTCGGGAGGGGATACGGAATGCCTAGCACCATATCCAAGCCGGGTGGCAAAAACTGCTCACTCGACTCTACTAAAATGCACACTGCGACTTTATTCGACCCTATACTGACCCTTATGTCTCAACTCGACTCAAGTGATTTCCCTAAGACGGCTCGACTGCAGCCGAATCACTTAATACGGTAAGTCGTAATACTCTGGTTAATTATCACAGTTAATGCACTGAGATACATAATACGCACGAGCACCATTTAAAGAAACCGAAATTAAATACAAAATTAAACAAAATGCGTTGGCCGGGAGTTGAACCCGGGTCAATTGCTTGGAAGGCAACTATTCTAACCGCTATACCACCAACGCTTCGGGAGGGGATACGGAATGCCTAGCACCATATCCAAGCCGGGTGGCAAAAACTGCTCACTCGACTCTACTAAAATGCACACTGCGACTTTATTCGACCCTATACTGACCCTTATGTCTCAACTCGACTCGAGTGATTTCCCTAAGACGGCTCGACTGCAGCCGAATCACTTAATACGGTAAGTCGTAATACTCTGGTTAATTATCACAGTTAATGCACTGAGATACATAATACGCACGAGCACCATTTAAAGAAACCGAAATTAAATACAAAATTAAACAAAATGCGTTGGCCGGGAGTTGAACCCGGGTCAATTGCTTGGAAGGCAACTATTCTAACCGCTATACCACCAACGCTTCGGGAGGGGATACGGAATGCCTAGCACCATATCCAAGCCGGGTGGCAAAAACTGCTCACTCGACTCTACTAAAATGCACACTGCGACTTTATTCGACCCTATACTGACCCTTATGTCTCAACTCGACTCGAGTGATTTCCCTAAGACGGCTCGACTGCAGCCGAATCACTTAATACGGTAAGTCGTAATACTCTGGTTAATTATCACAGTTAATGCACTGAGATACATAATACGCACGAGCACCATTTAAAGAAACCGAAATTAAATACAAAATTAAACAAAATGCGTTGGCCGGGAGTTGAACCCGGGTCAATTGCTTGGAAGGCAACTATTCTAACCGATATACAACCAACGCTTCGGGAGGGGATACGGAATGCCTAGCACCATATCCAAGCCGGGTGGCAAAAACTGCTCACTCGACTCTACTAAAATGCACACTGCGACTTTATTCGACCCTATACTGACCCTTATGTCTCAACTCGACTCAAGTGATTTCCCTAAGACGGCTCGACTGCAGCCGAATCACTTAATACGGTAAGTCGTAATACTCTGGTTAATTATCACAGTTAATGCACTGAGATACATAATACGCACGAGCACCATTTAAAGAAACCGAAATTAAATACAAAATTAAACAAAATGCGTTGGCCGGGAGTTGAACCCGGGTCAATTGCTTGGAAGGCAACTATTCTAACCGCTATACCACCAACGCTTCGGGAGGGGATACGGAATGCCTAGCACCATATCCAAGCCGGGTGGCAAAAACTGCTCACTCGACTCTACTAAAATGCACACTGCGACTTTATTCGACCCTATACTGACCCTTATGTCTCAACTCGACTCGAGTGATTTCCCTAAGACGGCTCGACTGCAGCCGAATCACTTAATACGGTAAGTCGTAATACTCTGGTTAATTATCACAGTTAATGCACTGAGATACATAATACGCACGAGCACCATTTAAAGAAACCGAAATTAAATACAAAATTAAACAAAATGCGTTGGCCGGGAGTTGAACCCGGGTCAATTGCTTGGAAGGCAACTATTCTAACCGCTATACCACCAACGCTTCGGGAGGGGATACGGAATGCCTAGCACCATATCCAAGCCGGGTGGCAAAAACTGCTCACTCGACTCTACTAAAATGCACACTGCGACTTTATTCGACCCTATACTGACCCTTATGTCTCAACTCGACTCGAGTGATTTCCCTAAGACGGCTCGACTGCAGCCGAATCACTTAATACGGTAAGTCGTAATACTCTGGTTAATTATCACAGTTAATGCACTGAGATACATAATACGCACGGGCACCATTTAAAGAAACCGAAATTAAATACAAAATTAAACAAAATGCGTTGGCCGGGAGTTGAACCCGGGTCAATTGCTTTGACGGCAACTATTCTAACCGCTATACCACCAACGCTTCGGGAGGGGATACGGAATGCCTAGCTCCATATCCAAGCCGGGTGGCAAAAACTGCTCACTCGACTCTACTAAAATGCACACTGCGACTTTATTCGACCCTATACTGACCCTTATGTCTCAACTCGACTCGAGTGATTTCCCTAAGACGGCTCGACTGCAGCCGAATCACTTAATACGGTAAGTCGTAATACTCTGGTTAATTATCACAGTTAATGCACTGAGATACATAATACGCACGAGCACCATTTAAAGAAACCGAAATTAAATACAAAATTAAACAAAATGCGTTGGCCGGGAGTTGAACCCGGGTCAATTGCTTGGAAGGCAACTATTCTAACCGCTATACCACCAACGCTTCGGGAGGGGATACGGAATGCCTAGCACCATATCCAAGCCGGGTGGCAAAAACTGCTCACTCGACTCTACTAAAATGCACACTGCGACTTTATTCGACCCTATACTGACCCTTATGTCTCAACTCGACTCGAGTGATTTCCCTAAGACGGCTCGACTGCAGCCGAATCACTTAATACGGTAAGTCGTAATACTCTGGTTAATTATCACAGTTAATGCACTGAGATACATAATACGCACGAGCACCATTTAAAGAAACCGAAATTAAATACAAAATTAAACAAAATGCGTTGGCCGGGAGTTGAACCCGGGTCAATTGCTTGGAAGGCAACTATTCTAACCGCTATACCACCAACGCTTCGGGAGGGGATACGGAATGCCTAGCTCCATATCCAAGCCGGGTGGCAAAAACTGCTCACTCGACTCTACTAAAATGCACACTGCGACTTTATTCGACCCTATACTGACCCTTATGTCTCAACTCGACTCGAGTGATTTCCCTAAGACGGCTCGACTGCAGCCGAATCACTTAATACGGTAAGTCGTAATACTCTGGTTAATTATCACAGTTAATGCACTGAGATACATAATACGCACGAGCACCATTTAAAGAAACCGAAATTAAATACAACATTAAACAAAATGCGTTGGCCGGGAGTTGAACCCGGGTCAATTGCTTGGAAGGCAACTATTCTAACCGCTATACCACCAACGCTTCGGGAGGGGATACGGAATGCCTAGCACCATATCCAAGCCGGGTGGCAAAAACTGCTCACTCGACTCTACTAAAATGCACACTGCGACTTTATTCGACCCTATACTGACCCTTATGTCTCAACTCGACTCGAGTGATTTCCCTAAGACGGCTCGACTGCAGCCGAATCACTTAATACGGTAAGTCGTAATACTCTGGTTAATTATCACAGTTAATGCACTGAGATACATAATACGCACGAGCACCATTTAAAGAAACCGAAATTAAATACAAAATTAAACAAAATGCGTTGGCCGGGAGTTGAACCCGGGTCAATTGCTTGGAAGGCAACTATTCTAACCGCTATACCACCAACGCTTCGGGAGGGGATACGGAATGCCTAGCACCATATCCAAGCCGGGTGGCAAAAACTGCTCACTCGACTCTACTAAAATGCACACTGCGACTTTATTCGACCCTATACTGACCCTTATGTCTCAACTCGACTCGAGTGATTTCCCTAAGACGGCTCGACTGCAGCCGAATCACTTAATACGGTAAGTCTTAATACTCTGGTTAATTATCACAGTTAATGCACTGAGATACATAATACGCACGAGCACCATTTAAAGAAACCGAAATTAAATACAAAATTAAACAAAATGCGTTGGCCGGGAGTTGAACCCGGGTCAATTGCTTGGAAGGCAACTATTCTAACCGCTATACCACCAACGCTTCGGGAGGGGATACGGAATGCCTAGCACCATATCCAAGCCGGGTGGCAAAAACTGCTCACTCGACTCTACTAAAATGCACACTGCGACTTTATTCGACCCTATACTGACCCTTATGTCTCAACTCGACTCGAGTGATTTCCCTAAGACGGCTCGACTGCAGCCGAATCACTTAATACGGTAAGTCGTAATACTCTGGTTAATTATCACAGTTAATGCACTGAGATACATAATACGCACGAGCACCATTTAAAGAAACCGAAATTAAATACAAAATTAAACAAAGTGCGTTGGCCGGGAGTTGAACCCGGGTCAATTGCTTGGAAGGCAACTATTCTAACCGCTATACCACCAACACTTCGGGAGGGGATACGGAATGCCTAGCACCATATCCAAGCCGGGTGGCAAAAACTGCTCACTCGACTCTACTAAAATGCACACTGCGACTTTATTCGACCCTATACTGACCCTTATGTCTCAACTCGACTCGAGTGATTTCCCTAAGACGGCTCGACTGCAGCCGAATCACTTAATACGGTAAGTCGTAATACTCTGGTTAATTATCACAGTTAATGCACTGAGATACATAATACGCACGAGCACCATTTAAAGAAACCGAAATTAAATACAAAATTAAACAAAATGCGTTGGCCGGGAGTTGAACCCGGGTCAATTGCTTGGAAGGCAACTATTCTAACCGCTATACCACCAACGCTTCGGGAGGGGATACGGAATGCCTAGCACCATATCCAAGCCGGGTGGCAAAAACTGCTCACTCGACTCTACTAAAATGCACACTGCGACTTTATTCGACCCTATACTGACCCTTATGTCTCAACTCGACTCGAGTGATTTCCCTAAGACGGCTCGACTGCAGCCGAATCACTTAATACGGTAAGTCGTAATACTCTGGTTAATTATCACAGTTAATGCACTGAGATACATAATACGCACGAGCACCATTTAAAGAAACCGAAATTAAATACAAAATTAAACAAAATGCGTTGGCCGGGAGTTGAACCCGGGTCAATTGCTTGGAAGGCAACTATTCTAACCGCTATACCACCAACGCTTCGGGAGGGGATACGGAATGCCTAGCACCATATCCAAGCCGGGTGGCAAAAACTGCTCACTCGACTCTACTAAAATGCACACTGCGACTTTATTCGACCCTATACTGACCCTTATGTCTCAACTCGACTCGAGTGATTTCCCTAAGACGGCTCGACTGCAGCCGAATCACTTAATACGGTAAGTCGTAATACTCTGGTTAATTATCACAGTTAATGCACTGAGATACATAATACGCACGAGCACCATTTAAAGAAACCGAAATTAAATACAAAATTAAACAAAATGCGTTGGCCGGGAGTTGAACCCGGGTCAATTGCTTGGAAGGCAACTATTCTAACCGCTATACCACCAACACTTCGGGAGGGGATACGGAATGCCTAGCACCATATCCAAGCCGGGTGGCAAAAACTGCTCACTCGACTCTACTAAAATGCACACTGCGACTTTATTCGACCCTATACTGACCCTTATGTCTCAACTCGACTCGAGTGATTTCCCTAAGACGGCTCGACTGCAGCCGAATCACTTAATACGGTAAGTCGTAATACTCTGGTTAATTATCACAGTTAATGCACTGAGATACATAATACGCACGAGCACCATTTAAAGAAACCGAAATTAAATACAAAATTAAACAAAATGCGTTGGCCGGGAGTTGAACCCGGGTCAATTGCTTGGAAGGCAACTATTCTAACCGCTATACCACCAACGCTTCGGGAGGGGATACGGAATGCCTAGCACCATATCCAAGCCGGGTGGCAAAAACTGCTCACTCGACTCTACTAAAATGCACACTGCGACTTTATTCGACCCTATACTGACCCTTATGTCTCAACTCGACTCAAGTGATTTCCCTAAGACGGCTCGACTGCAGCCGAATCACTTAATACGGTAAGTCGTAATACTCTGGTTAATTATTCACAGTTAATGCACTGAGATACATAATACGCACGAGCACCATTTAAAGAAACCGAAATTAAATACAAAATTAAACAAAATGCGTTGGCCGGGAGTTGAACCCGGGTCAATTGCTTGGAAGGCAACTATTCTAACCGCTATACCACCAACGCTTCGGGAGGGGATACGGAATGCCTAGCACCATATCAAAGCCGGGTGGCAAAAACTGCTCACTCGACTCTACTAAAATGCACACTGCGACTTTATTCGACCCTATACTGACCCTTATGTCTCAACTCGACTCGAGTGATTTCCCTAAGACGGCTCGACTGCAGCCGAATTACTTAATACGGTAAGTCGTAATACTCTAGTTAATTATCACAGTTAATGCACTGAGATACATAATACGCACGAGCACCATTTAAAGAAACCGAAATTAAATACAAAATTAAACAAAATGCGTTGGCCGGGAGTTGAACCCGGGTCAATTGCTTGGAAGGCAACTATTCTAACCGCTATACCACCAACGCTTCGGGAGGGGATACGGAATGCCTAGCACCATATCCAAGCCGGGTGGCAAAAACTGCTCACTCGACTCTATTAAAATGCACACTGCGACTTTATTCGACCCTATACTGACCCTTATGTCTCAACTCGACTCGAGTGATTTCCCTAAGACGGCTCGACTGCAGCCGAATCACTTAATACGGTAAGTCGTAATACTCTGGTTAATTATCACAGTTAATGCACTGAGATACATAATACGCACGAGCACCATTTAAAGAAACCGAAATTAAATACAAAATTAAACAAAATGCGTTGGCCGGGAGTTGAACCCGGGTCAATTGCTTGGAAGGCAATTATTCTAACCGCTATACCACCAACGCTTCGGGAGGGGATACGGAATGCCTAGCACCATATCCAAGCCGGGTGGCAAAAACTGCTCACTCGACTCTACTAAAATGCACACTGCGACTTTATTCGACCCTATACTGACCCTTATGTCTCAACTCGACTCGAGTGATTTCCCTAAGACGGCTCGACTGCAGCCGAATCACTTAATACGGTAAGTCGTAATACTCTGGTTAATTATCACAGTTAATGCACTGAGATACATAATACGCACGAGCACCATTTAAAGAAACCGAAATTAAATACAAAATTAAACAAAATGCGTTGGCCGGGAGTTGAACCCGGGTCAATTGCTTGGAAGGCAACTATTCTAACCGCTATACCACCAACGCTTCGGGAGGGGATACGGAATGCCTAGCACCATATCAAAGCCGGGTGGCAAAAACTGCTCACTCGACTCTACTAAAATGCACACTGCGACTTTATTCGACCCTATACTGACCCTTATGTCTCAACTCGACTCGAGTGATTTCCCTAAGACGGCTCGACTGCAGCCGAATCACTTAATACGGTAAGTCGTAATACTCTAGTTAATTATCACAGTTAATGCACTGAGATACATAATACGCACGAGCACCATTTAAAGAAACCGAAATTAAATACAAAATTAAACAAAATGCGTTGGCCGGGAGTTGAACCCGGGTCAATTGCTTGGAAGGCAACTATTCTAACCGCTATACCACCAACGCTTCGGGAGGGGATACGGAATGCCTAGCACCATATCCAAGCCGGGTGGCAAAAACTGCTCACTCGACTCTATTAAAATGCACACTGCGACTTTATTCGACCCTATACTGACCCTTATGTCTCATCTCGACTCGAGTGATTTCCCTAAGACGGCTCGACTGCAGCCGAATCACTTAATACGGTAAGTCGTAATACTCTGGTTAATTATCACAGTTAATGCACTGAGATACATAATACGCACGAGCACCATTTAAAGAAACCGAAATTAAATACAAAATTAAACAAAATGCGTTGGCCGGGAGTTGAACCCGGGTCAATTGCTTGGAAGGCAATTATTCTAACCGCTATACCACCAACGCTTCGGGAGGGGATACGGAATGCCTAGCACCATATCCAAGCCGGGTGGCAAAAACTGCTCACTCGACTCTACTAAAATGCACACTGCGACTTTATTCGACCCTATACTGACCCTTATGTCTCAACTCGACTCGAGTGATTTCCCTAAGACGGCTCGACTGCAGCCGAATCACTTAATACGGTAAGTCGTAATACTCTGGTTAATTATCACAGTTAATGCACTGAGATACATAATACGCACGAGCACCATTTAAAGAAACCGAAATTAAATACAAAATTAAACAAAATGCGTTGGCCGGGAGTTGAACCCGGGTCAATTGCTTGGAAGGCAACTATTCTAACCGCTATACCACCAACGCTTCGGGAGGGGATACGGAATGCCTAGCACCATATCCAAGCCGGGTGGCAAAAACTGCTCACTCGACTCTACTAAAATGCACACTGCGACTTTATTCGACCCTATACTGACCCTTATGTCTCAACTAGACTCGAGTGATTTCCCTAAGACGGCTCGACTGCAGCCGAATCACTTAATACGGTAAGTCGTAATACTCTGGTTAATTATCACAGTTAATGCACTGAGATACATAATACGCACGAGCACCATTTAAAGAAACCGAAATTAAATACAAAATTAAACAAAATGCGTTGGCCGGGAGTTGAACCCGGGTCAATTGCTTGGAAGGCAACTATTCTAACCGCTATACCACCAACGCTTCGGGAGGGGATACGGAATGCCTAGCACCATATCCAAGCCGGGTGGCAAAAACTGCTCACTCGACTCTACTAAAATGCACACTGCGACTTTATTCGACCCTATACTGACCCTTATGTCTCAACTCGACTCGAGTGATTTCCCTAAGACGGCTCGACTGCAGCCGAATCACTTAATACGGTAAGTCGTAATACTCTGGTTAATTATCACAGTTAATGCACTGAGATACATAATACGCACGAGCACCATTTAAAGAAACCGAAATTAAATACAAAATTAAACAAAATGCGTTGGCCGGGAGTTGAACCCGGGTCAATTGCTTGGAAGGCAACTATTCTAACCGCTATACCACCAACGCTTCGGGAGGGGATACGGAATGCCTAGCACCATATCCAAGCCGGGTGGCAAAAACTGCTCACTCGACTCTACTAAAATGCACACTGCGACTTTATTCGACCCTATACTGACCCTTATGTCTCAACTCGACTCGAGTGATTTCCCTAAGACGGCTCGACTGCAGCCGAATCACTTAATACGGTAAGTCGTAATACTCTGGTTAATTATCACAGTTAATGCACTGAGATACATAATACGCACGAGCACCATTTAAAGAAACCGAAATTAAATACAAAATTAAACAAAATGCGTTGGCCGGGAGTTGAACCCGGGTCAATTGCTTGGAAGGCAACTATTCTAACCGCTATACCACCAACGCTTCGGGAGGGGATACGGAATGCCTAGCACCATATCCAAGCCGGGTGGCAAAAACTGCTCACTCGACTCTACTAAAATGCACACTGCGACTTTATTCGACCCTATACTGACCCTTATGTCTCAACTCGACTCGAGTGATTTCCCTAAGACGGCTCGACTGCAGCCGAATCACTTAATACGGTAAGTCGTAATACTCTGGTTAATTATCACAGTTAATGCACTGAGATACATAATACGCACGAGCACCATTTAAAGAAACCGAAATTAAATACAAAATTAAACAAAATGCGTTGGCCGGGAGTTGAACCCGGGTCAATTGCTTGGAAGGCAATTATTCTAACCGCTATACCACCAACGCTTCGGGAGGGGATACGGAATGCCTAGCACCATATCCAAGCCGGGTGACAAAAACTGCTCACTCGACTCTACTAAAATGCACACTGCGACTTTATTCGACCCTATACTGACCCTTATGTCTCAACTCGACTCGAGTGATTTCCCTAAGACGGCTCGACTGCAGCCGAATCACTTAATACGGTAAGTCGTAATACTCTGGTTAATTATCACAGTTAATGCACTGAGATACATAATACGCACGAGCACCATTTAAAGAAACCGAAATTAAATACAAAATTAAACAAAATGCGTTGGCCGGGAGTTAAACCCGGGTCAATTGCTTGGAAGGCAACTATTCTAACCGCTATACCACCAACGCTTCGGGAGGGGATACGGAATGCCTAGCACCATATCCAAGCCGGGTGGCAAAAACTGCTCACTCGACTCTACTAAAATGCACACTGCGACTTTATTCGACCCTATACTGACCCTTATGTCTCAACTCGACTCGAGTGATTTCCCTAAGACGGCTCGACTGCAGCCGAATCACTTAATACGGTAAGTCGTAATACTCTGGTTAATTATCACAGTTAATGCACTGAGATACATAATACGCACGAGCACCATTTAAAGAAACCGAAATTAAATACAAAATTAAACAAAAATGCGTTGGCCGGGAGTTGAACCCGGGTCAATTGCTTGGAAGGCAACTATTCTAACCGCTATACCACCAACGCTTCGGGAGGGGATACGGAATGCCTAGCACCATATCCAAGCCGGGTGGCAAAAACTGCTCACTCGACTCTACTAAAATGCACACTGCGACTTTATTCGACCCTATACTGACCCTTATGTCTCAACTCGACTCGAGTGATTTCCCTAAGACGGCTCGACTGCAGCCGAATCACTTAATACGGTAAGTCGTAATACTCTGTTTAATTATCACAGTTAATGCACTGAGATACATAATACGCACGAGCACCATTTAAAGAAACCGAAATTAAATACAAAATTAAACAAAATGCGTTGGCCGGGAGTTGAACCCGGGTCAATTGCTTGGAAGGCAACTATTCTAACCGCTATACCACCAACGTTTCGGGAGGGGAAACAGAATGCCTAGCACCATATCCAAGCCGGGTGGCAAAAACTGCTCACTCGACTCTACTAAAATGCACACTGCGACTTTATTCGACCCTATACTGACCCTTATGTCTCAACTAGACTCGAGTGATTTCCCTAAGACGGCTCGACTGCAGCCGAATCACTTAATACGGTAAGTCGTAATACTCTGGTTAATTATCACAGTTAATGCACTGAGATACATAATACGCACGAGCACCATTTAAAGAAACCGAAATTAAATACAAAATTAAACAAAATGCGTTGGCCGGGAGTTGAACCCGGGTCAATTGCTTGGAAGGCAACTATTCTAACCGCTATACCACCAACGCTTCGGGAGGGGATACGGAATGCCTAGCACCATATCCAAGCCGGGTGGCAAAAACTGCTCACTCGACTCTACTAAAATGCACACTGCGACTTTATTCGACCCTATACTGACCCTTATGTCTCAACTCGACTCGAGTGATTTCCCTAAGACGGCTCGACTGCAGCCGAATCACTTAATACGGTAAGTCGTAATACTCTGGTTAATTATCACAGTTAATGCACTGAGATACATAATACGCACGAGCACCATTTAAAGAAACCGAAATTAAATACAAAATTAAACAAAATGCGTTGGCCGGGAGTTGAACCCGGGTCAATTGCTTGGAAGGCAATTATTCTAACCGCTATACCACCAACGCTTCGGGAGGGGATACGGAATGCCTAGCACCATATCCAAGCCGGGTGGCAAAAACTGCTCACTCGACTCTACTAAAATGCACACTGCGACTTTATTCGACCCTATACTGACCCTTATGTCTCAACTCGACTCGAGTGATTTCCCTAAGACTGCTCGACTGCAGCCGAATCACTTAATACGGTAAGTCGTAATACTCTGGTTAATTATCACAGTTAATGCACTGAGATACATAATACGCACGAGCACCATTTAAAGAAACCGAAATTAAATACAAAATTAAACAAAATGCGTTGGCCGGGAGTTGAACCCGGGTCAATTGCTTGGAAGGCAACTATTCTAACCGCTATACCACCAACGCTTCGGGAGGGGATACGGAATGCCTAGCACCATATCCAAGCCGGGTGGCAAAAACTGCTCACTCGACTCTACTAAAATGCACACTGCGAATTTATTCGACCCTATACTGACCCTTATGTCTCAACTCGACTCGAGTGATTTCCCTAAGACGGCTCGACTGCAGCCGAATCACTTAATACGGTAAGTCGTAATACTCTGTTTAATTATCACAGTTAATGCACTGAGATACATAATACGCACGAGCACCATTTAAAGAAACCGAAATTAAATACAAAATTAAACAAAATGCGTTGGCCGGGAGTTGAACCCGGGTCAATTGCTTGGAAGGCAACTATTCTAACCGCTATACCACCAACGCTTCGGGAGGGGATACGGAATGCCTAGCACCATATCCAAGCCGGGTGGCAAAAACTGCTCACTCGACTCTACTAAAATGCACACTGCGACTTTATTCGACCCTATACTGACCCTTATGTCTCAACTAGACTCGAGTGATTTCCCTAAGACGGCTCGACTGCAGCCGAATCACTTAATACGGTAAGTCGTAATACTCTGGTTAATTATCACAGTTAATGCACTGAGATACATAATACGCACGAGCACCATTTAAAGAAACCGAAATTAAATACAAAATTAAACAAAATGCGTTGGCCGGGAGTTGAACCCGGGTCAATTGCTTGGAAGGCAACTATTCTAACCGCTATACCACCAACGCTTTGGGAGGGGATACGGAATGCCTAGCACCATATCCAAGCCGGGTGGCAAAAACTGCTCACTCGACTCTACTAAAATGCACACTGCGACTTTATTCGACCCTATACTGACCCTTATGTCTCAACTCGACTCGAGTGATTTCCCTAAGACGGCTCGACTGCAGCCGAATCACTTAATACGGTAAGTCGTAATACTCTGGTTAATTATCACAGTTAATGCACTGAGATACATAATACGCACGAGCACCATTTAAAGAAACCGAAATTAAATACAAAATTAAACAAAAATGCGTTGGCCGGGAGTTGAACCCGGGTCAATTGCTTGGAAGGCAACTATTCTAACCGCTATACCACCAACGCTTCGGGAGGGGATACGGAATGCCTAGCACCATATCCAAGCCGGGTGGCAAAAACTGCTCACTCGACTCTACTAAAATGCACACTGCGACTTTATTCGACCCTATACTGACCCTTATGTCTCAACTCGACTCGAGTGATTTCCCTAAGACGGCTCGACTGCAGCCGAATCACTTAATACGGTAAGTCGTAATACTCTGGTTAATTATCACAGTTAATGCACTGAGATACATAATACGCACGAGCACCATTTAAAGAAACCGAAATTAAATACAAAATTAAACAAAAATGCGTTGGCCGGGAGTTGAACCCGGGTCAATTGCTTGGAAGGCAACTATTCTAACCGCTATACCACCAACGCTTCGGGAGGGGATACGGAATGCCTAGCACCATATCCAAGCCGGGTGGCAAAAACTGCTCACTCGACTCTACTAAAATGCACACTGCGACTTTATTCGACCCTATACTGACCCTTATGTCTCAACTCGACTCGAGTGATTTCCCTAAGACGGCTCGACTGCAGCCGAATCACTTAATACGGTAAGTCGTAATACTCTGGTTAATTATCACAGTTAATGCACTGAGATACATAATACGCACGAGCACCATTTAAAGAAACCGAAATTAAATACAAAATTAAACAAAATGCGTTGGCCGGGAGTTGAACCCGGGTCAATTGCTTGGAAGGCAACTATTCTAACCGCTATACCACCAACGCTTCGGGAGGGGATACGGAATGCCTAGCACCATATCCAAGCCGGGTGGCAAAAACTGCTTACTCGACTCTACTAAAATGCACACTGCGACTTTATTCGACCCTATACTGACCCTTATGTCTCAACTCGACTCGAGTGATTTCCCTAAGACGGCTCGACTGCAGCCGAATCACTTAATACGGTAAGTCGTAATACTCTGGTTAATTATCACAGTTAATGCACTGAGATACATAATACGCACGAGCACCATTTAAAGAAACCGAAATTAAATACAAAATTAAACAAAATGCGTTGGCCGGGAGTTGAACCCGGGTCAATTGCTTGGAAGGCAACTATTCTAACCGCTATACCACCAACGCTTCGGGAGGGGATACGGAATGCCTAGCACCATATCCAAGCCGGGTGGCAAAAACTGCTCACTCGACTCTACTAAAATGCACACTGCGACTTTATTCGACCCTATACTGACCCTTATGTCTCAACTCGACTCGAGTGATTTCCCTAAGACGGCTCGACTGCAGCCGAATCACTTAATACGGTAAGTCGTAATACTCTGGTTAATTATCACAGTTAATGCACTGAGATACATAATACGCACGAGCACCATTTAAAGAAACCGAAATTAAATACAAAATTAAACAAAATGCGTTGGCCGGGAGTTGAACCCGGGTCAATTGCTTGGAAGGCAACTATTCTAACCGCTATACCACCAACGCTTCGGGAGGGGATACGGAATGCCTAGCACCATATCCAAGCCGGGTGGCAAAAACTGCTCACTCGACTCTACTAAAATGCACACTGCGACTTTATTCGACCCTATACTGACCCTTATGTCTCAACTCGACTCGAGTGATTTCCCTAAGACGGCTCGACTGCAGCCGAATCACTTAATACGGTAAGTCGTAATACTCTGGTTAATTATCACAGTTAATGCACTGAGATACATAATACGCACGAGCACCATTTAAAGAAACCGAAATTAAATACAAAATTAAACAAAATGCGTTGGCCGGGAGTTGAACCCGGGTCAATTGCTTGGAAGGCAACTATTCTAACCGCTATACCACCAACGCTTCGGGAGGGGATACGGAATGCCTAGCACCATATCCAAGCCGGGTGGCAAAAACTGCTCACTCGACTCTACTAAAATGCACACTGCGACTTTATTCGACCCTATACTGACCCTTATGTCTCAACTCGACTCGAGTGATTTCCCTTAGACGGCTCGACTGCAGCCGAATCACTTAATACGGTAAGTCGTAATACTCTGGTTAATTATCACAGTTAATGCACTGAGATACATAATACGCACGAGCACCATTTAAAGAAACCGAAATTAAATACAAAATTAAACAAAATGCGATGGCCGGGAGTTGAACCCGGGTCAATTGCTTGGAAGGCAACTATTCTAACCGCTATACCACCAACGCTTCGGGAGGGGATACGGAATGCCTAGCACCATATCCAAGCCGGGTGGCAAAAACTGCTCACTCGACTCTACTAAAATGCACACTGCGACTTTATTCGACCCTATACTGACCCTTATGTCTCAACTCGACTCGAGTGATTTCCCTAAGACGGCTCGACTGCAGCCGAATCACTTAATACGGTGAGTCGTAATACTCTGGTTAATTATCACAGTTAATGCACTGAGATACATAATACGCACGAGCACCATTTAAAGAAACCGAAATTAAATACAAAATTAAACAAAATGCGTTGGCCGGGAGTTGAACCCGGGTCAATTGCTTGGAAGGCAACTATTCTAACCGCTATACCACCAACGCTTCGGGAGGGGATACGGAATGCCTAGCACCATATCCAAGCCGGGTGGCAAAAACTGCTCACTCGACTCTACTAAAATGCACACTGCGACTTTATTCGACCCTATACTGACCCTTATGTCTCAACTCGACTCGAGTGATTTCCCTAACACGGCTCGACTGCAGCCAAATCACTTAATACGGTAAGTCGTAATACTCTGGTTAATTATCACAGTTAATGCACTGAGATACATAATACGCACGAGCACCATTTAAAGAAACCGAAATTAAATACAAAATTAAACAAAATGCGTTGGCCGGGAGTTGAACCCGGGTCAATTGCTTGGAAGGCAACTATTCTAACCGCTATACCACCAACGCTTCGGGAGGGGATACGGAATGCCTAGCACCATATCCAAGCCGGGTGGCAAAAACTGCTCACTCGACTCTACTAAAATGCACACTGCGACTTTATTCGACCCTATACTGACCCTTATGTCTCAACTCGACTCGAGTGATTTCCCTAAGACGGCTCGACTGCAGCCGAATCACTTAATACGGTAAGTCGTAATACTCTGGTTAATTATCACAGTTAATGCACTGAGATACATAATACGCACGAGCACCATTTAAAGAAACCGAAATTAAATACAAAATTAAACAAAATGCGTTGGCCGGGAGTTGAACCCGGGTCAATTGCTTGGAAGGCAACTATTCTAACCGCTATACCACCAACGCTTCGGGAGGGGATACGGAATGCCTAGCACCATATCCAAGCCGGGTGGCAAAAACTGCTCACTCGACTCTACTAAAATTCACACTGCGACTTTATTCGACCCTATACTGACCCTTATGTCTCAACTCGACTCGAGTGATTTCCCTTAGACGGCTCGACTGCAGCCGAATCACTTAATACGGTAAGTCGTAATACTCTGGTTAATTATCACAGTTAATGCACTGAGATACATAATACGCACGAGCACCATTTAAAGAAACCGAAATTAAATACAAAATTAAACAAAATGCGTTGGCCGGGAGTTGAACCCGGGTCAATTGCTTGGAAGGCAACTATTCTAACCGCTATACCACCAACGCTTCGGGAGGGGATACGGAATGCCTAGCACCATATCCAAGCCGGGTGGCAAAAACTGCTCACTCGACTCTACTAAAATGCACACTGCGACTTTATTCGACCCTATACTGACCCTTATGTCTCAACTCGACTCGAGTGATTTCCCTAAGACGGCTCGACTGAAGCCGAATCACTTAATACGGTAAGTCGTAATACTCTGGTTAATTATCACAGTTAATGCACTGAGATACATAATACGCACGAGCACCATTTAAAGAAACCGAAATTAAATACAAAATTAAACAAAATGCGTTGGCCGGGAGTTGAACCCGGGTCAATTGCTTGGAAGGCAACTATTCTAACCGCTATACCACCAACGCTTCGGGAGGGGATACGGAATGCCTAGCACCATATCCAAGCCGGGTGGCAAAAACTGCTCACTCGACTCTACTAAAATGCACACTGCGACTTTATTCGACCCTATACTGACCCTTATGTCTCAACTCGACTCGAGTGATTGCCCTAAGACGGCTCGACTGCAGCCGAATCACTTAATACGGTAAGTCGTAATACTCTGGTTAATTATCACAGTTAATGCACTGAGATACATAATACGCACGAGCACCATTTAAAGAAACCGAAATTAAATACAAAATTAAACAAAGTGCGTTGGCCGGGAGTTGAACCCGGGTCAATTGCTTGGAAGGCAACTATTCTAACCGCTATACCACCAACACTTCGGGAGGGGATACGGAATGCCTAGCACCATATCCAAGCCGGGTGGCAAAAACTGCTCACTCGACTCTACTAAAATGCACACTGCGACTTTATTCGACCCTATACTGACCCTTATGTCTCAACTCGACTCGAGTGATTTCCCTAACACGGCTCGACTGCAGCCAAATCACTTAATACGGTAAGTCGTAATACTCTGGTTAATTATCACAGTTAATGCACTGAGATACATAATACGCACGAGCACCATTTAAAGAAACCGAAATTAAATACAAAATTAAACAAAATGCGTTGGCCGGGAGTTGAACCCGGTTCAATTGCTTGGAAGGCAACTATTCTAACCGCTATACCACCAACGCTTCGGGAGGGGATACGGAATGCCTAGCACCATATCCAAGCCGGGTGGCAAAAACTGCTCACTCGACTCTACTAAAATGCACACTGCGACTTTATTCGACCCTATACTGACCCTTATGTCTCAACTCGACTCGAGTGATTTCCCTAAGACGGCTCGACTGCAGCCGAATCACTTAATACGGTAAGTCGTAATACTCTGGTTAATTATCACAGTTAATGCACTGAGATACATAATACGCACGAGCACCATTTAAAGAAACCGAAATTAAATACAAAATTAAACAAAATGCGTTGGCCGGGAGTTGAACCCGGGTCAATTGCTTGGAAAGCAACTATTCTAACCGCTATACCACCAACGCTCCGGGAGGGGATACGGAATGCCTAGCACCATATCCAAGCCGGGTGGCAAAAACTGCTCACTCGACTCTACTAAAATGCACACTGCTACTTTATTCGACCCTATACTGACCCTTATGTCTCAACTCGACTCGAGTGATTTCCCTAAGACGGCTCGACTGCAGCCGAATCACTTAATACGGTAAGTCGTAATACTCTGGTTAATTATCACAGTTAATGCACTGAGATACATAATACGCACGAGCACCATTTAAAGAAACCGAAATTAAATACAAAATTAAACAAAATGCGTTGGCCGGGAGTTGAACCCGGGTCAATTGCTTGGAAGGCAACTATTCTAACCGCTATACCACCAACGCTTCGGGAGGGGATACGGAATGCCTAGCACCATATCCAAGCCGGGTGGCAAAAACTGCTCACTCGACTCTACTAAAATTCACACTGCGACTTTATTCGACCCTATACTGACCCTTATGTCTCAACTCGACTCGAGTGATTTCCCTTAGACGGCTCGACTGCAGCCGAATCACTTAATACGGTAAGTCGTAATACTCTGGTTAATTATCACAGTTAATGCACTGAGATACATAATACGCACGAGCACCATTTAAAGAAACCGAAATTAAATACAAAATTAAACAAAATGCGTTGGCCGGGAGTTGAACCCGGGTCAATTGCTTGGAAGGCAACTATTCTAACCGCTATACCACCAACGCTTCGGGAGGGGATACGGAATGCCTAGCACCATATCCAAGCCGGGTGGCAAAAACTGCTCACTCGACTCTACTAAAATGCACACTGCGACTTTATTCGACCCTATACTGACCCTTATGTCTCAACTCGACTCGAGTGATTTCCCTAAGACGGCTCGACTGCAGCCGAATCACTTAATACGGTAAGTCGTAATACTCTGGTTAATTATCACAGTTAATGCACTGAGATACATAATACGCACGAGCACCATTTAAAGAAACCGAAATTAAATACAAAATTAAACAAAATGCGTTGGCCGGGAGTTGAACCCGGGTCAATTGCTTGGAAGGCAACTATTCTAACCGCTATACCACCAACGCTTCGGGAGGGGATACGGAATGCCTAGCACCATATCCAAGCCGGGTGGCAAAAACTGCTCACTCGACTCTACTAAAATGCACACTGCGACTTTATTCGACCCTATACTGACCCTTATGTCTCAACTCGACTCGAGTGATTTCCCTAAGACGGCTCGACTGCAGCCGAATCACTTAATACGGTAAGTCGTAATACTCTGGTTAATTATCACAGTTAATGCACTGAGATACATAATACGCACGAGCACCATTTAAAGAAACCGAAATTAAATACAAAATTAAACAAAGTGCGTTGGCCGGGAGTTGAACCCGGGTCAATTGCTTGGAAGGCAACTATTCTAACCGCTATACCACCAACACTTCGGGAGGGGATACGGAATGCCTAGCACCATATCCAAGCCGGGTGGCAAAAACTGCTCACTCGACTCTACTAAAATGCACACTGCGACTTTATTCGACCCTATACTGACCCTTATGTCTCAACTCGACTCGAGTGATTTCCCTAAGACGGCTCGACTGCAGCCGAATCACTTAATACGGTAAGTCGTAATACTCTGGTTAATTATCACAGTTAATGCACTGAGATACATAATACGCACGAGCACCATTTAAAGAAACCGAAATTAAATACAAAATTAAACAAAATGCGTTGGCCGGGAGTTGAACCCGGGTCAATTGCTTGGAAGGCAACTATTCTAACCGCTATACCACCAACGCTTCGGGAGGGGATACGGAATGCCTAGCACCATATCCAAGCCGGGTGGCAAAAACTGCTCACTCGACTCTACTAAAATGCACACTGCGACTTTATTCGACCCTATACTGACCCTTATGTCTCAACTCGACTCGAGTGATTTCCCTAAGACGGCTCGACTGCAGCCGAATCACTTAATACGGTAAGTCGTAATACTCTGGTTAATTATCACAGTTAATGCACTGAGATACATAATACGCACGAGCACCATTTAAAGAAACCGAAATTAAATACAAAATTAAACAAAGTGCGTTGGCCGGGAGTTGAACCCGGGTCAATTGCTTGGAAGGCAACTATTCTAACCGCTATACCACCAACACTTCGGGAGGGGATACGGAATGCCTAGCACCATATCCAAGCCGGGTGGCAAAAACTGCTCACTCGACTCTACTAAAATGCACACTGCGACTTTATTCGACCCTATACTGACCCTTATGTCTCAACTCGACTCGAGTGATTTCCCTAAGACGGCTCGACTGCAGCCGAATCACTTAATACGGTAAGTCGTAATACTCTGGTTAATTATCACAGTTAATGCACTGAGATACATAATACGCACGAGCACCATTTAAAGAAACCGAAATTAAATACAAAATTAAACAAAATGCGTTGGCCGGGAGTTGAACCCGGGTCAATTGCTTGGAAGGCAACTATTCTAACCGCTATACCACCAACGCTTCGGGAGGGGATACGGAATGCCTAGCACCATATCCAAGCCGGGTGGCAAAAACTGCTCACTCGACTCTACTAAAATGCACACTGCTACTTTATTCGACCCTATACTGACCCTTATGTCTCAACTCGACTCGAGTGATTTCCCTAAGACGGCTCGACTGCAGCCGAATCACTTAATACGGTAAGTCGTAATACTCTGGTTAATTATCACAGTTAATGCACTGAGATACATAATACGCACGAGCACCATTTAAAGAAACCGAAATTAAATACAAAATTAAACAAAATGCGTTGGCCGGGAGTTGAACCCGGGTCAATTGCTTGGAAGGCAACTATTCTAACCGCTATACCACCAACGCTTCGGGAGGGGATACGGAATGCCTAGCACCATATCCAAGCCGGGTGGCAAAAACTGCTCACTCGACTCTACTAAAATTCACACTGCGACTTTATTCGACCCTATACTGACCCTTATGTCTCAACTCGACTCGAGTGATTTCCCTTAGACGGCTCGACTGCAGCCGAATCACTTAATACGGTAAGTCGTAATACTCTGGTTAATTATCACAGTTAATGCACTGAGATACATAATACGCACGAGCACCATTTAAAGAAACCGAAATTAAATACAAAATTAAACAAAATGCGTTGGCCGGGAGTTGAACCCGGGTCAATTGCTTGGAAGGCAACTATTCTAACCGCTATACCACCAACGCTTCGGGAGGGGATACGGAATGCCTAGCACCATATCCAAGCCGGGTGGCAAAAACTGCTCACTCGACTCTACTAAAATGCACACTGCGACTTTATTCGACCCTATACTGACCCTTATGTCTCAACTCGACTCGAGTGATTTCCCTAAGACGGCTCGACTGCAGCCGAATCACTTAATACGGTAAGTCGTAATACTCTGGTTAATTATCACAGTTAATGCACTGAGATACATAATACGCACGAGCACCATTTAAAGAAACCGAAATTAAATACAAAATTAAACAAAATGCGTTGGCCGGGAGTTGAACCCGGGTCAATTGCTTGGAAGGCAACTATTCTAACCGCTATACCACCAACGCTTCGGGAGGGGATACGGAATGCCTAGCACCATATCCAAGCCGGGTGGCAAAAACTGCTCACTCGACTCTACTAAAATGCACACTGCGACTTTATTCGACCCTATACTGACCCTTATGTCTCAACTCGACTCGAGTGATTTCCCTAAGACGGCTCGACTGCAGCCGAATCACTTAATACGGTAAGTCGTAATACTCTGGTTAATTATCACAGTTAATGCACTGAGATACATAATACGCACGAGCACCATTTAAAGAAACCGAAATTAAATACAAAATTAAACAAAGTGCGTTGGCCGGGAGTTGAACCCGGGTCAATTGCTTGGAAGGCAACTATTCTAACCGCTATACCACCAACACTTCGGGAGGGGATACGGAATGCCTAGCACCATATCCAAGCCGGGTGGCAAAAACTGCTCACTCGACTCTACTAAAATGCACACTGCGACTTTATTCGACCCTATACTGACCCTTATGTCTCAACTCGACTCGAGTGATTTCCCTAAGACGGCTCGACTGCAGCCGAATCACTTAATACGGTAAGTCGTAATACTCTGGTTAATTATCACAGTTAATGCACTGAGATACATAATACGCACGAGCACCATTTAAAGAAACCGAAATTAAATACAAAATTAAACAAAATGCGTTGGCCGGGAGTTGAACCCGGGTCAATTGCTTGGAAGGCAACTATTCTAACCGCTATACCACCAACGCTTCGGGAGGGGATACGGAATGCCTAGCACCATATCCAAGCCGGGTGGCAAAAACTGCTCACTCGACTCTACTAAAATGCACACTGCGACTTTATTCGACCCTATACTGACCCTTATGTCTCAACTCGACTCGAGTGATTTCCCTAAGACGGCTCGACTGCAGCCGAATCACTTAATACGGTAAGTCGTAATACTCTGGTTAATTATCACAGTTAATGCACTGAGATACATAATACGCACGAGCACCATTTAAAGAAACCGAAATTAAATACAAAATTAAACAAAGTGCGTTGGCCGGGAGTTGAACCCGGGTCAATTGCTTGGAAGGCAACTATTCTAACCGCTATACCACCAACACTTCGGGAGGGGATACGGAATGCCTAGCACCATATCCAAGCCGGGTGGCAAAAACTGCTCACTCGACTCTACTAAAATGCACACTGCGACTTTATTCGACCCTATACTGACCCTTATGTCTCAACTCGACTCGAGTGATTTCCCTAAGACGGCTCGACTGCAGCCGAATCACTTAATACGGTAAGTCGTAATACTCTGGTTAATTATCACAGTTAATGCACTGAGATACATAATACGCACGAGCACCATTTAAAGAAACCGAAATTAAATACAAAATTAAACAAAATGCGATGGCCGGGAGTTGAACCCGGGTCAATTGCTTGGAAGGCAACTATTCTAACCGCTATACCACCAACGCTTCGGGAGATGATACGGAATGCCTAGCACCATATCCAAGCCGGGTGGCAAAAACTGCTCACTCGACTCTACTAAAATGCACACTGCGACTTTATTCGACCCTATACTGACCCTTATGTCTCAACTCGACTCGAGTGATTTCCCTAAGACGGCTCGACTGCAGCCGAATCACTTAATACGGTAAGTCGTAATACTCTGGTTAATTATCACAGTTAATGCACTGAGATACATAATACGCACGAGCACCATTTAAAGAAACCGAAATTAAATACAAAATTAAACAAAATGCGTTGGCCGGGAGTTGAACCCGGGTCAATTGCTTGGAAGGCAACTATTCTAACCGCTATACCACCAACGCTTCGGGAGGGGATACGGAATGCCTAGCACCATATCCAAGCCGGGTGGCAAAAACTGCTCACTCGACTCTACTAAAATGCACACTGCGACTTTATTCGACCCTATACTGACCCTTATGTCTCAACTCGACTCGAGTGATTTCCCTAACACGGCTCGACTGCAGCCAAATCACTTAATACGGTAAGTCGTAATACTCTGGTTAATTATCACAGTTAATGCACTGAGATACATAATACGCACGAGCACCATTTAAAGAAACCGAAATTAAATACAAAATTAAACAAAATGCGTTGGCCGGGAGTTGAACCCGGTTCAATTGCTTGGAAGGCAACTATTCTAACCGCTATACCACCAACGCTTCGGGAGGGGATACGGAATGCCTAGCACCATATCCAAGCCGGGTGGCAAAAACTGCTCACTCGACTCTACTAAAATGCACACTGCGACTTTATTCGACCCTATACTGACCCTTATGTCTCAACTCGACTCGAGTGATTTCCCTAAGACGGCTCGACTGCAGCCGAATCACTTAATACGGTAAGTCGTAATACTCTGGTTAATTATCACAGTTAATGCACTGAGATACATAATACGCACGAGCACCATTTAAAGAAACCGAAATTAAATACAAAATTAAACAAAATGCGTTGGCCGGGAGTTGAACCCGGGTCAATTGCTTGGAAGGCAACTATTCTAACCGCTATACCACCAACGCTCCGGGAGGGGATACGGAATGCCTAGCACCATATCCAAGCCGGGTGGCAAAAACTGCTCACTCGACTCTACTAAAATGCACACTGCTACTTTATTCGACCCTATACTGACCCTTATGTCTCAACTCGACTCGAGTGATTTCCCTAAGACGGCTCGACTGCAGCCGAATCACTTAATACGGTAAGTCGTAATACTCTGGTTAATTATCACAGTTAATGCACTGAGATACATAATACGCACGAGCACCATTTAAAGAAACCGAAATTAAATACAAAATTAAACAAAATGCGTTGGCCGGGAGTTGAACCCGGGTCAATTGCTTGGAAGGCAACTATTCTAACCGCTATACCACCAACGCTTCGGGAGGGGATACGGAATGCCTAGCACCATATCCAAGCCGGGTGGCAAAAACTGCTCACTCGACTCTACTAAAATTCACACTGCGACTTTATTCGACCCTATACTGACCCTTATGTCTCAACTCGACTCGAGTGATTTCCCTTAGACGGCTCGACTGCAGCCGAATCACTTAATACGGTAAGTCGTAATACTCTGGTTAATTATCACAGTTAATGCACTGAGATACATAATACGCACGAGCACCATTTAAAGAAACCGAAATTAAATACAAAATTAAACAAAATGCGTTGGCCGGGAGTTGAACCCGGGTCAATTGCTTGGAAGGCAACTATTCTAACCGCTATACCACCAACGCTTCGGGAGGGGATACGGAATGCCTAGCACCATATCCAAGCCGGGTGGCAAAAACTGCTCACTCGACTCTACTAAAATGCACACTGCGACTTTATTCGACCCTATACTGACCCTTATGTCTCAACTCGACTCGAGTGATTTCCCTAAGACGGCTCGACTGCAGCCGAATCACTTAATACGGTAAGTCGTAATACTCTGGTTAATTATCACAGTTAATGCACTGAGATACATAATACGCACGAGCACCATTTAAAGAAACCGAAATTAAATACAAAATTAAACAAAATGCGTTGGCCGGGAGTTGAACCCGGGTCAATTGCTTGGAAGGCAACTATTCTAACCGCTATACCACCAACGCTTCGGGAGGGGATACGGAATGCCTAGCACCATATCCAAGCCGGGTGGCAAAAACTGCTCACTCGACTCTACTAAAATGCACACTGCGACTTTATTCGACCCTATACTGACCCTTATGTCTCAACTCGACTCGAGTGATTTCCCTAAGACGGCTCGACTGCAGCCGAATCACTTAATACGGTAAGTCGTAATACTCTGGTTAATTATCACAGTTAATGCACTGAGATACATAATACGCACGAGCACCATTTAAAGAAACCGAAATTAAATACAAAATTAAACAAAATGCGTTGGCCGGGAGTTGAACCCGGGTCAATTGCTTGGAAGGCAACTATTCTAACCGCTATACCACCAACGCTTCGGGAGGGGATACGGAATGCCTAGCACCATATCCAAGCCGGGTGGCAAAAACTGCTCACTCGACTCTACTAAAATGCACACTGCGACTTTATTCGACCCTATACTGACCCTTATGTCTCAACTCGACTCGAGTGATTTCCCTAAGACGGCTCGACTGCAGCCGAATCACTTAATACGGTAAGTCGTAATACTCTGGTTAATTATCACAGTTAATGCACTGAGATACATAATACGCACGAGCACCATTTAAAGAAACCGAAATTAAATACAAAATTAAACAAAATGCGTTGGCCGGGAGTTGAACCCGGGTCAATTGCTTGGAAGGCAACTATTCTAACCGCTATACCACCAACGCTTCGGGAGGGGATACGGAATGCCTAGCACCATATCCAAGCCGGGTGGCAAAAACTGCTCACTCGACTCTACTAAAATGCACACTGCGACTTTATTCGACCCTATACTGACCCTTATGTCTCAACTCGACTCGAGTGATTTCCCTAAGACGGCTCGACTGCAGCCGAATCACTTAATACGGTAAGTCGTAATACTCTGGTTAATTATCACAGTTAATGCACTGAGATACATAATACGCACGAGCACCATTTAAAGAAACCGAAATTAAATACAAAATTAAACAAAATGCGTTGGCCGGGAGTTGAACCCGGGTCAATTGCTTGGAAGGCAACTATTCTAACCGCTATACCACCAACGCTTCGGGAGGGGATACGGAATGCCTAGCACCATATCCAAGCCGGGTGGCAAAAAACTGCTCACTCGACTCTACTAAAATGCACACTGCGACTTTATTCGACCCTATACTGACCCTTATGTCTCAACTCGACTCGAGTGATTTCCCTAAGACGGCTCGACTGCAGCCGAATCACTTAATACGGTAAGTCGTAATACTCTGGTTAATTATCACAGTTAATGCACTGAGATACATAATATGCACGAGCACCATTTAAAGAAACCGAAATTAAATACAAAATTAAACAAAATGCGTTGGCCGGGAGTTGAACCCGGGTCAATTGCTTGGAAGGCAACTATTCTAACCGCTATACCACCAACGCTTCGGGAGGGTATACGGAATGCCTAGCACCATATCCAAGCCGGGTGGCAAAAACTGCTCACTCGACTCTACTAAAATGCACACTGCGACTTTATTCGACCCTATACTGACCCTTATGTCTCAACTCGACTCGAGTGATTTCCCTAAGACGGCTCGACTGCAGCCGAATCACTTAATACGGTAAGTCGTAATACTCTGGTTAATTATCACAGTTAATGCACTGAGATACATAATACGCACGAGCACCATTTAAAGAAACCGAAATTAAATACAAAATTAAACAAAATGCGATGGCCGGGAGTTGAACCCGGGTCAATTGCTTGGAAGGCAACTATTCTAACCGCTATACCACCAACGCTTCGGGAGATGATACGGAATGCCTAGCACCATATCCAAGCCGGGTGGCAAAAACTGCTCACTCGACTCTACTAAAATGCACACTGCGACTTTATTCGACCCTATACTGACCCTTATGTCTCAACTCGACTCGAGTGATTTCCCTAAGACGGCTCGACTGCAGCCGAATCACTTAATACGGTAAGTCGTAATACACTGGTTAATTATCACAGTTAATGCACTGAGATACATAATACGCACGAGCACCATTTAAAGAAACCGAAATTAAATACAAAATTAAACAAAATGCGTTGGCCGGGAGTTGAACCCGGGTCAATTGCTTGGAAGGCAACTATTCTAACCGCTATACCACCAACGCTTCGGGAGGGGATACGGAATGCCTAGCACCATATCCAAGCCGGGTGGCAAAAACTGCTCACTCGACTCTACTAAAATGCACACTGCGACTTTATTCGACCCTATACTGACCCTTATGTCTCAACTCGACTCGAGTGATTTCCCTAACACGGCTCGACTGCAGCCAAATCACTTAATACGGTAAGTCGTAATACTCTGGTTAATTATCACAGTTAATGCACTGAGATACATAATACGCACGAGCACCATTTAAAGAAACCGAAATTAAATACAAAATTAAACAAAATGCGTTGGCCGGGAGTTGAACCCGGGTCAATTGCTTGGAAGGCAACTATTCTAACCGCTATACCACCAACGCTTCGGGAGGGGATACGGAATGCCTAGCACCATATCCAAGCCGGGTGGCAAAAACTGCTCACTCGACTCTACTAAAATTCACACTGCGACTTTATTCGACCCTATACTGACCCTTATGTCTCAACTCGACTCGAGTGATTTCCCTTAGACGGCTCGACTGCAGCCGAATCACTTAATACGGTAAGTCGTAATACTCTGGTTAATTATCACAGTTAATGCACTGAGATACATAATACGCACGAGCACCATTTAAAGAAACCGAAATTAAATACAAAATTAAACAAAATGCGTTGGCCGGGAGTTGAACCCGGGTCAATTGCTTGGAAGGCAACTATTCTAACCGCTATACCACCAACGCTTCGGGAGGGGATACGGAATGCCTAGCACCATATCCAAGCCGGGTGGCAAAAACTGCTCACTCGACTCTACTAAAATGCACACTGCGACTTTATTCGACCCTATACTGACCCTTATGTCTCAACTCGACTCGAGTGATTTCCCTAAGACGGCTCGACTGCAGCCGAATCACTTAATACGGTAAGTCGTAATACTCTGGTTAATTATCACAGTTAATGCACTGAGATACATAATACGCACGAGCACCATTTAAAGAAACCGAAATTAAATACAAAATTAAACAAAATGCGTTGGCCGGGAGTTGAACCCGGGTCAATTGCTTGGAAGGCAACTATTCTAACCGCTATACCACCAACGCTTCGGGAGGGGATACGGAATGCCTAGCACCATATCCAAGCCGGGTGGCAAAAACTGCTCACTCGACTCTACTAAAATGCACACTGCGACTTTATTCGACCCTATACTGACCCTTATGTCTCAACTCGACTCGAGTGATTTCCCTAAGACGGCTCGACTGCAGCCGAATCACTTAATACGGTAAGTCGTAATACTCTGGTTAATTATCACAGTTAATGCACTGAGATACATAATACGCACGAGCACCATTTAAAGAAACCGAAATTAAATACAAAATTAAACAAAATGCGTTGGCCGGGAGTTGAACCCGGGTCAATTGCTTGGAAGGCAACTATTATAACCGCTATACCACCAACGCTTCGGGAGGGGATACGGAATGCCTAGCACCATATCCAAGCCGGGTGGCAAAAACTGCTCACTCGACTCTACTAAAATGCACACTGCGACTTTATTCGACCCTATACTGACCCTTATGTCTCAACTCGACTCGAGTGATTTCCCTAAGACGGCTCGACTGCAGCCGAATCACTTAATACGGTAAGTCGTAATACTCTGGTTAATTATCACAGTTAATGCACTGAGATACATAATACGCACGAGCACCATTTAAAGAAACCGAAATTAAATACAAAATTAAACAAAATGCGTTGGCCGGGAGTTGAACCCGGGTCAATTGCTTGGAAGGCAACTATTCTAACCGCTATACCACCAACGCTTCGGGAGGGGATACGGAATGCCTAGCACCATATCCAAGCCGGGTGGCAAAAACTGCTCACTCGACTCTACTAAAATGCACACTGCGACTTTATTCGACCCTATACTGACCCTTATGTCTCAACTCGACTCGAGTGATTTCCCTAAGACGGCTCGACTGCAGCCGAATCACTTAATACGGTAAGTCGTAATACTCTGGTTAATTATCACAGTTAATGCACTGAGATACATAATACGCACGAGCACCATTTAAAGAAACCGAAATTAAATACAAAATTAAACAAAATGCGTTGGCCGGGAGTTGAACCCGGGTCAATTGCTTGGAAGGCAACTATTCTAACCGCTATACCACCAACGCTTCGGGAGGGGATACGGAATGCCTAGCACCATATCCAAGCCGGGTGGCAAAAAACTGCTCACTCGACTCTACTAAAATGCACACTGCGACTTTATTCGACCCTATACTGACCCTTATGTCTCAACTCGACTCGAGTGATTTCCCTAAGACGGCTCGACTGCAGCCGAATCACTTAATACGGTAAGTCGTAATACTCTGGTTAATTATCACAGTTAATGCACTGAGATACATAATATGCACGAGCACCATTTAAAGAAACCGAAATTAAATACAAAATTAAACAAAATGCGTTGGCCGGGAGTTGAACCCGGGTCAATTGCTTGGAAGGCAACTATTCTAACCGCTATACCACCAACGCTTCGGGAGGGTATACGGAATGCCTAGCACCATATCCAAGCCGGGTGGCAAAAACTGCTCACTCGACTCTACTAAAATGCACACTGCGACTTTATTCGACCCTATACTGACCCTTATGTCTCAACTCGACTCGAGTGATTTCCCTAAGACGGCTCGACTGCAGCCGAATCACTTAATACGGTAAGTCGTAATACTCTGGTTAATTATCACAGTTAATGCACTGAGATACATAATACGCACGAGCACCATTTAAAGAAACCGAAATTAAATACAAAATTAAACAAAATGCGATGGCCGGGAGTTGAACCCGGGTCAATTGCTTGGAAGGCAACTATTCTAACCGCTATACCACCAATGCTTCGGGAGATGATACGGAATGCCTAGCACCATATCCAAGCCGGGTGGCAAAAACTGCTCACTCGACTCTACTAAAATGCACACTGCGACTTTATTCGACCCTATACTGACCCTTATGTCTCAACTCGACTCGAGTGATTTCCCTAAGACGGCTCGACTGCAGCCGAATCACTTAATACGGTAAGTCGTAATACACTGGTTAATTATCACAGTTAATGCACTGAGATACATAATACGCACGAGCACCATTTAAAGAAACCGAAATTAAATACAAAATTAAACAAAATGCGTTGGCCGGGAGTTGAACCCGGGTCAATTGCTTGGAAGGCAACTATTCTAACCGCTATACCACCAACGCTTCGGGAGGGGATACGGAATGCCTAGCACCATATCCAAGCCGGGTGGCAAAAACTGCTCACTCGACTCTACTAAAATGCACACTGCGACTTTATTCGACCCTATACTGACCCTTATGTCTCAACTCGACTCGAGTGATTTCCCTAACACGGCTCGACTGCAGCCAAATCACTTAATACGGTAAGTCGTAATACTCTGGTTAATTATCACAGTTAATGCACTGAGATACATAATACGCACGAGCACCATTTAAAGAAACCGAAATTAAATACAAAATTAAACAAAATGCGTTGGCCGGGAGTTGAACCCGGGTCAATTGCTTGGAAGGCAACTATTCTAACCGCTATACCACCAACGCTTCGGGAGGGGATACGGAATGCCTAGCACCATATCCAAGCCGGGTGGCAAAAACTGCTCACTCGACTCTACTAAAATGCACACTGCGACTTTATTCGACCCTATACTGACCCTTATGTCTCAACTCGACTCGAGTGATTTCCCTAAGACGGCTCGACTGCAGCCGAATCACTTAATACGGTAAGTCGTAATACTCTGGTTAATTATCACAGTTAATGCACTGAGATACATAATACGCACGAGCACCATTTAAAGAAACCGAAATTAAATACAAAATTAAACAAAATGCGTTGGCCGGGAGTTGAACCCGGGTCAATTGCTTGGAAGGCAACTATTCTAACCGCTATACCACCAACGCTCCGGGAGGGGATACGGAATGCCTAGCACCATATCCAAGCCGGGTGGCAAAAACTGCTCACTCGACTCTACTAAAATGCACACTGCTACTTTATTCGACCCTATACTGACCCTTATGTCTCAACTCGACTCGAGTGATTTCCCTAAGACGGCTCGACTGCAGCCGAATCACTTAATACGGTAAGTCGTAATACTCTGGTTAATTATCACAGTTAATGCACTGAGATACATAATACGCACGAGCACCATTTAAAGAAACCGAAATTAAATACAAAATTAAACAAAATGCGTTGGCCGGGAGTTGAACCCGGGTCAATTGCTTGGAAGGCAACTATTCTAACCGCTATACCACCAACGCTTCGGGAGGGGATACGGAATGCCTAGCACCATATCCAAGCCGGGTGGCAAAAACTGCTCACTCGACTCTACTAAAATGCACACTGCGACTTTATTCGACCCTATACTGACCCTTATGTCTCAACTCGACTCGAGTGATTTCCCTAAGACGGCTCGACTGCAGCCGAATCACTTAATACGGTAAGTCGTAATACTCTGGTTAATTATCACAGTTAATGCACTGAGATACATAATACGCACGAGCACCATTTAAAGAAACCGAAATTAAATACAAAATTAAACAAAATGCGTTGGCCGGGAGTTGAACCCGGGTCAATTGCTTGGAAGGCAACTATTCTAACCGCTATACCACCAACGCTTCGGGAGGGGATACGGAATGCCTAGCACCATATCCAAGCCGGGTGGCAAAAACTGCTCACTCGACTCTACTAAAATGCACACTGCGACTTTATTCGACCCTATACTGAACCTTATGTCTCAACTCGACTCGAGTGATTTCCCTAAGACGGCTCGACTGCAGCCGAATCACTTAATACGGTAAGTCGTAATACTCTGGTTAATTATCACAGTTAATGCACTGAGATACATAATACGCACGAGCACCATTTAAAGAAACCGAAATTAAATACAAAATTAAACAAAATGCGTTGGCCGGGAGTTGAACCCGGGTCAATTGCTTGGAAGGCAACTATTCTAACCGCTATACCACCAACGCTTCGGGAGGGGATACGGAATGCCTAGCACCATATCCAAGCCGGGTGGCAAAAACTGCTCACTCGACTCTACTAAAATGCACACTGCGACTTTATTCGACCCTATACTGACCCTTATGTCTCAACTCGACTCGAGTGATTTCCCTAAGACGGCTCGACTGCAGCCGAATCACTTAATACGGTAAGTCGTAATACTCTGGTTAATTATCACAGTTAATGCACTGAGATACATAATACGCACGAGCACCATTTAAAGAAACCGAAATTAAATACAAAATTAAACAAAATGCGTTGGCCGGGAGTTGAACCCGGGTCAATTGCTTGGAAGGCAACTATTCTAACCGCTATACCACCAACGCTTCGGGAGGGGATACGGAATGCCTAGCACCATATCCAAGCCGGGTGGCAAAAACTGCTCACTCGACTCTACTAAAATGCACACTGCGACTTTATTCGACCCTATACTGACCCTTATGTCTCAACTCGACTCGAGTGATTTCCCTAAGACGGCTCGACTGCAGCCGAATCACTTAATACGGTAAGTCGTAATACTCTGGTTAATTATCACAGTTAATGCACTGAGATACATAATACGCACGAGCACCATTTAAAGAAACCGAAATTAAATACAAAATTAAACAAAATGCGTTGGCCGGGAGTTGAACCCGGGTCAATTGCTTGGAAGGCAACTATTCTAACCGCTATACCACCAACGCTTCGGGAGGGGATACGGAATGCCTAGCACCATATCCAAGCCGGGTGGCAAAAACTGCTCACTCGACTCTACTAAAATGCACACTGCGACTTTATTCGACCCTATACTGACCCTGATGTCTCAACTCGACTCGAGTGATTTCCCTTAGACGGCTCGACTGCAGCCGAATCACTTAATACGGTAAGTCGTAATACTCTGGCTAATTATCACAGTTAATGCACTGAGATACATAATACGCACGAGCACCATTTAAAGAAACCGAAATTAAATACAAAATTAAACAAAATGCGTTGGCCGGGAGTTGAACCCGGGTCAATTGCTTGGAAGGCAACTATTCTAACCGCTATACCACCAACGCTTCGGGAGGGGATACGGAATGCCTAGCACCATATCCAAGCCGGGTGGCAAAAACTGCTCACTCGACTCTACTAAAATGCACACTGCGACTTTATTCGACCCTATACTGACCCTTATGTCTCAACTCGACTCGAGTGATTTCCCTAAGACGGCTCGACTGCAGCCGAATCACTTAATACGGTAAGTCGTAATACTCTGGTTAATTATCACAGTTAATGCACTGAGATACATAATACGCACGAGCACCATTTAAAGAAACCGAAATTAAATACAAAATTAAACAAAATGCGTTGGCCGGGAGTTGAACCCGGGTCAATTGCTTGGAAGGCAACTATTCTAACCGCTATACCACCAACGCTTCGGGAGGGGATACGGAATGCCTAGCACCATATCCAAGCCGGGTGGCAAAAACTGCTCACTCGACTCTACTAAAATGCACACTGCGACTTTATTCGACCCTATACTGACCCTTATGTCTCAACTCGACTCGAGTGATTTCCCTTAGACGGCTCGACTGCAGCCGAATCACTTAATACGGTAAGTCGTAATACTCTGGTTAATTATCACAGTTAATGCACTGAGATACATAATACGCACGAGCACCATTTAAAGAAACCGAAATTAAATACAAAATTAAACAAAATGCGTTGGCCGGGAGTTGAACCCGGGTCAATTGCTTGGAAGGCAACTATTCTAACCGCTATACCACCAACGCTTCGGGAGGGGATACGGAATGCCTAGCACCATATCCAAGCCGGGTGGCAAAAACTGCTCACTCGACTCTACTAAAATGCACACTGCGACTTTATTCGACCCTATACTGACCCTTATGTCTCAACTCGACTCGAGTGATTTCCCTAAGACGGCTCGACTGCAGCCGAATCACTTAATACGGTAAGTCGTAATACTCTGGTTAATTATCACAGTTAATGCACTGAGATACATAATACCCACGAGCACCATTTAAAGAAACCGAAATTAAATACAAAATTAAACAAAATGCGTTGGCCGGGAGTTGAACCCGGGTCAATTGCTTGGAAGGCAACTATTCTAACCGCTATACCACCAACGCTTCGGGAGGGGATACGGAATGCCTAGCACCATATCCAAGCCGGGTGGCAAAAACTGCTCACTCGACTCTACTAAAATGCACACTGCGACTTTATTCGACCCTATACTGACCCTTATGTCTCAACTCGACTCGAGTGATTTCCCTAAGACGGCTCGACTGCAGCCGAATCACTTAATACGGTAAGTCGTAATACTCTGGTTAATTATCACAGTTAATGCACTGAGATACATAATACGCACGAGCACCATTTAAAGAAACCGAAATTAAATACAAAATTAAACAAAATGCGTTGGCCGGGAGTTGAACCCGGGTCAATTGCTTGGAAGGCAACTATTATAACCGCTATACCACCAACGCTTCGGGAGGGGATACGGAATGCCTAGCACCATATCCAAGCCGGGTGGCAAAAACTGCTCACTCGACTCTACTAAAATGCACACTGCGACTTTATTCGACCCTATACTGACCCTTATGTCTCAACTCGACTCGAGTGATTTCCCTAAGACGGCTCGACTGCAGCCGAATCACTTAATACGGTAAGTCGTAATACTCTGGTTAATTATCACAGTTAATGCACTGAGATACATAATACGCACGAGCACCATTTAAAGAAACCGAAATTAAATACAAAATTAAACAAAATGCGTTGGCCGGGAGTTGAACCCGGGTCAATTGCTTGGAAGGCAACTATTCTAACCGCTATACCACCAACGCTTCGGGAGGGGATACGGAATGCCTAGCACCATATCCAAGCCGGGTGGCAAAAACTGCTCACTCGACTCTACTAAAATGCACACTGCGACTTTATTCGACCCTATACTGACCCTTATGTCTCAACTCGACTCGAGTGATTTCCCTAAGACGGCTCGACTGCAGCCGAATCACTTAATACGGTAAGTCGTAATACACTGGTTAATTATCACAGTTAATGCACTGAGATACATAATACGCACGAGCACCATTTAAAGAAACCGAAATTAAATACAAAATTAAACAAAATGCGTTGGCCGGGAGTTGAACCCGGGTCAATTGCTTGGAAGGCAACTATTCTAACCGCTATACCACCAACGCTTCGGGAGGGGATACGGAATGCCTAGCACCATATCCAAGCCGGGTGGCAAAAACTGCTCACTCGACTCTACTAAAATGCACACTGCGACTTTATTCGACCCTATACTGACCCTTATGTCTCAACTCGACTCGAGTAATTTCCCTTAGACGGCTCGACTGCAGCCGAATCACTTAATACGGTAAGTCGTAATACTCTGGTTAATTATCACAGTTAATGCACTGAGATACATAATACGCACGAGCACCATTTAAAGAAACCGAAATTAAATACAAAATTAAACAAAATGCGTTGGCCGGGAGTTGAACCCGGGTCAATTGCTTGGAAGGCAACTATTCTAACCGCTATACCACCAACGCTTCGGGAGGGGATACGGAATGCCTAGCACCATATCCAAGCCGGGTGGCAAAAACTGCTCACTCGACTCTACTAAAATGCACACTGCGACTTTATTCGACCCTATACTGACCCTTATGTCTCAACTCGACTCGAGTGATTTCCCTAAGACGTCTCGACTGGAGCCGAATCACTTAATACGGTAAGTCGTAATACTCTGGTTAATTATCACAGTTAATGCACTGAGATACATAATACGCACGAGCACCATTTAAAGAAACCGAAATTAAATACAAAATTAAACAAAATGCGTTGGCCGGGAGTTGAACCCGGGTCAATTGCTTGGAAGGCAACTATTCTAACCGCTATACCACCAACGCTTCGGGAGGGGATACGGAATGCCTAGCACCATATCCAAGCCGGGTGGCAAACACTGCTCACTCGACTCTACTAAAATGCACACTGCGACTTTATTCGACCCTATACTGACCCTTATGTCTCAACTCGACTCGAGTGATTTCCCTAAGACGGCTCGACTGCAGCCGAATCACTTAATACGGTAAGTCGTAATACTCTGGTTAATTATCACAGTTAATGCACTGAGATACATAATACGCACGAGCACCATTTAAAGAAACCGAAATTAAATACAAAATTAAACAAAATGCGTTGGCCGGGAGTTGAACCCGGGTCAATTGCTTGGAAGGCAACTATTCTAACCGCTATACCACCAACGCTTCGGGAGGGGATACGGAATGCCTAGCACCATATCCAAGCCGGGTGGCAAAAACTGCTCACTCGACTCTACTAAAATGCACACTGCGACTTTATTCGACCCTATACTGACCCTTATGTCTCAACTCGACTCGAGTGATTTCCCTAAGACGGCTCGACTGCAGCCGAATCACTTAATACGGTAAGTCGTAATACTCTGGTTAATTATCACAGTTAATGCACTGAGATACATAATACGCACGAGCACCATTTAAAGAAACCAAAATTAAATACAAAATTAAACAAAATGCGTTGGCCGGGAGTTGAACCCGGGTCAATTGCTTGGAAGGCAACTATTATAACCGCTATACCACCAACGCTTCGGGAGGGGATACGGAATGCCTAGCACCATATCCAAGCCGGGTGGCAAAAACTGCTCACTCGACTCTACTAAAATGCACACTGCGACTTTATTCGACCCTATACTGACCCTTATGTCTCAACTCGACTCGAGTGATTTCCCTAAGACGGCTCGACTGCAGCCGAATCACTTAATACGGTAAGTCGTAATACTCTGGTTAATTATCACAGTTAATGCACTGAGATACATAATACGCACGAGCACCATTTAAAGAAACCGAAATTAAATACAAAATTAAACAAAATGCGTTGGCCGGGAGTTGAACCCGGGTCAATTGCTTGGAAGGCAACTATTCTAACCGCTATACCACCAACGCTTCGGGATGGGATACGGAATGCCTAGCACCATATCCAAGCCGGCTGGCTAAAAACTGCTCACTCGACTCTACTAAAATGCACACTGCGACTTTATTCGACCCTATACTGACCCTTATGTCTCAACTCGACTCGAGTGATTTCCCAAAGACGGCTCGACTGGAGCCGAATCACTTAATACGGTAAGTCGTAATACTCTGGTTAATTATCACAGTTAATGCACTGAGACACATAATACGCACGAGCACCATTTAAAGAAACCGAAATTAAATACAAAATTAAACAAAATGCGTTGGCCGGGAGTTGAACCCGGGTCAATTGCTTGGAAGGCAACTATTCTAACCGCTATACCACCAACGCTTCGGGAGGGGATACGGAATGCCTAGCACCATATCCAAGCCGGGTGGCAAAAACTGCTCACTCGACTCTACTAAAATGCACACTGCGACTTTATTCGACCCTATACTGACCCTTATGTCTCAACTCGACTCGAGTGATTTCCCTAAGACGGCTCGACTGGAGCCGAATCACTTAATACGGTAAGTCGTAATACTCTGGTTAATTATCACAGTTAATGCACTGAGATACATAATACGCACGAGCACCATTTAAAGAAACCGAAATTAAATACAAAATTAAACAAAATGCGTTGGCCGGGAGTTGAACCCGGGTCAATTGCTTGGAAGGCAACTATTCTAACCGCTATACCACCAACGCTTCGGGAGGGGATACGGAATGCCTAGCACCATATCCAAGCCGGGTGGCTAAAAACTGCTCACTCGACTCTACTAAAATGCACACTGCGACTTTATTCGACCCTATACTGACCTTTATGTCTCAACTCGACTCGAGTGATTTCCCTAAGACTGCTCGACTGGAGCCGAATCACTTAATACGGTAAGTCGTAATACTCTGGTTAATTATCACAGTTAATGCACTGAGATACATAATACGCACGAGCACCATTTAAAGAAACCGAAATTAAATACAAAATTAAACAAAATGCGTTGGCCGGGAGTTGAACCCGGGTCAATTGCTTGGAAGGCAACTATTCTAACCGCTATACCACCAACGCTTCGGGATGGGATACGGAATGCCTAGCACCATATCCAAGCCGGCTGGCTAAAAACTGCTCACTCGACTCTACTAAAATGCACACTGCGACTTTATTCGACCCTATACTGACCCTTATGTCTCAACTCGACTCGAGTGATTTCCCAAAGACGGCTCGACTGGAGCCGAATCACTTAATACGGTAAGTCGTAATACTCTGGTTAATTATCACAGTTAATGCACTGAGACACATAATACGCACGAGCACCATTTAAAGAAACCGAAATTAAATACAAAATTAAACAAAATGCGTTGGCCGGGAGTTGAACCCGGGTCAATTGCTTGGAAGGCAACTATTCTAACCGCTATACCACCAACGCTTCGGGAGGGGATACGGAATGCCTAGCACCATATCCAAGCCGGGTGGCTAAAAACTGCTCACTCGACTCTACTAAAATGCACACTGCGACTTTATTCGACCCTATACTGACCCTTATGTCTCAACTCGACTCGAGTGATTTCCCTAAGACGGCTCGACTGGAGCCGAATCACTTAATACGGTAAGTCGTAATACTCTGGTTAATTATCACAGTTAATGCACTGAGATACATAATACGCACGAGCACCATTTAAAGAAACCGAAATTAAATACAAAATTAAACAAAATGCGTTGGCCGGGAGTTGAACCCGGGTCAATTGCTTGGAAGGCAACTATTCTAACCGCTATACCACCAACGCTTCGGGAGGGGATACGGAATGCCTAGCACCATATCCAAGCCGGGTGGCAAAAACTGCTCACTCGACTCTACTAAAATGCACACTGCGACTTTATTCGACCCTATACTGACCCTTATGTCTCAACTCGACTCGAGTGATTTCCCTAAGACGGCTCGACTGCAGCCGAATCACTTAATACGGTAAGTCGTAATACTCTGGTTAATTATCACAGTTAATGCACTGAGATACATAATACGCACGAGCACCATTTAAAGAAACCGAAATTAAATACAGAATTAAACAAAATGCGTTGGCCGGGAGTTGAACCCGGGTCAATTGCTTGGAAGGCAACTATTCTAACCGCTATACCACCAACGCTTCGGGAGGGGATACGGAATGCCTAGCACCATATCCAAGCCGGGTGGCAAAAACTGCTCACTCGACTCTACTCAAATGCACACTGCGACTTTATTCGACCCTATACTGACCCTTATGTCTCAACTCGACTCGAGTGATTTCCCTAAGACGGCTCGACTGCAGCCGAATCACTTAATACGGTAAGTCGTAATACTCTGGTTAATTATCACAGTTAATGCACTGAGATACATAATACGCACGAGCACCATTTAAAGAAACCGAAATTAAATACAAAATTAAACAAAATGCGTTGGCCGGGAGTTGAACCCGGGTCAATTGCTTGGAAGGCAACTATTCTAACCGCTATACCACCAACGCTTCGGGATGGGATACGGAATGCCTAGCACCATATCCAAGCCGGCTGGCTAAAAACTGCTCACTCGACTCTACTAAAATGCACACTGCGACTTTATTCGACCCTATACTGACCCTTATGTCTCAACTCGACTCGAGTGATTTCCCAAAGACGGCTCGACTGGAGCCGAATCACTTAATACGGTAAGTCGTAATACTCTGGTTAATTATCACAGTTAATGCACTGAGACACATAATACGCACGAGCACCATTTAAAGAAACCGAAATTAAATACAAAATTAAACAAAATGCGTTGGCCGGGAGTTGAACCCGGGTCAATTGCTTGGAAGGCAACTATTCTAACCGCTATACCACCAACGCTTCGGGAGGGGATACGGAATGCCTAGCACCATATCCAAGCCGGGTGGCAAAAACTGCTCACTCGACTCTACTAAAATGCACACTGCGACTTTATTCGACCCTATACTGACCCTTATGTCTCAACTCGACTCGAGTGATTTCCCTAAGACGGCTCGACTGGAGCCGAATCACTTAATACGGTAAGTCGTAATACTCTGGTTAATTATCACAGTTAATGCACTGAGATACATAATACGCACGAGCACCATTTAAAGAAACCGAAATTAAATACAAAATTAAACAAAATGCGTTGGCCGGGAGTTGAACCCGGGTCAATTGCTTGGAAGGCAACTATTCTAACCGCTATACCACCAACGCTTCGGGAGGGGATACGGAATGCCTAGCACCATATCCAAGCCGGGTGGCAAAAACTGCTCACTCGACTCTACTAAAATGCACACTGCGACTTTATTCGACCCTATACTGACCCTTATGTCTCAACTCGACTCGAGTGATTTCCCTAAGACGGCTCGACTGCAGCCGAATCACTTAATACGGTAAGTCGTAATACTCTGGTTAATTATCACAGTTAATGCACTGAGATACATAATACGCACGAGCACCATTTAAAGAAACCGAAATTAAATACAAAATTAAACAAAATGCGTTGGCCGGGAGTTGAACCCGGGTCAATTGCTTGGAAGGAAACTATTCTAACCGCTATACCACCAACGCTTCGGGAGGGGATACGGAATGCCTAGCACCATATCCAAGCCGGGTGGCAAAAACTGCTCACTCGACTCTACTAAAATGCACACTGCGACTTTATTCGACCCTATTCTGACCCTTATGTCTCAACTCGACTCGAGTGATTTCCCTAAGACGGCTCGACTGCAGCCGAATCACTTAATACGGTAAGTCGTAATACTCTGGTTAATTATCACAGTTAATGCACTGAGATACATAATACGCACGAGCACCATTTAAAGAAACCGAAATTAAATACAAAATTAAACAAAATGCGTTGGCCGGGAGTTGAACCCGGGTCAATTGCTTGGAAGGCAACTATTCTAACCGCTATACCACCAACGCTTCGGGAGGGGATACGGAATGCCTAGCACCATATCCAAGCCGGGTGGCAAAAACTGCTCACTCGACTCTACTAAAATGCACACTGCGACTTTATTCGACCCTATACTGACCCTTATGTCTCAACTCGACTCGAGTGATTTCCCTAAGACGGCTCGACTGGAGCCGAATCACTTAATACGGTAAGTCGTAATACTCTGGTTAATTATCACAGTTAATGCACTGAGATACATAATACGCACGAGCACCATTTAAAGAAACCGAAATTAAATACAAAATTAAACAAAATGCGTTGGCCGGGAGTTGAACCCGGGTCAATTGCTTGGAAGGCAACTATTCTAACCGCTATACCACCAACGCTTCGGGAGGGGATACGGAATGCCTAGCACCATATCCAAGCCGGGTGGCTAAAAACTGCTCACTCGACTCTACTAAAATGCACACTGCGACTTTATTCGACCCTATACTGACCTTTATGTCTCAACTCGACTCGAGTGATTTCCCTAAGACTGCTCGACTGGAGCCGAATCACTTAATACGGTAAGTCGTAATACTCTGGTTAATTATCACAGTTAATGCACTGAGATACATAATACGCACGAGCACCATTTAAAGAAACCGAAATTAAATACAAAATTAAACAAAATGCGTTGGCCGGGAGTTGAACCCGGGTCAATTGCTTGGAAGGCAACTATTCTAACCGCTATACCACCAACGCTTCGGGATGGGATACGGAATGCCTAGCACCATATCCAAGCCGGCTGGCTAAAAACTGCTCACTCGACTCTACTAAAATGCACACTGCGACTTTATTCGACCCTATACTGACCCTTATGTCTCAACTCGACTCGAGTGATTTCCCAAAGACGGCTCGACTGGAGCCGAATCACTTAATACGGTAAGTCGTAATACTCTGGTTAATTATCACAGTTAATGCACTGAGACACATAATACGCACGAGCACCATTTAAAGAAACCGAAATTAAATACAAAATTAAACAAAATGCGTTGGCCGGGAGTTGAACCCGGGTCAATTGCTTGGAAGGCAACTATTCTAACCGCTATACCACCAACGCTTCGGGAGGGGATACGGAATGCCTAGCACCATATCCAAGCCGGGTGGCTAAAAACTGCTCACTCGACTCTACTAAAATGCACACTGCGACTTTATTCGACCCTATACTGACCCTTATGTCTCAACTCGACTCGAGTGATTTCCCTAAGACGGCTCGACTGGAGCCGAATCACTTAATACGGTAAGTCGTAATACTCTGGTTAATTATCACAGTTAATGCACTGAGATACATAATACGCACGAGCACCATTTAAAGAAACCGAAATTAAATACAAAATTAAACAAAATGCTTTGGCCGGGAGTTGAACCCGGGTCAATTGCTTGGAAGGCAACTATTCTAACCGCTATACCACCAACGCTTCGGGAGGGGATACGGAATGCCTAGCACCATATCCAAGCCGGGTGGCAAAAACTGCTCACTCGACTCTACTAAAATGCACACTGCGACTTTATTCGACCCTATACTGACCCTTATGTCTCAACTCGACTCGAGTGATTTCCCTAAGACGGCTCGACTGCAGCCGAATCACTTAATACGGTAAGTCGTAATACTCTGGTTAATTATCACAGTTAATGCACTGAGATACATAATACGCACGAGCACCATTTAAAGAAACCGAAATTAAATACAGAATTAAACAAAATGCGTTGGCCGGGAGTTGAACCCGTGTCAATTGCTTGGAAGGCAACTATTCTAACCGCTATACCACCAACGCTTCGGGAGGGGATACGGAATGCCTAGCACCATATCCAAGCCGGGTGGCAAAAACTGCTCACTCGACTCTACTCAAATGCACACTGCGACTTTATTCGACCCTATACTGACCCTTATGTCTCAACTCGACTCGAGTGATTTCCCTAAGACGGCTCGACTGCAGCCGAATCACTTAATACGGTAAGTCGTAATACTCTGGTTAATTATCACAGTTAATGCACTGAGATACATAATACGCACGAGCACCATTTAAAGAAACCGAAATTAAATACAAAATTAAACAAAATGCGTTGGCCGGGAGTTGAACCCGGGTCAATTGCTTGGAAGGCAACTATTCTAACCGCTATACCACCAACGCTTCGGGAGGGGATACGGAATGCCTAGCACCATATCCAAGCCGGGTGGCTAAAAACTGCTCACTCGACTCTACTAAAATGCACACTGCGACTTTATTCGACCCTATACTGACCTTTATGTCTCAACTCGACTCGAGTGATTTCCCTAAGACGGCTCGACTGGAGCCGAATCACTTAATACGGTAAGTCGTAATACTCTGGTTAATTATCACAGTTAATGCACTGAGATACATAATACGCACGAGCACCATTTAAAGAAACCGAAATTAAATACAAAATTAAACAAAATGCGTTGGCCGGGAGTTGAACCCGGGTCAATTGCTTGGAAGGCAACTATTCTAACCGCTATACCACCAACGCTTCGAGAGGGGATACGGAATGCCTAGCACCATATCCAAGCCGGGTGGCTAAAAACTGCTCACTCGACTCTACTAAAATGCACACTGCGACTTTATTCGACCCTATACTGACCCTTATGTCTCAACTCGACTCGAGTGATTTCCCTAAGACGGCTCGACTGGAGCCGAATCACTTAATACGGTAAGTCGTAATACTCTGGTTAATTATCACAGTTAATGCACTGAGATACATAATACGCACGAGCACCATTTAAAGAAACCGAAATTAAATACAAAATTAAACAAAATGCGTTGGCCGGGAGTTGAACCCGGGTCAATTGCTTGGAAGGCAACTATTCTAACCGCTATACCACCAACGCTTCGGGAGGGGATACGGAATGCCTAGCACCATATCCAAGCCGGGTGGCTAAAAACTGCTCACTCGACTCTACTAAAATGCACACTGCGACTTTATTCGACCCTATACTGACACTTATGTCTCAACTCGACTCGAGTGATTTCCCTAAGACGGCTCGACTGCAGCCGAATCACTTAATACGGTAAGTCGTAATACTCTGGTTAATTATCACAGTTAATGCACTGAGATACATAATACGCACGAGCACCATTTAAAGAAACCGAAATTAAATACAAAATTAAACAAAATGCGTTGGCCGGGAGTTGAACCCGGGTCAATTGCTTGGAAGGCAACTATTCTAACCGCTATACCACCAACGCTTTGGGAGGGGATACGGAATGCCTAGCACCATATCCAACCCGGGTGGCAAAAACTGCTCACTCGACTCTACTAAAATGCACACTGCGACTTTATTCGACCCTATACTGACCCTTATGTCTCAACTCGACTCGAGTGATTTCCCTAAGACGGCTCGACTGCAGCCGAATCACTTAATACGGTAAGTCGTAATACTCTGGTTAATTATCACAGTTAATGCACTGAGATACATAATACGCACGAGCACCATTTAAAGAAACCGAAATTAAATACAAAATTAAACAAAATGCGTTGGCCGGGAGTTGAACCCGGGTCAATTGCTTGGAAGGCAACTATTCTAACCGCTATACCACCAACGCTTCGGGAGGGGATACGGAATGCCTAGCACCATATCCAAGCCGGGTGGCAAAAACTGCTCACTCGACTCTACTAAAATGCACACTGCGACTTTATTCGACCCTATACTGACCCTTATGTCTCAACTCGACTCGAGTGATTTCCCTAAGACGGCTCGACTGGAGCCGAATCACTTAATACGGTAAGTCGTAATACTCTGGTTAATTATCACAGTTAATGCACTGAGATACATAATACGCACGAGCACCATTTAAAGAAACCGAAATTAAATACAAAATTAAACAAAATGCGTTGGCCGGGAGTTGAACCCGGGTCAATTGCTTGGAAGGCAACTATTCTAACCGCTATACCACCAACGCTTCGGGAGGGGATACGGAATGCCCAGCACCATATCCAAGCCGGGTGGCTAAAAACTGCTCACTCGACTCTACTAAAATGCACACTGCGACTTTATTCGACCCTATACTGACCCTTATGTCTCAACTCGACTCGAGTGATTTCCCTAAGACGGCTCGACTGGAGCCGAATCACTTAATACGGTAAGTCGTAATACTCTGGTTAATTATCACAGTTAATGCACTGAGATACATAATACGCACGAGCACCATTTAAAGAAACCGAAATTAAATACAAAATTAAACAAAATGCTTTGGCCGGGAGTTGAACCCGGGTCAATTGCTTGGAAGGCAACTATTCTAACCGCTATACCACCAACGCTTCGGGAGGGGATACGGAATGCCTAGCACCATATCCAAGCCGGGTGGCAAAAACTGCTCACTCGACTCTACTAAAATGCACACTGCGACTTTATTCGACCCTATACTGACCCTTATGTCTCAACTCGACTCGAGTGATTTCCCTAAGACGGCTCGACTGCAGCCGAATCACTTAATACGGTAAGTCGTAATACTCTGGTTAATTATCACAGTTAATGCACTGAGATACATAATACGCACGAGCACCATTTAAAGAAACCGAAATTAAATACAGAATTAAACAAAATGCGTTGGCCGGGAGTTGAACCCGTGTCAATTGCTTGGAAGGCAACTATTCTAACCGCTATACCACCAACGCTTCGGGAGGGGATACGGAATGCCTAGCACCATATCCAAGCCGGGTGGCAAAAACTGCTCACTCGACTCTACTCAAATGCACACTGCGACTTTATTCGACCCTATACTGACCCTTATGTCTCAACTCGACTCGAGTGATTTCCCTAAGACGGCTCGACTGCAGCCGAATCACTTAATACGGTAAGTCGTAATACTCTGGTTAATTATCACAGTTAATGCACTGAGATACATAATACGCACGAGCACCATTTAAAGAAACCGAAATTAAATACAAAATTAAACAAAATGCGTTGGCCGGGAGTTGAACCCGGGTCAATTGCTTGGAAGGCAACTATTCTAACCGCTATACCACCAACGCTTCGGGAGGGGATACGGAATGCCTAGCACCATATCCAAGCCGGGTGGCTAAAAACTGCTCACTCGACTCTACTAAAATGCACACTGCGACTTTATTCGACCCTATACTGACCTTTATGTCTCAACTCGACTCGAGTGATTTCCCTAAGACGGCTCGACTGGAGCCGAATCACTTAATACGGTAAGTCGTAATACTCTGGTTAATTATCACAGTTAATGCACTGAGATACATAATACGCACGAGCACCATTTAAAGAAACCGAAATTAAATACAAAATTAAACAAAATGCGTTGGCCGGGAGTTGAACCCGGGTCAATTGCTTGGAAGGCAACTATTCTAACCGCTATACCACCAACGCTTCGAGAGGGGATACGGAATGCCTAGCACCATATCCAAGCCGGGTGGCTAAAAACTGCTCACTCGACTCTACTAAAATGCACACTGCGACTTTATTCGACCCTATACTGACCCTTATGTCTCAACTCGACTCGAGTGATTTCCCTAAGACGGCTCGACTGGAGCCGAATCACTTAATACGGTAAGTCGTAATACTCTGGTTAATTATCACAGTTAATGCACTGAGATACATAATACGCACGAGCACCATTTAAAGAAACCGAAATTAAATACAAAATTAAACAAAATGCGTTGGCCGGGAGTTGAACCCGGGTCAATTGCTTGGAAGGCAACTATTCTAACCGCTATACCACCAACGCTTCGGGAGGGGATACGGAATGCCTAGCACCATATCCAAGCCGGGTGGCTAAAAACTGCTCACTCGACTCTACTAAAATGCACACTGCGACTTTATTCGACCCTATACTGACACTTATGTCTCAACTCGACTCGAGTGATTTCCCTAAGACGGCTCGACTGCAGCCGAATCACTTAATACGGTAAGTCGTAATACTCTGGTTAATTATCACAGTTAATGCACTGAGATACATAATACGCACGAGCACCATTTAAAGAAACCGAAATTAAATACAAAATTAAACAAAATGCGTTGGCCGGGAGTTGAACCCGGGTCAATTGCTTGGAAGGCAACTATTCTAACCGCTATACCACCAACGCTTTGGGAGGGGATACGGAATGCCTAGCACCATATCCAACCCGGGTGGCAAAAACTGCTCACTCGACTCTACTAAAATGCACACTGCGACTTTATTCGACCCTATACTGACCCTTATGTCTCAACTCGACTCGAGTGATTTCCCTAAGACGGCTCGACTGCAGCCGAATCACTTAATACGGTAAGTCGTAATACTCTGGTTAATTATCACAGTTAATGCACTGAGATACATAATACGCACGAGCACCATTTAAAGAAACCGAAATTAAATACAAAATTAAACAAAATGCGTTGGCCGGGAGTTGAACCCGGGTCAATTGCTTGGAAGGCAACTATTCTAACCGCTATACCACCAACGCTTCGGGAGGGGATACGGAATGCCTAGCACCATATCCAAGCCGGGTGGCAAAAACTGCTCACTCGACTCTACTAAAATGCACACTGCGACTTTATTCGACCCTATACTGACCCTTATGTCTCAACTCGACTCGAGTGATTTCCCTAAGACGGCTCGACTGGAGCCGAATCACTTAATACGGTAAGTCGTAATACTCTGGTTAATTATCACAGTTAATGCACTGAGATACATAATACGCACGAGCACCATTTAAAGAAACCGAAATTAAATACAAAATTAAACAAAATGCGTTGGCCGGGAGTTGAACCCGGGTCAATTGCTTGGAAGGCAACTATTCTAACCGCTATACCACCAACGCTTCGGGAGGGGATACGGAATGCCCAGCACCATATCCAAGCCGGGTGGCTAAAAACTGCTCACTCGACTCTACTAAAATGCACACTGCGACTTTATTCGACCCTATACTGACCCTTATGTCTCAACTCGACTCGAGTGATTTCCCTAAGACGGCTCGACTGGAGCCGAATCACTTAATACGGTAAGTCGTAATACTCTGGTTAATTATCACAGTTAATGCACTGAGATACATAATACGCACGAGCACCATTTAAAGAAACCGAAATTAAATACAAAATTAAACAAAATGCGTTGGCCGGGAGTTGAACCCGGGTCAATTGCTTGGAAGGCAACTAATCTAACCGCTATACCACCAACGCTTCGGGAGGGGATACGGAATGCCTAGCACCATATCCAAGCCGGGTGGCTAAAAACTGCTCACTCGACTCTACTAAAATGCACACTGCGACTTTATTCGACCCTATACTGACACTTATGTCTCAACTCGACTCGAGTGATTTCCCTAAGACGGCTCGACTGCAGCCGAATCACTTAATACGGTAAGTCGTAATACTCTGGTTAATTATCACAGTTAATGCACTGAGATACATAATACGCACGAGCACCATTTAAAGAAACCGAAATTAAATACAAAATTAAACAAAATGCGTTGGCCGGGAGTTGAACCCGGGTCAATTGCTTGGAAGGCAACTATTCTAACCGCTATACCACCAACGCTTTGGGAGGGGATACGGAATGCCTAGCACCATATCCAAGCCGGGTGGCTAAAAACTGCTCACTCGACTCTACTAAAATGCACACTGCGACTTTATTCGACCCTATACTGACCCTTATGTCTCAACTCGACTCGAGTGATTTCCATAAGACGGCTCGACTGCAGCCGAATCACTTAATACGGTAAGTCGTAATACTCTGGTTAATTATCACAGTTAATGCACTGAGATACATAATACGCACGAGCACCATTTAAAGAAACCGAAATTAAATACAAAATTAAACAAAATGCGTTGGCCGGGAGTTGAACCCGGGTCAATTACTTGGAAGGCAACTATTCTAACCGCTATACCACCAACGCTTCGGTAGGGGATACGGAATGCCTAGCACCATATCCAAGCCGGGTGGCAAAAACTGCTCACTCGACTCTACTAAAATGCACACTGCGACTTTATTCGACCCTATACTGACCCTTATGTCTCAACTCGACTCGAGTGATTTCCCTAAGACGGCTCGACTGCAGCCGAATCACTTAATACGGTAAGTCGTAATACTCTGGTTAATTATCACAGTTAATGCACTGAGATACATAATACGCACGAGCACCATTTAAAGAAACCGAAATTAAATACAAAATTAAACAAAATGCGTTGGCCGGGAGTTGAACCCGGGTCAATTGCTTGGAAGGCAACTATTCTAACCGCTATACCACCAACGCTTCGGGAGGGGATACGGAATGCCTAGCACCATAACCAAGCCGGGTGGCAAACACTGCTCACTCGACTCTACTAAAATGCACACTGCGACTTTATTCGACCCTATACTGACCCTTATGTCTCAACTCGACTCGAGTGATTTCCCTAAGACGGCTCGACTGCAGCCGAATCACTTAATACGGTAAGTCGTAATACTCTGGTTAATTATCACAGTTAATGTACTGAGATACATAATACGCACGAGCACCATTTAAAGAAACCGAAATTAAATACAAAATTAAACAAAATGCGTTGGCCGGGAGTTGAACCCGGGTCAATTGCTTGGAAGGCAACTATTCTAACCGCTATACCACCCACGCTTCGGGAGGGGATACGGAATGCCTAGCACCATATCCAAGCCGGGTGGCAAAAACTGCTCACTCGACTCTACTAAAATGCACACTGCGACTTTATTCGACCCTATACTGACCCTTATGTCTCAACTCGACTCGAGTGATTTCCCTAAGACGGCTCGACTGCAGCCGAATCACTTAATACGGTAAGTCGTAATACTCTGGTTAATTATCACAGTTAATGCACTGAGATACATAATACGCACGAGCACCATTTAAAGAAACCGAAATTAAATACAAAATTAAACAAAATGCGTTGGCCGGGAGTTGAACCCGGGTCAATTGCTTGGAAGGCAACTATTCTAACCGCTATACCACCAACGCTTCGGGAGGGGATACGGAATGCCTAGCACCATATCCAAGCCGGGTGGCAAAAACTGCTCACTCGACTCTACTCAAATGCACACTGCGACTTTATTCGACCCTATACTGACCCTTATGTCTCAACTCGACTCGAGTGATTTCCCTAAGACGGCTCGACTGCAGCCGAATCACTTAATACGGTAAGTCGTAATACTCTGGTTAATTATCACAGTTAATGCACTGAGATACATAATACGCACGAGCACCATTTAAAGAAACCGAAATTAAATACAAAATTAAACAAAACGCGTTGGCCGGGAGTTGAACCCGGGTCAATTGCTTGGAAGGCAACTATTTTAACCGCTATACCACCAACGCTTTGGGAGGGGATACGGAATGCCTAGCACCATATCCAAGCCGGGTGGCAAAAACTGCTCACTCGACTCTACTAAAATGCACACTGCGACTTTATTCGACCCTATACTGACCCTTATGTCTCAACTCGACTCGAGTGATTTCCCTAAGACGGCTCGACTGCAGCCGAATCACTTAATACGGTAAGTCGTAATACTCTGGTTAATTATCACAGTTAATGCACTGAGATACATAATACGCACGAGCACCATTTAAAGAAACCGAAATTAAATACAAAATTAAACAAAATGCGTTGGCCGGGAGTTGAACCCGGGTCAATTGCTTGGAAGGCAACTATTCTAACCGCTATACCACCAACGCTTCGGGAGGGGATACGGAATGCCTAGCACCATATCCAAGCCGGGTGGCAAAAACTGCTCACTCGACTCTACTAAAATGCACACTGCGACTTTATTCGACCCTATACTGACCCTTATGTCTGAACTCGACTCGAGTGATTTCCCTAAGACGGCTCGACTGCAGCCGAATCACTTAATACGGTAAGTCGTAATACTCTGGTTAATTATCACAGTTAATGCACTGAGATACATAATACGCACGAGCACCATTTAAAGAAACCAAAATTAAATACAACATTAAACAAAATGCGTTGGCCGGGAGTTGAACCCGGGTCAATTGCTTGGAAGGCAACTATTCTAACCGCTATACCACCAACGCTTTGGGAGGGGATACGGAATGCCTAGCACCATATCCAAGCCGGGTGGCAAAAACTGCTCACTCGACTCTACTAAAATGCACACTGCGACTTTATTCGACCCTATACTGACCCTTATGTCTCAACTCGACTCGAGTGATTTCCCTAAGACGGCTCGACTGCAGCCGAATCACTTAATACGGTAAGTCGTAATACTCTGGTTAATTATCACAGTTAATGCACTGAGATACATAATACGCACGAGCACCATTTAAAGAAACCGAAATTAAATACAAAATTAAACAAAATGCGTTGGCCGGGAGTTGAACCCGGGTCAATTGCTTGGAAGGCAACTATTCTAACCGCTATACCACCAACGCTTCGGGAGGGGATACGGAATGCCTAGCACCATATCCAAGCCGGGTGGCAAAAACTGCTCACTCGACTCTTCTAAAATGCACACTGCGACTTTATTCGACCCTATACTGACACTTATGTCTCAACTCGACTCGAGTGATTTCCCTAAGACGGCTCGACTGCAGCCGAATCACTTAATACGGTAAGTCGTAATACTCTGTTTAATTATCACAGTTAATGCACTGAGATACATAATACGCACGAGCACCATTTAAAGAAACCGAAATTAAATACAAAATTAAACAAAATGCGTTGGCCCGGAGTTGAACCCGGGTCAATTGCTTGGAAGGCAACTATTCTAACCGCTATACCACCAACGCTTTGGGAGGGGATACGGAATGCCTAGCACCATTTCCAAGCCGGGTGGCAAAAACTGCTCACTCGACTCTACTAAAATGCACACTGCGACTTTATTCGACCCTATACTGACCCTTATGTCTCAACTCGACTCGAGTGATTTCCCTAAGACGGCTCGACTGCAGCCGAATCACTTAATACGGTAAGTCGTAATACTCTGGTTAATTATCACAGTTAATGCACTGAGATACATAATACGCACGAGCACCATTTAAAGAAACCGAAATTAAATACAAAATTTAACAAAATGCGTTGGCCGGGAGTTGAACCCGGGTCAATTGCTTGGAAGGCAACTATTCTAACCGCTATACCACCAACGCTTCGGGAGGGGATACGGAATGCCTAGCACCATATCCAAGCCGGGTGGCAAAAACTGCTCACTCGACTCTACTAAAATGCACACTGCGACTTTATTCGACCCTATACTGACCCTTATGTCTCAACTCGACTCGAGTGATTTCCCTAAGACGGCTCGACTGCAGCCGAATCACTTAATACGGTAAGTCGTAATACTCTGGTTAATTATCACAGTTAATGCACTGAGATACATAATACGCACGAGCACCATTTAAAGAAACCGAAATTAAATACAAAATTAAACAAAATGCGTTGGCCGGGAGTTGAACCCGGGTCAATTGCTTGGAAGGCAACTATTCTAACCGCTATACCACCAACGCTTTGGGAGGGGATACGGAATGCCTAGCACCATATCCAAGCCGGGTGGCAAAAACTGCTCACTCAACTCTACTAAAATGCACACTGCGACTTTATTCGACCCTATACTGACCCTTATGTCTCAACTCGACTCGAGTGATTTCCCTAAGACGGCTCGACTGCAGCCGAATCATTTAATACGGTAAGTCGTAATACTCTGGTTAATTATCACAGTTAATGTACTGAGATACATAATACGCACGAGCACCATTTAAAGAAACCGAAATTAAATACAAAATTAAACAAAATGCGTTGGCCGGGAGTTGAACCCGGGTCAATTGCTTGGAAGGCAACTATTCTAACCGCTATACCACCAACGCTTCGGGAGGGGATACGGAATGCCTAGCACCATATCCAAGCCGGGTGGCAAAAACTGCTCACTCAACTCTACTAAAATGCACACTGCGACTTTATTCGACCCTATACTGACCCTTATGTCTGAACTCGACTCGAGTGATTTCCCTAAGACGGCTCGACTGCAGCCGAATCACTTAATACGGTAAGTCGTAATACTCTGGTTAATTATCACAGTTAATGCACTGAGATACATAATACGCACGAGCACCATTTAAAGAAACCGAAATTAAATACAAAATTAAACAAAATGCGTTGGCCGGGAGTTGAACCCGGGTCAATTGCTTGGAAGGCAACTATTCTAACCGCTATACCACCAACGCTTTGGGAGGGGATACGGAATGCCTAGCACCATATCCAAGCCGGGTGGCAAAAACTTCTCACTCGACTCTACTAAAATGCACACTGCGACTTTATTCGACCCTATACTGACCCTTATGTCTCAACTCGACTCGAGTGATTTCCCTAAGACGGCTCGACTGCAGCCGAATCACTTAATACGGTAAGTCGTAATACTCTGGTTAATTATCACAGTTAATGCACTGAGATACATAATACGCACGAGCACCATTTAAAGAAACCGAAATTAAATACAAAATTAAACAAAATGCGTTGGCCGGGAGTTGAACCCGGGTCAATTGCTTGGAAGGCAACTATTCTAACCGCTATACCACCAACGCTTCGGGAGGGGATACGGAATGCCTAGCACCATATCCAAGCCGGGTGGCAAAAACTGCTCACTCGACTCTACTAAAATGCACACTGCGACTTTAAACGACCCTATACTGACCCTTATGTCTCAACTCGACTCGAGTGATTTCCCTAAGACGGCTCGACTGCAGCCGAATCACTCAATACGGTAAGTCGTAATACTCTGGTTAATTATCACAGTTAATGCACTGAGATACATAATACGCACGAGCACCATTTAAAGAAACCGAAATTAAATACAAAATTAAACAAAATGCGTTGGCCGGGAGTTGAACCCGGGTCAATTGCTTGGAAGGCAACTATTCTAACCGCTATACCACCAACGCTTCGGGAGGTGATACGGAATGCCTAGCACCATATCCAAGCCGGGTGGCAAAAACTGCTCAGTCGACTCTACTAAAATGCACACTGCGACTTTATTCGACCCTATACTGACCCTTATGTCTCAACTCGACTCGAGTGATTTCCCTAAGACGGCTCGACTTCAGCCGAATCACTTAATACGGTAAGTCGTAATACTCTGGTTAATTATCACAGTTAATGCACTGAGATACATAATACGCACGAGCACCATTTAAAGAAACCGAAATTAAATACAAAATTAAACAAAATGCGTTGGCCGGGAGTTGAACCCGGGTCAATTGCTTGGAAGGCAACTATTCTAACCGCTATACCACCAACGCTTCGGGAGGGGATACGGAATGCCTAGCACCATATCCAAGCCGGGTGGCAAAAACTGCTCACTCGACCCTACTAAAATGCACACTGCGACTTTATTCGACCCTATACTGACCCTTATGTCTCAACTCGACTCGAGTGATTTCCCTAAGACGGCTCGACTGCAGCCGAATCACTTAATACGGTAAGTCGTAATACTCTGGTTAATTATCACAGTTAATGCACTGAGATACATAATACGCACGAGCACCATTTAAAGAAACCGAAATTAAATACAAAATTAAACAAAATGCGTTGGCCGGGAGTTGAACCCGGGTCAATTGCTTGGAAGGCAACTATTCTAACCGCTATACCACCAACGCTTCGGGAGGTGATACGGAATGCCTAGCACCATATCCAAGCCGGGTGGCAAAAACTGCTCACTCGACTCTACTAAAATGCACACTGCGGCTTTATTCGACCCTATACTGACCCTTATGTCTCAACTCGACTCGAGTGATTTCCCTAAGACGGCTCGACTGCAGCCGAAGCACTTAATACGGTAAGTCGTAATACTCTGGTTAATTATCACAGTTAATGCACTGAGATACATAATACGCACGAGCACCATTTAAAGAAACCGAAATTAAATACAAAATTAAACAAAATGCGTTGGCCGGGAGTTGAACCCGGGTCAAATGCTTGGAAGGCAACTATTCTAACCGCTATACCACCAACGCTTCGGGAGGGGATACGGAATGCCTAGCACCATATCCAAGCCGGGTGGCAAAAACTGCTCACTCGACCCTACTAAAATGCACACTGCGACTTTATTCGACCCTATACTGACCCTTATGTCTCAACTCGACTCGAGTGATTTCCCTAAGACGGCTCGACTGCAGCCGAATCACTTAATACGGTAAGTCGTAATACTCTGGTTAATTATCACAGTTAATGCACTGAGATACATAATACGCACGAGCACCATTTAAAGAAACCGAAATTAAATACAAAATTAAACAAAATGCGTTGGCCGGGAGTTGAACCCGGGTCAATTGCTTGGAAGGCAACTATTCTAACCGCTATACCACCAACGCTTCGGGAGGGGATACGGAATGCCTAGCACCATATCCAAGCCGGGTGGCAAAAACTGCTCACTCGACTTTACTAAAATGCACACTGCGACTTTATTCGACCCTATACTGACCCTTATGTCTCAACTCGACTCGAGTGATTTCCCTAAGACGGCTCGACTGCAGCCGAATCACTTAATACGGTAAGTCGTAATACTCTGGTTAATTATCACAGTTAATGCACTGAAATACATAATACGCACGAGCACCATTTAAAGAAACCGAAATTAAATACAAAATTAAACAAAATGCGTTGGCCGGGAGTTGAACCCGGGTCAATTGCTTGGAAGGCAACTATTCTAACCGCTATACCACCAACGCTTCGGGAGGGGATACGGAATGCCTAGCACCATATCCAAGCCGGGTGGCAAAAACTGCTCACTCGACTCTACTAAAATGCACACTGCGACTTTATTCGACCCTATACTGACCCTTATGTCTCAACTCGACTCGAGTGATTTCACTAAGACGGCTCGACTGCAGCCGAATCACTTAATACGGTAAGTCGTAATACTCTGGTTAATTATCACAGTTAATGCACTGAGATACATAATACGCACGAGCACCATTTAAAGAAACCGAAATTAAATACAAAATTAAACAAAATGCGTTGGCCGGGAGTTGAACCCGGGTCAATTGCTTGGAAGGCAACTATTCTAACCGCTATACCACCAACGCTTCGGGAGGGGATACGGAATGCCTAGCACCATATCCAAGCCGGGTGGCAAAAACTGCTCACTCGACTCTACTAAAATGCACACTGCGACTTTATTCGACCCTATACTGACCCTTATGTCTCAACTCGACTCGAGTGATTTCCCTAAGACGGCTCGACTGCAGCCGAATCACTTAATACGGTAAGTCGTAATACTCTGGTTAATTATCACAGTTAATGCACTGAGATACATAATACGCACGAGCACCATTTAAAGAAACCGAAATTAAATACAAAATTAAACAAAATGCGTTGGCCGGGAGTTGAACCCGGGTCAATTGCTTGGAAGGCAACTATTCTAACCGCTATACCACCAACGCTTCGGGAGGGGATACGGAATGCCTAGCACCATATCCAAGCCGGGTGGCAAAAACTGCTCACTCGACTCTACTAAAATGCACACTGTGACTTTATTCGACCCTATACTGACCCTTATGTCTCAACTCGACTCAAGTGATTTCCCTAAGACGGCTCGACTGCAGCCGAATCACTTAATACGGTAAGTCGTAATACTCTGGTTAATTATCACAGTTAATGCACTGAGATACATAATACGCACGAGCACCATTTAAAGAAACCGAAAATAAATACAAAATTAAACAAAATGCGTTGGCCGGGAGTTGAACCCGGGTCAATTGCTTGGAAGGCAACTATTATAACCGCTATACCACAAACGCTTCGGGAGGGGATACGGAATGCCTAGCACCATATCCAAGCCGGGTGGCTAAAAACTGCTCACTCGACTCTACTAAAATGCACACTGCGACTTTATTCGACCCTATACTGACCCTTATGTCTCAACTCGACTCGAGTGATTTCCCTAAGACGGCTCGACTGCAGCCGAATCACTTAATACGGTAAGTCGTAATACTCTGGTTAATTATCACAGTTAATGCACTGAGATACATAATACGCACGACCACCATTTAAAGAAACCGAAATTAAATACAAAACTAAACAAAATGCGTTGGCCGGGAGTTGAACCCGGGTCAATTGCTTGGAAGGCAACTATTCTAACCGCTATACCACCAACGCTTCGGGAGGGGATACGGAATGCCTAGCACCATATCCAAGCCGGGTGGCAAAAACTGCTCACTCGACTCTACTAAAATGCACACTGCGACTTTATTCGACCCTATACTGACCCTTATGTCTCAACTCGACTCGAGTGATTTCCCTAAGACGGCTCGACTGCAGCCGAATCACTGAATACGGTAAGTCGTAATACTCTGGTTAATTATCACAGTTAATGCACTGAGATACATAATACGCACGAGCACCATTTAAAGAAACCGAAATTAAATACAAAATTAAACAAAATGCGTTGGCCGGGAGTTGAACCCGGGTCAATTGCTTGGAAGGCAACTATTCTAACCGCTATACCACCAACGCTTCGGGAGGGGATACGGAATGCCTAGCACCATATCCAAGCCGGGTGGCAAAAACTGCTCACTCGACTCTACTAAAATGTACACTGCGACTTTATTCGACCCTATACTGACCCTTATGTCTCAACTCGACTCGAGTGATTTCCCTAAGACGGCTCGACTGCAGCCGAATCACTTAATACGGTAAGTCGTATTACTCTGGTTAATTATCACAGTTAATGCACTGAGATACATAATACGCACGAGCACCATTTAAAGAAACCGAAAATAAATACAAAATTAAACAAAATGCGTTGGCCGGGAGTTGAACCCGGGTCAATTGCTTGGAAGGCAACTATTCTAACCGCTATACCACAAACGCTTAGGGAGGGGATACGGAATGCCTAGCACCATATCCAAGCCGGGTGGCTAAAAACTGCTCACTCGACTCTACTAAAATGCACACTGCGACTTTATTCGACCCTATACTGACCCTTATGTCTCAACTCGACTCGAGTGATTTCCCTAAGACGGCTCGACTGCAGCCGAATCACTTAATACGGTAAGTCGTAATACTCTGGTTAATTATCACAGTTAATGCACTGAGATACATAATACGCACGACCACCATTTAAAGAAACCGAAATTAAATCCAAAACTAAACAAAATGCGTTGGCCGGGAGTTGAACCCGGGTCAATTGCTTGGAAGGCAACTATTCTAACCGCTATACCACCAACGCTTCGGGAGGGGATACGGAATGCCTAGCACCATATCCAAGCCGGGTGGCAAAAACTGCTCACTCGACTCTACTAAAATGCACACTGCGACTTTATTCGACCCTATACTGACCCTTATGTCTCAACTCGACTCGAGTGATTTCCCTAAGACGGCTCGACTGCAGCCGAATCACTGAATACGGTAAGTCGTAATACTCTGGTTAATTATCACAGTTAATGCACTGAGATACATAATACGCACGAGCACCATTTAAAGAAACCGAAATTAAATACAAAATTAAACAAAATGCGTTGGCCGGGAGTTGAACCCGGGTCAATTGCTTGGAAGGCAACTATTCTAACCGCTATACCACCAACGCTTCGGGAGGGGATACGGAATGCCTAGCACCATATCCAAGCCGGGTGGCAAAAACTGCTCACTCGACTCTACTAAAATGTACACTGCGACTTTATTCGACCCTATACTGACCCTTATGTCTCAACTCGACTCGAGTGATTTCCCTAAGACGGCTCGACTGCAGCCGAATCACTTAATACGGTAAGTCGTATTACTCTGGTTAATTATCACAGTTAATGCACTGAGATACATAATACGCACGAGCACCATTTAAAGAAACCGAAAATAAATACAAAATTAAACAAAATGCGTTGGCCGGGAGTTGAACCCGGGTCAATTGCTTGGAAGGCAACTATTCTAACCGCTATACCACAAACGCTTCGGGAGGGGATACGGAATGCCTAGCACCATATCCAAGCCGGGTGGCTAAAAACTGCTCACTCGACTCTACTAAAATGCACACTGCGACTTTATTCGACCCTATACTGACCCTTATGTCTCAACTCGACTCGAGTGATTTCCCTAAGACGGCTCGACTGCAGCCGAATCACTTAATACGGTAAGTCGTAATACTCTGGTTAATTATCACAGTTAATGCACTGAGATACATAATACGCACGACCACCATTTAAAGAAACCGAAATTAAATCCAAAACTAAACAAAATGCGTTGGCCGGGAGTTGAACCCGGGTCAATTGCTTGGAAGGCAACTATTCTAACCGCTATACCACCAACGCTTCGGGAGGGGATACGGAATGCCTAGCACCATATCCAAGCCGGGTGGCAAAAACTGCTCACTCGACTCTACTAAAATGCACACTGCGACTTTATTCGACCCTATACTGACCCTTATGTCTCAACTCGACTCGAGTGATTTCCCTAAGACGGCTCGACTGCAGCCGAATCACTTAATACGGTAAGTCGTAATACTCTGGTTAATTATCACAGTTAATGCACTGAGATACATAATACGCACGAGCACCATTTAAAGAAACCGAAATTAAATACAAAATTAAACAAAATGCGTTGGCCGGGAGTTGAACCCGGGTCAATTGCTTGGAAGGCAACTATTCTAACCGCTATACCACCAACGCTTCGGGAGGGGATACGGAATGCCTAGCACCATATCCAAGCCGGGTGGCAAAAACTGCTCACTCGACTCTACTAAAATGCACACTGCGACTTTATTCGACCCTATACTGACCCTTATGTCTCAACTCGACTCGAGTGATTTCCCTAAGACGGCTCGACTGCCGCCGAATCACTTAATACGGTAAGTCGTAATACTCTGGTTAATTATCACAGTTAATGCACTGAGATACATAATACGCACGAGCACCATTTAAAGAAACCGAAATTAAATACAAAATTAAACAAAATGCGTTGGCCGGGAGTTGAACCCGGGTCAATTGCTTGGAAGGCAACTATTCTAACCGCTATACCACAAACGCTTCGGGAGGGGATACGGAATGCCTAGCACCATATCCAAGCCGGGTGGCTAAAAACTGCTCACTCGACTCTACTAAAATGCACACTGCGACTTTATTCGACCCTATACTGACCCTTATGTCTCAACTCGACTCGAGTGATTTCCCTAAGACGGCTCGACTGCAGCCGAATCACTTAATACGGTAAGTCGTAATACTCTGGTTAATTATCACAGTTAATGCACTGAGATACATAATACGCACGACCACCATTTAAAGAAACCGAAATTAAATACAAAACTAAACAAAATGCGTTGGCCGGGAGTTGAACCCGGGTCAATTGCTTGGAAGGCAACTATTCTAACCGCTATACCACCAACGCTTCGGGAGGGGATACGGAATGCCTAGCACCATATCCAAGCCGGGTGGCAAAAACTGCTCACTCGACTCTACTAAAATGCACACTGCGACCTTATTCGACCCTAAACTGACCCTTATGTCTCAACTCGACTCGAGTGATTTCCCTAAGACGGCTCGACTGCAGCCGAATCACTTAATACGGTAAGTCGTAATACTCTGGTTAATTATCACAGTTAATGCACTGAGATACATAATACGCACGAGCACCATTTAAAGAAACCGAAATTAAATACAAAATTAAACAAAATGCGTTGGCCGGGAGTTGAACCCGGGTCAATTGCTTGGAAGGCAACTATTCTAACCGCTATACCACCAACGCTTCGGGAGGGGATACGGAATGCCTAGCACCATATCCAAGCCGGGTGGCAAAAACTGCTCACTCGACTCTACTAAAATGCACACTGCGACTTTATTCGACCCTAAACTGACCCTTATGTCTCAACTCGACTCGAGTGATTTCCCTAAGACGGCTCGACTGCAGCCGAATCACTTAATACGGTAAGTCGTAATACTCTGGTTAATTATCACAGTTAATGCACTGAGATACATAATACGCACGAGCACCATTTAAAGAAACCGAAATTAAATACAAAATTAAACAAAATGCGTTGGCCGGGAGTTGAACCCGGGTCAATTGCTTGGAAGGCAACTATTCTAACCGCTATACCACCAACGCTTCGGGAGGGGATACGGAATGCCTAGCACCATATCCAAGCCGGGTGGCAAAAACTGCTCACTCGACTCTACTAAAATGGACACTGCGACTTTATTCGACCCTATACTGACCCTTATGTCTCAACTCGACTCGAGTGATTTCCCTAAGACGGCTCGACTGCAGCCGAATCACTTAATACGGTAAGTCGTAATACTCTGGTTAATTATCACAGTTAATGCACTGAGATACATAATACGCACGAGCACCATTTAAAGAAACCGAAATTAAATACAAAATTAAACAAAATGCGTTGGCCGGGAGTTGAACCCGGGTCAATTGCTTGGAAGGCAACTATTCTAACCGCTATACCACCAACGCTTCGGGAGGGGATACGGAATGCCTAGCACCATATCCAAGCCGGGTGGCAAAAACTGCTCACTCGACTCTACTAAAATGTACACTGCGACTTTATTCGACCCTATACTGACCCTTATGTCTCAACTCGACTCGAGTGATTTCCCTAAGACGGCTCGACTGCAGCCGAATCACTTAATACGGTAAGTCGTATTACTCTGGTTAATTATCACAGTTAATGCACTGAGATACATAATACGCACGAGCACCATTTAAAGAAACCGAAAATAAATACAAAATTAAACAAAATGCGTTGGCCGGGAGTTGAACCCGGGTCAATTGCTTGGAAGGCAACTATTCTAACCGCTATACCACAAACGCTTCGGGAGGGGATACGGAATGCCTAGCACCATATCCAAGCCGGGTGGCTAAAAACTGCTCACTCGACTCTACTAAAATGCACACTGCGACTTTATTCGACCCTATACTGACCCTTATGTCTCAACTCGACTCGAGTGATTTCCCTAAGACGGCTCGACTGCAGCCGAATCACTTAATACGGTAAGTCGTAATACTCTGGTTAATTATCACAGTTAATGCACTGAGATACATAATACGCACGACCACCATTTAAAGAAACCGAAATTAAATCCAAAACTAAACAAAATGCGTTGGCCGGGAGTTGAACCCGGGTCAATTGCTTGGAAGGCAACTATTCTAACCGCTATACCACCAACGCTTCGGGAGGGGATACGGAATGCCTAGCACCATATCCAAGCCGGGTGGCAAAAACTGCTCACTCGACTCTACTAAAATGCACACTGCGACTTTATTCGACCCTATACTGACCCTTATGTCTCAACTCGACTCGAGTGATTTCCCTAAGACGGCTCGACTGCAGCCGAATCACTTAATACGGTAAGTCGTAATACTCTGGTTAATTATCACAGTTAATGCACTGAGATACATAATACGCACGAGCACCATTTAAAGAAACCGAAATTAAATACAAAATTAAACAAAATGCGTTGGCCGGGAGTTGAACCCGGGTCAATTGCTTGGAAGGCAACTATTCTAACCGCTATACCACCAACGCTTCGGGAGGGGATACGGAATGCCTAGCACCATATCCAAGCCGGGTGGCAAAAACTGCTCACTCGACTCTACTAAAATGCACACTGCGACTTTATTCGACCCTATACTGACCCTTATGTCTCAACTCGACTCGAGTGATTTCCCTAAGACGGCTCGACTGCAGCCGAATCACTTAATACGGTAAGTCGTAATACTCTGGTTAATTATCACAGTTAATGCACTGAGATACATAATACGCACGAGCACCATTTAAAGAAACCGAAATTAAATACAAAATTAAACAAAATGCGTTGGCCGGGAGTTGAACCCGGGTCAATTGCTTGGAAGGCAACTATTCTAACCGCTATACCACCAACGCTTCGGGAGGGGATACGGAATGCCTAGCACCATATCCAAGCCGGGTGGCAAAAACTGCTCACTCGACTCTACTAAAATGCACACTGTGACTTTATTCGACCCTATACTGACCCTTATGTCTCAACTCGACTCGAGTGATTTCCCTAAGACGGCTCGACTGCAGCCGAATCACTTAATACGGTAAGTCGTAATACTCTGGTTAATTATCACAGTTAATGCACTGAGATACATAATACGCACGAGCACCATTTAAAGAAACCGAATTTAAATACAAAATTAAACAAAATGCGTTGGCCGGGAGTTGAACCCGGGTCAATTGCTTGGAAGGCAACTATTCTAACCGCTATACCACCAACGCTTCGGGAGGGGATACGGAATGCCTAGCACCATATCCAAGCCGGGTGGCTAAAAACTGCTCACTCGACTCTACTAAAATGCACACTGCGACTTTATACGACCCTATACTGACCCTTATGTCTCAACTCGACTCGAGTGATTTCCCTAAGACGGCTCGACTGCAGCCGAATCACTTAATACGGTAAGTCGTAATACTCTGGTTAATTATCCCAGTTAATGCACTGTGATACATAATACGCACGACCACCATTTAAAGAAACCGAAATTAAATACAAAATTAAACAAAATGCGTTGGCCGGGAGTTGAACCGGGTCAATTGCTTGGAAGGCAACTATTGTAACCGCTATACCACCAACGCTTCGGGAGGGGATACGGAATGCCTAGCACCATATCCAAGCCGGGTGGCAAAAACTGCTCACTCGACTCTACTAAAATGCACACTGCGACTTTATTCGACCCTCTACTGACCCTTATGTCTCAACTCGACTCGAGTGATTTCCCTAAGACGGCTCGACTTCAGCCGAATCACTTAATACGGTAAGTCGTAATACTCTGGTTAATTATCACAGTTAATGCACTGAGATACATAATACGCACGAGCACCATTTAAAGAAACCGAAATTAAATACAAAATTAAACAAAATGCGTTGGCCGGGAGTTGAACCCGGGTCAATTGCTTGGAAGGCAACTATTCTAACCGCTATACCACCAACGCTTCGGGAGGGGATACGGAATGCCTAGCACCATATCCAAGCCGGATGGCAAAAACTGCTCACTCGACTCTACTAAAATGCACACTGCGACTTTATTCGACCCTATACTGACCCTTATGTCTCAACTCGACTCGAGTGATTTCAGCCGAATCACTTAATACGGTAAGTCGTAATACTCTGGTTAATTATCACAGTTAATGCACTGAGATACATAATACGCACGAGCACCATTTAAAGAAACCGAAATTAAATACAAAATTAAACAAAATGCGTTGGCCGGGAGTTGAACACGGGTCAATTGCTTGGAAGGCAACTATTCTAACCGCTATACCACCAACGCTTCGGGAGGGGATACGGAATGCCTAGCACTATATCCAAGCCGGGTGGCAAAAACTGCTCACTCGACTCTACTAAAATGCACACTGCGACTTTATTCGACCCTATACTGACCCTTATGTCTCAACTCGACTCGAGTGATTTCCCTAAGACGGCTCGACTGCAGCCGAATCACTTAATACGGTAAGTCGTAATACTCTGGTTAATTATCACAGTTAATGCACTGAGATACATAATACGCACGAGCACCATTTAAAGAAACCGAAATTAAATACAAAATTAAACAAAATGCGTTGGCCGGGAGTTGAACCCGGGTCAATTGCTTGGAAGGCAACTATTCTAACCGCTATACCACCAACGCTTCGGGAGGGGATACGGAATGCCTAGCACCATATCCAAGCCGGGTGGCAAAAACTGCTCACTCGACTCTACTAAAATGTACACTGCGACTTTATTCGACCCTATACTGACCCTTATGTCTCAACTCGACTCGAGTGATTTCCCTAAGACGGCTCGACTGCAGCCGAATCACTTAATACGGTAAGTTGTATTACTCTGGTTAATTATCACAGTTAATGCACTGAGATACATAATACGCACGAGCACCATTTAAAGAAACCGAAAATAAATACAAAATTAAACAAAATGCGTTGGCCGGGAGTTGAACCCGGGTCAATTGCTTGGAAGGCAACTATTCTAACCGCTATACCACAAACGCTTCGGGAGGGGATACGGAATGCCTAGCACCATATCCAAGCCGGGTGGCTAAAAACTGCTCACTCGACTCTACTAAAATGCACACTGCGACTTTATTCGACCCTATACTGACCCTTATGTCTCAACTCGACTCGAGTGATTTCCCTAAGACGGCTCGACTGCAGCCGAATCACTTAATACGGTAAGTCGTAATACTCTGGTTAATTATCACAGTTAATGCACTGAGATACATAATACGCACGACCACCATTTAAAGAAACCGAAATTAAATCCAAAACTAAACAAAATGCGTTGGCCGGGAGTTGAACCCGGGTCAATTGCTTGGAAGGCAACTATTCTAACCGCTATACCACCAACGCTTCGGGAGGGGATACGGAATGCCTAGCACCATATCCAAGCCGGGTGGCAAAAACTGCTCACTCGACTCTACTAAAATGCACACTGCGACTTTATTCGACCCTATACTGACCCTTATGTCTCAACTCGACTCGAGTGATTTCCCTAAGACGGCTCGACTGCAGCCGAATCACTTAATACGGTAAGTCGTAATACTCTGGTTAATTATCACAGTTAATGCACTGAGATACATAATACGCACGAGCACCATTTAAAGAAACCGAAATTAAATACAAAATTAAACAAAATGCGTTGGCCGGGAGTTGAACCCGGGTCAATTGCTTGGAAGGCAACTATTCTAACCGCTATACCACCAACGCTTCGGGAGGGGATACGGAATGCCTAGCACCATATCCAAGCCGGGTGGCAAAAACTGCTCACTCGACTCTACTAAAATGCACACTGCGACTTTATTCGACCCTATACTGACCCTTATGTCTCAACTCGACTCGAGTGATTTCCCTAAGACGGCTCGACTGCAGCCGAATCACTTAATACGGTAAGTCGTAATACTCTGGTTAATTATCACAGTTAATGCACTGAGATACATAATACGCACGAGCACCATTTAAAGAAACCGAAATTAAATACAAAATTAAACAAAATGCGTTGGCCGGGAGTTGAACCCGGGTCAATTGCTTGGAAGGCAACTATTCTAACCGCTATACCACCAACGCTTCGGGAGGGGATACGGAATGCCTAGCACCATATCCAAGCCGGGTGGCAAAAACTGCTCACTCGACTCTACTAAAATGCACACTGTGACTTTATTCGACCCTATACTGACCCTTATGTCTCAACTCGACTCGAGTGATTTCCCTAAGACGGCTCGACTGCAGCCGAATCACTTAATACGGTAAGTCGTAATACTCTGGTTAATTATCACAGTTAATGCACTGAGATACATAATACGCACGAGCACCATTTAAAGAAACCGAAATTAAATACAAAATTAAACAAAATGCGTTGGCCGGGAGTTGAACCCGGGTCAATTGCTTGGAAGGCAACTATTCTAACCGCTATACCACCAACGCTTCGGGAGGGGATACGGAATGCCTAGCACCATATTCAAGCCGGGTGGCTAAAAACTGCTCACTCGACTCTACTAAAATGCACACTGCGACTTTATTCGACCCTATACTGACCCTTATGTCTCAACTCGACTCGAGTGATTTCCCTAAGACGGCTCGACTGCAGCCGAATCACTTAATACGGTAAGTCGTAATACTCTGGTTAATTATCCCAGTTAATGCACTGTGATACATAATACGCACGACCACCATTTAAAGAAACCGAAATTAAATACAAAATTAAACAAAATGCGTTGGCCGGGAGTTGAACCGGGTCAATTGCTTGGAAGGCAACTATTGTAACCGCTATACCACCAACGCTTCGGGAGGGGATACGGAATGCCTAGCACCATATCCAAGCCGGGTGGCAAAAACTGCTCACTCGACTCTACTAAAATGCACACTGCGACTTTATTCGACCCTCTACTGACCCTTATGTCTCAACTCGACTCGAGTGATTTCCCTAAGACGGCTCGACTTCAGCCGAATCACTTAATACGGTAAGTCGTAATACTCTGGTTAATTATCACAGTTAATGCACTGAGATACATAATACGCACGAGCACCATTTAAAGAAACCGAAATTAAATACAAAATTAAACAAAATGCGTTGGCCGGGAGTTGAACCCGGGTCAATTGCTTGGAAGGCAACTATTCTAACCGCTATACCACCAACGCTTCGGGAGGGGATACGGAATGCCTAGCACCATATCCAAGCCGGATGGCAAAAACTGCTCACTCGACTCTACTAAAATGCACACTGCGACTTTATTCGACCCTATACTGACCCTTATGTCTCAACTCGACTCGAGTGATTTCAGCCGAATCACTTAATACGGTAAGTCGTAATACTCTGGTTAATTATCACAGTTAATGCACTGAGATACATAATACGCACGAGCACCATTTAAAGAAACCGAAATTAAATACAAAATTAAACAAAATGCGTTGGCCGGGAGTTGAACACGGGTCAATTGCTTGGAAGGCAACTATTCTAACCGCTATACCACCAACGCTTCGGGAGGGGATACGGAATGCCTAGCACCATATCCAAGCCGGGTGGCAAAAACTGCTCACTCGACTCTACTAAAATGCACACTGCGACTTTATTCGACCCTATACTGACCCTTATGTCTCAACTCGACTCGAGTGATTTCCCTAAGACGGCTCGACTGCAGCCGAATCACTTAATATGGTAAGTCGTAATACTCTGGTTAATTATCACAGTTTATGCACTGAGATACATAATACGCACGAGCACCATTTAAAGAAACCGAAATTAAATACAAAATTAAACAAAATGCGTTGGCCGGGAGTTGAACCCGGGTCAATTGCTTGGAAGGCAACTATTCTAACCGCTATACCACCAACGCTTCGGGAGGGGATACGGAATGCCTAGCACCATATCCAAGCCGGGTGGCTAAAAACTGCTCACTCGACTCTACTAAAATGCACACTGCGACTTTATTCGACCCTATACTGACCCTTATGTCTCAACTCGACTCGAGTGATTTCCCTAAGACGGCTCGACTGCAGCCGAATCACTTAATACGGTAAGTCGTAATACTCTGGTTAATTATCACAGTTAATGCACTGAGATACATAATACGCACGAGCACCATTTAAAGAAACCGAAATTAAATACAAAATTAAACAAAATGCGTTGGCCGGGAGTTGAACCCGGGTCAATTGCTTGGAAGGCAACTATTCTAACCGCTATACCACCAACGCTTCGGGAGGGGATACGGAATGCCTAGCACCATATCCAAGCCGGGTGGCAAAAACTGCTCACTCGACTCTACTAAAATGCACACTGTGACTTTATTCGACCCTATACTGACCCTTATGTCTCATCTCGACTCGAGTGATTTCCCTAAGACGGCTCGACTGCAGCCGAATCACTTAATACGGTAAGTCGTAATACTCTGGTTAATTATCACAGTTAATGCACTGAGATACATAATACGCACGACCACCATTTAAAGAAACCGAGATTAAATACAAAATTAAACAAAATGCGTTGGCCGGGAGTTGAACCCGGGTCAATTGCTTGGAAGGCAACTATTCTAACCGCTATACCACCAACGCTTCGGGAGGGGATACGGAATGCCTAGCACCATATCCAAGCCGGGTGGCAAAAACTGCTCACTCGACTCTACTAAAATGCACACTGCGACTTTATTCGACCCTCTACCGACCCTTATGTCTCAACTCGACTCGAGTGATTTCCCTAAGACGGCTCGACTTCAGCCGAATCACTTAATACGGTAAGTCGTAATACTCTGGTTAATTATCACAGTTAATGCACTGAGATACATAATACGCACGAGCACCATTTAAAGAAACCGAAATTAAATACAAAATTAAACAAAATGCGTTGGCCGGGAGTTGAACCCGGGTCAATTGCTTGGAAGGCAACTATTCTAACCGCTATACCACCAACGCTTCGGGAGGGGATACGGAATGCCTAGCACTATATCCAAGCCGGGTGGCAAAAACTGCTCACTCGACTCTACTAAAATGCACACTGCGACTTTATTCGACCCTATACTGACCCTTATGTCTCAACTCGACTCGAGTGATTTCCCTAAGACGGCTCGACTGCAGCCGAATCACTTAATACGGTAAGTCGTAATACTCTGGTTAATTATCACAGTTAATGCACTGAGATACATAATACGCACGAGCACCATTTAAAGAAACCGAAATTAAATACAAAATTAAACAAAATGCCTTGGCCGGGAGTTGAACCCGGGTCAATTGCTTGGAAGGCAACTATTCTAACCGCTATACCACCAACGCTTCGGGAGGGGATACGGAATGCCTAGCACCATATCCAAGCCGGGTGGCAAAAACTGCTCACTCGACTCTACTAAAATGCACACTGCGACTTTATTCGACCCTATACTGACCCTTATGTCTCAACTCGACTCGAGTGATTTCCCTAAGACGGCTCGACTGCAGCCGAATCACTTAATATGGTAAGTCGTAATACTCTGGTTAATTATCACAGTTAATGCACTGAGATACATAATACGCACGAGCACCATTTAAAGAAACCGAAATTAAATACAAAATTAAACAAAATGCGTTGGCCGGGAGTTGAACCCGGGTCAATTGCTTGGAAGGCAACTATTCTAACCGCTATACCACCAACGCTTCGGGAGGGGATACGGAATGCCTAGCACCATATCCAAGCCGGGTGGCAAAAACTGCTCACTCGACTCTACTAAAATGCACACTGCGACTTTATTCGACCCTCTACTGACCCTTATGTCTCAACTCGACTCGAGTGATTTCCCTAAGACGGCTCGACTTCAGCCGAATCACTTAATACGGTAAGTCGTAATACTCTGGTTAATTATCACAGTTAATGCACTGAGATACATAATACGCACGAGCACCATTTAAAGAAACCGAAATTAAATACAAAATTAAACAAAATGCGTTGGCCGGGAGTTGAACCCGGGTCAATTGCTTGGAAGGCAACTATTCTAACCGCTATACCACCAACGCTTCGGTAGGGGATACGGAATGCCTAGCACCATATCCAAGCCGGGTGGCAAAAACTGCTCACTCGACTCTACTAAAATGCACACTGCGACTTTATTCGACCCTATACTGACCCTTATGTCTCAACTCGACTCGAGTGATTTCCCTAAGACGGCTCGACTGCAGCCGAATCACTTAATACGGTAAGTCGTAATACTCTGGTTAATTATCACAGTTAATGCACTGAGATACATAATACGCACGAGCACCATTTAAAGAAACCGAAATTAAATACAAAATTAAACAAAATGCGTTGGCCGGGAGTTGAACCCGGGTCAATTGCTTGGAAGGCAACTATTCTAACCGCTATACCACCAACGCTTCGGGAGGGGATACGGAATGCCTAGCACCATATCCAAGCCGGGTGGCAAAAACTGCTCACTCGACTCTACTAAAATGCACACTGCGACTTTATTCGACCCTATACTGACCCTTATGTCTCAACTCGACTCGAGTGATTTCCCTAAGACGGCTCGACTGCAGCCGAATCACTTAATATGGTAAGTCGTAATACTCTGGTTAATTATCACAGTTAATGCACTGAGATACATAATACGCACGAGCACCATTTAAAGAAACCGAAATTAAATACAAAATTAAACAAAATGCGTTGGCCGGGAGTTGAACCCGGGTCAATTGCTTGGAAGGCAACTATTCTAACCGCTATACCACCAACGCTTCGGGAGGGGATACGGAATGCCTAGCACCATATCCAAGCCGGGTGGCAAAAACTGCTCACTCGACTCTACTAAAATGCACACTGCGACTTTATTCGACCCTCTACTGACCCTTATGTCTCAACTCGACTCGAGTGATTTCCCTAAGACGGCTCGACTTCAGCCGAATCACTTAATACGGTAAGTCGTAATACTCTGGTTAATTATCACAGTTAATGCACTGAGATACATAATACGCACGAGCACCATTTAAAGAAACCGAAATTAAATACAAAATTAAACAAAATGCGTTGGCCGGGAGTTGAACCCGGGTCAATTGCTTGGAAGGCAACTATTCTAACCGCTATACCACCAACGCTTCGGGAGGGGATACGGAATGCCTAGCACCATATCCAAGCCGGGTGGCAAAAACTGCTCACTCGACTCTACTAAAATGCACACTGCGACTTTATTCGACCCTATACTGACCCTTATGTCTCAACTCGACTCGAGTGATTTCCCTAAGACGGCTCGACTGCAGCCGAATCACTTAATACGGTAAGTCGTAATACTCTGGTTAATTATCACAGTTAATGCACTGAGATACATAATACGCACGAGCACCATTTAAAGAAACCGAAATTAAATACAAAATTAAACAAAATGCGTTGGCCGGGAGTTGAACCCGGGTCAATTGCTTGGAAGGCAACTATTCTAACCGCTATACCACCAACGCTTCGGGAGGGGATACGGAATGCCTAGCACCATATCCAAGCCGGGTGGCAAAAACTGCTCACTCGACTCTACTAAAATGCACACTGCGACTTTATTCGACCCTATACTGACCCTTATGTCTCAACTCGACTCGAGTGATTTCCCTAAGACGGCTCGACTGCAGCCGAATCACTTAATATGGTAAGTCGTAATACTCTGGTTAATTATCACAGTTAATGCACTGAGATACATAATACGCACGAGCACCATTTAAAGAAACCGAAATTAAATACAAAATTAAACAAAATGCGTTGGCCGGGAGTTGAACCCGGGTCAATTGCTTGGAAGGCAACTATTCTAACCGCTATACCACCAACGCTTCGGGAGGGGATACGGAATGCCTAGCACCATATCCAAGCCGGGTGGCTAAAAACTGCTCAATCGACTCTACTAAAATGCACACTGCGACTTTATTCGACCCTATACTGACCCTTATGTCTCAACTCGACTCGAGTGATTTCCCTAAGACGGCTCGACTGCAGCCGAATCACTTAATACGGTAAGTCGTAATACTCTGGTTAATTATCACAGTTAATGCACTGAGATACATAATACGCACGACCACCATTTAAAGAAACCGAAATTAAATACAAAATTAAACAAAATGCGTTGGCCGGGATTTGAACCCGGGTCAATTGCTTGGAAGGCAACTATTCTAACCGCTATACCACCAACGCTTCGGGAGGGGATACGGAATGCCTAGCACCATATCCAAGCCGGGTGGCAAAAACTGCTCACTCGACTCTACTAAAATGCACACTGCGACTTTATTCGACCCTATACTGACCCTTATGTCTCAACTCGACTCGAGTGATTTCCCTAAGACGGCTCGACTGCAGCCGAATCACTTAATACGGTAAGTCGTAATACTCTGGTTAATTATCACAGTTAATGCACTGAGATACATAATACGCACGAGCACCATTTAAAGAAACCGAAATTAAATACAAAATTAAACAAAATGCGTTGGCCGGGAGTTGAACCCGGGTCAATTGCTTGGAAGGCAACTATTCTAACCGCTATACCACCAACGCTTTGGGAGGGGATACGGAATGCCTAGCACCATATCCAAGCCGGGTGGCTAAAAACTGCTCACTCGACTCTACTAAAATGCACACTGCGACTTTATTCGACCCTATACTGACCCTTATGTCTCAACTCGACTGGAGTGATTTCCCTAAGACGGCTCGACTGCAGCCGAATCACTTAATACGGTAAGTCGTAATACTCTGGTTAATTATCCCAGTTAATGCACTGAGATACATAATACGCACGACCACCATTTAAAGAAACCGAAATTAAATACAAAATTAAACAAAATGCGTTGGCCGGGAGTTGAACCCGGGTCAATTGCTTGGAAGGCAACTATTCTAACCGCTATACCACCAACGCTTCGGGAGGGGATACGGAATGCCTAGCACCATATCCAAGCCGGGTGGCAAAAACTGCTCACTCGACTCTACTAAAATGCACACTGCGACTTTATTCGACCCTCTACTGACCCTTATGTCTCAACTCGACTCGAGTGATTTCCCTAAGACGGCTCGACTTCAGCCGAATCACTTAATACGGTAAGTCGTAATACTCTGGTTAATTATCACAGTTAATGCACTGAGATACATAATACGCACGAGCACCATTTAAAGAAACCGAAATTAAATACAAAATTAAACAAAATGCGTTGGCCGGGAGTTGAACCCGGGTCAATTGCTTGGAAGGCAACTATTCTAACCGCTATACCACCAACGCTTCGGGAGGGGATACGGAATGCCTAGCACCATATCCAAGCCGGGTGGCAAAAACTGCTCACTCGACTCTACTAAAATGCACATTGCGACTTTATTCGACCCTATACTGACCCTTATGTCTCAACTCGACTCGAGTGATTTCCCTAAGACGGCTCGACTGCAGCCGAATCACTTAATACGGTAAGTCGTAATACTCTGGTTAATTATCACAGTTAATGCACTGAGATACATAATACGCACGAGCACCATTTAAAGAAACCGAAATTAAATTCAAAATTAAACAAAATGCGTTGGCCGGGAGTTGAACCCGGGTCAATTGCTTGGAAGGCAACTATTCTAACCGCTATACCACCAACGCTTCGGGAGGGGACACGGAATGCCTAGCACCATATCCAAGCCGGGTGGCAAAAACTGCTCACTCGACTCTACTAAAATGCACACTGCGACTTTATTCGACCCTCTACTGACCCTTATGTCTCAACTCGACTCGAGTGATTTCCCTAAGACGGCTCGACTTCAGCCGAATCACTTAATACGGTAAGTCGTAATACTCTGGTTAATTATCACAGTTAATGCACTGAGATACATAATACGCACGAGCACCATTTAAAGAAACCGAAATTAAATACAAAATTAAACAAAATGCGTTGGCCGGGAGTTGAACCCGGGTCAATTGCTTGGAAGGCAACTATTCTAACCGCTATACCACCAACGCTTCGGGAGGGGATACGGAATGCCTAGCACCATATCCAAGCCGGGTGGCAAAAACTGCTCACTCGACTCTACTAAAATGCACATTGCGACTTTATTCGACCCTATACTGACCCTTATGTCTCAACTCGACTCGAGTGATTTCCCTAAGACGGCTCGACTGCAGCCGAATCACTTAATACGGTAAGACGTAATACTCTGGTTAATTATCACAGTTAATGCACTGAGATACATAATACGCACGAGCACCATTTAAAGAAACCGAAATTAAATTCAAAATTAAACAAAATGCGTTGGCCGGGAGTTGAACCCGGGTCAATTGCTTGGAAGGCAACTATTCTAACCGCTATACCACCAACGCTTCGGGAGGGGATACTGAATGCCTAGCACCATATCCAAGCCGGGTGGCAAAAACTGCTCACTCGACTCTACTAAAATGCACACTGCGACTTTATTCGACCCTATACTGACCCTTATGTCTCAACTCGACTCGAGTGATTTCCCTAAGACGGCTCGACTGCAGCCGAATCACTTAATATGGTAAGTCGTAATACTCTGGTTAATTATCACAGTTAATGCACTGAGATACATAATACGCACGAGCACCATTTAAAGAAACCGAAATTAAATACAAAATTAAACAAAATGCGTTGGCCGGGAGTTGAACCCGGGTCAATTGCTTGGAAGGCAACTATTCTAACCGCTATACCACCAACGCTTCGGGAGGGGATACGGAATGCCTAGCACCATATCCAAGCCGGGTGGCTAAAAACTGCTCACTCGACTCTACTAAAATGCACACTGCGACTTTATTCGACCCTATACTGACCCTTATGTCTCAACTCGACTCGAGTGATTTCCCTAAGACGGCTCGACTGCAGCCGAATCACTTAATACGGTAAGTCGTAATACTCTGGTTAATTATCACAGTTAATGCACTGAGATACATAATACGCACGACCACCATTTAAAGAAACCGAAATTAAATACAAAATTAAACAAAATGCGTTGGCCGGGAGTTGAACCCGGGTCAATTGCTTGGAAGGCAACTATTCTAACCGCTATACCACCAACGCTTCGGGAGGGGATACGGAATGCCTAGCACCATATCCAAGCCGGGTGGCAAAAACTGCTCACTCGACTCTACTAAAATGCACACTGCGACTTTATTCGACCCTATACTGACCCTTATGTCTCAACTCGACTCGAGTGATTTCCCTAAGACGGCTCGACTGCAGCCGAATCACTTAATACGGTAAGTCGTAATACTCTGGTTAATTATCACAGTTAATGCACTGAGATACATAATACGCACGAGCACCATTTAAAGAAACCGAAATTAAATACAAAATTAAACAAAATGCGTTGGCCGGGAGTTGAACCCGGGTCAATTGCTTGGAAGGCAACTATTCTAACCGCTATACCACCAACGCTTCGGTAGGGGATACGGAATGCCTAGCACCATATCCAAGCCGGGTGGCAAAAACTGCTCACTCGACTCTACTAAAATGCACACTGCGACTTTATTCGACCCTATACTGACCCTTATGTCTCAACTCGACTCGAGTGATTTCCCTAAGACGGCTCGACTGCAGCCGAATCACTTAATATGGTAAGTCGTAATACTCTGGTTAATTATCACAGTTAATGCACTGAGATACATAATACGCACGAGCACCATTTAAAGAAACCGAAATTAAATACAAAATTAAACAAAATGCGTTGGCCGGGAGTTGAACCCGGGTCAATTGCTTGGAAGGCAACTATTCTAACCGCTATACCACCAACGCTTCGGGAGGGGATACGGAATGCCTAGCACCATATCCAAGCCGGGTGGCTAAAAACTGCTCACTCGACTCTACTAAAATGCACACTGCGACTTTATTCGACCCTATACTGACCCTTATGTCTCAACTCGACTCGAGTGATTTCCCTAAGACGGCTCGACTGCAGCCGAATCACTTAATACGGTAAGTCGTAATACTCTGGTTAATTATCACAGTTAATGCACTGAGATACATAATACGCACGACCACCATTTAAAGAAACCGAAATTAAATACAAAATTAAACAAAATGCGTTGGCCGGGAGTTGAACCCGGGTCAATTGCTTGGAAGGCAACTATTCTAACCGCTATACCACCAACGCTTCGGGAGGGGATACGGAATGCCTAGCACCATATCCAAGCCGGGTGGCAAAAACTGCTCACTCGACTCTACTAAAATGCACACTGCGACTTTATTCGACCCTATACTGACCCTTATGTCTCAACTCGACTCGAGTGATTTCCCTAAGACGGCTCGACTGCAGCCGAATCACTTAATACGGTAAGTCGTAATACTCTGGTTAATTATCACAGTTAATGCACTGAGATACATAATACGCACGAGCACCATTTAAAGAAACCGACATTAAATACAAAATTAAACAAAATGCGTTGGCCGGGAGTTGAACCCGGGTCAATTGCTTGGAAGGCAACTATTCTAACCGCTATACCACCAACGCTTCGGGAGGGGATACGGAATGCCTAGCACCATATCCAAGCCGGGTGGCTAAAAACTGCTCACTCGACTCTACTAAAATGCACACTGCGACTTTATTCGACCCTATACTGACCCTTATGTCTCAACTCGACTCGAGTGATTTCCCTAAGACGGCTCGACTGCAGCCGAATCACTTAATACGGTAAGTCGTAATACTCTGGTTAATTATCCCAGTTAATGCACTGAGATACATAATACGCACGACCACCATTTAAAGAAACCGAAATTAAATACAAAATTAAACAAAATGCGTTGGCCGGGAGTTGAACCCGGGTCAATTGCTTGGAAGGCAACTATTCTAACCGCTATACCACCAACGCTTCGGGAGGGGATACGGAATGCCTAGCACCATATCCAAGCCGGGTGGCAAAAACTGCTCACTCGACTCTACTAAAATGCACACTGCGACTTTATTCGACCCTCTACTGACCCTTATGTCTCAACTCGACTCGAGTGATTTCCCTAAGACGGCTCGACTTCAGCCGAATCACTTAATACGGTAAGTCGTAATACTCTGGTTAATTATCACAGTTAATGCACTGAGATACATAATACGCACGAGCACCATTTAAAGAAACCGAAATTAAATACAAAATTAAACAAAATGCGTTGGCCGGGAGTTGAACCCGGGTCAATTGCTTGGAAGGCAACTATTCTAACTGCTATACCACCAACGCTTCGGGAGGGGATACGGAATGCCTAGCACCATATCCAAGCCGGGTGGCAAAAACTGCTCACTCGACTCTACTAAAATGCACACTGCGACTTTATTCGACCCTATACTGACCCTTATGTCTCAACTAGACTCGAGTGATTTCCCTAAGACGGCTCGACTGCAGCCGAATCACTTAATACGGTAAGTCGTAATACTCTGGTTAATTATCACAGTTAAGGCACTGAGATACATAATACGCACGAGCACCATTTAAAGAAACCGAAATTAAATACAAAATTAAACAAAATGCGTTGGCCGGGAGTTGAACCCGGGTCAATTGCTTGGAAGGCAACTATTCTAACCGCTATACCACCAACGCTTCGGGAGGGGATACGGAATGCCTAGCACCATATCCAAGCCGGGTGGCAACAACTGCTCACTCGACTCTACTAAAATGCACACTGCGACTTTATTCGACCCTATACTGACCCTTATGTCTCAACTCGACTCGAGTGATTTCCCTAAGACGGCTCGACTGCAGCCGAATCACTTAATACGGTAAGTCGTAATACTCTGGTTAATTATCACAGTTAATGCACTGAGATACATAATACGCACGAGCACCATTTAAAGAAACCGAAATTAAATACAAAATTAAACAAAATGCGTTGGCCGGGAGTTGAACCCGGGTCAATTGCTTGGAAGGCAACTATTCTAACCGCTATACCACCAACGCTTCGGGAGGGGATACGGAATGCCTAGCACCATATCCAAGCCGGGTGGCAAAAACTGCTCACTCGACTCTACTAAAATGCACACTGCGACTTTATTCGACCCTATACTGACCCTTATGTCTCAACTCGACTCGAGTGATTTCCCTAAGACGGCTCGACTGCAGCCGAATCACTTAATACGGTAAGTCGTAATACTCTGGTTAATTATCACAGTTAATGCACTGAGATACATAATACGCACGAGCACCATTTAAAGAAACCGAAATTAAATACAAAATTAAACAAAATGCGTTGGCCGGGAGTTGAACCCGGGTCAATTGCTTGGAAGGCAACTATTCTAACCGCTATACCACCAACGCTTCGGGAGGGGATACGGAATGCCTAGCACCATATCCAAGCCGGGTGGCTAAAAACTGCTCACTCGACTCTACTAAAATGCACACTGCGACTTTATTCGACCCTATACTGACCCTTATGTCTCAACTCGACTCGAGTGATTTCCCTAAGACGGCTCGACTGCAGCCGAATCACTTAATACGGTAAGTCGTAATACTCTGGTTAATTATCACAGTTAATGCACTGAGATACATAATACGCACGAGCACCATTTAAAGAAACCGAAATTAAATTCAAAATTAAACAAAATGCGTTGGCCGGGAGTTGAACCCGGGTCAATTGCTTGGAAGGCAACTATTCTAACCGCTATACCACCAACGCTTCGGGAGGGGATACTGAATGCCTAGCACCATATCCAAGCCGGGTGGCAAAAACTGCTCACTCGACTCTACTAAAATGCACACTGCGACTTTATTCGACCCTATACTGACCCTTATGTCTCAACTCGACTCGAGTGATTTCCCTAAGACGGCTCGACTGCAGCCGAATCACTTAATATGGTAAGTCGTAATACTCTGGTTAATTATCACAGTTAATGCACTGAGATACATAATACGCACGAGCACCATTTAAAGAAACCGAAATTAAATACAAAATTAAACAAAATGCGTTGGCCGGGAGTTGAACCCGGGTCAATTGCTTGGAAGGCAACTATTCTAACCGCTATACCACCAACGCTTCGGGAGGGGATACGGAATGCCTAGCACCATATCCAAGCCGGGTGGCTAAAAACTGCTCACTCGACTCTACTAAAATGCACACTGCGACTTTATTCGACCCTATACTGACCCTTATGTCTCAACTCGACTCGAGTGATTTCCCTAAGACGGCTCGACTGCAGCCGAATCACTTAATACGGTAAGTCGTAATACTCTGGTTAATTATCACAGTTAATGCACTGAGATACATAATACGCACGACCACCATTTAAAGAAACCGAAATTAAATACAAAATTAAACAAAATGCGTTGGCCGGGAGTTGAACCCGGGTCAATTGCTTGGAAGGCAACTATTCTAACCGCTATACCACCAACGCTTCGGGAGGGGATACGGAATGCCTAGCACCATATCCAAGCCGGGTGGCAAAAACTGCTCACTCGACTCTACTAAAATGCACACTGCGACTTTATTCGACCCTATACTGACCCTTATGTCTCAACTCGACTCGAGTGATTTCCCTAAGACGGCTCGACTGCAGCCGAATCACTTAATACGGTAAGTCGTAATACTCTGGTTAATTATCACAGTTAATGCACTGAGATACATAATACGCACGAGCACCATTTAAAGAAACCGAAATTAAATACAAAATTAAACAAAATGCGTTGGCCGGGAGTTGAACCCGGGTCAATTGCTTGGAAGGCAACTATTCTAACCGCTATACCACCAACGCTTCGGTAGGGGATACGGAATGCCTAGCACCATATCCAAGCCGGGTGGCAAAAACTGCTCACTCGACTCTACTAAAATGCACACTGCGACTTTATTCGACCCTATACTGACCCTTATGTCTCAACTCGACTCGAGTGATTTCCCTAAGACGGCTCGACTGCAGCCGAATCACTTAATATGGTAAGTCGTAATACTCTGGTTAATTATCACAGTTAATGCACTGAGATACATAATACGCACGAGCACCATTTAAAGAAACCGAAATTAAATACAAAATTAAACAAAATGCGTTGGCCGGGAGTTGAACCCGGGTCAATTGCTTGGAAGGCAACTATTCTAACCGCTATACCACCAACGCTTCGGGAGGGGATACGGAATGCCTAGCACCATATCCAAGCCGGGTGGCTAAAAACTGCTCACTCGACTCTACTAAAATGCACACTGCGACTTTATTCGACCCTATACTGACCCTTATGTCTCAACTCGACTCGAGTGATTTCCCTAAGACGGCTCGACTGCAGCCGAATCACTTAATACGGTAAGTCGTAATACTCTGGTTAATTATCACAGTTAATGCACTGAGATACATAATACGCACGACCACCATTTAAAGAAACCGAAATTAAATACAAAATTAAACAAAATGCGTTGGCCGGGAGTTGAACCCGGGTCAATTGCTTGGAAGGCAACTATTCTAACCGCTATACCACCAACGCTTCGGGAGGGGATACGGAATGCCTAGCACCATATCCAAGCCGGGTGGCAAAAACTGCTCACTCGACTCTACTAAAATGCACACTGCGACTTTATTCGACCCTATACTGACCCTTATGTCTCAACTCGACTCGAGTGATTTCCCTAAGACGGCTCGACTGCAGCCGAATCACTTAATACGGTAAGTCGTAATACTCTGGTTAATTATCACAGTTAATGCACTGAGATACATAATACGCACGAGCACCATTTAAAGAAACCGACATTAAATACAAAATTAAACAAAATGCGTTGGCCGGGAGTTGAACCCGGGTCAATTGCTTGGAAGGCAACTATTCTAACCGCTATACCACCAACGCTTCGGGAGGGGATACGGAATGCCTAGCACCATATCCAAGCCGGGTGGCTAAAAACTGCTCACTCGACTCTACTAAAATGCACACTGCGACTTTATTCGACCCTATACTGACCCTTATGTCTCAACTCGACTCGAGTGATTTCCCTAAGACGGCTCGACTGCAGCCGAATCACTTAATACGGTAAGTCGTAATACTCTGGTTAATTATCCCAGTTAATGCACTGAGATACATAATACGCACGACCACCATTTAAAGAAACCGAAATTAAATACAAAATTAAACAAAATGCGTTGGCCGGGAGTTGAACCCGGGTCAATTGCTTGGAAGGCAACTATTCTAACCGCTATACCACCAACGCTTCGGGAGGGGATACGGAATGCCTAGCACCATATCCAAGCCGGGTGGCAAAAACTGCTCACTCGACTCTACTAAAATGCACACTGCGACTTTATTCGACCCTCTACTGACCCTTATGTCTCAACTCGACTCGAGTGATTTCCCTAAGACGGCTCGACTTCAGCCGAATCACTTAATACGGTAAGTCGTAATACTCTGGTTAATTATCACAGTTAATGCACTGAGATACATAATACGCACGAGCACCATTTAAAGAAACCGAAATTAAATACAAAATTAAACAAAATGCGTTGGCCGGGAGTTGAACCCGGGTCAAATGCTTGGAAGGCAACTATTCTAACTGCTATACCACCAACGCTTCGGGAGGGGATACGGAATGCCTAGCACCATATCCAAGCCGGGTGGCAAAAACTGCTCACTCGACTCTACTAAAATGCACACTGCGACTTTATTCGACCCTATACTGACCCTTATGTCTCAACTAGACTCGAGTGATTTCCCTAAGACGGCTCGACTGCAGCCGAATCACTTAATACGGTAAGTCGTAATACTCTGGTTAATTATCACAGTTAAGGCACTGAGATACATAATACGCACGAGCACCATTTAAAGAAACCGAAATTAAATACAAAATTAAACAAAATGCGTTGGCCGGGAGTTGAACCCGGGTCAATTGCTTGGAAGGCAACTATTCTAACCGCTATACCACCAACGCTTCGGGAGGGGATACGGAATGCCTAGCACCATATCCAAGCCGGGTGGCAACAACTGCTCACTCGACTCTACTAAAATGCACACTGCGACTTTATTCGACCCTATACTGACCCTTATGTCTCAACTCGACTCGAGTGATTTCCCTAAGACGGCTCGACTGCAGCCGAATCACTTAATACGGTAAGTCGTAATACTCTGGTTAATTATCACAGTTAATGCACTGAGATACATAATACGCACGAGCACCATTTAAAGAAACCGAAATTAAATACAAAATTAAACAAAATGCGTTGGCCGGGAGTTGAACCCGGGTCAATTGCTTGGAAGGCAACTATTCTAACCGCTATACCACCAACGCTTCGGGAGGGGATACGGAATGCCTAGCACCATATCCAAGCCGGGTGGCAAAAACTGCTCACTCGACTCTACTAAAATGCACACTGCGACTTTATTCGACCCTATACTGACCCTTATGTCTCAACTCGACTCGAGTGATTTCCCTAAGACGGCTCGACTGCAGCCGAATCACTTAATACGGTAAGTCGTAATACTCTGGTTAATTATCACAGTTAATGCACTGAGATACATAATACGCACGAGCACCATTTAAAGAAACCGAAATTAAATACAAAATTAAACAAAATGCGTTGGCCGGGAGTTGAACCCGGGTCAATTGCTTGGAAGGCAACTATTCTAACCGCTATACCACCAACGCTTCGGGAGGGGATACGGAATGCCTAGCACCATATCCAAGCCGGGTGGCTAAAAACTGCTCACTCGACTCTACTAAAATGCACACTGCGACTTTATTCGACCCTATACTGACCCTTATGTCTCAACTCGACTCGAGTGATTTCCCTAAGACGGCTCGACTGCAGCCGAATCACTTAATACGGTAAGTCGTAATACTCTGGTTAATTATCCCAGTTAATGCACTGAGATACATAATACGCACGACCACCATTTAAAGAAACCGAAATTAAATACAAAATTAAACAAAATGCGTTGGCCGGGAGTTGAACCCGGGTCAATTGCTTGGAAGGCAACTATTCTAACCGCTATACCACCAACGCTTCGGGAGGGGATACGGAATGCCTAGCACCATATCCAAGCCGGGTGGCAAAAACTGCTCACTCGACTCTACTAAAATGCACACTGCGACTTTATTCGACCCTCTACTGACCCTTATGTCTCAACTCGACTCGAGTGATTTCCCTAAGACGGCTCGACTTCAGCCGAATCACTTAATACTGTAAGTCGTAATACTCTGGTTAATTATCACAGTTAATGCACTGAGATACATAATACGCACGAGCACCATTTAAAGAAACCGAAATTAAATACAAAATTAAACAAAATGCGTTGGCCGGGAGTTGAACCCGGGTCAATTGCTTGGAAGGCAACTATTCTAACCGCTATACCACCAACGCTTCGGGAGGGGATACGGAATGCCTAGCACCATATCCAAGCCGGGTGGCAAAAACTGCTCACTCGACTCTACTAAAATGCACACTGCGACTTTATTCGACCCTATACTGACCCTTATGTCTCAACTCGACTCGAGTGATTTCCCTAAGACGGCTCGACTGCAGCCGAATCACTTAATACGGTAAGTCGTAATACTCTGGTTAATTATCACAGTTAATGCACTGAGATACATAATACGCACGAGCACCATTTAAAGAAACCGAAATTAAATACAAAATTAAACAAAATGCGTTGGCCGGGAGTTGAACCCGGGTCAATTGCTTGGAAGGCAACTATTCTAACCGCTATACCACCAACGCTTCGGGAGGGGATACGGAATGCCTAGCACCATATCCAAGCCGGGTGGCAAAAACTGCTCACTCGACTCTACTAAAATGCACACTGCGACTTTATTCGACCCTATACTGACCCTTATGTCTCAACTCGACTCGAGTGATTTCCCTAAGACGGCTCGACTGCAGCCGAATCACATAATATGGTAAGTCGTAATACTCTGTTTAATTATCACAGTTAATGCACTGAGATACATAATACGCACGACCACCATTTAAAGAAACCGAAATTAAATACAAAATTAAACAAAATGCGTTGGCCGGGAGTTGAACCCGGGTCAATAGCTTGGAAGGCAACTATTCTAACCGCTATACCACCAACGCTTCTGGAGGGGATACGGAATGCCTAGCACCATATCCAAGCCGGGTGGCTAAAAACTGCTCACTCGACTCTACTAAAATGCACACTGCGACTTTATTCGACCCTATACTGACCCTTATGTCTCAACTCGACTCGAGTGATTTCCCTAAGACGGCTCGACTGCAGCCGAATCACTTAATACGGTAAGTCGTAATACTCTGGTTAATTATCACAGTTAATGCACTGAGATACATAATACGCACGACCACCATTTAAAGAAACCGAAATTAAATACAAAATTAAACAAAATGCGTTGGCCGGGAGTTGAACCCGGGTCAATTGCTTGGAAGGCAACTATTCTAACCGCTATACCACCAACGCTTCGGGAGGGGATACGGAATGCCTAGCACCATATCCAAGCCGGGTGGCAAAAACTGCTCACTCGACTCTACTAAAATGCACACTGCGACTTTATTCGACCCTATACTGACCCTTATGTCTCAACTCGACTCGAGTGATTTCCCTAAGACGGCTCGACTGCAGCCGAATCACTTAATACGGTAAGTCGTAATACTCTGGTTAATTATCACAGTTAATGCACTGAGATACATAATACGCACGAGCACCATTTAAAGAAACCGAAATTAAATACAAAATTAAACAAAATGCGTTGGCCGGGAGTTGAACCCGGGTCAATTGCTTGGAAGGCAACTATTCTAACCGCTATACCACCAACGCTTCGGTAGGGGATACGGAATGCCTAGCACCATATCCAAGCCGGGTGGCAAAAACTGCTCACTCGACTCTACTAAAATGCACACTGCGACTTTATTCGACCCTATACTGACCCTTATGTCTCAACTCGACTCGAGTGATTTCCCTAAGACGGCTCGACTGCAGCCGAATCACTTAATACGGTAAGTCGTAATACTCTGGTTAATTATCACAGTTAATGCACTGAGATACATAATACGCACGAGCACCATTTAAAGAAACCGAAATTAAATACAAAATTAAACAAAATGCGTTGGCCGGGAGTTGAACCCGGGTCAATTGCTTGGAAGGCAACTATTCTAACCGCTATACCACCAACGCTTCGGGAGGGGATACGGAATGCCTAGCACCATATCCAAGCCGGGTGGCAAAAACTGCTCACTCGACTCTACTAAAATGCACACTGCGACTTTATTCGACCCTATACTGACCCTTATGTCTCAACTCGACTCGAGTGATTTCTCTAAGACGGCTCGACTGCAGCCGAATCACTTAATACGGTAAGTCGTTATACTCTGGTTAATTATCACAGTTAATGCACTGAGATACATAATACGCACGAGCACCATTTAAAGAAACCGAAATTAAATACAAAATTAAACAAAATGCGTTGGCCGGGAGTTGAACCCGGGTCAATTGCTTGGAAGGCAACTATTCTAACCGCTATACCACCAACGCTTCGGGAGGGGATACGGAATGCCTAGCACCATATCCAAGCCGGGTGGCAAAAACTGCTCACTCGACTCTACTAAAATGCACACTGCGACTTTATTCGACCCTATACTGACCCTTATGTCTCAACTCGACTCGAGTGATTTCCCTAAGACGGCTCGACTGCAGCCGAATCACTTAATACGGTAAGTCGTAATACTCTGGTTAATTATCACAGTTAATGCACTGAGATACATAATACGCACGAGCACCATTTAAAGAAACCGAAATTAAATACAAAATTAAACAAAATGCGTTGGCCGGGAGTTGAACCCGGGTCAATTGCTTGGAAGGCAACTATTCTAACCGCTATACCACCGACGCTTCGGGAGGGGATACGGAATGCCTAGCACCATATCCAAGCCGGGTGGCAAAAACTGCTCACTCGACTCTACTAAAATACACACTGCGACTTTATTCGACCCTATACTGACCCTTATGTCTCAACTCGACTCGAGTGATTTCCCTTAGACGGCTCGACTGCAGCCGAATCACTTAATACGGTAAGTCGTAATACTCTGGTTAATTATCACAGTTAATGCACTGAGATACATAATACGCACGAGCACCATTTAAAGAAACCGAAATTAAATACAAAATTAAACAAAATGCGTTGGCCGGGAGTTGAACCCGGGTCAATTGCTTGAAAGGCAACTATTCTAACCGCTATACCACCAACGCTTCGGGAGGGGATACGGAATGCCTTGCACCATATCCAAGCCGGGTGGCAAAAACTGCTCACTCGACTCTACTAAAATGCACACTGCGACTTTATTCGACCCTATACTGACCCTTATGTCTCAACTCGACTCGAGTGATTTCCCTAAGACGGCTCGACTGCAGCCGAATCACTTAATACGGTAAGTCGTAATACTCTGGTTAATTATCACAGTTAATGCACTGAGATACATAATACGCACGAGCACCATTTAAAGAAACCGAAATTAAATACAAAATTAAACAAAATGCGTTGGCCGGGAGTTGAACCCGGGTCAATTGCTTGGAAGGCAACTATTCTAACCGCTATACCACCAACGCTTCGGGAGGGGATACGGAATGCCTAGCACCATATCCAAGCCGGGTGGCTAAAAACTGTTCACTCGACTCTACTAAAATGCACACTGCGACTTTATTCGACCCTATACTGACCCTTATGTCTCAACTCGACTCGAGTGATTTCCCTAAGACGGCTCGACTGCAGCCGAATCACTTAATACGGTAAGTCGTAATACTCTGGTTAATTATCCCAGTTAATGCACTGAGATACATAATACGCACGACCACCATTTAAAGAAACCGAAATTAAATACAAAATTAAACAAAATGCGTTGGCCGGGAGTTGAACCCGGGTCAATTGCTTGGAAGGCAACTATTCTAACCGCTATACCACCAACGCTTCGGGAGGGGATACGGAATGCCTAGCACCATATCCAAGCCGGGTGGCAAAAACTGCTCACTCGACTCTACTAAAATGCACACTGCGACTTTATTCGACCCTATACTGACCCTTATGTCTCAACTCGACTCGAGTGATTTCCCTAAGACGGCTCGACTGCAGCCGAATCACTTAATACGGTAAGTCGTAATACTCTGGTTAATTATCACAGTTAATGCACTGAGATACATAATACGCACGAGCACCATTTAAAGAAACCGAAATTAAATACAAAATTAAACAAAATGCGTTGGCCGGGAGTTGAACCCGGGTCAATTGCTTGGAAGGCAACTATTCTAACCGCTATACCACCAACGCTTCGGGAGGGGATACGGAATGCCTAGCACCATATCCAAGCCGGGTGGCAAAAACTGCTCACTCGACTCTACTAAAATGCACACTGCGACTTTATTCGACCCTATACTGACCCTTATGTCTCAACTCGACTCGAGTGATTTCCCTAAGACGGCTCGACTGCAGCCGAATCACTTAATATGGTAAGTCGTAATACTCTGGTTAATTATCACAGTTAATGCACTGAGATACATAATACGCACGAGCACCATTTAAAGAAACCGAAATTAAATACAAAATTAAACAAAATGCGTTGGCCGGGAGTTGAACCCGGGTCAATAGCTTGGAAGGCAACTATTCTAACCGCTATACCACCAACGCTTCTGGAGGGGATACGGAATGCCTAGCACCATATCCAAGCCGGGTGGCTAAAAACTGCTCACTCGACTCTACTAAAATGCACACTGCGACTTTATTCGACCCTATACTGACCCTTATGTCTCAACTCGACTCGAGTGATTTCCCTAAGACGGCTCGACTGCAGCCGAATCACTTAATACGGTAAGTCGTAATACTCTGGTTAATTATCACAGTTAATGCACTGAGATACATAATACGCACGACCACCATTTAAAGAAACCGAAATTAAATACAAAATTAAACAAAATGCGTTGGCCGGGAGTTGAACCCGGGTCAATTGCTTGGAAGGCAACTATTCTAACCGCTATACCACCAACGCTTCGGGAGGGGATACGGAATGCCTAGCACCATATCCAAGCCGGGTGGCAAAAACTGCTCACTCGACTCTACTAAAATGCACACTGCGACTTTATTCGACCCTATACTGACCCTTATGTCTCAACTCGACTCGAGTGATTTCCCTAAGACGGCTCGACTGCAGCCGAATCACTTAATACGGTAAGTCGTAATACTCTGGTTAATTATCACAGTTAATGCACTGAGATACATAATACGCACGAGCACCATTTAAAGAAACCGAAATTAAATACAAAATTAAACAAAATGCGTTGGCCGGGAGTTGAACCCGGGTCAATTGCTTGGAAGGCAACTATTCTAACCGCTATACCACCAACGCTTCGGTAGGGGATACGGAATGCCTAGCACCATATCCAAGCCGGGTGGCAAAAACTGCTCACTCGACTCTACTAAAATGCACACTGCGACTTTATTCGACCCTATACTGACCCTTATGTCTCAACTCGACTCGAGTGATTTCCCTAAGACGGCTCGACTGCAGCCGAATCACTTAATACGGTAAGTCGTAATACTCTGGTTAATTATCACAGTTAATGCACTGAGATACATAATACGCACGAGCACCATTTAAAGAAACCGAAATTAAATACAAAATTAAACAAAATGCGTTGGCCGGGAGTTGAACCCGGGTCAATTGCTTGGAAGGCAACTATTCTAACCGCTATACCACCAACGCTTCGGGAGGGGATACGGAATGCCTAGCACCATATCCAAGCCGGGTGGCAAAAACTGCTCACTCGACTCTACTAAAATGCACACTGCGACTTTATTCGACCCTATACTGACCCTTATGTCTCAACTCGACTCGAGTGATTTCTCTAAGACGGCTCGACTGCAGCCGAATCACTTAATACGGTAAGTCGTTATACTCTGGTTAATTATCACAGTTAATGCACTGAGATACATAATACGCACGAGCACCATTTAAAGAAACCGAAATTAAATACAAAATTAAACAAAATGCGTTGGCCGGGAGTTGAACCCGGGTCAATTGCTTGGAAGGCAACTATTCTAACCGCTATACCACCAACGCTTCGGGAGGGGATACGGAATGCCTAGCACCATATCCAAGCCGGGTGGCAAAAACTGCTCACTCGACTCTACTAAAATGCACACTGCGACTTTATTCGACCCTATACTGACCCTTATGTCTCAACTCGACTCGAGTGATTTCCCTAAGACGGCTCGACTGCAGCCGAATCACTTAATACGGTAAGTCGTAATACTCTGGTTAATTATCACAGTTAATGCACTGAGATACATAATACGCACGAGCACCATTTAAAGAAACCGAAATTAAATACAAAATTAAACAAAATGCGTTGGCCGGGAGTTGAACCCGGGTCAATTGCTTGGAAGGCAACTATTCTAACCGCTATACCACCGACGCTTCGGGAGGGGATACGGAATGCCTAGCACCATATCCAAGCCGGGTGGCAAAAACTGCTCACTCGACTCTACTAAAATACACACTGCGACTTTATTCGACCCTATACTGACCCTTATGTCTCAACTCGACTCGAGTGATTTCCCTTAGACGGCTCGACTGCAGCCGAATCACTTAATACGGTAAGTCGTAATACTCTGGTTAATTATCACAGTTAATGCACTGAGATACATAATACGCACGAGCACCATTTAAAGAAACCGAAATTAAATACAAAATTAAACAAAATGCGTTGGCCGGGAGTTGAACCCGGGTCAATTGCTTGAAAGGCAACTATTCTAACCGCTATACCACCAACGCTTCGGGAGGGGATACGGAATGCCTTGCACCATATCCAAGCCGGGTGGCAAAAACTGCTCACTCGACTCTACTAAAATGCACACTGCGACTTTATTCGACCCTATACTGACCCTTATGTCTCAACTCGACTCGAGTGATTTCCCTAAGACGGCTCGACTGCAGCCGAATCACTTAATACGGTAAGTCGTAATACTCTGGTTAATTATCACAGTTAATGCACTGAGATACATAATACGCACGAGCACCATTTAAAGAAACCGAAATTAAATACAAAATTAAACAAAATGCGTTGGCCGGGAGTTGAACCCGGGTCAATTGCTTGGAAGGCAACTATTCTAACCGCTATACCACCAACGCTTCGGGAGGGGATACGGAATGCCTAGCACCATATCCAAGCCGGGTGGCTAAAAACTGTTCACTCGACTCTACTAAAATGCACACTGCGACTTTATTCGACCCTATACTGACCCTTATGTCTCAACTCGACTCGAGTGATTTCCCTAAGACGGCTCGACTGCAGCCGAATCACTTAATACGGTAAGTCGTAATACTCTGGTTAATTATCCCAGTTAATGCACTGAGATACATAATACGCACGACCACCATTTAAAGAAACCGAAATTAAATACAAAATTAAACAAAATGCGTTGGCCGGGAGTTGAACCCGGGTCAATTGCTTGGAAGGCAACTATTCTAACCGCTATACCACCAACGCTTCGGGAGGGGATACGGAATGCCTAGCACCATATCCAAGCCGGGTGGCAAAAACTGCTCACTCGACTCTACTAAAATGCACACTGCGACTTTATTCGACCCTATACTGACCCTTATGTCTCAACTCGACTCGAGTGATTTCCCTAAGACGGCTCGACTGCAGCCGAATCACTTAATACGGTAAGTCGTAATACTCTGGTTAATTATCACAGTTAATGCACTGAGATACATAATACGCACGAGCACCATTTAAAGAAACCGAAATTAAATACAAAATTAAACAAAATGCGTTGGCCGTGAGTTGAACCCGGGTCAATTGCTTGGAAGGCAACTATTCTAACCGCTATACCACCAACGCTTCGGGAGGGGATACGGAATGCCTAGCACCATATCCAAGCCGGGTGGCAAAAACTGCTCACTCGACTCTACTAAAATGCACACTGCGACTTTATTCGACCCTATACTGACCCTTATGTCTCAACTCGACTCGAGTGATTTCCCTAAGACGGCTCGACTGCAGCCGAATCACTTAATATGGTAAGTCGTAATACTCTGGTTAATTATCACAGTTAATGCACTGAGATACATAATACGCACGAGCACCATTTAAAGAAACCGAAATTAAATACAAAATTAAACAAAATGCGTTGGCCGGGAGTTGAACCCGGGTCAATTGCTTGGAAGGCAACTATTCTAACCGCTATACCACCAACGCTTCGGGAGGGGATACGGAATGCCTAGCACCATATCCAAGCCGGGTGGCTAAAAACTGCTTACTCGACTCTACTAAAATGCACACTGCGACTTTATTCGACCCTATACTGACCCTTATGTCTCAACTCGACTCGAGTGATTTCCCTAAGACGGCTCGACTGCAGCCGAATCACTTAATACGGTAAGTCGTAATACTCTGGTTAATTATCACAGTTAATGCACTGAGATACATAATACGCACGACCACCATTTAAAGAAACCGAAATTAAATACAAAATTAAACAAAATGCGTTGGCCGGGAGTTGAACCCGGGTCAATTGCTTGGAAGGCAACTATTCTAACCGCTATACCACCAACGCTTCGGGAGGGGATACGGAATGCCTAGCACCATATCCAAGCCGGGTGGCAAAAACTGCTCACTCGACTCTACTAAAATGCACACTGCGACTTTATTCGACCCTATACTGACCCTTATGTCTCAACTCGACTCGAGTGATTTCCCTAAGACGGCTCGACTGCATCCGAATCACTTAATACGGTAAGTCGTAATACTCTGGTTAATTATCACAGTTAATGCACTGAGATACATAATACGCACGAGCACCATTTAAAGAAACCGAAATTAAATACAAAATTAAACAAAATGCGTTGGCCGGGAGTTGAACCCGGGTCAATTGCTTGAAAGGCAACTATTCTAACCGCTATACCACCAACGCTTCGGTAGGGGATACGGAATGCCTAGCACCATATCCAAGCCGGGTGGCAAAAACTGCTCACTCGACTCTACTAAAATGCACACTGCGACTTTATTCGACCCTATACTGACCCTTATGTCTCAACTCGACTCGAGTGATTTCCCTAAGACGGCTCGACTGCAGCCGAATCACTTAATACGGTAAGTCGTAATACTCTGGTTAATTATCACAGTTAATGCACTGAGATACATAATACGCACGAGCACCATTTAAAGAAACCGAAATTAAATACAAAATTAAACAAAATGCGTTGGTCGGGAGTTGAACCCGGGTCAATTGCTTGGAAGGCAACTATTCTAACCGCTATACCACCAACGCTTCGGGAGGGGATACGGAATGCCTAGCACCATATCCAAGCCGGGTGGCAAAAACTGCTCACTCGACTCTACTAAAATGCACACTGCGACTTTATTCGACCCTATACTGACCCTTATGTCTCAACTCGACTCGAGTGATTTCCCTAAGACGGCTCGACTGCAGCCGAATCACTTAATACGGTAAGTCGTAATACTCTGGTTAATTATCACAGTTAATGCACTGAGATACATAATACGCACGAGCACCATTTAAAGAAACCGAAATTAAATACAAAATTAAACAAAATGCGCTGGCCGGGAGTTGAACCCGGGTCAATTGCTTGGAAGGCAACTATTCTAACCGCTATACCACCAACGCTTCGGGAGGGGATACGGAATGCCTAGCACCATATCCAAGCCGGGTGGCAAAAACTGCTCACTCGACTCTACTAAAATGCACACTGCGACTTTATTCGACCCTATACTGACCCTTATGTCTCAACTCGACTCGAGTGATTTCCCTAAGACGGCTCGACTGCAGCCGAATCACTTAATACGGTAAGTCGTAATACTCTGGTTAATTATCACAGTTAATGCACTGAGATACATAATACGCACGAGCACCATTTAAAGAAACCGAAATTAAATACAAAATTAAACAAAATGCGTTGGCCGGGAGTTGAACCCGGGTCAATTGCTTGGAAGGCAACTATTCTAACCGCTATACCACCAACGCTTCGGGAGGGGATACGGAATGCCTAGCACCATATCCAAGCCGGGTGGCAAAAACTGCTCACTCGACTCTACTAAAATGCACACTGCGACTTTATTCGACCCTATACTGACCCTTATGTCTCAACTCGACTCGAGTGATTTCCCTTAGACGGCTCGACTGCAGCCGAATCACTTAATACGGTAAGTCGTAATACTCTGGTTAATTATCACAGTTAATGCACTGAGATACATAATACGCACGAGCACCATTTAAAGAAACCGAAATTAAATACAAAATTAAACAAAATGCGTTGGCCGGGAGTTGAACCCGGGTCAATTGCTTGGAAGGCAACTATTCTAACCGCTATACCACCAACGCTTCGGGAGGGGATACGGAATGCCTAGCACCATATCCAAGCCGGGTGGCAAAAACTGCTCACTCGACTCTACTAAAATGCACACTGCGACTTTATTCGACCCTATACTGACCCTTATGTCTCAACTCGACTCGAGTGATTTCCCTAAGACGGCTCGACTGCAGCCGAATCACTTAATACGGTAAGTCGTAATACTCTGGTTAATTATCACAGTTAATGCACTGAGATACATAATACGCACGAGCACCATTTAAAGAAACCGAAATTAAATACAAAATTAAACAAAATGCGTTGGCCGGGAGTTGAACCCGGGTCAATTGCTTGGAAGGCAACTATTCTAACCGATATACCACCAACGCTTCGGGAGGGGATACGGAATGCCTAGCACCATATCCAAGCCGGGTGGCAAAAACTGCTCACTCGACTCTACTAAAATGCACACTGCGACTTTATTCGACCCTATACTGACCCTTATGTCTCAACTCGACTCGAGTGATTTCCCTAAGACGGCTCGACTGCAGCCGAATCACTTAATACGGTAAGTCGTAATACTCTGGTTAATTATCACAGTTAATGCACTGAGATACATAATACGCACGAGCACCATTTAAAGAAACCGAAATTAAATACAAAATTAAACAAAATGCGTTGGCCGGAAGTTGAACCCGGGTCAATTGCTTGGAAGGCAACTATTCTAACCGCTATACCACCAACGCTTCGGGAGGGGATACGGAATGCCTAGCACCATATCCAAGCCGGGTGGCAAAAACTGCTCACTCGACTCTACTAAAATGCACACTGCGACTTTATTCGACCCTATACTGACCCTTATGTCTCAATTCGACTCGAGTGATTTCCCTAAGACGGCTCGACTGCAGCCGAATCACTTAATATGGTAAGTCGTAATACTCTGGTTAATTATCACAGTTAATGCACTGAGATACATAATACGCACGAGCACCATTTAAAGAAACCGAAATTAAATACAAATTTAAACAAAATGCGTTGGCCGGGAGTTGAACCCGGGTCAATTGCTTGGAAGGCAACTATTCTAACCGCTATACCACCAACGCTTCGGGAGGGGATACGGAATGCCTAGCACCATATCCAAGCCGGGTGTCAAAAACTGCTCACTCGACTCTACTAAAATGCACACTGCGACTTTATTCGACCCTATACTGACCCTTATGTCTCAACTCGACTCGAGTTATTTCCCTAAGACGGCTCGACTGCAGCCGAATCACTTAATACGGTAAGTCGTAATACTCTGGTTAATTATCACAGTTAATGCACTGAGATACATAATACGCACGAGCACCATTTAAAGAAACCGAAATTAAATACAAAATTAAACAAAATGCGTTGGCCGGGAGTTGAACCCGGGTCAATTGCTTGGAAGGCAACTATTCTAACCGCTATACCACCAACGCTTCGGGAGGGGATACGGAATGCCTAGCACCATATCCAAGCCGGGTGGCAAAAACTGCTCACTCGACTCTACTAAAATGCACACTGCGACTTTATTCGACCCTATACTGACCCTTATGTCTCAACTCGACTCGAGTGATTTCCCTAAGACGGCTCGACTGCAGCCGAATCACTTAATACGGTAAGTCGTAATACTCTGGTTAATTATCACAGTTAATGCACTGAGATACATAATACGCACGAGCACCATTTAAAGAAACCGAAATTAAATACAAAATTAAACAAAATGCGTTGGCCGGGAGTTGAACCCGGGTCAATTGCTTGGAAGGCAACTATTCTAACCGCTATACCACCAACGCTTCGGGAGGGGATACGGAATGCCTAGCACCATATCCAAGCCGGGTGGCAAAAACTGCTCACTCGACCCTACTAAAATGCACACTGCGACTTTATTCGACCCTATACTGACCCTTATGTCTCAACTCGACTCGAGTGATTTCCCTAAGACGGCTCGACTGCAGCCGAATCACTTAATACGGTAAGTCGTAATACTCTGGTTAATTATCACAGTTAATGCACTGAGATACATAATACGCACGAGCACCATTTAAAGAAACCGAAATTAAATACAAAATTAAACAAAATGCGTTGGCCGGGAGTTGAACCCGGGTCAATTGCTTGGAAGGCAACTATTCTAACCGCTATACCACCAACGCTTCGGGAGGGGATACGGAATGCCTAGCACCATATCCAAGCCGGGTGGCAAAAACTTCTCACTCGACTCTACTAAAATGCACACTGCGACTTTATTGGACCCTATACGTCTCAACTCGACTCGAGTGATTTCCCTAAGACGGCTCGACTGCAGCCGAATCACTTAATACGGTAAGTCGTAATACTCTGGTTAATTATCACAGTTAATGCACTGAGATACATCATACGCCCGAGCACCATTTAAAGAAACCGAAATTAAATACACAATTAAACAAAATGCGTTGGCCGGGAGTTGAACCCGGGTCAATTGCTTGGAAGGCAACTATTCTAACCGCTATACCACCAACGCTTCGGGAGGGGATACGGAATGCCGAGCACCATATCCAAGCCGGGTGGCAAAAACTGCTCACTCGACTCTACTAAAATGCACACTGCGACTTTATTCGACCCTATACTGACCCTTATGTCTCAACTCGACTCGAGAGATTTCCCTAAGACGGCTCGACTGCAGCCGAATCACTTAATACGGTAAGTCGTAATACTCTGGTTAATTATCACAGTTAATGCACTGAGATACATAATACGCACGAGCACCATTTAAAGAAACCGAAATTAAATACAAAATTAAACAAAATGCGTTGGCCAGGAGTTGAACCCGGGTCAATTGCTTGGAAGGCAACTATTCTAACCGCTATACCACCAACGCTTCGGTAGGGGATACGGAATGCCTAGCACCATATCCAAGCCGGGTGGCAACAACTGCTCACTCGACTCTACTAAAATGCACACTGCGACTTTATTCGACCCTATACTGACCCTTATGTCTCAACTCGACTCGAGTGATTTCCCTAAGACGGCTCGACTGCAGCCGAATCACTTAATACGGTAAGTCGTAATACTCTGGTTAATTATCACAGTTAATGCACTGAGATACATAATACGCACGAGCACCATTTAAAGAAACCGAAATTAAATACAAAATTAAACAAAATGCGTTGGCCGGGAGTTGAACCCGGGTCAATTGCTTGGAAGGCAACTATTCTAACCGCTATACCACCAACGCTTCGGGAGGGGATACGGAATGCCTAGCACCATATCCAAGCCGGGTGGCAAAAACTGCTCACTCGACTCTACTAAAATGCACACTGCGACTTTATTCGACCCTATACTGACCCTTATGTCTCAACTCGACTCGAGTGATTTCCCTAAGACGGCTCGACTGAAGCCGAATCACTTAATACGGTAAGTCGTAATACTCTGGTTAATTATCACAGTTAATGCACTGAGATACATAATACGCACGAGCACCATTTAAAGAAACCGAAATTAAATACAAAATTAAACAAAATGCGTTGGCCGGGAGTTGAACCCGGGTCAATTGCTTGGAAGGCAACTATTCTAACCGCTATACCACCAACGCTTCGGGAGGGGATACGGAATGCCTAGCACCATATCCAAGCCGGGTGGCAAAAACTGCTCACTCGACTCTACTAAAATGCACACTGCGACTTTATTCGACCCTATACTGACCCTTATGTCTCAACTCGACTCGAGTGATTTCCCTAAGACGGCTCGACTGCAGCCGAATCACTTAATACGGTAAGTCGTAATACTCTGGTTAATTATCACAGTTAATGCACTGAGATACATCATACGCCCGAGCACCATTTAAAGAAACCGAAATTAAATACACAATTAAACAAAATGCGTTGGCCGGGAGTTGAACCCGGGTCAATTGCTTGGAAGGCAACTATTCTAACCGCTATACCACCAACGCTTCGGTAGGGGATACGGAATGCCTAGCACCATATCCAAGCCGGGTGGCAACAACTGCTCACTCGACTCTACTAAAATGCAAACTGCGACTTTATTCGACCCTATACTGACCCTTATGTCTCAACTCGACTCGAGTGATTTCCCTAAGACGGCTCGACTGCAGCCGAATCACTTAATACGGTAAGTCGTAATACTCTGGTTAATTATCACAGTTAATGCACTGAGATACATAATACGCACGAGCACCATTTAAAGAAACCGAAATTAATTACAAAATTAAACAAAATGCGTTGGCCGGGAGTTGAACCCGGGTCAATTGCTTGGAAGGCAACTATTCTAACCGCTATACCACCAACGCTTCGGGAGGGGATACGGAATGCCTAGCACCATATCCAAGCCGGGTGGCAAAAACTGCTCACTCGACTCTACTAAAATGCACACTGCGACTTTATTCGACCCTATACTGACCCTTATGTCTCAACTCGACTCGAGTGATTTCCCTAAGACGGCTCGACTGAAGCCGAATCACTTAATACGGTAAGTCGTAATACTCTGGTTAATTATCACAGTTAATGCACTGAGATACATAATACGCACGAGCACCATTTAAAGAAACCGAAATTAAATACAAAATTAAACAAAATGCGTTGGCCGGGAGTTGAACCCGGGTAAATTGCTTGGAAGGCAACTATTCTAACCGCTATACCACCAACGCTTCGGGAGGGGATACGGAATGCCTAGCACCATATCCAAGCCGGGTGGCAAAAACTGCTCACTCGACTCTACTAAAATGCACACTGCGACTTTATTCGACCCTATACTGACCCTTATGTCTCAACTCGACTCGAGTGATTTCCCTAAGACGGCTCGACTGCAGCCGAATCACTTAATACGGTAAGTCGTAATACTCTGGTTAATTATCACAGTTAATGCACTGAGATACATCATACGCCCGAGCACCATTTAAAGAAACCGAAATTAAATACACAATTAAACAAAATGCGTTGGCCGGGAGTTGAACCCGGGTCAATTGCTTGGAAGGCAACTATTCTAACCGCTATACCACCAACGCTTCGGGAGGGGATACGGAATGCCGAGCACCATATCCAAGCCGGGTGGCAAAAACTGCTCACTCGACTCTACTAAAATGCACACTGCGACTTTATTCGACCCTATACTGACCCTTATGTCTCAACTCGACTCGAGTGATTTCCCTAAGACGGCTCGACTGCAGCCGAATCACTTAATACGGTAAGTCGTAATACTCTGGTTAATTATCACAGTTAATGCACTGAGATACATAATACGCACGAGCACCATTTAAAGAAACCGAAATTAAATACAAAATTAAACAAAATGCGTTAGCCAGGAGTTGAACCCGGGTCAATTGCTTGGAAGGCAACTATTCTAACCGCTATACCACCAACGCTTCGGGAGGGGATACGGAATGCCTAGCACCATATCCAAGCCGGGTGGCAAAAACTGCTCACTCGACTCTACTAAAATGCACACTGCGACTTTATTCGACCCTATACTGACCCTTATGTCTCAACTCGACTTGAGTGATTTCCCTAAGACGGCTCGACTGAAGCCGAATCACTTAATACGGTAAGTCGTAATACTCTGGTTAATTATCACAGTTAATGCACTGAGATACATAATACGCACGAGCACCATTTAAAGAAACCGAAATTAAATACAAAATTAAACAAAATGCGTTGGCCGGGAGTTGAACCCGGGTCAATTGCTTGGAAGGCAACTATTCTAACCGCTATACCACCAACGCTTCGGGAGGGGATACGGAATGCCTAGCACCATATCCAAGCCGGGTGGCAAAAACTGCTCACTCGACTCTACTAAAATGCACACTGCGACTTTATTCGACCCTATACTGACCCTTATGTCTCAACTCGACTCGAGTGATTTCCCTAAGACGGCTCGACTGCAGCCGAATCACTTAATACGGTAAGTCGTAATACTCTGGTTAATTATCACAGTTAATGCACTGAGATACATCATACGCCCGAGCACCATTTAAAGAAACCGAAATTAAATACACAATTAAACAAAATGCGTTGGCCGGGAGTTGAACCCGGGTCAATTGCTTGGAAGGCAACTATTCTAACCGCTATACCACCAACGCTTCGGGAGGGGATACGGAATGCCGAGCACCATATCCAAGCCGGGTGGCAAAAACTGCTCACTCGACTCTACTAAAATGCACACTGCGACTTTATTCGACCCTATACTGACCCTTATGTCTCAACTCGACTCGAGTGATTTCCCTAAGACGGCTCGACTGCAGCCGAATCACTTAATACGGTAAGTCGTAATACTCTGGTTAATTATCACAGTTAATGCACTGAGATACATAATACGCACGAGCACCATTTAAAGAAACCGAAATTAAATACAAAATTAAACAAAATGCGTTGGCCAGGAGTTGAACCCGGGTCAATTGCTTGGAAGGCAACTATTCTAACCGCTATACCACCAACGCTTCGGTAGGGGATACGGAATGCCTAGCACCATATCCAAGCCGGGTGGCAACAACTGCTCACTCGACTCTACTAAAATGCACACTGCGACTTTATTCGACCCTATACTGACCCTTATGTCTCAACTCGACTCGAGTGATTTCCCTAAGACGGCTCGACTGCAGCCGAATCACTTAATACGGTAAGTCGTAATACTCTGGTTAATTATCACAGTTAATGCACTGAGATACATAATACGCACGAGCACCATTTAAAGAAACCGAAATTAAATACAAAATTAAACAAAATGCGTTGGCCGGGAGTTGAACCCGGGTCAATTGCTTGGAAGGCAACTATTCTAACCGCTATACCACCAACGCTTCGGGAGGGGATACGGAATGCCTAGCACCATATCCAAGCCGGGTGGCAAAAACTGCTCACTCGACTCTACTAAAATGCACACTGCGACTTTATTCGACCCTATACTGACCCTTATGTCTCAACTCGACTCGAGTGATTTCCCAAAGACGGCTCGACTGAAGCCGAATCACTTAATACGGTAAGTCGTAATACTCTGGTTAATTATCACAGTTAATGCACTGAGATACATAATACGCACGAGCACCATTTAAAGAAACCGAAATTAAATACAAAATTAAACAAAATGCGTTGGCCGGGAGTTGAACCCGGGTCAATTGCTTGGAAGGCAACTATTCTAACCGCTATACCACCAACGCTTCGGGAGGGGATACGGAATGCCTAGCACCATATCCAAGCCGGGTGGCAAAAACTGCTCACTCGACTCTACTAAAATGCACACTGCGACTTTATTCGACCCTATACTGACCCTTATGTCTCAACTCGACTCGAGTGATTTCCCTAAGACGGCTCGACTGCAGCCGAATCACTTAATACGGTAAGTCGTAATACTCTGGTTAATTATCACAGTTAATGCACTGAGATACATAATACGCACGAGCACCATTTAAAGAAACCGAAATTAAATACACAATTAAACAAAATGCGTTGGCCGGGAGTTGAACCCGGGTCAATTGCTTGGAAGGCAACTATTCTAACCGCTATACCACCAACGCTTCGGGAGGGGATACGGAATGCCTAGCACCATATCCAAGCCGGGTGGCAAAAACTGCTCACTCGACTCTACTAAAATGCACACTGCGACTTTATTCGACCCTATACTGACCCTTATGTCTCAACTCGACTCGAGTGATTTCCCTAAGACGGCTCGACTGCAGCCGAATCACTTAATACGGTAAGTCGTAATACTCTGGTTAATTATCACAGTTAATGCACTGAGATACATAATACGCACGAGCACCATTTAAAGAAACCGAAATTAAATACAAAATTAAACAAAATGCGTTGGCCAGGAGTTGAACCCGGGTCAATTGCTTGGAAGGCAACTATTCTAACCGCTATACCACCAACGCTTCGGTAGGGGATACGGAATGCCTAGCACCATATCCAAGCCGGGTGGCAACAACTGCTCACTCGACTCTACTAAAATGCACACTGCGACTTTATTCGACCCTATACTGACCCTTATGTCTCAACTCGACTCGAGTGATTTCCCTAAGACGGCTCGACTGCAGCCGAATCACTTAATACGGTAAGTCGTAATACTCTGGTTAATTATCACAGTTAATGCACTGAGATACATAATACGCACGAGCACCATTTAAAGAAACCGAAATTAAATACAAAATTAAACAAAATGCGTTGGCCGGGAGTTGAACCCGGGTCAATTGCTTGGAAGGCAACTATTCTAACCGCTATACCACCAACGCTTCGGGAGGGGATACGGAATGCCTAGCACCATATCCAAGCCGGGTGGCAAAAACTGCTCACTCGACTCTACTAAAATGCACACTGCGACTTTATTCGACCCTATACTGACCCTTATGTCTCAACTCGACTCGAGTGATTTCCCTAAGACGGCTCGACTGCAGCCGAATCACTTAATACGGTAAGTCGTAATACTCTGGTTAATTATCACAGTTAATGCACTGAGATACATAATACGCACGAGCACAATTTTAAGAAACCGAAATTAAATACAAAATTAAACAAAATGCGTTGGCCGGGAGTTGAACCCGGGTCAATTGCTTGGAAGGCAACTATTCTAACTGCTATACCACCAACGCTTCGGGAGGGGATACGGAATGCCTAGCACCATATCCAAGCCGGGTGGCAAAAACTGCTCACTCGACTCTACTAAAATGCACACTGCGACTTTATTCGACCCTATACTGACCCTTATGTCTCAACTCGACTCGAGTGATTTCCCTAAGACGGCTCGACTTCAGCCGAATCACTTAATACGGTAAGTCGTAATACTCTGGTTAATTATCACAGTTAATGCACTGAGATACATAATACGCACGAGCACCATTTAAAGAAACCGAAATTAAATACAAAATTAAACAAAATCCGTTGGCCGGGAGTTGAACCCGGGTCAATTGCTTGGAAGGCAACTATTCTAACCGCTATACCACCAACGCTTCGGGAGGGGATACGGAATGCCTAGCACCATATCCAAGCCGGGTGGCAAAAACTGCTCACTCGACTCTACTAAAATGCACACTGCGACTTTATTCGACCCTATACTGACCCTTATGTCTCAACTCGACTCGAGTGATTTCCCTAAGACGGCTCGACTGCAGCCGAATCACTTAATACGGTAAGTCGTAATACTCTGGTTAATTATCACAGTTAATGCACTGAGATACATAATACGCACGAGCACCATTTAAAGAAACCGAAATTAAATACACAATTAAACAAAATGCGTTGGCCGGGAGTTGAACCCGGGTCAATTGCTTGGAAGGCAACTATTCTAACCGCTATACCACCAACGCTTCGGGAGGGGATACGGAATGCCTAGCACCATATCCAAGCCGGGTGGCAAAAACTGCTCACTCGACTCTACTAAAATGCACACTGCGACTTTATTCGACCCTATACTGACCCTTATGTCTCAACTCGACTCGAGTGATTTCCCTAAGACGGCTCGACTGCAGCCGAATCACTTAATACGGTAAGTCGTAATACTCTGGTTAATTATCACAGTTAATGCACTGAGATACATAATACGCACGAGCACCATTTAAAGAAACCGAAATTAAATACAAAATTAAACAAAATGCGTTGGCCAGGAGTTGAACCCGGGTCAATTGCTTGGAAGGCAACTATTCTAACCGCTATACCACCAACGCTTCGGTAGGGGATACGGAATGCCTAGCACCATATCCAAGCCGGGTGGCAACAACTGCTCACTCGACTCTACTAAAATGCACACTGCGACTTTATTCGACCCTATACTGACCCTTATGTCTCAACTCGACTCGAGTGATTTCCCTAAGACGGCTCGACTGCAGCCGAATCACTTAATACGGTAAGTCGTAATACTCTGGTTAATTATCACAGTTAATGCACTGAGATACATAATACGCACGAGCACCATTTAAAGAAACCGAAATTAAATACAAAATTAAACAAAATGCGTTGGCCGGGAGTTGAACCCGGGTCAATTGCTTGGAAGGCAACTATTCTAACCGCTATACCACCAACGCTTCGGGAGGGGATACGGAATGCCTAGCACCATATCCAAGCCGGGTGGCAAAAACTGCTCACTCGACTCTACTAAAATGCACACTGCGACTTTATTCGACCCTATACTGACCCTTATGTCTCAACTCGACTCGAGTGATTTCCCTAAGACGGCTCGACTGAAGCCGAATCACTTAATACGGTAAGTCGTAATACTCTGGTTAATTATCACAGTTAATGCACTGAGATACATAATACGCACGAGCACCATTTAAAGAAACCGAAATTAAATACACAATTAAACAAAATGCGTTGGCCGGGAGTTGAACCCGGGTCAATTGCTTGGAAGGCAACTATTCTAACCGCTATACCACCAACGCTTCGGGAGGGGATACGGAATGCCTAGCACCATATCCAAGCCGGGTGGCAAAAACTGCTCACTCGACTCTACTAAAATGCACACTGCGACTTTATTCGACCCTATACTGACCCTTATGTCTCAACTCGACTCGAGTGATTTCCCTAAGACGGCTCGACTGCAGCCGAATCACTTAATACGGTAAGTCGTAATACTCTGGTTAATTATCACAGTTAATGCACTGAGATACATAATACGCACGAGCACCATTTAAAGAAACCGAAATTAAATACAAAATTAAACAAAATGCGTTGGCCGGGAGTTGAACCCGGGTCAATTGCTTGGAAGGCAACTATTCTAACCGCTATACCACCAACGCTTCGGGAGGGGATACGGAATGCCTAGCACCATATCCAAGCCGGGTGGCTAAAAACTGCTCACTCGACTCTACTAAAATGCACACTGCGACTTTATTCGACCCTATACTGACCCTTATGTCTCAACTCGACTCGAGTGATTTCCCTAAGACGGCTCGACTGGAGCCGAATCACTTAATACGGTAAGTCGTAATACTCTGGTTAATTATCACAGTTAATGCACTGAGATACATAATACGCACGAGCACCATTTAAAGAAACCGAAATTAAATACAAAATTAAACAAAATGCGTTGGCCAGGAGTTGAACCCGGGTCAATTGCTTGGAAGGCAACTATTCTAACCGCTATACCACCAACGCTTCGGGAGGGGATATGGAATGCCTAGCACCATATCCAAGCCGGGTGGCTAAAAACTGCTCACTCGACTCTACTAAAATGCACACTGCGACTTTATTCGACCCTATACTGACCTTTATGTCTCAACTCGACTCGAGTGATTTCCCTAAGACGGCTCGACTGGAGCCGAATCACTTAATACGGTAAGTCGTAATACTCTGGTTAATTATCACAGTTAATGCACTGAGATACATAATACGCACGAGCACCATTTAAAGAAACCGAAATTAAATACAAAATTAAACAAAATGCGTTGGCCGGGAGTTGAACCCGGGTCAATTGCTTGGAAGGCAACTATTCTAACCGCTATACCACCAACGCTTCGGGAGGGGATACGGAATGCCTAGCACCATATCCAAGCCGGGTGGCAAAAACTGCTCACTCGACTCTACTAAAATGCACACTGCGACTTTATTCGACCCTATACTGACCCTTATGTCTCAACTCGACTCGAGTGATTTCCCTAAGACGGCTCGACTGCAGCCGAATCACTTAATACGGTAAGTCGTAATACTCTGGTTAATTATCACAGTTAATGCACTGAGATACATAATACGCACGAGCACCATTTAAAGAAACCGAAATTAAATACAAAATTAAACAAAATGCGTTGGCCGGGAGTTGAACCCGGGTCAATTGCTTGGAAGGCAACTATTCTAACTGCTATACCACCAACGCTTCGGGAGGGGATACGGAATGCCTAGCACCATATCCAAGCCGGGTGGCAAAAACTGCTCACTCGACTCTACTAAAATGCACACTGCGACTTTATTCGACCCTATACTGACCCTTATGTCTCAACTCGACTCGAGTGATTTCCCTAAGACGGCTCGACTGCAGCCGAATCACTTAATACGGTAAGTCGTAATACTCTGGTTAATTATCACAGTTAATGCACTGAGATACATAATACGCACGAGCACCATTTAAAGAAACCGAAATTAAATACAAAATTAAACAAAATGCGTTGGCCGGGAGTTGAACCCGGGTCAATTGCTTGGAAGGCAACTATTCTAACCGCTATACCACCAACGCTTCGGGAGGGGATACGGAATGCCTAGCACCATATCCAAGCCGGGTGGCAACAACTGCTCACTCGACTCTACTAAAATGCACACTGCGACTTTATTCGACCCTATACTGACCCTTATGTCTCAACTCGACTCGAGTGATTTCCCTAAGACGGCTCGGCTGCAGCCGAATCACTTAATACGGTAAGTCGTAATACTCTGGTTAATTATCACAGTTAATGCACTGAGATACATAATACGCACGAGCACCATTTAAAGAAACCGAAATTAAATACAAAATTAAACAAAATGCGTTGGCCGGGAGTTGAACCCGGGTCAATTGCTTGGAAGGCAACTATTCTAACCGCTATACCACCAACGCTTCGGGAGGGGATACGGAATGCCTAGCACCATATCCAAGCCGGGTGGCAACAACTGCTCACTCGACTCTACTAAAATGCACACTGCGACTTTATTCGACCCTATACTGACCCTTATGTCTCAACTCGACTCGAGTGATTTCCCTAAGACGGCTCGACTGCAGCCGAATCACTTAATACGGTAAGTCGTAATACTCTGGTTAATTATCACAGTTAATGCACTGAGATACATAATACGCACGAGCACCATTTAAAGAAACCGAAATTAAATACAAAATTAAACAAAATGCGTTGGCCGGGAGTTGAACCCGGGTCAATTGCTTGGAAGGCAACTATTCTAACCGCTATACCACCAACGCTTCGGGAGGGAATACGGAATGCCTAGCACTAGCACCTAAGACGGCTCGACTGCAGCCGAATCACTTAATACGGTAAGTCGTAATACTCTGGTTAATTATCACAGTTAATGCACTGAGATACATAATACGCACGAGCACCATTTAAAGAAACCGAAATTAAATACAAAATTAAACAAAATGCGTTGGCCGGGAGTTGAACCCGGGTCAATTGCTTGGAAGGCAACTATTCTAACCGCTATACCACCAACGCTTCGGGAGGGGATACGGAATGCCTAGCACCATATCCAAGCCGGGTGGCTAAAAACTGCTCACTCGACTCTACTAAAATGCACACTGCGACTTTATTCGACCCTATACTGACCCTTATGTCTCAACTCGACTCGAGTGATTTCCCTAAGACGGCTCGACTGGAGCCGAATCACTTAATACGGTAAGTCGTAATACTCTGGTTAATTATCACAGTTAATGCACTGAGATACATAATACGCACGAGCACCATTTAAAGAAACCGAAATTAAATACAAAATTAAACAAAATGCGTTGGCCGGGAGTTGAACCCGGGTCAATTGCTTGGAAGGCAACTATTCTAACCGCTATACCACCAACGCTTCGGAACGGGATACGGAATGCCTAGCACCATATCCAAGCCAGGTGGCTAAAAACTGCTCACTCGACTCTACTAAAATGCACACTGCGACTTTATTCGACCCTATACTGACCCTTATGTCTCAACTCGACTCGAGTGATTTCCCTAAGACGTCTCGACTGGAGCCGAATCACTTAATACGGTAAGTCGTAATACTCTGGTTAATTATCACAGTTAATGCACTGAGATACATAATACGCACGAGCACCATTGAAAGAAACCGAAATTAAATACAAAATTAAACAAAATGCGTTGGCCGGGAGTTGAACCCGGGTCAATTGCTTGGAAGGCAACTATTCTAACCGCTATACCACCAACGCTTCGGGAGGGGATACGGAATGCCTAGCACCATATCCAAGCCGGGTGGCAAAAACTGCTCACTCGACTCTATTAAAATGCACACTGCGACTTTATTCGACCCTATACTGACCCTTATGTCTCAACTCGACTCGAGTGATTTCCCTAAGACGGCTCGACTGCAGCCGAATCACTTAATACGGTAAGTCGTAATACTCTGGTTAATTATCACAGTTAATGCACTGAGATACATAATACGCACGAGCACCATTTAAAGCAACCGAAATTAAATACAAAATTAAACAAAATGGGTTGGCCGGGAGTTGAACCCGGGTCAATTGCTTGGAAGGCAACTATTCTAACCGCTATACCACCAACGCTTCGGGAGGGGATACGGAATGCCTAGCACCATATCCAAGCCGGGTGGCAAAAACTGCTCACTCGATTCTACTAAAATGCACACTGCGACTTTATTCGACCCTATACTGACCCTTATGTCTCAACTCGACTCGAGTGATTTCCCTAAGACGGCTCGACTGCAGCCGAATCACTTAATACGGTAAGTCGTAATACTCTGGTTAATTTTCACAGTTAATGCACTGAGATACATAATACGCACGAGCACCATTTAAAGAAACCGAAATTAAATACACAATTAAACAAAATGCGTTGGCCGGGAGTTGAACCCGGGTCAATTGCTTGGAAGGCAACTATTCTAACCGCTATACCACCAACGCTTCGGGAGGGGATACGGAATGCCTAGCACCAAATCCAAGCCGGGTGGACAAAACTGCTCACTCGACTCTACTAAAATGCACACTGCGACTTTATTCGACCCTATACTGACCCTTATGTCTCAACTCGACTCGAGTGATTTCCCTAAGACGGCTCGACTGCAGCCGAATCACGTAATACGGTAAGTCGTAATACTCTGGTTAATTATCACAGTTAATGCACTGAGATACATAATACGCACGAGCACCATTTAAAGAAACCGAAATTAAATACAAAATTAAACAAAATGCGTTTGTCGGGAGTTGAACCCGGGTCAATTGCTTGGAAGGCAACTATTCTAACCGCTATACCACCAACGCTTCGGGAGGGGATACGGAATGCCTAGCACCATATCCAAGCCGGGTGGCTAAAAACTGCTCACTCGACTCTACTAAAATGCACACTGCGACTTTATTCGACCCTATTCTGACCCTTATGTCTCAACTCGACTCGAGTGATTTCCCTAAGACGGCTCGACTGGAGCCGAATCACTTAATACGGTAAGTCGTAATACTCTGGTTAATTATCACAGTTAATGCACTGAGATACATAATACGCACGAGCACCATTTAAAGAAACCGAAATTAAATACAAAATTAAACAAAATGCGTTGGCCGGGAGTTGAACCCGGGTCAATTGCTTGGAAGGCAACTATTCTAACCGCTATACCACCAACGCTTCGGGAGGGGATACGGAATGCCTAGCACCATATCCAAGCCGGGTGGCTAAAAACTGCTCACTCGACTCTACTAAAATGCACACTGCGACTTTATTCGACCCTATACTGACCCTTATGTCTCAACTCGACTCGAGTGATTTCCCTAAGACGGCTCGACTGGAGCCGAATCACTTAATACGGTAAGTCGTAATACTCTGGTTAATTATCACAGTTAATGCACTGAGATACATAATACGCACGAGCACCATTTAAAGAAACCGAAATTAAATACAAAATTAAACAAAATGCGTTGGCCGGGAGTTGAACCCGGGTCAATTGCTTGGAAGGCAACTATTCTAACCGCTATACCACCAACGCTTCGGGAGGGGATATGGAATGCCTAGCACCATATCCAAGCCGGGTGGCTAAAAACTGCTCACTCGACTCTACTAAAATGCACACTGCGACTTTATTCGACCCTATACTGACCTTTATGTCTCAACTCGACTCGAGTGATTTCCCTAAGACGGCTCGACTGGAGCCGAATCACTTAATACGGTAAGTCGTAATACTCTGGTTAATTATCACAGTTAATGCACTGAGATACATAATACGCACGAGCACCATTTAAAGAAACCGAAATTAAATACAAAATTAAACAAAATGCGTTGGCCGGGAGTTGAACCCGGGTCAATTGCTTGGAAGGCAACTATTCTAACCGCTATACCACCAACGCTTCGGGAGGGGATACGGAATGCCTAGCACCATATCCAAGCCGGGTGGCTAAAAACTGCTCACTCGACTCTACTAAAATGCACACTGCGACTTTATTCGACCCTATACTGACCCTTATGTCTCAACTCGACTCGAGTGATTTCCCTAAGACGGCTCGACTGGAGCCGAATCACTTAATACGGTAAGTCGTAATACTCTGGTTAATTATCACAGTTAATGCACTGAGATACATAATACGCACGAGCACCATTTAAAGAAACCGAAATTAAATACAAAATTAAACAAAATGCGTTGGCCGGGAGTTGAACCCGGGTCAATTGCTTGGAAGGCAACTATTCTAACCGCTATACCACCAACGCTTCGGAACGGGATACGGAATGCCTAGCACCATATCCAAGCCGGGTGGCTAAAAACTGCTCACTCGACTCTACTAAAATGCACACTGCGACTTTATTCGACCCTATACTGACCCTTATGTCTCAACTCGACTCGAGTGATTTCCCTAAGACGTCTCGACTGGAGCCGAATCACTTAATACGGTAAGTCGTAATACTCGGGTTAATTATCACAGTTAATGCACTGAGATACATAATACGCACGAGCACCATTTAAAGAAACCGAAATTAAATACAAAATTAAACAAAATGCGTTGGCCGGGAGTTGAACCCGGGTCAATTGCTTGGAAGGCAACTATTCTAACCGCTATACCACCAACGCTTCGGGAGGGGATACGGAATGCCTAGCACCATATCCAAGCCGGGTGGCAAAAACTGCTCACTCGACTCTACTAAAATGCACACTGCGACTTTATTCGACCCTATACTGACCCTTATGTCTCAACTCGACTCGAGTGATTTCCCTAAGACGGCTCGACTGGAGCCGAATCACTTAATACGGTAAGTCGTAATACTCTGGTTAATTATCACAGTTAATGCACTGAGATACATAATACGCACGAGCACCATTTAAAGAAACCGAAATTAAATACAAAATTAAACAAAATGCGTTGGCCGGGAGTTGAACCCGGGTCAATTGCTTGGAAGGCAACTATTCTAACCGCTATACCACCAACGCTTCGGGAGGGGATATGGAATGCCTAGCACCATATCCAAGCCGGGTGGCTAAAAACTGCTCACTCGACTCTACTAAAATGCACACTGCGACTTTATTCGACCCTATACTGACCTTTATGTCTCAACTCGACTCGAGTGATTTCCCTAAGACGGCTCGACTGGAGCCGAATCACTTAATACGGTAAGTCGTAATACTCTGGTTAATTATCACAGTTAATGCACTGAGATACATAATACGCACGAGCACCATTTAAAGAAACCGAAATTAAATACAAAATTAAACAAAATGCGTTGGCCGGGAGTTGAACCCGGGTCAATTGCTTGGAAGGCAACTATTCTAACCGCTATACCACCAACGCTTCGGGAGGGGATACGGAATGCCTAGCACCATATCCAAGCCGGGTGGCTAAAAACTGCTCACTCGACTCTACTAAAATGCACACTGCGACTTTATTCGACCCTATACTGACCCTTATGTCTCAACTCGACTCGAGTGATTTCCCTAAGACGGCTCGACTGGAGCCGAATCACTTAATACGGTAAGTCGTAATACTCTGGTTAATTATCACAGTTAATGCACTGAGATACATAATACGCACGAGCACCATTTAAAGAAACCGAAATTAAATACAAAATTAAACAAAATGCGTTGGCCGGGAGTTGAACCCGGGTCAATTGCTTGGAAGGCAACTATTCTAACCGCTATACCACCAACGCTTCGGAACGGGATACGGAATGCCTAGCACCATATCCAAGCCGGGTGGCTAAAAACTGCTCACTCGACTCTACTAAAATGCACACTGCGACTTTATTCGACCCTATACTGACCCTTATGTCTCAACTCGACTCGAGTGATTTCCCTAAGACGTCTCGACTGGAGCCGAATCACTTAATACGGTAAGTCGTAATACTCGGGTTAATTATCACAGTTAATGCACTGAGATACATAATACGCACGAGCACCATTTAAAGAAACCGAAATTAAATACAAAATTAAACAAAATGCGTTGGCCGGGAGTTGAACCCGGGTCAATTGCTTGGAAGGCAACTATTCTAACCGCTATACCACCAACGCTTCGGGAGGGGATACGGAATGCCTAGCACCATATCCAAGCCGGGTGGCAAAAACTGCTCACTCGACTCTACTAAAATGCACACTGCGACTTTATTCGACCCTATACTGACCCTTATGTCTCAACTCGACTCGAGTGATTTCCCTAAGACGGCTCGACTGCAGCCGAATCACTTAATACGGTAAGTCGTAATACTCTGGTTAATTATCACAGTTAATGCACTGAGATACATAATACGCACGAGCACCATTTAAAGCAACCGAAATTAAATACAAAATTAAACAAAATGCGTTGGCCGGGAGTTGAACCCGGGTCAATTGCTTGGAAGGCAACTATTCTAACCGCTATACCACCAACGCTTCGGGAGGGGATATGGAATGCCTAGCACCATATCCAAGCCGGGTGGCTAAAAACTGCTCACTCGACTCTACTAAAATGCACACTGCGACTTTATTCGACCCTATACTGACCTTTATGTCTCAACTCGACTCGAGTGATTTCCCTAAGACGGCTCGACTGGAGCCGAATCACTTAATACGGTAAGTCGTAATACTCTGGTTAATTATCACAGTTAATGCACTGAGATACATAATACGCACGAGCACCATTTAAAGAAACCGAAATTAAATACAAAATTAAACAAAATGCGTTGGCCGGGAGTTGAACCCGGGTCAATTGCTTGGAAGGCAACTATTCTAACCGCTATACCACCAACGCTTCGGGAGGGGATACGGAATGCCTAGCACCATATCCAAGCCGGGTGGCTAAAAACTGCTCACTCGACTCTACTAAAATGCACACTGCGACTTTATTCGACCCTATACTGACCCTTATGTCTCAACTCGACTCGAGTGATTTCCCTAAGACGGCTCGACTGGAGCCGAATCACTTAATACGGTAAGTCGTAATACTCTGGTTAATTATCACAGTTAATGCACTGAGATACATAATACGCACGAGCACCATTTAAAGAAACCGAAATTAAATACAAAATTAAACAAAATGCGTTGGCCGGGAGTTGAACCCGGGTCAATTGCTTGGAAGGCAACTATTCTAACCGCTATACCACCAACGCTTCGGAACGGGATACGGAATGCCTAGCACCATATCCAAGCCGGGTGGCTAAAAACTGCTCACTCGACTCTACTAAAATGCACACTGCGACTTTATTCGACCCTATACTGACCCTTATGTCTCAACTCGACTCGAGTGATTTCCCTAAGACGTCTCGACTGGAGCCGAATCACTTAATACGGTAAGTCGTAATACTCGGGTTAATTATCACAGTTAATGCACTGAGATACATAATACGCACGAGCACCATTTAAAGAAACCGAAATTAAATACAAAATTAAACAAAATGCGTTGGCCGGGAGTTGAACCCGGGTCAATTGCTTGGAAGGCAACTATTCTAACCGCTATACCACCAACGCTTCGGGAGGGGATACGGAATGCCTAGCACCATATCCAAGCCGGGTGGCTAAAAACTGCTCACTCGACTCTACTAAAATGCACACTGCGACTTTATTCGACCCTATACTGACCCTTATGTCTCAACTCGACTCGAGTGATTTCCCTAAGACGGCTCGACTGGAGCCGAATCACTTAATACGGTAAGTCGTAATACTCTGGTTAATTATCACAGTTAATGCACTGAGATACATAATACGCACGAGCACCATTTAAAGAAACCGAAATTAAATACAAAATTAAACAAAATGCGTTGGCCGGGAGTTGAACCCGGGTCAATTGCTTGGAAGGCAACTATTCTAACCGCTATACCACCAACGCTTCGGAACGGGATACGGAATGCCTAGCACCATATCCAAGCCGGGTGGCTAAAAACTGCTCACTCGACTCTACTAAAATGCACACTGCGACTTTATTCGACCCTATACTGACCCTTATGTCTCAACTCGACTCGAGTGATTTCCCTAAGACGTCTCGACTGGAGCCGAATCACTTAATACGGTAAGTCGTAATACTCGGGTTAATTATCACAGTTAATGCACTGAGATACATAATACGCACGAGCACCATTTAAAGAAACCGAAATTAAATACAAAATTAAACAAAATGCGTTGGCCGGGAGTTGAACCCGGGTCAATTGCTTGGAAGGCAACTATTCTAACCGCTATACCACCAACGCTTCGGGAGGGGATACGGAATGCCTAGCACCATATCCAAGCCGGGTGGCAAAAACTGCTCACTCGACTCTACTAAAATGCACACTGCGACTTTATTCGACCCTATACTGACCCTTATGTCTCAACTCGACTCGAGTGATTTCCCTAAGACGGCTCGACTGGAGCCGAATCACTTAATACGGTAAGTCGTAATACTCTGGTTAATTATCACAGTTAATGCACTGAGATACATAATACGCACGAGCACCATTTAAAGAAACCGAAATTAAATACAAAATTAAACAAAATGCGTTGGCCGGGAGTTGAACCCGGGTCAATTGCTTGGAAGGCAACTATTCTAACCGCTATACCACCAACGCTTCGGGAGGGGATATGGAATGCCTAGCACCATATCCAAGCCGGGTGGCTAAAAACTGCTCACTCGACTCTACTAAAATGCACACTGCGACTTTATTCGACCCTATACTGACCTTTATGTCTCAACTCGACTCGAGTGATTTCCCTAAGACGGCTCGACTGGAGCCGAATCACTTAATACGGTAAGTCGTAATACTCTGGTTAATTATCACAGTTAATGCACTGAGATACATAATACGCACGAGCACCATTTAAAGAAACCGAAATTAAATACAAAATTAAACAAAATGCGTTGGCCGGGAGTTGAACCCGGGTCAATTGCTTGGAAGGCAACTATTCTAACCGCTATACCACCAACGCTTCGGGAGGGGATACGGAATGCCTAGCACCATATCCAAGCCGGGTGGCTAAAAACTGCTCACTCGACTCTACTAAAATGCACACTGCGACTTTATTCGACCCTATACTGACCCTTATGTCTCAACTCGACTCGAGTGATTTCCCTAAGACGGCTCGACTGGAGCCGAATCACTTAATACGGTAAGTCGTAATACTCTGGTTAATTATCACAGTTAATGCACTGAGATACATAATACGCACGAGCACCATTTAAAGAAACCGAAATTAAATACAAAATTAAACAAAATGCGTTGGCCGGGAGTTGAACCCGGGTCAATTGCTTGGAAGGCAACTATTCTAACCGCTATACCACCAACGCTTCGGAACGGGATACGGAATGCCTAGCACCATATCCAAGCCGGGTGGCTAAAAACTGCTCACTCGACTCTACTAAAATGCACACTGCGACTTTATTCGACCCTATACTGACCCTTATGTCTCAACTCGACTCGAGTGATTTCCCTAAGACGTCTCGACTGGAGCCGAATCACTTAATACGGTAAGTCGTAATACTCGGGTTAATTATCACAGTTAATGCACTGAGATACATAATACGCACGAGCACCATTTAAAGAAACCGAAATTAAATACAAAATTAAACAAAATGCGTTGGCCGGGAGTTGAACCCGGGTCAATTGCTTGGAAGGCAACTATTCTAACCGCTATACCACCAACGCTTCGGGAGGGGATACGGAATGCCTAGCACCATATCCAAGCCGGGTGGCAAAAACTGCTCACTCGACTCTACTAAAATGCACACTGCGACTTTATTCGACCCTATACTGACCCTTATGTCTCAACTCGACTCGAGTGATTTCCCTAAGACGGCTCGACTGCAGCCGAATCACTTAATACGGTAAGTCGTAATACTCTGGTTAATTATCACAGTTAATGCACTGAGATACATAATACGCACGAGCACCATTTAAAGCAACCGAAATTAAATACAAAATTAAACAAAATGCGTTGGCCGGGAGTTGAACCCGGGTCAATTGCTTGGAAGGCAACTATTCTAACCGCTATACCACCAACGCTTCGGGAGGGGATATGGAATGCCTAGCACCATATCCAAGCCGGGTGGCTAAAAACTGCTCACTCGACTCTACTAAAATGCACACTGCGACTTTATTCGACCCTATACTGACCTTTATGTCTCAACTCGACTCGAGTGATTTCCCTAAGACGGCTCGACTGGAGCCGAATCACTTAATACGGTAAGTCGTAATACTCTGGTTAATTATCACAGTTAATGCACTGAGATACATAATACGCACGAGCACCATTTAAAGAAACCGAAATTAAATACAAAATTAAACAAAATGCGTTGGCCGGGAGTTGAACCCGGGTCAATTGCTTGGAAGGCAACTATTCTAACCGCTATACCACCAACGCTTCGGGAGGGGATACGGAATGCCTAGCACCATATCCAAGCCGGGTGGCTAAAAACTGCTCACTCGACTCTACTAAAATGCACACTGCGACTTTATTCGACCCTATACTGACCCTTATGTCTCAACTCGACTCGAGTGATTTCCCTAAGACGGCTCGACTGGAGCCGAATCACTTAATACGGTAAGTCGTAATACTCTGGTTAATTATCACAGTTAATGCACTGAGATACATAATACGCACGAGCACCATTTAAAGAAACCGAAATTAAATACAAAATTAAACAAAATGCGTTGGCCGGGAGTTGAACCCGGGTCAATTGCTTGGAAGGCAACTATTCTAACCGCTATACCACCAACGCTTCGGAACGGGATACGGAATGCCTAGCACCATATCCAAGCCGGGTGGCTAAAAACTGCTCACTCGACTCTACTAAAATGCACACTGCGACTTTATTCGACCCTATACTGACCCTTATGTCTCAACTCGACTCGAGTGATTTCCCTAAGACGTCTCGACTGGAGCCGAATCACTTAATACGGTAAGTCGTAATACTCGGGTTAATTATCACAGTTAATGCACTGAGATACATAATACGCACGAGCACCATTTAAAGAAACCGAAATTAAATACAAAATTAAACAAAATGCGTTGGCCGGGAGTTGAACCCGGGTCAATTGCTTGGAAGGCAACTATTCTAACCGCTATACCACCAACGCTTCGGGAGGGGATACGGAATGCCTAGCACCATATCCAAGCCGGGTGGCTAAAAACTGCTCACTCGACTCTACTAAAATGCACACTGCGACTTTATTCGACCCTATACTGACCCTTATGTCTCAACTCGACTCGAGTGATTTCCCTAAGACGGCTCGACTGGAGCCGAATCACTTAATACGGTAAGTCGTAATACTCTGGTTAATTATCACAGTTAATGCACTGAGATACATAATACGCACGAGCACCATTTAAAGAAACCGAAATTAAATACAAAATTAAACAAAATGCGTTGGCCGGGAGTTGAACCCGGGTCAATTGCTTGGAAGGCAACTATTCTAACCGCTATACCACCAACGCTTCGGAACGGGATACGGAATGCCTAGCACCATATCCAAGCCGGGTGGCTAAAAACTGCTCACTCGACTCTACTAAAATGCACACTGCGACTTTATTCGACCCTATACTGACCCTTATGTCTCAACTCGACTCGAGTGATTTCCCTAAGACGTCTCGACTGGAGCCGAATCACTTAATACGGTAAGTCGTAATACTCGGGTTAATTATCACAGTTAATGCACTGAGATACATAATACGCACGAGCACCATTTAAAGAAACCGAAATTAAATACAAAATTAAACAAAATGCGTTGGCCGGGAGTTGAACCCGGGTCAATTGCTTGGAAGGCAACTATTCTAACCGCTAGACCACCAACGCTTCGGGAGGGGATACGGAATGCCTAGCACCATATCCAAGCCGGGTGGCAAAAACTGCTCACTCGACTCTACTAAAATGCACACTGCCACTTTATTCGACCCTATACTGACCCTTATGTCTCAACTCGACTCGAGTGATTTCCCTAAGACGGCTCGACTGCAGCCGAATCACTTAATACGGTAAGTCGTAATACTCTGGTTAATTATCACAGTTAATGCACTGAGATACATAATACGCACGAGCACCATTTAAAGCAACCGAAATTAAATACAAAATTAAACAAAATGCGTTGGCCGGGAGTTGAACCCGGGTCAATTGCTTGGAAGGCAACTATTCTAACCGCTATACCACCAACGCTTCGGGAGGGGATACGGAATGCCTAGCACCATATCCAAGCCGGGTGGCAAAAACTGCTCACTCGACTCTACTAAAATGCACACTGCGACTTTATTCGACCCTATACTGACCCTTATGTCTCAACTCGACTCGAGTGATTTCACTAAGAAGGCTCGACTGGAGCCGAATCACTTAATACGGTAAGTCGTAATACTCTGGTTAATTATCACAGTTAATGCACTGAGATACATAATACGCACGAGGACCATTTAAAGAAACCGAAATTAAATACACAATTAAACAAAATGCGTTGGCCGGGAGTTGAACCCGGGTCAATTGCTTGGAAGGCAACTATTCTAACCGCTATACCACCAACGCTTCGGGAGGGGATACGGAATGCCTAGCACCATATCCAAGCCGGGTGGCAAAAACTGCTCACTCGACTCTACTAAAATGCACACTGCGACTTTATTCGACCCTATACTGACCCTTATGTCTCAACTCGACTCGAGTGATTTCCCTAAGACGGCTCGGCTGCAGCCGAATCACTTAATACGGTAAGTCGTAATACTCTGGTTAATTATCACAGTTAATGCACTGAGATACATAATACGCACGAGCACCATTTAAAGAAACCGAAATTAAATACAAAATTAAACAAAATGCGTTGGCCGGGAGTTGAACCCGGGTCAATTGCTTGGAAGGCAACTATTCTAACCGCTATACCACCAACGCTTCGGGAGGGGATACGGAATGCCTAGCACCATATCCAAGCCGGGTGGCAAACACTGCTCACTCGACTCTACTAAAATGCACACTGCGACTTTATTCGACCCTATACTGACCCTTATGTCTCAACTCGACTCGAGTGATTTCCCTAAGACGGCTCGACTGCAGCCGAATCACTTAATACGGTAAGTCGTAATACTCTGGTTAATTATCACAGTTAATGCACTGAGATACATAATACGCACGAGCACCATTTAAAGCAACCGAAATTAAATACAAAATTAAACAAAATGCGTTGGCCGGGAGTTGAACCCGGGTCAATTGCTTGGAAGGCAACTATTCTAACCGCTATACCACCAACGCTTCGGGAGGGGATACGGAATGCCTAGCACCATATCCAAGCCGGGTGGCAAAAACTGCTCACTCGACTCTACTAAAATGCACACTGCGACTTTATTCGACCCTATACTGACCCTTATGTCTCAACTCGACTCGAGTGATTTCACTAAGACGGCTCGACTGGAGCCGAATCACTTAATACGGTAAGTCGTAATACTCTGGTTAATTATCACAGTTAATGCACTGAGATACATAATACGCACGAGGACCATTTAAAGAAACCGAAATTAAATACACAATTAAACAAAATGCGTTGGCCGGGAGTTGAACCCGGGTCAATTGCTTGGAAGGCAACTATTCTAACCGCTATACCACCAACGCTTCGGGAGGTAAGTCGTAATACTCTGGTTAATTATCACAGTTAATGCACTGAGATACATAATACGCACGAGCACCATTTAAAGAAACCAAAATTAAATACAAAATTAAACAAAATGCGTTGGCCGGGAGTTGAACCCGGGTCAATTGCTTGGAAGGCAACTATTCTAACCGCTATACCACCAACGCTTCGGGAGGGGATACGGAATGCCTAGCACCATATCCAAGCCGGGTGGCAAAAACTGCTCACTCGACTCTACTAAAATGCACACTGCGACTTTATTCGACCCTATACTGACCCTTATGTCTCAACTCGACTCGAGTGATTTCCCTAAGACGGCTCGACTGCAGCCGAATCACTTAATACGGTAAGTCGTAATACTCTGGTTAATTATCACAGTTAATGCACTGAGATACATAATACGCACGAGCACCATTTAAAGAAACCGAAATTAAATACAAAATTAAACAAAATGCGTTGGTCGGGAGTTGAACCCGGGTCAATTGCTTGGAAGGCAACTATTCTAACCGCTATACCACCAACGCTTCGGGAGGGGATACGGAATGCCTAGCACCATATCCAAGCCGGGTGGCAAAAACTGCTCACTCGACTCTACTAAAATGCACACTGCGACTTTATTCGACCCTATACTGACCCTTATGTCTCAACTCGACTCGAGTGATTTCCCTAAGACGGCTCGGCTGCAGCCGAATCACTTAATACGGTAAGTCGTAATACTCTGGTTAATTATCACAGTTAATGCACTGAGATACATAATACGCACGAGCACCATTTAAAGAAACCGAAATTAAATACAAAATTAAACAAAATGCGTTGGCCGGGAGTTGAACCCGGGTCAATTGCTTGGAAGGCAACTATTCTAACCGCTATACCACCAACGCTTCGGGAGGGGATACGGAATGCCTAGCACCATATCCAAGCCGGGTGGCAACAACTGCTCACTCGACTCTACTAAAATGCACACTGCGACTTTATTCGACCCTATACTGACCCTTATGTCTCAACTCGACTCGAGTGATTTCCCTAAGACGGCTCGACTGCAGCCGAATCACTTAATACGGTAAGTCGTAATACTCTGGTTAATTATCACAGTTAATGCACTGAGATACATAATACGCACGAGCACCATTTAAAGAAACCGAAATTAAATACAAAATTAAACAAAATGCGTTGGCCGGGAGTTGAACCCGGGTCAATTGCTTGGAAGGCAACTATTCTAACCGCTATACCACCAACGCTTCGGGAGGGGATACGGAATGCCTAGCACCATATCCAAGCCGGGTGGCAAAAACTGCTCACTCGACTCTACTAAAATGCACACTGCGACTTTATTCGACCCTATACTGACCCTTATGTCTCAACTCGACTCGAGTGATTTCCCTAAGACGGCTCGACTGCAGCCGAATCACTTAATACGGTAAGTCGTAATACTCTGGTTAATTATCACAGTTAATGCACTGAGATACATAATACGCACGAGCACCATTTAAAGAAACCGAAATTAAATACAAAATTAAACAAAATGCGTTGGCCGGGAGTTGAACCCGGGTCAATTGCTTGGAAGGCAACTATTCTAACTGCTATACCACCAACGCTTCGGGAGGGGATACGGAATGCCTAGCACCATATCCAAGCCGGGTGGCAAAAACTGCTCACTCGACTCTACTAAAATGCACACTGCGACTTTATTCGACCCTATACTGACCCTTATGTCTCAACTCGACTCGAGTGATTTCCCTAAGACGGCTCGACTGCAGCCGAATCACTTAATACGGTAAGTCGTAATACTCTGGTTAATTATCACAGTTAATGCACTGAGATACATAATACGCACGAGCACCATTTAAAGAAACCGAAATTAAATACAAAATTAAACAAAATGCGTTGGCCGGGAGTTGAACCCGGGTCAATTGCTTGGAAGGCAACTATTCTAACCGCTATACCACCAACGCTTCGGGAGGGGATACGGAATGCCTAGCACCATATCCAAGCCGGGTGGCAACAACTGCTCACTCGACTCTACTAAAATGCACACTGCGACTTTATTCGACCCTATACTGACCCTTATGTCTCAACTCGACTCGAGTGATTTCCCTAAGACGGCTCGGCTGCAGCCGAATCACTTAATACGGTAAGTCGTAATACTCTGGTTAATTATCACAGTTAATGCACTGAGATACATAATACGCACGAGCACCATTTAAAGAAACCGAAATTAAATACAAAATTAAACAAAATGCGTTGGCCGGGAGTTGAACCCGGGTCAATTGCTTGGAAGGCAACTATTCTAACCGCTATACCACCAACGCTTCGGGAGGGGATACGGAATGCCTAGCACCATATCCAAGCCGGGTGGCAACAACTGCTCACTCGACTCTACTAAAATGCACACTGCGACTTTATTCGACCCTATACTGACCCTTATGTCTCAACTCGACTCGAGTGATTTCCCTAAGACGGCTCGACTGCAGCCGAATCACTTAATACGGTAAGTCGTAATACTCTGGTTAATTATCACAGTTAATGCACTGAGATACATAATACGCACGAGCACCATTTAAAGAAACCGAAATTAAATACAAAATTAAACAAAATGCGTTGGCCGGGAGTTGAACCCGGGTCAATTGCTTGGAAGGCAACTATTCTAACCGCTATACCACCAACGCTTCGGGAGGGGATACGGAATGCCTAGCACCATATCCAAGCCGGGTGGCAAAAACTGCTCACTCGACTCTACTAAAATGCACACTGCGACTTTATTCGACCCTATACTGACCCTTATGTCTCAACTCGACTCGAGTGATTTCCCTAAGACGGCTCGACTGCAGCCGAATCACTTAATACGGTAAGTCGTAATACTCTGGTTAATTATCACAGTTAATGCACTGAGATACATAATACGCACGAGCACCATTTAAAGAAACCGAAATTAAATACAAAATTAAACAAAATGCGTTGGCCGGGAGTTGAACCCGGGTCAATTGCTTGGAAGGCAACTATTCTAACCGCTATACCACCAACGCTTCGGGAGGTAAGTCGTAATACTCTGGTTAATTATCACAGTTAATGCACTGAGATACATAATACGCACGAGCACCATTTAAAGAAACCAAAATTAAATACAAAATTAAACAAAATGCGTTGGCCGGGAGTTGAACCCGGGTCAATTGCTTGGAAGGCAACTATTCTAACCGCTATACCACCAACGCTTCGGGAGGGGATACGGAATGCCTAGCACCATATCCAAGCCGGGTGGCAAAAACTGCTCACTCGACTCTACTAAAATGCACACTGCGACTTTATTCGACCCTATACTGACCCTTATGTCTCAACTCGACTCGAGTGATTTCCCTAAGACGGCTCGACTGCAGCCGAATCACTTAATACGGTAAGTCGTAATACTCTGGTTAATTATCACAGTTAATGCACTGAGATACATAATACGCACGAGCACCATTTAAAGAAACCGAAATTAAATACAAAATTAAACAAAATGCGTTGGTCGGGAGTTGAACCCGGGTCAATTGCTTGGAAGGCAACTATTCTAACCGCTATACCACCAACGCTTCGGGAGGGGATACGGAATGCCTAGCACCATATCCAAGCCGGGTGGCAAAAACTGCTCACTCGACTCTACTAAAATGCACACTGCGACTTTATTCGACCCTATACTGACCCTTATGTCTCAACTCGACTCGAGTGATTTCCCTAAGACGGCTCGGCTGCAGCCGAATCACTTAATACGGTAAGTCGTAATACTCTGGTTAATTATCACAGTTAATGCACTGAGATACATAATACGCACGAGCACCATTTAAAGAAACCGAAATTAAATACAAAATTAAACAAAATGCGTTGGCCGGGAGTTGAACCCGGGTCAATTGCTTGGAAGGCAACTATTCTAACCGCTATACCACCAACGCTTCGGGAGGGGATACGGAATGCCTAGCACCATATCCAAGCCGGGTGGCAACAACTGCTCACTCGACTCTACTAAAATGCACACTGCGACTTTATTCGACCCTATACTGACCCTTATGTCTCAACTCGACTCGAGTGATTTCCCTAAGACGGCTCGACTGCAGCCGAATCACTTAATACGGTAAGTCGTAATACTCTGGTTAATTATCACAGTTAATGCACTGAGATACATAATACGCACGAGCACCATTTAAAGAAACCGAAATTAAATACAAAATTAAACAAAATGCGTTGGCCGGGAGTTGAACCCGGGTCAATTGCTTGGAAGGCAACTATTCTAACCGCTATACCACCAACGCTTCGGGAGGGGATACGGAATGCCTAGCACCATATCCAAGCCGGGTGGCAAAAACTGCTCACTCGACTCTACTAAAATGCACACTGCGACTTTATTCGACCCTATACTGACCCTTATGTCTCAACTCGACTCGAGTGATTTCCCTAAGACGGCTCGACTGCAGCCGAATCACTTAATACGGTAAGTCGTAATACTCTGGTTAATTATCACAGTTAATGCACTGAGATACATAATACGCACGAGCACCATTTAAAGAAACCGAAATTAAATACAAAATTAAACAAAATGCGTTGGCCGGGAGTTGAACCCGGGTCAATTGCTTGGAAGGCAACTATTCTAACTGCTATACCACCAACGCTTCGGGAGGGGATACGGAATGCCTAGCACCATATCCAAGCCGGGTGGCAAAAACTGCTCACTCGACTCTACTAAAATGCACACTGCGACTTTATTCGACCCTATACTGACCCTTATGTCTCAACTCGACTCGAGTGATTTCCCTAAGACGGCTCGACTGCAGCCGAATCACTTAATACGGTAAGTCGTAATACTCTGGTTAATTATCACAGTTAATGCACTGAGATACATAATACGCACGAGCACCATTTAAAGAAACCGAAATTAAATACAAAATTAAACAAAATGCGTTGGCCGGGAGTTGAACCCGGGTCAATTGCTTGGAAGGCAACTATTCTAACCGCTATACCACCAACGCTTCGGGAGGGGATACGGAATGCCTAGCACCATATCCAAGCCGGGTGGCAACAACTGCTCACTCGACTCTACTAAAATGCACACTGCGACTTTATTCGACCCTATACTGACCCTTATGTCTCAACTCGACTCGAGTGATTTCCCTAAGACGGCTCGGCTGCAGCCGAATCACTTAATACGGTAAGTCGTAATACTCTGGTTAATTATCACAGTTAATGCACTGAGATACATAATACGCACGAGCACCATTTAAAGAAACCGAAATTAAATACAAAATTAAACAAAATGCGTTGGCCGGGAGTTGAACCCGGGTCAATTGCTTGGAAGGCAACTATTCTAACCGCTATACCACCAACGCTTCGGGAGGGGATACGGAATGCCTAGCACCATATCCAAGCCGGGTGGCAACAACTGCTCACTCGACTCTACTAAAATGCACACTGCGACTTTATTCGACCCTATACTGACCCTTATGTCTCAACTCGACTCGAGTGATTTCCCTAAGACGGCTCGACTGCAGCCGAATCACTTAATACGGTAAGTCGTAATACTCTGGTTAATTATCACAGTTAATGCACTGAGATACATAATACGCACGAGCACCATTTAAAGAAACCGAAATTAAATACAAAATTAAACAAAATGCGTTGGCCGGGAGTTGAACCCGGGTCAATTGCTTGGAAGGCAACTATTCTAACCGCTATACCACCAACGCTTCGGGAGGGGATACAGAATGCCTAGCACCATATCCAAGCCGGGTGGCAAAAACTGCTCACTCGACTCTACTAAAATGCACACTGCGACTTTATTCGACCCTATACTGACCCTTATGTCTCAACTCGACTCGAGTAATTTCCCTAAGACGGCTCGACTGCAGCCGAATCACTTAATACGGTAAGTCGTAATACTCTGGTTAATTATCACAGTTAATGCACTGAGATACATAATACGCACGAGCACCATTTAAAGAAACCGAAATTAAATACAAAATTAAACAAAATGCGTTGGCCGGGAGTTGAACCCGGGTCAATTGCTTGGAAGGCAACTATTCTAACCGCTATACCACCAACGCTTCGGGAGGGGATACGGAATGCCTAGCACCATATCCAAGCCGGGTGGCAAAAACTGCTCACTCGACTCTACTAAAATGCACACTGCGACTTTATTCGACCCTATACTGACCCTTATGTCTCAACTCGACTCGAGTGATTTCCCTAAGACGGCTCGACTGCAGCCGAATCACTTAATACGGTAAGTCGTAATACTCTGGTTAATTATCACAGTTAATGCACTGAGATACATAATACGCACGAGCACCATTTAAAGAAACCGAAATTAAATACAAAATTAAACAAAATGCGTTGGCCGGGAGTTGAACCCGGGTCAATTGCTTGGAAGGCAACTATTCTAACCGCTATACCACCAACGCTTCGGGAGGGGATACGGAATGCCTAGCACCATATCCAAGCCGGGTGGCAACAACTGCTCACTCGACTCTACTAAAATGCACACTGCGACTTTATTCGACCCTATACTGACCCTTATGTCTCAACTCGACTCGAGTGATTTCCCTAAGACGGCTCGACTGCAGCCGAATCACTTAATACGGTAAGTCGTAATACTCTGGTTAATTATCACAGTTAATGCACTGAGATACATAATACGCACGAGCACCATTTAAAGAAACCGAAATTAAATACAAAATTAAACAAAATGCGTTGGCCGGGAGTTGAACCCGGGTCAATTGCTTGGAAGGCAACTATTCTAACCGCTATACCACAAACGCTTCGGGAGGGGATACGGAATGCCTAGCACCATATCCAAGCCGGGTGGCAAAAACTGCTCACTCGACTCTACTAAAATGCACACTGCGACTTTATTCGACCCTATACTGACCCTTATGTCTCAACTCGACTCGAGTGATTTCCCTAAGACGGCTCGACTGCAGCCGAATCACTTAATACGGTAAGTCGTAATACTCTGGTTAATTATCACAGTTAATGCACTGAGATACATAATACGCACGAGCACCATTTAAAGAAACCGAAATTAAATACAAAATTAAACAAAATGCGTTGGCCGGGAGTTGAACCCGGGTCAATTGCTTGGAAGGCAACTATTCTAACCGCTATACCACCAACGCTTCGGGAGGGGATACGGAATGCCTAGCACCATATCCAAGCCGGGTGGCAAAAACTGCTCACTCGACTCTACTAAAATACACACTGCGACTTTATTCGACCCTATACTGACCCTTATGTCTCAACTCGACTCGAGTGATTTCCCTAAGACGGCTCGACTGCAGCCGAATCACTTAATACGGTAAGTCGTAATACTCTGGTTAATTATCACAGTTAATGCACTGAGATACATAATACGCACGAGCACCATTTAAAGAAACCGAAATTAAATACAAAATTAAACAAAATGCGTTGGCCGGGAGTTGAACCCGGGTCAATTGCTTGGAAGGCAACTATTCTAACCGCTATACCACCAACGCTTCGGGAGGGAATACGGAATGCCTAGCACTAGCACCTAAGACGGCTCGACTGCAGCCGAATCACTTAATACGGTAAGTCGTAATACTCTGGTTAATTATCACAGTTAATGCACTGAGATACATAATACGCACGAGCACCATTTAAAGAAACCGAAATTAAATACAAAATTAAACAAAATGCGTTGGCCGGGAGTTGAACCCGGGTCAATTGCTTGGAAGGCAACTATTCTAACCGCTATACCACCAACGCTTCGGGAGGGGATACGGAATGCCTAGCACCATATCCAAGCCGGGTGGCAACAACTGCTCACTCGACTCTACTAAAATGCACACTGCGACTTTATTCGACCCTATACTGACCCTTATGTCTCAACTCGACTCGAGTGATTTCCCTAAGACGGCTCGACTGCAGCCGAATCACTTAATACGGTAAGTCGTAATACTCTGGTTAATTATCACAGTTAATGCACTGAGATACATAATACGCACGAGCACCATTTAAAGAAACCGAAATTAAATACAAAATTAAACAAAATGCGTTGGCCGGGAGTTGAACCCGGGTCAATTGCTTGGAAGGCAACTATTCTAACCGCTATACCACCAACGCTTCGGGAGGGGATACGGAATGCCTAGCACCATATCCAAGCCGGGTGGCAAAAACTGCTCACTCGACTCTACTAAAATGCACACTGCGACTTTATTCGACCCTATACTGACCCTTATGTCTCAACTCGACTCGAGTGATTTCCCTAAGACGGCTCGACTGCAGCCGAATCACTTAATACGGTAAGTCGTAATACTCTGGTTAATTATCACAGTTAATGCACTGAGATACATAATACGCACGAGCACCATTTAAAGAAACCGAAATTAAATACAAAATTAAACAAAATGCGTTGGCCGGGAGTTGAACCCGGGTCAATTGCTTGGAAGGCAACTATTCTAACCGCTATACCACCAACGCTTCGGGAGGGGATACGGAATGCCTAGCACCATATCCAAGCCGGGTGGCAAAAACTGCTCACTCGACTCTACTAAAATGCACACTGCGACTTTATTCGACCCTATACTGACCCTTATGTCTCAACTCGACTCGAGTGATTTCCCTAAGACGGCTCGACTGCAGCCGAATCACTTAATACGGTAAGTCGTAATACTCTGGTTAATTATCACAGTTAATGCACTGAGATACATAATACGCACGAGCACCATTTAAAGAAACCGAAATTAAATACAAAATTAAACAAAATGCGTTGGCCGGGAGTTGAACCCGGGTCAATTGCTTGGAAGGCAACTATTCTAACCGCTATACCACCAACGCTTCGGGAGGGGATACGGAATGCCTAGCACCATATCCAAGCCGGGTGGCAACAACTGCTCACTCGACTCTACTAAAATGCACACTGCGACTTTATTCGACCCTATACTGACCCTTATGTCTCAACTCGACTCGAGTGATTTCCCTAAGACGGCTCGACTGCAGCCGAATCACTTAATACGGTAAGTCGTAATACTCTGGTTAATTATCACAGTTAATGCACTGAGATACATAATACGCACGAGCACCATTTAAAGAAACCGAAATTAAATACAAAATTAAACAAAATGCGTTGGCCGGGAGTTGAACCCGGGTCAATTGCTTGGAAGGCAACTATTCTAACCGCTATACCACAAACGCTTCGGGAGGGGATACGGAATGCCTAGCACCATATCCAAGCCGGGTGGCAAAAACTGCTCACTCGACTCTACTAAAATGCACACTGCGACTTTATTCGACCCTATACTGACCCTTATGTCTCAACTCGACTCGAGTGATTTCCCTAAGACGGCTCGACTGCAGCCGAATCACTTAATACGGTAAGTCGTAATACTCTGGTTAATTATCACAGTTAATGCACTGAGATACATAATACGCACGAGCACCATTTAAAGAAACCGAAATTAAATACAAAATTAAACAAAATGCGTTGGCCGGGAGTTGAACCCGGGTCAATTGCTTGGAAGGCAACTATTCTAACCGCTATACCACCAACGCTTCGGGAGTTGATACGGAATGCCTAGCACCATATCCAAGCCGGGTGGCAAAAACTGCTCACTCGACTCTACTCAAATGCACACTGCGACTTTATTCGACCCTATACTGACCCTTATGTCTCAACTCGACTCGAGTGATTTCCCTAAGACGGCTCGACTGCAGCCGAATCACTTAATACGGTAAGTCGTAATACTCTGGTTAATTATAACAGTTAATGCACTGAGATACATAATACGCACGAGCACCATTTAAAGAAACCGAAATTAAATACAAAATTAAACAAAATGCGTTGGCCGGGAGTTGAAACCGGGTCAATTGCTTGGAAGGCAACTATTCTAACCGCTATACCACCAACGCTTCGGGAGGGGATACGGAATGCCTAGCACCATATCCAAGCCGGGTGGCAAAAACTGCTCACTCGACTCTACTAAAATGCACACTGCGACTTTATTCGACCCTATACTGACCCTTATGTCTCAACTCGACTCGAGTGATTTCCCTAAGACGGCTCGGCTGCAGCCGAATCACTTAATACGGTAAGTCGTAATACTCTGGTTAATTATCACAGTTAATGCACTGAGATACATAATACGCACGAGCACCATTTAAAGAAACCGAAATTAAATACAAAATTAAACAAAATGCGTTGGCCGGGAGTTGAACCCGGGTCAATTGCTTGGAAGGCAACTATTCTAACCGCTATACCACCAACGCTTCGGGAGGGGATACGGAATGCCTAGCACCATATCCAAGCCGGGTGGCAAAAACTGCTCACTCGACTCTACTAAAATGCACACTGCGACTTTATTCGACCCTATACTGACCCTTATGTCTCAACTCGACTCGAGTGATTTCCCTAAGACGGCTCGACTGCAGCCGAATCACTTAATACGGTAAGTCGTAATACTCTGGTTAATTATCACAGTTAATGCACTGATATACATAATACGCACGAGCACCATTTAAAGAAACCGAAATTAAATACAAAATTAAACAAAATGCGTTGGCCGGGAGTTGAACCCGGGTCAATTGCTTGGAAGGCAACTATTCTAACCGCTATACCACCAACGCTTCGGGAGGGTATACGGAATGCCTAGCACCATATCCAAGCCGGGTGGCAACAACTGCTCACTCGACTCTACTAAAATGCACACTGCGACTTTATTCGACCCTATACTGACCCTTATGTCTCAACTCGACTCGAGTGATTTCCCTAAGACGGCTCGACTGCAGCCGAATCACTTAATACGGTAAGTCGTAATACTCTGGTTAATTATCACAGTTAATGCACTGAGATACATAATACGCACGAGAACCATTTAAAGAAACCGAAATTAAATACAAAATTAAACAAAATGCGTTGGCCGGGAGTTGAACCCGGGTCAATTGCTTGGAAGGCAACTATTCTAACCGCTATACCACCAACGCTTCGGGAGGGAATACGGAATGCCTAGCACTAGCACCTAAGACGGCTCGACTGCAGCCGAATCACTTAATACGGTAAGTCGTAATAATCTGGTTAATTATCACAGTTAATGCACTGAGATACATAATACGCACGAGAACCATTTAAAGAAACCGAAATTAAATACAAAATTAAACAAAATGCGTTGGCCGGGAGTTGAACCCGGGTCAATTGCTTGGAAGGCAACTATTCTAACCGCTATACCACCAACGCTTCGGGAGGGGATACGGAATGCCTAGCACCATATCCAAGCCGGGTGGCAAAAACTGCTCACTCGACTCTACTAAAATGCACACTGCGACTTTATTCGACCCTATACTGACCCTTATGTCTCAACTCGACTCGAGTGATTTCCCTAAGACGGCTCGACTGCAGCCGAATCACTTAATACGGTAAGTCGTAATACTCTGGTTAATTATCATATCCAAGCCGGGTCGCAAAAACTGCTCACTCGACTCTACTAAAATGCACACTGCGACTTTATTGGACCCTATACTGACCCTTATTTCTCAACTCGACTCGATTGATTTCCCTAAGACGGCTCGACTGCAGCCGAATCACTTAATACGGTAAGTCGTAATACTCTGGTTAATTATCACAGTTAATGCACTGAGATACATAATACGCACGAGCACCATTTAAAGAAACCGAAATTAAATACAAAATTAAACAAAATGCGTTGGCCGGGAGTTGAACCCGGGTCAATTGCTTGGAAGGCAACTATTCTAACCGCTATACCACCAACGCTTCGGGAGGGGATACGGAATGCCTAGCACCATATCCAAGCCGGGTGGCAAAAACTGCTCACTCGACTCTACTAAAATGCACACTGCGACTTTATTCGACCCTATACTGACCCTTATGTCTCAACTCGACTCGAGTGATTTCCCTAAGACGGCTCGGCTGCAGCCGAATCACTTAATACGGTAAGTCGTAATACTCTGGTTAATTATCACAGTTAATGCACTGAGATACATAATACGCACGAGCACCATTTAAAGAAACCGAAATTAAATACAAAATTAAACAAAATGCGTTGGCCGGGAGTTGAACCCGGGTCAATTGCTTGGAAGGCAACTATTCTAACCGCTATACCACCAACGCTTCGGGAGGGGATACGGAATGCCTAGCACCATATCCAAGCCGGGTGGCAAAAACTGCTCACTCGACTCTACTAAAATGCACACTGCGACTTTATTCGACCCTATACTGACCCTTATGTCTCAACTCGACTCGAGTGATTTCCCTAAGACGGCTCGACTGCAGCCGAATCACTTAATACGGTAAGTCGTAATACTCTGGTTAATTATCACAGTTAATGCACTGAGATACATAATACGCACGAGCACCATTTAAAGAAACCGAAATTAAATACAAAATTAAACAAAATGCGTTGGCCGGGAGTTGAACCCGGGTCAATTGCTTGGAAGGCAACTATTCTAACCGCTATACCACCAACGCTTCGGGAGGGGATACGGAATGCCTAGCACCATATCCAAGCCGGGTGGCAACAACTGCTCACTCGACTCTACTAAAATGCACACTGCGACTTTATTCGACCCTATACTGACCCTTATGTCTCAACTCGACTCGAGTGATTTCCCTAAGACGGCTCGGCTGCAGCCGAATCACTTAATACGGTAAGTCGTAATACTCTGGTTAATTATCACAGTTAATGCACTGAGATACATAATACGCACGAGCACCATTTAAAGAAACCGAAATTAAATACAAAATTAAACAAAATGCGTTGGCCGGGAGTTGAACCCGGGTCAATTGCTTGGAAGGCAACTATTCTAACCGCTATACCACCAACGCTTCGGGAGGGGATACGGAATGCCTAGCACCATATCCAAGCCGGGTGGCAAAAACTGCTCACTCGACTCTACTAAAATGCACACTGCGACTTTATTCGACCCTATACTGACCCTTATGTCTCAACTCGACTCGAGTGATTTCCCTAAGACGGCTCGACTGCAGCCGAATCACTTAATACGGTAAGTCGTAATACTCTGGTTAATTATCACAGTTAATGCACTGAGATACATAATACGCACGAGCACCATTTAAAGAAACCGAAATTAAATACAAAATTAAACAAAATGCGTTGGCCGGGAGTTGAACCCGGGTCAATTGCTTGGAAGGCAACTATTCTAACCGCTATACCACCAACGCTTCGGGAGGGGATACGGAATGCCTAGCACCATATCCAAGCCGGGTGGCAACAACTGCTCACTCGACTCTACTAAAATGCACACTGCGACTTTATTCGACCCTATACTGACCCTTATGTCTCAACTCGACTCGAGTGATTTCCCTAAGACGGCTCGACTGCAGCCGAATCACTTAATACGGTAAGTCGTAATACTCTGGTTAATTATCACAGTTAATGCACTGAGATACATAATACGCACGAGCACCATTTAAAGAAACCGAAATTAAATACAAAATTAAACAAAATGCGTTGGCCGGGAGTTGAACCCGGGTCAATTGCTTGAAAGGCAACTATTCTAACCGCTATACCACCAACGCTTCGGGAGGGGATACGGAATGCCTAGCACCATATCCAAGCCGGGTGGCAAAAACTGCTCACTCGACTCTACTAAAATGCACACTGCGACTTTATTCGACCCTATACTGACCCTTATGTCTCAACTCGACTCGAGTGATTTCCCTAAGACGGCTCGACTGCAGCCGAATCACTTAATACGGTAAGTCGTAATACTCTGGTTAATTATCAGAGTTAATGCACTGAGATACATAATACGCACGAGCACCATTTAAAGAAACCGAAATTAAATACAAAATTAAACAAAATGCGTTGGCCGGGAGTTGAACCCGGGTCAATTGCTTGGAAGGCAACTATTCTAACCGCTATACCACCAACGCTTCGGGAGGGAATACGGAATGCCTAGCACTAGCACCTAAGACGGCTCGACTGCAGCCGAATCACTTAATACGGTAAGTCGTAATAATCTGGTTAATTATCACAGTTAATGCACTGAGATACATAATACGCACGAGAACCATTTAAAGAAACCGAAATTAAATACAAAATTAAACAAAATGCGTTGGCCGGGAGTTGAACCCGGGTCAATTGCTTGGAAGGCAACTATTCTAACCGCTATACCACCAACGCTTCGGGAGGGGATACGGAATGCCTAGCACCATATCCAAGCCGGGTGGCAAAAACTGCTCACTCGACTCTACTAAAATGCACACTGCGACTTTATTCGACCCTATACTGACCCTTATGTCTCAACTCGACTCGAGTGATTTCCCTAAGACGGCTCGACTGCAGCCGAATCACTTAATACGGTAAGTCGTAATACTCTGGTTAATTATCATATCCAAGCCGGGTGGCAAAAACTGCTCACTCGACTCTACTAAAATGCACACTGCGACTTTATTGGACCCTATACTGACCCTTATTTCTCAACTCGACTCGATTGATTTCCCTAAGACGGCTCGACTGCAGCCGAATCACTTAATACGGTAAGTCGTAATACTCTGGTTAATTATCACAGTTAATGCACTGAGATACATAATACGCACGAGCACCATTTAAAGAAACCGAAATTAAATACAAAATTAAACAAAATGCGTTGGCCGGGAGTTGAACCCGGGTCAATTGCTTGGAAGGCAACTATTCTAACCGCTATACCACCAACGCTTCGGGAGGGGATACGGAATGCCTAGCACCATATCCAAGCCGGGTGGCAACAACTGCTCACTCGACTCTACTAAAATGCACACTGCGACTTTATTCGACCCTATACTGACCCTTATGTCTCAACTCGACTCGAGTGATTTCCCTAAGACGGCTCGACTGCAGCCGAATCACTTAATACGGTAAGTCGTAATACTCTGGTTAATTATCACAGTTAATGCACTGAGATACATAATACGCACGAGCACCATTTAAAGAAACCGAAATTAAATACAAAATTAAACAAAATGCGTTGGCCGGGAGTTGAACCCGGGTCAATTGCTTGGAAGGCAACTATTCTAACCGCTATACCACCAACGCTTCGGGAGGGGATACGGAATGCCTAGCACCATATCCAAGCCGGGTGGCAACAACTGCTCACTCGACTCTACTAAAATGCACACTGCGACTTTATTCGACCCTATACTGACCCTTATGTCTCAACTCGACTCGAGTGATTTCCCTAAGACGGCTCGACTGCAGCCGAATCACTTAATACGGTAAGTCGTAATACTCTGGTTAATTATCAGAGTTAATGCACTGAGATACATAATACGCACGAGCACCATTTAAAGAAACCGAAATTAAATACAAAATTAAACAAAATGCGTTGGCCGGGAGTTGAACCCGGGTCAATTGCTTGGAAGGCAACTATTCTAACCGCTACACCACCAACGCTTCGGGAGGGGATACGGAATGCCTAGCACCATATCCAAGCCGGGTGGCAAAAACTGCTCACTCGACTCTACTAAAATGCACACTGCGACTTTATTCGACCCTATACTGACCCTTATGTCTCAACTCGACTCGAGTGATTTCCCTAAGACGGCTCGACTGCAGCCGAATCACTTAATACGGTAAGTCGTAATACTCTGGTTAATTATCAGAGTTAATGCACTGAGATACATAATACGCACGAGCACCATTTAAAGAAACCGAAATTAAATACAAAATTAAACAAAATGCGTTGGCCGGGAGTTGAACCCGGGTCAATTGCTTGAAAGGCAACTATTCTAACCGCTATACCACCAACGCTTCGGGAGGGGATACGGAATGCCTAGCACCATATCCAAGCCGGGTGGCAAAAACTGCTCACTCGACTCTACTAAAATGCACACTGCGACTTTATTCGACCCTATACTGACCCTTATGTCTCAACTCGACTCGAGTGATTTCCCTAAGACGGCTCGACTGCAGCCGAATCACTTAATACGGTAAGTCGTAATACTCTGGTTAATTATCAGAGTTAATGCACTGAGATACATAATACGCACGAGCACCATTTAAAGAAACCGAAATTAAATACAAAATTAAACAAAATGCGTTGGCCGGGAGTTGAACCCGGGTCAATTGCTTGGAAGGCAACTATTCTAACCGCTATACCACCAACGCTTCGGGAGGGAATACGGAATGCCTAGCACTAGCACCTAAGACGGCTCGACTGCAGCCGAATCACTTAATACGGTAAGTCGTAATAATCTGGTTAATTATCACAGTTAATGCACTGAGATACATAATACGCACGAGAACCATTTAAAGAAACCGAAATTAAATACAAAATTAAACAAAATGCGTTGGCCGGGAGTTGAACCCGGGTCAATTGCTTGGAAGGCAACTATTCTAACCGCTATACCACCAACGCTTCGGGAGGGGATACGGAATGCCTAGCACCATATCCAAGCCGGGTGGCAAAAACTGCTCACTCGACTCTACTAAAATGCACACTGCGACTTTATTCGACCCTATACTGACCCTTATGTCTCAACTCGACTCGAGTGATTTCCCTAAGACGGCTCGACTGCAGCCGAATCACTTAATACGGTAAGTCGTAATACTCTGGTTAATTATCACAGTTAATGCACTGAGATACATAATACGCACGAGCACCATTTAAAGAAACCGAAATTAAATACAAAATTAAACAAAATGCGTTGGCTGGGAGTTGAACCCGGGTCAATTGCTTGAAAGGCAACTATTCTAACCGCTATACCACCAACGCTTCGGGAGGGGATACGGAATGCCTAGCACCATATCCAAGCCGGGTGGCAAAAACTGCTCACTCGACTCTACTAAAATGCACACTGCGACTTTATTCGACCCTATACTGACCCTTATGTCTCAACTCGACTCGAGTGATTTCCCTAAGACGGCTCGACTGCAGCCGAATCACTTAATACGGTAAGTCGTAATACTCTGGTTAATTATCAGAGTTAATGCACTGAGATACATAATACGCACGAGCACCATTTAAAGAAACCGAAATTAAATACAAAATTAAACAAAATGCGTTGGCCGGGAGTTGAACCCGGGTCAATTGCTTGGAAGGCAACTATTCTAACCGCTATACCACCAACGCTTCGGGAGGGAATACGGAATGCCTAGCACTAGCACCTAAGACGGCTCGACTGCAGCCGAATCACTTAATACGGTAAGTCGTAATAATCTGGTTAATTATCACAGTTAATGCACTGAGATACATAATACGCACGAGAACCATTTAAAGAAACCGAAATTAAATACAAAATTAAACAAAATGCGTTGGCCGGGAGTTGAACCCGGGTCAATTGCTTGGAAGGCAACTATTCTAACCGCTATACCACCAACGCTTCGGGAGGGGATACGGAATGCCTAGCACCATATCCAAGCCGGGTGGCAAAAACTGCTCACTCGACTCTACTAAAATGCACACTGCGACTTTATTCGACCCTATACTGACCCTTATGTCTCAACTCGACTCGAGTGATTTCCCTAAGACGGCTCGACTGCAGCCGAATCACTTAATACGGTAAGTCGTAATACTCTGGTTAATTATCATATCCAAGCCGGGTGGCAAAAACTGCTCACTCGACTCTACTAAAATGCACACTGCGACTTTATTGGACCCTATACTGACCCTTATTTCTCAACTCGACTCGAGTGATTTCCCTAAGACGGCTCGACTGCAGCCGAATCACTTAATACGGTAAGTCGTAATACTCTGGTTAATTATCACAGTTAATGCACTGAGATACATAATACGCACGAGCACCATTTAAAGAAACCGAAATTAAATACAAAATTAAACAAAATGCGTTGGCCGGGAGTTGAACCCGGGTCAATTGCTTGGAAGGCAACTATTCTAACCGCTATACCACCAACGCTTCGGGAGGGGATACGGAATGCCTAGCACCATATCCAAGCCGGGTGGCAACAACTGCTCACTCGACTCTACTAAAATGCACACTGCGACTTTATTCGACCCTATACTGACCCTTATGTCTCAACTCGACTCGAGTGATTTCCCTAAGACGGCTCGACTGCAGCCGAATCACTTAATACGGTAAGTCGTAATACTCTGGTTAATTATCACAGTTAATGCACTGAGATACATAATACGCACGAGCACCATTTAAAGAAACCGAAATTAAATACAAAATTAAACAAAATGCGTTGGCCGGGAGTTGAACCCGGGTCAATTGCTTGGAAGGCAACTATTCTAACCGCTATACCACCAACGCTTCGGGAGGGGATACGGAATGCCTAGCACCATATCCAAGCCGGGTGGCAAAAACTGCTCACTCGACTCTACTAAAATGCACACTGCGACTTTATTCGACCCTATACTGACCCTTATGTCTCAACTCGACTCGAGTGATTTCCCTAAGACGGCTCGACTGCAGCCGAATCACTTAATACGGTAAGTCGTAATACTCTGGTTAATTATCACAGTTAATGCACTGAGATACATAATACGCACGAGCACCATTTAAAGAAACCGAAATTAAATACAAAATTAAACAAAATGCGTTGGCCGGGAGTTGAACCCGGGTCAATTGCTTGAAAGGCAACTATTCTAACCGCTATACCACCAACGCTTCGGGAGGGGATACGGAATGCCTAGCACCATATCCAAGCCGGGTGGCAAAAACTGCTCACTCGACTCTACTAAAATGCACACTGCGACTTTATTCGACCCTATACTGACCCTTATGTCTCAACTCGACTCGAGTGATTTCCCTAAGACGGCTCGACTGCAGCCGAATCACTTAATACGGTAAGTCGTAATACTCTGGTTAATTATCAGAGTTAATGCACTGAGATACATAATACGCACGAGCACCATTTAAAGAAACCGAAATTAAATACAAAATTAAACAAAATGCGTTGGCCGGGAGTTGAACCCGGGTCAATTGCTTGGAAGGCAACTATTCTAACCGCTATACCACCAACGCTTCGGGAGGGAATACGGAATGCCTAGCACTAGCACCTAAGACGGCTCGACTGCAGCCGAATCACTTAATACGGTAAGTCGTAATAATCTGGTTAATTATCACAGTTAATGCACTGAGATACATAATACGCACGAGAACCATTTAAAGAAACCGAAATTAAATACAAAATTAAACAAAATGCGTTGGCCGGGAGTTGAACCCGGGTCAATTGCTTGGAAGGCAACTATTCTAACCGCTATACCACCAACGCTTCGGGAGGGGATACGGAATGCCTAGCACCATATCCAAGCCGGGTGGCAAAAACTGCTCACTCGACTCTACTAAAATGCACACTGCGACTTTATTCGACCCTATACTGACCCTTATGTCTCAACTCGACTCGAGTGAATTCCCTAAGACGGCTCGACTGCAGCCGAATCACTTAATACGGTAAGTCGTAATACTCTGGTTAATTATCATATCCAAGCCGGGTGGCAAAAACTGCTCACTCGACTCTACTAAAATGCACACTGCGACTTTATTGGACCCTATACTGACCCTTATTTCTCAACTCGACTCGATTGATTTCCCTAAGACGGCTCGACTGCAGCCGAATCACTTAATACGGTAAGTCGTAATACTCTGGTTAATTATCACAGTTAATGCACTGAGATACATAATACGCACGAGCACCATTTAAAGAAACCGAAATTAAATACAAAATTAAACAAAATGCGTTGGCCGGGAGTTGAACCCGGGTCAATTGCTTGGAAGGCAACTATTCTAACCGCTATACCACCAACGCTTCGGGAGGGGATACGGAATGCCTAGCACCATATCCAAGCCGGGTGGCAAAAACTGCTCACTCGACTCTACTAAAATGCACACTGCGACTTTATTCGACCCTATACTGACCCTTATGTCTCAACTCGACTCGAGTGATTTCCCTAAGACGGCTCGGCTGCAGCCGAATCACTTAATACGGTAAGTCGTAATACTCTGGTTAATTATCACAGTTAATGCACTGAGATACATAATACGCACGAGCACCATTTAAAGAAACCGAAATTAAATACAAAATTAAACAAAATGCGTTGGCCGGGAGTTGAACCCGGGTCAATTGCTTGGAAGGCAACTATTCTAACCGCTATACCACCAACGCTTCGGGAGGGGATACGGAATGCCTAGCACCATATCCAAGCCGGGTGGCAACAACTGCTCACTCGACTCTACTAAAATGCACACTGCGACTTTATTCGACCCTATACTGACCCTTATGTCTCAACTCGACTCGAGTGATTTCCCTAAGACGGCTCGACTGCAGCCGAATCACTTAATACGGTAAGTCGTAATACTCTGGTTAATTATCACAGTTAATGCACTGAGATACATAATACGCACGAGCACCATTTAAAGAAACCGAAATTAAATACAAAATTAAACAAAATGCGTTGGCCGGGAGTTGAACCCGGGTCAATTGCTTGGAAGGCAACTATTCTAACCGCTATACCACCAACGCTTCGGGAGGGGATACGGAATGCCTAGCACCATATCCAAGCCGGGTGGCAAAAACTGCTCACTCGACTCTACTAAAATGCACACTGCGACTTTATTCGACCCTATACTGACCCTTATGTCTCAACTCGACTCGAGTGATTTCCCTAAGACGGCTCGACTGCAGCCGAATCACTTAATACGGTAAGTCGTAATACTCTGGTTAATTATCACAGTTAATGCACTGAGATACATAATACGCACGAGCACCATTTAAAGAAACCGAAATTAAATACAAAATTAAACAAAATGCGTTGGCCGGGAGTTGAACCCGGGTCAATTGCTTGGAAGGCAACTATTCTAACTGCTATACCACCAACGCTTCGGGAGGGGATACGGAATGCCTAGCACCATATCCAAGCCGGGTGGCAAAAACTGCTCACTCGACTCTACTAAAATGCACACTGCGACTTTATTCGACCCTATACTGACCCTTATGTCTCAACTCGACTCGAGTGATTTCCCTAAGACGGCTCGACTGCAGCCGAATCACTTAATACGGTAAGTCGTAATACTCTGGTTAATTATCACAGTTAATGCACTGAGATACATAATACGCACGAGCACCATTTAAAGAAACCGAAATTAAATACAAAATTAAACAAAATGCGTTGGCCGGGAGTTGAACCCGGGTCAATTGCTTGGAAGGCAACTATTCTAACCGCTATACCACCAACGCTTCGGGAGGGGATACGGAATGCCTAGCACCATATCCAAGCCGGGTGGCAACAACTGCTCACTCGACTCTACTAAAATGCACACTGCGACTTTATTCGACCCTATACTGACCCTTATGTCTCAACTCGACTCGAGTGATTTCCCTAAGACGGCTCGGCTGCAGCCGAATCACTTAATACGGTAAGTCGTAATACTCTGGTTAATTATCACAGTTAATGCACTGAGATACATAATACGCACGAGCACCATTTAAAGAAACCGAAATTAAATACAAAATTAAACAAAATGCGTTGGCCGGGAGTTGAACCCGGGTCAATTGCTTGGAAGGCAACTATTCTAACCGCTATACCACCAACGCTTCGGGAGGGGATACGGAATGCCTAGCACCATATCCAAGCCGGGTGGCAACAACTGCTCACTCGACTCTACTAAAATGCACACTGCGACTTTATTCGACCCTATACTGACCCTTATGTCTCAACTCGACTCGAGTGATTTCCCTAAGACGGCTCGACTGCAGCCGAATCACTTAATACGGTAAGTCGTAATACTCTGGTTAATTATCACAGTTAATGCACTGAGATACATAATACGCACGAGCACCATTTAAAGAAACCGAAATTAAATACAAAATTAAACAAAATGCGTTGGCCGGGAGTTGAACCCGGGTCAATTGCTTGGAAGGCAACTATTCTAACCGCTATACCACCAACGCTTCGGGAGGGGATACGGAATGCCTAGCACCATATCCAAGCCGGGTGGCAAAAACTGCTCACTCGACTCTACTAAAATGCACACTGCGACTTTATTCGACCCTATACTGACCCTTATGTCTCAACTCGACTCGAGTGATTTCCCTAAGACGGCTCGACTGCAGCCGAATCACTTAATACGGTAAGTCGTAATACTCTGGTTAATTATCACAGTTAATGCACTGAGATACATAATACGCACGAGCACCATTTAAAGAAACCGAAATTAAATACAAAATTAAACAAAATGCGTTGGCCGGGAGTTGAACCCGGGTCAATTGCTTGGAAGGCAACTATTCTAACCGCTATACCACCAACGCTTCGGGAGGGGATACGGAATGCCTAGCACCATATCCAAGCCGGGTGGCAAAAACTGCTCACTCGACTCTACTAAAATGCACACTGCGACTTTATTCGACCCTATACTGACCCTTATGTCTCAACTCGACTCGAGTGATTTCCCTAAGACGGCTCGACTGCAGCCGAATCACTTAATACGGTAAGTCGTAATACTCTGGTTAATTATCACAGTTAATGCACTGAGATACATAATACGCACGAGCACCATTTAAAGAAACCGAAATTAAATACAAAATTAAACAAAATGCGTTGGCCGGGAGTTGAACCCGGGTCAATTGCTTGGAAGGCAACTATTCTAACCGCTATACCACCAACGCTTCGGGAGGGGATACGGAATGCCTAGCACCATATCCAAGCCGGGTGGCAACAACTGCTCACTCGACTCTACTAAAATGCACACTGCGACTTTATTCGACCCTATACTGACCCTTATGTCTCAACTCGACTCGAGTGATTTCCCTAAGACGGCTCGACTGCAGCCGAATCACTTAATACGGTAAGTCGTAATACTCTGGTTAATTATCACAGTTAATGCACTGAGATACATAATACGCACGAGCACCATTTAAAGAAACCGAAATTAAATACAAAATTAAACAAAATGCGTTGGCCGGGAGTTGAACCCGGGTCAATTGCTTGGAAGGCAACTATTCTAACCGCTATACCACAAACGCTTCGGGAGGGGATACGGAATGCCTAGCACCATATCCAAGCCGGGTGGCAAAAACTGCTCACTCGACTCTACTAAAATGCACACTGCGACTTTATTCGACCCTATACTGACCCTTATGTCTCAACTCGACTCGAGTGATTTCCCTAAGACGGCTCGACTGCAGCCGAATCACTTAATACGGTAAGTCGTAATACTCTGGTTAATTATCACAGTTAATGCACTGAGATACATAATACGCACGAGCACCATTTAAAGAAACCGAAATTAAATACAAAATTAAACAAAATGCGTTGGCCGGGAGTTGAACCCGGGTCAATTGCTTGGAAGGCAACTATTCTAACCGCTATACCACCAACGCTTCGGGAGGGGATACGGAATGCCTAGCACCATATCCAAGCCGGGTGGCAAAAACTGCTCACTCGACTCTACTAAAATACACACTGCGACTTTATTCGACCCTATACTGACCCTTATGTCTCAACTCGACTCGAGTGATTTCCCTAAGACGGCTCGACTGCAGCTGAATCACTTAATACGGTAAGTCGTAATACTCTGGTTAATTATCACAGTTAATGCACTGAGATACATAATACGCACGAGCACCATTTAAAGAAACCGAAATTAAATACAAAATTAAACAAAATGCGTTGGCCGGGAGTTGAACCCGGGTCAATTGCTTGGAAGGCAACTATTCTAACCGCTATACCACCAACGCTTCGGGAGGGAATACGGAATGCCTAGCACTAGCACCTAAGACGGCTCGACTGCAGCCGAATCACTTAATACGGTAAGTCGTAATACTCTGGTTAATTATCACAGTTAATGCACTGAGATACATAATACGCACGAGCACCATTTAAAGAAACCGAAATTAAATACAAAATTAAACAAAATGCGTTGGCCGGGAGTTGAACCCGGGTCAATTGCTTGGAAGGCAACTATTCTAACCGCTATACCACCAACGCTTCGGGAGGGGATACGGAATGCCTAGCACCATATCCAAGCCGGGTGGCAACAACTGCTCACTCGACTCTACTAAAATGCACACTGCGACTTTATTCGACCCTATACTGACCCTTATGTCTCAACTCGACTCGAGTGATTTCCCTAAGACGGCTCGACTGCAGCCGAATCACTTAATACGGTAAGTCGTAATACTCTGGTTAATTATCACAGTTAATGCACTGATATACATAATACGCACGAGCACCATTTAAAGAAACCGAAATTAAATACAAAATTAAACAAAATGCGTTGGCCGGGAGTTGAACCCGGGTCAATTGCTTGGAAGGCAACTATTCTAACCGCTATACCACCAACGCTTCGGGAGGGGATACGGAATGCCTAGCACCATATCCAAGCCGGGTGGCAAAAACTGCTCACTCGACTCTACTAAAATGCACACTGCGACTTTATTCGACCCTATACTGACCCTTATGTCTCAACTCGACTCGAGTGATTTCCCTAAGACGGCTCGACTGCAGCCGAATCACTTAATACGGTAAGTCGTAATACTCTGGTTAATTATCACAGTTAATGCACTGAGATACATAATACGCACGAGCACCATTTAAAGAAACCGAAATTAAATACAAAATTAAACAAAATGCGTTGGCCGGGAGTTGAACCCGGGTCAATTGCTTGGAAGGCAACTATTCTAACCGCTATACCACCAACGCTTCGGGAGGGGATACGGAATGCCTAGCACCATATCCAAGCCGGGTGGCAACAACTGCTCACTCGACTCTACTAAAATGCACACTGCGACTTTATTCGACCCTATACTGACCCTTATGTCTCAACTCGACTCGAGTGATTTCCCTAAGACGGCTCGACTGCAGCCGAATCACTTAATACGGTAAGTCGTAATACTCTGGTTAATTATCACAGTTAATGCACTGAGATACATAATACGCACGAGCACCATTTAAAGAAACCGAAATTAAATACAAAATTAAACAAAATGCGTTGGCCGGGAGTTGAACCCGGGTCAATTGCTTGGAAGGCAACTATTCTAACCGCTATACCACCAACGCTTCGGGAGGGGATACGGAATGCCTAGCACCATATCCAAGCCGGGTGGCAAAAACTGCTCACTCGACTCTACTAAAATGCACACTGCGATTTTATTCGACCCTATACTGACCCTTATGTCTCAACTCGACTCGAGTGATTTCCCTAAGACGGCTCGACTGCAGCCGAATCACTTAATACGGTAAGTCGTAATACTCTGGTTAATTATCACAGTTAATGCACTGAGATACATAATACGCACGAGCACCATTTAAAGAAACCGAAATTAAATACAAAATTAAACAAAATGCGTTGGCCGGGAGTTGAACCCGGGTCAATTGCTTGGAAGGCAACTATTCTAACCGCTATACCACCAACGCTTCGGGAGGGGATACGGAATGCCTAGCACCATATCCAAGCCGGGTGGCAAAAACTGCTCACTCGACTCTACTCAAATGCACACTGCGACTTTATTCGACCCTATACTGACCCTTATGTCTCAACTCGACTCGAGTGATTTCCCTAAGACGGCTCGACTGCAGCCGAATCACTTAATACGGTAAGTCGTAATACTCTGGTTAATTATAACAGTTAATGCACTGAGATACATAATACGCACGAGCACCATTTAAAGAAACCGAAATTAAATACAAAATTAAACAAAATGCGTTGGCCGGGAGTTGAAACCGGGTCAATTGCTTGGAAGGCAACTATTCTAACCGCTATACCACCAACGCTTCGAGTGGGGATACACCTAATGCCTAGCACCATATCCAAGCCGGGTGGCAAAAACTGCTCACTCGACTCTACTAAAATGCACACTGCGACTTTATTCGACCCTATACTGACCCTTATGTCTCAACTCGACTCGAGTGATTTCCCTAAGACGGCTCGGCTGCAGCCGAATCACTTAATACGGTAAGTCGTAATACTCTGGTTAATTATCACAGTTAATGCACTGAGATACATAATACGCACGAGCACCATTTAAAGAAACCGAAATTAAATACAAAATTAAACAAAATGCGTTGGCCGGGAGTTGAACCCGGGTCAATTGCTTGGAAGGCAACTATTCTAACCGCTATACCACCAACGCTTCGGGAGGGGATACGGAATGCCTAGCACCATATCCAAGCCGGGTGGCAAAAACTGCTCACTCGACTCTACTAAAATGCACACTGCGACTTTATTCGACCCTATACTGACCCTTATGTCTCAACTCGACTCGAGTGATTTCCCTAAGACGGCTCGACTGCAGCCGAATCACTTAATACGGTAAGTCGTAATACTCTGGTTAATTATCACAGTTAATGCACTGAGATACATAATACGCACGAGCACCATTTAAAGAAACCGAAATTAAATACAAAATTAAACAAAATGCGTTGGCCGGGAGTTGAACCCGGGTCAATTGCTTGGAAGGCAACTATTCTAACCGCTATACCACCAACGCTTCGGGAGGGGATACGGAATGCCTAGCACCATATCCAAGCCGGGTGGCAACAACTGCTCACTCGACTCTACTAAAATGCACACTGCGACTTTATTCGACCCTATACTGACCCTTATGTCTCAACTCGACTCGAGTGATTTCCCTAAGACGGCTCGACTGCAGCCGAATCACTTAATACGGTAAGTCGTAATACTCTGGTTAATTATCACAGTTAATGCACTGAGATACATAATACGCACGAGCACCATTTAAAGAAACCGAAATTAAATACAAAATTAAACAAAATGCGTTGGCCGGGAGTTGAACCCGGGTCAATTGCTTGGAAGGCAACTATTCTAACCGCTATACCACCAACGCTTCGGGAGGGGATACGGAATGCCTAGCACCATATCCAAGCCGGGTGGCAAAAACTGCTCACTCGACTCTACTAAAATGCACACTGCGACTTTATTCGACCCTATACTGACCCTTATGTCTCAACTCGACTCGAGTGATTTCCCTAAGACGGCTCGACTGCAGCCGAATCACTTAATACGGTAAGTCGTAATACTCTGGTTAATTATCACAGTTAATGCACTGAGATACATAATACGCACGAGCACCATTTAAAGAAACCGAAATTAAATACAAAATTAAACAAAATGCGTTGGCCGGGAGTTGAACCCGGGTCAATTGCTTGAAAGGCAACTATTCTAACCGCTATACCACCAACGCTTCGGGAGGGGATACGGAATGCCTAGCACCATATCCAAGCCGGGTGGCAAAAACTGCTCACTCGACTCTACTAAAATGCACACTGCGACTTTATTCGACCCTATACTGACCCTTATGTCTCAACTCGACTCGAGTGATTTCCCTAAGACGGCTCGACTGCAGCCGAATCACTTAATACGGTAAGTCGTAATACTCTGGTTAATTATCAGAGTTAATGCACTGAGATACATAATACGCACGAGCACCATTTAAAGAAACCGAAATTAAATACAAAATTAAACAAAATGCGTTGGCCGGGAGTTGAACCCGGGTCAATTGCTTGGAAGGCAACTATTCTAACCGCTATACCACCAACGCTTCGGGAGGGAATACGGAATGCCTAGCACTAGCACCTAAGACGGCTCGACTGCAGCCGAATCACTTAATACGGTAAGTCGTAATAATCTGGTTAATTATCACAGTTAATGCACTGAGATACATAATACGCACGAGAACCATTTAAAGAAACCGAAATTAAATACAAAATTAAACAAAATGCGTTGGCCGGGAGTTGAACCCGGGTCAATTGCTTGGAAGGCAACTATTCTAACCGCTATACCACCAACGCTTCGGGAGGGGATACGGAATGCCTAGCACCATATCCAAGCCGGGTGGCAAAAACTGCTCACTCGACTCTACTAAAATGCACACTGCGACTTTATTCGACCCTATACTGACCCTTATGTCTCAACTCGACTCGAGTGATTTCCCTAAGACGGCTCGACTGCAGCCGAATCACTTAATACGGTAAGTCGTAATACTCTGGTTAATTATCATATCCAAGCCGGGTGGCAAAAACTGCTCACTCGACTCTACTAAAATGCACACTGCGACTTTATTGGACCCTATACTGACCCTTATTTCTCAACTCGACTCGATTGATTTCCCTAAGACGGCTCGACTGCAGCCGAATCACTTAATACGGTAAGTCGTAATACTCTGGTTAATTATCACAGTTAATGCACTGAGATACATAATACGCACGAGCACCATTTAAAGAAACCGAAATTAAATACAAAATTAAACAAAATGCGTTGGCCGGGAGTTGAACCCGGGTCAATTGCTTGGAAGGCAACTATTCTAACCGCTATACCACCAACGCTTCGGGAGGGGATACGGAATGCCTAGCACCATATCCAAGCCGGGTGGCAAAAACTGCTCACTCGACTCTACTAAAATGCACACTGCGACTTTATTCGACCCTATACTGACCCTTATGTCTCAACTCGACTCGAGTGATTTCCCTAAGACGGCTCGGCTGCAGCCGAATCACTTAATACGGTAAGTCGTAATACTCTGGTTAATTATCACAGTTAATGCACTGAGATACATAATACGCACGAGCACCATTTAAAGAAACCGAAATTAAATACAAAATTAAACAAAATGCGTTGGCCGGGAGTTGAACCCGGGTCAATTGCTTGGAAGGCAACTATTCTAACCGCTATACCACCAACGCTTCGGGAGGGAATACGGAATGCCTAGCACTAGCACCTAAGACGGCTCGACTGCAGCCGAATCACTTAATACGGTAAGTCGTAATAATCTGGTTAATTATCACAGTTAATGCACTGAGATACATAATACGCACGAGAACCATTTAAAGAAACCGAAATTAAATACAAAATTAAACAAAATGCGTTGGCCGGGAGTTGAACCCGGGTCAATTGCTTGGAAGGCAACTATTCTAACCGCTATACCACCAACGCTTCGGGAGGGGATACGGAATGCCTAGCACCATATCCAAGCCGGGTGGCAAAAACTGCTCACTCGACTCTACTAAAATGCACACTGCGACTTTATTCGACCCTATACTAACCCTTATGTCTCAACTCGACTCGAGTGATTTCCCTAAGACGGCTCGACTGCAGCCGAATCACTTAATACGGTAAGTCGTAATACTCTGGTTAATTATCATATCCAAGCCGGGTGGCAAAAACTGCTCACTCGACTCTACTAAAATGCACACTGCGACTTTATTGGACCCTATACTGACCCTTATTTCTCAACTCGACTCGATTGATTTCCCTAAGACGGCTCGACTGCAGCCGAATCACTTAATACGGTAAGTCGTAATACTCTGGTTAATTATCACAGTTAATGCACTGAGATACATAATACGCACGAGCACCATTTAAAGAAACCGAAATTAAATACAAAATTAAACAAAATGCGTTGGCCGGGAGTTGAACCCGGGTCAATTGCTTGGAAGGCAACTATTCTAACCGCTATACCACCAACGCTTCGGGAGGGGATACGGAATGCCTAGCACCATATCCAAGCCGGGTGGCAAAAACTGCTCACTCGACTCTACTAAAATGCACACTGCGACTTTATTCGACCCTATACTGACCCTTATGTCTCCTCTCGACTCGAGTGATTTCCCTAAGACGGCTCGGCTGCAGCCGAATCACTTAATACGGTAAGTCGTAATACTCTGGTTAATTATCACAGTTAATGCACTGAGATACATAATACGCACGAGCACCATTTAAAGAAACCGAAATTAAATACAAAATTAAACAAAATGCGTTGGCCGGGAGTTGAACCCGGGTCAATTGCTTGGAAGGCAACTATTCTAACCGCTATACCACCAACGCTTCGGGAGGGGATACGGAATGCCTAGCACCATATCCAAGCCGGGTGGCAAAAACTGCTCACTCGACTCTACTAAAATGCACACTGCGACTTTATTCGACCCTATACTGACCCTTATGTCTCAACTCGACTCGAGTGATTTCCCTAAGACGGCTCGACTGCAGCCGAATCACTTAATACGGTAAGTCGTAATACTCTGGTTAATTATCACAGTTAATGCACTGAGATACATAATACGCACGAGCACCATTTAAAGAAACCGAAATTAAATACAAAATTAAACAAAATGCGTTGGCCGGGAGTTGAACCTGGGTCAATTGCTTGGAAGGCAACTATTCTAACCGCTATACCACCAACGCTTCGGGAGGGGATACGGAATGCCTAGCACCATATCCAAGCCGGGTGGCAACAACTGCTCACTCGACTCTACTAAAATGCACACTGCGACTTTATTCGACCCTATACTGACCCTTATGTCTCAACTCGACTCGAGTGATTTCCCTAAGACGGCTCGGCTGCAGCCGAATCACTTAATACGGTAAGTCGTAATACTCTGGTTAATTATCACAGTTAATGCACTGAGATACATAATACGCACGAGCACCATTTAAAGAAACCGAAATTAAATACAAAATTAAACAAAATGCGTTGGCCGGGAGTTGAACCCGGGTCAATTGCTTGGAAGGCAACTATTCTAACCGCTATACCACCAACGCTTCGGGAGGGGATACGGAATGCCTAGCACCATATCCAAGCCGGGTGGCAAAAACTGCTCACTCGACTCTACTAAAATGCACACTGCGACTTTATTCGACCCTATACTGACCCTTATGTCTCAACTCGACTCGAGTGATTTCCCTAAGACGGCTCGACTGCAGCCGAATCACTTAATACGGTAAGTCGTAATACTCTGGTTAATTATCACAGTTAATGCACTGAGATACATAATACGCACGAGCACCATTTAAAGAAACCGAAATTAAATACAAAATTAAACAAAATGCGTTGGCCGGGAGTTGAACCCGGGTCAATTGCTTGGAAGGCAACTATTCTAACCGCTATACCACCAACGCTTCGGGAGGGGATACGGAATGCCTAGCACCATATCCAAGCCGGGTGGCAAAAACTGCTCACTCGACTCTACTAAAATGCACACTGCGACTTTATTCGACCCTATACTGACCCTTATGTCTCAACTCGACTCGAGTGATTTCCCTAAGACGGCTCGACTGCAGCCGAATCACTTAATACGGTAAGTCGTAATACTCTGGTTAATTATCACAGTTAATGCACTGAGATACATAATACGCACGAGCACCATTTAAAGAAACCGAAATTAAATACAAAATTAAACAAAATGCGTTGGCCGGGAGTTGAACCCGGGTCAATTGCTTGGAAGGCAACTATTCTAACCGCTATACCACCAACGCTTCGGGAGGGGATACGGAATGCCTAGCACCATATCCAAGCCGGGTGGCAAAAACTGCTCACTCGACTCTACTAAAATGCACACTGCGACTTTATTCGACCCTATACTGACCCTTATGTCTCAACTCGACTCGAGTGATTTCCCTAAGACGGCTCGACTGCAGCCGAATCACTTAATACGGTAAGTCGTAATACTCTGGTTAATTATCACAGTTAATGCACTGAGATACATAATACGCACGAGCACCATTTAAAGAAACCGAAATTAAATACAAAATTAAACAAAATGCGTTGGCCGGGAGTTGAACCCGGGTCAATTGCTTGAAAGGCAACTATTCTAACCGCTATACCACCAACGCTTCGGGAGGGGATACGGAATGCCTAGCACCATATCCAAGCCGGGTGGCAAAAACTGCTCACTCGACTCTACTAAAATGCACACTGCGACTTTATTCGACCCTATACTGACCCTTATGTCTCAACTCGACTCGAGTGATTTCCCTAAGACGGCTCGACTGCAGCCGAATCACTTAATACGGTAAGTCGTAATACTCTGGTTAATTATCAGAGTTAATGCACTGAGATACATAATACGCACGAGCACCATTTAAAGAAACCGAAATTAAATACAAAATTAAACAAAATGCGTTGGCCGGGAGTTGAACCCGGGTCAATTGTTTGGAAGGCAACTATTCTAACCGCTATACCACCAACGCTTCGGGAGGGAATACGGAATGCCTAGCACTAGCACCTAAGACGGCTCGACTGCAGCCGAATCACTTAATACGGTAAGTCGTAATAATCTGGTTAATTATCACAGTTAATGCACTGAGATACATAATACGCACGAGAACCATTTAAAGAAACCGAAATTAAATACAAAATTAAACAAAATGCGTTGGCCGGGAGTTGAACCCGGGTCAATTGCTTGGAAGGCAACTATTCTAACCGCTATACCACCAACGCTTCGGGAGGGGATACGGAATGCCTAGCACCATATCCAAGCCGGGTGGCAAAAACTGCTCACTCGACTCTACTAAAATGCACACTGCGACTTTATTCGACCCTATACTGACCCTTATGTCTCAACTCGACTCGAGTGATTTCCCTAAGACGGCTCGACTGCAGCCGAATCACTTAATACGGTAAGTCGTAATACTCTGGTTAATTATCATATCCAAGCCGGGTGGCAAAAACTGCTCACTCGACTCTACTAAAATGCACACTGCGACTTTATTGGACCCTATACTGACCCTTATTTCTCAACTCGACTCGATTGATTTCCCTAAGACGGCTCGACTGCAGCCGAATCACTTAATACGGTAAGTCGTAATACTCTGGTTAATTATCACAGTTAATGCACTGAGATACATAATACGCACGAGCACCATTTAAAGAAACCGAAATTAAATACAAAATTAAACAAAATGCGTTGGCCGGGAGTTGAACCCGGGTCAATTGCTTGGAAGGCAACTATTCTAACCGCTATACCACCAACGCTTCGGGAGGGGATACGGAATGCCTAGCACCATATCCAAGCCGGGTGGCAAAAACTGCTCACTCGACTCTACTAAAATGCACACTGCGACTTTATTCGACCCTATACTGACCCTTATGTCTCAACTCGACTCGAGTGATTTCCCTAAGACGGCTCGACTGCAGCCGAATCACTTAATACGGTAAGTCGTAATACTCTGGTTAATTATAACAGTTAATGCACTGAGATACATAATACGCACGAGCACCATTTAAAGAAACCGAAATTAAATACAAAATTAAACAAAATGCGTTGGCCGGGAGTTGAACCCGGGTCAATTGCTTGGAAGGCAACTATTCTAACCGCTATACCACCAACGCTTCGGGAGGGGATACGGAATGCCTAGCACCATATCCAAGCCGGGTGGCAAAAACTGCTCACTCGACTCTACTAAAATGCACACTGCGACTTTATTCGACCCTATACTGACCCTTATGTCTCAACTCGACTCGAGTGATTTCCCTAAGACGGCTCGACTGCAGCCGAATCACTTAATACGGTAAGTCGTAATACTCTGGTTAATTATCACAGTTAATGCACTGAGATACATAATACGCACGAGCACCATTTAAAGAAACCGAAATTAAATACAAAATTAAACAAAATGCGTTGGCCGGGAGTTGAACCCGGGTCAATTGCTTGGAAGGCAACTATTCTAACCGCAATACCACCAACGCTTCGGGAGGGGATACGGAATGCCTAGCACCATATCCAAGCCGGGTGGCAAAAACTGCTCACTCGACTCTACTAAAATGCACACTGCGACTTTATTCGACCCTATACTGACCCTTATGTCTCAACTCGACTCGAGTGATTTCCCTAAGACGGCTCGACTGCAGCCGAATCACTTAATACGGTAAGTCGTAATACTCTGGTTAATTATCACAGTTAATGCACTGAGATACATAATACGCACGAGCACCATTTAAAGAAACCGAAATTAAATACAAAATTAAACAAAATGCGTTGGCCGGGAGTTGAACCCGGGTCAATTGCTTGGAAGGCAACTATTCTAACCGCTATACCACCAACGCTTCGGGAGGGGATACGGAATGCCTAGCACCATATCCAAGCCGGGTGGCAAAAACTGCTCACTCGACTCTACTAAAATGCACACTGCGACTTTATTCGACCCTATACTGACCCTTATGTCTCAACTCGACTCGAGTGATTTCCCTAAGACGGCTCGACTGCAGCCGAATCACTTAATACGGTAAGTCGTAATACTCTGGTTAATTATAACAGTTAATGCACTGAGATACATAATACGCACGAGCACCATTTAAAGAAACCGAAATTAAATACAAAATTAAACAAAATGCGTTGGCCGGGAGTTGAACCCGGGTCAATTGCTTGGAAGGCAACTATTCTAACCGCTATACCACCAACGCTTCGGGAGGGGATACGGAATGCCTAGCACCATATCCAAGCCGGGTGGCAAAAACTGCTCACTCGACTCTACTAAAATGCACACTGCGACTTTATTCGACCCTATACTGACCCTTATGTCTCAACTCGACTCGAGTGATTTCCCTAAGACGGCTCGGCTGCAGCCGAATCACTTAATACGGTAAGTCGTAATACTCTGGTTAATTATCACAGTTAATGCACTGAGATACATAATACGCACGAGCACCATTTAAAGAAACCGAAATTAAATACAAAATTAAACAAAATGCGTTGGCCGGGAGTTGAACCCGGGTCAATTGCTTGGAAGGCAACTATTCTAACCGCAATACCACCAACGCTTCGGGAGGGGATACGGAATGCCTAGCACCATCTCCAAGCCGGGTGGCAAAAACTGCTCACTCGACTCTACTAAAATGCACACTGCGACTTTATTCGACCCTATACTGACCCTTATGTCTCAACTCGACTCGAGTGATTTCCCTAAGACGGCTCGATTGCAGCCGAATCACTTAATACGGTAAGTCGTAATACTCTGGTTAATTATCACAGTTAATGCACTGAGATACATAATACGCACGAGCACCATTTAAAGAAACCGAAATTAAATACAAAATTAAACAAAATGCGTTGGCCGGGAGTTGAACCCGGGTCAATTGCTTGGAAGGCAACTATTCTAACCGCTATACCACCAACGCTTCGGGAGGGGATACGGAATGCCTAGCACCATATCCAAGCCGGGTGGCAAAAACTGCTCACTCGACTCTACTAAAATACACACTGCGACTTTATTCGACCCTATACTGACCCTTATGTCTCAACTCGACTCGAGTGATTTCCCTAAGACGGCTCGACTGCAGCCGAATCACTTAATACGGTAAGTCGTAATACTCTGGTTAATTATAACAGTTAATGCACTGAGATACATAATACGCACGAGCACCATTTAAAGAAACCGAAATTAAATACAAAATTAAACAAAATGCGTTGGCCGGGAGTTGAACCCGGGTCAATTGCTTGGAAGGCAACTATTCTAACCGCTATACCACCAACGCTTCGGGAGGGGATACGGAATGCCTAGCACCATATCCAAGCCGGGTGGCAAAAACTGCTCACTCGACTCTACTAAAATGCACACTGCGACTTTATTCGACCCTATACTGACCCTTATGTCTCAACTCGACTCGAGTGATTTCCCTAAGACGGCTCGGCTGCAGCCGAATCACTTAATACGGTAAGTCGTAATACTCTGGTTAATTATCACAGTTAATGCACTGAGATACATAATACGCACGAGCACCATTTAAAGAAACCGAAATTAAATACAAAATTAAACAAAATGCGTTGGCCGGGAGTTGAACCCGGGTCAATTGCTTGGAAGGCAACTATTCTAACCGCAATACCACCAACGCTTCGGGAGGGGATACGGAATGCCTAGCACCATCTCCAAGCCGGGTGGCAAAAACTGCTCACTCGACTCTACTAAAATGCACACTGCGACTTTATTCGACCCTATACTGACCCTTATGTCTCAACTCGACTCGAGTGATTTCCCTAAGACGGCTCGACTGCAGCCGAATCACTTAATACGGTAAGTCGTAATACTCTGGTTAATTATCACAGTTAATGCACTGAGATACATAATACGCACGAGCACCATTTAAAGAAACCGAAATTAAATACAAAATTAAACAAAATGCGTTGGCCGGGAGTTGAACCCGGGTCAATTGCTTGGAAGGCAACTATTCTAACCGCTATACCACCAACGCTTCGGGAGGGGATACGGAATGCCTAGCACCATATCCAAGCCGGGTGGCAAAAACTGCTCACTCGACTCTACTAAAATGCACACTGCGACTTTATTCGACCCTATACTGACCCTTATGTCTCAACTCGACTCGAGTGATTTCCCTAAGACGGCTCGACTGCAGCCGAATCACTTAATACGGTAAGTCGTAATACTCTGGTTAATTATCACAGTTAATGCACTGAGATACATAATACGCACGAGCACCATTTAAAGAAACCGAAATTAAATACAAAATTAAACAAAATGCGTTGGCCGGGAGTTGAACCCGGGTCAATTGCTTGGAAGGCAACTATTCTAACCGCTATACCACCAACGCTTCGGGAGGGAATACGGAATGCCTAGCACTAGCACCTAAGACGGCTCGACTGCAGCCGAATCACTTAATACGGTAAGTCGTAATACTCTGGTTAATTATCACAGTTAATGCACTGAGATACATAATACGCACGAGCACCATTTAAAGAAACCGAAATTAAATACAAAATTAAACAAAATGCGTTGGCCGGGAGTTGAACCCGGGTCAATTGCTTGGAAGGCAACTATTCTAACCGCTATACCACCAACGCTTCGGGAGGGGATACGGAATGCCTAGCACCATATCCAAGCCGGGTGGCAAAAACTGCTCACTCGACTCTACTAAAATGCACACTGCGACTTTATTCGACCCTATACTGACCCTTATGTCTCAACTCGACTCGAGTGATTTCCCTAAGACGGCTCGACTGCAGCCGAATCACTTAATACGGTAAGTCGTAATACTCTGGTTAATTATCATATCCAAGCCGGGTGTCAAAAACTGCTCACTCGACTCTACTAAAATGAACACTGCGACTTTATTCGACCCTATACTGACCCTTATTTCTCAACTCGACTCGAGTGATTTCCCTAAGACGGCTCGACTGCAGCCGAATCACTTAATACGGTAAGTCGTAATACTCTGGTTAATTATCACAGTTAATGAACTGAGATACATAATACGCACGAGCACCATTTAAAGAAACCGAAATTAAATACAAAATTAAACAAAATGCGTTGGCCGGGAGTTGAACCCGGGTCAATTGCTTGGAAGGCAACTATTCTAACCGCTATACCACCAACGCTTCGGGAGGGGATACGGAATGCCTAGCACCATATCCAAGCCGGGTGGCAAAAACTGCTCACTCGACTCTACTAAAATGCACACTGCGACTTTATTCGACCCTATACTGACCCTTATGTCTCAACTCGACTCGAGTGATTTCCCTAAGACGGCTCGACTGCAGCCGAATCACTTAATACGGTAAGTCGTAATACTCTGGTTAATTATCACAGTTAATGCACTGAGATACATAATACGCACGAGCACCATTTAAAGAAACCGAAATTAAATACAAAATTAAACAAAATGCGTTGGCCGGGAGTTGAACCCGGGTCAATTGCTTGGAAGGCAACTATTCTAACCGCTATACCACCAACGCTTCGGGAGGGGATACGGAATGCCTAGCACCATATCCAAGCCGGGTGGCAACAACTGCTCACTCGACTCTACTAAAATGCACACTGCGACTTTATTCGACCCTATACTGACCCTTATGTCTCAACTCGACTCGAGTGATTTCCCTAAGACGGCTCGACTGCAGCCGAATCACTTAATACGGTAAGTCGCAATACTCTGGTTAATTATCACAGTTAATGCACTGAGATACATAATACGCACGAGCACCATTTAAAGAAACCGAAATTAAATACAAAATTAAACAAAATGCGTTGACCGGGAGTTGAACCCGGGTCAATTGCTTGGAAGGCAACTATTCTAACCGCTATACCACCAACGCTTCGGGAGGGGATACGGAATGCCTAGCACCATATCCAAGCCGGGTGGCAAAAACTGCTCACTCGACTCTACTAAAATGCACACTGCGACTTTATTCGACCCTATACTGACCCTTATGTCTCAACTCGACTCGAGTGATTTCCCTAAGACGGCTCGGCTGCAGCCGAATCACTTAATACGGTAAGTCGTAATACTCTGGTTAATTATCACAGTTAATGCACTGAGATACATAATACGCACGAGCACCATTTAAAGAAACCGAAATTAAATACAAAATTAAACAAAATGCGTTGGCCGGGAGTTGAACCCGGGTCAATTGCTTGGAAGGCAACTATTCTAACCGCTATACCACCAACGCTTCGGGAGGGGATACGGAATGCCTAGCACCATATCCAAGCCGGGTGGCAAAAACTGCTCACTCGACTCTACTAAAATGCACACTGCGACTTTATTCGACCCTATACTGACCCTTATGTCTCAACTCGACTCGAGTGATTTCCCTAAGACGTCTCGACTGCAGCCGAATCACTTAATACGGTAAGTCGTAATACTCTGGTTAATTATCATATCCAAGCCGGGTGGCAAAAACTGCTCACTCGACTCTACTAAAATGAACACTGCGACTTTATTCGACCCTATACTGACCCTTATTTCTCAACTCGAGTCGAGTGATTTGCCTAAGACGGCTCGACTGCAGCCGAATCACTTAATACGGTAAGTCGTAATACTCTGGTTAATTATCACAGTTAATGCACTGAGATACATAATACGCACGAGCACCATTTAAAGAAACCGAAATTAAATACAAAATTAAACAAAATGCGTTGGCCGGGAGTTGAACCCGGGTCAATTGCTTGGAAGGCAACTATTCTAACCGCTATACCACCAACGCTTCGGGAGGGGATACGGAATGTCTAGCACCATATCCAAGCCGGGTGCCAAAAACTGCTCACTCGACTCTACTAAAATGCCCACTGCGACTTTATTCGACCCTATACTGACACTTATGTCTCAACTCGACTCGAGTGATTTCCCTAAGACGGCTCGACTGCAGCCGAATCACTTAATACGGTAAGTCGTAATACTCTGGTTAATTATCACAGTTAATGCACTGAGATACATAATACGCACGAGCACCATTTAAAAAAACCGAAATTAAATACAAAATTAAACAAAATGCGTTGGCCGGGAGTTGAACCCGGGTCAATTGCTTGGAAGGCAACTATTCTAACCGCTATACCACCAACGCTTCGGGAGGGGATACGGAATGCCTAGCACAATATCCAAGCCGGGTGGCAAAAACTGCTCACTCGACTCTACTAAAATGCACACTGCGACTTTATTCGACCCTATACTGACCCTTATGTCTCAACTCGACTCGAGTGATTTCCCTAAGACGGCTCGGCTCGACTGCAGCCGAATCACTTAATACGGTAAGTCGTAATACTCTGGTTAATTATCACAGTTAATGCACTGAGATACATAATACGCACGAGCACCATTTAAAGAAACCGAAATTAAATACAAAATTAAACAAAATGCGTTGGCCGGGAGTTGAACCCGGGTCAATTGCTTGGAAGGCAACTATTCTAACCGCTATACCACCAACGCTTCGGGAGGGGATACGGAATGCCTAGCACCATATCCAAGCCGGGTGGCAAAAACTGCTCACTCGACTCTACTAAAATGCACACTGCGACTTTATTCGACCCTATACTGACCCTTATGTCTCAACTCGACTCGAGTGATTTCCCTAAGACGGCTCGACTGCAGCCGAATCACTTAAGTGATTCGGCTGCAGTCGAGCCGTCTTAGGGAAATCACTCGAGTCGAGTTTAGACATAAGGGTCAGTATAGGGTCGAATAAAGTCGCAGTGTGCATTTTAGTAGAGTCGAGTGAGCAGTTTTTGCCACCCGGCTTGGATATGGTGCTAGGCATTCCGTATCCCCTCCCGAAGCGTTGGTGGTATAGCGGTCAGAATAGTTGCCTTCCAAGCAATTGACCCGGGTTCAACTCCCGGCCAACGCATTTTGTTTAATTTTGTATTTAATTTCGGTTTCTTTAAATGGTGCTCGTGCGTATTATGTATCTCAGTGCATTAACTGTGATAATTAACCAGAGTATTACGACTTACCGTATTAAGTGATTCGGCTGCAGTCGAGCCGTCTTAGGGAAATCACTCGAGTCGAGTTGAGACACAAGGGTCAGTATAGGGTCGAATAAAGTCGCAGTGTGCATTTTAGTAGAGTCGAGTGAGCAGTTTTTGCCACCCGGCTTGGATATGGTGCTAGGCATTCCGTATTCCCTCCCGAAGCGTTGGTGGTATAGCGGTTAGAATAGTTGCCTTCCAAGCAATTGACCCGGGTTCAACTCCCGGCCAACGCATTTTGTTTAATTTTGTATTTAATTTCGGTTTCTTTAAATGGTGCTCGTGCGTATTATGTATCTCAGTGCATTAACTGTGATAATTAACCAGAGTATTACGACTTACCGTATTAATACGGTAAGTCGTAATACTCTGGTTAATTATCACAGTTAATGCACTGAGATACATAATACCCACGAGCACCATTTAAAGAAACCGAAATTAAATACAAAATTAAACAAAATGCGTTGGCCGGGAGTTGAACCCGGGTCAATTGCTTGGAAGGCAACTATTCTAACCGCTATACCACCGACGCTTCGGGAGGGGATACGGAATGCCTAGCACCATATCCAAGCCGGGTGGCAAAAACTGCTCACTCGACTCTACTAAAATGCACACTGCGACTTTATTCGACCCTATACTGACCCTTATGTCTCAACTCGACTCGAGTGATTTCCCTAAGACGGCTCGACTGCAGCCGAATCACTTAATACGGTAAGTCGTAATACTCTGGTTAATTATCACAGTTAATGCACTGAGATACATAATACCCACGAGCACCATTTAAAGAAACCGAAATTAAATACAAAATTAAACAAAATGCGTTGGCCGGGAGTTGAACCCGGGTCAATTGCTTGGAAGGCAACTATTCTAACCGCTATACCACCGACGCTTCGGGAGGGGATACGGAATGCCTAGCACCATATCCAAGCCGGGTGGCAAAAACTGCTCACTCGACTCTACTAAAATGCACACTGCGACTTTATTCGACCCTATACTGACCCTTATGTCTCAACTCGACTCGAGTGATTTCCCTAAGACGGCTCGACTGCAGCCGAATCACTTAATACGGTAAGTCGTAATACTCTGGTTTATTATCACAGTTAATGCACTGAGATACATAATACGCACGAGCACCATTTAAAGAAACCGAAATTAAATACAAAATTAAACAAAATGCGTTGGCCGGGAGTTGAACCCGGGTCAATTGCTTGGAAGGCAACTATTCTAACCGCTATACCACCAACGCTTCGGGAGGGGATACGGAATGCCTAGCACCATATCCAAGCCGGGTGGCAAAAACTGCTCACTCGACTCTACTAAAATGCACACTGCGACTTTATTCGACCCTATACTGACCCTTATGTCTCAACTCGACTCGAGTGATTTCCCTAAGACGGCTCGACTGCAGCCGAATCACTTAATACGGTAAGTCGTAATACTCTGGTTAATTATCACAGTTAATGCACTGAGATACATAATACGCACGAGCACCATTTAAAGAAACCGAAATTAAATACAAAATTAAACAAAATGCGTTGGCCGGGAGTTGAACCCGGGTCAATTGCTTGGAAGGCAACTATTCTAACCGCTATACCACCAACGCTTCGGGAGGGAATACGGAATGCCTAGCACCATATCCAAGCCGGGTGGCAAAAACTGCTCACTCGACTCTACTAAAATGCACACTGCGACTTTATTCGACCCTATACTGACCCTTGTGTCTCAACTCGACTCGAGTGATTTCCCTAAGACGGCTCGACTGCAGCCGAATCACTTAATACGGTAAGTCGTAATACTCTGGTTAATTATCACAGTTAATGCACTGAGATACATAATACGCACGAGCACCATTTAAAGAAACCGAAATTAAATACAAAATTAAACAAAATGCGTTGGCCGGGAGTTGAACCCGGGTCAATTGCTTGGAAGGCAACTATTCTGACCGCTATACCACCAACGCTTCGGGAGGGGATACGGAATGCCTAGCACCATATCCAAGCCGGGTGGCAAAAACTGCTCACTCGACTCTACTAAAATGCACACTGCGACTTTATTCGACCCTATACTGACCCTTATGTCTCAACTCGACTCGAGTGATTTCCCTAAGACGGCTCGACTGCAGCCGAATCACTTAATACGGTAAGTCGTAATAATCTGGTTAATTATCACAGTTAATGCACTGAGATACATAATACGCACGAGCACCATTTAAAGAAACCGAAATTAAATACAAAATTAAACAAAATGCGTTGGCCGGGAGTTGAACCCGGGTCAATTGCTTGGAAGGCAACTATTCTAACCGCTATACCACCGACGCTTCGGGAGGGGATACGGAATGCCTAGCACCATATCCAAGCCGGGTGGCAAAAACTGCTCACTCGACTCTACTAAAATGCACACTGCGACTTTATTCGACCCTATACTGACCCTTATGTCTCAACTCGACTCGAGTGATTTCCCTAAGACGGCTCGACTGCAGCCGAATCACTTAATACGGTAAGTCGTAATACTCTGGTTAATTATCACAGTTAATGCACTGAGATACATCATACGCACGAGCACCATTTAAAGAAACCGAAATTAAATACAAAATTAAACAAAATGCGTTGGCCGGGAGTTGAACCCGGGTCAATTGCTTGGAAGGCAACTATTCTAACCGCTATACCACCAACGCTTCGGGAGGGAATACGAGTGATTTCCCTAAGACGGCTCGACTGCAGCCGAATCACTTAATACGGTAAGTCGTAATACTCTGGTTAATTATCACAGTTAATGCACTGAGATACATCATACGCACGAGCACCATTTAAAGAAACCGAAATTAAATACAAAATTAAACAAAATGCGTTGGCCGGGAGTTGAACCCGGGTCAATTGCTTGGAAGGCAACTATTCTAACCGCTATACCACCAACGCTTCGGGAGGGAATACGGAATGCCTAGCACCATATCCAAGCCGGGTGGCAAAAACTGCTCACTCGACTCTACTAAAATGTACACTGCGACTTTATTCGACCCTATATTGACCCTTGTGTCTCAACTCGACTCGAGTGATTTCCCTAAGACGGCTCGACTGCAGCCGAATCACTTAATACGGTAAGTCGTAATACTCTGGTTAATTATCACAGTTAATGCACTGAGATACATAATACGCACGAGCACCATTTAAAGAAACCGAAATTAAATACAAAATTAAACAAAATGCGTTGGCCGGGAGTTGAACCCGGGTCAATTGCTTGGAAGGCAACTATTCTGACCGCTATACCACCAACGCTTCGGGAGGGGATACGGAATGCCTAGCACCATATCCAAGCCGGGTGGCAAAAACTGCTCACTCGACTCTACTAAAATGCACACTGCGACTTTATTCGACCCTATACTGACCCTTATGTCTAAACTCGACTCGAGTGATTTCCCTAAGACGGCTCGACTGCAGCCGAATCACTTAATACGGTAAGTCGTAATACTCTGGTTAATTATCACAGTTAATGCACTGAGATACATAATACCCACGAGCACCATTTAAAGAAACCGAAATTAAATACAAAATTAAACAAAATGCGTTGGCCGGGAGTTGAACCTGGGTCAATTGCTTGGAAGGCAACTATTCTAACCGCTATACCACCAACGCTTCGGGAGGGGATACGGAATGCCTAGCACCATATCCAAGCCGGGTGGCAAAAACTGCTCACTCGACTCTACTAAAATGCACACTGCGACTTTATTCGACCCTATACTGACCCTTATGTCTCAACTCGACTCGAGTGATTTCCCTAAGACGGCTCGACTGCAGCCGAATCACTTAATACGGTAAGTCGTAATACTCTGGTTAATTATCACAGTTAATGCACTGAGATACACAATACGCACGAGCACCATTTAAAGAAACCGAAATTAAATACAAAATTAAACAAAATGCGTTGGCCGGGAGTTGAACCCGGGTCAATTGCTTGGAAGGCAACTATTCTAACCGCTATACCACCAACGCTTCGGGAGGGGATACGGAATGCCTAGCACCATATCCAAGCCGGGTGGCAAAAACTGCTCACTCGACTCTACTAAAATGCACACTGCGACTTTATTCGACCCTATACTGACCCTTATGTCTCAACTCGACTCGAGTGATTTCCCTAAGACGGCTCGACTGCAGCCGAATCACTTAATACGGTAAGTCGTAATAATCTGGTTAATTATCACAGTTAATGCACTGAGATACATAATACGCACGAGCACCATTTAAAGAAACCGAAATTAAATACAAAATTAAACAAAATGCGTTGGCCGGGAGTTGAACCCGGGTCAATTGCTTGGAAGGCAACTATTCTAACCGCTATACCACCGACGCTTCGGGAGGGGATACGGAATGCCTAGCACCATATCCAAGCCGGGTGGCAAAAACTGCTCACTCGACTCTACTAAAATGCACACTGCGACTTTATTCGACCCTATACTGACCCTTATGTCTCAACTCGACTGGAGTGATTTCCCTAAGACGGCTCGACTGCAGCCGAATCACTTAATACGGTAAGTCGTAATACTCTGGTTAATTATCACAGTTAATGCACTGAGATACATAATACGCACGAGCACCATTTAAAGAAACCGAAATTAAATACAAAATTAAACAAAATGCGTTGGCCGGGAGTTGAACCCGGGTCAATTGCTTGGAAGGCAACTATTCTAACCGCTATACCACCAACGCTTCGGGAGGGGATACGGAATGCCTAGCACCATATCCAAGCCGGGTGGCAAAAACTGCTCACTCGACTCTACTAAAATGCACACTGCGACTTTATTCGACCCTATACTGACCCTTATGTCTCAACTCGACTCGAGTGATTTCCCTAAGACGGCTCGACTGCAGCCGAATCACTTAATACGGTAAGTCGTAATACTCTGGTTAATTATCACAGTTAATGCACTGAGATACATAATACGCACGAGCACCATTTAAAGAAACCGAAATTAAATACAAAATTAAACAAAATGCGTTGGCCGGGAGTTGAACCCGGGTCAATTGCTTGGAAGGCAACTATTCTAACCGCTATACCACCAACGCTTCGGGAGGGGATACGGAATGCCTAGCACCATATCCAAGCCGGGTGGCAAAAACTGCTCACTCGACTCTAATAAAATGCACACTGCGACTTTATTCGACCCTATACTGACCCTTATGTCTCAACTCGACTCGAGTGATTTCCCTAAGACGGCTCGACTGCAGCCGAATCACTTAATACGGTAAGTCGTAATACTCTGGTTAATTATCACAGTTAATGCACTGAGATACATAATACCCACGAGCACCATTTAAAGAAACCGAAATTAAATACAAAATTAAACAAAATGCGTTGGCCGGGAGTTGAACCCGGGTCAATTGCTTGGAAGGCAACTATTCTAACCGCTATACCACCAACGCTTCGGGAGGGGATACGGAATGCCTAGCACCATATCCAAGCCGGGTGGCAAAAACTGCTCACTCGACTCTACTAAAATGCACACTGCGATTTTATTCGACCCTATACTGACCCTTATGTCTCAACTCGACTCGAGTGATTTCCCTAAGACGGCTCGACTGCAGCCGAATCACTTAATACGGTAAGTCGTAATACTCTGGTTAATTATCACAGTTAATGCACTGAGATACATAATACGCACGAGCACCATTTAAAGAAACCGAAATTAAATACAAAATTAAACAAAATGCGTTGGCCGGGAGTTGAACCCGGGTCAATTGCTTGGAAGGCAACTATTCTAACCGCTATACCACCAACGCTTCGGGAGGGGATACGGAATGCCTAGCACCATATCCAAGCCGGGTGGCAAAAACTGCTCACTCGACTCTACTAAAATGCACACTGCGACTTTATTCGGCCCTATACTGACCCTTATGTCTCAACTCGACTCGAGTGATTTCCCTAAGACGGCTCGACTGCAGCCGAATCACTTAATACGGTAAGTCGTATTAAACCATTGCTATGACGTCACGCTATTGTTAAAAGTGTGGATTCGTATCTAAGAATCAACGCTTTGGACAATAACAGTGGATTCGTATCTACGAATCTTTAGTAAAGTGTGGATTCGGAACGGTTTTTATCTTGCCTACATTTGTAACAATTACGAATCCACGGTTATTCAATTCCTCAACCCTAATCCAACCCTGATTACGTAAGAGCCTCGAGAACCTCCCTTTAGGCCAAATAATAAAAACAACATGTTTGTCTTTTTTTTAGAAGAAAGGAGGAGGCCTTTTTTTCTTTTCTTTTTAATAGCCGCTCGACACATTTTAATATGGGTCATGTAGTGAACATGTCACGCCCTATCTTTCTATTTGAAATTAAAACATGTCTCACCCACGAATAAAAATCAAAATTCATGTGGGTCGATCATGTATGCACCATACACGTCACACCCTAGCCTTCCCATTAGAAACAAATATATTTACACAGCATGTACACAGTGATGCTAAAGTCCAAATTACGATCTTAAAATTGTATTATCTTTTTTAATTGGCTTTTTCGCAATTTTGCGAAAAAGCCTTTGTTTTTGTTCTGATTTTTGTTTTACTTCTTTTTTCTTTTTCTTTTTGGGACCAAAATGCAATAGACTTTGTACACGTTCTTTCGTACAAGCACTTTTCATAACAAGTCGTATCCAAACAAAACTTTACCCAAGTGAAGACCCTATAGTGAGCTCGTGTCTAGCAGACAGACGTCATGGTGACGTCATCAGGGGGTAACGTGACGTCATATTAAATTTATTTAATCTTTGAAAATCAATAACAAATCACGCGCAAAAGACCGGGACTTTAGGTTTGTGGCAATTGATAGGATAATCCAGGATCTTCATTTTATCTCGTGTGTGAGAAATCACGTGACCCTTCCTTTCGGTCCAAACCGAAAGTGCCTTATAATTTGAAAGTGAAAAATGATATGAACTTACTTTAAACGATGTTAGTGTTTGGCTAGATGTACTTTTCAAAACAATTACCGGCGACGTCATAACATGTTATAGCACCCTCTGGCGGCAGGTTCAAAATTAATATTCAGTTGATGTGTGTGGCAAAGTTTGCTGAAATCACTTTATAATTGATGTATATAATAGCTTCATGTTAGAAACAATTTGACCGGGAAAAAAAATATGACGTCACCAGACCGGAAGTTAGAATGAAAAGACTTGAAGCCATCATTCAATTGTATGTGACTTATTACGTTTTAAGACCTTGAAGCCATATCTCAGCAACGGATCATGCTAAAATAAAAATAATTGTGTATTGGGTTGGTTAGGTAGTTCACCAAAAGTTTACAAATGTGTGACGTTATCGTTTTAATCACTTTAAATTACCTTTAATCTTTAACCTAAATTCGTTTTGATTACTTTTAATGTGTTTAAAATTCCTTTTGAATGGTTTTTACGGGGGGGGGGGGGATGCGAAAAGGCCCTATGTTCTGTTCCTCGAACAGACGTAGTTTTAGTTATTATTATTATTTTTTTTAAAGATAATACAATTTATTATTTTTGTGAAAAAAAAGAAAAGGAGGCGGCCTCTAAAAAAAGAAGCGGGCGGTGACGCTAAACATATTCTTTTGTTTAGTTGGCCTTATGTAAATTACGTCTATGGCCACTATACATGCATGCCTTTTCATCTCCACTCAACTGGGTAGTTAATAACAATACTTCTTTTGACGCAATGGTTTAAGTCGGAGAATACACTCGCAAGTGTGGATTCGTATTTAAGAATCCACTCGGCGCTTCGCGCCTCGTGAATTCGTAATTACGAATCCACACTTTCTCGTGTATTCTTCTATACATAATCTGGATAATTATCACAGTTAATGCACTGAGATACATAATACGCACGAGCACCATTTAAAGAAACCGAAATTAAATACAAAATTAAACAAAATGCGTTGGCCGGGAGTTGAACCCGGGTCAATTGCTTGGAAGGCAACTATTCTAACCGCTATACCACCGACGCTTCGGGAGGGGATACGGAATGCCTAGCACCATATCCAAGCCGGGTGGCAAAAACTGCTCACTCGACTCTACTAAAATGCACACTGCGACTTTATTCGACCCTATACTGACCCTTATGTCTCAACTCGACTCGAGTGATTTCCCTAAGACGGCTCGACTGCAGCCGAATCACTTAATACGGTAAGTCGTAATACTCTGGTTAATTATCACAGTTAATGCACTGAGATACATAATACGCACGAGCACCATTTAAAGAAACCGAAATTAAATACAAAATTAAACAAAATGCGTTGGCCGGGAGTTGAACCCGGGTCAATTGCTTGGAAGGCAACTATTCTAACCGCTATACCACCAACGCTTCGGGAGGGGATACGGAATGCCTAGCACCATATCCAAGCCGGGTGGCAAAAACTGCTCACTCGACTCTACTAAAATGCACACTGCGACTTTATTCGACCCTATACTGACCCTTATGTCTCAACTCGACTCGAGTGATTTCCCTAAGACGGCTCGACTGCAGCCGAATCACTTAATACGGTAAGTCGTAATACTCTGGTTAATTATCACAGTTAATGCACTGAGATACATAATACGCACGAGCACCATTTAAAGAAACCGAAATTAAATACAAAATTAAACAAAATGCGTTGGCCGGGAGTTGAACCCGGGTCAATTGCGTGGAAGGCAACTATTCTAACCGCTATACCACCAACGCTTCGGGAGGGGATACGGAATGCCTAGCACCATATCCAAGCCGTGTGGCAAAAACTGCTCACTCGACTCTAATAAAATGCACACTGCGACTTTATTCGACCCTATACTGACCCTTATGTCTCAACTCGACTCGAGTGATTTCCCTAAGACGGCTCGACTGCAGCCGAATCACTTAATACGGTAAGTCGTAATAATCTGGTTAATTATCACAGTTAATGCACTGAGATACATAATACGCACGAGCACCATTTAAAGAAACCGAAATTAAATACAAAATTAAACAAAATGCGTTGGCCGGGAGTTGAACCCGGGTCAATTGCTTGGAAGGCAACTATTCTAACCGCTATACCACCGACGCTTCGGGAGGGGATACGGAATGCCTAGCACCATATCCAAGCCGGGTGGCAAAAACTGCTCACTCGACTCTACTAAAATGCACACTGCGACTTTATTCGACCCTATACTGACCCTTATGTCTCAACTCGACTCGAGTGATTTCCCTAAGACGGCTCGACTGCAGCCGAATCACTTAATACGGTAAGTCGTAATACTCTGGTTAATTATCACAGTTAATGCACTGAGATACATCATACGCACGAGCACCATTTAAAGAAACCGAAATTAAATACAAAATTAAACAAAATGCGTTGGCCGGGAGTTGAACCCGGGTCAATTGCTTGGAAGGCAACTATTCTAACCGCTATACCACCAACGCTTCGGGAGGGAATACGGAATGCCTAGCACCATATCCAAGCCGGGTGGCAAAAACTGCTCACTCGACTCTACTAAAATGTACACTGCGACTTTATTCGACCCTATACTGACCCTTGTGTCTCAACTCGACTCGAGTGATTTCCCTAAGACGGCTCGACTGCAGCCGAATCACTTAATACGGTAAGTCGTAATACTCTGGTTAATTATCACAGTTAATGCACTGAGATACATAATACGCACGAGCACCATTTAAAGAAACCGAAATTAAATACAAAATTAAACAAAATGCGTTGGCCGGGAGTTGAACCCGGGTCAATTGCTTGGAAGGCAACTATTCTGACCGCTATACCACCAACGCTTCGGGAGGGGATACGGAATGCCTAGCACCATATCCAAGCCGGGTGGCAAAAACTGCTCACTCGACTCTACTAAAATGCACACTGCGACTTTATTCGACCCTATACTGACCCTTATGTCTAAACTCGACTCGAGTGATTTCCCTAAGACGGCTCGACTGCAGCCGAATCACTTAATACGGTAAGTCGTAATACTCTGGTTAATTATCACAGTTAATGCACTGAGATACATAATACCCACGAGCACCATTTAAAGAAACCGAAATTAAATACAAAATTAAACAAAATGCGTTGGCCGGGAGTTGAACCCGGGTCAATTGCTTGGAAGGCAACTATTCTAACCGCTATACCACCAACGCTTCGGGAGGGGATACGGAATGCCTAGCACCATATCCAAGCCGGGTGGCAAAAACTGCTCACTCGACTCTACTAAAATGCACACTGCGACTTTATTCGACCCTATACTGACCCTTATGTCTCAACTCGACTCGAGTGATTTCCCTAAGACGGCTCGACTGCAGCCGAATCACTTAATACGGTAAGTCGTAATACTCTGGTTAATTATCACAGTTAATGCACTGAGATACACAATACGCACGAGCACCATTTAAAGAAACCGAAATTAAATACAAAATTAAACAAAATGCGTTGGCCGGGAGTTGAACCCGGGTCAATTGCTTGGAAGGCAACTATTCTAACCGCTATACCACCAACGCTTCGGGAGGGGATACGGAATGCCTAGCACCATATCCAAGCCGGGTGGCAAAAACTGCTCACTCGACTCTACTAAAATGCACACTGCGACTTTATTCGACCCTATACTGACCCTTATGTCTCAACTCGACTCGAGTGATTTCCCTAAGACGGCTCGACTGCAGCCGAATCACTTAATACGGTAAGTCGTAATAATCTGGTTAATTATCACAGTTAATGCACTGAGATACATAATACGCACGAGCACCATTTAAAGAAACCGAAATTAAATACAAAATTAAACAAAATGCGTTGGCCGGGAGTTGAACCCGGGTCAATTGCTTGGAAGGCAACTATTCTAACCGCTATACCACCGACGCTTCGGGAGGGGATACGGAATGCCTAGCACCATATCCAAGCCGGGTGGCAAAAACTGCTCACTCGACTCTACTAAAATGCACACTGCGACTTTATTCGACCCTATACTGACCCTTATGTCTCAACTCGACTCGAGTGATTTCCCTAAGACGGCTCGACTGCAGCCGAATCACTTAATACGGTAAGTCGTAATACTCTGGTTAATTATCACAGTTAATGCACTGAGATACATAATACGCACGAGCACCATTTAAAGAAACCGAAATTAAATACAAAATTAAACAAAATGCGTTGGCCGGGAGTTGAACCCGGGTCAATTGCTTGGAAGGCAACTATTCTAACCGCTATACCACCAACGCTTCGGGAGGGGATACGGAATGCCTAGCACCATATCCAAGCCGGGTGGCAAAAACTGCTCACTCGACTCTACTAAAATGCACACTGCGACTTTATTTGACCCTATACTGACCCTTATGTCTCAACTCGACTCGAGTGATTTCCCTAAGACGGCTCGACTGCAGCCGAATCACTTAATACGGTAAGTCGTAATACTCTGGTTAATTATCACAGTTAATGCACTGAGATACATAATACGCACGAGCACCATTTAAAGAAACCGAAATTAAATACAAAATTAAACAAAATGCGTTGGCCGGGAGTTGAACCCGGGTCAATTGCTTGGAAGGCAACTATTCTAACCGCTATACCACCAACGCTTCGGGAGGGGATACGGAATGCCTAGCACCATATCCAAGCCGGGTGGCAAAAACTGCTCACTCGACTCTAATAAAATGCACACTGCGACTTTATTCGACCCTATACTGACCCTTATGTCTCAACTCGACTCGAGTGATTTCCCTAAGACGGCTCGACTGCAGCCGAATCACTTAATACGGTAAGTCGTAATACTCTGGTTAATTATCACAGTTAATGCACTGAGATACATAATACCCACGAGCACCATTTAAAGAAACCGAAATTAAATACAAAATTAAACAAAATGCGTTGGCCGGGAGTTGAACCCGGGTCAATTGCTTGGAAGGCAACTATTCTAACCGCTATACCACCAACGCTTCGGGAGGGGATACGGAATGCCTAGCACCATATCCAAGCCGGGTGGCAAAAACTGCTCACTCGACTCTACTAAAATGCACACTGCGATTTTATTCGACCCTATACTGACCCTTATGTCTCAACTCGACTCGAGTGATTTCCCTAAGACGGCTCGACTGCAGCCGAATCACTTAATACGGTAAGTCGTAATACTCTGGTTAATTATCACAGTTAATGCACTGAGATACATAATACGCACGAGCACCATTTAAAGAAACCGAAATTAAATACAAAATTAAACAAAATGCGTTGGCCGGGAGTTGAACCCGGGTCAATTGCTTGGAAGGCAACTATTCTAACCGCTATACCACCAACGCTTCGGGAGGGGATACGGAATGCCTAGCACCATATCCAAGCCGGGTGGCAAAAACTGCTCACTCGACTCTACTAAAATGCACACTGCGACTTTATTCGACCCTATACTGACCCTTATGTCTCAACTCGACTCGAGTGATTTCCCTAAGACGGCTCGACTGCAGCCGAATCACTTAATACGGTAAGTCGTAATAATCTGGATAATTATCACAGTTAATGCACTGAGATACATAATACGCACGAGCACCATTTAAAGAAACCGAAATTAAATACAAAATTAAACAAAATGCGTTGGCCGGGAGTTGAACCCGGGTCAATTGCTTGGAAGGCAACTATTCTAACCGCTATACCACCGACGCTTCGGGAGGGGATACGGAATGCCTAGCACCATATCCAAGCCGGGTGGCAAAAACTGCTCACTCGACTCTACTAAAATGCACACTGCGACTTTATTCGACCCTATACTGACCCTTATGTCTCAACTCGACTCGAGTGATTTCCCTAAGACGGCTCGACTGCAGCCGAATCACTTAATACGGTAAGTCGTAATACTCTGGTTAATTATCACAGTTAATGCACTGAGATACATAATACGCACGAGCACCATTTAAAGAAACCGAAATTAAATACAAAATTAAACAAAATGCGTTGGCCGGGAGTTGAACCCGGGTCAATTGCTTGGAAGGCAACTATTCTAACCGCTATACCACCAACGCTTCGGGAGGGGATACGGAATGCCTAGCACCATATCCAAGCCGGGTGGCAAAAACTGCTCACTCGACTCTACTAAAATGCACACTGCGACTTTATTCGACCCTATACTGACCCTTATGTCTCAACTCGACTCGAGTGATTTCCCTAAGACGGCTCGACTGCAGCCGAATCACTTAATACGGTAAGTCGTAATACTCTGGTTAATTATCACAGTTAATGCACTGAGATACATAATACGCACGAGCACCATTTAAAGAAACCGAAATTAAATACAAAATTAAACAAAATGCGTTGGCCGGGAGTTGAACCCGGGTCAATTGCTTGGAAGGCAACTATTCTAACCGCTATACCACCAACGCTTCGGGATGGGATACGGAATGCCTAGCACCATATCCAAGCCGGGTGGCAAAAACTGCTCACTCGACTCTACTAAAATGCACACTGCGACTTTATTCGACCCTATACTGACCCTTATGTCTCAACTCGACTCGAGTGATTTCCCTAAGACGGCTCGACTGCAGCCGAATCACTTAATACGGTAAGTCGTAATAATCTGGATAATTATCACAGTTAATGCACTGAGATACATAATACGCACGAGCACCATTTAAAGAAACCGAAATTAAATACAAAATTAAACAAAATGCGTTGGCCGGGAGTTGAACCCGGGTCAATTGCTTGGAAGGCAACTATTCTAACCGCTATACCACCGACGCTTCGGGAGGGGATACGGAATGCCTAGCACCATATCCAAGCCGGGTGGCAAAAACTGCTCACTCGACTCTACTAAAATGCACACTGCGACTTTATTCGACCCTATACTGACCCTTATGTCTCAACTCGACTCGAGTGATTTCCCTAAGACGGCTCGACTGCAGCCGAATCACTTAATACGGTAAGTCGTAATACTCTGGTTAATTATCACAGTTAATGCACTGAGATACATAATACGCACGAGCACCATTTAAAGAAACCGAAATTAAATACAAAATTAAACAAAATGCGTTGGCCGGGAGTTGAACCCGGGTCAATTGCTTGGAAGGCAACTATTCTAACCGCTATACCACCAACGCTTCGGGAGGGGATACGGAATGCCTAGCACCATATCCAAGCCGGGTGGCAAAAACTGCTCACTCGACTCTACTAAAATGCACACTGCGACTTTATTCGACCCTATACTGACCCTTATGTCTCAACTCGACTCGAGTGATTTCCCTAAGACGGCTCGACTGCAGCCGAATCACTTAATACGGTAAGTCGTAATACTCTGGTTAATTATCACAGTTAATGCACTGAGATACATAATACGCACGAGCACCATTTAAAGAAACCGAAATTAAATACAAAATTAAACAAAATGCGTTGGCCGGGAGTTGAACCCGGGTCAATTGCTTGGAAGGCAACTATTCTAACCGCTATACCACCAACGCTTCGGGAGGGGATACGGAATGCCTAGCACCATATCCAAGCCGTGTGGCAAAAACTGCTCACTCGACTCTAATAAAATGCACACTGCGACTTTATTCGACCCTATACTGACCCTTATGTCTCAACTCGACTCGAGTGATTTCCCTAAGACGGCTCGACTGCAGCCGAATCACTTAATACGGTAAGTCGTAATACTCTGGTTAATTATCACAGTTAATGCACTGAGATACATAATACGCACGAGCACCATTTAAAGAAACCGAAATTAAATACAAAATTAAACAAAATGCGTTGGCCGGGAGTTGAACCCGGGTCAATTGCTTGGAAGGCAACTATTCTAACCGCTATACCACCGACGCTTCGGGAGGGGATACGGAATGCCTAGCACCATATCCAAGCCGGGTGGCAAAAACTGCTCACTCGACTCTACTAAAATGCACACTGCGACTTTATTCGACCCTATACTGACCCTTATGTCTCAACTCGACTCGAGTGATTTCCCTAAGACGGCTCGACTGCAGCCGAATCACTTAATACGGTAAGTCGTAATACTCTGGTTAATTATCACAGTTAATGCACTGAGATACATCATACGCACGAGCACCATTTAAAGAAACCGAAATTAAATACAAAATTAAACAAAATGCGTTGGCCGGGAGTTGAACCCGGGTCAATTGCTTGGAAGGCAACTATTCTAACCGCTATACCACCAACGCTTCGGGAGGGAATACGGAATGCCTAGCACCATATCCAAGCCGGGTGGCAAAAACTGCTCACTCGACTCTACTAAAATGTACACTGCGACTTTATTCGACCCTATACTGACCATTGTGTCTCAACTCGACTCGAGTGATTTCCCTAAGACGGCTCGACTGCAGCCGAATCACTTAATACGGTAAGTCGTAATACTCTGGTTAATTATCACAGTTAATGCACTGAGATACATAATACGCACGAGCACCATTTAAAGAAACCGAAATTAAATACAAAATTAAACAAAATGCGTTGGCCGGGAGTTGAACCCGGGTCAATTGCTTGGAAGGCAACTATTCTGACCGCTATACCACCAACGCTTCGGGAGGGGATACGGAATGCCTAGCACCATATCCAAGCCGGGTGGCAAAAACTGCTCACTCGACTCTACTAAAATGCACACTGCGACTTTATTCGACCCTATACTGACCCTTATGTCTAAACTCGACTCGAGTGATTTCCCTAAGACGGCTCGACTGCAGCCGAATCACTTAATACGGTAATTCGTAATACTCTGGTTAATTATCACAGTTAATGCACTGAGATACATAATACCCACGAGCACCATTTAAAGAAACCGAAATTAAATACAAAATTAAACAAAATGCGTTGGCCGGGAGTTGAACCCGGGTCAATTGCTTGGAAGGCAACTATTCTAACCGCTATACCACCAACGCTTCGGGAGGGGATACGGAATGCCTAGCACCATATCCAAGCCGGGTGGCAAAAACTGCTCACTCGACTCTACTAAAATGCACACTGCGACTTTATTCGACCCTATACTGACCCTTATGTCTCAACTCGACTCGAGTGATTTCCCTAAGACGGCTCGACTGCAGCCGAATCACTTAATACGGTAAGTCGTAATACTCTGGTTAATTATCACAGTTAATGCACTGAGATACATAATACGCACGAGCACCATTTAAAGAAACCGAAATTAAATACAAAATTAAACAAAATGCGTTGGCCGGGAGTTGAACCCGGGTCAATTGCTTGGAAGGCAACTATTCTAACCGCTATACCACCAACGCTTCGGGAGGGGATACGGAATGCCTAGCACCATATCCAAGCCGGGTGGCAAAAACTGCTCACTCGACTCTACTAAAATGCACACTGCGACTTTATTCGACCCTATACTGACCCTTATGTCTCAACTCGACTCGAGTGATTTCCCTAAGACGGCTCGACTGCAGCCGAATCACTTAATACGGTAAGTCGTAATACTCTGGTTAATTATCACAGTTAATGCACTGAGATACATAATACGCACGAGCACCATTTAAAGAAACCGAAATTAAATACAAAATTAAACAAAATGCGTTGGCCGGGAGTTGAACCCGGGTCAATTGCTTGGAAGGCAACTATTATAACCGCTATACCACCGACGCTTCGGGAGGGGATACGGAATGCCTAGCACCATATCCAAGCCGGGTGGCAAAAACTGCTCACTCGACTCTACTAAAATGCACACTGCGACTTTATTCGACCCTATACTGACCCTTATGTCTCAACTCGACTCGAGTGATTTCCCTAAGACGGCTCGACTGCAGCCGAATCACTTAATACGGTAAGTCGTAATACTCTGGTTAATTATCACAGTTAATGCACTGAGATACATAATACGCACGAGCACCATTTAAAGAAACCGAAATTAAATACAAAATTTAAAAAAATGCGTTGGCCGGGAGTTGAACCCGGGTCAATTGCTTGGAAGGCAACTATTCTAACCGCTATACCACCAACGCTTCGGGAGGGGATACGGAATGCCTAGCACCATATCCAAGCCGGGTGGCAAAAACTGCTCACTCGATTCTACTAAAATGCACACTGCGATTTTATTCGACCCTATACTGACCCTTATGTCTCAACTCGACTCGAGTGATTTCCCTAAGACGGCTCGACTGCAGCCGAATCACTTAATACGGTAAGTCGTAATACTCTGGTTAATTATCACAGTTAATGCACTGAGATACATAATACGCACGAGCACCATTTAAAGAAACCGAAATTAAATACAAAATTAAACAAAATGCGTTGGCCGGGAGTTGAACCCGGGTCAATTGCTTGGAAGGCAACTATTCTAACCGCTATACCACCAACGCTTCGGGAGGGGATACGGAATGCCTAGCACCATATCCAAGCCGGGTGGCAAAAACTGCTCACTCGACTCTACTAAAATGCACACTGCGACTTTATTCGACCCTATACTGACCCTTATGTCTCAACTCGACTCGAGTGATTTCCCTAAGACGGCTCGACTGCAGCCGAATCACTTAATACGGTATGTCGTAATACTCTGGTTAATTATCACAGTTAATGCACTGAGATACATAATACGCACGAGCACCATTTAAAGAAACCGAAATTAAATACAAAATTAAACAAAATGCGTTGGCCGGGAGTTGAACCCGGGTCAATTGCTTGGAAGGCAACTATTCTAACCGCTATACCAACGACGCTTCGGGAGGGGATACGGAATGCCTAGCACCATATCCAAGCCGGGTGGCAAAAACTGCTCACTCGACTCTACTAAAATGCACACTGCGACTTTATTCGACCCTATACTGACCCTTATGTCTCAACTCGACTCGAGTGATTTCCCTAAGACGGCTCGACTGCAGCCGAATCACTTAATACGGTAAGTCGTAATACTCTGGTTAATTATCACAGTTAATGCACTGAGATACATAATACGCACGAGCACCATTTAAAGAAACCGAAATTAAATACAAAATTAAACAAAATGCGTTGGCCGGGAGTTGAACCCGGGTCAATTGCTTGGAAGGCAACTATTCTAACCGCTATACCAACGACGCTTCGGGAGGGGATACGGAATGCCTAGCACCATATCCAAGCCGGGTGGCAAAAACTGCTCACTCGACTCTACTAAAATGCACACTGCGACTTTATTCGACCCTATACTGACCCTTATGTCTCAACTCGACTCGAGTGATTTCCCTAAGACGGCTCGACTGCAGCCGAATCACTTAATACGGTAAGTATAGGAGAATACACGAGAAAGTGTGGATTCGTAATTACGAATTCACGAGGCGCGAAGCGCCGAGTGGATTCTTAAATACGAATCCACACTTGCGAGTGTATTCTCTGACTTAAACCATTGCATGAAAAGAAGTATTGTTATTAACTACCCAGTTGAGTGGAGATGAAAAGGCATGCATGTATCGTGGCCATAGACGTAATTTACATAAGGCCAACTAAAAAAAAAAATATGTTTAGCGTCAACGCGCGCTTCTTTTTTTAGAGGCCGCCTCCTTTTCTTTTTTTTCACAAAAATAATAAATTGTATTATCTTTTAAAAAAATAATAATAATAATAACTAGAACTACGTCTGTTCGAGGAACAGAACATAGGGCCTTTTCACATTCCCCCCCCCCCCCCGTAAATTTTAAACACATTAAAAGTAATGAAAACGAATTTAGGTTATTTAAACAGATTAAAGGTAATTTAAAGTGATTAAAACGATAACGTCACACATTTGTAAACTTTTGGTGAACTACCTAACCAACCCAATACACAATTATTTTTATTTTAGCATGATCCGTTGCTGAGATATGGCTTCAAGGTCTTAAAACGTAATACAATTGAATGATGGCTTCAAGTCTTTTCATTCTAACTTCCGGTCTGGTGACGTCATATTTTTTGTCTCCCAGTCAAATTGTTTCTGACATGAAGCTATTATATACATCAATTATAAAGTGATTTCAGCAAACTTCGCCACACACATCAACTGAATATTAATTTTGAACCTGCCGCCAGAGGGTGCTATAACATGTTATGACGTCGCCGGTAATTATTTTGAAAAGTACATCTAGCCGAACACTAACATCGTTTAAAGTAAGTTCATATCATTTTTCACTTTCAAATTATAAGGCACTTTCGGTTTGGACCGAAAGGAAGGGTCACGTGATTTCTCACACACGAGATAAAATGAAGATCCTGGATTATCCTATCAATTGCCACAAACCTAAAGTCCCGGTCTTTTGCGCGTGATTTGTTATCGATTTTTTAAAGATTAAATACATGTAATATGACGTCACGTTACCCCCTGATGACGTCACCGTGATGTCTGTCTGCTAGACACGAGCTCACTATAGGGTCTTCACTTGGGTAAAGTTTTGTTTGGATACGACTTGTTATGAAAAGTGCTTGTACGAAAGAACGTGTACAAAGTCTATTGCATTTTGGTCCCAAAAAGAAAAAGAAAAAAGAAGTAAAACAAAAATCAGAACAAAAACAAAGGCTTTTTCGCAAAATTGCGAAAAAGCCAATTAAAAAAGATAATACAATTTTAAGATCGTAATTTGGACTTTAGCATCACTGTGTACATGCTGTGAAAATATATTTGTTTCTAATGGGAAGGCTAGGGTGTGACGTGTATGGTGCATACATGATCGACCCACATGAATTTTAATTTGTAGTCGTGGGTGAGACATGTTTTAATTTCAAATAGAATGATAGGGCGTGACATGTTCACTACATGACCCATATTAAAATGTGTCGAGCGGCTATTAAAAAGAAAAGAAAAAAAGGCCTCCTCCTTCCTTCTAAAAAAAAGACAAACATGCTTATTTTATTATTTGGCCTAAAGGGAGGTTCTCGAGGCTCTTACGTAATCAGGGTTGGATTAGGGTTGAGGAATTGAATAACCGTGGATTCGTAATTGTTACAAATGTAGGCAAGATAAAAACCGTTCCGAATCCACACTTTACTAAAGATTCGTAGATACGAATCCACTGTTATTGTCCAAAGCGTTGATTCGTAGATACGAATCCACACTTTTAACAATAGCGTGACGTCGTAGCAATGGTTTAAGTCGTAATACTCTGGTTAATTATCACAGTTAATGCACTGAGATACATAATACGCACGAGCACCATTTAAAGAAACCGAAATTAAATACAAAATTAAACAAAATGCGTTGGCCGGGAGTTGAACCCGGGTCAATTGCTTGGAAGGCAACTATTCTAACCGCTATACCACCAACGCTTCGGGAGGGGATACGGAATGCCTAGCACCATATCCAAGCCGGGTGGCAAAAACTGCTCACTCGACTCTACTAAAATGCACACTGCGACTTTATTCGACCCTATACTGACCCTTATGTCTCAACTCGACTCGAGTGATTTCCCTAAGACGGCTCGACTGCAGCCGAATCACTTAATACGGTAAGTCGTAATACTCTGGTTAATTATCACAGTTAATGCACTGAGATACATAATACGCACGAGCACCATTTAAAGAAACCGAAATTAAATACAAAATTAAACAAAATGCGTTGGCCGGGAGTTGAACCCGGGTCAATAGCTTGGAAGGCAACTATTCTAACCGCTATACCACCAACGCTTCGGGAGGGGATACGGAATGCCTAGCACCATATCCAAGCCGGGTGGCAAAAACTTCTCACTCGACTCTACTAAAATGCACACTGCGACTTTATTCGACCCTATACTGACCCTTATGTCTCAACTCGACTCGAGTGATTTCCCTAAGACGGCTCGACTGCAGCCGAATCACTTAATACGGTATGTCGTAATACTCTGGTTAATTATCACAGTTAATGCACTGAGATACATAATACGCACGAGCACCATTTAAAGAAACCGAAATTAAATACAAAATTAAACAAAATGCGTTGGCCGGGAGTTGAACCCGGGTCAATTGCTTGGAAGGCAACTATTCTAACCGCTATACCACCAACGCTTCGGGAGGGGATACGGAATGCCTAGCACCATATCCAAGCCGGGTGGCAAAAACTGCTCACTCGACTCTACTAAAATGCACACTGCGACTTTATTCGACCCTATACTGACCCTTATGTCTCAACTCGACTCGAGTGATTTCCCTAAGACGGCTCGACTGCAGCCGAATCACTTAATACGGTAAGTCGTAATACTCTGGTTAATTATCACAGTTAATGCACTGAGATACATAATACGCACGAGCACCATTTAAAGAAACCGAAATTAAATACAAAATTAAACAAAATGCGTTGGCCGGGAGTTGAACCCGGGTCAATTGCTTGGAAGTCAACTATTCTAACCGCTATACCACCAACGCTTCGGGAGGGGATACGGAATGCCTAGCACCATATCCAAGCCGGGTGGCAAAAACTGCTCACTCGACTCTACTAAAATGCACACTGCGACTTTATTCGACCCTATACTGACCCTTATGTCTCAACTCGACTCGAGTGATTTCCCTAAGACGGCTCGACTGCAGCCGAATCACTTAATACGGTAAGTCGTAATACTCTGGTTAATTATCACAGTTAATGCACTGAGATACATAATACGCACGAGCACCATTTAAAGAAACCGAAATTAAATACAAAATTAAACAAAATGCGTTGGCCGGGAGTTGAAGCCGGGTCAATTGCTTGGAAGGCAACTATTCTAACCGCTATACCACCAACGCTTCGGGAGGGGATACGGAATGCCTAGCACCATATCCAAGCCGGGTGGCAAACACTGCTCACTCGACTCTACTAAAATGCACACTGCGACTTTATTCGACCCTATACTGACCCTTATGTCTCAACTCGACTCGAGTGATTTCCCTAAGACGGCTCGACTGCAGCCGAATCACTTAATACGGTAAGTCGTAATACTCTGGTTAATTATCACAGTTAATGCACTGAGATACATAATACGCACGAGCACCATTTAAAGAAACCGAAATTAAATACAAAATTAAACAAAATGCGTTGGCCGGGAGTTGAACCCGGGTCAATTGCTTGGAAGGCAACTACTCTAACCGCTATACCACCAACGCTTCGGGAGGGGATACGGAATGCCTAGCACCATATCCAAGCCGGGTGGCAAACACTGCTCACTCGACTCTACTAAAATGCACACTGCGACTTTATTCGACCCTATACTGACCCTTATGTCTCAACTCGACTCGAGTGATTTCCCTAAGACGGCTCGACTGCAGCCGAATCACTTAATACGGTAAGTCGTAATACTCTGGTTAATTATCACAGTTAATGCACTGAGATACATAATACGCACGAGCACCATTTAAAGAAACCGAAATTAAATACAAAATTAAACAAAATGCGTTGGCCGGGAGTTGAACCCGGGTCAATTGCTTGGAAGGCAACTATTCTAACCGCTATACCACCAACGCTTCGGGAGGGGATACGGAATGCCTAGCACCATATCCAAGCCGGGTGGCAAAAACTGCTCACTCGACTCTACTAAAATGCACACTGCGACTTTATTCGACCCTATACTGACCCTTATGTCTCAACTCGACTCGAGTGATTTCCCTAAGACGGCTCGACTGCAGCCGAATCACTTAATACGGTAAGTCGTAATACTCTGGTTAATTATCACAGTTAATGCACTGAGATACATAATACGCACGAGCACCATTTAAAGAAACCGAAATTAAATACAAAATTAAACAAAATGCGTTGGCCGGGAGTTGAACCCGGGTCAATTGCTTGGAAGTCAACTATTCTAACCGCTATACCACCAACGCTTCGGGAGGGGATACGGAATGCCTAGCACCATATCCAAGCCGGGTGGCAAAAACTGCTCACTCGACTCTACTAAAATGCACACTGCGACTTTATTCGACCCTATACTGACCCTTATGTCTCAACTCGACTCGAGTGATTTCCCTAAGACGGCTCGACTGCAGCCGAATCACTTAATACGGTAAGTCGTAATACTCTGGTTAATTATCACAGTTAATGCACTGAGATACATAATACGCACGAGCACCATTTAAAGAAACCGAAATTAAATACAAAATTAAACAAAATGCGTTGGCCGGGAGTTGAAGCCGGGTCAATTGCTTGGAAGGCAACTATTCTAACCGCTATACCACCAACGCTTCGGGAGGGGATACGGAATGCCTAGCACCATATCCAAGCCGGGTGGCAAACACTGCTCACTCGACTCTACTAAAATGCACACTGCGACTTTATTCGACCCTATACTGACCCTTATGTCTCAACTCGACTCGAGTGATTTCCCTAAGACGGCTCGACTGCAGCCGAATCACTTAATACGGTAAGTCGTAATACTCTGGTTAATTATCACAGTTAATGCACTGAGATACATAATACGCACGAGCACCATTTAAAGAAACCGAAATTAAATACAAAATTAAACAAAATGCGTTGGCCGGGAGTTGAACCCGGGTCAATTGCTTGGAAGGCAACTACTCTAACCGCTATACCACCAACGCTTCGGGAGGGGATACGGAATGCCTAGCACCATATCCAAGCCGGGTGGCAAAAACTGCTCACTCGACTCTACTAAAATGCACACTGCGACTTTATTCGACCCTATACTGACCCTTATGTCTCAACTCGACTCGAGTGATTTCCCTAAGACGGCTCGACTGCAGCCGAATCACTTAATACGGTAAGTCGTAATACTCTGGTTAATTATCACAGTTAATGCACTGAGATACATAATATGCACGAGCACCATTTAAAGAAACCGAAATTAAATACAAAATTAAACAAAATGCGTTGGCCGGGAGTTGAACCCGGGTCAATTGCTTGGAAGGCAACTATTCTAACCGCTATACCACCAACGCTTCGGGAGGGGATACGGAATGCCTAGCACCATATCCAAGCCGGGTGGCAAAAACTGCTCACTCGACTCTACTAAAATGCACACTGCGACTTTATTCGACCCTATACTGACCCTTATGTCTCAACTCGACTCGAGTGATTTCCCTAAGACGGCTCGACTGCAGCCGAATCACTTAATACGGTAAGTCGTAATACTCTGGTTAATTATCACAGTTAATGCACTGAGATACATAATACGCACGAGCACCATTTAAAGAAACCGAAATTAAATACAAAATTAAACAAAATGCGTTGGCCGGGAGTTGAACCCGGGTCAATTGCTTGGAAGGCAACTATTCTAACCGCTATACCACCAACGCTTCGGGAGGGGATACGGAATGCCTAGCACCATATCCAAGCCGGGTGGCAAAAACTGCTCACTCGACTCTACTAAAATGCACACTGCGACTTTATTCGACCCTATACTGACCCTTATGTCTCAACTCGACTCGAGTGATTTCCCTAAGACGGCTCGACTGCAGCCGAATCACTTAATACGGTAAGTCGTAATACTCTGGTTAATTATCACAGTTAATGCACTGAGATACATAATACGCACGAGCACCATTTAAAGAAACCGAAATTAAATACAAAATTAAACAAAATGCGTTGGCCGGGAGTTGAACCCGGGTCAATTGCTTGGAAGTCAACTATTCTAACCGCTATACCAACGACGCTTCGGGAGGGGATACGGAATGCCTAGCACCATATCCAAGCCGGGTGGCAAAAACTGCTCACTCGACTCTACTAAAATGCACACTACGACTTTATTCGACCCTATACTGACCCTTATGTCTCAACTCGACTCGAGTGATTTCCCTAAGACGGCTCGACTGCAGCCGAATCACTTAATACGGTAAGTCGTAATACTCTGGTTAATTATCACAGTTAATGCACTGAGATACATAATACGCACGAGCACCATTTAAAGAAACCGAAATTAAATACAAAATTAAACAAAATGCGTTGGCCGGGAGTTGAACCCGGGTCAATTGCTTGGAAGGCAACTATTCTAACCGCTATACCACCAACGCTTCGGGAGGGGATACGGAATGCCTAGCACCATATCCAAGCCGGGTGGCAAAAACTGCTCACTCGACTCTACTAAAATGCACACTGCGACTTTATTCGACCCTATACTGACCCTTATGTCTCAACTCGACTCGAGTGATTTCCCTAAGACGGCTCGACTGCAGCCGAATCACTTAATACGGTAAGTCGTAATACTCTGGTTAATTATCACAGTTAATGCACTGAGATACATAATACGCACGAGCACCATTTAAAGAAACCGAAATTAAATACAAAATTAAACAAAATGCGTTGGCCGGGAGTTGAAGCCGGGTCAATTGCTTGGAAGGCAACTATTCTAACCGCTATACCACCAACGCTTCGGGAGGGGATACGGAATGCCTAGCACCATATCCAAGCCGGGTGGCAAACACTGCTCACTCGACTCTACTAAAATGCACACTGCGACTTTATTCGACCCTATACTGACCCTTATGTCTCAACTCGACTCGAGTGATTTCCCTAAGACGGCTCGACTGCAGCCGAATCACTTAATACGGTAAGTCGTAATACTCTGGTTAATTATCACAGTTAATGCACTGAGATACATAATACGCACGAGCACCATTTAAAGAAACCGAAATTAAATACAAAATTAAACAAAATGCGTTGGCCGGGAGTTGAACCCGGGTCAATTGCTTGGAAGGCAACTACTCTAACCGCTATACCACCAACGCTTCGGGAGGGGATACGGAATGCCTAGCACCATATCCAAGCCGGGTGGCAAAAACTGCTCACTCGACTCTACTAAAATGCACACTGCGACTTTATTCGACCCTATACTGACCCTTATGTCTCAACTCGACTCGAGTGATTTCCCTAAGACGGCTCGACTGCAGCCGAATCACTTAATACGGTAAGTCGTAATACTCTGGTTAATTATCACAGTTAATGCACTGAGATACATAATATGCACGAGCACCATTTAAAGAAACCGAAATTAAATACAAAATTAAACAAAATGCGTTGGCCGGGAGTTGAACCCGGGTCAATTGCTTGGAAGGCAACTATTCTAACCGCTATACCACCAACGCTTCGGGAGGGGATACGGAATGCCTAGCACCATATCCAAGCCGGGTGGCAAAAACTGCTCACTCGACTCTACTAAAATGCACACTGCGACTTTATTCGACCCTATACTGACCCTTATGTCTCAACTCGACTCGAGTGATTTCCCTAAGACGGCTCGACTGCAGCCGAATCACTTAATACGGTAAGTCGTAATACTCTGGTTAATTATCACAGTTAATGCACTGAGATACATAATACGCACGAGCACCATTTAAAGAAACCGAAATTAAATACAAAATTAAACAAAATGCGTTGGCCGGGAGTTGAACCCGGGTCAATTGCTTGGAAGGCAACTATTCTAACCGCTATACCACCAACGCTTCGGGAGGGGATACGGAATGCCTAGCACCATATCCAAGCCGGGTGGCAAAAACTGCTCACTCGACTCTACTAAAATGCACACTGCGACTTTATTCGACCCTATACTGACCCTTATGTCTCAACTCGACTCGAGTGATTTCCCTAAGACGGCTCGACTGCAGCCGAATCACTTAATACGGTAAGTCGTAATACTCTGGTTAATTATCACAGTTAATGCACTGAGATACATAATACGCACGAGCACCATTTAAAGAAACCGAAATTAAATACAAAATTAAACAAAATGCGTTGGCCGGGAGTTGAACCCGGGTCAATTGCTTGGAAGGCAACTATTCTAACCGCTATACCACCAACGCTTCGGGAGGGGATACGGAATGCCTAGCACCATATCCAAGCCGGGTGGCAAAAACTGCTCACTCGACTCTACTAAAATGCACACTGCGACTTTATTCGACCCTATACTGACCCTTATGTCTCAACTCGACTCGAGTGATTTCCCTAAGACGGCTCGACTGCAGCCGAATCACTTAATACGGTAAGTCGTAATACTCTGGTTAATTATCACAGTTAATGCACTGAGATACATAATACGCACGAGCACCATTTAAAGAAACCGAAATTAAATACAAAATTAAACAAAATGCGTTGGCCGGGAGTTGAACCCGGGTCAATTGCTTGGAAGGCAACTATTCTAACCGCTATACCACCAACGCTTCGGGAGGGGATACGGAATGCCTAGCACCATATCCAAGCCGGGTGGCAAAAACTGCTCACTCGACTCTACTAAAATGCACACTGCGACTTTATTCGACCCTATACTGACCCTTATGTCTCAACTCGACTCGAGTGATTTCCCTAAGACGGCTCGACCGCAGCCGAATCACTTAATACGGTAAGTCGTAATACTCTGGTTAATTATCACAGTTAATGCACTGAGATACATAATACGCACGAGCACCATTTAAAGAAACCGAAATTAAATACAAAATTAAACAAAATGCGTTGGCCGGGAGTTGAACCCGGGTCAATTGCTTGGAAGGCAACTATTCTAACCGCTATACCACCAACGCTTCGGGAGGGGATACGGAATGCCTAGCACCATATCCAAGCCGGGTGGCAAAAACTGCTCACTCGACTCTACTAAAATGCACACTGCGACTTTATTCGACCCTATACTGACCCTTATGTCTCAACTCGACTCGAGTGATTTCCCTAAGACGGCTCGACTGCAGCCGAATCACTTAATACGGTAAGTCGTAATACTCTGGTTAATTATCACAGTTAATGCACTGAGATACATAATACGCACGAGCACCATTTAAAGAAACCGAAATTAAATACAAAATTAAACAAAATGCGTTGGCCGGGAGTTGAACCCGGGTCAATTGCTTGGAAGGCAACTATTCTAACCGCTATACCACCAACGCTTCGGGAGGGGATACGGAATGCCTAGCACCATATCCAAGCCGGGTGGCAAAAACTGCTCACTCGACTCTACTAAAATGCACACTGCGACTTTATTCGACCCTATACTGACCCTTATGTCTCAACTCGACTCGAGTGATTTCCCTAAGACGGCTCGACTGCAGCCGAATCACTTAATACGGTAAGTCGTAATACTCTGGTTAATTATCACAGTTAATGCACTGAGATACATAATACGCACGAGCACCATTTAAAGAAACCGAAATTAAATACAAAATTAAACAAAATGCGTTGGCCGGGAGTTGAACCCGGGTCAATTGCTTGGAAGGCAACTATTCTAACCGCTATACCACCAACGCTTCGGGAGGGGATACGGAATGCCTAGCACCATATCCAAGCCGGGTTGCAAAAACTGCTCACTCGACTCTACTAAAATGCACACTGCGACTTTATTCGACCCTATACTGACCCTTATGTCTCAACTCGACTCGAGTGATTTCCCTAAGACGGCTCGACTGCAGCCGAATCACTTAATACGGTAAGTCGTAATACTCTGGTTAATTATCACAGTTAATTCACTGAGCTACATAATACACACGAGCACCATTTAAAGAAACCGAAATTAAATACAAAATTAAACAAAATGCGTTGGCCGGGAGTTGAACCCGGGTCAATTGCTTGGAAGGCAACTATTCTAACCGCTATACCACCAACGCTTCGGGAGGGGATACGGAATGCCTAGCACCATATCCAAGCCGGGTGGCAAAAACTGCTCACTCGACTCTACTAAAATGCACACTGCGACTTTATTCGACCCTATACTGACCCTTATGTCTCAACTCGACTCGAGTGATTTCCCTAAGACGGCTCGACTGCAGCCAAATCACTTAATACGGTAAGTCGTAATACTCTGGTTAATTATCACAGTTAATGCACTGAGATACATAATACGCACGAGCACCATTTAAAGAAACCGAAATTAAATACAAAATTAAACAAAATGCGTTGGCCGGGAGTTGAACCCGGGTCAATTGCTTGGAAGGCAACTATTCTAACCGCTATACCACCAACGCTTCGGGAGGGGATACGGAATGCCTAGCACCATATCCAAGCCGGGTGGCAAAAACTGCTCACTCGACTCTACTAAAATGCACACTGCGACTTTATTCGACCCTATACTGACCCTTATGTCTCAACTCGACTCGAGTGATTTCCCTAAGACGGCTCGACTGCAGCCGAATAACTTAATACGGTAAGTCGTAATACTCTGGTTAATTATCACAGTTAATGCACTGAGATACATAATACGCACGAGCAGCATTTAAAGAAACCGAAATTAAATAAAAAATTAAACAAAATGCGTTGGCCGGGAGTTGAAGCCGGGTCAATTGCTTGGAAGGCAACTATTCTAACCGCTATACCACCAACGCTTCGGGAGGGGATACGGAATGCCTAGCATCATATCCAAGCCGGGTGGCAACAACTGCTCACTCGACTCTACTAAAATGCACACTGCGACTTTATTCGACCCTATACTGACCCTTATGTCTCAACTCGACTCGAGTGATTTCCCTAAGACGGCTCGACTGCAGCCGAATCACTTAATACGGTAAGTCGTAATACTCTGGTTAATTATCACAGTTAATGCACTGAGATACATAATACGCACCAGCACCATTTAAAGAAACCGAAATTAAATACAAAATTAAACAAAATGCGTTGGCCGGGAGTTGAACCCGGGTCAACTGCTTGGAAAGCAACTATTCTAACCGCTATACCACCAACGCTTCGGGAGGGGATACGGAATGCCTAGCACCATATCCAAGCCGGGTGGCAAAAACTGCTCACTCGACTCTACTAAAATGCACACTGCGACTTTATTCGACCCTATACTGACCCTTATGTCTCAACTCGACTCGAGTGATTTCCCTAAGACGGCTCGACTGCAGCCGAATCACTTAATACGGTAAGTCGTAATACTCTGGTTAATTATCACAGTTAATGCACTGAGATACATAATACGCACGAGCACCATTTAAAGAAACCGAAATTAAATACAAAATTAAACAAAATGCGTTGGCCGGGAGTTGAACCCGGGTCAATTGCTTGGAAGGCAACTATTCTAACCGCTATACCACCAACGCTTCGGAAGGGGATACGGAATGCCTAGCACTATATCCAAGCCGGGTGGCAAAAACTGCTCACTCGACTCTACTAAAATGCACACTGCTACTTTATTCGACCCTATACTGACCCTTATGTCTCAACTCGACTCGAGTGATTTCCCTCAGACGGCTCGACTGCAGCCGAATCACTTAATACGGTAAGTCGTAATACTCTGGTTAATTATCACAGTTAATGCACTGAGATACATAATACGCACGAGCACCATTTAAAGAAACCGAAATTAAATACAAAATTAAACAATATGCGTTGGCCGGGAGTTGAACCCGGGTCAATTGCTTGGAAGGCAACTATTCTAACCGCTATACCACCAACGCTTCGGGAGGGGATACGGAATGCCTAGCACCATATCCAAGCCGGGTGGCTAAAACTGCTCACTCGACTCTACTAAAATGCACACTGCGACTTTATTCGACCCTATATTGACCCTTATGTCTCAACTCGACTCGAGTGATTTCCCTAAGACGGCTCGACTGCAGCCGAATCACTTAATACGGTAAGTCGTAATACTCTGGTTAATTATCACAGTTAATGCACTGAGATACATAATACGCACGAGCACCATTTACAGAAACCGAAATTAAATACAAAATTAAACAAAATGCGTTGGCCGGGAGTTGAACCCGGGTCAATTGCTTGGAAGGCAACTATTCTAACCGCTATACCACCAACGCTTCGGGAGGGGATACGGAATGCCTAGCACCATATCCAAGCCGGGTGGCAAAAACTGCTCACTCGACTCTACTAAAATGCACACTGCGACTTTATTCGACCCTATACTGACCCTTATGTCTCAACTCGACTCGAGTGATTTCCCTAAGACGGCTCGACTGCAGCCGAATCACTTAATACGGTAAGTCGTAATACTCTGGTTAATTATCACAGTTAATGCACTGAGATACATAATACGCACGAGCACCATTTAAAGAAACCGAAATTAAATACAAAATTAAACAAAATGCGTTGGCCGGGAGTTGAACCCGGGTCAATTGCTTGGAAGGCAACTATACTAACCGCTATACCACCAACGCTTCGGGAGGGGATACGGAATGCCTAGCACCATATCCAAGCCGGGTGGCAAAAACTGCTCACTCGACTCTACTAAAATGCACACTGCGACTTTATTCGACCCTATACTGACCCTTATGTCTCAACTCGACTCGAGTGATTTCCCTAAGACGGCTCGACTGCAGCCGAATCACTTAATACGGTAAGTCGTAATACTCTGGTTAATTATCACAGTTAATTCACTGAGCTACATAATACACACGAGCACCATTTAAAGAAACCGAAATTAAATACAAAATTAAACAAAATGCGTTGGCCAGGAGTTGAACCCGGGTCAATTGCTTGGAAGGCAACTATTCTAACCGCTATACCACCAACGCTTCGGGAGGGGATACGGAATGCCTAGCACCATATCCAAGCCGGGTGGCAAAAACTGCTCACTCGACTCTACTAAAATGCACACTGCGACTTTATTCGACCCTATACTGACCCTTATGTCTCAACTCGACTCGAGTGATTTCCCTAAGACGGCTCGACTGCAGCCGAATAACTTAATACGGTAAGTCGTAATACTCTGGTTAATTATCACAGTTAATGCACTGAGATACATAATACGCACGAGCAGCATTTAAAGAAACCGAAATTAAATAAAAAATTAAACAAAATGCGTTGGCCGGGAGTTGAAGCCGGGTCAATTGCTTGGAAGGCAACTATTCTAACCGCTATACCACCAACGCTTCGGGAGGGGATACGGAATGCCTAGCACCATATCCAAGCCGGGTGGCAACAACTGCTCACTCGACTCTACTAAAATGCACACTGCGACTTTATTCGACCCTATACTGACCCTTATGTCTCAACTCGACTCGAGTGATTTCCCTAAGACGGCTCGACTGCAGCCGAATCACTTAATACGGTAAGTCGTAATACTCTGGTTAATTATCACAGTTAATGCACTGAGATACATAATACGCACGAGCACCATTTAAAGAAACCGAAATTAAATACAAAATTAAACAAAATGCGTTGGCCGGGAGTTGAACCCGGGTCAACTGCTTGGAAGGCAACTATTCTAACCGCTATACCACCAACGCTTCGGGAGGGGATACGGAATGCCTAGCACCATATCCAAGCCGGGTGGCAAAAACTGCTCACTCGACTCTACTAAAATGCACACTGCGACTTTATTCGACCCTATACTGACCCTTATGTCTCAACTCGACTCGAGTGATTTCCCTAAGACGGCTCGACTGCAGCCGAATCACTTAATACGGTAAGTCGTAATACTCTGGTTAATTATCACAGTTAATGCACTGAGATACATAATACGCACGAGCACCATTTAAAGAAACCGAAATTAAATACAAAATTAAACAAAATGCGTTGGCCGGGAGTTGAACCCGGGTCAATTGCTTGGAAGGCAACTATTCTAACCGCTATACCACCAACGCTTCGGAAGGGGATACGGAATGCCTAGCACTATATCCAAGCCGGGTGGCAAAAACTGCTCACTCGACTCTACTAAAATGCACACTGCTACTTTATTCGACCCTATACTGACCCTTATGTCTCAACTCGACTCGAGTGATTTCCCTCAGACGGCTCGACTGCAGCCGAATCACTTAATACGGTAAGTCGTAATACTCTGGTTAATTATCACAGTTAATGCACTGAGATACATAATACGCACGAGCACCATTTAAAGAAACCGAAATTAAATACAAAATTAAACAATATGCGTTGGCCGGGAGTTGAACCCGGGTCAATTGCTTGGAAGGCAACTATTCTAACCGCTATACCACCAACGCTTCGGGAGGGGATACGGAATGCCTAGCACCATATCCAAGCCGGGTGGCAAAAACTGCTCACTTGACTCTACTAAAATGCACACTGCGACTTTATTCGACCCTATATTGACCCTTATGTCTCAACTCGACTCGAGTGATTTCCCTAAGACGGCTCGACTGCAGCCGAATCACTTAATACGGTAAGTCGTAATACTCTGGTTAATTATCACAGTTAATGCACTGAGATACATAATACGCACGAGCACCATTTACAGAAACCGAAATTAAATAAAAAATTAAACAAAATGCGTTGGCCGGGAGTTGAACCCGGGTCAATTGCTTGGAAGGCAACTATTCTAACCGCTATACCACCAACGCTTCGGGAGGGGATACGGAATGCCTAGCACCATATCCAAGCCGGGTGGCAAAAACTGCTCACTCGACTCTACTAAAATGCACACTGCGACTTTATTCGACCCTATACTGACCCTTATGTCTCAACTCGACTCGAGTGATTTCCCTAAGACGGCTCGACTGCAGCCGAATCACTTAATACGGTAAGTCGTAATACTCTGGTTAATTATCACAGTTAATGCACTGAGATACATAATACGCACGAGCACCATTTAAAGAAACCGAAATTAAATACAAAATTAAACAAAATGCGTTGGCCGGGAGTTGAACCCGGGTCAATTGCTTGGAAGGCAACTATACTAACCGCTATACCACCAACGCTTCGGGAGGGGATACGGAATGCCTAGCACCATATCCAAGCCGGGTGGCAAAAACTGCTCACTCGACTCTACTAAAATGCACACTGCGACTTTATTCGACCCTATACTAACCCTTATGTCTCAACTCGACTCGAGTGATTTCCCTAAGACGGCTCGACTGCAGCCGAATCACTTAATACGGTAAGTCGTAATACTCTGGTTAATTATCACAGTTAATGCACTGAGATACATAATACGCACGAGCACCATTTAAAGAAACCGAAATTAAATACAAAATTAAACAAAATGCGTTGGCCGGGAGTTGAACCCGGGTCAATTGCTTGGAAGGCAACTATTCTAACCGCTATACCACCAACGCTTCGGAAGGGGATACGGAATGCCTAGCACCATATCCAAGCCGGGTGGCAAAAACTGCTCACTCGACTCTACTAAAATGCACACTGCGACTTTATTCGACCCTATACTGACCCTTATGTCTCAACTCGACTCGAGTGATTTCCCTAAGACGGCTCGACTGCAGCCGAATAACTTAATACGGTAAGTCGTAATACTCTGGTTAATTATCACAGTTAATGCACTGAGATACATAATACGCACGAGCACCATTTAAAGAAACCGAAATTAAATAAAAAAATAAACAAAATGCGTTGGCCGGGAGTTGAAGCCGGGTCAATTGCTTGGAAGGCAACTATTCTAACCGCTATACCACCAACGCTTCGGGAGGGGATACGGAATGCCTAGCACCATATCCAAGCCGGGTGGCAAAAACTGCTCACTCGACTCTACTAAAATGCACACTGCGACTTTATTCGACCCTTTACTGACCCTTATGTCTCAACTCGACTCGAGTGATTTCCCTAAGACGGCTCGACTGCAGCCGAATCACTTAATACGGTAAGTCGTAATACTCTGGTTAATTATCACAGTTAATGCACTGAGATACATAATACGCACGAGCACCATTTAAAGAAACCGAAATTAAATAAAAAATTAAACAAAATGCGTTGGCCGGGAGTTGAACCCGGGTCAATTGCTTGGAAGGCAACTATTCTAACCGCTATACCACCAACGCTTCGGGAGGGGATACGGAATGCCTAGCACCATATCCAAGCCGGGTGGCAAAAACTGCTCACTCGACTCTACTGAAATGCACACTGCGACTTTATTCGACCCTATACTGACCCTTATGTCTCAACTCGACTCGAGTGATTTCCCTAAGACGGCTCGACTGCAGCCGAATCACTTAATACGGTAAGTCGTAATACTCTGGTTAAATATCACAGTTAATGCACTGAGATACATAATACGCACGAGCACCATTTAAAGAAACCGAAATTAAATACAAAATTAAACAAAATGCGTTGGCCGGGAGTTGAACCCGGGTCAATTGCTTGGAAGGCAACTATTCTAACCGCTATACCACCAACGCTTCGGGAGAGGATACGGAATGCCTAGCACCATATCCAAGCCGGGTGGCAAAAACTGCTCACTCGACTCTACTAAAATGCACACTGCGACTTTATTCGACCCTATACTGACCCTTATGTCTCAACTCGACTCGAGTGATTTCCCTAAGACGGCTCGACTGCAGCCGAATCACTTAATACGGTAAGTCGTAATACTCTGGTTAATTATCACAGTTAATGCACTGAGATACATAATACGCACGAGCACCATTTACAGAAACCGAAATTAAATACAAAATTAAACAAAATGCGTTGGCCGGGAGTTGAACCCGGGTCAATTGCTTGGAAGGCAACTATTCTAACCGCTATACCACCAACGCTTCGGGAGGGGATACGGAATGCCTAGCACCATATCCAAGCCGGGTGGCAAAAACTGCTCACTCGACTCTACTAAAATGCACACTGCGACTTTATTCGACCCTATACTGACCCTTATGTCTCAACTCGACTCGAGTGATTTCCCTAAGACGGCTCGACTGCAGCCGAATCACTTAATACGGTAAGTCGTAATACTCTGGTTAATTATCACAGTTAATGCACTGAGATACATAATACGCACGAGCACCATTTAAAGAAACCGAAATTAAATACAAAATTAAACAAAATGCGTTGGCCGGGAGTTGAAGCCGGGTCAATTGCTTGGAAGGCAACTATTCTAACCGCTATACCACCAACGCTTCGGGAGGGGATACGGAATGCCTAGCACCATATCCAAGCCGGGTGGCAAACACTGCTCACTCGACTCTACTAAAATGCACACTGCGACTTTATTCGACCCTATACTGACCCTTATGTCTCAACTCGACTCGAGTGATTTCCCTAAGACGGCTCGACTGCAGCCGAATCACTTAATACGGTAAGTCGTAATACTCTGGTTAATTATCACAGTTAATGCACTGAGATACATAATACGCACGAGCACCATTTAAAGAAACCGAAATTAAATACAAAATTAAACAAAATGCGTTGGCCGGGAGTTGAACCCGGGTCAATTGCTTGGAAGGCAACTACTCTAACCGCTATACCACCAACGCTTCGGGAGGGGATACGGAATGCCTAGCACCATATCCAAGCCGGGTGGCAAAAACTGCTCACTCGACTCTACTAAAATGCACACTGCGACTTTATTCGACCCTATACTGACCCTTATGTCTCAACTCGACTCGAGTGATTTCCCTAAGACGGCTCGACTGCAGCCGAATCACTTAATACGGTAAGTCGTAATACTCTGGTTAATTATCACAGTTAATGCACTGAGATACATAATATGCACGAGCACCATTTAAAGAAACCGAAATTAAATACAAAATTAAACAAAATGCGTTGGCCGGGAGTTGAACCCGGGTCAATTGCTTGGAAGGCAACTATTCTAACCGCTATACCACCAACGCTTCGGGAGGGGATACGGAATGCCTAGCACCATATCCAAGCCGGGTGGCAAAAACTGCTCACTCGACTCTACTAAAATGCACACTGCGACTTTATTCGACCCTATACTGACCCTTATGTCTCAACTCGACTCGAGTGATTTCCCTAAGACGGCTCGACTGCAGCCGAATCACTTAATACGGTAAGTCGTAATACTCTGGTTAATTATCACAGTTAATGCACTGAGATACATAATACGCACGAGCACCATTTAAAGAAACCGAAATTAAATACAAAATTAAACAAAATGCGTTGGCCGGGAGTTGAACCCGGGTCAATTGCTTGGAAGGCAACTATTCTAACCGCTATACCACCAACGCTTCGGGAGGGGATACGGAATGCCTAGCACCATATCCAAGCCGGGTGGCAAAAACTGCTCACTCGACTCTACTAAAATGCACACTGCGACTTTATTCGACCCTATACTGACCCTTATGTCTCAACTCGACTCGAGTGATTTCCCTAAGACGGCTCGACTGCAGCCGAATCACTTAATACGGTAAGTCGTAATACTCTGGTTAATTATCACAGTTAATGCACTGAGATACATAATACGCACGAGCACCATTTAAAGAAACCGAAATTAAATACAAAATTAAACAAAATGCGTTGGCCGGGAGTTGAACCCGGGTCAATTGCTTGGAAGGCAACTATTCTAACCGCTATACCACCAACGCTTCGGGAGGGGATACGGAATGCCTAGCACCATATCCAAGCCGGGTGGCAAAAACTGCTCACTCGACTCTACTAAAATGCACACTGCGACTTTATTCGACCCTATACTGACCCTTATGTCTCAACTCGACTCGAGTGATTTCCCTAAGACGGCTCGACTGCAGCCGAATCACTTAATACGGTAAGTCGTAATACTCTGGTTAATTATCACAGTTAATGCACTGAGATACATAATATGCACGAGCACCATTTAAAGAAACCGAAATTAAATACAAAATTAAACAAAATGCGTTGGCCGGGAGTTGAACCCGGGTCAATTGCTTGGAAGGCAACTATTCTAACCGCTATACCACCAACGCTTCGGGAGGGGATACGGAATGCCTAGCACCATATCCAAGCCGGGTGGCAAAAACTGCTCACTCGACTCTACTAAAATGCACACTGCGACTTTATTCGACCCTATACTGACCCTTATGTCTCAACTCGACTCGAGTGATTTCCCTAAGACGGCTCGACTGCAGCCGAATCACTTAATACGGTAAGTCGTAATACTCTGGTTAATTATCACAGTTAATGCACTGAGATACATAATACGCACGAGCACCATTTAAAGAAACCGAAATTAAATACAAAATTAAACAAAATGCGTTGGCCGGGAGTTGAACCCGGGTCAATTGCTTGGAAGGCAACTATTCTAACCGCTATACCACCAACGCTTCGGGAGGGGATACGGAATGCCTAGCACCATATCCAAGCCGGGTGGCAAAAACTGCTCACTCGACTCTACTAAAATGCACACTGCGACTTTATTCGACCCTATACTGACCCTTATGTCTCAACTCGACTCGAGTGATTTCCCTAAGACGGCTCGACTGCAGCCGAATCACTTAATACGGTAAGTCGTAATACTCTGGTTAATTATCACAGTTAATGCACTGAGATACATAATACGCACGAGCACCATTTAAAGAAACCGAAATTAAATACAAAATTAAACAAAATGCGTTGGCCGGGAGTTGAACCCGGGTCAATTGCTTGGAAGGCAACTATTCTAACCGCTATACCACCAACGCTTCGGGAGGGGATACGGAATGCCTAGCACCATATCCAAGCCGGGTGGCAAAAACTGCTCACTCGACTCTACTAAAATGCACACTGCGACTTTATTCGACCCTATACTGACCCTTATGTCTCAACTCGACTCGAGTGATTTCCCTAAGACGGCTCGACTGCAGCCGAATCACTTAATACGGTAAGTCGTAATACTCTGGTTAATTATCACAGTTAATGCACTGAGATACATAATACGCACGAGCACCATTTAAAGAAACCGAAATTAAATACAAAATTAAACAAAATGCGTTGGCCGGGAGTTGAACCCGGGTCAATTGCTTGGAAGGCAACTATTCTAACCGCTATACCACCAACGCTTCGGGAGGGGATACGGAATGCCTAGCACCATATCCAAGCCGGGTGGCAAAAACTGCTCACTCGACTCTACTAAAATGCACACTGCGACTTTATTCGACCCTATACTGACCCTTATGTCTCAACTCGACTCGAGTGATTTCCCTAAGACGGCTCGACTGCAGCCGAATCACTTAATACGGTAAGTCGTAATACTCTGGTTAATTATCACAGTTAATGCACTGAGATACATAATACGCACGAGCACCATTTAAAGAAACCGAAATTAAATACAAAATTAAACAAAATGCGTTGGCCGGGAGTTGAACCCGGGTCAATTGCTTGGAAGGCAACTATTCTAACCGCTATACCACCAACGCTTCGGGAGGGGATACGGAATGCCTAGCACCATATCCAAGCCGGGTGGCAAAAACTGCTCACTCGACTCTACTAAAATGCACACTGCGACTTTATTCGACCCTATACTGACCCTTATGTCTCAACTCGACTCGAGTGATTTCCCTAAGACGGCTCGACTGCAGCCGAATCACTTAATACGGTAAGTCGTAATACTCTGGTTAATTATCACAGTTAATGCACTGAGATACATAATACGCACGAGCACCATTTAAAGAAACCGAAATTAAATACAAAATTAAACAAAATGCGTTGGCCGGGAGTTGAACCCGGGTCAATTGCTTGGAAGGCAACTATTCTAACCGCTATACCACCAACGCTTCGGGAGGGGATACGGAATGCCTAGCACCATATCCAAGCCGGGTGGCAAAAACTGCTCACTCGACTCTACTAAAATGCACACTGCGACTTTATTCGACCCTATACTGACCCTTATGTCTCAACTCGACTCGAGTGATTTCCCTAAGACGGCTCGACTGCAGCCGAATCACTTAATACGGTAAGTCGTAATACTCTGGTTAATTATCACAGTTAATGCACTGAGATACATAATACGCACGAGCACCATTTAAAGAAACCGAAATTAAATACAAAATTAAACAAAATGCGTTGGCCGGGAGTTGAACCCGGGTCAATTGCTTGGAAGGCAACTATTCTAACCGCTATACCACCAACGCTTCGGGAGGGGATACGGAATGCCTAGCACCATATCCAAGCCGGGTGGCAAAAACTGCTCACTCGACTCTACTAAAATGCACACTGCGACTTTATTCGACCCTATACTGACCCTTATGTCTCAACTCGACTCGAGTGATTTCCCTAAGACGGCTCGACTGCAGCCGAATCACTTAATACGGTAAGTCGTAATACTCTGGTTAATTATCACAGTTAATGCACTGAGATACATAATACGCACGAGCACCATTTAAAGAAACCGAAATTAAATACAAAATTAAACAAAATGCGTTGGCCGGGAGTTGAACCCGGGTCAATTGCTTGGAAGGCAACTATTCTAACCGCTATACCACCAACGCTTCGGGAGGGGATACGGAATGCCTAGCACCATATCCAAGCCGGGTGGCAAAAACTGCTCACTCGACTCTACTAAAATGCACACTGCGACTTTATTCGACCCTATACTGACCCTTATGTCTCAACTCGACTCGAGTGATTTCCCTAAGACGGCTCGACTGCAGCCGAATCACTTAATACGGTAAGTCGTAATACTCTGGTTAATTATCACAGTTAATGCACTGAGATACATAATACGCACGAGCACCATTTAAAGAAACCGAAATTAAATACAAAATTAAACAAAATGCGTTGGCCGGGAGTTGAACCCGGGTCAATTGCTTGGAAGGCAACTATTCTAACCGCTATACCACCAACGCTTCGGGAGGGGATACGGAATGCCTAGCACCATATCCAAGCCGGGTGGCAAAAACTGCTCACTCGACTCTACTAAAATGCACACTGCGACTTTATTCGACCCTATACTGACCCTTATGTCTCAACTCGACTCGAGTGATTTCCCTAAGACGGCTCGACTGCAGCCGAATCACTTAATACGGTAAGTCGTAATACTCTGGTTAATTATCACAGTTAATGCACTGAGATACATAATACGCACGAGCACCATTTAAAGAAACCGAAATTAAATACAAAATTAAACAAAATGCGTTGGCCGGGAGTTGAACCCGGGTCAATTGCTTGGAAGGCAACTATTCTAACCGCTATACCACCAACGCTTCGGGAGGGGATACGGAATGCCTAGCACCATATCCAAGCCGGGTGGCAAAAACTGCTCACTCGACTCTACTAAAATGCACACTGCGACTTTATTCGACCCTATACTGACCCTTATGTCTCAACTCGACTCGAGTGATTTCCCTAAGACGGCTCGACTGCAGCCGAATCACTTAATACGGTAAGTCGTAATACTCTGGTTAATTATCACAGTTAATGCACTGAGATACATAATACGCACGAGCACCATTTAAAGAAACCGAAATTAAATACAAAATTAAACAAAATGCGTTGGCCGGGAGTTGAACCCGGGTCAATTGCTTGGAAGGCAACTATTCTAACCGCTATACCACCAACGCTTCGGGAGGGGATACGGAATGCCTAGCACCATATCCAAGCCGGGTGGCAAAAACTGCTCACTCGACTCTACTAAAATGCACACTGCGACTTTATTCGACCCTATACTGACCCTTATGTCTCAACTCGACTCGAGTGATTTCCCTAAGACGGCTCGACTGCAGCCGAATCACTTAATACGGTAAGTCGTAATACTCTGGTTAATTATCACAGTTAATGCACTGAGATACATAATACGCACGAGCACCATTTAAAGAAACCGAAATTAAATACAAAATTAAACAAAATGCGTTGGCCGGGAGTTGAACCCGGGTCAATTGCTTGGAAGGCAACTATTCTAACCGCTATACCACCAACGCTTCGGGAGGGGATACGGAATGCCTAGCACCATATCCAAGCCGGGTGGCAAAAACTGCTCACTCGACTCTACTAAAATGCACACTGCGACTTTATTCGACCCTATACTGACCCTTATGTCTCAACTCGACTCGAGTGATTTCCCTAAGACGGCTCGACCGCAGCCGAATCACTTAATACGGTAAGTCGTAATACTCTGGTTAATTATCACAGTTAATGCACTGAGATACATAATACGCACGAGCACCATTTAAAGAAACCGAAATTAAATACAAAATTAAACAAAATGCGTTGGCCGGGAGTTGAACCCGGGTCAATTGCTTGGAAGGCAACTATTCTAACCGCTATACCACCAACGCTTCGGGAGGGGATACGGAATGCCTAGCACCATATCCAAGCCGGGTGGCAAAAACTGCTCACTCGACTCTACTAAAATGCACACTGCGACTTTATTCGACCCTATACTGACCCTTATGTCTCAACTCGACTCGAGTGATTTCCCTAAGACGGCTCGACTGCAGCCGAATCACTTAATACGGTAAGTCGTAATACTCTGGTTAATTATCACAGTTAATGCACTGAGATACATAATACGCACGAGCACCATTTAAAGAAACCGAAATTAAATACAAAATTAAACAAAATGCGTTGGCCGGGAGTTGAACCCGGGTCAATTGCTTGGAAGGCAACTATTCTAACCGCTATACCACCAACGCTTCGGGAGGGGATACGGAATGCCTAGCACCATATCCAAGCCGGGTGGCAAAAACTGCTCACTCGACTCTACTAAAATGCACACTGCGACTTTATTCGACCCTATACTGACCCTTATGTCTCAACTCGACTCGAGTGATTTCCCTAAGACGGCTCGACTGCAGCTGAATCACTTAATACGGTAAGTCGTAATACTCTGGTTAATTATCACAGTTAATGCACTGAGATACATAATACGCACGAGCACCATTTAAAGAAACCGAAATTAAATACAAAATTAAACAAAATGCGTTGGCCGGGAGTTGAACCCGGGTCAATTGCTTGGAAGGCAACTATTCTAACCGCTATACCACCAACGCTTCGGGAGGGGATACGGAATGCCTAGCACCATATCCAAGCCGGGTTGCAAAAACTGCTCACTCGACTCTACTAAAATGCACACTGCGACTTTATTCGACCCTATACTGACCCTTATGTCTCAACTCGACTCGAGTGATTTCCCTAAGACGGCTCGACCGCAGCCGAATCACTTAATACGGTAAGTCGTAATACTCTGGTTAATTATCACAGTTAATGCACTGAGATACATAATACGCACGAGCACCATTTAAAGAAACCGAAATTAAATACAAAATTAAACAAAATGCGTTGGCCGGGAGTTGAACCCGGGTCAATTGCTTGGAAGGCAACTATTCTAACCGCTATACCACCAACGCTTCGGGAGGGGATACGGAATGCCTAGCACCATATCCAAGCCGGGTGGCAAAAACTGCTCACTCGACTCTACTAAAATGCACACTGCGACTTTATTCGACCCTATACTGACCCTTATGTCTCAACTCGACTCGAGTGATTTCCCTAAGACGGCTCGACTGCAGCCGAATCACTTAATACGGTAAGTCGTAATACTCTGGTTAATTATCACAGTTAATGCACTGAGATACATAATACGCACGAGCACCATTTAAAGAAACCGAAATTAAATACAAAATTAAACAAAATGCGTTGGCCGGGAGTTGAACCCGGGTCAATTGCTTGGAAGGCAACTATTCTAACCGCTATACCACCAACGCTTCGGGAGGGGATACGGAATGCCTAGCACCATATCCAAGCCGGGTGGCAAAAACTGCTCACTCGACTCTACTAAAATGCACACTGCGACTTTATTCGACCCTATACTGACCCTTATGTCTCAACTCGACTCGAGTGATTTCCCTAAGACGGCTCGACTGCAGCCTGAATCACTTAATACGGTAAGTCGTAATACTCTGGTTAATTATCACAGTTAATGCACTGAGATACATAATACGCACGAGCACCATTTAAAGAAACCGAAATTAAATACAAAATTAAACAAAATGCGTTGGCCGGGAGTTGAACCCGGGTCAATTGCTTGGAAGGCAACTATTCTAACCGCTATACCACCAACGCTTCG